>JAJQWJ010000004.1:47776231-49106351 GCA_023637945.1 Phaethornis superciliosus
TTCTTTTTCTTTTTTCTTTTTTTCTTTTCTTTTATTTTTCTTTTTTAAATTCTTTTTCTTTTTTCTTCTTTTTTTCTTTTTTCTTTTCTTTTTTTCTTTTTTTGCTAATTTTTTCTTTTTTCCTTTCTCTTCTTTTTCTTTTTTCCTTTCTCTTTCTTTTTTTCCTTTCTCTTCTTTTTCTTTTTTCTTTTCTTTTTTCTTTTTTAAATTCTTTTTCTTTATTTTTTTCTTCATTTTTCTTCTCTTTTTTCTTTTCTATTTTTTCCTTTTTGTTAAATTATTTCATTTTCCGTTATTCTTTTTTCTTCTTTTTTTCTTTTCTTTTTTCCTTTCTTTTTTCTTTTTTCTTTCTTCTTCTTTCTTCTTCTTTTTTTCTTCCTTTTTTTTCTTCTTTTCTTTTTTCTTTTCTTTTTTCGTTTCTTTTTTTTTTTTTTCCCCACCTAAAGATGTGGTCTGCAACTACAGCTCGGTAAGCTCCAAAATGTTCCTATCTCTTCACAATCCTGAACTGACAGAGATGAAAAGGATTTTAGGAGTCTCCTGTGATACATTGTTCAAAGACAGAAAATTAATTAATCTCATCTGTATACATTTTTATTTAAATGTCTGTCACGGTTTGTAGCTATTAATATTTTATATTTTGTTTGTGAGGAAATGTTAGCCGCTGCTCATGTACATCCTACGAATTGCAAAAGTAACCATGTTTATGGTTTGAAGGAGTTACAAAGGTTTATTTCTGGAAAAATGACACCATGCTCAAAGGACTCTTAGGAAGGAGTTAATAGTGAGAGGAAAACTTGGAAAACAGGTTTTTAAACAAATTAATCACTCCAGGGAAAGGGTTATGGAGAAAAGAAAGAGGACATTTATCGTTCTTTTCAGCCTCTGACTTATCACCTCATCACTGCAGGGAAGGCTGTGAAGCTCTGTGAAGTCCCTGGTGGGGATGCTCTCTGCTGCTCCTAGGTGCTGCTTCCTTTTGTTGGTCGCTGCTTTCAGGCTTCTAGCATGATGCTGATTCACTTCTGTTGGCTTCTGATTTTTCCCTTTTTCTCTGAATTTTGTAGTAAAAAGTTCCTTCTTCTCATCAATTATTGCCAGAGGTTTCAAAATGGGAAATGCAAGTCTTCCCTTTGTATTTAGGTTTTCCCACAATTCTTTAGTATTTGATACCAATTTGCACTACCGGTCTGGCAGCTTATCAGGAGTCATTCTGATTAGCATTTTGATGACATTAGTCTTGATACATTTAAAGACTGTAGGAAAAGGGAAAAGACTTTGCCTTCCGCATTTTTAAGGGCTGTTGTGAGTTTGATTTTTCTTAGCATGAGAATGTTAACTGAAAGAATACTGGAAAGTCAGAGGGTATATTAATTTCCTCTGAGACAAGGACAAATAAACTAAGGTCATGTCACCCAAAGATACTTAACAAATAATTTCTCAGAACCGGAACAGTCTTTCTGAGGAGTGTTTCATACTGGAGGTTTTAAATTGTCTTTATAATTAGGAAGTTTTCTCAAATATCTATCTTAGGTTTGCAAAGAGATATTTTTCTGGGTCACATCATACATTGGACATGAAGAACTTTTGATCAGTATTCTCCTCTCTGCAATCCTTTCTGTATTTGCAGACTGCTGAGATGATCAGTCACCATGTTCTTTGTACACTAATTAAGCCATTTTCTTTCATATTTGTTTTCTTGGCTGCTGTTTTCCTTGATTCTTGTACCTTCTGTTTCTCCCCTCTGAACTGTCTCTAAATAATCTTTCTCTAAGTGTCTGTTGGAAACAAGATGAAATACTCCAGCTAACTCTTGCCAGCACTAAACTAAGCAGAGCATCAGCTGCTGTGTCTTGCATACAATTAGGAAAAATGAGATTTGCCTTTCTTATCATATTGTTATTTTGTCTCATCTTCAGTTCGTATTACATTCCAAATCCCTTCCTTGATTCTGCATGTGACTGTTTCTCCCGATATATACTGCTTTCCACTGTACTGTTCACTTTAATCTTACCATTTTAAAATAATTTATGCAATTTATCAAGGTAATTTTGAATTCTAATCCTTTTTTTCCAAAGTATTTGTAACCCCTCAAGCTCTGAGCTTTCTACAGACTTGTCCATGGAATGCTTCCTGCGCGACATGACAGATGGTGGTATAGACTAATTGCAGTCAGGACAGCTTTTTGCAGGGCATTGATGGATGTATCCTACCTACTGAGAGGGAACCACTGGTCAATTACTCTGAGTTCACTTTTCACCACTGATCTCCCTCTGCACTGAGTTTGTCTTGAGCAAATTTCTCCTCTCACTGTGGTTCTGAGAATACTGTGCAAGTCTATGTTAAAGCCTATATAAAGTTAAGGTATGACACATCTAAGTCTACCCGCCAAGACAAAACACTGATGGAGGGTAAGTTGGTTTGACACAGTTTGTTTTGTAGACATGCATGTAAAGCATGAATACTGTTCAGCAGCATTCCATCTTAAGGAGTACTGAGTCCCCTCGTATTTGCTCAGTGCTGACAGCTTGGAGGAAGGAAGGGGATACCTGAACAAGCAAGAGGTCCTGGCTGCACGTGTACTCGAGGTGGAACTCCTAAGCTTCACCAGCTTCACTCCTAAGCACTACCAGCTTCAAGTAGCAGATTCAGCAGATTTAGATGAAGTCTTTTCAACTCTATTCAGGTTTCAGTCAAGAGCTCAAGAAGTGTGCTGGCTCTTGCATAATGAATTTAGCCTTGTAACATGAAGTTTGCTTTTCCCAGAACAGCAAGTCTTTTGGAAGTAGCACCACTGCTTTAAAGAAAACTTTTGAGAGTTACTAAGTATGATCTTAGTGCACAATTTACTTGTAATCCCTCTTTAAATCTTCTCTTCAGACATTTATTAATGTTGATCAGTTTGATCTGGATTCTGAAATAACAGCTAATAACAATTTTTAAAAATTCAGTGGCTTATTTTTCATGTCAGAAAAGTTTTCTGAATATTTATTAACCTTTCAAATGTAAAAGCTTTTGCTGTTTGGGAAAAAAAGCACCTTTTAGAGATTTCAGTTGTGATATTTTTTTTGATTCAGTTACAGCAGATGTGTCTCCCATTCATGTGTGACAACATTCCTTAATCAGAATTGTCAACAAAGGGAAGCACTGTGATAGATATCATAGAAAAAAATGTAGTAACTTGAAATGTTATTTACTTCCAAAACATTACTATTTCTTGATGAAATAAACTAGCTATAATTTACATTTATGGTATTTCATAATTTTTATTATTTTATAATATTATTTGTAAAGTTGAGAATCAGCTTAGGTTCTCTCTGAAGAATTAGAGCTAAGTGCCTTAAAGTTGCCTTTCTAGCCTGTAACTTTTATGTATTCATCTACCTACTAGAAGAAACAAGATGAAAGTTAAATGTCTTGTGTCCCTATGGGGTCAAGCTGGGTATCTAAGAATAGGATAAAGAAAACCCTGAGATACCTCTGAGAAGTATCCTTCATTTTGTGTCCTACTTACAAAAAGTCTGAAAAAGATTCCTTCCTTTGCTGATGAAATTCTTTGCATAGCTATAGACTGTTTTCAGTTCTCTTTCCAGTCCTTTCTCAATCTCAGCAATCTAATTTGTTACATATTTTGATCTTGCCTCCCTGTTATTCTTGAATCCCTAATCACCTTTCTGTGGACTCGTATGGCCTCTCCTCAGCTGACCCAAAGTGTTGTGTCCCTATATGAACACACAACCAGATAGATAATAAACCAAACAGAATGATCATGGACCCTACCAACAAGAATCTTGTTGATATGATCCGGTGCAACTTTGTGTTTTTTCTGTCAAGCTTCTGGTAGTGGTAGGTGCAACACATGGCCATGTTTGCTCCAGCTGAGTGCTATGCTTGTTTTACCCACTCAAGTGTTTGTATAGGGAGTGTTTGTAAAACAGCCTTGACAAATATTTCTGAAAGCTTTGTAACATCAGTCAGCTTCTTCTGCTGATCCAATATTCAGCAATTTTACCTATGCAGTTAGACAAAACAAGCATCTAATATTAGATCAGTCATGGTTTCCATGTATGAAATAGATTATGTCCAGAAGTGAAAGGATGTTTCATTTGTTCCTAGAGGTTAAAAGGCAGACTCCTCATACAGTCACTGACTGTGAATGACATTGACAGAAAACGCTACCCTCCATCCATTGCTCTGCAGCTACAGAGTCAGTATTACTTTCAGTTCTTCAGTGTAAATTGTGAGTAGACATGTTTGAGCCCAGGTGAATCTTCATGGCCCCTCGTTTTTAAAATTTGGTCTCAACACAGAAACAAAGTTTCTATTCTACACCACTTCTACCAAAAAACTGACTAGGTGGATGCTTAGGTGGCACCATGCCTAGCAATGAAGTGATGTAATGCTGAGCCAATGTCCCTCTCCTGAGTATAACCCAGAATGTCCACATTCTGAGGGGTCCCATGCTTCAGAGCAGCACATTTGATGATAGGCAGAAATTTGAGTAGGCATGTGTCTATATATGGCCAAAAAACTTAGAAAATACAATTTGAATTAATTTCTAGGACTTATTAAAAAATGTGACAGAAATCACATTAAGGTCCTCATGAATATATTTCAAATGGACCTCCTTCATCTGGTTATTTATTTAAAATTAGCCTGTGTAGAATAATTGTTCAAGGCCTCTATGGTAAAAATATCTGGTTCCAAAGGGGGGCAGGGGGCATATGCTGCAGGAGCATGCAGATGCTATTGAAGAATCCTTTGTTTCTCTTGTAGAGGAAAGTCTTTAAGATTTTCTGAGAATGAGATAAAATATACTGTGGAAGCAGGACACAGCATCTGTAGTAGTATTGGGCTTTTGCAGACTATATGGCAGGAAATATCAGTCTTTATATGTGAAAAGAAGATTTCTGTCTTATATTTTTTTGTGAACTGCTCTTCAGTTCCCTGGTTTTGATAGTTGTTAAAGGATGTCTCTTCCAAAAAGCTACCATGCAACGTGAGCCTGGGCAGATGCCAAAACTGCACAGCCAGCATGATGAGGCAACAGAAATCCACGTTGTGTGGAGCCTGAACAAATATATCCTGCCCCTCAAGTGGGGCTTAAGACCTGGGCTTGTTGCTGTACCAACTGTAACTGTGTAGCTTTTGGGTAGTTTGGGCAGAATAACTCAAAATGTGGGAGGGTTCAGTTTCACAGTGTGTATCATATATTACAAACGTGAGAACAGGAAATTCCACATAAATATAAGGAAAAACTTCTTCACTGTGAGGGTGACAGAGCACTGGAACAGGCTGTCCAGGGAGGCTGTGAATTCTCTTTCCCTGGAGACATTCAAAGCCTGCCTGGATGTGTTCCTGTGTGACCTCCTGTGGGTGCCCCTGCTCTGGCTCGAGGCTTGGACTAGATGATCTCTTAAGGTCCCTTCTAACCCCTAACTTTCTGTGATTTATGTGATCATGTAAATATATCATCAATGGGTCCAATTTAGGAAGAAAAAAACCCACCAAAAACATTCTCAGTAGCTCTGTTTTGCTCATGATTGAATAACAGTCGCTGTTCTATTCTGTGTTACACACACAACTGAAAAAACTGTGTTGCTATAGAAATGAGTATGAAGGCCTACATGTCAACCTATCCATATGTGAAGGTTACTTGCAATTTTTCAATTAAAACTTTGCAGGGAAAACAAACTCCCTGCTTCACAATAGTTGTGCATGACAGCTGGGGAAAGCAGTCTTGCTTCAGAGGAAGAAAATTGTTAAAACCACGAAAATCGCCACTGACATGTGGAATGAGCAGTGACTGTCTTTAAGCACCAGGCTCTGAAAATAGCATAAGGCTTATGTGTGCACAAGGAGCATTACAGGGTGATCCCAACAGATGTCAATGTGGCTCCAGAGAAAGCTTTTCCTATCCCTTTGCAGCTGGGAAGGTCAAGTTTTGCCTGTCACTGCCAAGCTGCATATGGCTGTTCTTCTCCCTTGAGCCCTTGTCTGGTTCTCTGTTGGGAACAGGGGATGGGGGATGTCCTTTTGGCACTTATCCCAATTTATCCCACCTCATGCCCTCTCCTGCTGCATCATAGATGTCTCCCAGGGATGTGTTCCTCTGTCATCTCAGTCACCTTGGCAGCCACGAAGGATGCATAACCCTGAAGGATGCATAACCCTGGTCCCCCGTGGGAATACACTCAGGGGAGCCCTGATGGCCCCTGGCTTTTTTTCTTGTACCCTCCGTTGTCTGGAGTAGATAGAAAAGCACAACTGTGTTCTCACCCTCGAACTTCCCTTGCCGTGGGAGCTTTGCAGATTGCAAATGTTGTCCATTATGATGTGCCTGTGCAAAATGCTTCAAAATTTCTGAACATTCTGCTTGCTCCTAAGGAGGGGAATGTGTATGTGGCATTTATTTGCCTTACAAGACTCATAGATGCGGAAGTCCTGGTGGAGAGATGGCTTTGTGTGGTGTATTTTCTCTATTTATTTTTAAACCTCCATGCCACAGCATTACTGAATGCATTCTGATTTCTGGGAATTCCTTTGTCTGGTAGCAAAATTAATTTACAAGTGCTTTGTTAGAGACAAATCCTAGTACGAAATTTTTTGTTATAAGTGCTCCTGGTCATATAGCAAATGTTCTGAGCCCTGTATTTTTCTATACCGAATAAAAGAAAAAAAAAAAAAAGGAAAAAAAAAAAAAAGAAAAAATCCTGCAATGTTTGCAGTGTTGCAAATGTCTTTTTACTTTCTTTCAAGGGCAGACTGTTCTTAATATTTCAAATTTTACAGCAATTGTGACTTTTTTGAAGGGTATATCTGTGGTTGTTGGTTTTCAAAGCCTATAGATTGTAAAGTTTCACTTCAAGGTACAGCATTCAAATCATACCTAGGCAAACAAACATTTGAACAAACTATTGTCTGATATGTCAGGTGTATTAAGCTAGAGCTCATAGGAGTCTAATCCTGGCTTTGTCAATGGCCTTATGTCATTTCAGTAAATAATTTATTTTGATCTATTTCAATTATTTTCTCCCTTTGAATTAAAATAATAATACAGAGCTCCTGTGAGGACAAATTAGTTGCATATTAACAAGGTAGTAGTTCAGTAACACATCGACATTTTCCTCAAAACTGAAATAAACACTGAGGACTAACCATATATTATTCTTCTGTTATCTACTCCAAGCCAGCCAGGTGGTGTGGCTGTGGTTGGAACATGCCCTTCCTCCATGTTCTTCTAGCCATCAGGTGGCATATGATCAAAAGGTAACGTTTGGGAAACACCCCTACACCCACTTGTTCCCCTACATCCCTGCACCTAGGTCCTTTCACTTGTTGTAATGACAACTACATTCTTTTCTTCAAATAGAAGGCTGTTTTCTTAGTTATGTTCTAATGCACATTTGTTTTAATTCAAAAGGTGTATTAGCAAGTTACAGTCCCACAAAGAGATATGAAATAGCTCTGTAAGACTGTGAACTTTGACCTTTAAGTGCTAAATGTCCTTTTTTCCCTCATGCATTTTCTTTGTATTCTGTGATGCAATATCTGTACTTCAGGTTTCCAAGGGGAAAGCAAATATTTCTTCCAGCACACAAGGGTCCATCTTCTTAATGAACACTTCACAAGACCATCTTCTCCCAGAAAGAGTGATTCCACAAGAAAAGAAGAGAAATTAGTTTATTAAAGTGTAGTGGTAAAATATGAATGTTCATAGGGCATTTTAGTCACTGGTTTTGGTATTTTGTTTGTTTGTTTTTTTCTTTTTGTTTTTGTTTGTTTCTTTGTCTTTTTTTTTGTTTGTTTTGTTTTGTTTTGTTTTGCTTTTTTGTTGTTATTAATTTTTAGGCATGACTGAAAGATGCTGCTGTTGAACATGGTGTTTTGTATGCTGTAATATATCTTCCACTTTCTGGAAAGGATTCCACTGTGATAATTCTGTAACATATTGGCCTTTTTCACGTAGATCCATTATAAGGGAGAGAGTCCCTGATAGCTTTTCCCTGTGCCTTATTATGCTGAAAGTGGCATTGTGGCTGCAGAGCACATGATCTGGAAGAGACTGGTGTGTGGGTGTTGTATTTGTGTAAAGTAAGCTATAATGAGTGGAAAGTAGGCATTTCACATCAGAGAAAATACACAGAGTGAGAGCAGCTGTGGGTGGGGTAGTGCTTGTTCGTGTCCTTCAGAACTCTGAGATTGGAAAGTCAATGAAAAATCACCCTTGCTCATCACACTCCTCCACGTGTACTGCAAGCTGATGTGAAGGCACTGCTGCAATGCATCTTCTGGGGAACTGCCATAAGGCTTTATAGCCAAGTTAGAATAAAAGCAAGTGTCAGTTTGCACTCCCTTCATGAAAGACTTTGGAGCTGGGTGAGTTTCAGAGACACACCAAGAAGGTCCCCTTGGCAAAGAGATTCATGTTGCTGGTGTCATGAGTTGAAACTGGAGATGCTACACCTGAGCTACCATCATTTTGATTAATACACCGAGGAGGGAGCTGAAAAGGATTCAAAGGTAGAATGACCTGCTCTTGCTTAAGCAAATAAAATTTTGACAGGGTTGTAACAGGTCTCTGTTCTCTGAGCTACAGGCATGGGAAGGATCTGTAAAGCACGTTTGCTTCTATTAGAAACATGGTCTGCTCAAGGAAAACCTATCCTCAGCCTATCTCCATCTGAATCCTGATCAAACCCATATTATAGATTAGTCTGATGTTTCTTCCAGGAAATCCAGGTGTGGGTTCAAGGAGGCAGGTGGGCTATTGTGCAACAGCACTGGCTTTTCTGTGTAACAGATTCTCTTTCCTAGTTTGAGGAATCTACTAGTTTTCCATGTAGGCCTTCCCATACTGAAGGCTGTGCTCTGACCTCTGAAAAGAGCTTGGTTTCCCCAGACTCTCACTGTAGCTGATAGGGATAGAAGGACTCACTCTAGTAATTTCGTTACAGTGCATTATGTTTTCACATGAAATTTACTTAAAATTAGCTTTTTCAAACTGTTGCGTATAAGGAGAAAGACTAAGGATATTAATGACTTTACTCTGTATTTATGTACTTTACCATATTTGCAAATATCTAGAAATGATAAAAATTTTCACAGATGTTAACTCTGTGAATTCAAAGCAAAAGCAAGATCTGAATTTGCTTTAAGTTTAGGGATGAATTAAGAGGTTTTCAGACCTGAAGCATTTCTCCACATTGTAGTTGATTTGGAACTTCAGTTAAGATAACGAATGAGAGATATATTTAATCAGAAAATATTGCTTTCAACAGAATTTGAAAGCAGGCATAGATTGAAGATTCACCAAGGATTCCATTGGGAAAAAAAGACAAGAAGCAGTCATGTGTTTTATTTTGAAATCTTACACTTATTTGTTTTTTAGATAATAAACTTGTTCCCCAGAAGAGAATGACAATATGTCAAGTCAGCACCAGAGGGCCTGCATTGATTTCTGTGGTGTAACAAAATAAGAGAGTTATGAAGAAAGAGAAAGAACTGAGTATAGTATGAGTAAGCAATTGTAGGAGAGAGAACTCATTTCCTACTTTGTTTTTTTTCAAGCTTATATAGCCATAGCTCCATCTGTAAAATGCTTCTGAAAGTTTTATTTTTAAATTATCTTGCATTCTGAGTTTACAACATAGATATCATGAGGTTGGATTTAACTCCTACCTCAAATAACTCTCAGAAAACTAAAGCCTGGATGTAATAGAAAACAACATAAATTAAACTAATTAAGATTTATACAAAAGTTATTACTGTGAGAATAATGTAGCCTACTAAAAGCTGTTGTCATGAAATAGCTGTAGTGTCAGTAAGACTGACTGTGTCAGGATGGCAGGGAGTAATTTTTAACAGGTCAGAAAAGGGAAAAAAGATCTGGAAATTTACCTTCCCTCATGCTGGAAGGTAAATTAAGAAACAAGTTGGTTTATAGCATATGGAACTGTGCTTCTAATAAAAAGTAAAACCTGAACAACGTTTTGTCTTCTGTTACCACATGTCACACTTATGGAGCTATAATGTGTACTTCCTGTAAACATAATAACAAAATACAAATTTTAGGAATGTTGAAATTTTGATTCAGTCCTATCCAAATGAGACCATATAGACCCATTTCTGATAATTAGGAAACTCAGATCCCAACCTCTCAACTGTAACAAAAGAAAAATAACATATATATACAGTTCAGAGTGAGACACAGAGTGAGAAACTCAGATGTATTTAAAGGGAGATTTAAAGACACCTGAAGTCAGCTATGAACAAATTACCATCTTAAAAATTAGAAAGTGCCGACTGGTGTCAGATGAAACAATTTCCTGTTTTTCAGTGCCAGAATTCCATTCAGACTAAATTTTTGATAACTATAAGGCTTCACATGTATATAAATTCCTGAATTTATATATATTCAATTTCTGCTTCGTGATACAGTAAAGCAGAACAGCAAGAATTTGAATGCTTGATTGAAGGGTATGATTTCTGTCAGAAGAATGATATTGTATTCATCAACATATTTGTCAATATTGAGGATTAATATGAATATTGAATATTAATATTAATATTAAATGATTATTATGTTGATTACTATCAATATTCATCAACAGCAAGAACAGACATTAACAGACATGTCTAGGCCTGGAAGCATGTAATGTTTTTCAAGGTTAATTGTTTAGCTTATTAAAACTAACTTGCTTCCTCCTTAGGCATCTCTTTTGTAAGGTATGCTTCTGTACACATTGCAGCTCACTTTTTATTGTTGTGATTTGGTAACATGTGCTTCTACCTGTGTACAACTGTCTGGGACAAGGATACAGGATATGGGAGAAACATCTCAGCTTTTATCAGTTTAGTTTGTGGCAAATTCTCACTTCTAATTTATTACCTATTTAATATTAGGTTACTCAATTACTTTGTAGGATGAAAATTTTAGAGCAGAAGTATTAAATATGTTCTTGCGTAGTAGCTGTTAATTTGGCAATGTAGAAATGTGTACTGCTGTGTTTTGTTTTCCACATGTGTTGCTGAGTTGTATTTTGCTTTTTGCATATGTGACATAGAAACTACCAGATGTTCTGCAGCTGGTTCTGGCTAATAAAAGGTGTTTTTTTAAAAAATTATTTTTCAGGCATGCATATAATGACACTGAATACCAACATGCAGTGAAGTCCTTGTTCTGCAACAACTGTGCTCACAAACCCCCCACTGTAGTTAAATTAATTTTGGTTTCAAGTGATTGGTTTGAGGGCTGCTATTTAATCATACTTTTACTTGTCTGAAGTCAAAAAACTTAGGTACTTGTTTTGATTGTGAGATTTACGTTCTGTTGCAGATGATCTGATGCTGCCAAAGTTAGCCTTTTGAAAAAGCCCAGTATTTGAAGTTGTTACACTTTAGAGCATAACTTAATCTGTAATGAAACCAGGCTTATTTGTGAAACTACCAGAATCATAATACTGGTTCATCATTTTTGGAAGTGTGTTGATGGGAAGCTTTGTCTCAGACACAAACACAAAAATTTAAACTAAGGCACTGAGTTATGTACTTTATTTTTGTGTACTGGACAGCATGTAACAAAATGAAGATTGTACTGAAAGCTGTGAAATGGAAATACTAAATGAAGAATGCATTGAGTGTTAAAGTGTATCACAGATTAAATGATTCATTTACCTTGTAGGTACAATAGTGGAAGTTCCTTAAATTTTAAGCCCACAGCTGGAGTTCTTGGCAGAGCACTATCAGGAGGAAAAGACTTAATAAGGTTAGAAGATTTTAGCTACCAGACTCAGTAGAAAAATAAAATAAGGATACCTTATATGTAGGTCTCTCTCAGTATCTTTTCTTGATCCCCAAACCAAATAACAGCAAATGCTCAGAGCCTTATGTATACCACAGTGGTTAAGGATGTAGCAAGACCTAGCTGTTTTTTAATTTACATAGCTATCATTTGACATAGCTTCAAATCAAATGATAAAATCCTCACTAACAGGTGGAGAAGAAAGGATATGATAATATTCTTAGCTGATATAAGCTTTTGTGATAGTTTTTAAGGTTATATATACTGTAATTTTTTAAAATGCACCTTGCAAATGGTGTATAGATTAATTGTCCATCTTTTAAGAACTTAATTAATTAATTTAGAGCCAATTGACAGGCTTTTCCCTCTGTTGAGCTGACTGAGTATTAATTTCCCTTACATAGCAGATTTTGAAAGACTGGTTAATAGGGAGCGGTTGAGTGGTTCTAGTGTAGTGGCATAAGGCAACTTTCTCCTTCACCCTTCCCATAGAGGGCTCTGCATCAGACTGACTCATAAACAGGCAGAACCAGTTGGCTTAAAATCCCCTGTTTGGAGTATTCTGCTATGACACCAAAGCTGAAGTAGAGCCTGCATTTGAAGCAACCATCTTCCTGTAAGGGCTTTGTCAGCTAGAACATGACTAATGTTCTAGAACATGGCTAAAGATTCTGTTTAATATCTTTATTGATGATTTAGATGAAGGGATTGAGTCCATCATCAGCAAATTTGCAGATGACACTAAGCTGGGGGGGAGTGTGGATCAGCTGGAAGGCAGGAGGGCTCTGCAGAGGGACCTGGACAGACTGGAGAGTTGGGCTGATTCCAACGGGATGAGGTTCAACACGGCCAAGTGCCGGGTCCTGCACTTTGGCCACAACAACCCCATGGGGAGCTCCAGGCTGGGCACAGAGTGGCTGAGAGCAGCCAGGCAGAGAGGGACCTGGGAGTCTGGATTGACAGGAAGCTGAACAGGAGCCAGCAGTGTGCCCAGGTGGCCAAGAAGGCCAATGGCATCCTGGCCTGGATCAGGAACAGCGTGGCCAGCAGGTCCAGGGAAGGGATTCTGCCCCTGTACTCAGCCCTGGTGAGGCCACAGCTCGAGTCCTGTGTCCAGTTCTGGGCCCCTCAGTTCAGGAAGGAGATTGAGGTCCTGGAGCAGGTCCAAAGGAGGGCAACCAGGCTGGGGAAGGGACTCCAGCACAAGTCCTGTGAGGAGAGGCTGAGGGAGCTGGGGGTGTTCAGCCTGGAGAAGAGGAGGCTCAGGGGAGACCTCATCGCTCTCTACAACTCCCTGAAAGGAGGCTGGAGCCGGGGGGGGTTGGGCTCTTCTCCCAGGCAGCTACCAGTAAGACAAGAGGGCATAGTCTTAAGTTGTGCCAGGGGAGGTTTAGGTTGGATATTGGAAAGAATTTCTTTACCGAGAGGGTGATCAGACATTGGAATGGGCTGCCCAGGGAAGTAGTGGATTCTCTGTCCCTGGAGATATTTAAAAAGAGACTGGATGTGGCACTCAGTGCCATGGTCTGGTAACCGCAGCGGTAGTGGATCAAGGGTTGGACTTGGTGATCTCTGAGGTCCCTTCCAGCCCAGATGATTCTATCATTCTATGGTTCTATGAACATGCAGAGTGTACATTTTTTATTCAGTCCGCGTTTGCCTAAAAGCTGTAACCTGACCAGACAGGTTTGTGCCAGGCACATGCTTCAGATCTCTCCAAAAAGGGTCTTGACTGCTTTAATTTCTTGGACAGTGAGTGAAGTTCCTCTGATTTCATTATGTGTGTTGACCTTAACATGCAACAGCAATGAGTTGATATGTTGAAGCAGGTAATGCTGAAGACCTTGTATCCTCTCTGAATGTGGTATCTTTGAATCAGATTTAGTCTGTTTCCCTTAACCATCTATCACTATTTTATACGTGATTTGAGGTTGTCTAAATGAAACTTATCCTACAGTTTTTTTTGATTGACTGTCTACTCTCCCCTTAAGTGGGCCACTCTAAGGAATGCCAGAGTGTCCTGTCTCACACATGTAGTTCAATTGCTGCCATTACCCATATAAAACCTTGTGCACAGAAGCAGGGACAGTAAAAATTGCAGTGTTCAGGTGGGTCCCTGTATTTTGGGTTATGCCGTGACTTCATTGCTGGCACTGCAAAGGATCCCATGTGCCATTTCACCACCTTCTGCAGATTACACTTGGAAGTGTTTGTGGCTGGATGACAGGATGACATCTTCAGGGATGCCACGGAGGGGCATGCTGACCATCCACCAATGCATGAAATGGCTTGGATGCCTTTTGTGACTGTTGTGAAATGTAATGGAAAATAGATGGATTCCCACTTTTTCTCTGGGTCATCATTCCCCTTTTCTCCACCAGCCACAGGTGTTTTTGTAGGTGGTGAGACTTCCCTTCTTTACTTGTTATGGCCTTAGTCATACCACAATCAACTTTGTGCAGCAAGATTTTTTTGACACCCTGTCATCTCATGTCTTCTATGTCTGTGGCCCTTTCTGGCTGTTGCCATGTGCCTGATGTCTTGACAGAAAACATTGTAGTGGTTTCCTGAGTGGTTTCCTAGGGAGAATGCATAATACAGTGACTGGCACAGCTTCAGAGAACGGTCAAGTGCTGGAAACCCTCAAGTGCCTAACAAGGGACTGGAGCACATTTGGTGTGCACATAGAGTGAAAATTCTGGTTTTGCTTCTTCTGGGAGGAAGGTACTTTTAATACAGGAAGACTACTTTATGGTCTGGCCTGGTGTTTGGAGACAGTGGGAGATTTGCTTTGAAACTGCACACCTGCCCCAAGCCAAAACACAAGGGCAGATGCTTCAGGGTCTGTGACACTGGGCAAGAGGTGGGTGCTGGGAGAAGCAGGTGGGTGATTTACTTGTCAAAATAATTTAATGAATAACTCACATCATGTATTAATTGCTTTGAGGGAAAGTAGTTATCAATAGTTTCGATTCAGATTTAATTGCTGTTTGGTGAAATATCATTTCCTGTTCCTTGTTCATGGTATAGTAACATTTGTGATCTGAAGTGTAAAGCCCCAAATGATTTTAATCTTTGTATAGTGCAGCAAAATAATTAGGAAAGGAGGCAGAACTCTCCTTGATGTTACTGAGAAGAAAAAAATTAGGCAAATTTTATAGGCTTATACAGTCAATGTTAAAACAATTTTGTTTTGAAACCAATAGAAAACAAAACAACTTTTTGTCATCATTTAATCCTACTAGCCTACTATAGGCCAGTATTTTTCTTTTCAGCTTATGCATTTCTAGGGTCCTGTTAATCCTGTGGGTACCAAGTGGTTAAATAAAAATTTTGATGCAGGCCCCCAAATGGATTTGTACTTTTTTTCCAGCTTTGCACTAAAATCTGCCTTTGCTTAACCCAGCTGTAAATGGATACTGGGTTTCTCAGGCTGCAATCTTATAGGGGCAAGCTAGCTTGTTAACTATTATTTTAGTTCTTCCAAGTGAACAGAGGGATGCTGTGAAATAGAGTCCTAGGGGATAATAAGCTATATGCTGGTTGAATGTGACTGCTAAAAGTTAGATTACTTGGTTTTTATATGTCAAAAATTATACTTCAAATGTAATATTAAATTCCATTTGTTAGGCCCTGCATGGAGAGGGATTAAGCAGGCATGTCTATAAAACCCTGTTGTCCAGGGGCTCTGAAATTCTATAAATCTTGACAAAGTAAAAAAAATCAGAGTAAATTTTATGCTATAGTAATAAAACTCTGTTAAAATTAACCAGAAACATATTATCAGGGGGTGAAATCTTTGTCTCTTGATTCATCAGTATTGACACAGGAACACATTAGAAATGCAGCTTTTTTTTCCTTGGTGGCTATGTTCTCTGGTTTGCAGCAATTTACACAATTATAGCCTAGAGGACCCTCTGATACTGCCTGTGATTACAGAAAATCAAACACTATTACTGAGGTCAACAGTGAAAGCAACCTATGTTATTATTCCTATGGTGCAGTTGGCCTTGGACCAACTCAGTTAACTCCAAGTATCTGAAATCTTAAGTTCTAGAAGGTGGCACTCAAGAATATGCAACCTAGTACCTGGGTTTTGTTGGACCCACTGAACTTGCCCACTGTGAAGTGTTACTTCCTGGGGAAAGACAGTTAGATGACTTGTTGAATCTCCTTCCACTCTTATTTTGGTAATTCAATTGCTGTGAAATAGGTGTAAGAAGTTTTAATATTTTCTAGTACAAAGAATTTAAAGTTATTCAGGCTGTTCTTAGAACCAAGACAACTTCAGCATGTAGCCAGCAAGATGATGGAAACTGTTTTTTCATCAGGTTAAACTTTGTATACCTACAAAGAAGAAACGTGTAAGAAAAAATGTAATTTTGTGCAGAGAGACACAATAATAATGTCATTGGATTGCAGTTTTCAAATATATGTGTTTTTTATACAGAGGAGGGGAGAAACATGTTCTCTACAATTCTGATGAGTAGGCTAAAATATAATGAGCTTAGAAGGTGATGAGTAGGACAAAAAGTAATGAGCTTAGAAGTTAAGTCAAAAAAAAAAAGGGTTAAAGTTAGCTATTAGGAATACTTTCTGGCAGTATGGAAAATGAAGCACTACAGAAGATTGCTGTGGGAGCTGATATTGCTATCATCATCAGAAATCTTCTTAACAGGTCGAAGGTTTCTGCGAAATGGAAATAGCTGATGCTAGTGTGATGTGTGAGAGGAGAGGAGACCCACAATATCCTTTTCAGCTTTCTTTTTCTCTGTGCTTCTGCTACTGTGATTTTACTGTTGTGAGGTATAATGGGTTACAGTGTAAAATTTGAGTAAATCACTGGAGCATCACCAGTCTTAAAGTATTTCCTGTTGTACAAACAGGACTGTTGTACAAACAAAAGGGAACTGAATTTTCCCCACCATCTTTCCAAAATCTTTTATTGCAATGTAAAAATTTTAATAAATCAGAATGCAAGCTGACATATCAACTTTTTTTCTGCTTTTATTTACTCTCTATGTTTAGTGAGAAATACATTTTAAAATTGGATTTATGAATGTCCACCTATCTGAAGTAAATGTGATTATACATTTTTGTAAGAAATTGAACATTTTCTTGTTCCTGTAGAACTATGTTAACTGAAAACTGAAACACATGCAGTTTCACTACATGAATGCTGGTGAGTGTTCTGTTGTTTTCAACAGTATTAAAATTTGGTTGCATTTTCTTTGACTGGAGAACAGTTTGAGATAGAAACATCCTGTGGGAACACTGAAGAATTACATGAGGTATTAATGCATAATTTTATGTCATTATTTCCCTGTGTCCTAGTAACTGAAGAATGAAATGGTCTCCAAGATAATTGGTTTTAAAAAGTGATTAAATTTTTGCAGATGCATATCAAGGTTGTATGCATGGGGTTTTTGAGTCTGTGTGTGTGCACGGTCAGATATTAGACAAAATGACGAAATGTAAGTAAGTGAAGCATTCAGCATATGTCTTAAGTTTGGAATATAGGTGTTTCCTATAGGGTGGAATATTTATTTCCCTGATAATGCCAGTGAGGTGGGCTCCTACTGGTAGTTATATACCATAAATGATGTAGTGAATTTAAGAGGCCTAGATTGTAAGGTATCTTCAAGATACCTGGAGCACAAGTCTTATGAGGAGTAGCTGAGGGAACTGAGATTGTTTAGAGAAGAGAAAGCTGAGAGGAGACCTTATTGCTCTCTACAACTACCTGAAAGGAGATCGTAGTGAGGTGGAGTTTGGTCTCTTCTCCCATGTAATCAGTGATAGAATGAGAGGAAATAGACTCAAGGTGCATAAGAAGAGCTTCAGATTGGTTATGAGGAAAAAATTCTATATGGAAAGAGCGGTGAGGCATTGGAACAAGCCACCCAGGGAAGTCATAGAGTCACCATCCTGGAGTAGTTCAAGGAATGTGTGGATGTAGCATTTGAGGACATAGTTAGCTGGCTGGTGGCATTGGGCTGACAGGTGGACTTGATCATCTTAGAGGCTTTTTCCATCCTTAATAATTCTATGATTCAGGATATGTTTTGGAGGATTGTTGATCAGTGTGACTATTGTATAAGTCATTTCAGACACTGAAGTAGTTTTGACTGCAATTCAGCAATAATATGAAGGTGAAATAAGGGTCAGTTTCACTGCCCCAGAAGATTTCACTTCCTTCTAGAAAAATGCATTGTCATCCTGTATACACACTTCTATGTAAGGGTTCTTCACTTCCTATTTCAATCAAACTCTGCCCATTCACTAACATACTGCTTCTGTTGTCAGGATCATGTTTATGAATGATGACACTTGGTGCTATTTATTGTGGTACTGCTTTTCTCTTTAGATACACTTCGAGGAAGTGGGAGACAATTTTACTTAAATAATAAAATTATTTGGTTATGTTATGGTAGGGTGTCACTTTTGTGGAAGCAAATACATTACACTACGATCACAGATGAGGTTTGGAGGAGCCCCTTGTGAAAGCACTGACAAGAAATCACTGGATTTGCTTATGTGAGTCAGATCACTTTTTCTTTTGTTGCTCAATGTATCCAAAGCAGAAATAACTGTCTTTCTTTTGATCAATACTTCTTGCTCTGTGACCTGCATGGATTGTGTGCTGATTGGTCTTTGTGCTGCATTCAATTCATGGTAAGCAAAAAAACAAACATTGATTAAAGGAAAGATAATTAGTTATGGTCTTCACTGATACAGAGGTCAAAGCAAAAATACTTGATTTAGGGTTAAAGGATTCAGACTGTATGGCACAGTGTAGAAGGGTCCTAAGCACCAGTTATTCCTCTGGGGGAAAAAGAGTCTGTTAATAATCTGTCAAGTGCCAAATTACAGTGCCTGTATAAATATAAAACTCAGCTAAAAGCCACAGACTGGAAAGGTTTAGATTTAGGACTAAGTGTCCTCTAGAGGTCCCTTTCCACCAACATTTCCATGTTTCCTTTGTATAGTGACTACTGTCAATGAAAGAAAAAGCCTAGCACTCCAGATGTGGACAGGCTCTGAGGAGCCAAAGGAAAAATTCCTAGCTACAAATGCATTAAAAACGATTGGGCCTAGTGAAGGAAACTGTCATTTCAGTCATTTCAGCTGTCTTAGTGTATCACTGCCATTATGGAAACACCTCTTTTTTTGCAGATACATTTTTTTGGTTGTGTTGGAGAACCCACCAAGGGGTGGAAACTGAGTAAGTTTTGTTTTATTCCAGGCACTTGTTTTTATTTCTAGGAACTTCTGAAATCACATCAGGACACCAGGTTCCTGATGGTTATGTGTAGTGACTCTGGACCATAAATAAAGTTAACTGATTTTGTTTCAGCTGATGTCTTAAGCTTAATGGGTAATAAACGTTGGCGATTTTTGATTCCTTTTATTTTTTTTTCTATTTTTGTTTAACAACACTGTATTTTGTGTATTATATGATGAATTTTTATTCTGTGATAATTTTAATATCTAGTATTGGATTTTATACCGTGGTAACTTAGTGTATACAACTGTTGTAGTCTGCTTACATCACTTAAAAAAGAAATACTCTGTTCACTTTTTCTTTTCCAACTAGTGCAGTGCAATCATTGTTAAGAAACTGAAGGAGCAATGTGAATACAAAGGCTCAGCTGTCACCTGCAGGACTGCAGATTTCTACACTGTAAAAGTTTCCACCTGACCTACTTGTGTACTGGTCTAGTTTGTCTTCATGTTCACTGGGGAGGAAAGTGTCTTTCATGAGCCTGACTCATCTAATGGTAAAGCAAAGGTCTAGCAGAATCTGGAGAACTTGACCAGAAGACCACTGTGATGATCCACATGCATTTAAACTGGGGAGGTACACTGTGCTGCACATGCAGCCTGGCCCTCAGAGCTGTGTTATGCTCCACAAACTCCCGGTCCTAATGATGAACTTAGGAGCTCACTGAAACTGAGGAGCCCCCAGTCATCTCCCACTCTGTTCCTGAGGCTACACCATCTGCCAGGCCCTGCCCGTATCTAATAGTGCAGCCAGAAGTACTCATATGAACATCTTTCTTGTGAATAGAGCTGTTTCTGCATAAGAAACTCCAGTAGTAGCTTGTATGACCCAAATAGAAGGGACTCTCCCTTATGGACATGGTCTGCACAGCATGCTGTGCATGCATTGGAGATGCTGCACCAGTTGGGGTTGTCAGCATCTAAAGGGAAGTAAAATTATGATCTACACTATTCTGTCTTTCTTTATAGTGCTAACACTAATAAATGGCACTGTAAATTAAGTTTTACAAAGTCCGGATGTCTTTCTTACAAGAGTCATAGCAGACCAGCACCTTGTGGTACAAAGCATAGGGTCAGACAAGTCTTATTCTGATGGCACCTAGTCATCTTCACTGCATTATGAAAAAGTTCTAGAACAACAGCTCAGAAACAGAGACGTGCTCAGAAACAGAGACATTTCTCAGAAATTACAGCTTCCCACACAGCAATTAGAAAGCATCCAGTCAATGTGTACAGATGGTCAGTATTTGACAGTGATTTTGAAGTATATTTTGGTAATTAATCTTCCGTTTTGTATACTTAACCCATCAAAAATTACTTAATGAAACCTGTAAAATGATGGCTTATCTATTTTTACTGAGTCCTTACTTCAGTCAAAACAGAACTTAATAGAAATATGCAAGAAAAAATCTAGATAAATATTTTAAAATTTTTATTTAAAAAATAAAATAACTATAATAAATATAAAGAATTTGTGAATGATATTTCTCACTGCAGATCAGATACGCTAGATGAAATGGCAGATTTCTTTAGTCTTCCTACATACTGGAGAATTTGTAGATAAAATTTGCCTATGTTCTGATCCCTTTCTCCGAACTGTTGTCTTTAATCCCTATACAGAAGACCCATAAAAACATAGTCGAAAAGGACTTTTAAGAAGTCATCAATCCTACCTTCTGCCTCAAGCAAGACTGTTGTCAACACTGCATGAAATCAGCTATGGCTTTGCCTCACTGACTGTTGCATTGTCCTGTTTTGTTTGGTTTTTTTTTTTTTTTGAGTTGTCTCATTGCTATATTTGTTCATTACTATTTCTGAGATAGTTATTTTTTTTTATTTCTTTCAACTTGGAAATTGTATCGTAGCAATGCAGGAAAAGACAAAACCCCATAGGACTGGCTGGCAAAGCAGTGACAATCAGTGACTAATTGATACAGTTATTTCTGCAATTGGGGCTCATGATGCATGTGTATAGACAACATTTTGTCACAGTAGAATAAAGGATCAGGCTTTTATAGTAGACTGTACATAAAGATGAACTGATGTCTTTCTTGTAGGCCCCTTTAAAATACTAGAAGGCTACAAAAAGGTCTCCTTGGAGCCTTCTCCTCTCCAGTCTGAATAACCCCAACTCTCTCAGTCTGTCTTTATAGGAGAGGTGCTCCAGCCCTCTGATCATCCTCATGGCCCTTCTCTGGACACACTCCAGCACGTCCATGTCCCTCCTGTAAAAGGGGCTCCAGAACTGGGTGCAGTACTCCAGGTGGGGTCTCACAAAAGCAGAATATAGGGGCAGAATTGCCTCCCTCAACCTGCTGACCACACCTCTTGATGCAGCCAAGGATCCAAGGATTTCTGGGCTGCAAGAGTACTTTGGTGGCTTGTGTTGAACTCTTCTCATCCACCAGCACCCTGAAATCCTTTCCCTTGGGGATGCTCTCAAGCCACTGTTTGGGTGCAGCCATTAACCCGGTTCTTAATCCACCAAGTGTTCCATCCATCAAATCCATGTTTTATTAGCTTGGACACCCGCATGCTGTGTGGGACTGTGTCAAAGGCTTTGCTCAAGTACAGGTAAATGATGCTGGTTGCTCTTCCCTTGTCTATTGATGATTTGACCTCCTCATAGAAGGCCATCAGGCTTGTCAGGTATGATTTGCCCTTGGTGAAACCGTGTTGACTATATTCAATCACCTCTTTGTTATTCTTCTGCTCTAGCAGTGCCTCCAGGAGAATCTGCTCCATGATCTTGACAGACATGGAGGAGAAACAGACTGGCCTGTAGTTCCCTGGTTCTTCCTTCTTTCTGTTTTTGAAAGTGGGGGTTATGTTTCCCCTTTTCCAGTCAGTGGGGACTTCACTGGACTGCCATGACTTTTAAAATGTAACAGACAGTGGTTTAGGTACCACATCTGCCCGTTCCCTCAGTACTTGTACACTTTCAGGTTCTTCAGATGGTCACAAACCTGATCTCCACTTACAGCTGGCAGTTCTTCCTTCCAACCCTTCCCGTTGTCATCTGTGACTTCAGGAATGTGGCTGGAGCCCTTTCCAGTGAAGACTGAGGTAAAGAAGTCATTGACAGTCTCAGCCTTCTCCCTATCACTTGTCACCATTTCTCCCATTTCCTTTCTAAACGGGCCTACACCATCCCTAATATTCTTTTTAACATTAATATACATATAGAAATTTTTGCTATTCCCCTTGAGTCGTTTATGAGTGGGTTAACTAAAACCTATCTGCTTTATCAGATGACACTTAAAATAAAGAAGTTGTTTCCTTGAAATCCAAGGTACCTCACTTTTCTGTGATTTCTCTGAGTTTGGAAGATGGAATGTTTTGAATACCAAGCCAAAGCACAAGCTGTATGAGAGCTTCCTCTTCACAGGTACTTAAGCTTAGTATGAGACTTGGCAGATGAGCAGGGAGAATGGCAAATTAGTTGGACTAATATGTCTAAACAGAACACCATGATCCTTTCAACTTATCATAGCACTCTGAGGCTGGAAAAGGTCCAGTGAGCTGTACTTGGATAAATTTTCTGGCAAAATGCTTATTTGTGAAAATTCCAATTCCTCTTGCCAGTTGGGAATAGCACCAGCAGTACCAGCTTGGATTTGGGTGCCCTTCTCCCATCAGTTTTGCATAATTTAAGGATACATCTTTTGGAGTAGCTCATCTGAACTAATAGGTTTCTTTTGTTTTAATGCACTCACCACAAATCTGGAAACACTGGGTTGAAGAGGCATATAATTCTTCCTTACGTGTATGCTAGTCAGACATTGGGTGATACGTATGCCCTTACGTAGGGAGGCTGATTATGAAACTAAGGATGTAATGTAGAAACTTTATACTTCCTCACTGGCATAGCAGCAACTTATTACAGTGGCAAAGATCAACTTGTGCACTGTTCATTGCTCTATTTGGGACTCTGAACACAGCAATTAAAAAATAAATCTGTGGTGTTCAAGAGAGCAGTTTTGCCCCTGCATGGATAGTCAGTCCTAGAGATGTTACATTTTTAATTTCCATTTTGTTTCTGCACTTTGCAGAATGAAAAACTAGAACACCAAATAGAACTTGTGTTTGTCAAATATTTATGTTCATAAATACTTCCTTGGGACTGCCTTTGGCAGCACCTTGCCAGGACACACTCTCTCTAATTTTAAAATTTATTTATTTTTTTAATTGTCCAGGGCACACAGCTTCTGCTTTGTTGCCATTAATGTCAGTGTTTATGACAGAAGTGCTCAAGCTGTTCCTGCTGGCATGTCCATTGCAATTTTTTGTTCTCTCTGCTTTGTCACAAGCAAATTTTTGTTTAGAATATACTGTTTATTGATATTGAAAAATCTGGAGGATGGGGAATGCAGAAAGAGAGTTTAACTTCTTAACAAATTGTCCTTGTTTACAGAGCAAACTTCAAATTTCTCATTCTCATCAAAATATATTACTGTTGTGAAAGACCAGCATATGGGAGTAAATAAAACAAATTTTGACTTAATTATTTGACTCTCTGATTTGTCTACTCTTAAGCTATTTTGCCAAGCTGCTTTGCAAATATTAACTTAAAGCATATAGAAGAAAGAAGAATTAGGTAAGTACATGTGCTGCTGGTCACTTATGTATCAGTCATGATATGTATCATGGTTGTATAATTGCACTTACCATATAAGTGGATGTCAGTTACCAGTGTGAGGCTGAAGGGTGAATCAAACTTCTGGGTTATCAGTTTTTGTAAAGAATTATACAGGATTTCCCAGCAGTGCTGAATTTGTGGAATTCCTCCAAAGTCTGAATAATCTCAAAATGTTACATCAGGATTTTGATAATAAGAATTTGCTTATTAAAAGAAAGCGTGGGTCAGGAAATAGGACTACTTATCACTCAGCACTATCAGGAAACTGTAAATGAAATATGTTATCCACTAGAGAAGAGAAGCTCTTTGTCTGAGGGTCAACAATTAAGAAACCTTTGGAACCAAAGTAATAATGATAATTATATTTCTATTTTAAGTATCAAGTATTATTCCCAGGGTTAAAAAAGTTTGCACATGGACAGCCAATTAACCACAGTTCAGTTTTGGTATAGTACAGCTTCTGCACTTACAGAACCAGCTCATCCAGTTTGTCTTCTGAATACATCTAAGAGGTTGATAATAGGGCAAAGACATTCAAAGAGTATATGGTGTCCTATGAAATTTTTTCTTTATCTATTCAGCTTTGTGTCATAATAATAAGGTGCTCTGATGTTTTTTTTTTTCAGTGTATATGACAAAGAAAATTTCCTTTTTCTTCATGAGGCATGGAGAGATAGCTGGGGCAATTTTGCACATTGCAAACGCATACTCTTCCTCATTCCTTTTCTCCAGATGTAACAGTTAGCACAATGTAGAAACTAGAATAGTAGAATAGAATGGAAAACCATTTCATTTTTCTCAGTGCATTTCCTTAAAATAGTCATTCAACATACTACATTTTAAAACCTCTGTTGATATAAATGCTTATTTCTGAACTCAGGGTTGTATTTCAAAAAACTTGGGGCCATCTATTTTTAAACAGGTGTTTTGGTGGTTGTTAATGGAATAGTACCATGGCTCAGATAACATGAGTCAGATTCTTAACTATAACTGCTGCAAACTTCTTTTTCACCTGGCAAATGACTATCCCCTGGTTCCTGTCAATTTTTTGTGGAGGTTGGCCACAGGGAAGAAGAGGGAGGAAGATCTTGTGTCCTGTTGTGCATTACATTACTATAGGCTAAAATCTAATACAATTGCTGTATTATATTCCTACTAAATCCCATTTATAACATGGAGTTATTATGTAGCACTAAATAAAATCCCTGGAGCAGAAAACCTACTCTTTTTTTATTGTCTTGTGCGTGCTCTTCAATACCAGATTGCAAAGCACCATTGCCACTGAAGTACTGGGCAGAACTCCTGAAAGGTACTGTACAATGAACAGCAACAAGACAGGGGGAGGAAGGAACCAACACACTGTAAACTGGGCGTAAAATGATATGTTTAAAATTAAAATAAATATGCAACATAGAAAAAAAACACAGATTGCTTATTTCTCTATAGACAGTAGTTTCTACATTTTTTCATTATTTCACCAAACAAATCCATGTACAAGTGAAATCAAAGCTTTCCCTACTGGCAAATAGGAAATGAGAGCTGAGATCTCAGCTCTCTTGGGTACCCCTATTATAATTTCCTTTGTACTTCATTGTGATCAGCTATGAGCAGGGTGTATTCCCCAGTTTTGAAGTCTGTGGGAATAGTTAAGTTTTGGGTAGTGTGTAAGCAGTAAATTATTCCTATAAATAATTTCTTATGATTCTCTTTGATTTAATAGAACTATTTTTAATTTGGGCTTTCTGCCTGACTCTAAAGCCAACAAACAATCATTTGGCTGTCACAGTAATCTTTGTGCAAAGGTAATTTCCATCTAGAAAGAAAAAAGAGCTGCCATAATATAGGTAGCAAAATTAGGTCACCGTTTCTGAGAGGAATCACTGGAGCATATTATTTAATTTCTATTTTAAAAGCTTCGACTGCTGAGTTCTCCTGTCATTTCCACTGAATGATATCAATATTCAGTATGAGTGATAGAGGTTTCCAGCAAAGTTCAAATAAAAAAGAATATGTTTCCTCTCTTTCTGTCAGCTGCTGCTTGCAATGTAAGGGTGAACAAATAAATAATTCTTAGTTGTTCAGTTCATTTGAAAAGATGTATTTTTCTTATTGGTTAAGAAATAAACCATGAAATAACTAAGATTTTTTTCCTGTTTCATAGTAAGAAATAATGAGGTAACAGCCGAAAAGAGACATTCAGTAGGAAGGACTTCTAGGTTGAGGTTATGTGGAGCAAGGTAGGAGAAGAAGGGGTTATGAGAGAAACATTTAGATGAGCTGTATTGTGGTCTCTTGATAATGAGTTTTTCAGTATATGAGATTATAGCAGCCAAATCTAGCTTGGGCTTTGTGGACAGACACCAGATGATCATGCTGGTCTCTGTGCAGCACAGGTCCATGAACTCACCTGTGACTTGCTTATTTCTATGTGTGGAAAGGTCAGAATCTTGTTGTCCATTGCCTTCCTCAAAAAAGAGCACAGACTGTGGCATCAGAATGTACTTGTGCTTCACTTTATGGATGCTGCTGAAATTTGTCTGAGTTCTCTCAGCTTTTTGTTGAACAGTCACCATTAACTAGGAGAGTTGTAGTCTTGAATGCTATGGCTAGCTATGACATAGCCAAATGAGCTCTAGCTGGTGGAAGTATCTTTTACACTGAGAACTTAGTTCTGCAGTGCTCCTTAGGAACTGGAGACAAACATAGCTTCCAAGAAGTGCCAAAATTTTCTATTTTGTGTATTGCATTGACAGTTTATCTAATGAGATGTATGAAGACACCACATTGCTTTTAAAATTAACCTTGTTTTGAATTTTCTGTGATTTCTTCTTTGCAGTTCTTTTTTGCTGGAGAAGTCATGGTGCAGGGGAGCTGTTTAGTAGAAGTTAAACATCATCCTTCAGATTTCTCCAGTTACAGATTTTATTGAAGACTATCAGAGCCTATGAATGAAGTTAGGGCGACCACAGCAAGACTCTTTAAAGGGGCTTTAATCCTCCTGAGCTGTGTGCTATTTACCACCACGCCCAGGGAGTTGTAACTGAAAATTTGGCCATTGCAGCAACCCTGCACTATTCTTACACATTCTAGGCCGTGCTTGCTCTATAGCCACCAGCAAGATAGTTTAAACAGAGATTTTGTTTTGTATACCTTTACAGTCACTTTTATCCATTTCCTTACAAGCAAAAGCGGTTAGATTTTGTTCCAGTGTACCTCTCATGACAATAAAGAAAGATGCAGATAACCTCATGAAAATGACTTGCCTTTTCTTTCTCTGGCTTTTGCTAAATGTGGTTCTCTCTTCAGGCCAGAGCATGCCACTCAAAGAAATTGGTTTCTGAGCAGGTGTAAGTATATGTATGTGAGGGAAACTGTTGGACATCCAACAGGGTTTTAAGACAGAAACTGAACAAGCTAAATATTTATTACATGAAATAACTGGAAAATCTATCTGCCATTTGCAGAAAAATATTAATGCGAATATGATTTTTCTTCAAAAGAGGGAATCTGTTGAATTTGTATTTGCTGTTATGGCAAAATTATTAGATGATTAAAAAAATGAAAAAAAAAACCAAAACCCAAAAAACTAAATTATTTATTTGGTTTAATAGCAATGTCAGTTCACATTTTTCATTACTCTGGGCAGGACTGAAACTGATCTCTCCTGAGCCTTCCTGACTTTCAGACTTTAAAAAGCGTTACAGTTTTAAAACCATAGCAGAAAACTACAGTGCTTCAGGGAGTTACTGAGCAGTGTTTTGGTACAGCTAATTTTTTTATGACCTATTTTTGGTGGCTATTAAACTGTCAATTGCTGAAGTAATTACATGTTTTGAATACAGCTGAATTACAGTTCTGATAATGTGGCTGTTTGCTCATATATATACACATATGGGCACACCCTTTAGGTATGTTTAGAGTCAGATATGTGTAAGTGAAGATGAGTCATTAAGTTTGGACAAGGGCAGATTTATGTTTGGGTGATTTTAATTTTAAAATTAAAATAAATATGCAACATAGAAAAAAAAACACAGATTGCTTATTTCTCTATAGACAATAGTTTCTACATTTTTTCATTATTTCAAATTGTGCATGCCAGAGTGCTCCTGAGGGGGCTGTAGGATTACCTGATCTAGCTCTGTGTCTTTCCTTACATGAGAAATACTCTTTTGTTTCTCTGATGCTCTTAGACCTCACTTGTGTGTGTTCCTGTTAAAATCACATTTCATGAAGTATGAGCAAACTGGACCTCTGTGGTTTATCTTAGTGCAAGCACACTGTAGTTCCATGCAGAGGCACTACTATTTCCTGATTTCTGCATTTCCTGAAGGAAATAAATCTTAATATTGATGCATATAATTTTTTATACTTCTTGAAGGAAATCCATGAATGATAGGTCTTAGAAGCCATGTATTTTTTTCACTGCTGCATTAGATTGTGGTTCATATTAATTTTGTGGTTATACAGGTCTTTCTTCTCTGCAGCTGCACACTGATTAACCAATATCCTACAACAGAAGTTTCTTTTCAAGATTTGCACAGTAGGTCAATGACATTTAATGTTCAACTGTCTGGTGCTTTTTGTATGATTTTGTAGTCCTCCTTTGTGTTGAAAATGCTTTGTGACTTCATAAGATTTCATTGGTATGCTTTTCCTTTCTTTACACTTTTCTTTGCACAGATTTCCCAATTTTTAATTTTTTTTCTGGTTTAAAAAGAAAATGCTGCTAAGAGAATGACATGGCCTGTACACTGACATATTTTAGATTTATTCCTAATTGAACAGAGACAGGCCATGAAATAAACATGCATGATTATCAGTTCTGGTTTGGTCTGTCTGCTAAATGTGTACGTTTATGTATTGATATAATAGTGTGAAATCAATAATACAGTTTCAGATTTATGGAGTTTCGATTTGCTATTAACATTTCCATTTGGCAATTACTACTGAGTATATCAATCAGTTGACTTTGCACTTTAGAAACTTAAGAATTTTTTGTATCAATAAGAATTAAAAATTCAATAATGCACCTACATTTTATCAGTATGATAAATCTATCCTGTTACTGCCACATTAATAATGTCCCCATTCTCTTCCTGCAACATGAAAACAAATTGGCTAGTTCTTTTATTAGAAGCACATTCTCTAGTGGTCTATGGTAAAGAACATTAAAAAAATCCTTCTCCATTTTTGGTTTAACAACTGCAGGAAATATTGAGAATTAGACCATATATAGTAAGACATGAAAACAGTATTTGTATTATTTTTTGTCAGTCAAAAGGAGCTGCATAGTTAAAAGCCCTGACCTATTTTAGAAAATTTCCTGAGAATTAACACTGGGCTAGTGGTAAGGACTGACCGCTGAAAAGTGACAGTTAGATAGCTCAGTCTGTCAGGTTTATAAATTTGAGATATTCAGTTGAAATGTTATTGCAATAATATGGTCAATAACTTCTGGTTAGCCTAAATTATAATTAAGAATATTTTAATTGTAGTTATGGATGCCTTCTCTCCTGTTACTGATACCCTCTTTCCTATGTCAATACAAGAGTCACAGGGAGGGGACAGCAGAGACAACTTTTGATTTTGGAAGAAAAAGAAGTTAAGATTTGAAATACTGAATCGAATAGGGGCAGGTGGAAAGCAAAAGAAGGCATCTGTGGTCAGAAAGATCAAAGGAATCTTACTGTATCTGCTGCAAATTACATCTTGTAAATTAGTAGGACCTTACCATGCCCTGAGGCAATTCAGGTTTTCGTTTGGCTAGTTTGTTGTTGTTGTAAAGAATTATTTAATATATAATATTTATGGGGAAAAATGTCTAGGTCCAGTTCAGTATTACTGTGGAATGATGACAGATTTGGGGGCAGTTAGCACAAGCAGCACAAGATTTACTGCCATTTTCTGAAACTCAGGTCTGTCTTCCCAACTCAGTCCATTTCCAGAGGAAAGCATTGCTGAAATTGAGATGAAGGTCTGTTTTTTGATGCTCAAGTTTGTGTCTAATAAAACCCAAGTCAAACCACGATGATGAGCATTCATGGAAGAATATGGTCGAGGAGATCTCTAAAACTGATATGGAGAAGGCAAGTTCTTTGCCCCAGTATTTTCCAATAATAATTACCCAATTTAAATATGACACCCAGGCACAAATGGAAATTAATGAGAAACAGCTTTGGAACAGATGGGAGGAAACAGTTTTTCATGCAGAAAATGCTAAGCTTTTGTTATGACCACAGAGGTGAGGTTGTTGTGGTGCTAATTTAGAAAAAAGAATAATGGGACTGTGTTATGACTTCAAAGCTATGATCATCCGAAATGACACAGCGTGGCCTTTCCTTACTATCTCAGCCCATGTTTTCTTCTAGCTTGGTGTCTTTGCATCTCTCAAGATGTTCTTTATAGTGCTGTCTCTTATGTCAAAGGGGAGCAGCAGGCTGCTTGTTACTGTAATGCTTCCAAAGATCTGGCCTCCACTGCCAACAGTTCTCCAGTTTTGTTTCCTTTTCTGACTTAAAAGAAAACTATGGCAAAGTTTCTAAAAGAACAGTTTCACTGTTGGTCCTGGAAATGTAGAAATATGTCTGAGCTGAGATTTGCTAACTGAGTTACAACAGAAGAGAGTGAAGTGTGATCCTACTCAAGAAAGATGGCTTTGCCTTTAAACCATTGTAGAGTATTGAATCACAGATGAAGATACACAGAACTGTTACCTTTACCAGGCCAATTTATTTTAAACAGTATGTTGCATAATATATTTCAGGAGTTATCTAAAATATCTTTAGCTTAATTATTTGCACTTCAAACAGGCTGTATGGAAATATAGACTCACAGGGGCTCAATATGGAGTAAATTTCTTCTACAGCCAAGCAAATTAAGAAATCAGTTGGGAACCAGAAAGGAATCTGAAGCACTGTAGATGAGCAATCATAACACTAACATATGGATTCTCTGCATTTCTAATTTGCTCTTTCCACTAAAATGTAATACAAAAATTGGTAGAGAAGCAACATCAATCCTGATAACTAATGTAGTTATACACATAAAGGATTTATAATGAAAAAAAGCCACAGCTGCTACTTGCAGATTTCCACATATGGAAAACTGCGTATTCTAAAATGATACTAGAAAAATATTATTTTAGAAAATACTGCGATGATATGACACTGAGGTGTTCTCTGAAGAAGACCCTATGCTTTAACGCAGTTGTGAATCACAGTTGAAGCAGATGCAGAGAAAACAAATGAAGTAACTTTATTTGTCACTGAAATATGCCCTCTAAGCATATCCAAAAAAGCTGAGGATTAGATGTTCCAATCAGCATCTTGGGACAGAAAAAGAAACAGCTTGGCTTTTTTGTTTCTGGGAATATTTTGTTCACAAACTGGAAAACAGCTGCTTGTTTGGCCTCTGTGTCATTAGCCACAGGTAAAAATGCAGTAATGTTGTTTCAGTTACTGGAAAAAAAATCAGTGACTTAATTTTAAATTAATTTCCTAAATGCTAAAACTACTATGTAACCTTGCCAGTCCATACAAGCAGCTTTCTAATTATTTGAGCTTTTAGGAGGATTATGTTGCACTCGTACCCATTTTTAAAATGCTTTCAGAATGTGATTTCTTAAACTACCTCTGTGATACACAGTCTCATTTGCTGTTAAGAAGCTTTCATAGGTACTTGGGTAAAAATGGGATGTATTTTTCAGGATTCCTCATAAGCAGTTAACATTGCAGGGTGAAGAAAGCATATTTCTGCTTGAATTTAAGCCTGTTTTCCTTGAATTCTTTTGAATTCAAGCTGTCTATCTTCTGCTTCAGCAGCAGAGGCAATGGTGGAGTACTGCTATACCACCTCCATTTGACAAAGCAGTGTGCTGCATGGCTCTAATGAATCTGTTTGGTCAGTGCTTGCTGGCTGAGTTGTGTTTTTGCAATGACTTGTTGCAGACACCTGAATTTTGGGGGAGTTTATATAACACTGGTTACAAAGTAGTTACAGAAACTTTTGTGATTTTCAAAAAAGTTGATTGATTGGCAGACTCTCATGGTAAATTGCCTCACATTCCTAACAATTTGGCAACCCTTTATTTGTGTACTGGTCATAATTTTAGGTACATCATCTGCTTTTGAGTAAGCTACTCTGCTGTAGGTCAGGTCAGGAGTTGGTGTCATTGTGCATGAGGGATGTGGAGAAGACGTGAAAGGCAGTGCATTATGTAATGGTCTGAGGGTTTGCTTGTTGTGAAAGAGATTCAACAGGCAGCACAGAGATTCGTTCTGCCCCACCTCCTACTCACATTCTTCTGAGGGCTCTGGGAGACTTTTTCCAGGAGGTAATGGGGTGCATTTTTTCTACGATAGTACTTTTTATCTTATGGAAGATACCCAGCTCTGTGAGGTTCTTTCTTTCACATAAATTGATGGTTGACTGACTAGGTGCCAGTTCAGATTATTGCTTGAGTGTTAGAAAGCTGGCTAAAGTACCAGTCTGGTCAGAGAAGTAATTTTGCTTATAGGGACCAGATGGAAGTAATGGTCTGCCTTGCATGTGAGATAAGTAGAACATCCTGCTGGAATCTGTTTTGTGTGGCTGCTGCTGCATGAAAAAGACTTGGAAAGTGGCTTGGTTACTACAGCGTAGTCAGTTTTCCTATTCCTGTCTGCTGTGGGTCTTTCTAACTGTTAACAAATGCTTTACTTCTGAGGTAGACTGTCTCAGTTTAGTGGTCAGGGTGAATGAAACCCTCGAGAACAGAATTGCTCTCTGTTATCCACCTCCAAATGGGTATTCTAAGATGGTATTGGAAAAATACTTCCAAGGGAAGATACAAAGCAAATAAGGAAGAGACTTAAAGGTTGGAAGTTAAAACTAGAACAGGTTTACTGGAACAGGGAAGGGATTTAAACATGTGGGGTAGTGAAAAAAATATACTAATATACACAAAACCAGATTTCACTGGTTGTTTATGTGTCTGAAAGTCCCTCATGGCAGGACTATTTCAGGTAAAGGGTCCATGGCTCTTGCCAGCACCTGATGGAGTTAGATCCTGCAGAGCACTGGGATGCTGATGACAAAGAGCAGGAGCCTTTTACCAAGATGCCCAAATGCAGGAAGGCAGGGAGGAAAAAGGAAGCAGGCAGAGGCAGATTTGTCCTCCTGGCTTTTATAGGGAATGGTAGGAAATGGGAAGCAACACTGACTTGTCTCTGTTCTGCCCCATTGGATACCTCAAGGTCCTGAACACCCTCTCTCTAGTTCCTCATACTGATACCATAAAATTAGCCTGGGCCCCCTCAAAACTTAACATATATTTTTAGCCATACATTATTCAGATGCATAATAAATACAGACTGAACCTGGAAATTTCAGTTCTTTTTTCCAGCTTCCCCCAAATTCCAAGCGGCTTAACACAGTATCTGATTAATTGGAAAGAAAAAATATATGGACGTTGTAAGTAGTGTGTGAAATAGTAATTTTTCTTTACAGTGGCAAAATCAAAGAGATATTTGAGGATGTATAATGTACAAACTTTAATGGAGGCAGAGAGTAAAGTGACCAGTCATTTACAAAAAGGAAGCATTTATTAACTCATTACTATATTTAAGTAAATTTACCATTTAAAGTATTCTTCAAAAAAGCTTAAAGCAAGTCTTCTAAACAGACTGTTAATTCTAGCTATTAATAAAACTAAGGTATTTAAAAGGAGCTGTGATATCCATCATAAAATTTTTAGTAATGAGATAGTCTTTGTTTGCTGAAGCTCACTGGATGTGTGAAATTGTCTGCCATTTAGAAATCAGGATTAATGATAACTCTGCATTGTCAAGCATTTCTGGGTGATAAAGACAAATTGTACATTGAGATCACACATTAGGAAGAATGTAGTGGTTGTTTGCCGTGTATACAAAGATGAGAATACATCTTCACCAAAGAGTAATTTCCCTGTAGAAATGTGAAAATTTACCAAAGTACAAAGCTTAGTTAATCCTTGAATGCTTGACAAACCAAGGACAGATTTTGGAACCATTTTTGCTTAGAAGTATGGAAAAGCTGACTTTTGAAAATTGTTTCCATTAATAAAGTTAGTTTTAATGGCATGTCAGTTTTGGGCTTTTTTTGAGTTCTGAAAAACTAATTGCCAATTTAAAATCGATACAATGACCTTGATTCCATATTTTAAAAAGAACCATTAGACATGGATGTTGATACTTGGTATTTAATACTGCATATTTAATACTGCGTATTAAAATCAGATAGTTAATATAAAATAATCTGTCTGCATAATTCTTCCTGGTTTATCCTGAAGGAACTTAACATTTTGAGTTTTACCAATATAATTGCTCAAGGTTCTTCCACAGGTATAAATCAAGAGTGGTAATTTTTCATACTTAGTGGAATATGCCAGAAAGATGTAAAAAGAAATTTAAAAAGTACAATCCCAGAAACAGTCTGAAGAATTCCATTGGAAGTTCCATTTCTCTTTCAGAAAGCAGTTATCAAATAAATGTATGGTTCCTTCACAGTATATATTTAACTAAAGATACTGAAAGGAAAAATATGTGTTAAATAATGGTAATGATGAAGACAAAGCTGTAAAATATGCTGCCTCTCCTGGACCATATGTATGGCATACATATGGTCACATATCTGTGACCATGAGAGACTCAACACAAAGACCCTCACAGTCCCTTCTGGGAATATGTATGAGAACAAATTTTATTTTTGCTAATAAAATAATCAGTTGGAAACACCAGAGTGCATTGCGTGCATTCAGATGTTGGCACAGGTTGAACAGAGGGAGGGACAGGTTTCCTTTCCTGGTTTTTTTGTTCACTCTTTACATGAATCATGGCAATCTAATATGTGATTCAGTGGTGCAAGTGGTAGTATAGGCTTACAGGCTTACATTTGTCCCAGCATCTTGCAAAAGGAGCCATTCCTTGTTTTTTTTTTTTTTTGGGTAACCCATTAAAATGAGTGTTAGCCATTTAGCATTCTGGTTTTGGCTCTGTTGCCTGCTGTCTGTACATTATCAAAAACTGTGTACAATAATTTTCCTCTCCTGGTTTGTCTGGAACTAAAAGCAAGTGAATCATCATTCCTATTGTTTAAAAGATGTGAATTTGTTTATGGGGAGAACAGCTTTTGTATTAACTGTACTAAAACTAGTTGATCAGGAAAACAATGTTTCACCATTTGGAAAACACTGAAATTTCATCTCCCTTTCAAATTGCAAGGGAAATCAGAGTATTAGAATGCATCAAGGAATAAAACAATGTTTTGAATAAAGAATGTACAAATGCATAACTCAGAACTTTATTTTGAACAAACCAGGATTTTAATATAAATTAATATCAATATTAAGAAACAACATTGGTTAGAAAGAGATTGATCACTCCATCTTTCTTTCTTGAAAGTGAGAGTCTGTACCCAATGCCTCACATACAGATGTGCCTAGGTTTACATCTCACCTGGACCCTGAAGCAATTTAGCTGCCCTAAGACAATGCTTCCTTTGAGGTGACTGATAAATGCTATGGAGAAATTATCCAAGGCAAAGTGCAGGAATAGCACGTCTTTCCTGCTTTCAGGATCTTGCAATTGTGCTTCTCTATGCTGCATGATCATACAGACTGATACTTAAACTATCTTTGTGCAATAACACATGTCACAATGTAGACATATTCTTTGATATGAAAGCAAACTGACAGGGTAATTTTGCGTCTTATTCAAGTGAAACGAGGATTTTAATTAATTATATTTTTCACACTTTTCAGATAACTGTGCTCTGAAATTACACATAGATGATTCTTTCATAATCTGAAATTACAAAAACAATAGGTAAATTTTAATTTTTTTTTCCCCTGGAAAATACTTTATGGGAAGTTCATAATGTAGAAATTGTGAGAAAGACAGAAATAATTTCAGACATAAATTTTGTACTGGAATTAGCAATGAGATGGTTTGCTTGTGTCCAAACAGGTCATGCCTTCTCATCAGTGGAGAGATGGCCACTAGAAATATCAAAATGCCCAGCACAGACGTTGAAAGTAGAAATGTCCTCCTGTCTGAGATGTGATTTGGGTATGGATATGTAATACTTCCATGGCTGTCAAGAGATGCAGTTTAGAAATAATTTCATGGTAGTTTTACCAGAAGATAGCCAACTTTCTCAACTCTCCGCAACACATGCCAGAATCATTAAGTATGGGATATGCACCTAATCTCACCCCAAATATCCACCCTAATCTTACTCAGTTTCAGGTGTTGTAGTCAGTAGATTACTTCCTGTGCCTGGCAGTGGGGGAATCCTGCAGTAGCCCCCATCACTGGCAAAGCACTGTCATACCAGCATTAGGGTTGTACTGGAAGTGCTTAGCTGCTCATTGATTGCTGCAAGGTGGCTTTTCCCAAAAGGTGGGAAATCAAGCCACAGAAAACTAGCCTATTTTGTCTTTTGAGTGTTGCCAGTATGGAAAAACACTTGTTAGGATATGGGGAATAATCAGCTGCAAAGCTGTGGTTTTCTGTAAGCCTTTTCTCCCAGAGAAAGCAAAGTAGGGAATGCTGGAAAATACCAATGGGAATACACAAAATCTCTCAAGCAAATGAGTTTTAGTAAAGCATTGATGATGTAATGGATAAGAGTAGAGCTAATCAGGAATTATTGATTAGTGTGTACTTGAGACACATTATAAAACTCTAATCCTGCAGCTGCGTATTGAAAGCATTTTTTAATTTGCTTTTTCAAGGCAATGGTGATCAAGTGATGCCCATTTTATGATGTAATTATACCTAACAGTGATGTTGGAAGGAATGTATTACTTTTACAGAAGTTAGGAGACACTGATATTAAGCTCTTGCTTATTGAATGCTATTTTTCCTGAGAGTGATTGTTGCTTTCTGTGAAGAAGAAAGGCTGCTTTAAGGCTTAAGTAGTTTTTTTCACAAAAGCGGTTGAAACTCAAAGTCAAAACTGCTGTCTCATTTATTGCAGAGTCTCAAAAACGCATAGTGGTCAAGGCAGGGAATAGCAGAGAGAGCATGACCTACTAATGATGCCAGTTCAGTTCTGCTCCGGAGTTTTCTGTCTGTGTTACAGGGACAAGGGTCAACACTTCAACACTTGGCAAGGTTTTAGGAAATCAGAGAAAAGAAAGTGCCAGAAAGCTTTAATGAAAATTGTGTTAATGACCCCACTGCTAGGGTACTCAGAATTTTTCTGTTCCAGTTTTTCTGAAACTTATTCCTTCAGATAAATAGAGTAATGCTTCACACATTAGAAACCTTCTGCAGTTTCCCATTTGCTACAAGATAGATTTACTGGTGATCATGCAAATAAATGAGGAAAATCAAATTTTGTGTACTTTTGATTTTGTTATCTAACCTACCCCAGACTATTAGAGTCCTCAGAATCAGTCTGCAATTAGAAAGCTTTCTTACTTTTTTTTTTTTTTAGGAACAGTAGTATTGAGAAAATATATTTACTAATGATTTTATGGTTTCATACTGATCTTCCATGGGAACCCACAGATTTTAGAAATTGTTTACCATAAGATTGAGTATTTGACAAAATTTTGTTTTAACACTTGTTATAGATGGAATAAAATTCCAGAATAAAGCATTTATGTCAGAATTAAGAGTAAGAATGAAGAGCCCACAGTGATTGCCCAGTCTGGATTTTTATAGATGGTGAGAAAAAGCTGCTGGCATTACTAACTTTATTTTTTTCAAAGGATCTCAGGCTAGGGGACTTGGAAGGGTGCTTCCAGTACTTCTATATGAGGATGTCTCTAGTGATCTCTCCCTGATAGTGATGTCAAGAAAGAGAACTTTTCACAAGTATTTAGATAAGACTTTAGAACTAAGTTGTCCAGCATGAGTGGTGAGACACTGGCACAGGTTGCCCAGATTGGTGGTGGAAGCCCCCTCCCTGGAAGTTTTTAAGGCCAGGCTGGACAGGGCTCTGAGCAACCTGATCTGCTTGGAGGTGTTCCTGCCCATGGCAGGGGGGTTGGAACCAGATGATCTTGGAACTAGATGATCTTACAGGTCCCTTCCAACCCTGAACATTCTATGCTTCTATGAATTTCAGGCCTCCATTGGTATATAATCACTTGGTGGCTATTGCAGATGGACGCTCAAAAATTCTATAAGGGCTTTTGTTAATGTATATTAAGTAGTTTCCTTTCTGGCCATAGAGCTGTTCAGAGAATAGGCTTCTGGCAGAAAATCTTTACTTATGTTTTAATATATAGGTTTCTTTTCTGCAACCTGAGTTCATCTAAGTCATAGCCTTCTCACTATGTGAATGTACAGAGTTTATCCAAACACAGATCTCTGAAAGTATTTCTCTGTGTGAACACTGAAAACAAAATGCTCCCCGAGGGCAGGAAGTCTCCTGCTCCAGTGCACTTCCTCACAGGAACTGCGACCTTCTTCTGACAGATGATCACAAGGATATTGCCATGTCTTAGCATCTATTTCCCAGGTCGTTTAGAGTTTTTAGTCCATACTGGGAAGGAAAGAGAGCCTGCAGACCTAAAAGGATTCACAGTCAGGATGAGATAGAGAGTGGGACTGTTCTTTAGCAGGGTGTCCACGTGGAGTGTAAACACCCCAGACTTTCTGATGACAGAGTAAATTTCAAGTCTGTGGTGTAAGCGCCTGTCCTATCTATCAATTTTTATATTTTTGGCTAGATTAGCAGATATTCAGAGAGCTTTCTAAACATCAAAAAGTTATTGGAAAAAAGTTTTAAAAATGCTAAAAACCAGAAGGATGATTTATTGAAGAAAGTTATCATAAAGTGTAGGAGGAACGAACTCTTGATTGTCTTAGAAAATCAACATTCTAGGAAAATAATCTCTAATGATACAGTGGTTGCTATGATCTTCAAAGCAATAGTTTTCTATGCTCGCTTTCTGTACGTACAGTAAAAATTGCTCTATAAAAGACTTAACTGCTTTTAAGACATGTGAAAAAAAAATTGATAATCTCTCTGAGACTTTCTCACTGCAGTAACTGGAAAATGTTATTCAAATGAGAACAGAAGTAAAGTGACTGAACAGTTTTTCAAGTTAAGGTCAAGAAGCATGTTAATTCCACTCAAGTAATCAAAAATACAGTGCAGCAAATAAATAAGTGAAAATAATTCATGCTGTTACTTCTAATGATGTTATTTTTCAGCCAAGGTACTGAATGCCATTAATGTTTTTGTGTTTAACTGGTCCTCATACTTTCCACGTGAAAGAGAGAGCCTGCTTTTCTAGAACTATGTAGGCAAAATAGAGCTAAATGTCAGACTTATCAATATCCTATTGTGCTGCTGATTTAAGTAACCTGTGGCAGCTGGAATATTTCAGAAACCAAGGGCTGCAGTGGTAAGTCGTAGAGAAGCAAGAGCTAGTACACCTCGAGTCCTGTGTCCAGCTCTGGGCCCCTCAGTTCAGGAAGGAGATTGAGGTCCTGGAGCAGGTCCAAAGGAGGGCAACCAGGCTGGTGAAGGGACTCCAGCACAAGTCCTGTGAGGAGAGGCTGAGGGAGCTGGGGGTGTTCAGCCTGGAGAAGAGGAGGCTCAGGGGAGACCTCATCGCTCTCTACAACTCCCTGAAAGGAGGCTGGAGCCAGGGGGGGTTGGTCTCTTTTCCCAGGCAACTTTCAACAAGACAAGAGGGCATGGTCCCAAGTTGTCCAGGGGAGGTTTAGGTTGGATATTAGAAAGAATTTCTTTAAGGAGAGGGTGATCAGACATTGGAATGGGCTGCCCAGGGAAGTAGTGGATTCTCTGACCCTGGAGATATTTAAAAAGAGACTGGATGTGGCACTCAGTGCCATGGTCTGGTAACCGCAGCGGTAGTGGATCAAGGGTTGGACTTGATGATTTCTGAGGTCCCTTCCAACCCAGCCAATTCTATGATTCTATAATTCTATGACTTCACTGTCTAACTGTGGGCATTCTGTTACTCCATATACGTATCTGTGTGAAGCAGTGTTAGATGCAGATGATGTTGGTACTAACAATTGTTCTTTCACTTTTTTGACTATAAGGGGGGCCAATGATAAATAGCCCCATTCTTGATGTTTATTTCTTACTTTAGGTAGATCCATCCCATCCTGAAATCTGAGTGTGATACATACATTTAGATGGTTCATACATATGTGTACATATACATTACATGTATATGTAAAATATGGATATAATTTACTATGTATTTATACTGTATATAAACTATAGAAAGAATATGAGTTAAGTAACTAGAAATTAATAATTATACCTATGATGTACATGTATATTTATAGGGTAATTTCTATGCTACTAAAAATGTGTAATTAAAATGTAGTATTGTAATTTTCAACTGTAGCTGTCATGCTTTTTGAGAAAGGCGGTGTCACCTGCCAAATACTTATATGTTTATTTTCTCATTATACTTTTCGCTCTTCAATAATGAAGATGTTTATTGGTGCCAGTCTCATGTAACCTCTTGTTCTGCCTTTCCACTGAATCATAAGCTTGTCTGTGAGATTGCTTTATTCTTTGTGATATATTGCCACAGCAACCACCTCACCTGTTTTGTAATTGAATCCTTATCTTTGTAGGGAAAAAGATACTGCTAACAGGACACTTTTTGTGAGCAGCAGAGGTCTTCGGAAGAGTTTATTGGCTTAGAGTAACCCAAATGTGATGATTACTCAAGATGCAGAAGCTTTTTCATTGCTAGGGCTTTTAAGATAAGGTTGAGTGTAAATTCCTGGAATAAAAAATAACTTTAATTTGAGAAGTTCATCTTAAAGTAGATCTAAAGTTGACTGACTGATTGAGGGTGGAAAATTGGCATTGACTTTGTCTGAATGTTGCTTTTTTTATTATTTACTTTTTTTTTTCCTCCTTTTTTAAATTTTTCTTTTCTTCTAGTGCTTGCACGCCTATTGTATGTATCTTCCAGTAAATTATTGGGTGCCATTAGCTCCTAAATAACCCCCTCTTTATTATTGGAATGAAATCAAATAGCATTTTATCAGAGAAGTGCTTACAGCCAAGCTGTACTCTGAGTTCTTCAATCCTTTATTTTCCCTTCCTCTTTGTTTTAGAATGTGTCTCTGCCACTGGATTGCACCTGGAAGGTGTGGCTCTGGCATGGGATGGACAGCTCCCTTTATATTATTAGTCTATTGTTACAGCTCTTCATGCACAAAATAACAATTTTGCAGGAAAAAAAAAGTCAGGAAAGCAAAACCGTTGGTCATTATCACACAGGATATGTCAAACAAGTTGTCTTTTATATTGATTAAATTTTCAATTTTCTTTACCTGGGCACAAAGGAAGTTAATTTCAAAGAAGGACTATTGATTTGACATACAGTTGGAAAGAACAGTTAAAGTGTCAGGGTTTTTTGTTTGTTTGTTAAAGTTTTCTTGTTTGTCAGTGCTATGTAAGGAGAGAAATCTTCCTGAAATGGAGAACTTTCTTCTTGGAAAATGTGTTTCTTTCACTGCATGTAAACTACCATGCTGATACATTAGAGGGTCAGAGTTACAAATGTCACACTCAGTTAAAGCCTGTAGGCTTGAGTTAAGGAACTGAAATACTACCTTTGGATCTGAAAATATAGGACATGCAGTAGCTTCTGAAAAAAAAAAAAATTTTTTTTTTTTTTTTTCTTTTTCTTTTTTCTTTTTTTTTCCCGAAAGTTTATTATCTGGAGCTGACACCACCACAGAACACATTCATAGCCTAGCAGTTTGGGGTTTGAAGGACTTGATCTACATCTCTCTAGAAAGGATGGTGACATACTGGTCTCTCCATGTACAGAAGTGCATGTATTATAATGTCTACCAATTGCACTCAGGAGGCCACTGAAGTCAGTTATTGCAAATGATGAAGTTTACTTAAGCCATTATAAAGTTTTTAACAGCAGTAATTTTCTAACTTGCAGTTGTAAGCTAATGATTTTAACAGCTATAATGTTCTTCCATTTGAGTATGTAGACACACAAAAAATACAGATTCTAGAAAACATTTTCCAAATATTGAAGTGGTTTTTTTATTACAGAATTGCCTAGAGTTTACCAGGCCGAAACCATAATGTTCTCTAAAAAATGTGGGAGATTAATGGCTTTTACTACTTCCTTGGGGGAAAAAACACAAATCCAAATTAAGTATGAAGTTGAATTCAGAAAATATGCTAGGCAAAAATAATTTGTCTTCCAAAATATTGTAGAGCCGTATTAATTAGTAAATATAAGGACACACCTTTGGTTTTCTGTAAATGTATCTTTTCCGCCTGAAAAATATTTCTTGGTGGCATTTGGGAACATGAAGCATTTATTCAGTTTTCCTGGATATTTCTGTGGGGGATATAAAGAAATTTCTATCATAACTCATTGATTGTACATACTTTCACAGAGCACACCAACACTGGAGCATGGTTTGATATGGATCTGACATACATGTTTTTTTCTTTTACAGATTTTTTTTCTTCTAAAAATGGAATAAAGAGATCAAATGTGGTAATTTCTTCCTGGGTCGTGAGATCATGAACTGAATGTTCAGATGCACCATGGACAGCCCTGTTTTAAGAGAACTGTGTAGCTTGTTCTCACTTCTCCTTATCTCTATCTTCCAGGGGATAATTTATGTCCTCCAGAGTCTTGCCATGCAAAGATATTCATTCAAAAATAGGACAAGCAGGGCCTCAAAAGTTAGAAAATGCTTGAATTCTGAAAAATTCATCAAAATATCTCACTATTTACTTCCAGATATTTTGGCTGTGATTGATACATCTTAGTAGTGAGTTTGCTCTGGTCTGACTGATGTGCCTTCGAACTCATGAAAGAACTCTTAGCAGTTGACAAGCAGCAATGGTTAATTATCAGGGAATCTCTGTTTCTTCATATTTCTAGCAGCTGCAAGGCAGGATTAAATGAGAGAAAAGCTTTAGGGAAGTATGAATAATAAGAAGAATTTCTTTGACTATGTTCAGAGTCACCAGCAGGGAAAATACTGCTTGGGGAGCTAATGCTTCAACTAGGGCTTGTGGGGAGAAGGAGATCCACATTGTTACATGGATCCTGACTATTCCTCAAGAGGTTATGGTAAAAAGCATTCATTTCACATTGGCCCTACTTTTCTAATCTGTATTTCCAAATGTACGGGTCTTGTTTGTCTTCTCTTCTGCATCCTTCTGCTTGTTAAATCCAGGCTTTAATGTGCTCCAAGAGAAGTGTTTTCTTTCTATGAGTTTTAAAATGGTCTGTTCCTCTCTTTCCAAATGCTGCAGGAGTGTTATCATGCTCCCCTTCTGCTGTCTGTTTTCTGTCTTAAACAGTTAAAGATAGCAATGCTGAGAAAAGTGTCCTAGGTTACAAATGTCCCAAGACACTGGCAAACGACAGTTCAGTTCCAGCAGTGCCACAAAGCCTGGAGGCTGAAGACTTGTGCTGGGTTCAAAGCCACCAAATAGTGGTTTTATCTGCATTGCGTCCTTTCTGTATAACAGATTCCCCAGAACTACACTGAGGCAGAAAAATGCTTACAAAACTTTCAGTATAGGAACACTCTGATTTCCTTAACTTTAACTCTTTAATGCAACTGGTGAAAGATCATGCCAAAGAATACTTTTTTTCCTCAGGATGCAGAGAAAATCATGCATTAGGTGGAACTGATTTTTCAGACTTTGCTTTTAATTGCCTCTTACTGATTATTTTTTAAAACTCTAGAGGCATGAGGTACTCTTAAATACAACATGACATTTTTCTTTAACTCACAGAAACAAATTGGGATGCATTATCTGTGAAATTCTTTGAAAAATTATCCATTTTGCCAATAAAATTAACATGTAAACTGCCGCATGAAATTAAGTCATGTGTAAAATTGCTTTCTACTTATTTTATCTGACAAATCTTTGGACTGAGTGTTTTCTGAGCCTAACAATTGGATTTTTAAAAATCTCTTAAGTGGAACTGTCCTGGCATTGAATTACTGATGGAATCAAACCAAACATGGATAATTTAAATTACCTTCTTTCAGTTCATTTTAAAACTGCTTGGAAGTCTGCCAGACTTGTTAATCAGCTACTGTCTCTGCAAAGAGAGGCTGGGTTTAAGCTTTCCTAAGACTATTCAAATAGAGTCCTGGAGGACAGATGGACCTCTAGTCTGTACATGGGTAATTTTCCTTTTGCATTTGGAATCGCAGTTGGACTGAAAATACTTTTGGTTCATGAAGTATGCAATGATTATTAAGTGAAGCACTTAGAGATGGGTGCCCCAGAGCACTCTTTTCTCTTGCTGGTATGTCAAAAAGCCTTTGTACCTTCTGTTTTTTCCACTCATTGGTTATTTTTTGGCTTGCTTCTTTTTTGTTTCGATTGCTTTGTTTTTAAGCAGTATTGTAGGACATCCTGCTTTCTATTATGCCTGTAATGATTGTCCCTTACTTCTAAAAGGTGTTAAGAGGAAAATATTGACAGTGGTAGCTGGATGCAAGACTGCTGCTTTATGAAAAGTCTACATGAATTCCTGATTGCCAATAATGAAACACGATGGGAAGAGAAGCTGTGAGTACCCACTCAAAGAAAGGAATTGGTCATGCCATTGCTTATCCTCCTTTTCTCTAAAAGTCATCAGTGAGGAGGAATTATTGAAGGCTTCTGATCTGTTGACGCTAAAATCTTTTGAACTATATGGTAGTATTATGGCAAAACTTCTACTTTTCTATGTCTAGATTAGTTAAATTGTTAACTGTGGCTTTCTGATGGAATACCTATATTGCACAAAATCAAAACTTATCTTCTACTAATAACACCTGTTTTCTTAAAATATGTAGTTTCCAATATTGCCGCTGACAGTGGCAGTAGGGATATTTTCCAGAACATAAAATTCATCTCTGTGCTGATCCCCAGGATGAGATACAGGTAACACTGAAATTCCTCCCAGTTGATTTTTTCCTCATAATTTCAAATGTAATAATAAATCTATATACTATACAGCTCAGCGTTGGCAGACATCCAATCTATCAATTCATTGAATTTACCGGAAGATGGGGATGGGGAACAGAAGAAGACTTCCATTATCCAAGAGGAAACGGTTAGTGACCTGCTGCATCACTTAGATATGCATAATTCTATGACTTGTATGCGTCACACCCTAAAGTGCTGAGGGAGTGGCTAGATCTGCTTACCAATCTTCTCTCCATAATTTTTTAGCAGTCCTGTGTAACTGGTGAGCTCCCAGTGGACTGGAGGTTGGTAAATGTGATGCCCACTTTCAAAAAGGGCTGAAAGGAGGATCAGGGGTAAATACAGACATGTCAGTCTGTCCTTGGTGCCAGGAAAGATCATGGAACAGATGATCTCATGTGGCAAATGAAAGATAACCAGGCCCAGTCAGCATGGGTTCATGAAAGGAATGTCCTTCTTGATGAGCCTGATCTCCTCCTACAACAAGATAAACTGCCCACTGGATGAGGGAAAGGCTGTGGTTGTAATCTACCAGCTCTTCAGTAAAGACTTTGGCACTATTGTGGCACTATTGCCTACAATATCCTAATGAAAAAACTGACTGCACAAGGCTTGGAAGGGTATACATTCTGCTGGGCCAAACACTGGCTGGATGGCTGAACCTAGAGCGGTGGTAAATGGGGCTCAGTCCAGTTGGTGTCCGGTCACAACTGGTGTTCCCCAGAGCTCAGTACTTGGCATCTCCTGCTCAATATCTATCAATAAGCTTGACAAAGAGATTGAGTGCACCTTCAGTTAGTTTGCAATCAACAGCAGGTTGAATAGGAGTGTTGATCTGCATGAGGGTAGAAAGCCTTTAGAGAGGGACCTGCACAGACTGGATCAATGAGCCAAGGTCAGTCATAAGGGATTCAGCAAGAACAAGTGTTGGATCCTGCACCTGGGCCACAACAACCCCATGCAATGCTATAGGCTTGAGAAGAGTTGCTGAAAGATGCTCACTGCTTTCCCTTACTAGTAGTTGCTATTAATTTCTATTACCCTCAGTATATTGTTAGAAGTGACTGTATTGCATTTTTGCTTGTCTGACTTCCACCGAAGAAGTTGGATTGCTTATAAAAATTCTAAAATTTCACACACAAAAATTATTTAAAGTCTCTCCTTGGCTGCTATTCTATGCGATACTGGCCAGGTGAAAACTTGTCTAAGACTTCTGTGTTGGCTTTCTTTTAATCTTTACTTTAATCTTTCTTTTAATCATTGTTCTTTTTGGTTTATCATGACTTTTTTACATTATTCATCAGTCACTTTGAAATCTACTGAAAGTTCCTGCTAGTCCTTGTTTAATATGTCCCTGAAGTAATACAATCTCATTTTTAATGAGAGTATCTTACATGTTGATGTAACTCAGTGTTGATTATAATAACAGTGGTTAAGTAGAGAAACTCTTGACAAGTCTGGGAGTTTAGTAAAACTTATTAATTTACTGTAACTGTCAAATAGGAATAATAAAAGATTATATCATAACCTGGTCTCTATCTAGCTAGATTCAATGAATGTGCATGTATGCCTGTGTGTATACACAGTAGACCATACAGTATCCAAAAGTGGTTTTGCAGGTGTGCAGAAAGGTTATCTGAGACTAGTTTAGCAGATGAGCCTTTCATCAAGTTTTGTTATGATGAAGATAAAGACAGTTAGCAAGCATCAGGCCTTCTTTGGGGCTCTGCTCTTAGGAATGGTAAGAATACTGACATCACTTCTTCATTGTAGCTGTCTTATTTCCACTATTGTTGGGAAGTGATAAGAGGTATGTGCTACAATGATTTTCAGTGGTATGTATGCCAAGCAAATCTACATCTTGCCCTTTCTGGATCCAAGAGCTCACACTCACTTTTTGGTTTGTTTGGTTTGGTTTGTTTTGTTGTTTGGTTTTTTTGGTTTTTTTTTTTTATTGTTTTGTTTTTTTTCACATGGAAAAACTTCCTATATAGTCTTGTGTTAATTAACTGCACCTCCATCAAAAGAGGCTTTATTATGAAAAGGTTTATGAGAGATGAAAACTAAAGCTACTCCCAGGAATACATTATTTTCTGTCTTACAAAGCACAAAGTCAAGATCTCATTAACAGACAATAGTGGCAGCAGAGCACTGTATGAAGTGCAAAACATCTGGTTACACAACTTGCCTTTGTAAATGATTAGAGAAAGTATTTCCTTTGCAGAGCAAATAGGAACAGTACTGAGCTACAGTGCCAAGAAGATAATCACAGTTCACATTTTTGCTGAAGATGAAAGCCATCAGTGACAGGATATATATATATGTATATATATATATTTGGCCATGAAACAACTGACTGGAGAAAAAAAGCTTCTGTATGCTTTATCAGTCATATCTGATTACTTGTATTCTGTTTTTTAATTAATATGTTTTTTAAAGCTTACAGAAACAAATAATTCTACAGTTTTCATTGGAGCTATAATTTACATGTGTGACTTCTTGACATTATTTAGTATTAAGATACTTGAGTTTATTTCTCATTTCCACAAGAAACAAATCTGGAATAAGAGTACTGACAGAATGACATTTCGACCTTAGGTGTCTGACAGGAAGGAGGTGCATCTACTGATTAGAGCAAAGGCTCTGGAGCACTGAAACACCTTTCTGTTCTCATCTGACAAAAACATTTGCTACTTTCAATTTATTAATGTGAAAGCCTTAAACTGACAGTCTTTGGATTAAACTCACAGAAAAACACTTAATGCAAGCAGCCAGTGTCAATTGTTACTGTTAGAGAGGACAACAGAAGGTTATTCGTGAGATAATACGTGCAGTTTCTTTGCTTAGGACAGAAAGCAGAGCATCCAGCAGAGATGAGACCAGTTTCTTGTTGTAATCTTGCTTTGTTCCTCCCAGAGCTGTCTTAGGACAAGGTCAGTTCTGCTCAGGATCCAGACTGGCATCAAGGGTAGCCTGTCCCTGTTCCTAATATCTCCCATCCAGGTCAGTCACAGAGGACAGCATGCACAGCTCTGCTGGCTCAGGCAGATAAGGGCACTCAGTATGCTTTAAGCGTAGCATGAGGATGAACTGATAGCTACATAGCATTTGAAATTCTTGCCTGAAAACTGCTATTTAATCTGGAACTGCCCTGAAAACATGGGAATGTCAAATGTTTTCAGGTGGCTGGGACTTGCTAATGTGCCTAGCAGATATTTGGCAGACTGTGATCCCTAGACAAAAAGGTATTCCTGAGAATGAAGTCCTCCAAGTTTAAGGCTTCATGCTTTACAATGTCTTCTGAATATAGTTTTCCAAATGCCTCTCTGCAACACAGCTTCGTGATGCCCAGAGGCTTTGCTATGTGAAAGTGAAAAATGAGACTTCTTAAGATATCTGTCAAGGCAAATCGTGGTGATCTCTGGAAAGAATTCTGCTGGTTTTTTTCCAAGAACAGACTAAGCAAGTGTTGAGCAAAGCATTCTGTTTCTGGTCCTGCTTGTCTTCTGAGCCCATAGTTTGCAATTTTTGTGCCACTCATGTGCTCTGAGCAACAGATGTAAATTTGCAGCTAGTTGGTCTGACCAGTCATGGGCATAATAAATTAAAAAATTATTATGAAACTAATGTATTAATTTTCTTCAGTTGGAAAAGAAACTGCACTATGATTTTTGAAACTGTAGCAACCTTAGTTCCCCCCGAACCTGTCTTGGAACAAAAGCATATGTGGTTTTCACACCTAGCTGCTGTTCTGCTTGACTGAAATTTAAAATGCTCAGCAGCAGGATATACGTAACAAGTGCCATTTTTATTTAACAACATTCCACTTTCTGCTTTTCTCAGGAAAAAGAGATTTATTTTTTTTGCTGTTTAGCAATGATAAGACCTGTACTGTTCTACTTTGCACTGTTTGTCTCTTCTGAGTTTTTGGTAGATTTTTAATGTTTTCAAGTAATGAAGTTCATGATGGAGTGGTTTTATTACTTAGCACTAGTCTCAACACATTTATGGGAATCTTCAGGGCAACTATTTCTGTAAAACTGCTGTAAGAAGATTCTGGGAAAAATAGACATATGTTTCCTGTGTCTGTAATGGTACCTTGTGCACTTCAGAAGGGGCAGCTACTCATGTAGACTGACTTTTGGTTAGCTTCTATAAACTCAGAACCAAGCAGATTGAGTCCATGCCTTCATGCAAGTTCTGTGGTTGAGTGGAGTGCTGGGACTGAATCTGTTCTGGCCTTCAGAGGTCAGTAGGAATGAAGTGAAAGTGTGAGTCTGAACCAAACTGACCTTTCTCCTCCTCCCCACTGCTTCTAGAGTTAGGCTCAAAATAAAGCATCAGAACTCTTTGAATGTAGTGTTTGTTCAAATCTTTCATATAAAGCAGTCCTCCATAGGCATTCAGCAAAATCACACATTTCATAGTATCAGCCTTTAGATCTATTTCAATTTGAGGGCAAGAACTGAAAAAATCAGCACAGGAGGCATGAGAACAGTTTGAATTTTTGTAATATGTGTTTAGTCTGAAAAAATTCTCACAGTTAATCTTCTTTAAAGGTAGGTCACTGCTTTTGGGAGCTTTGAATCCCTTTTATTCTCCAATCCTTCCATTTAGTTTGGATGATTTTTTTCTACAGCTAATTCCCTGCAAATCTGTAGCAAAAATTTGTTTAATTCTGTTTCTTGGGGTTTTTTTGGTCCTCTATCTCAGGAAGACAATCAAGCAAAATTAGGTTCCATTATAAAAAGCAATTCTATAGATTTTGTTTCTCTGTAATAACTTAAATTTTATTCACATCTTCTTTGAAGTGCTACACAAAATACCTACAATTCATCATTATGTTACAAAGGTGACGGCACCACAGTTACCTTAAGAAAGTGAGGAAAGACCCCAACACAAATCTCTACCTCTCCTTTGCACACACATTTTTATTCTAACTCTGAAATTATCTTAAAATGTTAGACACATAATGAATCCACATCTGCAGATATTTACTGCTATTATTCCAATTTTGGACAACTAAAGAGAAACAGCATAAATAACAGTTAACATTTCTGGAACATATTAGACAATGTATCTCGTGTTATTTTTGTTACCACCTGCCTCCAAAATACCCTCCCCACATGCTTTGTGAGCTTCTTTGTGCTTTGTGAGAATATTGTGAGAATATTCCTCATTTGCAAAAACATTCAGCACTTTCGTTAGCTATGCAAACTAATGATCATAATTACGCTGAAAAAAAGACAACTAATAGGCAGTTAGCAACATTTTCTCAATCTATTTCCATCCATCTGAATAACCTCAATTCAATTGATCTTTCTACAGGCGTCGTATTTTCTACATTTTTGTACTACTTTCACTGTTGCTTGGAGTTTCTCTATTAACACACAGAAAATCAAAAAAAGACCCCTGAGCATCAAGTGGAGCAAAAGTACTGTTTCACATTTAATGAAGATTTGACTCTGTTTATACTTTCCAAAATGTTTTTTAACACATGCATTTTTTTCTGTAGAGATTAATATGTTTCATGTAATTGTGTGGTCATCTGTTAAAGATAAAATTAAAAATTTTGCATTCAGCATTTTTTATTATGTTATTTCCTGAAAACTTTCTGATAATTCTGGTAATTTTTATTTTTAATTTTTCTACACAAGTGTAAAGCAGAAATCAGTTCTTTGGGTGTAAATGGGTTTGCACTGCTGTTTAAAGTAAGGTGGCACAACGAGGAGAGGCATGAATTTACTTCTAAAGTTTTGTTTTACTAAAGTTTTCATGATAGGATAATGGGAAGTAACACAATAGAAATGCTGTTAGTGAACCACTACGTGCATGCTGTCAATGCCATATATTTACATGTCTGTGTAAGTAATGAACTCCAGGTATAAATAGAGGATCCTTGATGTGTTTTCCAGTGCTTATCAGTCATTATTATGCAGCATGAATTGTTGACATCATGTATATGTACTTCATTTGAAGTAATTTCTTTTTGATTATTTTTAAAGCCTGAAAAAAGATCTCTTCTGGGAAAAAATAATCTGTTGCATTGGCTTTCTATCTTGGTTTTATAAATAAATATATGACAACATAAATACTACAATGCAGTCATAGAAAAAAATACTAAGCCATATGTTGATTGTGTATTCTGACCCCTTGTTCAGAAGACAGCTAACTTCAAAGCCATCTCAGCCTGTGCAAGGCCTCACTCAGTTTAATTCTGAAAATCTCCAAGCATGGACAGGAAAATACATGTCTGGCCAAATGTTTTCAGTGCCTAACCATGACTTGAGTGCCATAGACAATATTTCAGGCCTCAAGCTGCATTAAATTCATAATTATTTTTAGAAATTAAGCGGTGTGCTTCCATTTCTTAGATGCTATTAGCAATATGGAATGCCTTCAGTCTGAACAGATCTCTTAAAATTCTAAGCTTCCGTTAAAATAGTATTCAATTTCATCTCTAATACTGTGTGGATAAAATACCTCTGCACCTTCTTTAAGTACTTCCCAGTGGGTGGAAAAAGCAAGAATTTAAATAAAGTGACAGAAGTGAGAGAATGCATCCAATTACTTTTTTTAATGGATCCAGGAGCCAATGTATTTGCAACAGTGAAATTAAAAAGATAGGAAAATGCAGAGTTGTTATGCACTGAAGACACTTGCCGATTTCCTCACACTATTGCATGGAACAACGTAGTGCTTTAATTTGTCTTTATTTCTAAGCCAGAGCCAGCCTGAATACTCTTATTAACCATGCATTATACTTATTTGTCTTTAAATGTGCAAAATGTTGGGGGAGGAGATCGGATATTGTCTTTGAATTTTCACTCTCTGTCTTTTTGGTGCATCTCATCCTGAACTTAGTGTCTCATCTTGCTTTCCCTTTTTTCTTCCTGGGCTCCTTCTTGCAGTCCTCCTCACACTTCTCCTGAGTCCATTTGACAGAGCAAAGCAGTTCTTTGATCTCCTGTGTTAACATTGCTTAAGGACACCACTTGTGGTTTCATCACTGTTCCATCCTTGGGATTTATAAGTTGTTTCACAGCTGCAGCATTTTTATGTCTCTCTGTTACAGAAAGCAAAAACCAACCAAACAAAAAAAACCAAACAAAAACCCAGTAATAGTAACACATATAATTTTTAGATTTCATAATATTCTTACACTTTTTAATTTTCTATTTCTAAATTATTTTTTTGGCTTTGGAGCTTGTTGTTATTTTATTTTTTGCAATAAGGGGATTCATTGTACCTTTTAATGCTTGTGGATAGTGCCTTCCATTTAAAAAAAACAAACCAATGTGTTTTGAGGAAGCAGCTTCTACTCCCAGTGTAATCACTGGAAATACAGCTGAATTAATTTATTCAGTGGTCCAGCTACTGGGCTGGGCTGAAACTGGACAACAAAAAATGCAGAATGCAAATTGGCTGAGATTTACAAATTACCTGAATTATTTTAGGTAATTGAAAGATGTAAGCATAGGTACATCATAAATGGGTCCACCTATGTTGCTCACAGAGAAATGTGATTAGGGGTACAAATGTAATTTTGAATATTATCCTTTTTCATTATGGTGAATTAAATCTGACAGTTTGTAAGCATTCCTTGCTTTTTTCCACCATAGACCAGACGAGTAGAAAGAGAAATGGAAGGGACAGGTAATTACATGTAACTTTGACTTCAAATATGCCAGCAAATTTGGTGCTGGCAGGCAAATGCCCTGGGTGCTTACCAGCATGCAGTAAAAAAATACATGCTTTGCTGGCATATAAATTAAAACTTCTTCATGACTATCTTTCTTTTAAGTGGAAAAGCGTATGAAATTTCTACATTGGGTACAGCTTCCCTCAGTGTATCTTCCCTCAGTGATGCAGTGTGTATCACACACAGAGTGAATGTAGCCCATCTGTGAAAGGTGGAGTTGGTGCAGGAATGAAAGATTTCCCTCCAGTGCTTCTTCTAGTGCCCCACGGCAAGCTTATGTTCAACAAGAGAACCCTGACTCCAAGTTGCTTGGCTCCTCTGGGCTGTATCTGCTGCCACATACCTTCCAGAGCTCATGTTGCCACTCTGAAAATGCTGCAAGGTCTTCAGTGAGCACAGCCTACAGGTCTAGTGCCTGAAGCTAGAGAAAAAAAGAGAATAATGAGTATCCTAAAAGATGTGAAAGGGAAATTAAAACTGCAACTGCTCAGCAGTAGTAATTTGTGACCAAGAAACTACCGGGCATTGAGGGCAAAAAGGACAAACTTCAGAAGGAGTTAAACTGGATGGAGGCAGGGATGAAGAAGACAGAAGGAGTCCTGGAAAAGGGAAGAAGTTTCCAAGAATTAACCCCAGCGATGTCTTGTAGCCATCCTGGAGTAGGAGTGCTCACAGTCTACCTCTGTGAAGCAGAGCTGGGCTGGGACATGGTCCCAAGGCTGGGCTGAGGACTGGTGCTCATGCAAGTGTATGTAAGGAACTGGCTAACAAAAAATCCATCCAGACTCCTTGTAGAACCACTTATGGTGGTAGGACTCTGCATTGCTCACTATTTATAGTGAATTTAAGCACAAACATGTTTATTTCACTTCAAGGGGTACAGTAAAAATTTCCCCAAAGGTGTAAGCCAATTTCTGGGGTTGCTCTGTCTGCCCTTTGAAGGCATGAGTTTGCGTTTTGTTTGCCACACACAGGAGCAGTGGAGTCTCATGTCTGCTCCCACTTCAAGTGCTGTTGCTTAACACTTTGTAGCTGCAGTCATTCACTGTCCTCTTCTGTGATGCAGCATATGGTGAAGAGAAAGGCCCGTGGAGGACCAGGAGCAGCACAGAGAAAACTCAAGAGCTGAGCCAAGTTGGAATCAGCTCTGCCTGGAGTCTTTTTCCACAGACTGCTGCTCTCTGATTCCAGGTCCCCATTACTATAGGACACTGTGGAGGTATTCTCTCCAGTCTTTTCAGCACTTGCTATCTTCCCTCTGGTGCTGGGATTCTGCACCTTGTTTATGGCAGTGTGAACTTGGGAACCCCCCCTGTACCTCTAAGTGTCCAGTTCAGATTCCTCTGTGGTGCTAGAGGAGAAAAGGACAGGCAAACAAGGAAAATAATGGAATTTGTTCAAATGTGGTAACATAGTGTGCCTGGGATATACTTCTGTAGCATCTGACAAACAGGTGCATCAAAGAACTGAACTTGCTGTTTATAGCAGAAATGGATCTATTTCTCTTCTTCTGTATGGTGATGTTATGCCAGGAGATGATATAATATCAAGTGAGTCATCCTTTCTTCATGAATAGTTTTAGTATCCCATTCCTTGACTTGTGTTTGGTATATTTCAGTGGCAGTTTTTCTCAAAGGCTGTAATAGGTAGTGTTGTGAAAAAAATTACATAAAGATCTTGCCACTGAAGCAAGCTATTTTGTCCTCTTTTCATTTCTGTTATTAATTAGGACATTCTTATAACTTACAAAATGTCTGCAGGATAAGATTTTATTTGTGAAACAGAAGGGTAGATGGAAAAGTAGAGGCAGCCATTCATAGAATTTATGAAAAAAACTGTATCTCCAGGAGGCTAGCTCAGCATAAAATGCTGAACAGCAAACAGTGAGTTCCTCACTGCAGTTAAAAGAAAATTTATAAATAGAATGGCAGTGGAATAACCCTCCAGCTGGTGAAGAGGAGAACAAGAAATTCCCTCCTTTGACTTGCTTTGCATACTAATAAAGGACAAAGGATAGGGGAAGGAAGAAAGAAACACAGAAGGCTGTAGATTGCTCATTTACTGGCTTATAAAGATACCCTGTGCTTACTCATTCATTTAGGTGCACTTTTTACAGCACGGAACAACAGCAAAATAATAGAAACTATTTTTCAGATGATGACTTATTTGTGGAAATCTGTGACAAAAAGGATGGCGTGTGGTATTTTACTACCCAACCATGCCTTCTATTGTGACTAATGCAAGCAACCTGCGGCATGTATAAAGCAGAAAAAGAAAGACGAATTTCATTATAAAAGAGCATGTTTGGGCTTTTTTTGCAGTGAAATCAGATGCTTCCTGTCATTCCAGCATTGGAGGTTGTGAATACCTTATTGTTCTTACTGTCTGTGATATTGCAGAAGTCCTTTTTAATATTTTGTGCCAGTTCTTTCTGCCAACAACCCTGCTGTCAAAGTGAAAATCTTTTCATTAGAAATCTAGCATGAATTGTATTACAGCTATTAGCTCTTGTAAAGGACTGATAATAGGTAGATGGCAAGACAGAACGTGTAGTTTATAGTTTTGGTAGTTCAGTGTCTGGGGAGGAATAGACACACAAAAAGCAGATGTGTAATCTTTGATACAAGGTGTACTTTACCACATTTGTACATCTGCCTACCTGCATGAAATGCTTCTTTTGGTAAATGTAAAGTAACATTCTTACGTAGGCATCAAAATTCAACTCTGTATCCAGAAGTCAACAGTCATAAGGTAATAGTATAGATATATGTGTGTGTGCATGCAAAACAGAACACTTTCTGATCTGAACTCTTGAGCATGTCAAGCATTACTCAAAATATTCCACAACCAAACTCCTTCTTTTCAGTTTTTAATGTTAATTTTTATTGCGTGGGGGTTTTTTTTATACTGTGGTTCCTATTCCTAATGCTGTTTGCATGCTTAGCTATCTTATCTGCTCTCTTATAAAGCCCTGGTAAATTAAACCAGCATTCCTGATTTACAAACTCTGTCCTCAAAATTCAATATGGCTTACAGTCTTTAACATTACACCTGCTAAAGCAAGGGAAAACTACAGGAATATTAAGGTGGGTGAAGACAGTATCTACTCAAAAGTCCCACAGCTTTGTTCTGAGTCGGTGTCAAGTGAGGCCCCAAGTTAGATTTTGGGGTATCTTTCCTATATTGACTTCACAATTTTGTGAACTCAGATTGCTATTAGCAGTGCCACATGATCAGCAATATGATATAAACCCAGGACTACTGTTAGCTATATTTTTGTCACTACCAAACTAGATGCAAAATCTGGAGTGGCAGAACCTGCTGTTGGCCTGGGGGGATTGGCTTCATCTTCTCATTACAACCAAAACTGCAACATCTGGTCTGCAGTGGGCTGTTAGCCACGTGCATGTGGGACTTTAGGGCTCCACCAGTGGATGCAAGTAGTCATGAATGCACTGAACAGCTCCTTATGAGCAGTCTTCAAAGTGTGAAGAGCACATGATTTTCTTTCAAATGTACTCATACACTATGCACTTATCCTCCTCAACTTTGTCTTGATTTCTGCTGCAGATGTGGTTCTGCACCACAGGTCAGAAGAGGAGTTTATTCACAGGTGTTACTGATCTTGGGGAAATAATATGATGATTATGAAACATTAAATGAAATTAACTATTTTTAGAGAATGTGATTTCCAATCTCTTATGCTTGTGAGAAGCTTAAGTATTCAGAAGTATTATTCTGCTTAATTTTGTGCACCACTGTATTTTTGTTGCAAAATAAATAAGTGGGGATCAGTAAAAACAGCTAAGGGTTTGAAGGTATATCATATTTGTCACATACCTTGTTAATTTACATTTTAAAAAGATGGTACTACTCAGAAAGTTGAACTAAATTTTAGTACTCTGGAAGTTACACATATTAAAATAAAACTGACTCTCAGATAGTAAAGCACTTTTATTTTTATGGTGACTTTCACATGTATGGGGAAAACAAATATTAGAATAGGCCATTTCCTGTGTCTTTTTGCATTTGTGCCTGCTAATGCATATGAAATGAAAAGTCCTAGGAAATAGAAGAAATCTACTTTTTTGCCTTATCAGAGGTTCTCACACAGCTTTGAACACAGTGAAAATTAATATGAGCAGTAAAGAATTTTGTCACTTCAGGAACCCGCACAGAAGTACCAGTTAAGAAGCAGCTGCAATGTTAAGAAGTGCTCTCTGGTCATTTAAAGGGTGCATTGCTTTCTTTCTGCTTCTGAAGCTGCAGCTCTGATTCTTATTGACAGATGTGACAACTTCTGAGGGAGCCTCTGCTTGCCAGATGCACATCGCTGTGCTTAGCAAGCAGAGAGATCACTCCTCAGTGCAGCTCCTCTTGATATTTTCCCCCAGGTTTTAAATACCATTCCAAAGTACACAATCAGCAGAACCTGTGGGCAAAATGTTTATTTGAAGTGGCTGGCTATGCACGATCAAAGCACGCTTTAGTTATTAATCCTGACTGAATTTTGACTTTAGAAATTATTCAGTCATCAAAAGGAAATAGTATTGTAAGTGATGGAATATCACAACAGAAGGTTTGCTACTAGGTTAATAAATGAAAATATTATTAACTGTATTAACAAGGAAAAGAAGTAGTAACTGTGCTTTTTTGGCATTTATATGCACCTTATTTCAAAGCCTGCCTCAAAATCAAGACAGCACTTATCTGAGAATAGTGACGGTTCTGCTTTTCAGATATCTGCCATCATTGCAAGCATACATGAATAAATCTACATTCAAACATGAGTGTTTCTGGCCCAAAAAGTGGCCATGGAAGCAGATAGTTATAAAGTTTTCGCGTGTTCAGTCATGAATTTCCATTTCTTTCAGTTGAACGTATTGAAAAATATCTAAACCAGGGCATGTATTAACAATATTAATAATATAATATTAGTATAGTTAATATTATATTATTAATATCTAAACCATCCCTGTATTTTGCATGCTTTTTTAAAAGAATTAAATGCTTTTGTCTTATCATCTGTATTTTGCTGTTAAATTGTTCACATTTTATTTTCAAGTGGTTGTATATTAGGTTGCAATCTGATTGCTCTGAGCCCCTGGTAAACAGCTATTGTTCATATTTAAAAAATCATGTTTTTTCTTTGTAACCATAATTTTTTTTTTTTCTAAGATCTGGTATGTGACATAAAAACAGATGTAAAATTTCATTATTGTAATATACTGAGAATATAATGATTTTTTACAGTTTGCTCACTGTGTAGGTACTTAACAACGAAATAGCAAAGATTAATAAAGTTTGTAATCGCTGTAGAAATTAAGTGTTCTTTCATTATCAGTGAGAACAGCCAAGTCTGTAATATGCTAAGAATGTAGACACAGTACTGTAATTTGTTGCCATGATGTATAGAACGCCATTGAATAATCCAATGGAATAACAAAACTGTTATTTGACTGTTTGTTGACTGGGAATTTCTGATTCGTATAGGTACTGCATGAATATATAATTTTAAATTAATCTAAGTCCAGTTTAGTTTAATGTTAGTTACAACTGTGTAAATTACAATTTTGCTTTGGCTTGTTTTGTGCTTATGTCACTTATGGAAGCTTTCACAAAGCCAGGTATATTCATAGTTATCATTGTTCTCCTCCAATCTTTGCCTATGAATTGCCAGTGCATTATTTGTCATTCACTGCAAGTGCATGCCTAGTCTGTGTGGGAGCACAATCTAAGAAGAAAGTGAGCATAGTAGAGAACTTCAAAAGGTAGAAATAAGAAGTTGCTCAGCTGTCTTTTTCTGTTCTTTTTTTTAATCTGTTGATCAACATTTGGCTTGTCTTTTAGCTCTTTGCTTAGTATGTAAGATGAATGTTAATTCTAAGGAAATGAAGTAAAGGCAAGAACGGTCCTACGCATCCCTCCAGCCAGAGACCAGGGCTGGCGGACGGTGATAAAGCTTAATTGCTCTCTTTTTTTCCTTTTATTACTTAACAACTCTGTGCCCAAAGTGACTAATTTGTGTAAATTCTCTCCTCTTTTAGACTTATATTTTTTCTTTAAAAGGTAATGTTATTGTCTCCTTTCCCTAAAATAAATCTTTGTAATTTGCTCAAATCATAAAGCCTGTTATTTTTGTAAATTCATGCAACGTCTATGAGTAGTGGCTGATTATTCCTTACAATCAAAATATAAACAATAGCACAGATCGCAACAAATATGTCTGCTTCTAAAACCCAGTCCTAGAGAACAGATTGTTCAGAAGATAATCTGATAAAATACTACTTAGGTCAGCTGTATAACCTTGGAGGACACTTGTACTGGTGTGGTAATACTAAATGGACATAGCACTCACTTGAAAGTGGCTTCCATGGCCTATGATCCTCATTTGTTACTTCTGTTCCTCTCACAAGTATTACTGAGAAGAAATGCTCTTATCTTTTCCCTCCTCTCAGCAGTGATCAGTGTTTTGCACTTCTTTTCCCAGGACAGACAGAACAGAGAAAGGCTTGAGATCTGGACAGAAGCAGGCTGATAATCTCATACTTGATTTGATTAAATGCTGAATTAATGTTTTGACTGGGCAATTCAGGGATACTAGGCCAATTCTGGATTCCTCATCCACTTGCAGAATACATGGTTGGACCTGTAATAGATAGATGTTCCCGTTAGATTCTTCCCTTCTTCATATGTCCATCCACAATACAGCTCCTTCATATATCTGTTTTCCCTAAAATAAATTTTGCAGCGTTAATCTGAAAATAGCAATGCTTCCAACAGTCAGTACACCTGTGCAGAAAAAGAAAAAAAGCTAGGCAAAACATAAACAAACATGACCCAAAAAGGGGACTTGTAAGCTTTTTTTTCATCTCTGCTGCATTAGTCTGCAGTGCATAACACTTCTCCCTGCAAATCTTGACTTGTTTGTATCCTTAGACCACCACAGATACAACATTATTACAACTACAATGGAAAAAAATTTCTTAAATCCTGCCTTTCCTTGACTTGCATATGGCAACAAAGAATTCAGTCACAGATGAGTAAAATGTTTGTTGTTCAACCTCAGTTGTGTGTGGCAAAAAGCCTTCCACTTCAATGTAAGAATTCAGTGGAATTTTTGTAATAATGCTTAATGTCAAAGTTCTGTAAGTCTTTGTGTAGAACTAACAGTCATTATAAAAAGCAGGTAAAAAAGCAAAAAAGATAGGTGCTAGTAATGAGTGCTGTAAAGAACACCCCAAACATATATTCTACACTATTTAGTCTGTGTTTATGGAGACACTGCTTTGAATTAGGGAAAGGGCTTTGTCTGGAACCTATTTCTCACATTGATCATGTTAAAGGAATATCTTTAGGTTAATTCTGAAATCTTGCTTAGTGAGAAGTAGAAGAGCCTTTTAAAAGCATATTCAGTATCTGCAAATACTCATCAGTCAACAGCAATATCATTTTTTGGTTAAAGTATCTGTCAAATTTGAACAAGTAGCAGAAAGCCTGTTGCTTGTCCGTAGATATTTGTTCCCAGTCTGTGTAAATAAACATGAGCTGGAAAATATAAAAGCTCAAATTTAGTTTTTCCCTTTTATTAAACTAAGCAGGTATGTTGTCTTCTGTGTTCTTCTCTATTTAAAAAATCACTCCAGTTTCTCAATTTTGGCACTGCTTTGCAGGTTATGAACATCAAACCCTCTGGATATTGCTCCTCATATTGCTTACTGATTATAAATCTATATTCTAGACATGTTAAGGTGTTGTTTTTCTATATGTGTATGGGGAAAATGTTTTGCTGTGTAGGACTCAGTGATGATAAAATTGTACTTCATGACTTTTCAAGGTGATGGATTTTTTGAGTACTAAATCTCATGAAGATTTATTTGCTGTAAAATTTCAAGAACTAGACCTCAGTTTGCAATAAATACATAGCTTTTGTAACAAGATATGGTTGGAAAAGTGAGAGAGAAATGCTCTATTTACACACTGTCTCTTGTTAAAGGAAAAATACAGGAACAGCTTCCTGTTCACCTGAAAGGAACAGAGAATGTCCCTGTTTAGATGTATTTTACCTTAGGTTAGTTACACAGCACCAAGCATGCGGTGCTCAGAGAGGATCTTGAATTTTTTTTCTGTGATGCTGTAAACCTTGCAGGATTTTTAGAAGTGATATTTTTCAGTAGTAGTGACATGCACGTAATCTTTTCAGTGCCAAACCCAAGGTGAACAGGCATTGAGAGCCCTATCCTCAGAAGAAAAGGCTTCCTGAAAGTGGTTGGAGAGCAGGAAGACTTTCCCTTGGTGTTCTATCTTCTCACAGCCAGGGTTGGACAGAGGAGGTTTTCAGAGTTTATTTTTTCCCCTGGGAAAAAAGACTAAAAAGACTGCAAATATGGGTATCAGCCAAGTGGAAAGGGTGCAATAAATGTTTGTGGGGGAAATTACATCCTGAATGTCACTGAAAGTAGAAATTTCCCCTTGGTAAAAGCAAATCAGTGGAACTTCAGGAACTGATCTATTCCATACTTCACAGGGTTATAGTTTATCATTCACACAGCAGTTAAATAATGGTATCTCCATCAATGAATCACTAGACTGATATTAGCATCTTGAAGTAATCTACTTAGAAATCAATTGTATGAATGACCAGTAATAGGATGCTCATCCAATTATTTTCTTATTTCTGAGAAAACAATCTCTGTTAATAGCCTCTGTCATACATCTGGAAACATCAAAGTAGAACTGAATTTAATGCTTGAAGACTATGTCTTAACCTCTATGGCATATTTCCACTTCAGTATGTCTACCTCTTGCTTTGAGATTTATGTGCTGCTTTTTCTTCAGTAATATTTATTGATGAAATATTAAGTGGATGAAGTAGGAACTGATGAAAACAAAAATCTCTCTCCCACTGAAGTTAATGGAAAGACTTGATGTTATAAAAGTACTTGAAAGCAGGCTTAGACATCCACTGGGAGTGGGTGGAATATGTGCATTTGTTAAGGTCCTATAGAGTTGTAGACCCTCTATTATTTCCCCTCCCCATAGCCACAGTGTGATAAGATGGTAATTTAACTTAAATGTGGAGTGGATCCAGATCTTTGATGAGTGCTGTTTACGTGATGACAGATGTTTATGTGCCCTGTACCCATCTGTCTGATACCTATATTTGGGTATCTCTGTGCGTTTGAATCTATACATAAAATTACTTTTAAGTAAGTCACCATTTAAGTCAACCATAGGCTTCATAGGCTTGGTACTAATGCACTGGAGCCAGGTAGCAGGGCAGATAAATGCCTCTGCTTGTTTCTGCCATTTGTGTAAAGTTTGAGGGAAACAGGCAAAATGCCTGTCAGATGCTATACTCCTACAGTTCAAGGCTGAAAGCAGGAAGAGTGATGTGTGAATAATTTTTGGGATGTATGCTTCGTGCTCTAGGCTGCTCCTTTGCAGGCAAATCTGGGGTAAGCGTAGTGGGTTACCCCCTACACTCCTCCTGAAGCTTAGGTGTGTCAAGAATAGGAAACACTAGAGCTAGACCAGTTTTGGTTGTTATTTTCATACTAAGAAACCTGGGAATCATTCTGACAAATTTGAAAGACAGAACTCCATGACAGACAGAATCCTTTGTGTTGAATAACCACTACGGATTTATGAGGGATCAATGATCCAAGTTTAACCTTTATTGTGAATTGCACTAGTTTTGTGAAAGACTGAAGGAATACAGGAGCCGCTAGATCTCCTACAGTCACACAGTGTTGGCTGACATGGATACTTTGACATTACAGTTCATCAGGGAAATGGATCACAAATCTGTATATGGCCTCTCAGCAGACACTGTCACCTCAGATAGATATTTGCTGAAGATCTCAGTTATTTACAACACAATGTTTTTAAATTCTACACTTCCTCATCAGCCTTGAAACCTTCAAATAAGCAAAAAAATTTGCCATGCAGCAAAGTTATGCTAATAGAAACGTGAAGAAAATTTTCCTTTATTTTTCCATTAGTACAGAATACATAAAGGAGAGTAAGAGAAGCCAAAGCATTACAGTGCCTATGAAGACCAATAGTTACGTCCTTGTCATTCAGTCAGGGCTCAGCTTCCCTGGGAAAGAATGACTTTCTAAAACACTATTATTCCAAAACAGGAGAGGTTATATATATCTTATATATTTTGAAATCTTATTAAATTTCATTGAAAGCTCATTTTTTATTATAGTAAATTAAATTGAAGTTTCACTTTGATTAATAGCCTCCTTCCATTTGGCAGAAACATAAGGATTAATTTAACAGCATACAGCTTGGATTATGTCCTGTGTTTTATTTTAGCTTATAGTGTTGATCCAATATAATTAATCAACTAGAGTCAGACCTACAGCAACACGGGGTACATACTACTATAATTTCTTTCTCCTTTACCACTGATAACTATGAGGCCCTATTCTTCAGCTAATTTAACAGGTACCAGAGGAATATAAACCATGAAATCATATACAAAACAAGTTGCAGGAAGTAATGTCTCATAACCTAACGTGAGAAAGGAGCCTGATGGTTGAAACATTTGAAAAAAATAACTTTATTAAATGAAGCAACAACCTGGGTAATTCCAGTTTTGTAGTTGGCTGCAAAAGGAGTTGTGTCTTTGAATAAATGGTTGTTAGCTACAGTAAATTAAAGTCTTACTATTAATGCTATCTTATCTCACAAGAAGACACCTTTTTAATTGACAGCGAATAGTTACTAATCTCCAACAGTGGAAAAAAAGGCTTATCTCTAGATTTATGGGATCAAGATCACTCATTTGGATAGAGGCATAAAATGAAGTGCAAAGTAAGGTGGCCAGTGTTAATTTCAGGTGCATTTGACACTGCACAGCATCAGTTTCTTTCCTAGATTGTTGATCTCCATACTGAGCAAACAGTATGTCCTTCCCGGTACTGAAGTCAGAAAAGGAGTCATGCAAATTGCTGAGGCATCAATTGGCAACTTGAGCTGATTATATAAATATTCTGAAGGTTTCCATGAAAGATGGTGTGGTCATTAAAATCTCCTGCACTTTAGCATTATTTAATGACTTTCCTCTGCTTTACAAATAGATACTATAAACCAAAATAAAATCTGACTGCAAAATAAAAAACCATCAATTTAAGGTACACAATCCAGGAAAATTTTGCTGTTGCAATCAGAAAGCCCAACAATAAAGTTCATGGGTGCTTTCAGCTTCCTTATGTATGAGCCTGCGATATTCTTTGAAGTTGTGTTTGCTTTCCAGGCTTACATTTTGGAGAAAGAATGAGAAATCAGCAGTGATGGAGCATATTCTTACTTTTAATTTATGACTGAGAAATTTAGATTAATTCATATCCCATCCTTTTATAAGGCTCCCTGTGAATGAACGCTGGAGTAGAAAGCCAACTCTCAGTGCTACTAGGGCAAGATATTGGTAAGACTGTTGAGGCACCTTGCAAGTCATGAGACAGAAGTATAAGCATTTTAATACAACTCTACTTGCTTTATGATACCACCCATTTTAATCCAAGGTCTTACTTGATTAACCTTGTTAAGGAGGAGAAGTTGTACTGTTGAGATGGATTTTCCTCTGAAGTTAAGAGGCTTAGCCCTGTGATCCCATGAGGATCCCAGGCTAGGAATAAGCACAGATAGCTCCATAACATGGTGCAGAAAACAATATAAAAGAAACATTTGGTAGTTGCCTGAAGTATTAGGGAATCAAGGGACAGATGAAGAATAGGAAAGGAAAAACATTGCCATTTAATTCACAGAACTGTGTAGCGATTCAAGGATGCAGAGACATTTTGTTGGAGACTAGCTATGTTATAGGACAGGAATGGACTGTTTTGTTAAAGTGTTAGGAAAATACAATTGTTTCATTTCACTGTACCCTTTGCTTGGTTGTTTTTAATTGAAAACTCTACTAGTAAGGGTACTTTTTAAAGTACAGAGGTATATGAGATGCCGTCAAGTCATGATCCAAGCAGGATGGCCTTGGCTGTAGAGAAGACCAGCTGGTATGTCCATGTCTGTGAGGGAGTGTGCAAACCTGAAATCACTGAAGGCCTGAGGTTATGTATAGTTTGATACTTCAGAAGCAATTAGAATTAGATTTGTAAATGGAAAACTTCAGGACCCTAGCTGAACCGTGACCTGGAAATGTGTGGTGACCTTTAAAAGAATGTGCAGTGAGTTCTGGAAGTCAACACACTTAATTTTATCTGCTGAGTGAAAATAGCAGACAAAGAGTGCCAGGACTTTAATTACAGAGCCTGCCAGCTGCCTCTCTGCTTGAGATCAGCATTTTCTGTTGCCTCTTCTGAATGTCTGTATAGTCTGCTGCAATACAACAGCTGTTGGGGCTGGAGATGTTTTGTCCCTGACAGATATATAATGACTCCAGAGAAAGCAGAAAACAAATGACCAGCAAAAAGCTGGTCATTTTGACCAGGTGCCTGGGTCAGAAAAACAAAGTTTGCTCTGTTGCTCTTGTAGTAGAAACTGAAGAACTCTCTACCTAACTTAGTATTTCTACCAGCAAAACAAAGAGGAATTAAATAACTCCAGTAGACCTGTAAAAAGACTATTAAGCTATTCTCTATATTGTATGCAATAATGTTATCCTAAAAGCCCTGGAAGAAATAAGGAAAAGTAAGTTCTGTTCTTTATATACTGTTACACTTGTAGTATCTGGGAAATATGGAGCAGTGTCATTGCTTTCATTGAAACCACTGTTTGTATATGCCTGGTATGAGCTGTATGAGCCAGTTCCTGTTCTGTAGTCAGAAAATATATGCATGGTATTTCTTTTAAGTTAGGAATCATTCCAAGAGATTTTTGAGGGCAACATAAGCATGGACATTACTGGTTTACTTATCTCTTTAATTACATGGAGTGGCAGCATGAGCACATCTGTGTTTGGACAAATTGTGTCGTGAAGCCCTGGAATAATCTGATGGAAGTAGTAATGTATAATAGAATTCTGTGCTAAGAATCTAGAAGATATTAAATCTGTGGAATTACCCATTAATGAAGGGGGAATTTTTTTTTTCAGACAAAAGAAGGGAAGCATTCAACACTAAAGATAGAATTACTCCTTAATTTTATAGCACAGACAAAGAGACGGTGGAAAATGAAAGCTCTCAAACTAATGCCTGGGTACCTCTGAAACAATTAAGTTATAAATGCTTCTAGAAATACTGAAATGAGCACTGTGGAGGAAAAAGTGTGACATCTGGAAGGACAGCATACAGTGCTTTTATCAGTCAGCTGATTCTGTTGGATGCTTTAATATAACACTCTTTATCTATGCATGCTCCCTCACCTCTTTACAAAAGGTGTGGTTTTCATTTGTTACACTGATGTAACATTTTAGAAGTACTGTTTTTTTCTCATTTTTTCTGCCAGTGAGGAATGGTTAAATCAAAACTAGGAAAACAATAATAGTTTGAAAAAAAAGTCAGGGAGAAATTGCAGAAAGGAAGGGATTCTATGAGGGGTGACCCTGTAAATACCAATGCTGAAATGAGGCCCTTTGGAGTAGTCTGGGATCTCAGCAGGGCTTCACCCCATGTCTCATGAAGGAAGTTGATCTATCCGATGGAAAATCATGAGTATTCTTTTTCTTCTAATTTTGTGGCAAATAGCTCAAGTTATAGTAATTAACTAATGCCATCTCACAGATCATTTGGAGGGAGATTCCATGCCAATTTCTTTTTGTGCACTTTGATGATCATTAGGTACCAAAACTGAACATCTTGACATAGGTTAACATATATATATGTGACTGTGTGAGCAATTTAGCTTAGAGGCTTTGTTAAATCTTTTATTTAACCTCCATACTTCATTATAACAAATTATTGATTGTTGATTGAGTAAGTGTTGCTCAAAAATCATATAATCCAATTTTGTGATTCATTATAGTTTCATTCAACCTTAATTTCTGATTCTGGATCACAGCAGACTCATAATTACATGCTAAAGCACCACACTGAAATCCCTTCACATAAACCCTTTAGTCATAAACTGTTCACTAAATCTGGGACTAAGACTGGATCCACATACACCTAGACCCCTTTCTGAAAAGGAGCTCAGCAAACAGGAGGTTCCTTTCTGAACCACTTGACTCAATGAAGGGTCTTATTCTTTTCTCTGATCGCTGTGCAAATCTCTCCAACCCCATCCTTATTCAACCTCACTTATCCCTGAATAAATCACTTACTCTGATCCTTGTGTAAATCATTTTAATCCAATTCCAAACACGACACCTCTTCCACAAAGCAAGTAATAGAATTAACTTTGACTTTGAATTCTGCCAAGCTTCACTTTTACAAATCCATATTAAAATCACCTTTGCCTGGTACTTTGGTTGGTGATTCCTTACATTCCAGTCCACGGTGTAAGTACTTTTAAGTAGTTTCACACTTATCACTACTGCAGCTCAAGTATGTCACAAGAACTATGAGTTAGCATTCTCATTTCCTATTTTGTATGTATATTCCAAGGGAATTCCCTTTTGAGGAAGGCAGTTATTTCTTTAACCTCGACAGTTTACTGCATTAAAATCCCACTAAAACTAATGTTTGTTGCTCTTCTCAGAACAATAAAGTGATATCTATGCATAGATATCTAAATAATAAAATGGTCATTTCCAAATTATGTGATTCAGTCTGAATTGCAACAAAAAAAGCTTCAAAGAAATAGTTTAAGCCACTGAAGATGGCTACTCATGTCTACTGAATATTCCTTCTGCATGTCAACAAATAATGAGTTTCAGCAGTAGCAGCTGAATTTACCAGCAGCTCTCTCTGAGGGAGGTGTCATTGCAGCCTGCTCTATTCTGGTCCCCACTGCCATGGTTTCCCACCTGTGGAGGCAACCCTGGCTGTCAGCAACAGGCCAGAGACCTCCTGCTCCCTTGAGAAGGGAGTCTGGTTCACAGCCTCTTGGAATTTCTCCTCATTATTAGAGTAATACTAGGAGTTTATTGTACAACCAGTTTCAGCTGTGCCATACTGCTGGTAACATAATTTTTAAATTAGCATAAATTTTAAAATAAAATATGTATTCTTATAACATTTTCTGTATGTAGAAGGAGCTAGCAGATATGCAGGATAGTGCAAGGAATGTAAAAGAATTTGTACTACAATTTATACTACAGTTAGGGCAGTGTAACTCACTTAGTTGTCATATTATCCTGTAGAATATGAATATTTGTTCTCAGAGATTTTACTTAAGTGAAAAGAGTTTGAAGAAGACATGCTAAGCATTAAGTCTCTTGACAGGCATTTACCTACAGGAACAGCTTTATAACCAGATGTGTATTGCTACTAAAGCTGTATCCTGGTTTGAGCTAGAATAGATCAATTTTCTTTTTAGCAATTGTACTTTTCAGTAAAGTCTGTTCTAAGTAACTGCACTTGCTGAAGCTAAAAGCATGGTGTTTGATCAGAGTCTGCTCCTAGGACTGATGGCACTCAGTGTTTATGGGTGCTGCTGCAGAATGGGAGTTCTTGCTTGTGCTGACTCCAATAAAGGCCAAGGTCACCTCTTGGTTCTGCTGAACTTCTTGTCCTCCAGAAACAAAAGGGCAGAAAATAAGGGTCACACCTGCGACCCTCCTGTGCATACAGGTGAACTGGACAGGTGACCAAATTTGACCAAATGAAGTATTCCATCCCATACACATCACACACAGTGTAAAACTGAGGGATCACAAAATTCTCTTTGTCCATGGCCAGTGTCCTGGAAAGACTATGTTCATTCTTCTGCCTTTGATCCCTACCTGTATCCTCCCAAATCTGTGTGTTCCTGCATCTGGTTCCCATCTGGTACTGACTCCAGGAGCCCAGCTTCAGACTTTCCCAGGGCCTGTCTCGCAGCCTCAGTGGTGATATGAGCATAACTGGAGGACTGTGATAGTGTTTTTCCTATATGTTTTTATATATTATTTTATTTTTCATCACCACTGTTGCACTAGGCTGTGGAGTTTGGTTTCCAGCCCATGAGTCTCTGTTCCGTATTCTCTTTGCTTTCCCTTTCTGGGAAGAGAGAGGGGCTAGTAGAGAGCACCTGGCAATTGTTTAATTGCCTGCCCTGTGTTAAACCTTGACAAGAAATCTTAGCACACTTTTGTTGGTTGAAATAAATGCACAAGACACTCTGAAGACTTCATGTCACTTTGAAAGTCAGACCGTAAACCTTCAAAATGTGTATTCCAGCACCTTGTTTGTAGATCCCCAGCTGACTAAAAGACTGGTTTTTGGCTTGGGGTTTTTTGTTTTTTGTTTTGTGTTTTTTAATAATTTGATTAGAATGAATTCTTACAGAAAAGGAATGTAAGAGTATTTTTTAGTTGTTATATAGCATATCATGCTATGTAATATAGCACTTTTCACACAGCTTTTAAGATTATGTAGCTGAAAAGAGCCAATGCATCTGGTTTCAGTCTTGATCCTGTGAGGGTCAGGGACTGGACATGGAGTTGAGAGAATTCACTGTTTTTCAAACTGGTTGGCACAAAACGTTATCAGCAGAGATATTTTGCTAGCTTATCTAAAGTAGTACATTTATTTTCTTCATTTGTTTTTCTTGGGATGAAAGCCATAATTCTTCAGGAGAGAACAATATTTAATCCAACATGTGTTCCCAAACCTCATACAAGACCAATGAAATATGTTGCTTTTCTCATAGAAAATTCTGAATATCACAAAATGCATCCCATGAGAGTGCAACGAGGTGAAAGATTAATACATGCATGCACTAGTTGGATTAAATAATTTTTTTCTTCCGGAGGGTTTAGCTTCCTCTGCTTTTCTGACTATCTCTTTGAGCCTCTGTCACTGCTACCTTCTTCATCTTCCCTTGTTTTCATGCTGTGTTTTAAATTATTTACTTTTCAGTCTTTTGGCTTGATGTAAGTTTTGTGGTGGAATATATATTATAGAAGGTCAGACTAAATGATGAAGCTGTGTCCTGTAAGTGCCCTGAAGGACAGCCTGATGCCATGAGCTAGATCCTTGGTCTGGCCCTAATCACTAATTGTTTTGAACCTTTGTGAAAAGTCAGGGAGGAAAAATAGTATTTAGTCACTTTTAAGCTGACTGCATGGTGTGCTTTAGGATGTTACACAGGGTAAAGGCTGTGAGACTGTGCTGTCCAAAGATTTCTGTCAATTCACCTCATTTGCCTCTTAATCCCATGATGAGACAGACATTTAATCAGCAGTGACAGCTTCACAGTTATGGAGGTTTCAGTCTGCTAGGTGAAGATCTGAGCTGTCCCTTGGCAGCAGCCACCTTTCCAGTATACCTTAAGTAGGTTTAGGGACAGTATTTGAATGCAATTCAAATGGGTATATAATCTCCACATGATTTGAATTGTGATAGCTTCTGCTACAAATGACTTGTAAACTGCATATTTAAATTCTGTAATACAAAGGAAATAAAAAGTGGTAGTGCAAATAGAAAAATCATACTCTGTTAAATCATTCACTGGTGAATGAGACACTCCAAACACAATTGATTGAGAATATGCTATAAACAATGCCAATATTTTGTCTGTCTCTGAAGACGTACAATATTATTAAACTACTATTGCTAACACAGTTCTGCAAACAAGTAAGTAAAAAGCTATTCTCCACTGTCTTGATTTTTTTGAAAGTGTTTTGGCCACTTTCTCTTAACTCTTGCTACTTCTCCTTTATTTTTTTTCCTTTAGTTTTTTTTTGTTTTTCTATAATAGAGTGTTCCCAGATTTTTGGATGGAAATTAATTTCTAGGTCAAAAGTTCCTGCCATTAAACTGGCTAATGAACAGGCTAAGATCTATAATCTCAGGTGTTGTCATTAACTTTATCATAATTTTTAATATTTTATTCTGAGGCCTTGTAAAGCAGTATACCTAATCTGCATCATTGTTATTCTCCATATGTTTAGAGGAGAATAAGTTAGGAAGTTTTCTTTCATTTGTTTGGGTGACTTAGTTTCAACTGTTACAGAGTGATTGACCCATCATGCCAGTTCCTGAGGAACAGGAAACAAAACAGTTATTCCCACTGTTTATCCAGGAACCGTATTTTATTAAGGTCATGTTAGTGGTTGGAACAATGACCACTGAGCATTTTATCAAAACTTGTTAATTTTGACAGGGATATGTTGAACCAGCAGGATGAGCTGTTCAGAGGCTGAGAAAGGCAGCTATTCACATCTGATCCTAAGAGATTGGGAGAATGATAACAACTGTGTGATATTTTGCAAGGAAGCGAGGGGTGCCAGTTTTGGTAAGGTTTAAACATTAAGATTAACATTAACCTTAATGTTAATCAGCATCTAGACCAGCCTGTGTTATTTAAGTACTTCATATCCATGGGCTGCAAATATAAACAATCAAAAGGCTATTTTAAGACTCTAGGTTCTACTAAGAAAACAGCACAACACCTAGTATGTGTGAAAATATGAGTTGGGAAACACTTTCCTATTTTGGAACCCATGGGATGAAAAATGAACTAGAAATGACTGCTTAAGTTTCCTGTAAAATTTAATTTGAGATGTCCTACAATGCAGTGGTCTTGACAGCTGTAAGGCAGCAAAGCTAACATGAAAGATTGAAGGAAAGGGAAACTCAGCTCCACAGAGGCAACCTGTCCTTCAGGGACTGGTGCTTCTGCATTGTGTTGTGTCCCCTGCACACACATTTTAGGCATTCAGGTCTCAATAGGAATCAGGCTTTTTGTGTGCAGTATTCTGCAGGTCTTTCTGTCCACCCACTTACCAAAAATATTTGAGTTTCAGTACTGTGACTTTCATTGTTCCTCAACATTACCTCTTCCTACAGTTGGTTCCTATGTTATAGTGCTTATTTTCCAGCCTAGTGATCATCTGTGGGACTGCTGAAAGACAGCAGTACTTCTTTTCAACCTACTATCTGCTGATTCTGCATATAGCACTGGTTTAACTGGGAAAATTTTAATTTTACCAGAAAGCACCAGGTGCCCTCTTCCAGCCTCTATCTGGTAAATTCAGACTCGAGGGATTCGTGACATTGTGTTTACCTCTTTGATAAAATTTTGCCTGGTCTCTGGGTACTTGTTATGTTACTTTCTTATTCCTCTGTATTTAAGTACAACTATATTAAAAGCAGGAATCATGCCAACAGCAATTTATAGAAAGTTTCCAAGCCTCAGAGAATTGAGGCTGGAAGTATAAATGTTCACACATTACTCTTGCAACCTAATGAATGTAACCTCCACTCTTTGTTCACACGTTATCATTGAGCTTATTTTCACTTGAGTAGGGTATTAGCTTCTTGAATATTAGTGTGAAGACACCTCTCTACTTTTGGGTTGTCTTTTCGTTTTGTTATTTCAGAATTCCTCCTTTGCAAAGGGCCACAAAAAAGTCTTAAGTGATGTTTAACTCCCTTTCATGATGGCAATAATGTATATCTTTACTATTATCAGGCAGTTTTTTTATGTATACAGTCTTCTATCGTGTCAAAACATTTGTATTTGTTTGTTACTGTAATTATTGATGACAGCACACCACTTGGTAAGTTTAAATTGAAAGACACAGACTACAAAGTACATTTAGCAAGTTTTTCAGTGTTTCAGTGATAGATATAAACATTGCTATTTAGATTTCTGATCCCTTAGAAATGGGATCAGAATTTTATGATCCCATAAAATCATAAAATTCCTTTTATGAAAAGGAAACAAGTCTTGATACTGAAAGAATATCAAATATAAACAAGATACAGAAAGAATGGTAGTATAGTTGGTCTTGTCAAATGAAAGTTCTCAAAGTCTGTATTCAAAATCTTTGAAAACTGCCAAAGATTTCTGTACTTTTTAAGTCTTTTAAGCCTTCATTTTAATTTATTTTTGCCATAGTACCTCAACTTCTCAATTTCTTCTCATTCAACCATCTCTCTATATAAATTTTCTTCATAATTTTTGGGGGGTCCTCCCTAAGAGACTACTAAATACAGTGGTCTTTCAAATTCTTCTTTTGAAAAGCAACCTGGTAGCTCACTATTATGTCATATATGTGCGTATGAAATACTCTAGGCAAATTACCACACAAATTACAAATTAGAGTCATGAAGATGTAGCATTTATGAATAGCTGGTTTTAGGGTTCATTGACTCTTGCTGTCTGCTAATCATAGGTTTGTTTTTCCCACAGCCAAATAATTGCTTGGGGTTTTTTTTCTGAATTAAGTGATAGAAGATGGAAAGTTAGAAAAATGTGGGGAAGAAAAAAAGAAAGGCCTTAACTATGGAAAAATCAAGTGAAAAACAAAACTACAACAGTAATAATAATAATAAATGAGATCATTGTGGCACTGTAAAAGAAAATAGTCAAAAGGAAATATATGGTTTTTGCCTCACTGTGGATGTGGTGTTTAGATGTGTGGTTTAGAGCTGGTCTTAATAGAGCTATGTTAACAGTTAAATTCGATGATCCTGAAGGCTTTTTCCAACTAGAACAAATCTGTGAATCTGTGAGTTATTGGGTCAGTAGTAACTGCTGTAGCCATATAAAACTCTAACCATTAACATAAAATATCTGAGATAATTTCTAAGGTACTATCTAGATAGATGTCTAAGATTTACAAACAACTGAAGTACCTTAATTATGATGATGGGAAAATAAATTATAAGGAGACTACAGTCAAGGTTTTGAGTTAATGTAAATTAGTGAGGTCTTACAAAGTAACTGAAAAGTAAAACTGATGTATTTCCAATTTGTGCCTTCTCACTGATTCTGAAATGAAAACAGCGCCTTTAGACTGCCATGTTTCCCCAGTATCTTGGCAGTGTTTTCTGCCTAGTCTAAAACTTCAGACCCAAAGATGTGGGACAGAAAATCACGATATTATCTCTGGCAATGATGTCAGAGCAGGTGCACAGGCTTCTGAAAGGAAAAGCGTGCACTGATGTGTAAGCAATATAGCCTAATTGAGTCAGGTGTTTGAATTTGTCTCATACTCCATTGGGAAAGCTACTTTAAAATCTTCTGGCTATGAAGATGCTGATTTCAGAAAGGTTCTCCTGCTATGAGAGTCACATACTGTCCACTTTGCCAGCTGTATAGGTGCTTCATTTGGCTCCCGTGTAAATCTTCACCAAAGTTTCTCTGTGTGTCATGAACAGGATAACTTATGCATTTGTCTTGAATGGTCTGAAGGAAACCATGGGAAGAGACAGTTCCATGGTAGGAGGGAAGACAAAGTTAGAAAAGAGAATGTTCCATGAAAAGAGAGAAGCGATTAATTTTGAGAACTAGATCCTTAGCAGGAGGAGAGACTCCAAGGCTGGACACTTGATTCAGCTGAGCAGAGACAAGCAAGGCAAAACACCGAGTCAGAACCTGTTAATTCTGCTGATTCAGCAGATGGCAGGCTCAGTGAATCTTGCAAATTGTAAGTGAGGCATTCACTCAAAGGAGCTTTCCAGACCATGTCAGGATGATTAACAACTGGCTAGTGGCTGTGGTGCAGCAAGAAATTGATAACATGTAAGAAGGAAAGACATTTAACTCCTGGGCTTCTCCTAGGATTGGTCCACCACCATCCTCCTTTGCCACAAGACCAATGGGATAACAAAGTTTAACAAAGTCAGTTTATTAACACAGGAACCCTAAGCACATTCTTTAACACCAGTCACTGGTACACTGTTAACAGAAGTCGCATGTTTGTATTCTAAGTAGGCATCAGGTATTTTGAGAACTCAGGGCATAGTGTGAAAGTTTTGCAGATTAATGTGATTATACTTTTACAACCAGGAGAAAGGAAAATCAGTCAAATGGCAGATTTTCCTTTACTTAGAATGATTAGGAAAATTCATGGCACCCACCAAAGAAGTGTCAGAGTTTAACACCAAGCATGCTTGATAATTATCATACTTCAAGACTCTGCTTTTCTGAAATCATGCATAAAATCATGGCTTCATTCCCTAGGTTTGTGAACAGCTTGAAGTGTGGACGTCATGTTCCAAGACAGAGTTTTGTTGTGGACTTGGCAGTGGTAGGTTAACTCTTGGACTCTTAAAGGTCTTTTCCAGCAATTATATGGTTCTTTGACTGCTTGTATTCCCTTCCTTTTCCCACCTCCCTATCACCACAGAGACATCATTAGCTAAATCAAATTGCTTGTGGAAGTTCTGATCTTGAGTTTGTGTAGTAAAGCTGTGAAATTTGAAGGTTGAACTTATTTCAGTGGAGCTGGAAAAAAAGAAAGAGGTGCCTCATGTCATGTAGACAATGGAAATAAAATGGAAGCAAATGGATGAAAAATCACACGAAAGATCTCTCTTGTGACAGAAAGTATCCTTCTTGTAGAAGGTATCCCTCAATTAAAAAAAATAAATCTGCCTTAGTAAATTACTCACACTGATGCCCAGCCTGCTAGGACTTGAGGGACCAAGGAAAAAGTAAAATTACTCACTGCTTTGCTTTCCTGCTTAATTGACAGAAGTTTAATTTCAGTGTGTTAGAATTTGAACACAACATTTAGAACTCACAAAAGAGAAGACTTCTTCAAATGTTGAACTTCAGTAAGTACAAAAATCTACTCAACTTTAGTAACTGGCAAAAGATACCTCTGAAATAACCCTGTCTTCTTATTGGCTTTTTCTGAACAGCTTTGCTCAACAGTGTCCATCTTCCCACAAATGCAGATAAAGTAGCTCTTTTACTTCTTGTTTTACCCACAGGTGGTCAGAGGCTTGTTTAGCACATTCAGAAACTCATTTCACATGGTCTTCTACGTGCTTCTCTATATGACCAGGGTACAAATCTATTTGATTCTCTGTTGCACTGGAGTACAACTGGTGGTGATTCTCTGGGTGGACACTGGTCCCTCTTCTTCCATGTATAGTATAAAACCGCAAATCTAGCCTGTATGCAGCATGCAGAATCACTCTTTTAATGGGGAGTAGGTAGTCTGTGCAAGACAAGTTTGTTAGCAGTGACTGTAAGTGAAAGGGACCTGGCTTTACTTTGTTTATAATGCCATTCAGGGGGTGTCTCTCCTGGAGGAACAGCGGATGGAGCTGTGATGCAGTGACACCAAAAGTGGTGGGTGGGTACCTTGATGTGTGCCTGTAAGCTCTCTCAGTCACAGTTCTCCTTGCAAACCATCAAAAGCAGAGCTGGTTCTACCTACAGGCAGAACAGGCATCTGCCAAACTGAACAGACTGCTGGGGACCATGGGATGCTACTACCACATAGCCTATGTTGCCTTAGATGGATCTGGAAAACCTTGGCTTACAGCTCCTGCAGAGCTGTCTCTGAACATATGCAATGCATAGTAACTGCTGGGGAGATCCCTCCCAGAAGGCACCCTTGTCCTCCTGTTATTTGGCAAACCTTGTTTTACAGGCTACCTTCAATTGTTTCATGACCCCTCAGGTAGGAAAATTCACTTTTGTCTACACTGTTGGGAAGACTGTAACTGGCTGTGAAAATAGCCCATGTTATGTAGCACACTTTAGAGATTCAGTGCTCATTATACAAACTTAAACAGTACAGTAGAGTGTATCAGATAATTATTATAGCCATTAAAGTAGAATTGTATTCAGTAGGAGGAAAAGATAATTTTGTAGTGTCCTAAATTTATATATAGTATAACTCCATATAAAGCATCCTAAATCAAATTAGGAAAATTAAGTTTTCTCATTTAACTGTTGTAATAAATTTAATTATAGCATTAGAAAGAAAAGATTCTTCAATCTTATTTACAATCTACATACAATCAGGAAGGAAAAAAAAGGGTATGTGTCTTTCTCCATATCCTGTGTATGTTGCACATGTATTTCTCTTGTCATAGAGTTCCTTATACTCACACCTGCTCTGCGCTATACAAACTATCACACTGATCTCACCTGCTAAGTTTCAGTCAAATTGTGCATGAGGTAGTAAATTAAAGAAAAATATGGGTGCTGTGCTTCATATGGGTGAAAATCCAGGTATGCTGGTATCAGTTATTGACAGAAAAAATATTTGGTGGTCAAAACTAAATTAACCTAATGCTCTTTTCTCTATCTTTTGTTCTAATCCTTCAAATGCACTGCTGGTAAATCCCATTAAAAGTGAATTTTCTTGCTTAGTTTTCTGTTGATCAAAAGAATGCTTTGAAGCAGTGCTGGTTTGACAGAACAGAACCATCCCATGTGTCCTAAAGGAGCAGCTTTTTGAAGTTTGTTTTCTTCTGCATAATACAGAAAGGACAAAGGCTTTATCTTGCTAAGACTCTTCTATGCTTATATAACTTTCAGGTGAGTGACAATTTAAGGCATTTGAAATGCAAAATTGCTGTATTAACAAATTCATTCAGTATTTTTCACCATACACACAAGTTCATAATACAGATTTTTTTCTGACTATAGTAGAACCATGGCCTTGGTCTTACATCACCACCGAGGCTGCAGGGCAGCCCTGGGAAAGTCCAGGCTGGAATCCTGGGGTCAGCAACAGTCAGGAGCTGGGGGCAGGAACACACAGATTCAGGCTGGCATGGATCAGGACCACAGGCAGAGGAACGGATGGAATCCTCTTAGGATGCCGAAGGAAGCAGGGCATGGGTGAAGGAAGGGAAACCGGAAAGGAAGGAAACCTGGAAGTTGGAAACCTGGAAGCAGGAAGCAGGCTTACCCCTTGTGATCCCTCAAATTTATACTGAGTATGACATGTATGGGATGGAATACTCTGTTTGGTCAGTTCTGGCACCTATCTTGTCTGGTCCTCCCCAAAGGTGGGCTGCAGGAGGGACCTCTTTATTCCTTCTGGAGGGTAAAAATGTTTCTCAAAGCTGAGCAGTATCCTTGGCTCAGCATACCAGTCTCTGGCAGTAACTATAAACATCCAGTGTTATCAGCATGGTGTCTGAGAAACTTGCTCTTAAATACAGCAAGTGAAGATACTTACAAAAGACTTAGCTAAAAGCAAAAGTACAAGGCAGAAAATCACCTTTATCCTGGCTTAAACCAGGACATCCTCAAGGACAAAGGAGTCCTGCAAGGCTGGACAATCCTCAGGAGCGAAATCCTTAAGGCACAGGAATAAACTGTACCTGTGCATCTTAAAACAAGCCACTGTGGTACAAGACCAGCCTGGCTGAACAAGGAGCTTTGGGCAGAACCCAGAAAATAAAGTCTATCGGTAATGGAAGGAAGGCCAGGCAGCTTGGAAAGATCACAAAGTCACTGCAAAGATATGTTGGAAGAAAATCAGAGAGGCCAAAGCTCAGCTTGAATTAAAGCTAGCCAGTATCCTTAAAGATAATAGAATTTCTATTAATATGTAAATAGCAAAAGAAGAGCTAGGGAGAATCTCCCCCCTCTACTTGCCCTGGGAGGAAAACTTGTGACTGAGGACATGGAAAAGGCCAAACTGCTGAGTGCTCATTTTGCCTCAGTCTTTGTCAATGCCAATTGCTCCCTGGGAGTACAGCTCCCTGGACTGTAAGACCAAGATGGGGAGCAGCATGAAGTCCCCATAGTCCATGATCAGTGCCCTGTTGTGCTGCATGGATGTGCACAAGTCTATGGGACTGGATGGGATCCAGGATACCAAAGGAGCTGACAGAAGTGCTCACCAAACCACTCACCATTATTTGTCAAAAGTCCTGGCAAACTGAGGATGTTCCAGTTGATTGGGAACCAGCAAATGTAATGCCCATCTACAAGAAGGGCTGAAAGGACAATCCGGGGAAGTATAGACCTGTCAGTTTGACCTCAGTGCCAGGAAAGGCTATGGAGCAGGTCACCGTGAGTACCATCACATGGTACATACAAGACAACCATGTGGTCAGGCCCATTCAGCATGGGTTTACAAAAGGTAGTCCTGTCTGACTGACCTGAGCTCCTTCTAGAACACGGTGACTCACCTAGTGGATGAAGGAAGAGCTGTGGACATTTTCTAGCTGGATTTTAGTAAAGCTTTTGACACTGTCTCTCACAACATTCTTCAGAAATTTATGGCACTTGGCACGAGTAAATATACCCTGCATTAGATTAAAATTGGCTGGATGGTTGGGCTGAAAGAGTGGTAGTGAATGGAACTAAATCTGGCTGGCAACCGGTCACGAGTGGTGTCTCCCAGGGTTCAGTGCTGGGGCCTCTTCTTTTTAATATATTCATTAACTATTTGGATGAGGGGATTGAGTGTACCCTCAGTAAATCTGCAGATGACACCAAACTAGGTGGCTGTGTCAATCTGCTGGAGGGTAGGGAAGTCTCACAGCTGGACCTGGAGAGGTTGGACCAATCAATGGGCCAAGGTTAATTGTATGAGGTTTAACAAGGCCAAATGCCAGGTCTTGCACCTGGGTCATAACAACCCCATGGTGAGCTACAGACCTGGGGAAGTGTGGTTAGAGAGCTGTAAGGTGGAAAGGGGCCTGGGGGTACTGGTTGACAGTCAACTTAATATGAGTCAGCAGTGTGTGCAGGTGGCCAAGAAGGCCAGTGGTATCCTGGCTTGTGTCAGGAACTCAGTGGCCAGCAGGAATAGGGAGGTGATCGTCCCTCTGGACTCAGCTCTGGTGAGGCTGCACCTTGAGCACTGTGTTCAGTTCTGGGCACCTCACTATGAGAGGGACACAGAGGTGCTGAAGCGTGTCCAGAGAAGGGCAACAAAGCTCATGAAGGGCCTGGAGCACAAGTCCTGTGAGGAGCAGCTGAGGGAGCTGGGGGTGTTCAGTCTGGAGAAGAGAAGGGTAGTAAGCTAGTAGGATTTCACCCTCAAACTAGAAAATCTGGATCATCAGTTACTTGGATTTTTGACGCAGAGTGCAGATTAGTGAGATGTGACTATAAGATGAACTGTGGTGTATTTTTGTGAGTTTTAAAATTACAGAAAATATATCAAAACTGTCATTGGTTTTGAATTTGTTGAGAATTCTGGAACTGCATTTCTTATGAGGTGGCTCAAACACAAGCAAAGTTGGCTTGAATATAAACAGAGTTCAATTTCAAGAATGTAAGAATGAGTTTGTATGTGCATACATATATATGGCTTCATATATATGTGTGTGAATATTAACAAAAAACAAAAACCACGAATCTGTGATTTTATATTCTGTGGCCTACTGCAAGGCTGATTGCAAGCCAGTGCCAGACTGGGCACAGAACTGTTTGTATGTGCAGCCTTCAGCTGCTCACATTCTGAGTGCTATGTTAACTGGGGAAAAAGGTGGTCTGTATTAAATGGAATTTTAATACGAAAGTTTGGTATATTAGAGATATTAGAGGTGCACACACAGATGTACAAACATATGCCAAAAAAAAAGGACCAGGCTTGGGAGATTTAAAGAATTGCAATGGAAACATAAACAAATGAGCAAATTTGTTGCCTCTCCTACCTCCTGTCCAAGTGACTGTCAAAGCTGTGGAAATTCTTGGTGAGCAAAAAAGAAACAGAACCACCTGCTCTTTGTATTATGCTTTGTGAAATAAAAAAATACCACATCTATGTGTAAAATATGCCTAATTTACAGCAATACCTCTGCTCTGTTCAGCTCTCTGCTGTGGCAGTTCTGGAGGTATTTTCACAACTTTGTCCTCACACTTTGTTGACATTAAAAATATGCTCATAAATGAAGCCAGTTTTTAACTTCCAAAATTTAGCTAAGCATGTTTTTTGTTGGCTGTGTGATATTTCTTGATGTATAGGGAATATAGATCATTATTTCATAACTGCATATTTGAATTGTTTTTATAAATGTGCAGAAAAAGAGAGTAATAGGGTGGTTTTATCATTTAGCTTGGTGAGACATTTTCCCCTAATGCATCACTTACCAGCACTACATCACATTATATATTTCATGAAAATTTGTCGTTGGATTAGTTATTTTTTACTGTTGACATTGCCATAGGAAAAGTCTGGAATTTTGTTAGCTGGGCTTTTGTCTTTCATTTATTACTGATAAATTATTCATTTACCTCAGTAAGCATCTGATGGTTGTTCTTGAGCTTTTCTCCTTCTAGCTGCCCCATGGGAAGCACCAGTGACCACTGACCTTTTTGCTACAGTTTCTGCCCTGAGGTAGGACTCTGAAAGTTGCTTCTAGAGCATGAGAGACCTCTAAGTTCTCTGTAAAATGCACACATTTTACAAAATGACTGCTCACATTCTGAGTACCTATGCCTGAAGCAAACAAAACAAATTTCCTCAGACCATACTTCTACCTGACTGCACACATAGTGGATGCAAATCCCCTTTGGTAGGAGAAACATAATTTCTAATTAACTTTAGTTTCAGAAAACTATCTCAGGAAAATAGAATTTACTTAGTTGCAAACAGAAATATATGCTTGCATGAGTATTTGTGTTGTCATGGTGAAAGGCTTGGCAAGGTTAAGCATTAATCACACAGGAGTTTTAGGTGGCATTTTGCACTCATGTAATAGAGATAATTCTTAGTAGAGTGTGTATGAACTAATAATAGTTCAAATACCCCAAAGGCTTACAGGTTTTCATTAACATGAGGATGGTATCCTCAAAACAGGATCAGTAACTGGAGAGAAATCCTAAGAGTGCTATTAGTTAACTTGGTAGAAATGCAACACTTTTTAACCCTTCTATGGAAAGGAAGTAAGAAGATAAGTAGTATCCTTTAGGCTTAACAGCCTTTTACACATGCCAGAGGGCACCAGTGTTGCCATCCCACAGTGTAGTTGGAAGGTACAACTAAGGACATAAGATAACTAAGATAACACACTCAGCACAAGTTGATTTACATAAGTATCACAGTACTTTACAATACTACCAGTCATTCATTGTTCAATATACAGATCATGAAAACTAAGGTCCATGCATAAACCACGGGATTTTGGCTTATCATTGTAACAATAGGATTTCAGTTTGACAATTTATGTGGAGAAGTATTATTAAACATAAGCAAAAACCTTGTATTTTGATCCCTGGTAGTCTCCTCATTAGTATAGCCAGAAGAACAGAAACTAATATTCAACTGCATTTGTCAACACAGTTGTACATAATAAGCAAGTTCAGCTCCTCTATGGCATGGGCTAGTTCTTTCCTACTGTCTTCAGAAATCTTTATTCTTTTGAAAAACCTTATAGAAGATTAATAGACAAAAGAAAGAATTGGACCAGCAATTTGTGAAACCTCTATTTCTCAAGTAATTTGGCATACATTATCTCTACTTACATCAAGTTTTTCCAACTGTGGATAGTCAAAGAAAAATCACAAAGGCATCATCATTTGATGACAATGTGTAAAGCCACTGTACATGACCAAATTTGCTTTGCTTTGCTCTGGTCATTATCTGCTGAAATTTAGGGTGCCTTTGGGTGGAATAGCAGGAGAGTATGTTGTAGACTGATATTTGTTGTGAATCCTACATGCAACAATCTTGAAGATTTCTTTATTACAGCACACAAATATTTATATAAAGTTTTTGTAAAATTCTTGAGCAGACAGGACATTCATGACAAACAGAAATACGGAATAAGTCTTATTAAAGCAAGACCTATAGTTCACTGTAAATAGCACCTTCATCATCAGGGAATCATCATACATGCTGGCAGGACACAGAAGTATAATTTATTTGTGAAAAAAACTAAATGAACAAGATTCTACTGTGCAGTGTCCAAAGATGCATTAAGTTCGTATTAATGCCAAAGACAAAGAAAAAACATGTTTCTTTCAGTACCTTCAGTTTTATAATCTGCCAATTGAGTGTCAGCCTAATGGAGTGCAGACCTTTGTTCCATCACCAGATGTAGTCTTGTGATCAGTTGCTTTATACCTATGCATTCTTGGGCTATCAGTCTAGAACAGTTACCAGACCTCTGCAAGCAGAAGATGCAAAGTTTTTATCATTCTGTGGCTGATAAAAGGAGTGCTCCACTGAAGTGAAATGCTTGTGAATAGTTTGTTTTCCTTTAGTGACTGGATTTTAATAAAAGCAAGATTTGGAGATTCTGTTCATTTCAGTTCTGGTCTGATGTATGGCTGAATTTCATGTTTCCCATGAAATCCTCTATAATAGTGAAGTCTTTGTTCAGAGTGTTACAGAAGTATTTACCAAAAGAAAAAAAAAATAAATTACAAAAGCTTAGAGTTTGTATGTGTAGTTACCTTAGTTTTTGTGTCCTGTTTTCTTACTGATCCTTGAAACTCAAGATATTATCTCAGAAGCAGGACAGAGGATTTTTTTCAGAGAAGTGATGTGTCAGGTGGCTACAAAAACAGAGATCAGAAGCTGAGACACTCTTACCCCACTCTGAGAGCCTTCTATCTCTAATAAGGAGGAGGGCAGGAGCACTTCAGGACAAAGCTGGGACTATGGAGCACCTGGAAAAGCAGTGTGCCCCAGGACATAACAAGAAGAGTGGGCACATTAGTGAAAGCAGAAAAAAGTGTGTGTACAACTTGGTTAGTAGAGTTCTCCTTCATAACAAAACCTGACCTTTGTTTAAAATACCTCTCATCAGTGCTGGGGATAAGAACTATTGATATTTATAACTATCTACAGGAAATCCCATATGAACAATCTGTACCACACTACACTTCTAACTTTTGGGAAGTATAGGCAAGAACCTTCCTATTTTTTTCTGTATTTCCCTAGTCAACAAGCTTACTAAGTGAGACTGTATATTCTGCTAAGTCCCCACATTACCCTACCAAATCCCCTCTTCTGCTTCCCTCATAAACCAGAATACACACAGGAAGTTGTATTTCTCCTTTTGCAGCCAATAAATGTCATGTTGGGGTAAATTTTCTTAGCACATATATACTACTAACAGCCATGGAAGGCCTCATGCACCTCAAGAGGCTTCAAGTTCACAGCTGCACTAGGTTACAATTTTTACAGCCAGTTGCCATGCCATCTGTCACCTTACAAACTTCTTTTTTCTCAACTGTAAGTGCAAGATAAAACACAGACAACTGCAGTAGTCTGCATAGTACCTTGAATGAAAACCAGGCTGAAGCTGTAACTCTCTCACATTAGTAATATAAATAATATTTATTCAGTAGTCCAATTAGCTAACGGCATTTTCAAGTAGCAGAAAAACAAGTAAAACTTATCCATTCATCAAACTAATTTTTAATGCATAGGCAAACATACTGTGAAGCAAGCCAAACATACTCATAAGGAACACACAGATTAATGAAACAAATTCACATAATCTTTCTCAGTTGAATGATTTCCTGCTCAACAACCTATCTGAATTACATAAGTGCACCTTTTATTAAGTAATATTCACCATGTCCAGAATTAATAAGATCTGCTTCTCAAGTATAATCATTACTTATGCATGTATTTATGTTAATAAAAACAGTAAGTTCTTACCTAGGGTTTGGGCATCCATTACATAAATTTAAGAATTCATATAATTAGAAAACATAGTATCATAAAGAGAGAATTAACTCACAGCAAATTTGTTCAGTCATAGTTATCACCCATGTAAAAGAAAAGAAGTATATTGTAAACTCTTAACATAATTGATACTTCCAGGAAGAATTCATTTTAAGCAAATGTGTAACATAGGTAAGGTACAATTTCAACATTAAAATAATTTATTTCAAAAAGCATTGCTGTATTTCAAAACTACAAAGTTCTACATAGTGTCTGCCAGTGATACTTACCATTCTGACAGAAACACAAATCTAAACAAATCAGTTGGACACCAGAGTAACCATTAGTGAACTCACTCAGCTTTTTAGCATGTAACCATCCAGAATTCAGACATTTCTGCAAATTTTATTTAAAATACTAGCAGTATGATAATGAAGTAACCGAACAGATAGACAGTGAGATATTTGCCCATTGTGATTCAGAGAGCTGCACTGGAGACAAATGTATACACTTACATCAAACATTACAACCTTTCTTCTGCTTTGGTTACTCTCTGATGTGCGGAGAAACTGCTCACAACATCTGTCTTCAGAAGATGGCCACAGGAGCTCCTGAGTGGGCATCACATACACCTCTGGTCTCTGAGTGAGACCTTCTGTCATGAATTCATAATCTCCACTCTTCTACTCCTATGGCCAGTAGTTTTTGAAACACTCAATGTTTCACAGATGCCTACAGGCTGGTGGAAAATTTGATTTCTCTTTATATTTTGAAGGTTGCTTTTCATAGCTTAGAATAGATCACAAGTAAATGGGCAAGGCTTGAGAGGGGAAATGTAAACAGGGTGCATAATGGCCTCCAATATAGTGTACTGGGATGTTCTCCAGCCTACAAATCTCCTCTGTGTAGAATGTCATTAAAAAGAACAACCTCATGACTGTCAAAAAAATTTTATTTATATGCCAAGAGTAAATAGAGAATTTGACGGAGAAACATTCACTGAGAGCAGACATTTTTCTGAGTTGGATGATTGCCTTTTGGAAATTTCTTCCATGTCAGAGAAATTGTGATGTGGTAAAATCTATCAAAAATTATGTTCTCTGTAAGGAATTATTTGAATTAGCTTTTATGTCAGCAGTTTTCCAGCATAGCATACTAATAAAACCAGCAATGGCTGAACAGCTTATATTTTGAATAGAGTGGTGAATAATTCCTGAACCTCTCAGTGCCTTGATTCTCTCTCTTTCAGTAACACATATATATATATATATTCACAAAGAATCCTTCCAATATATTTTTAAACTTATTTCCAGAACTATTAAAGATAATGATAAACTCTCAAATTATGTCCAGCTTAGTGAGACTTGCTTAAAACTGGGGGACAATTTTAAACAGCAATGCCCATGTCACCACAGCCAACTGAGAAATAAGCTACAAAAATCAGAGCAGAAAAAAAAATATTTCCTTAGCTACCTCCCTAGGTGTGAATCAAAAGACCATCTATCTGAAAGGTATGTACACTAATGCACTCAGACCAGGAAACAAACAGGAGGAACTGGAGCTCCGTGCCCAGTTAGAAACTTAATGGTATCATAGGAATAACTGAGACATGGTGGGATGACTCGGGATGACTCCTATAGCTGGAGTATGGGAATGGATAGGTACAAGGGTGCAAGACCTTTAGGAAGGACAGGCATGTGAGAAGAGGAGGGGGTGTTGCCCTCTACATCAGTGACCATCAGGAGTCCATGTACCTCTGCCTGGGGGTGATAATGAGCTGGCAGAGAGCTTATGGGCCAGGGCTATAGGGAAGACAGGGGCAGACGACATCACAGTGGGGGTCTGCTACAAGGCACCTGACCAGGATGACCAAGAAGATAAGGCCCTCTATTAGCAGATAGGAGCAGCTTCCTGTTCACAGGCCATGGTCCTCACGAGTGATTTCAACCACCCTTACAATCTGTTGTAGGGAGCAACACAGCAAGACAACAGCAACTCACAAAGTTCCTAGAATGCATTGATCAAAACTTCTTTCTCCACATACTAGAGAAGTCAGTTGACTTCTGGAAAAGGTGCTGTGCTGGACCTTGCTCTCACCAACAAGGATGAGCTGGTACACAACATGAAGGTTAAAAAGGCAACCTTGGCTGCACTGACCATGAAATGATGGAATTCAAGATCCTTAGTGCAACAAGGAGGGTGCACAGTAAGCTCACTACCCTGGACTTGGGGACAGCAGACTTTGACCTCTGCAGGGATCTGCTTGGTAAGGTACCATGGGATACCTGGGGGGTAGAGAAGCCCAAGAAAGCTGGTCAATATTCAAGGAAAACCTCCTCCAGTCTCAAGAGCAATGAGTTCCAACAAATGGGAAAGCAGACAAAAATTACAGGAGACATGCACAAGTGAGCAGGGAATTCCTGAACACTTTACATGTAAAAAACATTCTATGCAGGGTGGAAGCAAGGACAGGTAGTCTGGGGGGAGTACCGGTCACATGGGATATTGAGAGGTATACAACGCTTTTTTGCCACGCTCCTCACTGGCAAAGGCTGTGGTCACATCACCCAAGTTGCAGAAGGCAAAGGCAGAGACTGGGAGAAGGAAGACTGACCCACTGTAGGAGAAGAGCAGGTTCAAGATGATATAAAGAACCTGAAAGTTCTCAAGTCCATGGGACCTAGCAAGATCCATCTTCAGATCCTAAGGCAGATGAAGTCGAAAAGCCACTTCCCATCATATCTGAAAAGTCATGGCAATCAGGTAAAGTTGCCAGGAAAAGTTGACTGGAAAAGGGGAAACATAAATCCCATTTTATAAAAAGGAAGGAAAGAAGACCTAGAAAACTACAGGCCAGCTAGTCTCATCTCGGTGACCATCAGCATTATGGATCAGATTCTCCTGGAGGCTCTGCTAAGGCACATGGAAAATGAGAAAGTGTTTAGTAGCAACTAACTTGGCTTCACCAAGGGCAAATCATGCCTGACAATTCTTTGTGACCTTTTATGATGATGTCACAGTGTCAATGGACAAGGAAAGGGCAACTGGTGTCATCCATCTGGATGTCTGAAAAGTGCTCAATGTTGTCCCACATTACATCCTAGTCTCTGAAATGGAAAGATACGGATTGGATGGATGGACTACTCCGTGCGGCTGGCTGGTCACACTCAAACAGTAATGGTGAATGTCTCAATGTTCAAATGGAGACCAATGACAAGTGGAATTCCTCAAGGGTCAGTACCAAGACCAGAGCTGTTCAACATCTTTGTCAGTGACATGGACAATGGGATCAAGTGCACCCTCAGCAAGTTTGCTGAAGACACCAGGCTGTGTGGTGTAGTTTACATTCTGGAGGGAAGGGATGCCTTCCAGAGGGCTTGAGAGGTGGGCCCATGCAAACTGTGTGTAAGGCCAAGCTGGTCTGGTGTAATTTTTCCCATGCAGGTATGTGATGTATATGATCTTGAACCTTCAAAACCCGTTAATTCTTAGATTTTCTGATTCTGTGTGTTCCCGATACTTTATAACTTTCTGGTAACCTATATAATGCTTTTAATCAGATCCACTGCAAGCTGTCCTGCTGTTCCATCAGAAGATCTACCAATTTTCAGGAGGTAATCACTAGCACAAACAGGACAAAATTAGGGCTGTGTTTTCAGCCAAACATCTTTGGCAAAAGAATGAGAATCCACTTTAATAAAATACTTAGCTTATTTGTGGAAGATGAACCAGGTTAGTGAGCTTTGATGAAAAAAACTTTCAAAGAAGTGTTAGATTAAAATTCTTTCTGAAATGTATTGCAATATTTTTTTAAGGCAACTTTTCAATAGGTAGAAATAGTTTTTTCCTTATTCTCCCAAGCTTTTGGAACTGAACTTAGAGGATATCAAAAAAGATGTCATTTGTTCACATTGTTCCAGACACTCATTGTGCCATTCAAAAAAGGATGTATGACTTCTAAACATCCTGCATACATAAACTATAATGAATAAATGAACTCAGAACTCCTACCTAGTAAAATATGTTCTCAACAGAGATTTTTAAAAAAATCAACAAACCCCCCATCAAAACTAAAATAGAAACATAGAAAAAAAAATTTAAAAGCCCAATGCCCCCAAAACAAACCAACCCACAGAACAAACTAAACACAAATAAATAAAAACAAACCTTGAAAGAGCAGTTTAGGGTTAGAAGGGCAACTGAAACTTCAGCCTTAGCTGCTTAATGGAAAGGGACCTGGGAGTCTTGGTGGATAACAGGCTCAACACAAGTGAACAGTGTGCTGCAGCAGCAAAGAAAGCCAACAGGATGCTGGGCTGCATCAGCCAGGGCATCACCAGAAGAGACAAAGAAGTCATCATCCCACTCTACTTGGCACTTGTCAGCCCACACCTGGGGTACTGTGTCCAGTTTGGTCCCTGCTGTACAAAAATTATGTGGAAAAGCTGGAGAGGTTCCAGAGTAAAGCCATGAGGATAACAAGTACCTGCCATATGAGGAGAGGCTGAGAAAACTGTTTTAATTCTCAGCTCAATGGGGTGCTGAGACATACCATATAAACAATAACATTGGACGTGTTGGACCAGATGATCCTTAAGGTCCCTTCCAACCCAACATTCTATGAATCTATGATCCCATGATTAAAGTTTCTGACTTCTTACTTTAGCTTTTAAGAGCAATCTTACTGCTGAACTAGGCACTATAATAATTTTAGATTAATCCGAATCACCTTTAAGATCCCAATTCAACCCAATTTGTTTCATTTTGTGACTCATTTGAGTTCCTAGATAGAACCAGAGTCCATATCTAATTTTTCACTCAAAATTCAAGAACAGATAAATCTGCTACCCATACAACATCATCAGCTGCTTTTTCAAAAAGTGCAAGCTTAACTCCAAGGAATTACTCTAGGTACAACTCTTTCAAAGCCAGGGAAAATCTGAGGAGGGATACAGCTTTGTGAAAATCAAGTTAACAGATTTTCAGAAAAGTTATGCTAAACATCCCTACTCAAAAAGAGAAATTCTGTGCCACCTGCTATATGAGATGATTTCCTTTGTAATACTTAGATTTGTGTTGCACTGGATAACCACTGTGAGAATCACAATACCACTTCTAAGGAAGTAATGAAACATTCCAAATCAAAAGAAGATATCGCTATGCATAATGGGCCCCAAGAGAAATCAAAAGAAACCTTTTCCACAGTATGCACTCTTAACTACTTCCTCCTGAAAGTATCTGGCTTATGTCTCTAAATCTATTCAAGTTCAGTTATGGTTATGTATGCCTGAAAAACCTTTTATTGAAGCCGCAGCAGCAGCTACTATTATATCACCAATACATGGTACTTGTGCCATCACACACCAAGTGTTTAATAACTTCAAAACCTTTCACAGAACTGAGTCCTTGCAAGTAAAATTTTATAATGACATTGAATTTCACCCAAAGTTCTTGACATATTCGTTGTCTTAATAGGAAGCCACCATGGTAGGCAAACCATAGTCTGCTACAAGAGGCTTCGAAACCATTCTTACCACCCCCAGTGCACAAAACAACACAGTGCTCTTTTAGGTTAGCTTCTACAAATGAAACAGAAGGCAAGCCCTACAGTAAGTATTTTACATTGTAAGATTCTCATAAGTCATAATTGATCTAATTTTCTCATATTTTCACATGTTGTCTCATAGTTGTCTGAATGGATTTACTTTGTTACTTCATGACAGAAAAAGGGAATCCTAAGACTCCCAATACAAACTATACAAAAATCAGATTACATTTTCCAATTCTCCAATTTCCATTTCTGTAAAACATTAGAGGAAACAAATCTCAACCAAACCCCACATCACCACCACCATCCCACCTCCCCCCAAAAAAAGAATCATGGCGTTATAAAGAAGCCATTAAATCAATCCCATTAGGCTGCACTAATAATAATCTGATTCTTTCAATGGAAAACATTTTTTGTTTTCATGACACCAGGGATGGATAGCAGCTGCCTTTCAGTGAAAGACCAAGATTGCTTAACCAGAAACATATTCAGCAAACATTCTTATTTAAGATTTACATGCAAGAGAAAGTAACAAAATGACATATTATATCAGTTGGTTGCTAAATACATTCTGACATAATCCTGCACCTTGGTGTATAAAAGTGGAATATGTGAATAATAGAAAATTACACAATAAAGCTCTTAAAGCTTTGAAAGGAAATAGTAACAAAGCATGAATGCAATTTTAATACAGCTGCTGATATTTCTTCTCAAATTTTACAGTCATTAGAGTTGATTTAATTCCAAGACATCCACCTCTTATCTCTTATTTATGCACACAGTATTCTTCACAGCTACTGTGTTGTGTCTGTCTTGAAGCTTATGAATTTTCATTTTCCTATGCATCAGGAAGGACAGAAGAAGAAAAGGGAAGGGATATATACCCCATCAATCACTGTGGAAAAAGGAAGTATACAATAAAAATTTGAATTACTCCATCTTAAAACCTTTGGGGCCTTATGGATGAATAAACCCTTACTGAGAAACATGTAAGTTAAATTTTAAAAAAGCAATACATTAAGTTTTTGTACTCAAGTTGTTCCTAAAACAATTTCTTTCTCGGCAGGAGAACAAAGGAGGAGTAAAACAGATTTAAAAAGCAAGAAGCCTCTAATATCCTAAATTTTTTGTATATCAAGTAGTGGAATCCATGTCTCCATAACTGTAAGAATGTTCTTTGTTTGATTTCTTATCTGTAGGTACCTGTTCTACTTCTATTGGTATTGTGGTAATGCTTTTCATTCTGCTGTTTTTCCATGGACTCTGGCTCCCCAGCATTCTCAAAACAGCAAACTTCTCTCACCACTACTTAACACAAAATGTCCACACCAGATCTTTGTTAGGATACTCATCTTCCTAAACCTGAGTCTTAAAATAAAATCCAAAAGGATTGCAAAAGCAGAGAAGAAACAACCACAAATCCTGGAACTGAGACCTTGCTAAGAAAGCAATAAGCTTTTCCTCTGAGAAGTTGAAACAGGCTTAAAAAGCATGTGCTTTAGGGATATATTTGTTTGAAGAACCTTTTATGCAGTGTGATCACACTTTTCTGCACTTTCACACAGTGCTCATAGTGTTCCTTTTCCTCCACTGCAAACAGATTAAATTTCTTGGAAACCAAGGTGCAAGAAGTGACTTACACATCAGTATGTACCCAAGATTACATCAGGAGCTGAGTCAAAAGCTTATCTAGGGCCAAGCATTGAGAAATGTGCTGAAGCCCAGACACAAGGAGAGGAAACTCTGGCTCATTTTAAATAATAGTGGGTCCAACTCATCACAATTGGTGAAGTGAATGGATGCAACCAATCTGCCAGGTCTACAAGTGGAAGCATCCTGGAATTTCACATCAGGCAGCAAAAATCAGTAATTTATTTACTAAAAAGCATGTCTCCAAGAAAAACTAAGAGGAAAGATGCAACTAATCTCATAAAAAGGATAGGCCACTACCCGGGAAATACAGGAAAATGTAGAAATTCAGGGAGGGGGGGGTGTCGGGAAATGGCAATTTGTTTTCTAAATTATTTCTCAGTGGCTCAGTTTAAAGGAATTACTACTTTTTATTCTGGTGCTCAGACTCCAATCACCTTCTTTCCAAGGGTTAATAAGAATGCCACAGAGGTTGTATCTGTGCATCCAGTGCATTCTCTGTGCACAGGAGAAAGCTTCATTGATAGGAAGGTAAAAGGTTTAAAAGACTATAATGAAAAAACCTGAGAAGCTGAAAGCATCCTGGTGGAGGAAAGGACACTTCAGAGTTGACTGGAATATGGTTGCAGGAGTGTGACCAGAATGAGGAGCTGGAAGAAAAATGAACTAACGAAAGGTAACAAGAAGGGAACTGGCCTGGTATTTGATTATATTTATCATCACAACACTTCTGAAGTAAAATTTTCTCTTTTTTCAGTTTGTGTGTTTCTGACTATGAAGAAAAATCCCTGTTCACTTGCCAGAACAATAGTTTCCTGCCTAAAGAAAAGTCTAAATTACAATTCCTCTTAGATACCAATAATAAATTTGTGAATTTATTAGGTCACCTTTCCAGTACAGGTTTAGGGATTAGGTTCTAGAAAGGACTTGGGAGTGCTGGTGGATGAAGAGCTGGACATGAGCCAACACTATGTAGCAGAAGTCCAATTGCACCCTGGGCTGCACCAAAAGAAGTGTGGCCAGCGGAACAAGTGATTCTGCCACTTTACTCTGATCTGCTAAGTTCTCATTTGGAGTATTGCATCCAGCTCTGGGGTCCTCACTACAGAAAGGACATGGACATGATGGAGTGGGTCCAGAAGAAGGCTACGAAAATGACCTGGGAGCTGGAGCATCTCCTCTAAGAAGACAGACTGAGGGAGCTGGAGTTGTTCATCATGGAGAAAAGAAGGCTCTGGGGAGACCTGATAGTGATCTTCCACTATCTGAAGAGGGTGTACAGGAAGGCTGGAGATGGACTACTTGCAAGGGCTTGTAGTGAGGGGACAAGGGGCAATGGTTTTAAATTAGAGAATAGCAGATGTATTCTGGATGTTAGAAAAAAAATTATTTAATATGAGGGTAGTCGAAAAATGGAACAGGTTACCCAGGAAGGTAGGTGAGACCTCATCCCTGGAGATATTCAAGGTGAGGCTTGATGAGGGTCTGAGCAACCTGATCTAGTTGAGAGTGTCCCTGCTTATAGCAGGTGGGTTGGACTAGATGACCTTTAGAGGTCCCTTCCAACCTAAATTATTCTATGATTCTATGAATTTAATGTGTACAATATCTGTGCTTCAACAATTGTTGCTTCAACTCCTTCATAAGGGTTAAGAAACCATAAACTACATAAAATATATACTAGTTCTTAGTCCATTTTAGAGAGCTATGATTTAAGAATCCAGGGCTGATAATATTAATACAAAACTTACTTGTGACCATGATCACTGGAGATATTAGTTTGTTACAAGTATTTACATGTGTGAACAGCTCAGGAAATATAAGCTCATATTCTACTTTAAAATGGTTTAAGTTCCTGTACCTACAGCATCCTGTGGACATAATGCTTTGAAATACATCTAAGCCCTTACAAGACATCTTATTGGTATTATTATCAGAAACTGGAGAATGTAAGAAAGATATGAGCAACAAGTTTTCCTCTTTCAAGAAGTCAATGGAAATTCCAAGAATCATCTTTCTGTCATCATCAGGCAGGGGTATTTATTTAAAGAATGGAGAATGTCTGACTATTTAGAACATTGGAGGCTTTAGGAAACAGAAGAAGTACAGAATTTGTAAGTCACAGTGAGATGCTAGCACAGATGGAAAAGAAGAAAACATGCAACCTTCAATTTCAATTTTATCAGTTGCATTAGATTTTTCACAAATCTCATAAAATGCTCACAAGAGGAGCTGGCCTCAATATATCAATGGGCAGATTAATTAGTCCCTCTGTCTATTGCTTTAGTACAGACTCAACTTCTACAAACTACATAACATGACTGAATCAATCAACTGGAATCATGCACACGAGATGCCTTCACAGATATATACAATCAAGTAATACTAATAAGAGATAAATAGACTCCAAGCAGATGTAAAATCCCTTCACTAAGTGCAGCAGAAATAATATCCACATCTATTAATGTTGATATCTAATTAAGTTGTCATAATATTCTGAATTTAGATTCAAATGGGAATGTCAGCACAATTTGATTCCAGCAATGAGATAGATCACTTTTGGGGGAACTAATGATCTTAAGAAAGGAAGTTTGTTTTGAAATAGTATCACTTGAAGACCATAGCCTGCATTGAATCATGTTACATAGTGATCTTCTCTTCATATTTACTGGATTTATTTAATTTCTTATTTGTATGAATGTCCTTCAATGTGCTATTTAAAACTGCAGAATTTATTGAGTCAAGTCTCGGAGATACATAAGGCTTTCTGCTTTCTGGGGGAAGAAGGGGAGGAAGAAAGGACACAGTAAAACAGTGTCACCTGGCTTAAGGAAAACGTGGTGGAAAAAAATGAGGGAAGTGACTGACTGAAGTTAGAAACTACAGTTTCGATCTGCATCATTGATGCAAATGGTTTCTTGAGATGTTTCTGTTAGAATCTTTTACTTCTAAAACAGATGTAAGTTCCCTTCTCAACTCTGGCAATGCACAAATTGTCAGGCATTAGTATGTTACTTGACCACCAATGACTGTCATTGCAATACAGGTTCTGATGATGTTATTGCTGCTCTTAATTGCTCCTACTAGCATTTGCAGATATATGACTTACGTCCCACCCAAAAGCAGCAAGAAAGAATAGTAATGTTACCACAGTACTCAATAGAAATCAAGAGGAAACAAGATTAATGATCAACAGAATCAATGTTTTTCAGACCAGGGAGACAATTATTGTTGGAAAATAATTGATAATTACACTGAAATAGTAAGAGAAGAATTCTAGAATTACTATTCATGAAACACACATAAGGAAATTTCTATTGAGATGTGAATAAATGTAAGCAAAAACACGGTGACACAAACCAGACTTTAACACTTTTGTAATTTAAACACTCGCACACTTTTAAGACTGAAAAATACGTCAGTATCTCTGCACATTCTTACATTCCTCTCCCATACCAAAGAGGGTTTCACTTTCACCCAGCCTAACACATCAAATTCTGTACTTCTTCTGTTTCCTAAAGCCTCAAAAGTTCAAAACAGTCAGACATTCTCCATTCTTTAAATATTCCCTCTTTGTTCGTACATTTAATGGTTAATTAGCAATAAAACACTGCTTTCAAAGAAAGCCTCAGTATTTTTCACAGAATCACAGAATGTTTAGGTTGGAAGAGACCTCCAAGATCCACCAGTCCAACCTTTGACTACCACCATAATCTAACTACTAAATCATGTCCTTAAGGACCAGGTCCAAAGGCCTTTTAAATGCCTCCAGGGATGGTGACTCCACCACTGTCCTGGGCAGGGCATTCCAATGTTTGACAACCCTCTCAGTGAAAAAAATTTCCTAACATCCAGCCTAAACCTTCCCTGGTGCATCTTCCATCCCTCCAATCCAATCCCTTCCATTCCCTCTGCTCCTATCACAGTCCACCAAGGAGAAGGGGCTGTTTTCCTCCTCACTCCAACTTCCCTTGAGGTGGATGAACCTTAACTTCTTTTTTAGGGTATTTTAATAATAGGTTAAATTCAATGGAAAATGCAGCAGTGCAAAAACACTGGATGAAACACAGCAGAAAACTGTTGCTAGTTTTACTACTACCTTGCAAGGTAGTATGTGCCTCAGTCCTCCAAAATACCAGTATTGCTGTGACATTGTACCTTAAATCACATTTATCCCCCAGACGGAAATGGAGATCTAGGGATGAGCATATTGAACCCTATATCTTGTTAATCTTCCAGAAACAGTGAAATGCTGGTTTCATTAGAGTTACTAAATTTTACACTTTTGCTAAGATGCAAGTAGTAATGTGAAAACAATAGTGAGTTACAAGAAAATTAAACATGCTATCTTTCATTCACAATGTGCAATAGTTAAGGGAAGGAAACAGTATGGTATGAATTAACTTCGCAGATGTCCATTAACTACATGGAAGTTATACATGAGGATAAAATACAAAGTTGGTTGTGATATGATTTAAAAATTACTACACCTCTTCATTTAGCATCAACACTTCTTCTGTACAAAAGTTAAAATTCTTGAAAAAAAAGCCTCAGGAGTTCATATATAGCAATGTATACACAAGTGATATAGCTACATCATTTCTGAGAGTCTGAAAAGTTTCTTTCCTTATTGTTTCCAAAAGCTGATGCTGTTTCAGCATTACGTTTTGTGCTCCTACAGTCAAGACCAAATAGCAGCAGTGAATGAATGATTGGTTAAATTTACAGTAATTTACGGTAATTGTAATTGTAATTGTAATTGTAATTGTAATTGTAATATCTCAGGACCCTGACTTGGGGACTTGTAGGGGTGACAGGCTTTAAAATGGAAATGGCAATTTTTTAGTAGTGAGAATATTTTTAAATGAAAATGTAACTTCATAGTTAATTTGCAGCTCAGAGAGACCCTATCTTTAAGTAAGGCATTTTGAAACAGTATCGGACAGAATACTAATTTACATCTCCAGACTTTTCTATTTCTCTTTACAGGTTAAAGTTTAGAAGATTCATAAGTGGAAAAAAAAGATGGGGAGAAGGCTTTCTGATAGTCTGAAACAGGACAAATAAAACCAGAAAGCATTAAAAAAACCATAAAACCCATTTTAAAGGTTTGTTTGATGTCTTACTAATTATCCCAAGATCTTCTGATCAGAGTTCTTTAATACCCACTGAATTAATTATTACTTAAATTTGAATAACACAGGAGAAATATAGATGCTGTGGCTCCAGTTCAAGGTGATCAGGACCCTTTGTGCAGATGAAATATTATTGATGTCAGGAATAGAAAATTTGGTCCATGTTTTTATTGTGAATTCAATGTACATTGTATCTTAGCAATGTAAATAGTAAGCTCACATATTCTACTGCCCAGTGCAGCTCAAATATTCATGTAAACTGTGTATACAGTGATGAGCTACTGAAATTTTTTTTGTTCTATTTTAGTTCTAAGCAGAGTAGTGCATTCTAATTTTTTTCTATTTTAAAATTCACCAGTTAACTTGAATACCTTTTTTAGATGATGACCCATTTGGTCGGCTTTCTTGTGAAGCACGAATGGAAAATTGCAATTACTTTTATCAGCCGGTTCTGTTCTTCATCCTTTATTTGCCACAATAGATGTGGATCAGTCATACAGCATCTTCTGTATAGTTATTGATACAGTGCAGCTGCAAAGCTCCTTGAGGCAGATGCATGGAGATGGAGCACAAAAGATCAAAGGATGAAATCATCATGAGAGAAAAAAGGGGGAAAATGAGTGTTGGTTAAAGTGAAAATCTACATTAAGAAATAGTACTCCAACAGCAGGACAAAATAAATCTGAGATCCTGAATACTATTTGAGCATTATATATTGGACATAATACATTAGAAATCCAAACAGGGCTTTGGTTGGTAGTGGTATAGTTGTGTGGATGCCTAATTCTGCATGTCTTTAAGTGAATCTGCCAGTGCAAAACCTGGGGTAGTCTGTTCTAGAGCTGTCTGAAAGCAGACAATGCCTGCAAAAACACTCCTCTGGTTTGCCATTCCTTTATTACATCCACCCTGTGCTCCAGGCACATAAGACATCTCCTGACACTTTTACAGGTTATTCCTCTGTACATTTCAGTTGCTCTCAGGGAGCTGGGGGAAGAGGCACTTAGCCTGAGTGTGTCTGAGTATTGTATCTTGTGCTGCTGTCTGTGATGGTATGACAGGTGCCATGGACCCATCTATGCCACCTACACCACGTGGCTGCATGGGCCAGGAAGAGGGAGGTGCAACATTATTCTTTAATTTCCTGTAATAACTTAATCTAGATGACTAAAGATTCTTGAATTAGACTTCTAAGGTTTCCATCATCCTAGCAAGAAAGTTCTGGTTTCATTTGTATATAAGACATGATTCCTGATTCCTCTTTTCCCTAGATTTCAAGCATAATGCTACCCCACTCTCAAGGCAAAGGGAATGCAGACATCTCAGAAAGACACAGTTCTGCTTGCAGCAGGGGTGCATCAGGGCCAGGGGTTTTTGCTAAAGGCTGAGCTGTGATGGTGGTAATGGTAGAGATGGGGTTCATGGCAAGAACCCCAGCAGGGGCCAGAGTTACAAGTTACCACACATCAGAAGCCTCCAGCCAGTCTTAAGGTAACCTCTGATCTTTTTCAGTTTCCGGAAGCACAGTCTGATAAAACTAGTCCTAAGTTTTTTCTGTGCAAGGCTGAGTTTTTGGGATAGTCTTATTCAGAAAAAGCTCAAGTTAGACCAAGTGGACCAATCACCAGCTCTTCTCATACCACCTTTTTTGAAAGCTAGCTGCAAGGTTAAATTGTAATGACAGTGTAACCATGGTAATCATTGTAGTGTTTATGTCTTGTTAGTTCTGTGAGGGATTTTATTATTAGCGTGTGTAGCACTGGAAAATAAACATGTACAGACAGTTAAAACAGTATGTAAAAGACATCATTTCGGAGAGGAAGGTTTGTTCCTGAGATATTCCCTGTGGTAATGGTAATCTCAGGTCCCTGGGATAATAAACATAATGTAGGTTGTGGGGACATAAACAACAGGCTGACATAGTGATTAACCTTGTGTAATTTGTATTTTGGTGGTGTTGGAACTGGCATAATTAGGTGCCTGTGGCTTGCTATGATGAGATCAAGCAGACCTCAAATCTTTCAGTGTGCTTTTACTTATGTCCCATGACTAGGCAATTGGTCAACAGCTAAAAATCAATCACTAATCATTTATATTAGTCAGGCCTTACACTGTACCATATATTTGATAATCCTTCCCTGCTCTTATGTTCAGTCTTGGTTGGCTTTAGGTCTTTGAGGCCAGGATGGCCAGACTCAAGACCTCCTTGAGGAAAGAAAAGAAAAACAAAGTTGGCTGGTTTGGCTCCAAGAATTATTTCCTCTTTCTCTAGATTAAAAGCAGTCCTTTGTGATCCCTCCAGACCCTTATTATTGGTTTGCCCAAAGGGGGTATCTGTTAGGTTGCTGCTCCCTTATTCCTTGTGATCATTTAACAGTGGAAATCATTGCCTAAGTGTTACTGGTTTTATGCATCCATGTCAAACAAAAAAGCCTTACAAAATCTATAACTTCTTGACCTGCATTGGTCAATTTTTAAACATGTGTGGCTGAAAGGAAAATAGAACAAAGTCACAATCAGGACTTGGTGCTATAAGAGAAGGTAGCATTTCCATTTAATTTATAAACTATTTTTATCCATGCATCTGTTTTGGCTGCAGTGAGGCTGTGTCCTAAAGAATGCTGGAAATGAGTTCAGATCCAACTTCAGAAAAAGTATGGCTTTGTCTAATTTGGAGCTTATTTAAAGGCCAACAGATTCCACAGAAAGAGAAAGAATAAAAGTCCTCTCTCACACCAAACACCACCACCATCCCCTCTCTCCAGCCTAAATAAATAAATAAATAGAAAATAAATTTTTAAAAAATCTCTTACACCCTAAGTACAGGAGAGTTTGATGAAACATCAGGTAGAAGAGAAACATGAAGATGTGCTTAGAATCTAGCCCACATTTTCTGTGCTCACCTCTTTTTCCCCTTATTCATTGCTCTGCACCTCTTTTCATTAACCAGCCACACATATATAGTGGAAAAAAAAATAGCTCAAGGACTGTGGCAAAAAAAATCAAGTTTCCACTTAGAAAAAGTTATTATTACACATCTCAAAAATTACTTCAGCGTTGTTCACGTGAAGCAGGAAAACTTCAAGCAAATACGTATTTATTTTCCACAGGGCTGGAAGACCAGTACGCTGGTGGCTTTAAGATGTTAAGCATGTCAACATTTTTAAAATTATAGCAGTTGGTTTAGATGTTTTTTGACATGTAAAATAGCACAGAAATGCTGAATGACATGTATGTCATTTATTACATTGAATTTGTGAATTGCAAGGAATAAAACAATGCTGTCGTCTCCAAAGCATTATAAATCAAAGAAAAGAATTAACTTTTCAGATGGCCTCTCTTGCCTCATGATTTAATTCTGTTAGAAATTCAGTGAAAATTGCGTCAGGGGAAAGGTTAGACTAAGCTAAGAATTGAACCATCAGGGAACAGGAAGTATTTGGTGAGATTATCCTCATCTTGGGGCTACTGGAGTTTGAAATATTCGCAAAACAATGAGAGCTCAGTTTACATCCCTTACTTTTATCTCAGCTCATACACTGCCAGTTCCACTCTGCACAGCTTTGGGCATAGGCAAGGGATGGTGATCATCTCCCCTGACCCACTTCTGCTGCCTGCCCACCAGCCTGCTCCTAAACACCAGTACAATGTTCAGAACACACATGGGGAAGTGAGGAGAGGTCTTACCCTTCTTTATCCTGACTGGACCCCAGAAGAGAACTTAGGGTCCATCACACTGACCTGCCCTTTCTTCCACTTCTACAAAATTCAATTTCTATTGGTCAACAATGGAGGAAGGATAATTTACTGTGTAACAACGGAGGAAGGATAATTTACTGTATTCCTGTTACTTAGAACAACGAAATACAATTTTTACCAACTACTGAGATAAACGTGCTAATGCTGCAAGCATTGTGTGTAGTTTACCACTGCTTCAGGAAAAGAAGCACCTACTTACTCTGTTTCTCATCTACCAAAGCACATTATTACAGCACTCTGTTCACCTCTGGTTTTAATTCAGCCACAGCTCAAGAGAGACCAACTCTTTCTGTTTTAAAATCAAATCAGTATTACAGCAACAGACAGCCTTAATTTCCATTTTCAGTCGTGGTCCACCAGATATTTATAGCACAAGCTCCCTCCTTGGCTAAGACTTTGTTTAATGGAGTGTAGTCAGGTGGATTTTTGTCCTTTTTAGAGCCGACCACACTGAAACTGCTCAAATGTGTTGTATAGATAGACAATGAAATCACATTGAGACCACTGTTCTAATTTTGAGAACAAAGTTTTTTCTTGTCTTTCTGAACAGTGGTGTAGCTAAGGTTTTTAAAGACTTGGAGACCTCTGTGAAATTATTTTGGAAAATGGTGTCATGGGTATCTTAATAATTAATTTTCTTCATTTAGACAAGGCTCTTTAAGACAAAAGAGATTTTCAGATTAGCCAATTGCAACTGATAAAAAATGAAGTATGTTTGGTTCTGAGAATATAACCAATTTTATGCAATACTCCTTTTTTGCACTCCCAATAGGTATGCAAACCACAGAAGCAAGGAAAAAAATAGAAAATTGTTTACCATCAGCTGACTTCAACCATGATAATGATCCTAGCTAACCAGCTAGACCAGTTTTGTCAGGCAGAACCACATGAAATGATATATGTGAGTGCATTTCCAGTGAACTTAGCATTTCACTAGCAGACATCCCTTTATTGTAAGTACCATTTACAAACATATGTACTCAAATCAATAAAGGTCCTCTACAGATGAGATATCCCACTCTTTATATTTTTCAAATGGGGCTATCAGTCCTTGATCTTTCATGCAGTAAACATGCACAGTCTAAACTGACATATACGCTGTAAATATCAGAAGTAGAGAAAAACAGCTTCTGAGGAATCAGTTGTTGGTGTTAGGCATTATTCCTCGCTGGACAAGAAAACCCAGTATCTCCAAATGAAGTGAGCTCGCTCACCTTGCTGAGTGGCTGAAGGTGGTGCCAGCACTATGGCTCCATTGGGCTGGGGGACAAGGGGGTCCTTCTGCTGCCACCTATCCCTGTCCTGCTTCCCCCTGGTCACTGCCTCTCTCCTGCCCTTGCCAAACTGGACTTCCTAGCACACAGGTGATGCTGGAGACACTTCCCAGGTCAGGTACAAACCTGCTGAACACCAGCTGACCCTGTGCTTCAGAAGTGAGCTGGGTAGCTCGAGCAGGCCCACCAGTGAATTTCACAGCTTGAGGAGCCAGCACACCTCAGGGCTCCTCAGTCATAGGAGTGCTTTCAAAAATCTCATCTTGAATGTAGATAATGTCCCCTGGAGTTGTTTTGCCAGTTTTTCTCCACTTTGCCATCATCATTGCCACATAGATAGAAGATTAGAGATAATCTTCTACATGACATGGTGACTACAGTTCAAAGCAAGGATGAACTATAAGAAGCTTTGCTACTAGCATCACATAATGGATCAGTGGAGTTATTTTGGCAGGGTAATTTTTGTGGGGGTTAAGGAGGGAGTAAAGCTCTGACAGAGGACAATCTCAGAGTCTGTGCAGAAGTTAAGCACTTGCAGTCACCATGGTTACTTACTTCTAGGCCAGAAACAGAGAGGAAATGTATAATTTATGTCTTGAAACTGGCCCACTGAAATAATACTGTATTCTAGGTTGGCTCCACTTCAATAAAATTGTTGAAAGTAATGAGCCTGTAACTGTATTGTAGTTGCATCACCAATTTACTAGCCTGCTGTTTCAGTACCTTGCCTTATGAATGTGGCACTTTTTACTAAACAATGTTGCCACATTGCTAAAGATTTTACTTAACAACAAATAATCTAGATGGGAGAATAGTTTTCTTTTCCTATTTCATTATCATCTATGTTAGGCAAGTAATTTAATTTCAGCAGTAGCAGAATCTGGCTTCATAAAATGATGCAAGACTAAAGAGGGTCCAGGTCTGTAGAGATATATATACTTTAATTACATAAAAATTCAGTAAATGACCTATTGAACTTATAAGCAGAAGTCTTTATTTTATATAAATCAGCAGGAACTTGCCAAGAGAGACTATTATATCCAGTTCCTAAAAAGTTATATTACATTTCTTGAGAAAACAAGGCATGCTGCATCTTCATGCATTTAAGGTACCAATGTTTTGTTCCACAGCTGCTTTTCTTCTCTTATGGCCTGGGCCTCTGCCCTGTACTGCAGTGTCATTTGCAAAGCAAGGATACCTAAAGATCAGATTCAAACATTCATTGAAAAAAATCTGTTTTCAATGTTGAATAGGTACCACCTGTTAAGAGGCACTGTGGTATCCCCAGAAATGTGGAGGGGCACACTGTCCAGACTGCTGGGCAGATTGTCTGGGGAAGCTCTGCAGGGACAGGGGCACCACTGGGAACTCACCATGAAGGGGACAGTCATTCAACTGCAACATTATTTCCAGTGAGGGACCATGCTATGGATGGTCCTATTCAGATGCAGAAGGAGCAGCATCATCTACAACCACTGTCCTGGTTTGTGGCCTAAAGCTCATTTACAACCTGCTCTGTCATTTCACGCATATTAGGGATTTTCACAAACACAATCCTATGATCGTATTATGTAAAGCAAATGCTTTTGTATTTTTGTTCCAGTGTTTGCAATATTGGATGCTTGGCTTGTAAACATGCTGGAAGGTGGAAGAGCAAATATGATTATTGTGCAGATAATATAGTTTAATACAACTCTGGGTGGAATGTCAAAGTCAAATGGCCTTTTAGAATGACATTCAGCCATACTGATGGTTCCAGATCTTCGATGATTTTCTGTTTACAACATGTTGTTGCTGCTCACTGAAGTTCCACTCTATTGGTCACATTTTGCATCTTCTAAAAATAGGCAGCCCTCAAAATGAATTAGCAGAGGTAGAATTTATTAAAATAATCTGAACAAGGGAGTTCAATGGCAGTAGAACATAAATACATATTTTAATCTACAAAATGATGCTATGTCAAATATTTGACAATTAAAATTAATATAGAGACTACATGTTTTATTGAGACAAAACACAGACAAAAGAATAAGGCATATTTCTTCTAATAAAAATATTTAAAGATTGACAAGAAAATTGCTTTAAAAAGAATATATGCTGGTCATTAATAGCCCATTTTGTATAAGGCTCATGATCTTAAATAAGACATATGAGATATTTGATTTGTATAAATACACATTTTAGAGACATCCTGAGATACCACTACAACAAGGATGTGATTCTTTATTAAATTTTATGATGTGATTCACATTCTTCTACCCTCTATTCAATTGTGTGTATATATACATACATAATAAAATATTTAATGATGGTTGGAAACAAATTACCAACAGTTACTTTTTAGCTGGTATTTCAAGAACGCCCAAAGCTTATAAGGCAGAACTTTTGAGCTGCTGAATTTGGAGTTTAGTAGCTGCTTATCTTTCAGCTTGCTGTGAAACGGCCAGTGGAACCAGCTCTGAATACCACTGGGAACTGGTGAACCTAAATATCACTGCTTTATTTGAGATATCAAGCCAAGTTAAAAATGTTTAGAAAATACACTGAGAATGAATACTGGCTGTGTTATAAAATTGAAACTGAACAGTGATGTCTAAGTTATGCTTGGTTAAATCATCCAAGAAGTTGTTAACAGCAGAATACTGGCTGATGGAGAGTATTAAATGACTATGATATTCACAGTGGTTACAGACAAAAATATTAATTCCTGACTATGTAGTTTTTCAGTTTTAGCAGCACTCATATACAGATGTGACATCTGAATATTATAATCTAACTACTTATCCCAGAATAGTTATGCTATGTGCTCTGCTAAAAATTTGTTAGGGCTATTGACTCTCATAGCTGGTTAAAGCTTATCCGAGTCCCAGTTCTTCCAGTCTTTAAGTCTAAACTATTATAGCAAAAATATATTTGTGCTTCAGTCCCCTTTTCTCATGATAGGACACTCTTGTTGTTATCCTTTGTATATTTTTTCCCTTCGAAAATATTTACTAGTATCACAAAGACTCTCCAGAGAAGAAAATCATCCAAAGAGCCAGTACGGTGTGAGTGAATCTCAAGGACACTTCTCTTAAGAGAATTTAAGTAGTTGCAGATCTACCTTATCTACCATTTTCAACAGGATTCAGAGAAACTTTAAAGAAGTCTGTATGGGTATAGCATGGCCATTGAGAAGACCATAGGAAAAAAAAAAAAGGAACTCTTCAGAGACTAGTGCTTATCAGTGTTCTTCAACTTGCAGTTTGCCAAAACATTTTCAATGAAATGAGAGATCATTCATATAGCAAACAATAATCATCTTGAATTGTCATTACTTGCTTCTATAGAGTTTCCAAAAGTAGTCTTGGTGACTTCCTCTCCTTGACATCAGTATCAGACCTCAGTGTACCAGCAGCCTCTCCCTGCTACAGAAGGTTCAGATACCTGAGAAGTCACCTCTGACAGGGCAGCTGTGTGGCTGTGAGAAGCCCTGCACAGGGATCTCCCTTTCCCTTCTCTTGGAACTGCTTTTAAGCTGAGCTCTTACCTTGGTCTCTGTCTGATCTGTGTTACAGAGACACTGTGCTTTGTCCCAAACTGCCTTGACTCCAACTTGCTGGTTTGACACCCTGTATTAACCTCAGACATGCTTCATTGCAGGGGATGGTGTGGCAGACACAGGTCCCTTAGCCACCTGGGTCATTATTTTGGCCCCATGTTATTCTCCTCATTAATATGTGGTGGACCTGTGCCCTTGTCAGTGGGTCACTGCCTCTGTCATCCTTAGCATCCTTGGCCAGTCTTAACTTTCCCTTGAAGGCCAGCTGCTTCCTGACATGTGCATAAAAAACTTCCACCAACAACAAATTAGTCTAAAGAAATTAACATCATCTAGGAGAAGTGGCAGTGCCTATTAATGTATTCTGCCCAAACATGCAATCCCAGCAAAAGGGCAGGAGATTGAGTTATATTTTACTATGTTTCTGATAGTTCTCTGGCAGCACTTGGTTGGCAAGTAAAGTGTGTGTATCGCGACAGATTTTAATTTAATTTCTTATATTTTTGCCATGTAGGGATTTTTATTCCTCTGGAAAGATGCTTTGGAGACTAAGCTACTATATTAAAAAATGTGATCTTCTTGTTTGGTCTTTTTCTTTAAATACTACATTTTTCCTCAGCTGATGCTTCTAGAAGGTAGAGAAGAACATGTAATATGCAGACTGAAATGTCACCCTTCATTTGAATTTAATCTTTGACATTTCCCTTTGAACAGGACTGTGCTTGGATATTAACACATGTTGGCAGAGGTCTGCAGTAATTAATATGTACAAGAGAAGTTGCTAACAAAACAAAAAAGAGAACAGCTTGCAAATATTACACTCAAAAAGGTCTGATATAACTGTTGATGACAACACCTGCTTACAGACAGCAAGGCTGCATAGGCATCATAGGGGGAAAAGAGTGGAGCTACATTTGTCTTCTTAATTCAAATGTTCTTAAAATACAAGGAGACCTGAATTCTATCCATGATAATTTTTTAGTTTACTAGTCAAAACTGATGCTTACAGATACTGAGCAAAAGAAACATTTTTTCCGTAAGGTTCTTATAATTCCTTGTATTCCTGTTGAATTGGCATGCCCACCATGTGGAGGTAGCATCAGAGTAGTAGAAATCTGAGATGCCAGGAAGGGAAGTCTGGCATGTCTATTATGATGACACCTCTATTATAATATACACCACAGCACCTTAGCAGGGAAAATCGGTTGGAGAAGGAGGGAGAGGATCATTGTTCATAGATATTGGTTGATGGCTACACATACTAGAAAAGGTCCTTTCTGACCAAAAACTATATGGATGTCAGAATGTTCTCAAGGTCAGCTTTGCACAGGTATCAAGGGTCTTAAATCCTTCCCATAGTCTTTCCACGTTTACCTCTTTCCCTTCCAGCCCAAATTGTATGCACATACATGCATATACCATTTTACATCTCATGGAAATAAAATATTTCTATATTTGAGTTTGTCAGCAGATGACATGGATAAAGTTTCGCTTAACCACAGTGCAATGTGTATTGTGTGTATCCTCCTAAACTCTGGAATGCTAATGTGTGATAACAATTGTATGAACAAAATATTGTATACCATATAGGCACGAAGTCCACTAAACTTGAAGTCTTTCGAGCTGATTCTCAGTGGCTCTGGATTTGGGGGACTAATTTGTGTCTAATTTAGATCTAAGAAAAAAACTGAGAGGCTGAGGAAAGATACTGAGATGAGCACTGGAACTATGCTGAAAAGAACAAGCAGAGGTTGCTGTAGCTCAAGCAGGTGTTTGCAGTCCTTCAGCAAAACAATAAGGAAGTATTAACACCTACACAGTGACTGATCCTCCTCTGCTTCCACATAGTCTCCTTGAAATTGTATCTGCTTTTACTTAATTCTGTAATCCCACCATACCCCTCATGTCTGACTCTCACCTTCTTCAGCAGAACTGTGTGAGAGTTTCTTAAGATGAACTGAGATTTACCTTATGGTTCTGATCTATGTGATACTTGCAGTGAGGTGACTTCTTCTGGGAAACAAATATAGAGATATTTTTCACATGTTCTTAGGATAAAATTAACTATTAAGATGGCTAGTAGACCTACCTGTAAGCAAAACTCTTATTATCGGAACTAATTTAAAATTAATTTCTAAGCCCTTATCTATTTGGATCATATTTCTCTGTTTTGGAACTATTCTAAGCTTTGCATATTTATGTTTCCCCATGAGAATACAAATATAACTTAACAAATATTTTATGCACAAATTAAAGTTCTATGGATCAGCTTACCCAGTCCAGTGAGAACAAAGTAAACAGCCTGTATAGGCTAAGAAAACTCTTTGGTATTCTGACCTATTCTGAAATTATTGATGCTTTTGGTGAGACTATTAGAAATATGGTCCCCACTCTACACCTAGGTGTAGTTGTGATGAAGAAATATTAGTGAAGGCACACTTAAAGAGAAGCCTGAATATTATACATTTAAAACTCCCCACATCTCAACATAAAAGCCATATATTCCATGAACCACCAAAGCACAGTTTCACTAACTGAGATATGTCTGTAATCATTTGACTTACAACTGAACTTTGTTATTTAAACTGTATGATTATATTGACCTAAAGGAAGAGGATTTTCAGGGTACACTAATCATTTCATATGGTGATATTGAGGTATTTAAAGTGTGTTTATTATTGTTTTCTGCTATTTCTGTTGAAATTACACTCAAATAAGTGACACAGTTGCATCAAATGATTTAGACTCTCTGTGTCTTTACAAGGTAAGTAATAATATTCTAAGGCGCAAGAATGTAGACATGGGGACCTGTTCTTCTATGTCCTTCCTCTAAGGAAAGAATTGCTCAGGGGCATGTATCTGTGGTAGAAAAAAGAGCTAAAGACATTTTGCATATTTTACAAATGGGCCATGTCTGTCCCACTAAGTCTATTAGTCTTGTCAAAAAACATGCCATCACCTCCAGGACATCTCGGCTGTAATCTGTATACACTTCTGAGAACACCTGTGTTGTCCTGTCACGTGCCCTTCTGCTCCACTGTGCTTTACTGGGGAACATCTCTGCACCCTGTACCCTAGTAAGTATCATATTGCCTGGTATTTAGGACTTTTGCTGTCAGTGCTCCCAGTAGATTTGCCACAGGAGTATTTGCTGATGAACTTTGAGGTTAGCAAAGAGCAATAATGTTCCAGGGGGCCGTGGGTGAAAGGATAGGGACTTCTTCAGTGCCAGAAAACTCTTGTGGTTGCCTGGCCTTTGACCTCTCGACATTTTTGTGACCTGACAAGGTGTGGTCACTACTCAGGAAGGTGCTGTTGCTTCCAGGTCTGTTGTAGCCACGGCTCATACTTTCCCAGGAACTTACTGCTGCATGCAGTGAAGACAGCATGCTTTCAAATGTCTGGGTTAATGCTGGAGAGACTATGGAAGGTGTTGAAGTTTTCTAGTGGGAAATAATCTCTCCTGCTCTTCTCATGAGCTTTTCGGTAATTTTTAAAAACTTGTTAAATTACAGCCTCTGGTGAGTGAGTGAAAAATGTTAGCCAACATGCTGTTTGGTGCTGAGGCAGAGTTGCATTGATTCATGCAACAGGAATGATTGTGGGGACAGGATGCAGTCTAGGCCTCTCTTCAGTTTGTTGGGACAGGGACTGGTGGCTAGTGGGAGATACTTATCAAAACACATACTATGAAAGAAAAACTAGCTTTTAGTCTACATATGTTTCTAGCTAATGAGTAACTATGTGCTTGAATCTTTTCCCCCAGTAATGCAATGCTGATTTATTTCCCCCAATTAATTTTCAGGATTTTGGATTAAAAGCAGGCTTCAATGTGTATTTCTCTCGCCAAGTACTTAGAATCCTAATTAGCAGGGTCTCTCAGGGACTTCATTCTTCTCTATCTGCACTGATATTGTTGTTCTAAAATCTGTAGTGTGGTCAAGAATAGCCTGTGCTCTCTGCTCAGGACTTCCAGGAACATTTTGTCCATGAAGCAAGACACGTTTTGCTGTCTTCATTTTGGGCATTTATTCCTGTTTTTAGATTTGATGATAGCTTTTCCAGCTTAATTTAGAACTTGCCTACTTGCCTGTGATCTACATATTTCCTACCTAGTTCACCCCAGCACCGATCTTTTTCTAGGTATGTTTCAGGTGTTCTTGACTACGCTGTACCTCTGGGTATACTCTTACCCCATGAAGAGATGAATATGGTGATGCTTTTTGTGCAACAGTCACCAGTTACTGGTGTAGTGTGTTCTTCGTTAAGGAAGAGATGCTGATTTGGGAGTGGTAGGAGAAAGCGCTTCGAATTTGAATTCCTCAAAGGCATTGAGTGCAATATAGCAGAGGGATGGTTTGAGCCATGAAGTAGGAAGTGCTGGCCTATTTTCAGGAGGCATCTCAGAATGCAGGTTATACAGACCACTAGTTTGTAGGGTGACTGGGAGGACTGGGTGCCTTCACAGACTACCAGACTTCACAGTAAGGCAATCTAGTTTGGCAGTATGGACAAACAGGAGCTCTGGCAAGGAGCAGGATAAATTAGGTGTTTCTTGGAGCACTGTTGTTACAAGACCTTGAACCTACAGCTGTAATCCAATCTCTATCATGGTATACTATGGGTAAATAAATAAATAAATCAGCACACACACTCCCATCCAAATAAGTATTCACCTTTAAGACAGTAAATTAACTTCCACAAGGACTACTGTCTGTTCTCTACAGAGTATGAAGGAGGTTACATTGTACCATAATTATTTTGTCAGCAGAAGAAAACTTAACTGTACTGATGTATGGGTTGAGAAGACCACTACTTTGATTTTAGTGCAGTCAATCATCTACTCCTGTCATTCAGCAAAATTAATGTGTACTAAGCTTTTAAGCTTCTTTCCTTGATAAAAATAAATAATTGACTGGAATTAAGTGATATCTGTAGGGACAGTTTAGTAAAAACATAAAGTTTTTCTTCCACAGTGATCCATTTTTATTTAGATTTTTTGAATACATTTTATTAAAAAATTAACTTTTAAAGATATGGAAGTTTATATTATAGCAAAAAGTTTGGCAAAGATTAACATAACCATCTTTTATTTCAATTTCAACTTTGTGCAATCAGAATACATTTGCTGCTGAATCTGAAAAGGATATGATCAGCTTTGTGGGTTAACTAAAAAAAATATTTTGCTGCAACACTACAACACTTCTGAAAGTTCACCTCTGCAACAGAATAATTTCAGTTTAAGTTCATTAAAGTTTCTACTAGCTGTCTTATCATTAAATGTGTTATCTAAGAACAAACAGTTTCTTTAATGACAAATACTATTTCCACTGGTAATCAATGAGTTCCATAGCAAAATATATTTTGATAAACTCCCTTTCTCCTTTATATATATGGACCACCTCTGATGGCTTTGCTTAGGTAGTATTTACTTGAAATATAGGTGTTTTCACTTTTAAATAACTCACAGTTTTTTTCTGCATGTAGTTTCATACAAACAGCAAGTTAAATAGTTCCTTTTTATACTGTTACTAGCACAAAGATATTCCTGAATTAAGCAAAGAAAAGAAAGCCATTTGGTAAAAATAGATGACAACCAAAATACAAAATACAAACTAATGATAAAGCAACTTACTGGGATGCAAAACCAAAAATTCAAATAAGCCCAAAGCCAAATGCAAAGCAGCAAAGGTCAAAGCAGCAAAGGTGCACTTAAAGAAAATTCAGTGCAATGCAGAAAAAACTGAGAATTAAGACTTACTGAGATGAAAAAAATAACACAACATAATAACAGGGAATATGATAATGGATAAGATGGCCTTAAGTTAGGTTAACAGCAGTTAATAGTAACAAAGCTTGAGACTCCAGCAACAGAAAATTCACCCCTCTGCCAAATTCCCAGAGGTACAAATTCTCACAACCTGATCACAAAGTTTTCCACAACCAGGTTCTCACCATTTTCAGAATGGAACAATATCATCAGAGATGTGAGACAAAGGAGAAAGGGTGACGTTTTGAGCTATGTCTAATTGTTACTGGGAGGCCCCTTACCAAAACCCCTGGCACTGAATGCATTGACAGCTGATGTGTTCCTTTTGTCCTTACACGTCTGCTGCAGCTGCTGAAGACAGAGGGAAGCAGAGAAACATCTTCACAGGGTACTAGAGATCCAGATGGTGTAGGCACCCATAAAGGAGTTAATATGTGTACTGCTTTCTGTCTAGTTTATTTAACAGGAGATTCTTCTTTAGGTATCCTGCTCACTAAATAACTTATGTGGGGTATCCTTTGACTAATGTTTTCATATCACGCTCCCTCTAGTCCTGTCAGATCTAGAGATTGTGGACTAAAATAACAAGCTGTTCTTTGTCAATATTTGTACCTGGAGATTTACGTATTCCTAATATCTACTCCAAAATATATTTGCATTGTAATACAATAGAATCACAGAATGGTTTGTGTTGGGAAGGATGACAAAGATCATCTAGTTTCAAACCCCCTGCCATGGGCAGGGACACTCCCACCAGAACAGGTTGCTCCAAGCCATATCCAACCTGTCCTTGAACACTTCCAGGGATAGGGTATCCACAGCTTCCTTGGGCAACCTGTTGCAGTGTCTGTTTCACCACCCTCACAGGAAACAATTTCTTCCTAATATCCAACCTATCTCTACCCTCTTCCAGATTAAACTGTTTTCCCTTGTCCTGTCAGTACATGCCCTTGTTAGAAGTCCCTTCTCATCTTTCCTGTAGGGCTTGCTCAGGTATCAGGAGGCTGCTATAAGGTTTCCCTGAAGCCTTCTCTTCTTCAGGCTGAGCAACCCCAACCTTCTCTGCCTAGCCTCATTAGAGAGGTGTTCCAGTCCTCTGATCATCTTCATGGCCCTCCTCTGGACTCAGTTCAAGAGTTCCATGCTCTTCTTGTGTTGCGGGCTCCAGAACTGCACACATTACTCCAGGTGGGGTCTCACAGCAGCCGAGTGGAAGGGGAGAATCATCTCCCTTGAACTGCTGTCCACGCTTCATTTCATGCAGCCCCAGATATGGTGCAGATATCTTTTCATGTAACCCCAGCCCACTTGTGCTGAGAGAGCTGGCTGATGTTGCTGAGACGCTCTCCATGATTTTTCAAAAATGGGAGAGGTGCCTGGGGACTGGAAGGAAGCCAGTGTCACTCCAGTCTTCAAAAAGGGCAAGAAGGAAGACCAAAGAAACTACCAGTCAGCCTCACCTCCATCCTGGAAGGTGTTGGAGCAGCTCATTCTGGAGACAATCTCTAACCTCCTGGAAGAAAAGGTTATCAGGAGTAGCCAACATGGATTTACTAAAGGGAAATCTTGATTGACTAACCTGATATCCTCTATGAAGGCATCATTAAATGGATAGATGAAGAGAAAGCAGTGGATATCATATACTGTGACTTCAGTAAAGCTTTCAACACTGTCTCCCATAACATCCTCATTACAAAACTCAAGAAATGTGGGAAAGACAATCAGACTGTGGACTGATAACTGTCTCAACAACAGAATTCAGAGGGCTGTGATCACTGGCACAGCGTCAAGCTGGTGGCCTGTGACCAGTGGTGTTCCCCAGGGATCAGTACTGGGTCCAGTTTTGTTCAGTATCTTCATCAATGACCTGGATGAGGGGAGGGAGTGTAACCTCAGCAAGTTTGCTGATGATACAAAGCTAGGAAGAGTGGCTGATACACCAGAAGGCTGTGCTGCTATCCAGTGAGATCTGGACAGGCTGGAGAGCTGGGCAAAATCAACCTCAAACAAGGTTCAATAAGGACAAGTGTAGAGTCCTGTGTCTGGATAGGAATAACACCAACACCAGTACAGATCAGAGGACATCCTGCAGGAAAGCAGCTCCTTGGAGAAAGACCTTGGAGTCCTGCTGGACAGTAAATTCTCCATAGGTCAACAATGTGCCCTTGTAGCCAAGAGGGCCAATGGTATCCTGGGGTGCATCAAGAAAAGTGTGCCTCCAGGGAGGCTCTCCTGCCCTATACTCTGTCCTGGTGAGACCACATCTGGAATAATGTACTGGACTTTTGGAGTTCCCAGTTCAAGAGGGAGAGGGATCTACTGGAGAGAGTTCTGTGGAGAGCTACGAGGATGATTAAGGGACTTGAACATCTCTCCTGTGAATAAAGACTGAGAGAACTGGGACTGTTTAGAGAAAAGAAGGTTGAGAGGGGATCTTATTAGAGCCTGCAAATACCTGAGGGGTGGGTGTCAAGAGGATGAGGCCAATCTCTTTTCAATGGTGCTCAGTAACAGAACAAGGAATAATGGGTTTAAGCAAGAACATAGGAAGTTCCATCTCAACATGAGGAGCAACTTCTTCACTGTGGTAGTGATAGAGCACTGGAACAGGCTGCCCAGAGAGGTTGTAGAGCTACCTTCTCTGGAGACTTTCAAAACCTCCCTGCATGCATTCCTGTATGGCCTGCCCCAGGTTATCCTGCTTTGGCACGGGGTTGGACTAGATGGTTTCCAGAGGTCTCTTCCAACCCCTGACATTCTATTCTATGATTCTATTGTTGGCTTCTGGGGTGTAAGCACACATTGCTGACTCATGTTTAGCATCTTGTCAATCACCACCACCATATATAATGCTTTAATCTGCATCATAAGATATAAAACACATTATTGATTCCTTATTTGTAATTTCATCTTCTGTGCTCTCCTCTGATGTCATCTCCTCTCAAAAATTTGTCAAGCTATAAATTCTTTATGACCAGTAGGCCATCATACCATCTGGTAATGAAGATACGTGCTGAGACAACAACTAGAGCATGTTCTGGGTGTCCAGTACTCTTTCAAAGACAGCAACTGAATGCAGTTAAGAGAAAAGCAAAGCTACATGAGTAGCTTTGTCTCACATGTTAGGTGAGACTGATCTTATAACATCAGTGACTGATTCTCATATTGGAAAGACTGTATCCTCAGGTGACATACAATTTCTGGTTCTAAAAATATACAGAAAATTGAGTGGACCCAAGGAGAATTGAATCTACAAAGTATCGTGGTTACTGTGGGAAATTAAACTTATTGTCATTGAAAGTAAAAACAAATGACCTGTGTGACTTATTGAAATACAGTCTTTAATATGTATTCTGTCAGCAGTTTTTTCCACTAGGAAGCTGATTGTTGTCTTATCTGAAAACTAATGGCATTCAGCTTTGCACAACACTGACAGGATTTGACTTCATACATATCACTTCAAAATGAACAGGGACTCTTCAAATGTGGGTGAAACCCAGAATAATCTGTACTGTTTACTTGGTGAGGAAGTCAGGAACTATGGATTTATTTTTTTTAAGAAAAGATGATTTATTTTCCTCGTCCATCCTGCCTGATTTTTAACTTTAGCTAATTTAGGAAAGATTGTGTTTCTGTTTGGTCAGTGAAATTTGGGATAAATGTCAGACTACCCTCTGGGCCTCGAGTTTTTATAGTTAAATGGTGTCCTGGTTTTAAAACTGAAATGATTAAAACCTTTGCATTCTGACATAAAATACAAGAGTAATCTTCATGTACAGAAGCAGGGAGCATAGCAAAACTATAACTGGAAGTGCCTCTTTGTTGGAGGCAAATGTACAACATCTCTTGAGGGCATGAACACAACTAGCTGTATGTTATTTTTATATCCAGGTGTACTTTTCAGTATGCAGAAGAAAGAAAAGGAATCAAAAGGAAAGGAAAATGACACTCCAGGCTGTCAATCATGCAAATGTTTTTGTAGTCAGTCCCCTCCCCTTCAATAAGCTGCTTTCCTCTCAGATATCTCCCCAGTAAGCATGGAAGTTCCTCTCTGTTTTCCACCCATTCCTCTCAGTAGAAGAAGTTAACAGACTCTAAAAGTGGTTGTTCAAGGTAGTGGAAGACTTTGTTAATATTTCTGTTTAAACTTTATGCCTTGCTTACAACTAATCATTTTCTTCATCTGCTGCTTTATCCACCTTAAGGGTGTGAAAAAGATGGTGTCTCAGCTGGAAGTGGGCAGTGAGTGAAATAGGCAGGTTGTGTCCTTCTTGCACTCCCTTCCACGAGGAACTCTTGCAGTGACATCAGCACCAGCAAGCAAGAAGACTGCGAGTGGCAGAAAAGGTCACAGCCTGTGGGTGGTCACCACATCCTAGGAGCAAGACTTCTGTGTGGACAGTCTCACTGATGCCAATAGCTGAAAGAAAAAGTGTCAGAAAAGGACTCCTCTGAAGGAGGAGGACTCCTCTGCTAGGAAGACATAACAGGTAAGCCTGAAAATAATTTTATGCGTAGGGAAAACAGTTTGCCAGTTAGGGACATTTAATGGCTGGAATATTTTTTGAGGCAAAAATTTCCAGCAAGGGAGAACCAGATTATTTAATTCTTAGTCATCTCTTTCTTAACCTTTTTTTTTCCAGTATCAAGTAGCTCTTATCTTTAAGCTTCTCCAGCTATTCAATTAACGGATGTTAATAGAATTTGAGGATGCTTTCCTTGGAATATAAATCTTTCCTTTTCCAGATCTGTGGTTTTGTTCCACATTGAGGTGAACAGGACCACCTGGATTGTGGGGTTCTATTCAATACAGGCCAAAAAAAAACTGGTCTTGAGCTTTACTGGATCAACAGAATCTCTCAAACCTTAGAAATATGTTGCTTAACATTTATATTATAGCTGTATATGGGAATAGCATCTCATCTGAATTAACAGTATAATCTGCTGAAATACAAGTGGCAGATGGAAAATATTGGCATACAATTTATAGTTCCCCACCCAACTTCTGTTTTACTCAAAACTTTGACAGGTTCCCCAACCCAGCCTCTCAGTTTCACTTGTGCAGAACAAAAATGAAGCATCAGTTGTTAGGAACTATTATGAATCAAATAAAAAGAGCAATTTGCCTTTTCTTGCTCGAGGTGTTTGGTCAATGCATATTGTTTGGTCTAAATTAAAAACCAGATCAGCTTGTTATTACTTCATTACTTACAGAGCACAATGCCTGTGCCTTTCGTTGTGTTTTTAATGTAAAAACATTATCACAATTGATCTTAGATCTTTTCCAACTCACTAGCATATACTGCAACATTATTCTATTATCTCTTAAATCTTTGTTCACAAAGCTAAGCCATGACATTCTGTTCTGTAATGCTTGGCTATGCACTCTGTCTTGTAGACTCAGCATGATCTTATCATGACTGAACTTACTTTGATTCTGTTGCCACATTTCTATGGCCTGTCCTAATTTCCAGCTCTTACATGTTAGTATAAAATCAAAGACTTTCTATAGGCTTTGAGGATTCAAACAAGATCAAAGCTTTAAGGTTATATTTGTATTTGCTAGTCTGCTGAGAACACATCTGAAAACCTTTAATTTGTGAGACCAATTATGAGTCCTGATGGCATATCCCTGTATATACACCAACAGAAATACACTAAGATCTTTTAATTTTTGTTGGGTTAGTACAGTGCTATACAAAGCACAGCATACCTCTATGATGCTATCCTGATCAAGAATACTGTTGGTAATAACCTTGAATTGCAAGTGATTGTTATGTAAGTACTACTGTAAAACCTTATCTGGTCACTTTTATTGTGGGGAAAGGAGAACTTGATATCTTCCCAAGTGCTATTATTGCTTTAACATGTTATTTTCATACTAGAACCAGAGGTGCATGAATCAAAAGTACTGAGACAGCAGATCTGTTTAGCTTTGTCTTGTAAATGTGCAACTATAGTCCATGAATATAGATTTTATATTTTTTCTGCCATGGGATAAATTGCTACCACTTATGAACCTAGGAAAAATGTTCAAGCATTTGTGCCCTAGTAGTACAGCAAAACACACATTCAAAATAAATGTTTGACAGCTTGCTTAGCAGAATAACTGGGTTTCCCTCCACTTGCAGAGTAATGTAAAAAGTATGATGGGCTAAGTGATGTGCTTGTTGACCATTTGCAGATCTGTGCCACAGTAGATCAATCTTTATTCTGTCCTAGTGGGTAACTCATACAAATCAAAAAAACAAAATATGCCTTTAGACTGGTATGACTGTCCATGGCAATGTGATTTTTACTAATTCTTTGAGAAGACCTGTGTGTATCTATGTACACAAATGTTGATTGTGCTCCAGAGAGACCTCATGGTAACTTTCCAGTATGTGAAGAGGGTCTACAGGAAAGCCAAGGAGGGACTTCTTACAAGGGCTTGTAGTGAGAGGACAAGGGAGAATGGTTTTATGCTGAAAGAAGATAATTTTAGATTGGATATTAGAAAGAAATTCTTTTCTGTGAGGGTGATGAGACACTGGAACAGATTGCCCAAGGAAGCTGTGGATGCCCCCTCCCTGGATGTGTTCAAGATCAGGTTGGATGTGGCTTGAAGCAACCTTATTCTGGTGGGAGTTGTCCCTGACCATGGCAGGAGTGTTGGAACTAGATGATTCTTAAGGTCTTTTTCAAGCCAAACCATACAATGATCCAAGGATTTTATTTATTCCTTTCTTTAGCAGTCTACTGACTTGAAACATCATCAGTTCTCAGGACACTAGAGAGAAGATAAAGAAAAAGGTTTTTTTTTTCTCAATATGAATGGGTCATTTTCCAGTATAAATTGCAGTTTTTCCAAAATCCAATATAAATATGAGACAAAAGTCCTTACTATAGATAGATTTGTGAAATTCCATTATAGTTACTTCAAGTATACTTTAAGCTTACAAATATATTTTGTCTGTGTTTTATTTTCTAACTCTCCTGATTCTGATAGAAATTTGTTTCCAAATTTAATAAATGTTAAAAAATTCTGTACCTTAATTCACAGACTATTAATAGGTGGTGGTTAAGAAAGACATAAAAATTTTAATGGAAAATGTATTCTAAGGGCTTTTGCTTTTGCCCTACTCTCTTGTGTAAGTTTTGCCTTTTACAACAGTAAGGTCTTTGGAGTAAAATAAAGATGATAAAATTGAGTTTAAAAATAACAAAATGTTATTCTGAAGTGACTTCTTGATACTCTGTAGCTGCTGTTCGCATGAGATGTTTCTGATGTGGCTAGTCTCAACAGCACTTACTGAAATCACCCCTAAGGCCCCTCAAGCCCCATCCGTGCTGTGCCAATGCAATGTTTCCTTTCAAGTTTGTTGGGATGCTCAGTGTCAGGAATTAGTGTGAGGTACTGCTGAGGATCTCACTGGAATTATTCTTTGCCTCAAAACACAATTTTAAAGTGAATAGCCCTGGCTAGTGTGGTGGAAGACACCTTGATTGTTCTTACGCTAATGAACCTGGATAGAGCAGAGCAGGGGGGTGACACCTGGAAAGAGATAAGAACTGATAGCTGGGTGGGGACTACACCCTTCTTTGAGGAGAAGTCTTCAGGCTGTCTGCAATGGCTCTCATGCTAATGAACCTGACTTCTGAAGCATCTGACTGACAGCTCCCCTTTGGAACAAAGGAACTTAGAGGTATAAATAAAGCAGTCCATTCTGTGGCCATGTTGTTGTTCTCCAGACCCACCACCATCCTGCATCTGGTCCTGTCCAGGATCAGAACCCCATCTTGAAGACAACTCACTGGACATCTGGACATTTCTCTCTTTCTCTCTCTCTCTTTTCTTGTATCTTCTCCTTTTCCTTTCTCCCTCTTTTACCTGGCAACATATTCCCCATACTTCCACTGGGTTCTATCATTTTGCTTGTGACAAATAAAAGTTTATGCTTGCCTCCTTCTTTTCTGCTTGGACTTGTTCTCGTGGATCAAAAAAAATACCCACCATAATTTAATGTTACTCCCGATCATAACAATTAGTCGCAGAGTCAGGGCTCTTCTTGGCTACACTCTGTACCTTTATGTTTCATGTCTAAGTCTGTATGAATCGGGTTGTTCTCCTGCAGCTACATCAAGGAGAATGCTGGAGAGCTGGCTAGCAACAACATAAACAATACTGGAAAGCTAGAGAGCTGGTTTTTGTTCTGGGCTTTGCCAAGGTGAATTGCTATGTGACCTTCAGTAAGCCTCTGCAGTGAGTTAGCCTTGGCATGCAGCCACACTCCCACACAATTGTTCTCTCACTACTTCATGGCCATGGGGCAGGGGGAGAAAATAGGTATAAGAAAGCTCATAGGTTAAGGTCAGCACTTAGCAATTACTGTCCCAGGACAAAGAGATTTGACTTGCAGAAAAGTAATTTAATTTATTGCCAACCAAAAGTAGGACAGGATGGTAACAAACAAAAGACAAAAATGAAAACATCTTACCTCAACCACTTTTCCAGGATCCACTTCACCTCTCTACCTCTTTTTCCCACCAGCCAGTGCTGCGGCAAGGGGAATGGTGTTGTTGTCAGTTCCTCTCTACTGCTCCTTACTCCTTGCATTGTTCCTCTGCTCCTCCATGGTCCTCCCCAGGGGATACAGTCTTTCTGGGAGTGCTATAGTGTGGACATCTGCTCTGCCATGGGGTCCCTCTTACCACCCCCTCCTTCTCAGCCTTTGCTGTTCATGCCTCTGTTTTAAACTGTTTTTCCTGCCCTCTCTGTATGTCTGGTGGTTTTGCCCTTTCTTAAATACTCCCACCACCAACTCCTGGACACCTGCACCCAATACAGTCATGTTCCACCTCTTTGTTTGCTTAGCTTCATTCTTCTTCACTCATTCGTGCTTCTGTTCCTTTCTAAAATGTTTGGAAAGTGAAGCTCTGTGTCAATGTTTTAGTTTGTGACTGTTGTAAGTAAGTTGAAAGATGTAATTTTATTTTATTTCATTTTGATTTAACTTTATTTTATCGAGAACCACATGTGCTTTTATCTAAGATCTTCTAATTTTAGAAGAAGTTGTTGAAAGCTATAAACTTTCCTTTAGTTAGAAGTAATTCAGATATGATAATTTTTAAAAATGCTGAATGTACTATGCAATGTAATTTGTCAAATAATTGCAGCTACACCTTGCCTTTACCAAAGCAACTGAGAATTGTATTCAGATTCCTTTTCACCTAATTTTTATAACTACTTAAAATGCTACTCATTATAAAGTGATGTCCAAGTGGCTTCAGATCCAACACCCTGCTCTGCTGCACTCTGGCTGACCAATCTGCAACATATTGATTGGTGGCAAATATCTCTGGGTTTTAGAGTGGAGCATGTTTCCTTCACATGGGCACAGTCCTGTTCACTCTTGCACTGCTCTGTTCTGACTGGGAGCATTGCTGGACTCTGAGCGCCAGCTCATGTTACCTCCAAACATTGCATCGAACCAAGGCCAAATTGAAACTGAAATGCCTCAAGCTGTAAAATAAGTCCAGTGTAGGAAATCTAACATATATAATATGGCGAAGTGTACAACACTGATGGGTCACTGTCTTGGCATGATAGATATGTCTGCAACCAGACAGTAGGTCCATAATGTAGGTGTCCTGTGTAGCAGAACCTTCAACAAATATAATTTATTTTTAAATCATGAAGCTTCTAGGAAGTGACAGGGACACTGAAATAGTCATTTGCTTGAATATGAGTCAGTGATAGGATAGCTTTTTATCTTGTTAGAGATACTTAAAGTAAAAAGAGCTGAAACAATAAAAGTCTTTAAGTAAAGTGAGTTTACTCTGCATTGCAAAAATTTGTCAAGAATTTGTAAACTAATATTTATTACAGCAAAAACTTGGGCACTTCTCTCTGTGGACAGATAAATACTTTTACTATTAGAGTCATAATCACTAGGTGAGCTGGAAACTAATGGACTTCCTCCTGTTGCAGTTCTTGGCAGTTCTTTAAAGCCTAGAAAATATGCTAATGAGTACAGAAAATTATGTGTAGTCTCACTGCTGCTCCACTGATTGCTCCAGCTGAAGTAAACTAGAATTATGGTGGAGATTTAAGAGTTAAGACCTGTCACTTAAATGTACTTTCAACATCAGTTTGTTTTCTGACACATTTTTTTAGTATTTAACTTTCTCCGAACATATTCTTGCTGCCATTGGTTCAGACAAATGCAAGTCTGAACCTTGCTCTAACAGCAAAAACTCAGCACTGTAAAAACAGGCACTCTTGAGAGGGAATGCCAGACCTGTGAAACTTTGGATCCTTCAGATCTCAGTGATAAAACTTTTGCTAACCTCAGGGAACACCAGAAGTCCTCATTGGAAGCTACTGACTTTACTACAAATCTCTCTTTGGAGGAAGTATTACCTGTTCTTCTTGTCAGCTGAGTTATCCTCATGCTCTATTTATTTCTAGTTACCGAGCTTTCACATCTGTCCACTGAATTTTGAGCTCCATTCCATGTACTTCTTTTTTTTTGTCTCCTTTAGCTACTTAATCGTTTTACTTACTGTAGTTACTTATTAGTTTTCCAGGTCTTATTCTGGCATGATGTTCTGCTTCCATTTTAAGCCTGATGTCCTCTAACTTGTTTTATTCTTAGCAATGTCATGGGTATGCCAAAAACTTTCCCATGCTTTGGATGCCATTTTATCTAGCATTTTGGATGAATGGAGTCTAAGACTTTGCAGAAATGTTGGAAGATACCTGTGTTACTTAATGTTGAGGTGTGAGTGAGGTGCAGTTGGGAGGCAAACATCTGGAAGGGTTCAAAAGACATAATGTAGGGAAAAGAGTAACAGCCTTCTCTGAGACATATGGGAGATTTTTTACTTTAAGTCTTGGCATGTAAGGACACCACTGTTGCAAATAAAAATACTCATCTGTGATCTAATATTTATATTAATTTATACTACCATCTTTGAATGAAACCCAAACAAAATATCCATCATCATGTTGATGGACATTGTATAAAGCAATCTTTGTGGGGGCTGACAAGTGCTTTTCAGAAAGCAGCATGGCCCATTTTCTCCTTTCTCTCCACATATCTCAATCTTTAGACATGCATCAGAGGACTAGGCTGTGGTTTCACTAAGTCTTCTGCCGCAGTTTCCAGTGATGTATGCCCAGTATTTCTCACAATACTTAAGCTTCTCTAACAAAAGAATCAGTTTCAGAAAAAAAAAAAAAAAGGGAAAACATTTCTGCCACCATAAGCTTGCAAAGTTTTCTTTGAGTCAAAGCCATTGGAGAGCCAGTTTTCTAAGAAGTAATTTCTGAATGGTTAGGTAAGTCTTAAATTATTTAGTAGTGGAAAAAAAAAATCTGAATACCTCTGGGAAGCTTAATCTAGTGCTTAGAGTTGTTCAGACACCTGGTGTCAAAAATGAAGTTAAGTGATCCATACATTTTTTCTAAATGTAGGTATTCAAGGGCTTTCTCTAGGTAGAGAAAGGATTGGTAGGATTGGTTCTGGGGCACACCTGAACAATGTGAACATGGCAGAGTAGAATCTGAAGCCATCCTGAATCCAAAATAATTTTATATTTTTGTGGACATGTTGATAAAATTTCTATTGAGCCTTTGTTTTGTTGCTTATTTTCCCTATTTATTTCCAGATGTAAATTATATGGTGCCAGTCTGTAAGCCAGATCCAATTAAAGGGAAAATGCCATTAGCAGAATCTGTTGTTGATTAGAAGATCTCTTAGTTGTTAAAGTATGAAGAAGGGGAGGGGGGTCCCCTTCTCATCCACTTCTCCTTTCCCTTCCTTTTGCAATGGACAGGTTTGTCAGTAAGAGATTCTCTGTTAAAGCTGTGAAGTCTAAACTTGAAGTGTGCTAGACATTAATATAAAACAAGCTGGTTTCTTGTCATATTAAGGCAATGTTCCAAGTAATTTTCATGGATGGAGTCTGCAGAAAAAAGATGACATAACTGTACATGATTATCTTAAATATATCTTGTACAGGTGCCTCTGTGCTGCTGTGTCAAACCTTCTTTTACCAGAGATCCTAAGTCTGCAGCCTTTAATTTATTGTTGCATTTGATGACAATGCAGCTGTGACCCAATTCCTCCTTAACAGCCCAGAAGCTATTTCCTATGGAGCAATAGCTGAGCCAAATGCCTGGCATTGCTAAAGAAGAAAACTGTGATAAAGACTTGGTAGCACATAAGAAGAAATGTTCTAAAAAGGAACAAGCTGCAGAGGAGCAAAAAGTGGGTAGGAAATTGTGCTACTTGAGAATGAGTGAGTGAGGTTTCTGGCTTGGTCTGTGACCTTGGACAGATCAGTGTTAGGCCTGCCCTGTATGCTAGGGTAACATTAATGCTATCTTCAGAGTAGGATTCTACTAATGCTTTAACAAGGATGAAAGAGTATGCTCATCTCATTTGCCTCTGCATTTAAAGCATGGAAATAGAGTAGGCTTTCCTTTTGGGGAGTGTTTTTCTGCTCTGAATAGACTGGGTAATTGTGAATTATCAAAGAGCTTCATCTGTCTTTGTAATCCATCATCATCAACAACAGATACATACATCTCTACCTGCAAGCAATACAAAGCAGTATTGCTTTGTTTCTTGCCACATTCACTTGAACTGTTTTTACCTATAAGAAACTATTATATTAGGATTGATAACCATGTAATCTTCTGTACATAATTGATGCTAAAATGCTATTATTAATCCTCAGTAAAAATTAGGAAAGATTTTAACATAAGCATCTACTATTGTTTTAATAATTCCTAGGGAAGGGAGAGAGGGATGAGAGGAAGAGTGGCATCCTATGACTTTGCTTAGCTTGTCTTGTCCTTCTCTTCTGGGTTTTAAAGGAGTGTTTGACAAGAACTGAGTTGTTCCTCACATACCAAGGCACTAGTAACACAAGAAATGGCTGGTAACGAATCCACATCCCTACTCATATTCACACGTACCAATAGTGCATCTCTGTCTGAGGAGCTTGGGAGAAAATAAGAGTAAAAGAGATTTACTGGACCACATAGTCTAATTTAGTGTATTCATAGCCAGTTATTTCACATAATTACTTTAAAAATATGATGAATGTCCATCATTGAACTGTCTAGAAATAGTGATAACAGCAAGCTCAGGATACTTTCCGCTTCTAACTCCTTTATGGATTACAAGCCTTTTTCTGATCTTCAGTCTAAATGTATTCATGATCAGTTTATCCCACACTTCCTCCTTGCAGCTTGGACAAACTGTGCTCTGAGTTGTTCTAGCAATAATGTTAATTTCCTGTCAACTTCCACCCTTCAGTGCTATTGCTAACTGGATAGCTGCAAATCCACCTTTTCTTCTGTAAAGCTCTGTTAATGAGTCACTTTTTAAAATTTCTGACTGCTCTCAAGAATAGTAGAAAATTGTTCACAGTCAAGAAAAGATTCTCAGTGATGGAGCTACATCATTGGATTTCCAGTTGTCTCTTGTTATGTTACACTTCATCTGTGACCTGTTAGGAGCTGAAAACATCAGTGCAACAGTACTGATGCTGGCACTTTCACATTTTTTGAGGTGAAGAGGGTTTAATGCAAAGATGCACTTGTCTGATTTTCTGATCAAAATGTTCATCAATTGTTGGAGTGCACCAGGCAAGTCCCTAGAGAGCATTTACCTTCCCAGAGTGATTCAGAAGAAATACAGTTTTTATGACCAGAGCCTGCTCCACGGCATGAACCACCACATGGGAAATTCTCTTCAAAAGCAAACTGGCCATCTGGCCTACAGTGCTGATGTTTCAATGTCCTTACTCCTTACAGCTGATGTGCCTAGGACTGGCTCTTCTTTGCTGCAGCCTTGAGGTGATGCCCCCAGAGCACTTGAGAGGGACTGCTTGTACTTCCTGAGTGAAACTCCCAGTGTATGATGTTTAAATGAAATCAGTTTGGAGACATACTACTATTTCAGCATAAAACAAAACTATGAAACTATATCTGCCTATTGCTCCCTCAGCCCAGGGTTTGTACTCTGTTATACTATGACCTACTGAGTTTATAGTTGGAGTCAAATGAAAGAGCACCACTGGAGACTGCAGTGATTTCATTAAAAAGTCAACATTTGCTAAAAGACAGGAACCTATGTTGAAAATGCCTCTAGGTGGAAATTTCTAACAAATCGGGATCTCTATAATAATCACTTAGATGCCTATTAAGGCTGCACTTCCTTTTGAGGATTTGTAGATATGCTGAACAAAGATTTTTTTTTGGTGAACTTAAGGAAAACAAAAATAAACAAAATCTTTTTGTAACAGATAGCAGTTTCCATACTATAGTAGAAGGAAGTAAGTAAAAATTTCATATAAAGCTCTTTGTTTTTTCAAAATTGATTCATTCATTGTATGTGCTAGACAATACTTTCTATACTACAATTAACAGGAATGATAGAAATTTTAGGCTTCTCTTACTAATTTTGGAAACATCCATGGTGCAGTGCAAAAATTACTCATATCAGGAAAGACAGTTGTAAGAATAGTAAGGGAGAGTTTTACATGACTGAAAAAGTGACACAGCAACATTCAGCCAAACATCTGGTGGCTCATTCAAAGCCTGCTGAAATGAATAATTTATATTTAGCCTTTCAGATGGTGAAATATTTTAAACAAGCAAAAATGTTTTTGTTTTTTTTTTTTTTTTTTCAGTGGTCCCAGTTTCATAAAATGTAGGTAGTCGCTGCCTCATGGAATCAGTTAAACTTCTTCTCATGACTGTTAGTACTGGAGGGACTCAGTAGAGAATTATTCCTACGGTACTTAAGAAAACACCCTATTTCCTCCCTGTAGCTACTTACAAGTAAAGCTATTTTTATTATACACAAAAGCAGCCAGCTGGTCTAGATATGAAGCAGCTTGCATCCTGCACTTCTGTAATTAACCAAAATTGCAATCACCAGCTGAAACTTTTTACAGACTTTCAATTTTATGCAGTTTGTAGTTAATTTGTAGGTGTCTGAAGCCTTAGGGTCCAAGCATAATCTGGAACCTCAAAATCCTTATATAAGCCTTTGTTTCCTACTAGAAATTTTTGTAAATCAAAAACTAGAGAACAATAGCACATAATATTTTACTGTTTACTACATCAACTGCATGTTCTTTCACAATCATTATTTTTTCATGAGCATGTCAGGTAAATTGCCCATCTTAGCTTGTGTAGATATACTTGAAAAGTGCAGTAAGAAAAACCACATATTTTGGAGATGCTATAGCAATAAAAATCTATTTCAGAGGCTTGTGTGCACCAGCATTTCAGAAAACAATCCCATGATGTATTATTGTATTCTACAAATTATCTATCATTGATAATCTTTTATTAGGAAATTTCCACTTCAAAGAGTTGGTGTTAATTTTTCAGCTGCCTCTTATTCCATGCTTAATCTTTCACAGAAAGCTGCTAAGGGACAATTATTTTGAAACAAAAGACCAAGTGACCCAGTGTTACTTTTAATAACACACTTTCATATAGAAGAAGTCAGTTGGACAATAATTTATTCATCATAATCCTTAAAAGTTGTAGTCTCATTTCTTTTAAAAATAGTTTTATTTGTGTTACTGATCAGAGTTCTGAAAGCATCTAGATGTTTTGCTGCAATGTGTTACATAATGTGGCAAAGAACACCCGGGCATTACCTCACAGACATCTCTGCTTGTGGGGCAGATTTTGGTCTTATTCATCACTTTTTACATCATCCCTTTAGTGCATTCTGCTCTTTTATGATGTTTTTTCTCTGACTTAAATTTTTATGACAAACCAGAAGCAAACCCTAAAACCTCCACAGAACCTCATGACATCCTATAGTGGTACCCTTTTTCACAAGGAGGGCTAGATTTGAAAACGGGTTTATGTGCTTAGCTTTCTCTAGAAATTTCAAAGACCAAATATAGATATTTAGAAGCTCTCTGCTCAGTCTCCCCTTAGCCTACAAGTTCAAAGGCTTTTAGCATTTTTAATCTGCCAAACCTCTGTGCAGACAGTATTCAACAGTGTGGGTCCTCCTTTGCTTAAGTTCATTTGGGTGCTTCTTGCAGCAGTCTCTCAAAAAACAACCAGAAAAGAATCCTGTGGCCTGATCTCCTCACATCAAGCAGCTCACTGTGGACAGTCTTTTTTTTAACCATCGAGTGATTTTACCCCATACCCCTTACCATGTTTCTTTAGCTCCTAAGTTACAATATACTCTCTGGTGGAACAGTTCTTGTTCACTCCTATTGAAGCTATTTCCTTCAATGTGCAGACTGCAGTAGAAGCTCCATTTGCTCTAGCATATCTCTGGAGTAGCTGTTGTGTCAGCTGTTGGAGTAGCTGTCACTGTGTACAGACTCATGGGGCTTGGACAGGTCTCTGAGGTCCTTGTAAAGAGTGCATTCGAATTTCACCTGTTCATTGGTATTCCTGCTTGTACTCTACTTAATATTTGTTCTGTTTATATTACTGTCATTTCAGGCTCCCATGTGTGAATTAGCATTAGTGACTGATTCTATAATCTTTGCTACCTTTCACCTTGCTTGGTTGGGTGAAATATGACTTTGTCAAAAAAGCTGTTATTTTGGTTGCTCTGTCTGTGAGCAACTGGGAGTGAGGCTTTGTTATGCAAGCTCTTATCAATAAGCAACTTAAATACCTGAATCCCCCAAAAGTGGAAAAGAGAGACAGCAGAGTTTGTTGGAGGGTGACAGCTTGAGTAGCTTTTGCAATGTTTTCCCTTGGTTGGATTTGTCACTTGACACTTCATTTCCCCTTTCTTCAGGCTTGTGCACTTGTGTCAGAACATAACATGTCATCTTGTCTCTGACTGGGCAGGTACCCATGCTGACATGTGCTCTGGCTCACAACAGTGACCATTTTCTTTGTTCTTCCCAGGGTAGTTGTTGCTGCTTTAGCAACAAGCATCTGTCATTTCTCACTCAGCAGGCTGTTGTGCTGCAGCTTTGCAATACGATTCACAATTCTCATTGGACTTGTTCCTTGGTGGCTCATAAAGGCATGATGTATCAACACACTGCCACATTGGAAGTGTGAACAGGACAGTCTCCTGGATACAGTGCCAGACAACTGAAGGGCTTCATAGTCCATTCATCGGGTAGTGATGCCACAAAAAATATCCAGGAAGAGTCAGCACAAGTCCATTCACATGTTTAACTCATTTGATCCACAAATTTATAAAGAGTTGATATTTTAAACAACAACCGTGTGTTCCTTCTCTTTCTGTACAAATAGAACAGCTACAACACCGATCCCTACAACACTGATTCATCATGATGGTGTGATGTAGTTGCATACACAGACTGCAGAGCAGAAAACAAGGACACACAAACTGAGGAGTCCATTGGGAGAATACAGTGCAAATGCTGCTGATCAAAGTTGATGTATTGGGGTTTTTCCTTTGTTTGTTTGCCTCTAAGTGAGTTTCATTAAAAGGTAGCAGCTGCTCTTTTTCTGTGTACTGATTCTTAAATGGTATTGAAAAGTAATGGTAAAAGAGAGCTGGATTACCAAACAAGAGCATCTTAAAAATTCATGGTTTATTTTTTCAGGAATAATTTGCATATGAAAAACTGTTTAAAATAAAAAATATTTACTTGTTTGTAAAATGACCTGTGGTGTTATTACCTAGTACTCACCTCTTGTTCTCTGTGGGTGGGACACTTCAAATCAAAACAGTGTATGTAGGCAAAGGGTTGGATTACTTATAGTTAGGTAACTTAAATGAGTTTTTCTGTTCATTTGAGCCTACTTTAAGAGCAAATCATAGCATTTTTAGCAGAACAAGAGAGATCACAATTATTCAGTCTCTTGTTATCTACTGGCATACAGAGAATCAAATACTGAAGAGCATGTATATGGTTGCTCAGTATGACTTACTGCTTGTAGCAATGACAGGATTGTCAACAGTTTTCCTTGATTTGCTCATGTCTTTTCACTTTTGCTGTCCCCTGAGGAAGGCTGAGTGTGCCATCTTTCAACTGCTGCTTCTTAGACACCGTCCTGGAACCAAATGAAATATGCTTGTCTGTCTTCCGGGTCTCTTAACTGGGGGAAAATTGCAGTGATGAAAACCTTGAAGTTATACCCCAAGTGACCTAAGACCACACATGGCACCAAAAGATTGTCTAGTGTCTAACTTCAGTCCCCAGAGATTTGCACTGGGGGCAGAGCCATCCTGTGTTAGGTGCCAGGCATACACAGCATGGAAACTGCTCTTGTCCAGGAGAATTATTCAAGTGTAACCTGAAGAAACCTGAAGCAGATGCAACAAGCAGGATAAAGAATATGAAACAACAGTGGGATACAATTGGCTGGTAAAATAAGCAGTGGTCAAAGAACACCATCTGCTTTTCTGCGGAGCCTAGAAATTACTGAACAGTCATTGGAGTGAGTTTAAAAGCATTTTAGGAAAAATAATTACTGTTGCTGTGGATTCTTATCATTTGGGAAAGAATGGATTCCAATTTTATCCACATGTCTTTCAATAACTCACAGGGTATTATAGTCCAAGCCTGCTTTAGTCAGAAGAGTTTATATTTTTGAGCTAAATTTCTGATGGCCAAAGCAGCAACCATGTTAACAATTCAGGGGCACAGCTCTTCTGTCAAAGCTCCAGGAAAAGCAGCTATGTTGGGAAACTTTCCATGAGCCATTGGTAATTTCTTTTCTTTTCTAAAGAAGCGTGACTTAAAACTGCTGTAATTTGTGATTTTGATTTTCTTTTTCAAAACACACAGAAAGGTTGCTATCTTCAAACAGGTGATCATATGTAAAAAGGAAATAATGTTCACTGGGAGATAACTGGTAATGTATCCATACAAAAATAATATTCCCCCACTCTTCTCGCAACTTTTGTGGAAGTAGGATTTGGACTGGATAAAGAATCAGTGCTGCCCTGATAATTATTTTTCATAGCTAGTGGTATGATAACATGGCAGGTACTATGAAGTACTCCCTTTCTTCCCAAATATGGTAAGGGCCCATATTTGCCATCTCGGGTGCAAAATAACACAGTCTCTAATTTAATGTCACATACTTCAATGAAATTGCCACTATGGCTATTGGTATCTGTCCCAACATTATGAAGATCACACCACAATCTAGTGCATACTGTGTATATTTAATGTAATCACTTCTCTCCAAATTGTGTGCCTAGTGGCAGATACAATTCCTGCCACTGAGGTCTGCCACTGAGGTTTTTCCTGCCACTGAGGTCTGCCACTGGGTTTTTTAATGATAAAACATGAGAAAATTGCAGTCCTGTTGATTTGTTATTGTCACTTTGGGCAAGGACTTGTGTTGATCCTATATTCTTAAAGTACTATTGGTTTTGGTCACTACTAAACTGCTTTTCTCCCTCATGACTGTAGGTTACAAACAGTAGAAATCAGAACAGAAAAACTTGAAGTAGAGGTATGATCCTTCTCTGTTTTCCTCCTGACACTCCATGTTCAGGCACCACTGAGCTTAAATGCTTCTGCTCTTCACCTCCATCCCTCATCTCAACCCCTTTTGTAGGTGCATTTCTTCATTATCTGGAAAAAAACACCTCATTTGTGTATTTTCTAGGCTTTTTAAAATTTAAGATTATAATAATAAAAAAGTTGAAACATATATATATAAATATATATATAAATATATAAATATATATATCCCATTGACAAAATTTTAACAGAGGAAAGCACGAACATGCAGAAATACTGAGGATTTAGTGCTCTCAGCCCTGGAAGCAGAGTTTTGTTCACTATCCTCGATCAAGATGTAAATCTACAGGCCACATTATACTAGGTATTGCAGTTAGTAATCATCAAGAGACCAGTTTAAATTCTACCCATCTGCTTTTGCAGTGTATCAGCAAATATTTGGGTATTCAGTAAAGTTTTGTGGATTTTCTTGTCATTAGTTTGGTAGGTTTTACTGTCAAAAGAATTCTCAAGGGAACACCTTCTTATCAGTTTCCCAGTAGCTAGCAGGTGCAGTCTGTGGATAAACTGCTGTTATGCCATTAGCTCTGAATGAACCTTGTAGTTTGCAGCCTAATGAGACACAAGACTCCTTGCAGAAGAGTAAAAGAATTTATCACTCTTCAGAGTGTGCTGTGAAAACAAACACTTTTTTCTTACTCATGCATACCTCACAAGAGCCACATTCTCACCTATTAGAAGCACCTGGTATTGCAGTATGATGATTTGAGTCAGGTAAATTATACTAAGGATGTTACAGTTATCATGTTTTTTAACAATTTTGAAGCAGTGAAAGGTGAATAGAATTTCCAAAGTGATTGTTTTCTCCTAGGATACCTAAAATCCTTGGCATATGTGAACTGTAAACTTAATAAGTGTGGTCTTTGTTTTCTTGCAGGGAATCTGAAATGATGATTTATATATAAACATTATACACACATATATATGCATAACTGTAACATATATATTTATTCTAAAAGTGAGAATGAGGAGAAAATATTTGTGGAGGGGAAAAGAGCAGCTTCTGTAAAAATATTGAACACTGGCAATCACTTAGTAAATTGGAAAAACTGAAAAAAATGCTTCCCAAGTCCTGGCTCATTTTTTGCTTTGGATCCAAATATTTGGCTCAGTTAGTTATAAAAGAAAAATAAAAAAGTGTTCTAAGGAAAGAATTTTTTTAAGTTCTCAAAAAATGTTTGACAGTTTACACTCAAGAATTTTTTGGAGAAACAAACCTTATTTTATGCATAAGAGTACACTTGAGCTGGGAATAAATAAAAGATGTTTCAGCACACTGCCCTGCTTCTACCCTTGTTGTGTGGCATAATTCAGTAGCATAGATAATGTGGGAGGAGAACCTACAAGAAAAGGAGAAACTTGTAGCACCTAAATTAAACACTGGCTTAAGTGCATTCTCTGACAGCTACCACTGAATCCTAGATCTTTGTTTCCCATGTTACAGGCAAATGCCAGAATTTTTCAGATGAATGTATACATGTTCTGACAAAAAATTCATCCTACAGGAATTTTCATTGTTGTTGTCTGACGTAATTTGAGAAGTGATTTAATTTATCTTATTATGGAAAGGAAATGTTGAAAGTTCTTGAGCAGTAAGTGGAGAAAAACTCTGTCTTTTCTATAGGAAATAACAGCCTTTGGGAATTTTCCATGTTGATGGGCTAGTTAGATACCAGTTTAGGCACTGCAATTTCTGAAACCTTGCAAAGGCTGTCATTATTTAGAAGTTTAATTGCTCTGTCAATCCCTAAGTCTGTTGGAATTACAAGTGCATCCAAGTGCCATCAGCAAATACTGTGGCCTGGTTTAATTTAATGTTACTCTGGGAAAAAAATTATTTACTGAAGTGGAATAATTTCTTATAAATGGTACCCTCTTTTCCATGCAACTCAGGTTGCTTTGCAACAAAATCACAGACGTTTTTATGTAACTGAAGAGATAAATACATTGAATGTGTGACTTAGCAACAAATCAGTTCCCATAGTAACACTAACTGCTTGACAATCCTTAATTTTAGCATCCTACTGAATCTGTAAAGAATATCAGCATTGTTATTGTTATTATTTTTTGTATTGCTGTTGCACTAAATTATCTTAGCCCAACAGAGGGGCTCCATAGTGCTTGTAATGTAGGAATATGTGAAAATGCATGGAGTTCTTTGGGACACACATGATTTTCTAAATTGAGGAAAACATAAAGTGAGTATGATGGGTTTTATAGGAGCAATTACACAGAGCATGATATGCATTTATTGTAACTCTGGGTTTTTTTCCTCTCAGTCAAGTTCTAATGTCCTAACACCCTGTGCTCTCCTAGGAATTCTTTTAGCTCCCACTGTGGTAGCTGCAAGAGATCTAGCTGTAAATTTTCTTGTCTTTTCCTCAGATATGTTTTGCTACTTAAGTTTGGTGGCTTTTAAAATATAAAAAACAAAACAAAACAAAACAAAACCCTATTAAAAAAATCCAGCAACCTGTCTTCCAATTATCTTGGGAAAAGGCTTCTTTCCACAGGCTGCCTTTGGTAACCTTTGTGTTCCTAATAGCTGATGTGCTGCCTGACAGCCTGTGTCAGGCTTTGGGCTGTATTACAACTCTACCATCCTGGAAATAAATCTCTAGTTAAGGAAAGCAAAGTACGAAGCAAACAAACAAATGAACAAAAACAAAAAAACACCAAAAACCAACCCTACCATGCTCTTTTGCATTGGTTAGAATTGTGTGTTGCTAAAAATATAGAGTTGCTACAATTAACATATATATCTCCCATATACTCTTATACTGGCTGGAGATGTGCAGGTCTTTTAAACATACCTACACCTAATCATTAATCAGGTCAAGGCACTTGTCAAATCAGCTTGGACTCGTTCCTATTTACAGGGGAAAATCAAATTAAATTCAGCTGAATTTCACTAGCTAGTGCACATATTTATTAGCATTCTTTTTAATTGACTAGTGATTACTAGAAGAATTTATGTGAATCACTTTACTCTTGCAGATAAAGAAATGTTTTATAACCCTCTTTGAATTAAAACTATAATAAAAAACTTAAACCACCCAAAATAAAACATGGTAAATTATTACACGAGAATAGATACATGTTTAAGCTGCTCAAAAGCTATGCAGTTTCCCTCTAAGGTTTGATAATTCTCTCTTATCTGGGGATTTTAAAAAGAGTTCTTAGGACAGCATAACTTGAAATTTTGCTGTAATAGGAAGCAATAGCCTGTAGAGGATACCAAGAAGTACCTTATCTGCAGTATCTGTGTACAATCAGCCACTGCAGTATGTATACACAGCAATATCACTCCCTTTTTGCTGGTTTTTTGTTTTTTGTTTTTTTTTTTTTTTTGTCATCCTGTTAGGATTTTTATTCATGACCAGTTGAATTATATGTGATACCAGTAAAAATAAAGACAGAAGAGTTACCATCAGTGTCAAACCTGAATTTGAGGTTTGGTTTCCTCGTATGCAGTGTATTGTCCATTAACTTGGGGCACTTTCCATGCCTCATGTTTGTACACTGTTCTGTACACCTAAACATAGTAAGTAAAGGGGATTATATCTCCTTGTCCTCATTCATTTTTCAAAAATCCTGTCCACAGGCTCATCAAGAGGGCTTAAACTGGGTTTGAAGGGGGAAGAGGATAAAACTGTGACCACTATAAAGGAGGCTAGGGATGGAATGGTGATACCAGGGGAGAAACTGATGAGTCAGCGCAAGAAATAATTTTACCCTACTGAGGACACAGCCTCTAACTGATGCCCTGGGCCTGGAAGAGAATCACAGGCCAACAGAAGAGCATATGTGTAGATAGATATAAGTCCTGCCAGTAAGGCTGCTTTGAAGGGGACACATCTCAAATGCCTCTATACAAATGCACAAAGCATGGGGAAAAAAAAAAAAGGAGTTGCACATGTCTGGATACCTTAAGGGCTATGATATTATTGGTATCACCGAGATGTGGTGGGATAGTTCCTATGCCTGGAGTGTGGGGATGGCTGGGTATGAACTGTTGAGGAAGGACAGAAAAGGCAAAAGAGGAGTCAGCCTCTACATCAATGACCATCTGAAGTCCATGGAGCTCCACCTGGGGATGGATGAGGAGCTGACAGAGACCCTGTGGGCCAGGATTAAAGAGAACTCAGGGACAAGTGATATCATAGTGGGGGTTTACTACAAGCCACCCAACTTGGATGACCAAGTGGATGAGTCCCTCTTTAGGCAGATAGACAGAAAGACAGATAGAAGATGCTTTGGACTCACACTACACATGGTCCTCATGAGTGGATCTTTAATGACCCTGACATCTGCTGGAGGGACAACAGAGCAAAATACCAGCACTTCAGGAAGTTCTTGGACTGTGCTGATGACAATTTCCTCCTCCAAACTGTAGAGGAACCAACCAAAAAAGGAGCTTTGCTAGGCCTTGTTCTCACCAACAGATGTGGGCTAATGAGCAATGTAAATTCAATGGGAGATTTGTTTGCAGTGACCATGACACTGTAGAATTCAAAATCCTTAAGGCAGTGAGGAAAGTACAAAGTAAGCTGACAGTGCTTGATTTTAAAAGGGCAGACCTTGGTCTCTTCAGTGGTCTGCTTGGTAAGATGGAATGGAGCAAAACCCTGGATGGGAAGGGAGCCAGGGAAAGCTTGTCCATTTTCAAGGATCACCTCCTGCATGCCAAGAACCAGTGTTTGCCAGTGAAGAGGGTGGCAGGCAGGAGGGCCAGGAGGCCAGTGTGGATGAGCAAGGAACTCTTGGACACACTTAGGGGTAAAAACAAAGTTTACAGAGAATGGAAACAAGGACAAATACTATGGGAGAAATAAAGAGTAGTCAGAGAAGCAAGCGATCAGGTTAGGAAAGCAAAAGCACAGAAAAAAATTGATCTGGCAAGGGGGGTTAAGGCAACAAGAAAAGCTTCTCTGGTGTGTCAGTGATAAGAGGAAGACTAGGGAAAATGTGGCCCTTTCCAGAAGGAAACAGGAGATCTGGTCATCCAAAATATAAAGAAGGCTGAAGTACTGAATGACTACTTTGCCTCTGTCTTCACTGGCAAGGACTCTGGTCACACCCTCCATGTTACAGAAGCCAAAGGCAGGGACTGGGAAAAGGAACATCCCCCCACTGGAGATGAAGAGCAGGTTTGAAACCACCTAAAGAACATGAAGTTAAACAAGTCCATGGGACCTGATGGGATTCACCCACTCAGTTCTCCTGAAAGAACTGGTGGATGAAATTGCAAAGCCACTGTCCATAATATTTGAAAAATAATGGCAGTCTGGGGAAGTTCCTGTTGACTGGAAAAGGGGAAATATAACCCCATTTTCAAAACCAGAAAAATACAAGACCAAAGGAATTATAGGCCAGTCAGTCTCACCTCTTCTTTCTGTCAAGATCATGGAACAGATACTCCTGCAGGCCCTGCTAAGGCATGTGAATAACAAAGGGATTGGTGGCAGCCAACGTGGCTTCACTAAGAGCAAGTCCTGCCTGAACTAATCTGGTGGCCTTTTATGATGGGGTCACAGCCTCGGTGGGCAAAGGCAGAGCAATGGACATCATCTACCTGGATTTGTGCAAAGCATTCAACACTGTTCCACACAAGATGTTGGTCTCTAAGCTGGAATAGCACAGATTTGAGGGATGGACCACTCATTGGATAAGGAACTGTCTGGATGATTGCACACAAAGAGTTGTGATCAATGGCTCAATGTCCAAATGCAGATGTGTGATGAGTGGGGCTCCTTAAGGGTTGTTACTTAGACCGGTGCTGTTGAACATCTTTTTCAGGGGCATGGACAGTGGAATCGAATGCACCCTCAGCAAGTTTACTGATGGTATCAAACTGTGAGTTGAAATCAATATGATGGAGGGAAGGGATACCATCCAGAGGAACCTTGAGAATCTCGAGGAATAGATTCTTGCAAACTGCATGAAGTTCAACAAGGCCAAGTGCAAGGTTCCGCAGCTGGGTTGAGGTAATCCCATGCACAAATACATGTTGGGAGGAGAGAGGATTGATGGCATCCCTGAGGAGAAGGACTTGGGGGTGATGGTGGACCAGAAGCTTAATATGAGCCATCAGTGTGTGCTTGCAGCCCAGAAAGCCAGCTGTGACCTGGGCTTCATCAGAAGAAGCATGGCCAGCAGGTCAAGGGAGGTGATTCTCTCCCCTCTACTCTGGTCTTCTGAGACCCCACTTGGATTACTGTGTCCAGTTCTGAAGTCACCAACAAAAGAAGGACATAAAGGTCCTTGACCATGTCCAGAGAAGACCCACTAATGATGAGATGGTTGGAGCACCTCTCCTGTGAAGGCAGGATGAAGAAGTTGTTCATCCTGGAGAAGAGGAGGCTCTGAGTTGATCTTATAGCAACTTTCCAATACTTGAAGGGGGCCTACAAGAAAGCTTTAGTAGGGCTATTTACAAGGGTTTGTAGTGAGAGGACAAGGAGAAATTATTTCAAACATGAGAAGGGGAGATTTATGTTAAACATTAGGGAAAATTTCTTTCTTGTGAAAGCGGTGAAACATTGGCACAGATTGCACAAGGAAGTTGTGGGTGCCCCCTCCCTGGAACTGTTCAAGGCCAGGTTGGATGCAGCTCAGTGCCATGTATCCCTGGTGAACATTAAACATCCTCTTACATTTCTGCAGGAGGAGTATAATAAGCACAGAAGGTGGCTGTATGGCTTATTAACTTTAGGCTGGCAAGGACTGGTGTTACTTTTTCATTTCATTTTCAAATTCAGACCTTTGGCTAGCTCAGATCTACTGTTTCATGTTCACTAAAGAAATGATTTTTTGTTCTGGAGTTTGGTTCATTAAGTCACATTCGTTTTTAATGTAACATCTTTCCACATTCATGTTAAGCTTTGGAATGGTTACCATGTGCATGGCTTCACAGCAGTCTGTGGGAAGCAGGAGACAGCTCATGAGAGAAAAAGGGAAAGATAAAGGATTAGTCTGCAGCCTGTTTTATTAGTATGCTTCTAAAAGTTCCTCTGGGTAGTTTTTTTCATGACTGAGATGGTAGAATTAAAAGTTGAAAAATTATCAAGCCTCACTTAGATGTTCATTTCAGAAATTCAATGGACTGAAAAGCTATTTTCCAAGGATTATTTGCTACTGTCTCATTGCCAGGACTTCAGATAAATGGATGGAGAGGATCTTTCCAGTGTTCATTAGCTTTAGGACAAAGAAAACCATATTAACCTAACCAATTGCTAACCTCACTCTGAGATGGTAGAAAAGCATAATTCATACCACTGGCTCTGTCTTAGGAATTGAACTCTCACTTCAGGCAACAGCATTTTAAATCATTGCAGCAATTGTTTCAGTGAGCATCTGTCTCTGGTCCTCATCCTGTTTTGACAGAAGTATATGAGGAAAGGCTGAAAGATGCTTCCCAGCTGTTATTCTGATATTGATTTTGATAAACTGGCAAATGATTTTGAGGTCTACAAGCTTAATTTTCTCTCTACATGCAGAAACAACAAATGAACAAATAAAAGATTTCAATTTATTTTGCCCAGTCTAGGAAGGTACTAGCAGTCCTTAATAATTTGTACAGTTTGACTATTTTCCCTCTGAAATGTTTGTGGAAACTTTCCCTTCTGTGAGTAACATCATATTTTTGTGATCTAATTTGTTTGGAAATGTCAGCTAAACAAGATAATATCCTACTAGCTCTGCTGAATGTGTAGGTTGTATGAAATGTAACATATTCATTCATATGTTTGAGACAAAAGTCCCAAAATGCGATGATATAAGATTTCCCACTGTTCTTACTGAAAGTGCAAGTAAGTTTTTTCTTAAATTCTTATTTTATCAAAACAGAAACGCTTGTCTAATGCCTTTACTAGAGACTATTGATGCTAAATTGTAATTGAAGATACGAAAAATTAATCCTGCCATTGTCCTGCTGGCAGAGAGGTGGTCTGGATTTGTGGTCTGGGTTTTTTTGTCACATTATTATCTTTCCCCTTATGTTTCTTTCTCCATTCTTTAACTTGTTTGAATTAGATGGAGTTGTTTGTCAGGACAGATTTGGAAAAAAATAGGCATGACACCTAAGTAGATCCTTGTTCATAAGATTCCTATATTGCCATTTGTGTATGATGCAGTAAGAGAACTTTCTCGATTTAAAAACTATAAAAGGGAAAAACTCCAAATACAGGTTCTCTAAAATAATTCCTTTTCTATAACTCCTAGAAATAAAAACCTGTCCTTTGACTTTATTCTTCCTCCAATTTCTTTTTCTACGTGTGTAATTTCTGATTTGCTGTTACTCTCTGCAGTTTGTAGCATCTATTGCCCCTCTTCCAGGTACCTGCAATACACCATTCTTAGATTGCAGTGATGATATACTGCTTTACAGGCATTTGGATGGAAGTCTAATCTGCTCCAAACTCTGAGGTGGGTCTGCTCAGATCTTCTCCTTATACTGAACCTGCAATGGAAGACCAGAAGAAATTTTAAACCAGATTTTTTTTTTTAATTGAAAAAGCTAGAAATATAAGGCTTGAATTAAAAAGCAAAACCAAACACAAATCAACATATTAGGTCAAAACAGAAGTAAAAATAGTCTGTGTAATACTAATTGTTCAATGCTCTCTTGCCAGCCTAATGCTGTTGTTGCTGGAACAATGCCTCCCTGTGATGGGGCTTTGTTTTGAGAAGAGCCACATAGAAGAGCACAGTTCTCTCTCGTTTGCCCTCTCATTTGCCCTCCTTCTAGGGTGTTCCACCTGCTATAGTCTTCTTAAAAAAACATATATTTCCAAGGCAAGAGCACAGCTGATACTCCCTGTCATAGGCACAATGATCACACTGTTTTCATGGGTGTTCCTTCAAATGTTGACATGAAGGTGGCCAGTGGATGGAGCTGGTTTTGTCACAATATGTGTAAAGGAGAAAGCACTTAGCTCTCATACAGCAAAGCTAATTGTTTTTATATGGAATTCCTTTCATAAGATATGAAAATATATTGGCATTTTAATTACTAATTTGATTGCTGTCTGGTGCAAATAATTAAGATATTCTACTGACTGGAATTGTAATTTTGAAATAAATAAATAAATAAATAAATAAATAAAGGGAGTGAAGCAGTGATCCTAAAGCAACAGTGCCTGCTGCTCATTTGAAAGAGGAAGCAGTTTCAAGGCAGCTAAAATGTCAGTCAGGGCTGTCAAAAATAAATTGAAAATAAAAAAATTAATTGAAAAAAATTTGGCAGAGAGATTCCAATTCTTGTTTTAAAGTGCTCAATTAAGACATCAATGTGCAGAAACCCCATCTGTGAACAAAATCAATGCTTTGAAGATATGCAAATTTTATACATGCATAGAAGGATAATAATATAACTTAAAGTAGTTACCACACATTTTAAAATTTCCAGTGACTGCCAGATCAAAGACAATGTTAAAATTTGATTATGTGTATCACATTGTGACAATGAATCTATTAATTAGCACACACTTTTTTGTGCCAACATTTTCATAGATTATGCAGCTCACAGGAGAGTCACAAGAGGTCTAGATTCGGTTTTGAATTACTAAATGGTTTCCCAGAGTATTAATCTGAGTTAAGAAACTTCTAAAACAACTAGCACCTAGACAATGCCACAGCAAACTGAGTTTGCAGATCAAGAATGTGTGGTGGATTGCAAGGAGCTTTTATTCCATGCTTGCACAGAAGAATCTACCTGAGGGAGTTTGCATAGTACATGTCTTTTCCTTTCCATGTTCCATGGTTATGGAAGAGAATTTCTATAGGGAAAATTCTGCAATGTGGCAAGAGTGAACTGACCTCTTTCAGAAATTCAATCCATGGAGGCCTCAGATAGAGGTATTTTTCTCTTTTCTTCTCACTTAGTTCACCTGTTGGTATTGCCATACTTCAGAAGAATGCAGTAGTTACAGATGACTCCTGGAGAGGGATGTGCCTCTGGAGTAGCCACTTCTTTCAAAATCTGCAGTGAAAATCACCTAAACCCTTTGCATGGACAAACTGACATAGATTTTGGCATGTCACATGGTAGCCAAACTCTTTCTACTTTTTTATTCATTCTTTTTATTCATTCACCCTACTAATGGGTGACTTCAATCACCCTGATATTTGTTGGGAAGCCCACGCAGCCAGGCATATCCAGTCCAAAAGGCTCTTGTAGTGCAACGATGATAACTTTTTGTTGCAAGCAGTGAGGAACCAACAAGGAGAGATGCTGGGCCTTGTATTAACAAATAAAGGTCTGGTTGGGGATATTAAGATTGGGAACAGCTTTTGTGACAGTGACCATGATACAGTGGAGTTTTGTATTTTACAAGGAAGAAGAAGAGCCATAAGTAGGACTACAACCCTGGACTTCTCCAGGGCTAATTTTGTACTCTCTAAGGGTCTGCTTGCAGGAATCCCATGGGCTAAGACTCTGGAAGAAAGGGGAGACCAAGAAAGTTGGTCAATTTTTAAATGCCACTTCCTTCAAGCTCAAGGTAGGTGCATTCTCTTGAGTAAAAAATTGCGTAGAGGTACTAAGAGATCTGCAAGGATCAGTAAGTAGCTTCTAAAGAAAGTCTCATGGAAGAAAGAAAGGAAGGAAGGGACTGGTCACTTTGAGAGGACTATAAGGATGTTGTCAGAGAATGTAGGAAGGCAACAAGAAAGTCCAAAGAACTCTTAGAATTAAACCTGGCAAAGGAAGTAAAAGGAAACAAGAAGAGCTTCTTCAAAGGTATCAGTAGTAAAAGGAAGACTAGGGAAAATGTGGGCCCACTGCTGAATGGGGTGGGAGCCCTGATAATAGAGGATGCAGAGAAGGCAGAGCTGCTGAATGCCTTCCGTGCTGCAGCCTTTACTCCTAGGACCAGGCCTTGTGAATTCCAGACCCTGGATATGAAAGACAAAGTCTGGAGGAGGGAAGATTCATCACTGGTCAGTACCAATGAGATCAGTTATGCAAATTGAATACACACAAGTCCATGGGCCCTGATGGGATGCACCCGAAAGTGTTGAGAGAGATGGCTGGTGTTATCACCCTACCACTCTCCATCATTTTCAGGAGATTATGTCAAACACGAGAGGTGCCTGAGGACTGGAGGAAAGCCAGTGTCACTGGGTAAGAAGGAAGATCCAGGCAACTAGACACCAGTCAGCCTCACCTCCATCCCTGGAAAAATGATGGAGCAACTAATTCTGGAGGTCATCTCTAAGCATACGGAAGAGAAGAAGGTTATCAGGAGTAGTCAGCATGGCTTTACTAAGAGGAAATCATACTTGAGTAATCTGAAGCCTTCCATGATGTTCTAACTGAATGGGTAGATGCAGGGAGACCAGTGGCTGTAGTTTACCCTGACCTTAGCAAGGCTTTTGATACAGTCTCCCATAACATCCTCAGGAGCAAGCTCAGGAAATGTGGAATAGAAGAATGGACAGTGAGATGGATTAAGAACTGGCTATGCAAAAGGTCCAAAGAGTGGTGATCAATGATCCCCCAGGCCCAATCCTGTTTAATATCTTCATCTATGATTTAGATGAAGGGATTGAGTCCATCATCAGCAAATTTGCAGAAGACATAAAGATGGGGGGGAGTGTGGATCAGCTGGAAGGCAGGAGGGCTCTGCAGAGGGACCTGGACAGACTGGAGAGTTGGGCTGATTCCAACGGGATGAGGTTCAACACGACCAAGTGCCGGGTCCTGCTCTTTGGCCACAACAACCCCATGGGGAGCTCCAGGCTGGGCACAGAGTGGCTGAGAGCAGCCAGGCAGAGAGGGACCTGGGAGTCTGGATTGACAGGAAGCTGAACAGGAGCCAGCAGTGTGCCCAGGTGGCCAAGAAGGCCAATGGCATCCTGGCCTGGATCAGGAACAGCGTGGCCAGCAGGTCCAGGGAAGTGATTCTGCCCCTGTACTCAGCCCTGGTGAGGCCACAGCTCGAGTCCTGTGTCCAGTTCTGGGCCCCTCAGTTCAGGAAGGAGATTGAGGTCCTGGAGCAGGTCCAAAGGAGGGCAACCAGGCTGGTGAAGGGACTCCAGCACAAGTCCTGTGAGGAGAGGCTGAGGGAGCTGGGGGTGTTCAGCCTGGAGAAGAGGAGGCTCAGGGGAGACCTCATCACTCTCTACACCTCCCTGAAAGGAGGCTGGAGCCAGGGGGGGGTTGGTCTCTTCTCCCAGGCAACTTTCAACAAGACAAGAGGGCATGGACTTAAGTTGCGCCAGGGGAGGTTTAGGTTGGATATTAGAAAGAATTTCTTTATGGAGAGGGTGATCAGACATTGGAATGGGCTGCCCAGGGAAGCAGTGGATTCTCTGTCCCTGGAGATATTTAAAAAGAGACTGGATGTGGCACTCAGTGCCATGGTCTGGTTACCGCAGCGGTAGTGGCCAAGGGTTGGACTTGATGATCTCTGAGGTCCCTTTCAACCCAGCCAGTTCTATGATTCTGTGGTTCTATGGTGCAGAGTCCAGCTGGAGGCCTCAGACCAGTGGAGTACTCCAAAGATCAGTGCTGGCTCCGTTCCTGTTCAACATCTTTATCAGTGGCCTTGATGAAGGGACAGAGTATTTTTTCAGCAAGTTTGCTCATGATACAAAGCTGGGAGGATACCCCAGAAGGCTGTGCTGCCACTTAGAGGGATATGCTGGAGAGCTGGGCAGGGAAAAATTTAATGAATTACAACAAGGGTAAGTGTAAAGTCTTGTATCTGGGAACGAACAACCCCATGTATCAGTATAGGTTGGGGACTGAGCTGTTAGCAAGCAGCACAAGGGAAAGGGACCTGGGAGCTGCAGTGTACAGAAGGATGACCATGAGCCAACAATGTGCCCTTGTGGCCAAGAAGGCCAATGGCATCCTGGGGTGCATTAGAAGGGGGATGGTTAGTAGGTTGAGAGAGGTTCTGCTCCCCCTCTTCTCTGCCCTGGTGAGGCTGCATCTGGAATACTGTGTTCAGTTCTGGGCCCCTCAGTTCAAGAAGGAACAGGAACTGCTTGAAAGAGTCCAGTGCAGAGTGACCAAGATGATGAAGGGAGTGGAACATCTTCCTTATGAGGAAAGGCTGAGGGAGCTGGGGCTCTTCAGCTTGGAGAAGAGGAGAATGAGGGGTCACCTCATCAATGTTTCTAAATATGTAAAGGGTGAGTGTCAGGAGGATGGAGTCAGGCTCTTCTCAGTGATGGCCAATGACAGGACAAGGAGAAATGGATGCACGCTGGAGCATAGGAGGTCCCACATAAGCATAAGAAACAGCTTTTTCACTGAGAGGGTGACAGAACACTGGAACAGGCTGCCCAGGGAGGTTGTGGAGTCTCCCTCTCTGGAGACATTCAGAACCCACCTGGACATGTTCCTGTGTGACCTAGATGAGGTTGGTCCTGCTCTGGCAGGGAGCTTGGACTCAATGATCTCTCAAGGGCCCTTCCAACGCCTAACATTCTGTGAAAAATAACTTGCCAGTTTGCATTGGACTCCCTTAAGTTCCTGTCTCCTCTGCTATCATTTTTCTGCTTGCAAAGCCATCAACAATTTCCAAGGGCTTTGACACTGAAGCTTTGAAACCAATACAGTTTAAAGGGTCATCCTTACAGTTACAGAAGTCACTTGCACATCCCTGGTTCAGGCCCAAGTTCATGTACACCGCTCTCATTGCAAAGCTGAAGTGTGATATAATTCTGTGTGTCCTTTCAGAAGGAACAGTTCACTGAAAAGGAGACCTGTTAGCCATGTTTTAAAGAAAAGTGCTTTGAGATCCATTGCAAAGAGATGTAGTGGCTGTTTCTGTTGAAGGCTGTCAGGGCAAAAAATGCTGGCAAAGGAGTACAGAGGGTATAAACAGGCTTAGTTTTCCATCTTACCCACATATGATAATTTTCTGTTGATATCAGAATTGTCTCCAATTGTCTCCAAATTGTCTCAAATTGTTTCCAAACCTCAGAAATGGTTTGTACCCATCTTGCCCTATTCTGTCACTACAAGAACGTTGTGCTACACGACCTTAGCAGTACTAAGTGCATGCAGTTTATAAGCTGGACTTTTTTCTCTATCAAAGTTCAGGTTTTCATCAAGTAAGGGTTATATAACAATGCTTTTTTGTGTCTTTTTTTTTTTTTTTTTTTTTTTTTTTTTAAAGCAGCATAACAATTATCTTAATACTTCCATGAGTCTTAGACAGTAAGACTGCATTGCATACAAGGTGGGCAGAGGCAGAAACTATTGTTCTGGGTATGCTATTTCTGAAACTTGAGTATTCTGAAGTTAAACATGTACTTGTCAACCCTGGTTTCTTCTTTCAGTGAAAAACATATTTTATATCTCTCTTTCAGGTGAAAAATAAGTAAATGTGGATTGCAGAATTTTTTACCGTAATTACCATTGTAATCAACAAACAAAACATTGGCTGTCAATTACATTAGTAATTCAATCTTATGTTAATATTTATGTCACCTACTTATGTCACTTGTTATCAGATAATATGAAGATTTCTCTATGTGTGCTTACATTACTTTACTGAATGTAATTTTATATTGCTGAATACATGGTGACAGGCTGAATGATTGTAGAGTAATAAGTAATGAAATCTGACACCCATGGAGAAGTCACAGAAATCTGAGAAAACAAAACACTGACTCTTGAAAATGAAATCTTAAATTGTAAAAACTGTACTCGGCAGCCCAAGGATGTTCTGAAAACTTGTTATGATGATACTTGCTTGCAGAAAGGACCTTGCTATATAAAGAAGGTTTGACTTTTGGCTTCTGATCAGGCACAGCCTGATTATGTTGAATGGCAAAAGAATGACAGTTGTTGAGCCCTGTATTTGTTTGTTTAGAAATACTTATTCCTTTCACTGTGTTATCAGATATGATTCCAAATAATTTTAGTTCCCTTTCACTTTAAAAACATGCGAGTAATTAACTGAGGGGCAAAAGTGTTTCATTTTTATCACTTTACAGTGGTTTAAGGGAATGGCAGACCAAAATTACAGATCGCATCTTTAAATAGTTATCTGTCTTGGGGTCTAAAGCTTGGATGATACTGAGTTTGATTTGTTTACAACTGACTTCATTTTTAGAGGCAAATATAGGATCAAATCCAGCCTTATTCATGAAAGGTACTCAATTCAACAGCTTAATTCAATGGAGCTGTGAATGCTGATTATATCAAGATGTAATGAATTATGCTTTCAAGTGTTAAGCCCTTCTCAAGGTTTAGCTCATACTGTGATTAATCACATAGGTATGACAGGCAGTATTTCAACCATGACATTCTTGCTAATATAACTAATCATGTGCAAATAATGATGGAAAAAAGAATGGGGTCTCTTCAGACAGAAAAGTGGCTTTCTGACCTTCAATAACTTTGTTATTCTGGTGAGTTTACCATAGGTGGAGAAGAGAGAGTGGACTGTCCACGTATTGCCATAGCCAAGCTCTTCTTTCTGGTGTGCTAAGGCTGTATATTACACTATGAACAAATAATCCAAGTCTTCAGACATGTAATGTAACTGTACTACTTTAGCAGTTTACAGACTGTAAACCATTATTTAACTGAAAGGCAGGACGTAAGTGGCCCACATACGTGAAGTCTCTGTGCTACTGAAGTTAAAGAGAAAACAGAAGTTGTGGCACTCTTACAGCATGATGTAAAAATAGATCTGTTTTCATGCATCAAGGGGGAACATGGCTGAGAAGGAAGGAATATTTCTATGGGAAAAACACGTGAAGGTCTATTGTCAGGGCACACACATCTCTTGTTCTGGCTTGTGCAAGGGCCATATTTCATCTAAGAGACTTGGAATGGAGAGGAGCACTGAAAAATCACAGAATAAGGAAGAACAGGAAAGAATAACTGAATAAATGCAATTCTTCCTTTTGTCTAGAGAATGCCAGAAAATAACAACAGAAAGATGATAAAGACAACCTTGCTCAAAGAAAGACATTTACAAAAGAGAAATTTCACTTCATCAGTGTCTTAATGTCTAGAAAAATTCCTCTTGCTAAATCACTTAATTGACATGGAAGTCTCTGATGTAGCAACTATACTACCATCATCCATGTACTGTAAATGCCTGCATTTCTAGTCTTTGTTATGCATCTCTATTAACCTGTATCACCAGTGTTTCTTGGAAGGAATCACACAAAAAAACCCTGAATACACAGCTGATGCTCCAGCTTTTCACATACTCCTGTCTGTTAATAAAGCTTTAAATATTTTATTTGCTTTCCACACAAATGTAGTTACATATATCTGCCTGTGGCAGTGGCACCACAGGCATTGCTTGCTTCAAAACATAGCTAGGTGAGGACATGGAGGGCATGTTCTGGACTGGTATAGGACAAATGTGTGAGTCTTGGACATGAGCGATCTCCACCTCACTCAATTCTGATGCCTGTAGGCTGTGTACTCATACTCTATTTCTCTTTATTTCTCCACTTTATCTAATAACTTTATCTAAAGCAGACAGTAAAAATATTAACCTGTGTTTCCAAAAAGTAGATGAGTTTCTAATCCCAAGACTATGATGTAGGAAAGAAGATGCTGTTCTGTTTCTGGCCTGCTTTTATGTTTGTATGAGATTAGGAGAGGCTTCAGACTGGTTTCAAAGTGGAGATAGGTGCTCACTTTTGATGCTTACAAGTCTGAGGAACAGGTTGCCTATACAGTTCATTTGTTTACACTGGTGTTTAGCTAGCTCTTGTGGATGCTGTTTGGAAACCCCTCCTTCTTCTGCACAGGGATCCCAGGCTGTTAAGACTGTGTCCTGCTAAATGAAAGTCATGTTTTTGCATTGCTCAGCACTGTGACACCAAACTGGCTTCAGGATGTCGTGTGCTTAACACGACAGATAAGACAGAGAACAGAGTAGTTGACATTACTGTTAATAGAGGTTTGATCTAGCATCTGTTGAAATTATTATCTTTTTGCTTATTCTCATAGTCATTTGATCTCACTGAATATTTGATTTTGAGATGCGGAATTTGGATTACATACTTCAGAAAAAGATGACTAACAAGGAGGCTCAAAAAACATTCTGATAGGGATTTTGTAAGTAGATTGATACTTTCCTTGCATCAGCTGCAGTGTAAGTAGTTAGACCATGATTCTTACAGGCCTGAAGTAATGTGGGAACCACTGCTTTCAGTGCCCAGCCTCATGCATTTACACGGCCTGATACTTGGGAATAGATTCTCAGCACATTCTGAAGCTCAAACTTTTTTAAAGTGTCAAGTATATCTATCAAGAAATACAACAGCCAATTTTTGAAGCCATTACTGAAAAAAAAATATTTAAAAGATACAAAAGCATAGGTTATTTAGCAAAGCACTTAGCAGGAAGCAGAATGATGAACTAAGTGAATGAAATAAGATATAGTTATAAATATTATGGGATAAAAAAACATACTTTGTCACTCATCGGTCAATTCAATTTATGTAGAAAGAGATCTAGAAGGATTATCCAGTTCTCTAGTGCCTCACTAATTCTCAGTTTTTCTCCCCCAAATTAAAATCAAGGCATTTGGAACTCATCTACAAAGTACAAATATTACGGAAAGTAGTTTTGAAGAAGAAAGCTGTCTTCTTCACAATACTGGGTGCTGCAAAAGCTGTAACAAAATCTAAAATAGATCCCTTTTTTGTATTTGGCTTAGTCATATGAGGGTATACAATAAAACAAAGGGAGTACAAAACAATGTCCTATATATTTATAGATCGGATATAAATAGTTCAGCTGCAAATGTTGAAGTTCATTTTCATAATTTCTCCTTTATTTTTCTTACATTTACACCGTTACAAGATAAGCACCATTATTTTTGTTTAGACTGCTAATACTGCTCCCATTAGATGAAAGAGAGAATTCAAAGGAGAAAGTAATATATGAAGAGGATTTGAATTATCTTTCATTAACTGATCAACTCCACTACAGTGGTGCTCCTCTTTTGACTAAATCAGCATTTCTTGACACTGCTTCTCTTTTGCTCTCTCCCTTTCAATGATCTTTCTGCATATAAGTGAAATCAATAATTGTCTGCTAAAACGGCTTCCCAAATCCACTTTACTAACAGAGACACAGTGCACTGGAAAAGAAAAAGAATTCTAAAATATGACACTTCTTTTTCCTCCCCACGACAAACAAATGTAAGGCATAAGATTCTTTCCAGGAAGAAAAATGTTGCATGAGAAGAATTGCTAAGCTGCCAGTTAAGAAGTGACTCAAAGAACCTATATTCCTTCCCATGCTTGTTTTTGCTTTTGGGGGGGGGGGGGTTTGTTTTGGTTTGTGTTTCTTTATTTTGGTTTGTTTGTTTTTATTAAATCAGTCTGCAATTGCATATACTTATATATATATACCTCAAGCTATTGCAAATATAGGCATACAAGATGATAGGAAAAGGGAGAAAAAGCTCACCAGTGGTGTCCCCCAGGGATCAGTGTTGGGCCCAGTTCTGTTTAATATCTTCATTGATTTAGATGAGGGGACTGAGTCCATCATCAGCAAATTTGCAGATGACACTAAGCTGGGGGGGAGTGTGGAAGGCAGGAGGGCTCTGCAGAGGGACCTGGACAGACTGGAGAGTTGGGCTGATTCCAACGGGATGAGGTTCAACACGGCCAAGTGCCGGGTCCTGCACTTTGGGCACAACAACCCCATGGGGAGCTCCAGGCTGGGCACAGAGTGGCTGAGAGCAGCCAGGCAGAGAGGGACCTGGGAGTCTGGATTGACAGGAAGCTGAACAGGAGCCAGCAGTGTGCCCAGGTGGCCAAGAAGGCCAATGGCATCCTGGCCTGGATCAGGAACAGCGTGGCCAGCAGGTCCAGGGAAGGGATTCTGTGATCAGACATTGGAATGGGCTGCCCAGGGAAGTAGTGGATTCTCCATCCCTGGAGATATTTAAAAAGAGACTGGATGTGGCACTCAGTGCCATGGGCTGGTAACCGCAGCGGTAGTGGATCAAGGGTTGGACTTGATGATCTCTGAGGTCCCTTCCAACCCAGCTGATTCTATGATTCTATGGAAAGAGTAGGATAAACAGTCCTGTGTATCAATCTTAATGAAACTATCACTTCTGATAAAAGCCTATTTATATTTCACTTTAAATCTAACTGATCTACTTATCCAGTTAGCTCAGTCATGCCAATGATTTTCCTCCAAAATCTGAGCAAAAAAATCTTTCTCCATTTCCCTGAATGGTTTGCTGGATGAGTTTCTTGTCTTTACCCACTGTCTTGTCACCTATCTTAGCAGGATTGCTCCTGCCACATGACTGACAAGAGGCAAAAAAAAAGATATGCCATATTGAAATGTGAAGTTGTTCATATTTGGCTACCATTTTCCTTTGTTTTATTTATTTACTGTAAGGCCTTTTCTTAAAGAGCACTAAGATTATCAAGGCCGCTATGCATCTTCGTAGTACTTACATATATGATCTTAAAGTGTGTCCGTAGAGGAAAAAACCCAAAACACTGTTGGAAGTAATGTGTTTGAAATGTTTTGATGAAGTGTTCTGACCCAGTAAAGAACATGATTTATTGAATTTTAATGTTGTGGGATTGCCACATAACAGTCTATTTTAACGCATAAAAAAATATTCAGTGGGGGAAAAATGTAATGACTATTTACAGCAAAGACAACTTGATTTCAGGTACCATTAAACTGCCTCTTGAAAATCCAAGTGTACTAAATGGTTATCCCTTCTTAACAAATGTGTTGACTTCTTCAAGGAAATCCAATAAATTTTCAGCCAGGGCCCCTACTGAGGGGGAAGAAAAAAAAAAATCATTCTTTTCCAAAATTCTATTGACCCATGTGTGTATTACTTCTCTCTTTTATTATAGCATTTACTTGGCTTTTGAGTCCTTATACCAGGCTTACTGGTCTGTAGTGTGACTTATCTTCCCAGGAACCTTTGTATTGTATGGGCCACTTTTCACCTGTCTGGTGCTGATGTAGTCTTAAGCAAGAGGTTATATATTCTGCAGTAAGTAATTCAGCTATTTCATCTTAAATCAACAAATACATAGGTAAATAGTGGCTCATGCTTCTCTCTTTATTTGTTTATCCTGTACCCTCTTTCACTGATAAATCAATATGAGATAGGTATTCAAATTATCCATCTGGATCTCCTTCCTCATGAAAGACTTGTTGAAAGACTGAAGAGCAGAACTCAAGCCTTTGAGGCCTTCATTGCAACTCCCACTTGATATACAAGTGCTTTCCTTTCCATTTTTGAAATTTTTGAGTCACTTGTTTCTGGGAATGCCCACGTCTACAGTCTTACATGTAGTGATTAGCTAAGCCCCTAGCTCATGTCTATGTCTGCCCAGAACAAATTGATCTTGAGTATTTCTTTAACATCTCTTACCATCACAGCCAACTCCAATAGGCATTTTTGCAGCTTGCTATATATTTTCTCACCTTCCCTCACTGTCTTTTCCAAAACAGATGTGCTGCTACCTGTTCCCACAACCTGACTTATTCAATAATCTTAGGGGCTACAACTGTCCCCTAGCATGTGAAAGACCATGGCATAAATATCTCCTGGGTGATAAAATTTTAAAACCCTCTGAGATGGTTTCTCTAATAGCAAGAATATAGGATAAGGTTTTCTCAGTTGAGAACAGTTATTCTGTTGAACAGAATAATTATACAGCTATTGCAAAGCTCTACAGACTAATGGCTGAAAAAGTCATTTGGGACTTGGAAGCCTGGATTCCGGTCCCTGTAATAATGAGTGTTTAAAGTGTATTCTTGTAATGTGGATACATTTAAAATAAAAAAATTGCCTCTCGAATCAGCAAAGTTACATCCAACCGAGCATGAGGCAGTGCCAGCATAGTTCGCTCTGTTTAAAATGTATTAAACTTATTTCCATTAACATCCCCCCCTTCCACTCCAGAACCCTTTCCCCTGTTTACAATCATTAAAATGTATCAAGGCAAAATCTCATCAACAGACCCCCCCTTTATCAGAACTAAAAAGATGAAATGCTAATGACTTCTGATAAGCTGCAAGACCAGTAATGCAAATTGATAGCAAATACAAGAACTCAGGGAAAACATGAATACGAGGGGAAAACTCGTAGCTATCAATTTGCAACCTCTGGCAATAATTGATGAGAAGGAACTTTTTACTACAAAAATTCGGAGAAAAAAGGGGAAAATCAGAAGTGAACAGAAAACTAAAAAGCTCAAAAAGCAGCGACCAACAAGAGGAAGCAGCACCAAGCAGCAGCAGAAAGCACCCCCACCAGTGACTTCAAAGAGGAGGTGAAACTTCAGAGGGTGAAAAGATTGCTAAATGCCTTTCCTTCCTTTCTTTCTTTCCTTAATAGCTGATTAATTTCTTTCCTGGGCTGATTAATTTGTTTAAAAACCTGTTTTCCTTCCCTTTCTCTCTCACTGCTAACTCCTTCCCAAGGAGTTCATAGAATCATAGAATCATAGAATTAGCCGGGTTGGAAGGGACCTCAGAGATCATCAAGTCCAACCTTGACCCACCGGAGCACAGTTGCTAGACCATGGCACTGAGTGCCAGATCCAGTCTTTTTTAAAATGTCTCCAGGGACGGAGAATCTACCACCTCACCGGGCAGAGTTCCTAAATTGTAGGCCTTAACCACCTCAGATTAGCTGAGCACGAGGTGAGGGACATGTCAGCCATCTCTTCCAAGTGATGAAGACCTAGACTGAGTTTGTAAAGATGACAATGTCATCTTGGTAGATGATACTGTAGAACTGTTCTTGGATGTATATGTATATTAGCAAGCCAACTTTCATTATTCAGGAGTTAGGCCAAACTGATACTTGTACTCTACATGGATAGAATCCCACAATTGATTATTTAATTAGTGACATGTCTGTATTTTATGAAATTCAGTGCTATTGCCACATCAAATTTAGACAGTTTCTTTTGTATGCATATTGTATTTCTGGACAAAACATCACCTCTCATATAATTACAGTTTTCAATCCCTAGTCTCAGATTATTATTTTTTTAAGATCTGCTGTCATATCTATTTTTGGAACTGCAGCTTTTTAATATCCCTCATTAGCATTCTTTCCACTTCATATAGTTGATACTTATAGTTCCAGTATTCCTTCATAGTGATTGCTGTCTTATCATTCCTAGCTTCACTGTCATGAGTTACTTCTATTTTACAGATTTGAGACAAACAAGAAATACTAATCCACTTGAATGGCTTTTAGCCACTTACAAAGAAACTGTTTAAGAGCAAAGGAAGGGGTGTTGTCATTGACCTTGTCCTGACCTTATAAAACTGCACAGGTCAGACCAGTGTGCTGGGCCATCTCATTTAAACTATATTATTACCTAGAAAGGTTGAACCAGATGACCCTTGAGATCACTTCCAGGCTGTTATTCTGTAGCTCTACGATTTTCATGCAAGTTCATGAAGCACGTTGTGCCTCATAATAGGCAGAAGTGTCTCTTCTCCCTGTTATGGGAGCTGTGCATCCACTTCCAGTGCTTTAGCATCTAACTGCTTGAAGCTCTAAAGTTGCATGTGTACTTGTGTAGATGCAAACGTAGTGTCAAAGTTTGTGCATACCATATTGACACCTTTCTGCAAATTTAAGCCTATATGTATCATTAGAAAGTGACACCTAGATAGTATGACTTTTTATCAACTCTTCCTATATTTCATGTGCTGTAGATTTAATCATTCTGTCCTAGATTCTGCAATTATATCTGCTACTGTCTTCTAAGACAGTTTTCAAAAGCAAACATTCAGACTATGTCAACAAATTATACATTTACATCTGCAAAGAGATACTTTTGTAAAAAGAAATGAGTGAACAATTGTTGGCACATACAATTGGCCTGTGTAAATACTTGCCTGTAGAAATGAAAGCACTACACTTGAAACAGAGTTGAACAAAGTTCAAAGGAGTAACACCCTGAATAATTTATTTTTCAGCAGGGTAAGTATGAAGTTTAGACTCACATTAAATCAGATTCAGGACTTCTTTTTCATCTGTGATGAAACCAGAATCTCTTAATATGCAGTATTGTATAATTACAAAACAAACAAACAAACAACAAAGAAACAAAACAAACAGTGGTTTAGCAAAAGGAAAGTTGATGAGCAAGAGTTTTCATAGTTGGTGCTATTATTCTCTCCCTTATTCAGTAATTCTACTGTTAGAATTAGTCAGGAGACTGCAAACTTTCAGTCACCTACTGGCTTTCTCTAGGGGATCCAGACCCACAGGACAGCACAAGGTGTTCTGAGCAGAGACATTCTTGTGTCAACCTTTTGGTATCTTTTTTGTATTGGATAGATCCATTGGTGCAGGACCAGAAATGACAGTGTTCACCTTCAAGTCTTAACTGCCAATATTCAAATCTATCACCACATTCTGTGACTTTTTTTGTTTAACAGTAAATGTAACAGCCCCAGAAGGAGAAATAAAAAAACTTGTTCTGATTCCCTCTAACACAGAACAGAGCACAAAAAGGGTGTGAACTCAGACCACTCAATAGTAGCTAATTATTTGCGAAAGCAGAGATGGGCAAGAAAAATTCAGATTATTTACTTCCATCATACAGCAGCTTGAGAAAAGGCACTGGGTAGGGGTTTTTTGTGGAAAATGCTCTAACCCACTTAGCTGACCAAGGCAAGCCACGTAATCTTTCTGCCTTGCAGAAAGGCACTTGATAGTATCTCTCACATTATCCTTCTAAATAAAATGTCCAGCTGGACAAGCACATAATGGGATGGGCAACCAGCTGGCTGATGGCTTGAGCTCAAAGGGTCATAGTAAATGGGACCACATCAGGCTGGTGACCGGTCACCAGTGGGGTTCCATAGGGATCCATCTTAGGGCCAGATCTCTTTAATATATTCATAAATGACTTAGATGCAGGACTTGAAGGCTAACTGATTAAGTTTGCAGGTGACACCAAATTAGGGAGAGCAGTTGACACTCCTGAGGGCAGAGAGGCCCTGCAGAGAGATCTAGACAAATCAGAGTGCTAGACAATTGCCATTTGTATGAAGTTTAACAAGAAGAAGCGCCTGATCTTACACATGGGACACAGTGACCCTGAATACTCCTACACACTGGACAGCAGCCCTGTGGAAAGGGATTCTGGTTGAAAGCAAGTTGAATATGAGCCAATAGTATGCCCTGGCAGCCAGGAGGGCCAGTCAGTTCCTGGGGAGCATCAAGCTCAGCATTGTTGTCTGGTTGAGGGAGGTGATTGTCCCACTTTACTCTGCATTGGTGTGGCCCCATCTTGAGTACTGTGTGCAGTTTTGGGTGCCCCAGTACAGAAGTGATATAGAGGTACTAGAGTGTCCAGAGAAGGGATACGAGGTAAGTGAAGGTCATTTATGAATATATTAAAGAGGGAAAGATGTATATGGAGCAGCTAAAGGCACTTGGTCTGTTCATCCTGGACAAGGGGAGCCTGAGGGGACATACTGCAGCTCACTGCTTCCTCTCTAGGGAAGGAGGAGGAGCAGGTGCTGACCTCTTCTCTGTGGTGACCAACAATAGGACCCAAGAGAATAGTAGGAAGATATGCCGGGGGAAGTTTAGGTTAGATATAAGGAAAAAGTTTTTGATCCAGAGGGTGGTTGAGCAGTGGAACAGGCTCCCTGCGGAAGCTGTTATGGCACCAAGCCAGCCTGAGTTCAAGAAGTGTTTGGATAATTCTCTCAGGCACATGGTGTGTGTCTTGGGGCACCCTGCACAGGGACAGGAGTTAGACTTGATGAGCAGATTTTGTGGTTCTATGATTCTATGAACTGACAGTGGGAAAAAAATCCCACTCTACCATTCAGATGGGTGGGAGTGTTGATCTGCTAGAGGGTAGGAAGGCTCTGCAGAAAGGTTAAATAGATGAGCTGAGGCTAATTGCACCAGGTTTAATGCCAAGTGCTGGGTCCTGCATTTCAGCTACAAAAACCCTAGGCAATCCTACAGGCTTGAAAAAGACTGGCTGGAAAGCTGCCAGGCAGAAAAGAACCTGGAGGCTAAGTATGAGAAAGCAGTGTGCCCAGGTGGACAAAAATGCCAACAGCAGCCTGACTTGTATCAGGAACAGTGTGGCCAGAAGGAGAAGGTCTGTGATCATACCCCTGTAATTAGCATTTGTGTGGTGAGACTACACCTTGAGTGCTGTGTTCAGTTCTGAGACCCCTGCTACAAGAAACATTTTGAGTTGCTGAAGTGAGTTCACAGAAGGGCAACCAAGCTGGTGAAGGGTTTGGAGAACAAATCCTGTGGGGAGAGCCTGAAGGATTTAGAAATGTCCAGTATGGAAAAGAGGAAGCTGAAAGGAGATGTTACTGCTGCCTACAGCTACCTGGAAGGAGGTTGTAGGGAGGTCAGTGCTGGCCTCTTCTCTCAAGTAAATAATGACAGGACTGGAGGAAATTACCTGAAGTTGTGCCAGGAGAGGTTTAGAGAAGAATTTCTTTACTGGAAGAGTAGCCAGGCATTGGAAGAGGCTGCCCAGAGAGGTGGTGGAATGACCACCCCTGGGGGTATTTAAAAACCATGTAGATGTGGGTTTTCAGGACATTCTCTAGTGTGCATGGTATGGTAGTTGGATTTTTTGGTGTTGATTTGTTTGGGGGGTTTTTGATGGTTTTAAGTGGTAATCTCAGAGGTCTTTTCCAACCATGACAATTCTATGACTCCATGATTCCAGGATCCAGTTTTGGGGGCCATGCAGTTTCAAACAGATGTGTGAAAAAATGAAAGTTCATTCTAACATCCACCGCAAATGTACTTAGGAGTATCCTATTTTTATTCTTCACCATAACTACTTCTAGCCACAGCACATAGTTCTGCAATCTTACATACATTTGTAGATTCTGCTTCTTGTCCCATAGTTGCACTGGTTAATTTAGTAAGCAAATTAAACTTGGAGTGTACTTTCTGCAAAGTCATGGAATTTAATAGTAAATTAGATATCCTGTCCATACTCACAGCTGTCAAAAAAATAAAACAAAATAGAACCAAACCCCTAAGTTCTGTAAAAATGGACAGTAGGTCTAGAAGATAGCAGGGACAGCTGTGGTATTTCCTTTTAGCTAGCAGTGAATACTGATTGGATAAGTTTTCTTCAGGGGTTTAAAGAGGAATTTTCTGAGAGTAAAATTAGTCTGGGCAGTTTATATGAATAAACACATTCATTTATCATGTAGCACTTTTTTTTTTTCATTAATGCCATATTTCGAGCTATAAATAGAATTGCTGCTAGTTTATGTCAAGTATATCTTCCTTCCTTTTTCTGTTGTGCAAACATTATCATAAAGAATAAATCATAAAAAAAAGCTTGGTAAAGTTGAAAACTAAATTGCCAAAGCAAATTGCCAGTTACTAAAGTGGCCCTCACAAGTAAGTAAAGAGCACATGCAGACACTTAAAATCTCTTTAAACTATCAGTCATATTGCAGCTTCACCTCCTGGAATGCTAGTCCTGTCAGTTATGTAGCATGTGCAGGGGAAGAGCAGCAGGACAAAAACTGATCCAAACTAAAAGCTGCATGTTAAGTGAATAACAAATTAATATGATGAAATGGATCTTCCTTTTCCCAGATACTTACCAGGAGATGAAATGATGAATTTCACATGCAAGACTAACAGTGACAACAGTCTGGGGTATTGCTAAGAACAAGCAATTCTTGAACTTCAGAATAAAAACTTACAGACTGTTAGAAATTTCCAGCAAATGCCATTTGAGCCTCAGGAGTGCAGGCCAATTCTGAAACTAACTTTAAGATCTATGGTTCAAAGGGGTGCATGATCTCTTGAGCATTCAAATGCTGTTAGTGTGCTAAAGCAGGCATAGAAGCCTGAATATGAGAAAGTCTGTAGCTGGATGACCAGCTCTTGTGTCTCCTCTGAAGAGAAGCAGCAGATGTTGCAGGGGTTCAGTCAGTACTTGCACACTGTTCTTGGATGGGGGTCTGTGAAACGATCTCTCTTCATCTCCTGGCAGGGATGTTCCAGTTTGTATTCCAAATAGAGTGATGAATTTTTGCGAGATCTGTGCCTTGTGTACTTTGATTCTGTCTGGCCCAATGAATCATCTCACATTTACATCTTACATTTAGTAAGCAGACAACTGTAAGGAAGGGCTTAGTTGTTCCTTCTTCAAGTTGTGATACCACTTGATTTTTAGGACCTGCTGAGGTGGAGTATGTGTTAGTCCATACAGGCTGTCAGAAAGGAGAATCTCTTTTCCCCGGTGTGTTATATGGAGACGACACTCAGACATATCTAGTTTACATTTAAGAGGACAATACAATAATTGGTAGTGTTTAAAAGGAAATGCTTAGGCTCCTACCCCATCAGAAGAGTGTTCTCTTGAATTGCAGAGTCATTGGATGTGTTGGCCTTGAGACTGCGTCCCAGTCATACTTCTGACTAGCTCAGGCTCTGCACACTTGTTTGCTAACCTCTCCAATCCACACGCTTGAGCTCTGCAGTGGGGATCAGGTGCCTGAAGATGAGTTGTGTGGGAGCTGCTGGTGGATGTTGCATCGCCACCCATCAGAGAATATAGATGGCTGAATAGTGGAATTCCTTCCTTACAAAGAATTTGAATCACCAATCAGTATGTGACAATTTGTTACTTGTTGCTTTCAACACTGATATCTGCATTTCTGTTTCATGAGACAAGTACAGGAAGATCTGTTACCTATGTGCTTTGCCAGTTCTGCTGCAAAGGGCAAAATGGATTCCTACCATGCTTTCTCGTCCAGAGGATAAATTTCCGTGAGAGCAGATTTCACAATTAAAGCTACAAGATCTTTTCTACTTCAGACCTGGTTTTGAACTTCCAAAAAGATCATGAATCTAAACTGCTGGTCAGTAGTGAACAAACCATACTATCCACATATTTCAGATTTAAGCAGACTAGAACATATTTTGAACATGTGAAGCTGTTGGCACAAATAAAACATAGTTTTTCCTTTGAGAAACAGTCTCACAACCCTAACCTTTTAAAGCAGTGTAGAGTGTTATATGTATTTTTAAATGTTACTTTTTTTATACAAGAACTACTAATCTGATATTTTATGTTACAGAGATGGCTTTCAGCCAGCTGGCATGAGGCAAGTTTAATTCTATAGAAATGTTTTCTAAATGTGTTAAGATTTTATGGGCTACGTGAAAAGTCTTAAACCGTTTCTCCTTAAACATAGTTTTGATAATTAAAACCGCCTTGTACTTTCTTCAAAACCAGTTGATTTTTTTTAGTATGGAAATGTAAGGGATAAAGTACAGAAGTGAGAATTATGCTCCAGACATTAAATTTTGTAAGGCTTTCCAGCACTCTGGAATATCTATCACTTCAAATGGTTGCTCAGTCACTGAACCTCCCATGCCAGAGCCAGCTTGAAATGCTGATAGTCTGAGTAACCACCTACTTTGACAAAAATTGTCACAGAACTCTCTTCCATGACCTGACCCACAGGTGCTGTCAGGTACCGTAAGAGTAATTATGCCTTCTTGTCTGCAGTAGGGTATTTAATTATTTAGAATCTACTGCTACATGAATCGTAAGCAAGTGCTTATTTTATGGAAAGAAAAAGCACCGCTAACATCTTCAGCTGGTGCACTACCAACTGTGCACAGTATGATCTAACATTTAGATGTTAGCACTGCCTCAGTGGGTTCAACAGTCAAAATTCTTCAAATACTAAATTATACAAAGTAAAAAGCTCTCATGCATGATAACCCTACGCACACTCAAAGTCCCCATGATTTTGTGTATGCTATTACAGAAATACTGCATGACTTTATCATTTTAGCAATTGTACTTAGTTGAAGTTCTGTTACAAAAGTGCTTTGATTTGTTAGTACTGTAAAAGGTACTCAGATAAATAGTTAAGGTACTCATAAATAGTTACCTGCTGAGCACCTGTATTGGCTGGGTAAACCAATATTAATGCTGATGCAATTAGCTAACTAAGGAATTCCTTGTATGTGGCAGTATCCCTTGATAGTGAGAAAAATGTAGTGTCAAGAAAGAAAGTAATTAGGTTTGTGTGATCTCAAAGTGCTATAAATATCCAGAAAGAACAAAAAAGTGAATTAAGGGAAGAAACACTTTTCCCATGTGTTTTGTGGGCTCCATCCAATATTTCTAACATGTTTAATAGTGGTAAAAATTGTCATTGGCAAAAAATTTTAAAAAACCTCCACCCCTTGAGAAAGGCCCGTGACTGGAGAAGTGCAGCAATTCCAGGTACTACTTGAGCTGCACCCTCATGATTAAGACAAGCCACCCCTCTTGAAGACTTTGTTTACTATTTTAAAGCCGTAATCCAGACTCCTCATCTTTTGTATTCTACATGTTGCAGGTAATAGATGAAGGTTTTTGAACTGGAGAGAATCTGTGTTTTGGTAGGTGATATGCTGGGGAAGCAGAAGCAAGTGCAGATCAGTGAAACAGTATAATATCAGACTAGAAACAATAAAGCATGCTTCCTCCTAATATATTGCTCTTCTATCTGCATGGAATCATTATTTGCTATTTCTTCATCTTCCCTGACTACAGCTATTATCAAAAGGTCTTTGAAATAAGCACAGATCCAGCAGGGCTGGGATTCCAGTTAGGTCATATAATTATATGACATCAGAAGTTTCTGGGGTGAATGTTATAGACATCTGGTGGACAAAACCCCTGCCAGATGGTGTGCAAAAGGCAATTTGCACATGTGGCTCATATGGTTAGTTTCTATGCCACTGTCTTGTCAGCAGTTATTTTGTGTAGTCTCACAAAGCATTTCTACTGCTGCATTGATACCTCTGAAATATCTTACCATTACCCCGTTGCTGCCAGTGTTGCCTCTGTTTTTATTATACACGGAACTTTGTACCTGCTTGGGTTTTTTTGGGTTTTGTTTTTTTTTTCAAACTGGACAAGGGTGTTTCATTTAGTACTTTCTAGAAACCCTTAGGTCTTTGGAAGATTAAGCTTTGAGTTCAATCTACTATTGCAGAATGGAACTTCATAGTCCTCTTTTTTTTTTTTCATTCTTGTCACTGCCTTTTTGTTACTACCTTTGTATACTTTGTGACATTCCTATGACTGTAGAATTCTCAGTGATTTTAACAGGAGTCTGCTATGAGTAGAGGTAATAGAGGTATGAGTAGAGGATAATGGCCAAATAGCTCCCTAGTACCTCTTATTGTATCCTGTAGGTGTTGCATTTCTTTTGGATGTTCTGTGAACTTTCCAAATTATTATCTATTAGCTGTCAATTCAACTATTTCACATGTGTTTTCTTCCTCTCAGAAAACAATTTTTTCCTGTGTCTGTTGAGTTTCCTGTCCAACTGTTGGTACAGTTTTGCTCAAGAATATTTATCCTGTTCTTGCAATTAGTAGGTTATGGGGAAAAATACTTTTTCCCAACATCTCCAATAATCATCATTATCAAATGAGACCTGCAGTAATTGTCTCCTTATTTAATACAAAGCTGTGGGCAAGTATCAGTGTACACACACACACAAGTAAAACCAGACTCTTTGCCAAAGCAGCAGCAGGACCTGTGATAATCAGTAAGAGCTGTTCCATCCTGTATATAATGAAAAGGAAGGAAAAAACCAAATCCCCCAATCCCAAACAGATATTGTTTGTAAAACAGAGGTCCACTTTTACCACTTTAGAATGATTTAGCAGTTCTGAGATGGTACTTTATTTGTGATAAAAAAGAATATAACTATGCAGTTAACATAAAAAATAGATTTTATTTCTGAAAGCAAATAGACTTGACGTGAACTTCAGAATTATTTTAAAAGGCAATAAAGTAAATTAAATAGCATCTTTCTATTCTAGTTCATTAGTTAGTGTTGTAGAGATTTACTTCTTTAGCTGTGAAAATAGAAATTCTCAACCATTCTTATTTTAGACCTTGAAAGTGTGTTGAGATATCCCAGGCTGCACACAATGGAACTGAAATTAAACATAAGCTGATTAGTTTTATAACATGTTGTGTGATTAGTATGACCTCTTGTGTTAGACATGGGAATAATAATTTATTTATTCACATCATGAAACAATTAAACAAGTAGATAAAATATCTAAAATCCAGTCACAGCACTATCACTGCCACTTGTACAAAGAGGATAGCAGCAGCAGAGGTACTAAAATCGGGACTTGTAACATTTATTTATTAATTACAAAAATAAATGCAAACATTTAACCGTGTAGAATACACCTACCATGTATTTCAGTCTACCAAGGCTTTCAGAAGGTCGACTTTTTTGTTTGCAATTCTAATACAACCTTGCATGACCAGAGAAGACGAAACTACAGGACAGAGCCTTCGTGACTTCTAAATAAAAAACAAAGTTTTACAAATTTCTTTAAAAGCCTTTCATAGTAAACTAGGTCTTGAGGACCTTATCTTTTGTTTAGGAGAAGACTTGAAGAAAACATCTCAAAGCAAACATAAAGAACACAGCATGAAGAGGAAAGGAAAGATTAGGGCTATCTAAATCTGATAACTAGTTCACAAAGCAAGTATTCTGACAGCAGGCTTGTGCAGGACTTTTAATGACCAATTGAAAAAAGCACAGGTTCCCTAAGATTTTAATTTTCTAAGATACACAAGATTCATTAGTGCTTGGAAACACCAGCAGGATAGGATCAGTGAGGCAGAATTACAGCCCCATGTTTTTCCAAACAAACAATGGAGGATCTGAACCTGTGCTAAATAGTCTTTTTATTCTTAAAAATAAAAATTTTTTTTCAAGGTCTTTGGTGCTCAGATGAACTGAGTGCAACCAAGAGCATCTAAATACCTCTAGTGTATTTTAAAAACACAAAGGAATATTTTTGGAAAGTGCAAGAAGGCGTGTATGGATTTTTATTTATAAGTTGGCTGTTTAACCAATTGTGAGTTATCACAAGGCATTATGAAGCTGTATATCACATATACTCCTATTTGTGGGTGCATTTTCCAAAATAAGCTATGCTATGTAAAGATACTCGAATTCCTTTGTTACTCTTTAAATCCATCTATATTGTTCAATGACAGTATCTACTATATTAGTGAGGATTTATTTAAAACCTTAAGCATACTTAGAAATATATAGCATGTTTAAGCACTTTGTTAATTACAGTACCTCACTAAAATGCAAGCCATTAAAGGGCATAGCATTTCAAAGGAAACTGAATGTCAATCGAGACACAGAAATTATACATAAGCTTTTATACAAGAAAGGCTTAGTGAATGTTGTCTTTAACATCACTGAGAAGTTAAAAGATGCAAGGAAACTTTCCATGTAGTCAAATTTTGCAGCTGATTTTTCATGCCTCAATGACAGTGATGCCTGAAGAGGAAAAAAAATAAATAAAAAAGAAACCCCGTTTATAATCTCAGCTAAGTATGACGAATGGCACAGCTCTATCAAGGTGAATCACTTACAGTGAGCGCGAATCTTCCCTTAAAAATAAATCTTCCCTTAAATAAATGCAGGAGATACTTTACCTGGTGCAGATATTTCTCTGCCAAAGGGAGCTGCAGAAGCGACTTATTCAGTGAGAGCTGGGGGAGAAGAGGCAAAATGGTAGCAGGCAGCCAAGTTAAGGACCGCACTGGCACTGCAGGAAATTAGGCCCTAAGGGGGACACAGCTGCTCGGTAACACCGACCCCCTTCACGGTAAAGTCCCAGCTGACCGGCCAGAGCCGGTTTAGGGTCTCCTAAACCACCCACACTCTGTCGGCCGGTTCTCCCTTCGCCAGCTAAAGGAAGGAGCAGCCGACACAGAGGAGCTGGACATGTGCCTGGGAGGGCTCACGGCAGCCCGAGGGGACCGCGGCCTCTCCCCGTTCCCTCCGGAGGCCTGGGGCTGGGACGGGCGCTCCGAGGCGGGGGAGGGAAGGGAGCGCCAACGCTGTATTTTGCAGGGCGGCGGCGGGAGGGAGGGAGAGGCCTCCGGACAGCCTGGGAGCACGGCACGGCGCGGCGCCCATGTTCCGGAGACGGCGCAGATGTAAGAGGCAGTGGGGGAACGGCGGAGCTACGCGGCGGAGGTCCCCACCGGGTGGGAACGATCCCGAGCGAATGCACTCCCCGCCCCTGGGAGCCCCCGGGAACTCCCGGTTTTCCGCGGCACGCGGGGCTCCCCGCAGCGGGCGGACCTGAGGCGAGGGCAGCCCTTACCTGCGGGCGCGGCGACGGCCGGGGGCGGGATCCCCGAGCGGGGTGGGTCCGGTCGGTGCGGGGCGGGGCGCGGGGGGGGATCCTGTGCCGTCCCCGCCGCCTCACGCCGCGGCCCCTCGCCCCCCCTCAGGTGACGTGATGCCCGTTGTTTTGGTCCGCCCGACCAATCGAACGCGGCGGCTGGATTCTACGGGAGCCGGGATGGGCCCTTCGTGGCGGCAGCAGGACTCTCCCTTGCCGACCATAACGCATTGCGCAGGGTGCACCACCGCCCGGTCCTCCTGCGGCTTTAACGGCACCGGCATGGACGCGCCGCGGCAGTTTCCGGCGGGCTTCGGCCCAGAGCAGCAGCAGCAGCAACAACAACAGCAGCAGCAACAACAACAACAACAGCAGCAGCAGCAGCAGCAGCAGCAGCAGCAGCAGCAGCAGCGCCCGCCGCCGCACTGTCAGCAGCAGCACGGCCAGGACAAGCAGAGCCTCCTCCAACAGCAGCAGCAGCAGCAGCAGCAGAGCCCATGCCTCCAGTGCAACAACTGCGCCTACTACGGGGCTGCTGCGGCAGCCGTGGGGGATAACCTGCCCCTGCTGCTCCGCGCCTCCTCGCCTCTTTCGGGCGCCTTCCGGACTCACTCCTCGCCGCTGTCCTCCGCCGCCTCCTCCAGGCAGGGCAGCCAGCTGAACGTCAGCGAGCTCACCCCATCCAGCCATGCCGGCGCGTCCAGGCAACCTCACCAATACTCCCAGTACCACCAGTGCCATAGCCTGCAGCAGGCAGCCAGCCCCAGCAGCAGTGTCAGCAGCGGCAGCACCCACCACCACCACCACCACCATCATCACCAGCAGCAGCAGCAGCAGCAGCGCCGGGAGAGCAACCCCTTCACCGAAATAGCCATGAGCAGCTGCAGGTACAACGGCGGCGTCATGCGGCCGCTCAGCAACCTGAGCTCGTCCCGCAGGAACCTCAACGAGCTGGATTCCGAGTCGCAGCCGCTTCAGCCGCCGCTCGCCAGTCCCGCAGCCGCCGCCGCTGCCGGCACTCCCGCCGCTCCGGAGATCGTGGTTTCTAAGCCCGAGCACAACAACTCCAACAACCTGGCGCTGTACGGCCCCGCCGGCCCCGGCCCCGGCCCGGGCAGCACCAACAACGGCGGGGGCAAGTCCAGCAAAAAGAAGAACCAGAACATCGGCTACAAGCTGGGGCACCGCCGGGCGCTCTTCGAGAAGCGCAAACGCCTCAGTGACTACGCGCTTATCTTCGGCATGTTCGGCATCGTCGTGATGGTCATCGAGACCGAGCTCTCCTGGGGCGCCTACACCAAGGTAACCTCCGCCTCACGCCCCGACCGACCTGGCCTCCGGTCCCACTGCCCCGCGGCCCCGGGAAGGGGCAGCCCCGGCTCCTCTGGAGAGCCCAGCGCGGGGGGCTGCTCATCTCCCTTCCCCTCCTCGTCCCGATGCGCGGCACCCTGGGGCCAGGCGACCCTTCCCGTGGTCGGGGGTGGCGGTGGGGAGGGACGGGTCCCTGCGCCTGGGTCACTGAGGCGCGGCGATGTCTTTCTTTTTCAGGAGTCGCTGTATTCTCTCGCTCTGAAATGCCTTATTAGCCTCTCCACGATTATCCTGCTCGGGCTCATCATCGTGTACCACGCAAGGGAAATCCAGGTAAAGTGTCTTTCCTTCTGTGGGTGAGGGAGCGCTGCTGGTGTAGCTGTGGGTGCGAAGCGATTTGTCTAAGGGTGCAGTGGTTGTTAAGTACCTGGCGATTCCCCCTCGTTCAGAAGCAGAAGCGATCTCTGCACTCCTGCCGAAGTTGAGGAACAGACCTCAGCCCTGGAGGGACACTCGGCAGGGCATGGTACATGCGAGGTGGCTCTGTCTGATCGGGGCTGTTGCCGGTTGTAACGCTGCGGGATCGCTTAGCCCTGAAGTTCCAACACTTTCTCAGTGACATGCCTGCCGTCTATAGTAGCAGGTGCTCACCAACAGTCTTTTATTTCCCCTATGTCCCAATGACAAAATATTGTGCTGTGCGTTTCTTCTGGCGACAAGGTTGTCTTCACAGTGCAAGGTCTTCGCTGCGCTGTCTCAGATATGAATGTCCTCTGTGGGAATGATTTAAGAGGAAGGGGAAGACTTATGTTCAACGCGTCTTAATTAATGTCTCACAGTCACTCGGAATGTGACAGAGGAGAACTGTCAGGAAAGGCTAGACATAGGAGGAATATAATGATCAAAGCTGTAACATAAGTCTTACAAATAACATTACAGGTTCTGTCTGAGGGACTTAATTCTAATTTCAGTTGTTATTTTATTGGCCAAGAAATTAAAACTTCACATTTCAGCTCAATTGAACACGCAACATACATACATAGCGTACAGCAGATGGATTTCAAAGTTTTAAAAGGAAAAATAGCTCACTCATAGATACAGTGATGCTTTTGCTTTTTCAGCTAGAGGTACCTTGAGCTACAAGCTGAAATGACAGCTTTCAAGGGCAAAGAAGACTTCCACTGGTACGAATCAGTAAAAACAAAACAAATAATTTTTTTTTAAATGTAGATGTAGTACTCTGCTTCTCTGCAAATGAATGCTGTAGTGTCAATGTGAAATGGTAGCACAGTCTCCTACTTAGGCTAATGTTAGAAGAAGTATTGTGTTACTGAAGACTCTTCAACGAATTGGATCCTGTTGTGCAGTTCTTGCACATGCAAAGCTTGTATACCTGGCTCAGAATCCAGTTTCTCTGCATGAACATCAGAGATATTGAAACCTTTTAATGATACTATACTCAATAAACAAGTGTTCTGGTGAAAGAGCATCTTTATAAACTGATGAAGTACTGATGTATAAAATGTGTAAAAATTAGTAAGTGCAACTCTTGCAAAGTGGGAGCCTTCTTCTCTGGCATATCTTCCCACAAGTGGTGTTGAGGCATGAAGAGAAAAGCAGAAATAAAATTCTCTGGAAACATTTGATTAACTATATATATTTTCCACAAACTTTAGATGAAAAATTCTATGCAAAATAACCATATATTTGTAGGTTGCTTATACTATGTAGCAATTGTACTAAGTAGCAACTCTTTTAAGATTTGGTTGGGGTTTTTTTCAGTTAAATAGTTGCAAATTTTCATTTTGTTAGGGGTGTATTACAGATCAGAAAAAAAGAAAAAAAAACCAAAGTGTAATTCTACGTTTTTATTATTTTTTTTTATTTTATTGATTCCTTCGAAAAACTTCCTCATGTATGCGACTACATGGAAAGAGTTATGCAATCATTTGGCTTAATCAAGGTTACTGTGGTTTTCAGTTCTGCCTAACAATGAAGAACAAAAATATACCTGCCTGTAGAACAGCAGTACCCTATGTTTTAGATTGGAAGACACCAAAACTGGAGTAGTGATGGCAGGATCTGCAGCTTCAAGGAGCTCTGTCATTCATCTTAAGAATTAAAAGGAAGTTCTTTTTTTCAGGGAGCTCGTTAGAAGGAAAGGACATAGTATTAACCTTAGCTACTAGGTACTCAATAGCTTTTTAATTTAGATAAAGTCTGTGTCTGTATACACACTTGACCTTAAAAAAAATAACATTCAGAATGTGCAGAATAAAAATTGTGTCCCTTTCTACTTTTAAATTGATGTTATATTTGGCATCTGAAAACAAGAGGTATTCTTAAAATACTTTGGCTTATGATGAATGTACAGAATCTTCTGCAGCCAAAAGAAAATGCAGATGATAACTCTGATAATAGCCTTTAAATCATCTTTAAAGCTGACTGTTTTATGAAGTAAAACATGCCCTTAATTCAAGCAAATATCCTGCTATGTGTAGTAGAATGAGTCATGTAGAATCATTCCCACAGATGGTTGGTTGCGTACTGGACTGTTTGCACCAGCTATTTGTTAGTCCTGTTCAAGTTTGAACATTACTTTCCGATTCTTGTTCGAAGTGCACTTAGACTTTACCAGTGTATATAGCGTACATAAACAGGAATTCATTGAGATAAGAACTGTTCCATAGAACAGGAGAAGGTATTCTGTTTGCAGCATGGTGTCTTTCATACTCTGAAGGACACAAACCATTCTAAGCATACGTAAATTTTTTTGCAAAGCATGAAGCAAAACTTGTTGGGAAATAAAAAGCTAACAGTTTGGTAAATATTACTGGTTGCAGGTTTAGTATTTTGAAATTCCTGGTGACCTAAAATGACAGCAAATGGAAATCAGCCTTTTCTGTGACCTTGATTTGTTGGTAGGAAGTATGAAGAGCCATGCTGCAAGCGAGTCTGTGGGGCAGTGTCTAGCTACATAGCAGGTCTCTACTTTTTCTGTAAAATTGACCTTGACCATATGTGTTGCTTTGAAAACAGTTAAACCAAACTCTTGAGTTTGCCCATCCCAGACCTTGTGAACATTTTAAGTTGGAACAGAAGTGTATGAACACTCGCACATATTCTTCCCAAGCATTGACGTGAGACAAACGAGTTTTCTTTTTAGTCTTTTCTCCCGGTTAGACCGGGGTTGATGTGCGGGGGACGAGCTGGAGAGCCTTCAGCTTTCCCGGCGGAGGGGTTGGTGTGGAAGGGAGGGCGCCTTTGCCGCCGCCGCCTTTTCAGCACCGCGGACAGCTCCGCACCGCGCCTGGCTCCGACCGACCCGGGACCGGCTGCAGCGGGAGGGAGGGAGGGAGGAAGGAGGAAGGGGGAGAGAGGGGCACCCCTCCCAGACCCCCTGCCCCAGGTGAGCTCCCCCGCCGCACAGGCATCCCCCCCGGGACTGTTTTCAGCCTCGCATCCAACACCCTTGAGCAGCGTGGCTTTGTTTGTATAATCCCAGTGACTTGCCCAGAGCCGCGCGCATCTGACAGACTGCATCTTCGGAAGGATGTGGCTGCAGTATTGAAACGAGAAGAACTGTATGGATGGTATGTGGATTCTCCATCCCTGGAGATATTTAAAAAGAGACTGGATGTGGCACTCGGTGCCATAGTCTAGTAACTGCAGCGGTAGTGGTCAAAGGTTGGACCTGATGATCTCTGAGGTCCCTTCCAACCCAGCCGATTCTATGATTCTATGATGCTGTGTAGTTTTGTGAAGTACTGGAAATAACAAAATACTTTCATCACCTAGGTTTTCATTGCTCACACTGTATTGGTTGTTCTGTAGAAAAAAGTGTGAGCTGTTATTAAACTTGCTGTAAACTTGCCAAGACAGTAACAAAAATCAGATGAAACCATCATGATTCATAACCTACTTTATCATTTCCAGAAAAAGTGGATAAAAATTACAATCAAGTTTCCTTTACACCCATCCCTCTTCTAGGAATAAAGAGACAACTGACCAACCAACCCAAGAACAACAACAAAAAAACCCCAAATACAGTGAAAAAAACAAAACCAAAACCAAAATCAAATGTCAAGGTTTAACGCTGGCCCGGCAATTAAACCGAATAATAGATTGCTCTCTATTAACCCCCCTCTCCTCCCTGATAAAGGAAGGAGAGAGAATAAGGGAGAGAGGGTTATGGGTTGGAAACTAAACTACACAACTTTAATGAAACAGTAATGATAAATAGGAAAATATTACTAAATATATACAAATATACAGGAAAATACACCAAACAAACAAAAAAAAGCCCACAACAATGATGATGTTGGAGTCAAGGACAGTGACATTCCCAAATCTGTGTGTCCTCTTTTTGGTCCATTGCCTATAATGCTGTTAAAAACATCACATCTGGGAGATAATGAAATTCGCATTGCTGTCTCTCCATGCTTGTGTGGTTGTTGATTCAGGTCTTCAGAGCAGCAGCCCAGTGTTTGGAAGAACAGTGCGGAAAATTTATTTCAACACTATCCTAGCCTAGAACAGGTATTTGCCTGAGTATTACTCAGACAAGTTGAGAGCTTGAGGAGGTGGAAGAGGGAAGAGCTAAGAAGATACACGATCCAATTATCATAATAATTTTTGATGTATAAATTATTCACTTCATGCATAAACAGTTTGTTACTTAATACTATTTTACATGATTAAAGCAGCAGCGTGGAATATAGTTAAAGCTGTAGTTCCTAGACAACTTATTTTTCCATTCCACATTTTCCTGGCAGAATTTATTGTTAGATCAATAAAGTGGAATTTAAGAAAGTTTTGTTTGGCAGCTTATAAAATAAAGCTTCAGTTTTTCTACTGTTACTAAAAAATAGACTTCTCTGTCTCTAGTACTACTGAAGAATAGAAATGTTCTCTAAGGTTGTACTCCTGAAGTTTTACTGGGACTTTTTTGTACTTTTCAGAGACAAGTATTGAAAACAAAATTCCCTGAGGTTGCCAGTTGTCTTTAATGTCTTTTTTTGGGAATTCCACTACATCTTGGTCTTTCTTGAGAGATGGTGGTCACTGGAGAAATACATACATTGGAACACTCCTGCTTTGTTGATAGGCTTCGTAGAGTTTCTCTTCTGTATAATAAACATCACCCTGCTACATTGCCTGTCCTAAATAATATTAACCCAAGTAATGCTAACCTCTCTTGGGTGGAGTCTGAACCTCTTTTGCTTCTTGTTACCCGTGCTCTTACTCATGCAGAAACAGGAAAGTTGTTGGGATTTGGCAGAAGTGAATAGAAATCTTCTCATTTTTGTATGTCACCTTTTCTTAAATGTATTGCTGGTTCATACTTGGGTAGAACAAATGTGGAAAGTCTTGCAAACTTCAAAATTAAGGTCAAGCCATTGCTTTCACAGCAGAGCCTCCTAGGGCTCCAGGGAGAAAGCAGCTTCAGTCTGTAAATGGTTCTGAAGTAGTGGGAAAATAACGTGCTACTAATGGGTTTGGAATGAAACATTAACTTTTTGGAATGTTGTCACAATTACGAGCCCTAGCTCCTAAGAACCCTTGCTGAAGAATCAAAAATCTTTTCATCTTTTTCCTGTTACTGAAAACTTGAAGAAATGGAGCTGGTAGTATCAGGAAAGAGGATGTAATGGTAAAAAATACACATCTTAACTGGATTATTGTGCAAATAGTAACAGCAGTTTATAGAAGTTTCTTTATTTTATTTACGTCAGTGGAAAGATCACAATGTATTTTTAATGAAGTTGTGTATATCACCTTTGTCTCATTATTTTAGTGAAAACTGTACTAAATAGTTTTTTTTTATGGCTGTCAGAAGATCAGAAGAGATTGTCCTGAGAACATAGTTTACGCTTAGAATGAGTTCTTGTATAAAGGGAGTAGTAAAGCATGAAGATTTTATACTTTAAAGTGGTGTTCCTGAACTAAGGCCTTTGCAACCAAAAATGTTGGTTAATATAATACACAAAAAAATTATATAGTACCATTTTAATGTAGTTGCTGGGAATCACATCTTTGTAACCTACTGATTCATTCAGCTTATCCTTCTTGAACAGTACCTGAAGATGTGCTTCATCTATTCGTCAAGAAAACAATCCTTAGTAAATATTGGCTTATATTGAAGGAGCGAAGAGTGAGGAATTCTGATGATAATTGCATGCATCTTCTCTGGTGCTTCTTTCATTGATTTTGGTGAAGACGGGCAGACCTTTCAGAATTAAATTCTTTGTAAGGAAACACTAAGGCTTTTCATGACATACATACCTCTCTGAAATCCATGTAAAGTATAACCAAAATGTAGGCCTCAAATATTTTTTTGTTTAAAAATGACTACTCTTAGTCTTTTTAGGAGCAAATTACTCTGTAAAGAAACATTAATTAAAAGAAAAAACTGCTCCATTAGAGTGGTATCTTCTAAACTTTTCTGCCTATTAATACTGTAGCACTATCCTGATGAACAGAGGAGAACTGGGTTCTGTGTTATGTGATTAACCAGCAGAATTGTTTATTTTTAGTAATATTTAATAATACTGAATTCTAATTGAATACCTATCATAAATTACTGAAGACTGCAGGAGGCATGAGGGTCATAAATAGAGTTAAAAGGCTGTAGAAGTGTAGCACTAGATTAATTTGTGTTGCAAAATCACTGCTGTGGGTAAGGATGTGTCTTCAGGAAGGGATATAGCTTGATGCTGAGTGTGGGTTTTCAGAAGATGTCAGAGTTAAAGGATGTTTTTGCTTGCAAAAGAGCATATTTGAAATAAAAAATAATGAAGAAATAAATTTGCATGGACCGATATCCATAGATTTTATTGTCATCTGTGGGTAAAAAGCTTTGTCAAGCTTTGTACCTGTAGTCTCTAATAAATACTATTGCTTGTAGTATTTTTGAGTGCTGCTGCATGTCTTCCATAAGCAGTTAAGCATCAGTATTGTGGTTTGATTAGCACATGTAAGATAGCATGTAAAGAAAGAAGCATATGTATAACCAGCATTTACATTTCAGTTTTCATTGTTAAAGAGAATTACCTGGATGAACCCTCACATTTTTTTCTGTCACTTAAATGATGTTTTTACAAAAGGGAATACTGAGATGAAGAGTTCAAGTGCAGTGGAAGTAATCCATGTAGGGCTTGGTAAGTACATTTGAAGCTTTTGCCTATTTTGTAGTCTTATGCTCAGATCAGTCATTTGTCATGTAAATAAGACAGTGTTGTTGCCATCCAGCTATGCCTGTAATTTTCAAGAATTATCTGCCTGCTTTAGCAGATTTCTCAAACACTGCAACATAGAATGTGCTTCACAGTACGTCCTAACGAGATACTGTTGGGAAACTTTATGAAGCATTTTATCCCCATTAGAATTGTTTATTCCAGCTTTCACAGCATTGCAGTTTCTTTAGCACTACTATAGGGTATGAAGATATTCACACCTACCCTACCCCTGACCTCTGATAGTGCTGTCTTTGATGAGAGTAATGCATTATGAAGAAATTCTTCATCTTCAGTCTCTAAACAAAACAAAGATTCATCCCAGGTGGGGAATGGTATGTCTTGTTTTGCAACAGTTGTTACGCTTTTTAGAGTAAGATCTTCTGCAGTGAGGGAATGAGTCAGGTCTTTAATTAAAAATAACAGCTATATAATAGGTTTGATTCAGTCTATACCACTGCATATGTAAAATCTGCATGCACAGAGCTCTGATTTCCGTCTGGAAAACTGGAGAAAGACTGAATCTTCAGGTGTGACTAGGGGGCACAAAATAAATGTTTCCTACCTGAAACAAATAATGAATACGACTAGCAATAATGATCACTAAACAGTCACTGATAGCACTTAGGTTTAATGAAGTTTTTGTCAAAGGTGGTACAGTATTAGTTACAGCTTTTGTACCAGTCATGCACATTTGAGATGTGTGTTTACCTCAGATAAGGATCTGTATCTGTTAACATCTAAATTAGTGAAATGTTCGAAGACTTTAAGTCTGGAGCATCCTCATTTTATGCTAAGCATTTGATCTTTAACACCTTTGTCAATATTAAAATATCTTTTAAAGAAGACCTGGAAACCCATGAGCAGATTGATTTATGAATAAGTTCAGGATGCTCTTTACCTACTTTTCATTTGCCCACAGAGCTGCTCTCTGCAATAGCTGTAAAATTCAGTTTGGACCATCCAGCTACTATATCCAGATTATAGTGTGTTCCTTTAATTATGGATTCCTTGTAGGATTCTGCCCAAGAGTTAGTCATGGGCTCTTCATAAGGAGTGGACTGATACAAGAGAAATTCTTGTCCAGCCAAATTCCAGTATAGCTGAAAATGTATCCTCTGACAGCTAATGCTGAACACAGTCATCTTCTTAACTATGTAATGGATAAAGTAGTTTCACACTTTCTCCTCCTTCTGTTCTTATTCAGGTTTAGGCTTCATGGTAAAAACTTGTGTTCTGTTGAGATATCTGCAGTATGGTAATAACTAAATCTTTATGCAACATGATAGACCCTGGGCCTGATGTGTTCCCGGTTCAGCTTCTGTATCACTTTAATGGCAAAATGTGAAAAATAAAAAAGTAATTTAAAAATATAGACAACTGTCTGCTGCCAGTCCACTTTCCAGATTTGGTTGTCAAGTAGGAAAATATTTGGTTCTCCATTTTTATGTACAACCATTTATCATCAGACTTTGTCTACCTCCCAGCAACAGGATGGGTAGGATACAGCGAAGCCAGATGAGAAATTTAGCAGTGTGGCTAAATACATCCTTTTTTAATTGGTTCCAGTTTTCCTAGGAGTAATGAAGCTGATAATTCCTGAAGAGAGTGAGGCTTCTCTCACACTGAGAACAGTGGCAGATGGAAGCTGTTTTGAGAGATGGCATTTCTTCATGCAGTGATTGATAGAACAATTTATTTTTAGTACCGAATAAAGCAAAACAAAACCTATGTGAAGAATTGTAAAATAATAATTTAAAATAAGCAACATAAAACGTTGATAAAATATTGAAGTGTAAATAGCTCTCTCCAGTAAGTTTTGCTTCTGGAAGAAGATTGTTGAATCAGAGTTACTTAATTTCTGAGGTATTCAAAAAGAGGAAAAGTACAACACAGACCACTAAGTTTCTGTAAAAAATTAGTTTTAAAAATGAGTTCTGTAAAATAGCACAGCTATTCTGCGGGAAAATGTGCTGTGTAATTCAAATACAAAGTTTTGGAAGTGCTGCTTACTTCAATGCAACATAGTTTTCAAATCAGTGTGACCATTTCCGTTCTGCCAAGATGAGCATAGCAGTTGTAGTAGACTCACAAGACTGGAAGCAGTTTGTTGTTGTTGTTTTGGATTATTTTAATTGCATAGTAATTTATTCATTGCAGTCATGTGCTTACCTTTGTGGAAGTGCAAAGGGAACCTAAGCAAATAATCTGCTTTTTCTTTGCAGCTTTCCCTTTTAGACATAATAAAGCTGGCAGAGCTTGTGTCCTGCATTCTTAGCAGGGAGAGTGATTCAGAGCAGGCCAGCAAAAGCTGGTAGTCTTGAATGCTGGCTGATGGCATCTTCAGTGCTGTACTAGTTGTGACGTGGCTAGGTTGGGTTAGGTTAGGTCAGGTTAGGTTAGTTAAGTGCTGAAATATTTCCTGAGGGCTGACTACATTCAAATAACCTTGTTCAGTCTGTAGGTTCTTGGGGAAAAAATCTGTGGTTGAAAGCTAGGTATCTTTTTCATTCCATACCCATCAGTTGTATGAAGTTGCTATTCTGTATTGCTTTGGGTCTCTCAGAGTATTCTCTAGCACAGCTTTCATGTAGTAACATAAATACTCTTTACTTTCTTTGTTATTTCTTCCCTGCAATAATATAATTTCTTTCCTTAACTAACAATAATAAATAGGATAAAACAAGATTAATGGGTGCTTAGTGGACTGGTCCTGTTTTTCTGCTTTGCATGTTTATGTAGGAGACCTATTTCAACTGTTCCTTCTAGCTTATTCTTCTTTCACTTAAGTGATACTCAGAGCTTTGTTAACTCATGGTTCTTCTGTGTTTGCTTGGAGAACATTTTTGGCTGTCATTGACTTGGAGAACATTTTTGGTCATCCCCCTCCCATGCTGTTTGGAATTGTTAGTTTTGGATAGAAGCCTTCTGCACATGTTAACTTAAGGAGGTTGTTCTCATTGTGTTTTAAACAGCTGGGAAGGATGGGATCAGAAACACTGGTATAATGATATGACTGTTAAATTAAGAACATTGTTTAAAAGAAGAAATTTGTGTTTAAACATGGAGTTTGTAGAAACTCCCGATTCAGTTAGTTTCATTCAATCATTCAATCCTGGATCTACTAAGTATCTCAAATTACTATAGTGACCCTGAATGGTGGACTTTTATTCCTGGACCTCCAGTTTGGTTCAAAGGTTCATAAAAGTTCACATAACTAAATATCTTCCTGTTTATTTCAGATATGAGGAAACGCAGATGTGATTGTTTCAGCAAGGGTACAAACTAAATTAGGTTGTCATATGAAATATCTTTTTATTAATGAAAGTTCAAAATATTTTATTTCAATATCAGTCTTTTTTTAACCATCCCTTTTCTATGAATAAGTTAAATAATTCTTTTTATTTTACTATTATTTATAAGCTTGTGATGATTTCTTATTTCACAGCATAATTAGGCTTTTCTCAGACAGTTCCTTTTTTTCCATTACATTGGGAAAGAAATCTTTGTATCTTGAAATGTTGTTTCTTTCCTTTGTAATCCCTATATTTCAGTTCTTATTTCTATTACATGCATGCAAAGTTACTGAGTAGGAAGAAGGACATTTTTATGAGCAACTCACCTTCTTTGGGTCCCTGGAGCACATATGTAGATATGGAGAGACCAATATAGCAACAAATTATGTATATGCCATCAACTGCTGAGTAGTATAATGGTCTTTTGGTGTTGTATGCTCTCAGGAGGTTAAGCTATTTCACAGTAGTTTGATATGTACAATAAAGCTGAAAGTCTGGCCAGTACCATTTAAAAATATTGACCAATGCCTCTGAGTATCTTTAGATAGAGAAAGGTAAAAAGAATACTGTCAGTATGTGATTAAAAACAGAAGGGAAATATGGGTAGGAGAAACTTAACACTGTATGCTTAGACAGAATTAAACCCTATATTAGTCTATGTGGTCATAAATATCTTTTATTTGTAAAAAAAAATCTCACAGAGTATTTGGAGTGGGATTTTTATAGTTTTCTTAAGGATGGAGTTAAAAAAAAAAAACAACACACACAAGCCTGGTAAGTGCATTATTTAACACATACCTCTTGAAATGGTTTTGTCTATGTGTGGCTTGTGAGAGTAACTAGGCTGTTTTATTAAGCTTATGTGAAGTTTCTGTTGCTGCAACACTGAAAATATGGTTAACAAAAACTATAAATGGTCAAAATCTCTTACACATCCCTTCCTTAGATGATAAGGTTTAAACACAGACTTAGAGAGAAATATTTTGAGCCTGTTTAGCCACCTTCACACATGAAGTTTCCTTTACATGCATAGGCATATAGTGTTCATAGCAAAATATCAATAACTGTGAAAAATTTACTTTGCACAGAGATGCCATTTTTAAATAAATAGGCATAAATAAATACATGAATAAGCATTAATAAAATAAGCAAATAACTCTTGTGCTGAAGCTAAGGGCTTTTACGATAGTGTGTTTAAATTGGCATTTTTATAATTGTGTGTCTGTATGAGTGTATACATGTGTAAGAGAGAGAGCAGTCTGTCTTTCCCATATTAGTGATCTAAGCATGATTCATTTGGTAGGCAGTTATATCTACAACACCTTGTGGATCTATTTCTAGGGACCCACTAGAAAGTTTGGTTTTAACTCTTAATGTGGGAAGTGTTCTGAAAAAAAAATAAGATAGCCAAGCCATCAGGTAGTTTTGTGAAAAACATATTTGCCTTCAGTGCTTTGCATGCACAGGTGTTTGGTGCATCATGACTTTATGTATCACCTAAACTCACTAACATATCTGTTCAGTGGCATTGTATGTAGGATGACAATTACAGTAACCTTCAGGAAGTCCTGTGGACCCTCCAAGGTCAAGGACAGGCCTTTAGACCTTACAGAGTATTTGATTATGTGACCTCTGGTGATGGAAAAAAGTCTTTTTCATCCACTAGTTAGGAGGAACTGTGTTAAAGGCTTTAGATGTCTGTCTTCTCTCACCACATGGTTTTAAAAATAATCTGCACTTAACCGAGTGCTGTAGGGCAGTAACTTGGCTGTTTGAAGTAGTGAGGCAAAATTAGTATCTGTCATCTCTCAGTACTATAATTGTCTTTTTGATTGTGTAAGTGATATTTTAAGGACCACAAGCTATAGAAAAATGACTAGTCAAAAATTTTGCTACATCAGCAGTCCCATGGACTGTATTTTGCTACTCTGAGTCATAGTGCCTTCAGTTCCTTTATAAAGTTTAAGTGATGCCAGTATTTAACCGTTTTAAATTTGAATTTAACAATTGCAGCAATATGTTTAGGAATACAGTTGATTCCCCTTTTTCAAGGAGCTGTATGGCTGATACTAATTTGTTACTGTTTATTGCCTGCTTTTTACTCCTGTGTTTACATATCCTCACAGTATTTCATCAAGAAGGTGGTACACTTTTCAGATTTGTTCTTTTACCAGGATTTTAAAGGCATTTTTAGAAAATTAATAGTTTCCTTGTCTTTGCATTAATGAACATCCTGTTAGCCTTCTTGTGGATTTGTTTTAATAATATTATTGATTTACAAAATTAACTTCTATCTTTTTGTTTTAAGTTGCTTCAGGGAGTCTCTGATCTAAGTTGTCATCTTGTGCAATCTATCTACTTTGAATGTGTTTCTCATTTCCTAATCTGGTGTTAAATTAACTTAACAATGTGTTATGTAAATATACACAAACCTGTATAAGGGTCTGTGCACACAAATGCCTTTGTATCTTCCAAATTAAAAGTGTGACGTGCATTTAGCAGGTTGCATAATTGCAAGTATAAAATGCACATGAAATACTGTACTAATTTCTGTGTCATTTTGATATGTCCCAATTTAATTGTTATGCACAGCCTGTTTGTATTCACAGATGCCCCCTATTTGTTCCGGAGTGCCTGATATCCATCGTAGTTTTAATTTAGAGACAGAACTGTAAAGAAATCTTCCTCATAAAAATATTTTTGAAATGTTATTATTTCCATGAAATAGAAATGTTTGTACTGGATCTGTGGTTCTTTATTGCTTCTGGTGATTTCTACCTTCCATATTTTCACCTCCTAAAGCTTACTGTATTATACGTGAAGATACTATCACTGTAAAATATTATAAAAGAAACTGGTAATCATGAGGTCAAGAGAAGTTGATAGGGATCTGCTGTGTCTGCAGACATAACCACATAACCTAGTCCACTGAGCACTCCAGACAAACTTCTTTATTTTAGAGTGCTAAGATTTCTTCTGCTGACAGGTGAATATATTATCAAGTATGTGTTTCATATTGACATCTTAAAGTTTTTCAAAAACTCAGTGAATAACTAGCATTTTCTTCTATAGAAACTGGAAGATCAAATTTTAATGCCTATGTTTAACTGAATATTCTTCTGTTCTCATCTTTTAAATTGAATTAGTATATAAGGTATCATTTTTCTTGAATTGCCTTTCTGAGTATTGAATTCTGTCTGAAATCTGTGAAAATGGTAGGTAAAAAGGGAGGACAAAAACCTCATTGCTTTTTATAGCAGATTTTGCAGCTGGAGGAGACATTTTCAAACAATGCCAATTTGACATGTATTTGATACATATATGAGAACTGAAATATTTAACTCTATTGCTAATCTGTTCTCTTCAGAGACATACACGGCATTTGGGAGATTTGATATTACCTATCTCTTTTGCAGTAAAATTTGTTACTAATCATTTGTGTTTTGGGTCTTCCAAATACCTGGACCTCTTCATAATTGATGTAGCACTTCTGTGATCTGACTGACAGCACTTACAAGCTAAGCACAACAATCAAACATCCTTGATACTTCGAAAGTTTGGCCCTTTGTAGCAAATAGTACATTTGCTAAGTGCAAACCAACACTTTTTTGGTAATATCTGCAAACATAAATTGGCCTTCCTGTAGCAATTTGCATATCTAAGGTCTGAAATTTGCAGAATTGCCACAGGAAAAAAGCATGTATGGTCATATTGCATACATGGTATTCACTGAGTGTTTCTTTAGCTTTATTCAGCACTCAGTTTCTTTTTTATTGCATTGGAAGCAAGAACTATACCTAAGTGTGGTGGCTCAACTTTGGTAAGCTGACAGACCCTCACCCATCCACTCTTACTCTGCCTCACCAGCAAGACAAGGAACGAAAATAAAATATAAATCTCACAAGCTGAGATGAAGATTGGGAAATTTCTTACCAGTTACTGACAGTAACAAAAGGGGCTTCATTTGGAGAAAAAAAATGAATTTATCTTGTTGCCAGTTAAGAGTAGGGTGGTGAGAAACAAAGACATTAACACCTTTGTCCTTCCTCCCCCTCCTTTTCTGCAAGCTGAATCTCTCCTTTCCTAGCTCCTCTATCTTTTTCTCTTCAAGTGGTGTAGGGATATGGAGAATGGGAATCTGTCCTTGACAGTTCCTCTGTGCTGCTCTTTCCTCCCCATGGTTTTCCCCTGCTCCAGTGTGAGTTCTCTCCATGGTCTTCAGCCCTTCAGGCTAAACATTCTCCAGCATGGGTCCTCCATGGGCATTTGTTCTTGTAAGGAGAATCTGTTTTACCATGGAGGCTCCACAGGTGGCAGTTCTTACAGGAAATATCCATCCTGTTCTAGTACAGGGTCCTCCCTGGGCTGCAGCATAGGTATCTGCTCCAACATGGTCCTTTCCATGGGCATCAGGGAGATGTCTCCTTTACCATGGTCCTCTCTATGGACTGCAGGGAGAAATCTCTGTTCCAGAGCCTTGAGCTCTCTCCCTCTTTTTCTCTGACCTTAGCATTTCCAGAGTCCTTCATAATTTTTTCCCTAGCTTCTCACTATCTGGGCAGCATTTTGTCCTTTCTTAAGTGTATTTTCACAGAAGCACCACCAGTCTCACTGATGTGCTCAGCATTGTCTTGCTGTTGGTCCATTGCAGAACATCCCAATTCCTCTTCTAGCAGACATCACCAGTGCAGCCCCCTGTAAGGGACTGTATGGCGGAACTGTTGTAATTCCCCTCCTAAGACCCGTTGAGCACTCCAATAGAATTGGACCTTTGCAAACCCCTAAGCAAATCCTCATTAGCATTCCCAAAGGGGTTTCAGGAGGGGAAGAAGACAGTGATAAGCAGCTGCATAAGGCCTGAGTCTTGCATATCAGGATAACAATAATATTGAGGATGAAAACAAATGAGGAGCAGAAGGGGCTGAAGTCCATTCTGGCTGCTTAGTCATGATGATTCAACCACGCTTACTGGTTATGAAACAAAGGGGACAGGCCTGTAAGATGACGAGCTGTATTGGTGGACTTCGGGAGCCTCATCAGCATGATATCTCCTCCCCCCCTCCCTCCCCTTTGGCTGGCTCAGCACTTGGATTCAGGACTGGTGATTTTCTTTCTCTGTTTTTTTACCAGCCCACACCCCTCACACACACACCTTTTCTAATTTTTGTTTCCCCTTTACAGATATACATATATATATATATGGGCATACTTGTGAATTATTTGTTTTCCCTAAAAAATGCTACCAAAAAACCCTTAGCTGTTAGAGCAATCAGATTGTTATTTTGTTTGTAGAGAAAGACCTTGTGCTAGTTTTTGCCTTAATCTGATCAAGGGGTATGGGTACAGTTCAAGAGGGCCATAATTGTTTACCTTCAAAACAAAACTGTTTCCTCAATGGGAAACCCAGTCCTGGGAGGAGGATTGGATCCAGCTACACCTAAGCTTCTCTCTGAGAAGGAGACTAAAAAGCAAGGGGGTCCAGTCCAAATCTCCTTTGGTTGTCGTTTGGTTGATTTGGGCTCATCTAAGCTGTGCCCAGTTTTTGTAAATGGTAATTGGATAAGATTAGACTTGCTAGACTTCCTGCCTTACTTTGTGCATGTGTCAGAGATTAACACAAGGACGTCACAGGACTACTTTCCGGAAGACCACCAAAGACCCTCCCCTACTAAGAATGCAAATAGTTCCAGGAAACCAGATAAATACTGCAATTAGTTCCAGGAAATCTGGTACAATGTTGTCTGTTGTCACTCATATCATGCATGACTTTGAGATCTCTCGTGTGTGCAGTGCTGCAATAAAGAATACCTGCCTTCTAAAACTTAAAGAGAAGTGTTGGAATGTTCCTTCAATGACTGAATTTTATGGTACCAATCATCCATTATTTTTTGATAATCCAATTTTTAAAATGCTGCAGAAGTATTTCTTCTTCCTCTGATGTTTCTACTGAACAGCCTTGTTTGGATTCAGACTGTAGTTGATGTGATAAGAAGGTCTTTTCCTTTTATTGAGATTGTATCTTTGTCATTATGCTTTATGTTCCTTTTTGAAAAGTTGCCAATTTGATATTTCTTGAATACTGAAACTCTTTTCTAGTGACCACTTCTGTTTGATTTAGTAAATCAATCATCAGGAATATAATTTGGGGAAAAGGGTGAAATGTTTCAGTACCTTCTTCCTAGATGGCAAGCTGGATTCCTTGACTGGGCAAGAACTAAGTGTATTTCATTTTCAGCTGCTTGTGGACATCACCTGAGCTGTCTGGACTATATTTGCCCAGACATTGCTTTTCAGATTTGTAACATGAGATATCTTTTTCAGTTTGTGTGCAGTTTCTCATGTAGTCTTACATCCTACATTGATCTGAATTGGTGCCTGGAGCTTGGAGATAGCTTGGAAAGTTCTACAGAACCTATGTCCTAGCCAAAGCATGGATATAGTCTAGGACAGGCTGAACATTGCATCTTGGAAAGTATTTTCAGTTTTTAATTCAGATATCCATTCTGCAAACACTTCCTTATTTTTTGCTTGGTTTTATGAACTTTGACTAAGCAGTTGATTTTGGCTTGATGGACAAGGCTTGATGGGTCCAGAATTCTGTTTCATCAGAAATTACAATTAAAGAAAATATGAGGCTCTATTAGTAATAATTTATGAGCATTCAATTTCATGCACAGTTTTAAAAATAGCACATGCAAAATTCCTTTTGTCCTAACCAGTGTAGTCTTACTTCATAGTGATGTAGTAACATCATTTTGTGAATATTTTTTTTTCCAGTTGTCACTGGCAGCTCTGAAAACTATGGTATTTAAAAATGTAATTATAACAAGGTTTGTTAATGTTGTACTAAACTTAATCTCATATTTTATTGTTTCAGTTGTTCATGGTGGACAATGGCGCTGATGACTGGAGAATAGCCATGACTTACGAGCGTATTTTCTTTATCTGCTTGGAAATACTGGTGTGTGCTATACATCCCATACCTGGGAACTATACATTCACTTGGACAGCCCGTCTTGCCTTTTCTTACGCTCCATCCACAACAACAGCTGACGTGGATATTATTTTGTCTATACCAATGTTCTTAAGACTGTATCTTATTGCCAGAGTTATGCTTTTGCATAGCAAACTTTTCACTGATGCCTCATCTAGAAGCATTGGAGCATTAAATAAGATAAACTTCAATACCCGTTTTGTTATGAAGACTCTAATGACAATATGTCCAGGAACTGTACTGTTGGTTTTTAGTATCTCATTATGGATAATTGCTGCATGGACTGTCCGAGCTTGTGAAAGGTAAGGTTGTTCTGTTGTTTAGTTCTTTATGTCTTCTATGTTCTTTATTTTTCTCTTTTGTTTTGCCTCTTCAGTTTTGTATTCATCAGACTTAAATATTTAATAGAATGGAGCTTCCAGGTCCTTGATATTTTGGGTGTTGACTGGGTTGTATTCTGTCACAGACAATCGGGAATGCTTTCAATATGAAGGACTGCTGCAGAGGTTTGTTTCATGCCATTTATTGTAGTGTTATGACTTCATTTCAGTGTTTTGCTATAACTTTAGCTATGTTTGCTAAAACAGTGGACAGACACCACAAAATGTGTTTAAGGGGAGATCATATTCTACATTGACATCAGCCTTCATTTATTTTGTTTGTAAGTTGGATTCTTCAGGATTAGGTAGATAAAATAGCTATGCAAAATTCCAGTGGAAAATGTTAAGGTTTTTAATTTGAGTTATAAAATAAAAAAAATATCACTGGGGAGTTGGCAAGATCAAAGGAAGGCAATGGACAGAACAATATTATTCTTTTTGCTCCCCCTAGAAAAGTAGAAAAAGTTATTTGAGAGGCAGTCTTTCATTCATTACAACTGGTTTTCCAACCTCCTCTTCTCATAGGCTTTAATGTAGGTTCAGAATAAATGGCTATCAGTGCTGACAGATTGAAATTAATTTTCTCAAACATAGCTTCATAAAGAAAAAAAAATTAAAAACATACAAAACCCAAAATTTGATTGGATAGGATTGCTTAAGAGTATGAGATAGGTTAATTCAAAGGATATAATAGGATTCTCTATGAAAGATTCAATGCCTAGAAGAAGTCTTAGATCGTGGAATGAATTTCTCCTTAAGCTGGAAGATCTTCAACATATAAGGTATTTCTGTTGCTGGCTGTTGGCCATACTGTTTCTTCCTTTCCATGTCTTCCCATTTTACAAGTGGCTTTGGGAAGTTATTTGTGTGTTATTTATGGCAGACAGCTGATTTAAATCAGCAGTTAAATGGCACACCAGCTGATATAGTCATGTTACTTTTGAAAAGTTACTCCTTGCATTACTTCTCAATTTGTCACAAGAAAAATAACTGATTTTATAAACTGAGTATATAGTTTATGTATACATTGTTATTTTTATTGTTAAAATTTCTAGAACTGTGGAATGCAGTTTGTTATAGTAGATGCTGTCTGTCAATGTTACAGCAAAACTAATCCTTTAAGAATGTTCTCAAAATTCCATGTAAATAGCGACATATTGTCAAAATGTTCCCATAGCAGGAGTAAACAGAACCCCCAAGATACCAACTTAGTCTATGAAGTTGTATATTAATTAATGTGCTCTCATTTCAGATGTAACTGACTTCTGCAAGCTCTCTCCTCTGTCTCACATTCTGCACCTCTGTTCTCACTAGTTTTCTTTCAACAGAATTACTGTTTAGGAATTCCCAAGTGTCTACTTTGGCATTTCCCAAGTTGTCACTTGTGAAGTGGCTCTGAATATCTGCAGCATTCATTGCTGCCACAGTTTTACATGTCACTGGTTAATAATCTTGATTATGATTGTGATTGCTATTGTCATTATTTTAAAATTATAATTATTTTATTTTAAAGTCGCATTAATTTGCCATTGAGTTAATGATGCATATTTGTAAAACATGTTTGTTTGTTAATATAAAGACGGCAGGACAAGAATACATAGGGTATAAGATATACTAGAAGTGAAAGATACTAAGACTACCATATTTATTTTCCAGTGAGGGAGAGTGAAGACAAAACAATCAAAAAGTTTTGATTTTGTGAGTTTGTTTATTTCTATTTAGAAGCTGAATTATTTCTTCATCACTGTGAACCTAGGAAGAAGCTTATATTTTTTTGGTCAGGTACACTGAGCTTAAAGTTCCAAAAAAAGGCTGAGTTTTATTCAACTCTCCGGTAAACTAGTAGTGGATTTTCCACATTTTAATTTGCAATTGCTGTCCTTGAAGTGACTATAATGGTTTGGACAGTAAACTGGACAGCCACTGAGTCCTCTAAAACTGAAACAAAATGCAACTAAAAGCAAGTTAAATATAGAAGAGAGTATTAGATGAATATGTCCCTACCACAGTTACCTTATCTCAGTGGAGTGCAGTCCAAGATTATGTTCTTTCATGTTTATTAAAATTGTTAATTTTGTTTCAGAAACACTAAAAGGGACATAGTTTGGCTTTGGGAATTAGATATTTAATGTCATTCATGCTAGCTGAACAGCCCATTTTGTGTCTTTTACCTCATGTTTTCTCTTAAGGGAGTATGTAAGTATTTAGGCAAGTGCATTATACTGGCTTTAGATTCTAGTTACTGTTTAGTCCACCAAAACGTTTTCTCTGTAGATGTAAACCCCATAGAGAAATGTATACATTTTCTAAAACTCTCAGAAGAAAACTCCAGAACCCCACACATGGGGACGCTCTTAGCATGATGCCATCTGAAGCTAAACATCTGTTTTTTGTAACAGGAGATAGATGTAATATTTGTTATGGGAATGGACAAATACGGCTGCCGACTCTGTTCTGTGCTGTGTAGAGGTCATGGTCCTCAGATTATGCCTTCTGAGGTCTTAACAGCTTTCACTTGCTCAATAGATAAAAGTTTAGTTTACATAAATAAAATACATTTATTTCATCTGCTTGTAAGTTGATTTCTTCCCTCTCAGTTTTAACTACAGGGAATCTTTATTTCTTGGAATAGGATATTTTATATACACAAAATTATGTTGAATGTAGTTTTTGTCATTAAAAAGAGTTTGCTATTCTTCTTGGCCCTATACATGAAACCCTGATAAATTTTGGTGGTGTTAAACAGTTCTCAGCATCAGTCTACCACTAAGCTCTTTAATTTATATTATAGTTTTATGTAAAGCTTTGCAATAGAGGTTTTAGTGTCTCCTCAGTGTGTTAAATCAGATAGCTGGCCATTCAAATTGGAACAAGATTAGGGTGATAAGATCTAATAGATTAAAATACTAAAATTTTAGAATGGAGACAAAACATTCTTCTGCTATTCCTTGTATTTGGTAAGGCGTAAGTCACAGTAGGCAGCATCCTTACTGTGAAGTTCTGTGTGCTCAGCAAAAGCTGTTGCTGATGAGTGACAGTCTGATTTGTTCTATTCAGTCAGATTTTTCTCATTGTGGGCTCTCCTGGAAATAGCAAAGGAGAGTTGGGAGTACCACATTTCATAACTAGGAAGGTAACATAGAAGATAATCATCATCCATTTCTGTAAAGAAAAACCTAAAGAGACAGGTTATGTGCAGAGGGAGGCATTTTGCCACCACTTTAATGGGCATCTGACACATCACCTGATACACACTGAACTAAATCTGTATGTGTGTCTTTTTCAGTTCCTTAATGGCTGTATTGTTAGCTCCCAAAATGCTAATTACAGGAAATGACACTTTGCCTTGGTGAGCAAGGTACTTTCCAGAATGGTAGTTTAAGGTCATCCAGGATGGCAGAGTATGGTACAGATAATGATGGTGGACAGCCACGTGGGTAGATATGGGCTGGTAGGGCTGCAGAGTAATCTGGCTGAAACAGTTTTGGAGGTAAAGGTGGAAAAAGCACAGAAGTGTTGCTGTATACCTAATGCAAGCAACTCTTGCTTTTTTATTGCTCAGGTTTTCATGTCTATTTTGAGGGGAAGATTATATTATATAGGGTTTAATATCAGCCTTTTCATTGCCAGCATCAGTGTATTGCTGTCTGTCAGACATGAGTTTCATAATGAAAATTTAAATTTTTTATTAGGTCCAACTCAATAGATGTTTGTGTTTACAGCATCTCTGAGGCATGTGATCTAGATCACTTATGAAGATGTTACTTTCCTATAAAAATTATGAACTTACAAGCAGATTACTCTTTGCAGTCTCCCACACTGGTATTGTTACTGAAATAACACGGTGCATTGTCATCAGTCGTTTGTAGCAGTTAAGTGGCTAATAGAGAAATAGGGGGATCTGAAAAAAATAAGTTAATATTAACAGCATTATGTCATTGAAAAATCTGACAAATTTGCATCACTGTTCTGGAGAAGACCTCTTTCTGCTCCGAGAAGTGTGCTGCTTTTCTAGGTTATTTAGGAGGTAGTTGCTTTTCGTTTGTTTCCTGTGCAGGGAAAGAAAGAATGTTGACCCCTGAATGCACATGTGGCTAGAGCGTGGCCATGTATCAGGGCAAGGTGGGCCACATGTCCATTTTACACTGTTGTACATTGGAGCAGCTCATATCCCATGCCCAGAGTTACTGTGGATTTACAGCAGCAGGACTGACAACAAAAACATTTCATGAGAGAGCATATTTTTAGTACCATTTTTTGTTCTCTTTGAATCTCTCTAACTTCTTGCAATAAAGTCAGTTCAGAGTGAGCAGTTTGCTTGGTCAGAATTTCTTCTTCCCATCATATTCTGCTCTGTATATTTTTCCTTGCTTTGACAAACAAGGCACCAAAAAACCATAAACAGAAAACTCACACACAAAATTTTGTTTGTGTGTGAAGGTGAAAGCCTTTTCTTCTCTCTGTTCATTCTTGTTTTCTACAAATAAATAAATATCTGTCCTAATTCTTGGAAATATGATGCTGTCACAAAGCTTTTAGTAAGCTGCTCACACATGACAGCCATTAAGGATTCATTTGATACAGGCAGGTGGATGCACTGCGACTTTCAGTTCTAATTCATGCTGGAAAAATTGTTTCTTGGTTGTCTAATTTCCTTGCAGTATGCATTTGATTTCTTTGATTGGCTTAGGACCTATCTAAGGTTGTACACTGCACAAATAATGCCAAGGCCACAATCTGCTGGAAATTGCCTTTAGCAGTCTCCACCGTGTAAGTGAGCAGATGAAGATTCTTGCTAGTAGGTATTTGGCTTTAAACCTATTTTTAGCCCCAAAAGCTCAGAAGCAATGACAAACCTTTTTGTTGTTGTTGTTGATTTGTTTTCCCTAGCTGGTATGTCTAATTGCTGTGAACAGACCAAATAAGGTTTGTGTATTGATAGTGCTGGCTGTTTATCACATTTCTTTACTTTTTCAGTGCTCACTGAAATGAAAATATGCTACTTAAAGTGGTGGCAAAAGTTAACTGTTAAATATTTAACACAGCAGTGATCAAAGATGACCCGTCATCATCTTGACTTGATTCTGTGCTATGAATTATTCTCTGCATACTAACCTTAATACTTGGTTTTGCAGACTTGAGTGTAAATTAACTATAAATGTTAGGTTAATCTTCCATAGAATTTGACTAAAACAACATGTAACTGGTTGCATTTTCATTGCAAATGTTACCAATAGAAATTGTATATGCTGTTTTATCAAACAATGAAAGCAACAAGGAAGTCTGTCACGGAAGTATACCAATGAATGACTGAGATACATAACCCAGATCCAAAAAAGAGTAGTTAATCTAAGTAAAAAATAAATTTGCTAGGTGTATCCAAAAGGATTAATAGGTAAATGATGTGTTCTTCAGTTTCTTGAGGACAAAACAAAATGTGTATGGTTAATGGAGCAAGAAGAAACACCTACTGCATGTAGAGTTTAATTTCTATTCTTTTAAATTCATATTTTCCTTACCTTTGCAACAATGCTGTTTGTGTATTCTCAGTAAAAGAATTTTGGGAATGCAATTAAGAACATATTCTTCTTTTTGGATTTGTAGAATTAACCTTATAGCTGTGTAAGGTAACAATAAAAGGTACAGTAGCTCAGCAGATGTAGTTGTCCCTTCACAAAAATTTAACACACCAAGATAGATCAGTGTTTCTGTAGTCCAAAAATAGCAGATACTGCTTGGGGGAAGGGAGTGCAAAGTATAAAAAGTTGCAAAACAAGCACACAAAAAATCTCCTTGCTTACTTAAAAAAGATCTTATATCTGTTTTTCAGGGTCATGTAACTAGAGCAGGAAAACTTTTTTAGGTTAAATTCCTTTTTATTCGCAAGGATTTATACATAAAACAGTTCTATTAGAACAGAATGATGTGGGGAAACTCACATATAGTTTCAAGGTCTCGTAAGAATGGTGAGCAAAGTGAAAACTATTTCTCTAAATACAAGAAAACACCTGACAGGTGAAAACACCTACTAGTTACTACTTACCTGCTTTCAAGAACAAAATGTCTTCCTCCCTTCCCCCCATTAATCATTGAAAGACAAGCCTTTTCCCCATTTTGTCCCACACTGGACAGGGAAAACACCTACTAGTTACTACTTACCTGCTTTCAAGAACAAAATCTCTTCCTCCCTTCCCCCCATTAATCATTGAAAGACAAGCCTTTTCCCCATTTTGTCCCACACTGGAATTGTCATGTGCTGATACTAGTATTTCTCTAAAGTTTCAGTGGTATTTCTGGACCGAAGTTGAGACACCTCTTTCACTTGGATTCACAATGGTCTATATCAAATATTTTGTATAAAAACTATCCTACATTTTAACATTTTTTGTATGTTTTAGGCATTTCTGTTTGGAACGCAGAAGGAATGCATTATGATTGTAATTTTAAAATAAGTGTGTTCTCCTTTACCTCCATCATTATTGGTAGGGTTTGTATGTGTTCCTAGGATCTGTGTGTACTCAGATGTGCAGTGCTCACTAACAATGGATTTGCAGTTCAAGCCATGAGATGCAACTGTCTGTCTTTTAACTGTGAAAGTATTGATGTGTTATCACTTACAGTCATGTTTTCAAAAGCAGTGATGTTAAACTAATTCAGAGCATCTAGACTGAGCAATCAAGAACATTCCTGAATTTAAAAATATAACATGAATCTGCTTGTAGTTATTTTTCTCTAAATCAGAGTGAGAAACAGTATTTCTTTTTAAGTCTTGTGCAGTGTTAGATGAAATCCACTGGCAAAGTTCCTGTGGGTTTCCACAGGAATGGTTCACTGAGTTCAAGTCTGCTAATGAAAAACTATCAGTGCAGTGTGAATTGGGCTAGCATCTCAGATTATTTGTGTTGCTCGGTAGTATTAAAGAATATTATGTATATATGCTATTTCAGTACTAATATAATAATTTCCAGTGAGAAAAAAAGGAGCTGAAAACTTCTGAAGACTGGTAATGTTCAGATGAAGATGAATACCTTCGTGTGTTGATATCACTGTTTTAAAAAAAAACTGTTTGGTTTTGATCGATGCCAACTGTGCTGACAGCTGATGCTAACACTGCCCAGGCAGGAGTAACACCCTCTTGGCTGGCTTGTTTTCCATGCAGTCTTGCTGCCTGAAGCAAAGGCTGAGCTGATAGGCTCTGTAGTCTCACTTGCAGAGAGGAGGCTATGTTCATGTCATCCTGGCAGTGAGAACTTAAAATCCACTCTCTAGTAGGGTCACTCAGCTGTAGTCTCATTAGGTGTGTTCCAGCACTGTGCAGAGCTGTGTGCTGCAAACATACATCAGGTGTGAGTTGGAATGTCCTGGCACTCAGCTGGGGTGCCTGTGCCATGGTTTCCTTTGTGGCATCTGTGATGCACTGGTCAAGTGTATTTCTGATGCCAAACTTGAGAGCAGAAGAGATCAGTCCCTGATGACTGGGAAGTTGCACTGAAGATAAAAAGTACTCCAAATGTCCTACAGTAACAGCTACATGAATAGAATAACAGGAGAAACAGTAATCCATGGTGTTAATGTTACTTTGTTATGAAGAAATAATAAAGTAGGCCCTGCTCATGTTAAAGGGTATTCTTAATTGTAATACTTAATAATTGTAAACTTAAGTAGGTACAAATTCCATAGCATTTGTTTTGTCTCATTGGACAGGCTGCATTGAAAACACTTTGAGTTGTAAACAGCCTTGGAGTATGAAGCAGAAAGGTTTTAAAAAACTATGATTTGGTTGCTGTGTGAGCTGAACAAATGAGCATATTCTTTTGGCAATCAGGATTTTGTGTAAGAAGATTAGGGTGTTAAACCATAGCTTTTCCAGAGCCATTGATGCAGTACAGGGTTTTCACTTACTACAACCAAGCTTTAACTCTCTCACCTATAATGATGGGACCCCTCTTTAGGAGCAGATTGTTTGTGCATCTTCAGCAGGTGTGAAAACATTTCTGCAAGCAGTGTATGCACAACTTGAAAGTGCAAAGCAATTACTGCTTACTAACACACCTGAAATCTAGGTGGAATTCAGTGAACTACTAGACTAAACATTAGGACACTCACTACTCCAGTAAAACAGCAAAAGAGCCTTTTCTGGGCAGAGAAGTGTGAGCCAGGTGGTGAAGGTCTGGCCTCTGCACCCCCCCCCAAGGGACAGCTAGTTGTGTTGCCACCTCTTAGGAAGCTTCTGACATTGCTGGATGGATGATGATCCCTAGCCCAAACCGTATCAACCAGGTTGACTGGCCTTCCACTTTTTTCCTTTAGGACTGAATCAATGCCTTTCCACCTTAGGTTTTCACTTCTTGAGTCACTAACCATCAAACAGAGGAAGTGCAGTTCCTCTAGCTAATGCTAGTAACTTTTCCTTTTTTAGTTAGAGGAACCTTACTAATAACTAGTAACTTTTGTAGGATTTTATGAAATTTGGTACACCAACTGCTAGATTTGCTGTGGGGTAGTGGTTTTAGAATGTGTAGTTTACTTCACAGGTTATACAATTTCTGTTTGTCAAGTGCATCATGAATTCACTGCTTCAGGCTTCCTTCTCATAGTTGTAGAAGTATAATATTAATCTTTGTTCCATCTCCTTGGACCACTGCATTTTCAATTGTTACTGAAGAACCTAAACTCATCAGTTGTGGAGAAACTTGGTTTAATTGACTTGACCTGAGAATTTGGTATGAATGTTTTCCTTTCTGACCTTAGTGTCAGTCCATGGACTGGACTGCATATTTCTGGACATGCAATAACATATGTGGCAAATGACCTTGCAAATTATTTACATTAAGTAATACTCTTCTAATAGAAATTACTTGTCTCTTCACTTGATTTCAGAAAGAAGTTATTTGATGTTAGCATTCCTTGAATTCAAGGTAGGGTCTTGTTTTATACCTTAAAAAATGCAGTAAATATAACATTCAAAGCACAATCTGAAATCATACAGATGCAACATTTCTTGAACTTGAACAGAGGGATTTCAGACTAACTATTTATGCCCAAGTGTCTTTGACTTTTTTTTTTCAATCATTTAACTTTTCAGAAAATCAACACACACCTTAAGCCTAATGAGCTTCTGAAATTGTAACCTCGACTGTTTAGCTTTGGTGTTATATTGCAGTCTTTCATAGTAGATTCTTTCCAAAGTATTCAAAAGCAAATTATGTTATAGTTAATTTAACACTAGAGACACCTATCAGCTCTCAGTAATGCTTGCAGCATTAGTTTTCTTCCTTTTCCAAGCTTACTGGTGTTTAACAAAAGTTGTGGATGATAATTCTTGATAAAACAGCTTTTAGAGTGGTATTTGCTCAAACAATTGGATCTCCTTGCAAGCATATCACATCAATTGCCTTCCTTGTTCTTTGAGTGCTGGGAGGCAGAAGACCTGCTGATGCAATCAGTGTACCACAGCAGGATACTGTTGTCCTTCAGAGATTGTGTTTCTGAGGGCAAGGAGGATGATTTTTGTTGATTTTCGGAAAATGGGATCTAGCACAAATAATTGGCCAAGAAGCAAATACCATGGCCTGATGTTTCAGTATCTGCTGGAGATGCAGCCATCTGCACCAGGTACTACACATTCTATCAGTACATTTTCACTTTCTTTCAAAGGAAAATAAAAATTTAATGTTAGCATGTATTTAATATGATCAACTGTAATGCTTTGCTGTTATTTAGGTAACTAGCAGTACTATCATTGGTAGCATAGAACATAGAAGTGAAGGCTTTACTATTCAAACAAAAGTATGCTTAATGTCTACATCTAATTTATACATTCATAAAAGTATTAAAAAGTAATTTTTTTTTTTTAAATGCCGTTATCTCATGATGTAGAAGATTATATAGAGATGTAATAGGGAATACAGCCTTCAGTTCTGTTTTGACCTTGAACAAAGTCACTTAAGCTCTTTGTGTCTATTCCATGCAAAGAATTACAGTTACTGTTATTGTTTGGTAGAGTGTCCTTACACTAAGTAACAAAATGGTTTGCACCTACTGAGCAAAAAATCCCTTTAAATTATGATTACAGTACAAATATATTTATGTTGTTTAAAATTATTGTAGAGGTAGAAATGCAATCTATCAATACCCATTCTGAGGAGCAAAGGGAGGTCTGTGAAAAGGCCAAATATCATGCTAATTCTGCTTACATTTTGCTTTCTCATGCTTTTGGAAAAGAAAGCATATATATTCAGAAAACACAGGCTATTGTCTGCAGAAAACTGTGTGGCTGTAACTGAAGCTCCACATACACTTATTTTCAGTCACAACTCCTGAACCATAAAGGAGAATTTAAGTAAAGCTGTGTGGCATGGAAAAGTAAGACTGTAAATCTCATGTATTTTCTGAGGATTTTTATTCCATGTAGTTGGAATAATTTGTCCCCTTACCCTCTGGGAGACATATGACTAAATTTCTTGAACTCAGAAGCTGGAATCTAGAAACCAACCCAAATTGTTTTTTTTCCTTCTCAGTTGAAATATAGTTTTACTTCTAATTACGTCCTAAGTTCTGTGAAATGTTTACACTGAAATGTAATTGAAACCTCATAAGAAAAATTTTCAGTCTAAGTTAAATATGCTTTGCTTATAAATCTTTATATTGAATGTTTTGTAGCTGCATAATTATAACTTAGGTATGAAGTAGTTTCAGTTCAAATCGAATAAGACACACATCTTCAGTTCAGTGCCTATTCGTCTTCTTCCTCGACAAAATCAAACATTTGGTGAGTGTCTGTTGCTTGTTTGTTCTTTAAAGTCATGGGCTTCTGCTAATAGAGCAAGGTATTGCTGACCTGTAAGCTGCTAATCATTACTCACTTAAAATGAGGGGCAGCAACTGAAAAAAACAGTCTATTTTTTATTGGTCTTTATGATGCTTTCAAATTATAATCTCGAATAATTCTTAAGAGGCAGGGTTAAGTGATACCGTTAAGATACCAGAAAAGTTGCAGCTTCACAGTCACACTTGGAGCTCTACAAATACCTACGATTTTTTTTTTTCCCAATTGGATTCCATTTCTGTTGTATGTGTGAAGTCTTGCAGAAGGCCAGTTCTGCAAAGCAAGTGAAAGGGGGAATATTAATAACTCCCTAAGGGCAGCATTCTTCCTGATAGACCTGCTTGTGCATATATGCTTCCCTGTGTATTTCTATCAGCAGACTCATCTGGTTTCTAAAGCCAGAGAGCACATTTCAAGTTTGTGTAACATTTCATGTTCCTGCTTGCGCTCTTTGTTGCAACTGAGTTGTAGTTATGTTGACAGCCTTTACAAACCATTCCACAGTCTGAAATTTCATTGAAATTAAATCTAGTTTTCAAATCAAGCCAGTATAGTTACAGGCAGCACACCAAAATTCACATGCTCCCATCCTTAGTTAAGCATGAGCCTTGATGATAAGCTTACCTGCCCAAGCCATGACCAAAGAGATTAAGTGTGAAAGTCACATAGATACCTCAGAAAACGACTGTATGATTTGCATAGAAACTATCAATATAGCAATCAATAGGCATTAGATAATTTTTGTTTAAATTTAAAGGGGTTTCCAGCATGTTCAATATGTAGGCTGTGACAGATGCCATAAGTGTAGGTAGTGCATAAGGTAAGTTGAATTGACATTCCATTTGGTTTCCTGCCCTACAGACTGACAATATGTAACTGCTTTTTCGTGCTGATGATCTCACCTTCTCAGATTCCTTCAGATCACAGAATACCGTTCCTTTCTACAACTGCTGTACTGAAATAAATAGAAATGAAAAGTCAAAAAGTCTTGAATGAAGGCCAAGATACCAGGCAACAAAATGGTAAAAACAGTTTTGAAGGAGAATGGTATCACGTTCACCATCTTTAGCAAAAATACTGCAAAATCTCTTTTCTTCTTTTTTTTAGGTGTTTGTCCTTCAAAATTTATTCTATCGTGAAAGCAAACAACAAATGAATTACAATGCAAAATTAGCAAAACCAGAAAGCCTAGTTTTAATCTCCTTTTTAGTGACAAAATAGGGAATAAAGCAAGAGTCAGAATTAATATTAATTATAATATGTCTAGTTGTAAGCAGTGTGATTTATAGAAGCTAAACTCAATACAACTTTTCCTTTTCATAAAGGAAATAAAAAGCTACTCAAGGAATACATACACTTTAGCTTGAATTAAGTTAATCATATGGCTCCAATGGTGTCCATGGTACAGAATGCGAGTGTAGTCCCAGATTTTTTCCACAAACTGCCTGGATTTTGTAAAATGGTTTCTTGAGCAGTGCTGTGCCATATAAGATGGTTTAATTCTCCAGTTTAACCAGAATATGCTTTTTTTGGGTCATCCTGTTCCAAGGTTAATTATAATAGAGGAGGTGCCTATATTGTTAAAATTGTTGATATTCTCAGGCATTTTGGACAAGAAAAACCAAACAGGCTTTGAGGCTGTGAGCTTGTACTGTGAGGAACTTCATTCACAGATGGCAATACATCAGCTTCTGCTGCAGAAAACCAAGAAAAAAAATACAAAAAACCCAATTAAATAGTAAAAAATTAGTCATTTTCACTATTATAGATGCAATTAATTCCATGAGAGAAAAATACCTTCAGAGTGCTCAGTTTTTCAGAAAGTCTTCTCCGATAATTCAGCATCTCTCCTCCAGGCTGAACAGCACCAGCTCCCTCAGCCTGTCTTCATGGGAGAGGTGTTCCAGTCCATTAGTGATTTTCATGGCCCTCATCTGGACCCACTGAATTGGGTCCAAGTCTTTCCTGTATTGAGGGCTGCAGAGCTGGATGCAGTACTCCAGATGAGGTCTTAGCAAAGCAGCGTAAAGTGGCAGAATCACCTCTCAATCTGCTGGCCATGCTTCTTTTGATGCAGCCCAGGATGTGATTTGCCTTCTGGCCTGCAAGCAGGCACTGTTGGCTCGTGTCCAACTTTTCACCCACCAGCACCCCCAAGTCCTTTTTTTTGCAGGGCTGATTTAAAAACCTCATCCCCCAGCTTGTACTGATAATGCAGATTGTTCTGACCCAGGACCAGAACCCTGCACTTGGTCTTGTTGAGCCTCATGAGGGTTCACCTGGGCCCACCTCTGCAGTTTGTCCAGGTCCTTCTGGGTGACATCCTGTCCCTCTGGCTCATTGATAGCATCACTCAGATTGGTGTCATCTACAAACTTGTTGATGGTGCACTCGATCCCTCTATGTTGTTGATAAAAATATTGAACAGTACAGATCCCAGCATGGAGTCCTGAGGGACACCACTTGTCACTGGTCTCCATCTGGACTTTGAGCCATTGACCACTGCCCTCTGGATGCAACCATCCAGCCAATTCCTTACTCACTAAATAGTCCACTAATCACACCCTTATCTCTCCTACTTGGTGAGAAAGATATTGTGGGGGACTATGTCAAATGCCTTTCAGAAGTCCAGATATATCACATTAATATGCCATCCATTGTTCACCGATATAACTACCCTATCATAAAAAAACACTAGGTTAGCCAGGAAGGATTTGCTCTTAGTGAAGCCATGCTGACTGTCTTGGATCACCTCCCTGTCCTCCATGCGCCTTATCTGACCCTCTAGGAGAAGGGTCCATACTCCTATGCTCCACGATCTTCCCAGGCACAGAATTAAGGCTGACAGATCAGTACTTTCCAGGGTCCTCCTTGCTACCATTTTTAAAAATGTGAAATTAAGCTGCTAAAGAAGCTGTTAAAGTGTAAAAAGGGCATCAATGGCTCTTTTTCATGAGCTTTGTGGGAAGCCTGGCTGCTTACTTTTTCTCTAAGAATTTTCCACCTCAGTATCTATATGTGAAGCAGCTATTTTGCTGCTACAGGACATGCCACTATTTTTGGTAAAGTGAAGCATTTTGGTGTTATGCAGTTTTTTGATGTCTAATTTAAGAGATTTATTTTTAAACTTACATGTTGTCAGAGAGGACTTTGAGTTCATTAGTTTTTAGTTGCAGCTTTCAGCATCCAAACTAATCAAACTGTGAAGTACACAGCTGAAAGCTCACAAGGTGAAGACCACCAAAATAATGGTAAGATTTAACAGAGACGGTTAACTTCATACAGAAAGTGTCAGAGAACTATGAAAAATTAAATTTAAATTTTTCAATTCCAAAAAATGTGGCAGGAAGATATATGACAATAAGGTCACCAGAGCTATATTTTGCATTAAAAAAGGTGCTGGTGTGTTTTTGTGAAGATTAAAAATTAGCATATGACCATGCAACTACAGAGCTCATTGTAATACATATGCCAAAGTTTATGAATAAAGACTCTTCCAGACCTTATTGTTTTGCTGCCAATTGCTACTCCCGATCCAGAAGTTAATCTCAGCCATTAGAGCCTGAGTATGCCTCATAGCAATTGAGCAATATGAAGCATGCTTAGTTTTTCTGCACACACTTTTCTCTGTACATGTATTATAGGAGCTGGTAAAAGCTTTACAGCTGAGTTTTTAAAATCTGAAAGCAATTCTGGGAAATGTGAGAACTTTTTGTTGGAGACAGAATAGCATAAAATGTAAATAAATTTCAGTAGAGTTGGAAAAAGCTGAATCCCTGAGCCTGCTCCATAGCATGAAGAAGGTAGATCAAGCTGAAAGATTATCTTAATATAGTAGCATGTATTAATCCAAATACTTAACATTCCACAAAGGATAAATAATATAAGCTTTCTGAAATGAGAATAATCAATCATGTAACCCTCATGACAGCTGCTACTCTTAGTTCCAGCTTTTGTCTCTGAGAGACAGGCAGTAAATATTCTTACTGGCCTTACTTTATTTTCTATTTCTCTTCTGCATATTCAGTTAAAATGAACCATGTTTAGACACTGTGAGCCTGGTGGTGTTTCAGAGCAGTCAAGGTACATGTTTAAAAAATGCTGCTGCAGGCAAAACTCATTGAGGTCTGTAGGAGTTAAGGGCTGATACAAGACCTGGATAAAGCTTTCCAAGTAGTGTGATTCATTATTCTACTGATTCACACCAAGCATGCTGGAAGTAAGTGCATGATGTTATAACTAAGTTTAAATCCCCAGATAAGCATCTCATTTTATAATGAAATGAGATCCTTCCAAATGTTGAAGAGAAGCATAAATTTTCACATTTTCTTTTTAGCTTAATTAGCTTAGTAATTTTATTAGGATGTTTCTTGATATACATAATGGAAACAGCAAAGCTTTGTTGGCATCCAGAATGTGAGATGAAGGCAAAAGCAAAGTAAAAGTTCTGAAATTATAACCATGGAAACACTAAATGGAAACATTTTAAGAGATGACCAGCAGAACATCCTCTTCCTCTTCTTCTTCCTCTTCCTCTTCTTCTTCCCCACTAATCATCACTGTATTAACAGAAGAAATTATCAATACCTATCATCTAACTAAGACTAAAAGGGCACTTTAGGAACAGAATGTTTTCCTGCTGTGTGAGAAATCTAGTAGCTGGTTAGATCAAACTGTCTCGATAGAATCTTGACAAGTCTCTAATTTAATGGACTGAGCCTGTTTCCAAGTGTTATCAGTTTAGAAGTGTTTAATGTTTCACCAGACTAAACTCAGCCTGGATTGCCATTGTACTGCAGGACAGGAATTTCATTGTTACGGTAAAGGCATATTATTTTCTTCCCTAAAAAGAATAATCTTTCCCATTGTTTCTTTTGTTCATCTCTTGAGTTGCTCAAGAGAGGAAAAGGGAAGATGGCAAAGTTATGAGATGCAGTCCATAGAGGCGAGATAAACTGAAATGAAGCTGCTGAGTGTGAATTAATGAATCAGTGCTTAAGCTTAATGTTATATATAATGTGTCTTTGAAGCCAAGATATCGATGTGTGATAAGTGTGGAGTTCTGCCAGTTAAATAAAACATAATCAAATGTTATCATCATTCTGCCGGAAAGCAGTGCTGAAAACTGCAATATCAATAGTGAAACCAAAAGGAAAAGACTATTGTTTAGTGAAGAATATGGAATATTGCTTTGACAACCCAAGCCACTGCAGTATTGAGTAATATTTTTATGTCTGCCTGAGTTGTATGGTAAAACTCCCACTCAGTTTGGCTTGGGAAAGAAGCAAGCCATGCTATTTTTGCACAAATTTAATCACTCAGCTATTTTTGGTTTAAACTAGAGTAGTCTCAGGATTTATATATGCTGGTTGGCAAGAGCTGGGTAGCAGTGTGTCACAGCATGAGGATTGCCTTGTGAGGAGCATGTTCCAGATGCAGCACTGCCTGCCTGCTAGGTCTCCTTAATAGAGAAGGAGAGAAAAAGTGATAAATAATACTTAAGCATGTGTGACTTCAGCCAAGGGTTTTCCTACCTCAGAGGAATATACATTTCTTTAAATGACCCTTTATTCTTCTGCCATGTGGTGCTGGACAGGATTCAGAAAACTGACCTGTTCGTAACTGCGGTTTTAACACAAGTAAATATTAGCTCTTATCTTCAAGTAGCTCACTATGTTTCTTAGTGCAAGTTTTTACTGACTTAGGATAGTTAGTTTTAAATATGTAAGCAAATATTTTTACAGTGATTTGAATTTTAAAAATCAAAATCTTTATAAGAAATAAAATCCTTTATTAAACTGAAGCTAAATGAAAAAAGCTTAGGTTTTAAAATTTGTTTGGTAATGTCTGCAAGTTGCCTTGTGTGGAAGTTGCCTATGAAAGGAAGTATTAGTTTCTTTACTTCTGAGCTTTTGAGTTTCTGAGGTGTTGATAATACAATATTTTCTTGTCAGATTCCAGAGCTCTCAGATACAGAGTGAATGGATAGTTTAGGAAAACTGTAGTGGAATTCTGGAGTGCATTACATCCAAGCTGTCTTTCACAGTCCATCTGGAAAGAGATGTTTGTAGTAGCTGGTGATGACTGACAGTGAAGGAGGCAGCTCTGCTCCAGCTGTTTGTGTGGATCTCTTTCCTCCTCACAATAAGGTCCATTGCTGTTTCCGTCTGGTGGGACAGTGTCAATAACACAGTGAAAATTACAATGATTGGCATGTTTTTTCTCAGGCCTTCTGGTGGCTTCAGTGAAACATGTTAGAGTAACAGTGATGAAAAAAAATGAGGAAGTTGAACTGCTGTGGTCATTTTACTATTTGCTCCATAAATGGAGAAATTCAGTCTGTAGGGCCATGATAACTTTGAACGCAAGTCAAAAAGGGAATGAGTAAATTAATTTGCCTCCTCATAAAAAAGCAATTTAAATTAATCCAATGCTCATTTTCAGCCATTCCCATGGCTGAGCAAATAATATGTTGCAATTCATATGTTTTTAAGAAATTGCCTTCTCTGTTGATATAGATGTAATAATTTCTTACCTGATGCAGGGTAGCCAAAGACTACCTTGGCTTAAATCCCTAGCAATGCTGGTGCCTAATGACATAGCATAGAAATTGGAAGTGTATGCTGACACAGCTGTAATCTTAGGAAAAACAGAAGGATTTAGGTATGTACTAGAATTTCTAACAGCAGAGATTCAAAAATCATGAGTGAAGTTGCAAAAGAAGAGAAAAACAACGCTCCCTAACTATAAATCTGAGATAGAAATGATGGAACTATCCAGGCAGTGACCCCCTCCATTTAGATTGCCTGTTTTTCTTAGAGATTTTTAACTTGAGAAGTCACTCTTTCAACTTTCCCTTTACAGCTGTGATAGAAAAATGAGGGTTGTTTTTTGTTGTTGTTGTTTAATAATTAGTTTATAATCTAAATAGATTGCCATGCTTGAGCAGTTAAACCACTTGTAGGGTTGCAAAGTATCCTGTGCTTCTTAGTCACAATGAAGTCTTAAGTATTGATAATGATTTTAAAATTAAGTGTGCACCATTTGACTGCTGAACTATAAGCTTAAAACCATAATCAGGTGAAATACTCCAGGTAGGAAATCCAAGAGCTCTGGGCCAACAAGATAAAAACATTTGAAGTTACTTGAAGTGTGCTACTAAATATGGATGCAGGTGGCTTTAATGAATCTAGGGTACCTTTCTAATTAAGATCCATGTCTCAAATGAAACTTAAAAAACTACTGTTGTGCTTTTTAAAAATTAACCTTATGTCACCTTTTTGAAATTATCTGTGTGGAGATTGGTTTCTGTGTTTTCTGGCACAGGTAAAGGAAGATAAATGGATAAAGACTCATTTTCCCTGTAATGTTCAAGGCTTAAGAGAGAGGTTTTGGCATTCTTTATATGAAACTGTTTTTATTTCAGGAATTTACTGAGTTGCATTTAAATGTTCTGTTTCTAGATTTACCAAGATTTCTATAATTATCCCCATTCAGGGTTTAAATTTTTTCAGAGTGTAACTATTTGTACAAAATGTATAAAAAAATCAAAAGGGTTGCATTGCATTTTCATCTTCACAGGAGAATTATTTTCTATCTGAAGTACAGAAATGGCAAGGTTCAAAACCCAAAGAGCAGTATTGAAGAAATGCATTCTAAATATTTATGTAAGGATTTATTGGTATTGAACTGAGCTACTGGCCTTATAAGATGTGTTGTCACTTCAGCTCCCCATTGTGAACCTCTTACAAAGCCATGGGTCATATCATTCTTAGGATATTCTGTAGGGACTTGCACGGTATTCTCTCTTCTTTCCTCCTGGATGGGATGAATATATTTCTCTCTCTGCATCCGTATATTTCACAGCTGTTACTTGCTAAGTTTTTTAAGTGGACACTAAAATCCGTAAAATTCAGTGCAGATTATGAAAAAAGCAATGTCAAATGTCTTGTGCAGAGTTGTTGTCATGAGGTAAATAAAGTTTGCTGTATCCTTTTTTACTGCTCTTTTTGCTGTTGTCATCCTTATTTGTGTCACTGTCATCCCTAGGAGCTCCAAATGTGGGCTATTAATGGTTTGTTCTAGGTGCATAACAAAAAACCTCAAAACCTTGCATAAGAAAAAGCTGTATATGTGAGAAAGACAGAACTGACATGAGGAGAGAGTCTGAAGTGATTTCTGTAGTCCCTAGCAGTCAAACAGTTTTTAGGTTGTTGTAGCCACCAGAATGTAGGTGGGACTTTGAAGATGGCCTTTTGCAGATACTTACATTGAGTATCTTGAAAGTGAGAGACTAGGAAGAGAATAGAGAGAATAGGAAATTTCCTAAAAAGAGTGCTTTTTTGTTCACTGTACATAGCTGCTCCATCATGGAGACTGCTGACCAGAAAGAAAGGAAACCAAATCATTCTTTCAGTTGCAGAGAGCAGGTTGTTTGGGGGATTTGTTAACTGATTCCCTGATGGCTCTCTTCGACCTCTGTGAGATGTGGATTCAAGGGATGGCTAAAGTAATACCCCTGAGGATCCAACAGCATAGATAGCTCATCTGAGGCTTCACAGCAACTGCAGGGGTTATTGCAACCTTGAGGCTGCAGTGACTGCCACGGTCTCTCTTGTAGAGCAGCTCTGTCCTAGGAGCAAAATTCCACTTTTGTTAGGCTATTATGCATTTTTCTGTCACAGACTGAGTACTGACAACAGGTTTTAGCCCCAAATACGTACTTAGGACTTCACGGTTAATCAGGTTTATATACCATGTGAAGACTAGATGATTCATCAAAACTTGTTTTCTTTGAAGAAGAATATGAACATATTTCACAAGAATATTAAAACTGTACTTTCAGTACAAAAGTTTAGCAAAAGTTTTCATGATAAAGAAATTATCTTCTTTTTCTTTTCAGGTACCATGATCAACAGGATGTTACTAGCAACTTCCTAGGAGCAATGTGGTTGATTTCAATAACTTTTCTTTCCATTGGATATGGTGACATGGTACCTAATACATACTGTGGAAAAGGAGTCTGTCTACTCACTGGAATCATGGTGAGTGTTCTTGAATTTATTTATTAGGTATGAGATTAATTTGGCTGTAATTAATTCCAAAACATATGGTAGTCATAAAGTAATATTTATTTGCTGGCATATTTGTACTATTCCCACCGGTTCTCATTCCTGATAACAGAACGGACAGCTTTCTTCTTTAGCTAAAATTTAGCATCTGCCTAGTAAAATGCAGAGAAAGAAATTTCACCTTGATGTTATTCATAGCTTCAAAATTTCAGTAGAGTCTCTCAGTAAGTGTTAAGGTATCAAATAATTATCTTTGGACATGTGTAATTAGACCAGTACAAGCAATTAATATACAATTTTGAAGTTTTCTTCTTAAAGTTATTGCAAAGAAACAAATGTGATGGTGACTAGTCTCCTACAGCTTTCTGCTTGAGGATAGTTTTCTACATTATTTCTTATATGTCTAACAACACGCTATCCATAGTATTACGTTGCTTTAAGTAGATTTATGTAGTGCAGTTTTCACTATAAGAGTTTTGCTACCAACGTTAGAACGCAGCAATTATTTCTCACTGCATATTCAATATATATTTATTAACTGTACTTAATTTCTGTTTGTTTTTATTTTTCTTTACTGCACCATTGGGTTAAAGTTAGTGAGGAAGTAAGGTCATCTATTAAAATGTCTGAGAAATTCATGCATGTCTACAGTAATTTAGAAGTAAAAAAGCTCTGGACTCTACAACTTTTATTTATGCCAGCTGCTGTGTTGCTGTTGCTGTGAATGATAAGTGCAGAATGAGCATGATATATATAGTATGTAACAGAAAGGTACATACTTACTTCTGACTTTTTACCACCGATGATAAGTCTTGCAGCTTCAATATCTACCCTCTGGTAAAGAAGGTTTATTTGGATTATGGCTGAAAACAAATCATATGAAATAGTTTCCCCTTTTGAATGGCTGTTTTGATAGAATTTGTGTTTGTAAGAGTTTATTTTTTGTCCAAAGAGTAAAATAAATCAGTACATTTATAAAGTTTAAATATTTTTTCTAAATAAGTTTTTTTAACATCTGACAGTTTTGAGGTCTTTGACCATTCCAGTACATTTTCTTGGTGGTGGCAAATGTACATCTCTTTACATACAGAGTTTGCAATTTACTTGGAAGGTACAGGCTGAAAGCAAAGGAATGACTCAGAAGGCTTTTCTAAAGGCTGTTGGCTAAGCTCAAATCTGCCATCTTCTGGGGTATTGCCTTTGGTTCTCTGTGAGATGGATTTTGATGCCAGAGGGAATAAAATGTGGTCATAAGTGCTTTAGGGAAAAAGAAGGACAAGTAGTATATAATGCTACCAGGATGTGTAGAATTTGAACAGACCCCTGTTATAAAGCTTTCCTTCCTCTCAGGCACTCCCTGAACATAAGAAACTAATATTTGAAGATGGAGATAACTGCTAATTTTGTTCATTCAAATGGTTCAGCACTTTTTGGCATTCTATTATCAAAAAAACATACAGTAACAGAAATCTAAGACCTTCAAAGCCTGCAGTATTGATACTAATTATCTGTGGGTTTCACACTGCAGTTGTGTTTATGCTACTGCAAATGATAGCAGGATCTAGACTGTTCTAAATAGCTGTGGGTAGTTTTGTGACTTATTATGATGAAAACGAGATAAAAATAAAATCAGAAAAACAGACTCCGTATTACTACAAATACTGTTCTATACACCTGTATAGAACCACACAGAAGCCAATAACATATATTTGTCACTTTGTTTATGACAGCAACATTTGGATTCAGATGAAAAAATATTTATGGTTTTTCTTTCCATTGCTTTGGTGAAAAAATAAAGTACTGATTAATATTTACCACTTGCACACATTGCATTTCTTCTTCACAGCCGAAACAAGATTCTATTAAAAATTAGAATCGTAGAATGTGTGGATGATACTCCTTCATGTCTTTGACTGTTTTTTATGAGTAAAAGTTCTGCAGCTGCTCCAGAAGCATGAAGGCTCTAACTAGAATCTTACAGTAATGAGCTTGGAATACCAGTACCTTCAGAAACAAAAAACATTCTTAACAAAAAAAGGAGACAGGCAGCTAATGTGTGATGATAGTTAAAACAGCATTGAAAGACTGTTTGCATTTTTAAGGGCCTCTTCAGTGTGGCTTTGGCAAATGTCATCTTTGGGAAAAAAATGGAGCAATGAGAGAAAGTGAGATGTTGAAATTGCTCTTATATTTCTTTTTATGTTTAAATTTTTTCAAACATACTAATGATCTATCTTCCAGCCTAACCTACAATATGAAAACACAGTTCTTGAATATAATGCTCTAAACCAGAAACTCTTCTGAAACTTGTGCTGTAACTAGCTAATGTTTGTTGTGGAAAAGACTTGCTGATTTAATTTCAGTGGGAGTGGTTGATGGTCTTATCAGAAGAGACACCAGGATAACTGCTGAATAAAAGTAGTAAAATTAAATCATGTCAGTGATTTTAAGAGGGAAAATAGCAAATACATCTGAAGTGATAAATGCATTATTGGATAAGAGCGACCAATGCCAAATACTGAGTTTTTACTTTTGAATTATGTCGCTGTTAAAATGAGTGGAAAGGAGAATATATAGAAATATTTGTGACTAGTAGAATAGTGACACAGGCCACTGGAGAGTTAATATTGGCTATGTAAAACTGGTGGCTCATGGAGGGCTCCGTTGATGTCTTGACCCCATTGAAGGGCAAGCCCACTTGTCCTGGCTCTTTTCCTGCTCCTGCCTCAGGAATTGTTTCCTGTATAATGAAAGTTGGACTGCTCAGGCTGAACCCTGTGCTGTGCTCCAGCCTGGGAAGCAGACTTCATGCAGCTGCACCACATTGTGCTGGCTATTGAAACTATGACTGCTGCTATCTTGGGCACTGGTTCAAGTGACAACTTTTAAATTCCACAAATGCACACTCCTGGAAAATAGGAATATCTTTACATGGATTCAGATTATACCAAAAGGACAAAAGCATTTTGAATCAATTTGATTAAACCAGCAAAGGAGTCTAAATAATCTATTTGAAGAAATTATTATAAAATAACAAAGAAATCTGTAAGCAAAGAAGGCAGGTAGTGGAAAGATGTACTATCATTTGGAACAACTTATTATTTCATCTTGCAAAACACTTAAATATGTGAAACTTTAATGAAAATATTGACACACTGCAATACAGAGTTAGTGGCATGGGTTAATGCAGAGACACAGAAAGGTAAGTGAAACTGAGCTGAGAACCTCAACTCAAATTACCTTTCAGTGCTTCTCCAATGAGATTTCACTATGCAGCAGTAGTAGACTATGGGCTAAGTGGATGTTAAACTTGTGTCCCCTGGCCTCTGTATACATTCGGTAGGTCTACAAGAGCATGATGGATGGATGGATGGATGGATGGATGGATGGATGGATAGAGGTATGAGCACTCTCACAGTTACCAGAACAGAATATAGAGGAGACAGGGAGACCTAAGTCATCTTCACCATGCCATGCAGCTTGTCAGAGTTTTGCCTACCCTCTTAAGATGCCATCTGTAATTGTCAATGCACACTCAAGAAAATATCTCTGATCCTGGTCAGCAGCCTGAGCTCAGCTACAGGTGGAGCACTTTGGGTGCAAAATGGAACTTCTTATATTTTTGCAGCACTTGCACCTCCTTAGCAACATGTTGGAGTTAAGAGCCTTGGAGCAGTTTGTCAAAGTTTTCTTGCTTTATGAGGAGTCTAATAAACCTGGCAAAAATCTAAGAAGCAGAGTAGAAATTGGTAGAACTAAAAAGAAGGGATAAGTGTGGTAAGATAGGGGAAAATGAATAATTATTTTCTATGAGGTGGATACTATTTACAGATCTTTGTAATATTTTGATCTTATGCAAGACAAAATAATGGCAATACATTCTTCTGATACCAAATACAAGAATTTGTTCCAAGATTTGAGAGAAAATTTTCCTTATGGATCTAAGCATAATGTGATGAGGTAGTGCATTTACTGTATGCTGCAAAGCTAAGGATTCGAATCTTCCTGCACAGTCAACTGCCAGCATATATCTGTTTATATATATAATGTGCCTATCACCATATTGGTAAACGTGCTTTGTAACCACTCTGACAGCAGAGGCAAGAACAGGAGTCAGCCTGTTAGTACCTCAGCACTTCTAGCACTTCTCTTTCTGACCAATTAAAAAAAAAAAAAAAAAAAAAAAAAAAAAAAAAAGCCTCACTTTGTTGCCAGCCTGCATGCTGGTGTTGAATACTGCTGCTCCATAAGGGTTGGAGGGAGACCTACTGTGAATGGCAACATTTTGCACTGTGACCAGTGCAGGTGTCTCAGAGAGCAGTGGGAGATGAAGGCTGCCAGGAGTTAGAAGCAGAGATGCAGAACTGGTACATCAAGCCTATGCTGCCACAGTGAAATGGCTGAGTCACAGTTGTCCTGTCAGCACGCACAGGATAGTTTGCTATAGCTTGGATGAAAATTGTAGTACATGAAATAGCTGTTATTTAGCAGTCTCTGCCTTGCTAATGCTGAACGTGCAGCTTAAGTGCTTCTGTTTCTGAAATTAAATCCAAGGAGATTATTTAACCTATGAAAGAACCATATAAACTAGGTAAATTTTCTTTAATTTATATCATGTATGTGGACCAGATTGCATGTTTCTTTCGGAAATTATGAAGTACCATCTTTAAACTACAGGATTTGAGCACCACACATCTAGGTGAAGAATTCTTATTAGAATTGCTGCATTGCGGTCAAAGTGTAAAATCTGACCTTAGGTTACTAGTTTTTATTAGTTCTAAATCATCAATCAAAATTAATTTGACCTGATTTTAAAGTTTCTCATGCTGCAGCTTTTAATATCCTTGTGGAAGTCTGCATTTAGTTCAAAAGTATCCTACTTCCTTTCTGATGCATCATGAAAAAAAGTGATGAGGACAAGGTGTTTCTGAAAACAGGATTCTCTTCATTTAGGGTTGAGTTGTGGTATTTGTGCAAACATATTTATTTCAGATTCAGCATGATCTTACTGACAAGATATGAAAAGCTTTTCCTGCGAATCAGTAGCATTTGGGTCCATGTCTCAGATATATAGTAGAATTAAAATCAGTTGATTCTGGGAGCTTGATAATAAATGTGACATCAGGATTCAGAATAGGATGTGTTTATTCCTGATGTGTATTCCTTCTAACATAATACAGCCTAACTGGACAGTGTGCCAAGCAAAAACATAATATGGAGAAGACAGTTAATAGTGCTTGAATTATTAGAGTTGAAGCTATTAAGAACTGGGCTGCTCAGAAGTTCTTCAGCTTCTCTACTATTGTTGTACTAGCACACCAGGTAGCCAAAATGGAAAATCTATAAGGAATAGGTGTAGTTTGCATCTAGTTTATGACTGTGGCTTGTTGGGATGAAATTTGTAACTGAAGTAATGCAAAGTAAGTTATCAAAATTGAGTTGTGAAGCTCCAGAGAGTTATCCCTGAAGTAATGATGGTCAGGTCAGTAATCTGAAATGTGAGAGGATGACAGAGGCTCTACCTCCATCTGAGTGAAGAAAATATCTTGGAAAGTGTAACACTCTTCTAGAATTAGGAAGATTAAAGAAAAAATACCTGTCTCAGAAGGTTTTTAAATTCATACGAGTAGACCGGAGAGGGAAACTGGTTCCCACTTAGGTCTAGATAGGACTTACAGATGCATTTCAGCAAGTTCAAAGGCAGTTAGTTTCTGGAATGAAGAGAGAGCAGTTGTCCTGTGGTATCTCTGTTTACATATTACTATGACTGACAATTGTTACAGCAAAACAACTTCTTTGTTTTGCAAAATGTGATTTGGTTCGGTTTCATCTGCAATAACGTCAGATTTAGGATATCAATTTTAATATATTTTGACAAATATTCTCATGCAGCTTTTGAATTTACAACATGGGTTTTGGACAGAACATAATTAGTAGCCATCATCCTGAATTATTTGTGTCTCACATTAGTGTTGTAGGCTGTTAAGCCTACTAATCTAGAGAAATCAGATATTACCTCATTGCTCAGAAAAAAATGTGTTGTGTTTTTTTCACGTTGGAACAAAACAGGTTTTTTTTTTACCTGTTATGATCATTGAAGGCTTCCCAGGAGCCTAGCCACCAGGGTGTGCTCAGTTCTTGGGCTTCTGTGTATTAATGCTGCTATCAATTACAGGTTTTCCTGCAGAAGAGAGATGGTATTCATTTTATAAATTATGATGTTCTGCGCTGTCTCAGAAGCCTTTTCTAGTACCTACCTTGCATTACAGGAAAAGGAGTTTACTTCATCCCCATTTCCACTACCAATTACTGTGTTTGAGAGTATTTAAACAATTTTGTATTTGTATATGACACTTAATGCTCTTAATAATTTTTATTTTTGCAACATTTCCAAAAACTTTATGGACTGATTAAAAGTAAAGGAATCTACTCATCTGCTTTTCTACAGAACAGAAGTTTAAATGTTGCAATAAAGTCCTAGCTGTGATGCACACAAACTCCACTGATGACAACAGCAGAAAGGCAAATACTGAATATATCAAAGTACAAATAATGCAAAGGTATTTTAAGTCACCTTTTTTGGCTGAAATGGCATAGTTGTTGTCCTATTACTCATCCTATTTTGTTTCAGTGTTGCAAGGCTACACATCTCGCCCAGTAAACAATGACAAATACAAAACCACATTTACACAACACTTTCCTTAGCCTGTGGATGGATTCCTCCCTCAATTTTTTTATTGCTAGTTTTGGAGAGGATTTTACTTCAAGCAAGATTTTTTTTTTTTCCTGGTGGTCCTTTAAGCCCAGCTTCTAGGAAGCCAAATGAACAGAGTAATTGCTTGAATTCTTACAGGATTTTCATTTTATGCAGAGCAGCAGGAGGAATGTTGTGCCTTTTCTGGTGCAGAGCTAAATTTCCCACCAGAAGAATGTGGGAATGTCTGCAAAGCGGACCTTCTCTCTCTCTCAGTGGATCCCAAGGAAAGTGAGCAAGAAATGTGGCAACTGCCTTCTTTCAGCTGCAGGCAAGTATAGCTGGACATCTTTGTGACAACTACAGCACTTCACTTCCAGTTCAGTAAACCAAAGACGCCAGGAGACTTTCAGCTGAGATGTTGGTACCGAGTGGTTTTTTTTTTTCCTTATGAACAGCACCTTCCAGGCATATAAATGACCTCAAAGCAGTTGCAGAAATGGCTCAATTCATTGTTGTCATGTAAAGTTATTTTGGAACCTTACCAAAGAAAGAACCAATTGGAGCTGGAAGCATTTACTTAGAGGAGTACAGGGTTTCTCTGCTGACTAAATGCAGCTTTCAGTGTGGTTTATCAGCCCATTCCAATCATATTTTTCCTTAGATAACCTCTGAAGAGTTGGAAGTGCCTCTCTTTGGTCTTTACTAAAACTAGCCTCTTACTAGAATGTAATGCTAGATTTGATTGAAGCTTGGACCCTGCCATTACACAATCACTGTATCTTGCACCAGTATGAACCCTGAACCTCAGCACTTGTGAGCTGGTAGAAGCAGCATGATCTTGATCCAAACTCCATCAGATACTTGGGGCAGCCCCAGCATTTTTCCCTCTAGCTGCCATGGCTATGGCTGCTGTGGTTTACCATAAGGGGAAAAACTCTGGCAACTTTAAGTTGGTCAGCGTTGTTCTGGTAATTCTGATGATAACAACAGAAAGCTCAGGGTGGGCTGCATCAGTGAAGAGGACTGGAATTAAATTGCTAAAGTTATCTCGGCTGGTACAGGATTTAATAAGTATATTGAGATATAATCTCAGTAAACCACAGCAACATCTTAGGGGTAAAAGGGCAATATCAAGTCTAATATTGTGTATACTGTACAACTGGTTAATACCATCTTAATTGATATTTATAGTCCTGTAGCACTTCAGGAGCCTACCACCTGATCCTATTGATACCAGTACCGTACAAAAACAAAGGAAATATATAGTCCAAATTCCTGAACAGATTGCCATCTCCATACAGTAAAGAGTAGGGGGAACAAGATATGCAGGATAAAAACAAGGGCACACCAGCACCCTAAGTAACTTCACTGGTTCTGTTAGACTTTGTAATAAGTAAAATATTAAAAAAAAGAAAGGGAGGAATTTGAAAGAAAGCTGGATATTAGATTTGTACGTGTTTCCAGGGACCTTTTCCTGAGTCCAGATACTATGCAAAGGGCTTTGTCTGAAAAGGCTTATTAGAGCTTGAATTCATTGCTTCCATATGACTGAGATGGAAGAGCCTGGAGACTGAAAATATTGCAATGGAAGGCAATTCTTCTATCTAATGTCAGGAAGAAGGGAATAGTTGGACACATTGCTGAGTAACATACTAAAAATGACAGGCAAAGAGAATAGCCCTTGCAACAATCTCTGATCTAATATGGCTAAGAAAGAGATAATCTTCCTTGTTAAAACAGATAAAAGGAAGCTTGCAATAATTCATAACTAAGTGCCAAGAGGAGAGAGTCTGCACACAGATAGGGAAAGTTACAGTTTATGATGCCTAAGGGTACAGTGAAAGATAATACCAAGTAATAGTTTTTTGTTCTTAAGAGCATGTTTAAGCATTTTGTTCAGTTGCTAAATTTGAAGTATAATTTAATATACAATTAAGTTCACCTTTCTTTTGCTGTTTTCAAATAGCTTGATGTCAAAAAGACAGAACCTGTTGACACTTTATTGTTTTCCTCAACTTAGTCCATTCTTCCATTCATTTTTCTAAGGAGTATCAGCCATCTTTTAGGCTCTTGTAACTGAGAAAATTAATTAGATACTAATTAACAAGTATCTAAATATATATGTGAGCAAAAGACCCACAAATGCTTTTTTTTTTGTTGGGCAACTTTAATTTGTGGTATAGGCATCAAAGAAGGGACCTTTTGTGCTCTATTGCTTATTTACATGAGCATTTGCACTTAACACATTCTTCTCTGTCCTGAGTAGAAGCAGCATATGTACAATTAAAGAGATGAAGAGTGCCCTAAAATCTTTTGCAGATATATCAAAATGTTTTCATGTGGGACAGCAGCTAAACACACTGACAGTCAAGGCAAGTTCTGCCCAGTGTAAATGGATGTAAAACTAACACTACAAAATTGTACTGCTTAAAAATACAAGTTTTACACACCATCTGATATTTTCCAGTGTTTGTTGCTTTGCCCAACTGAAAGACTGAGGTCATGTATTATATTTATTTTCAGACTTCCTGCTGTTACTGAATGTTAATAGGTACTTTCATATCAAGCAACAAATACTGTGCATACAGGATGAAATTCGTGTGCTTCATCTTGAGATGCTTGCAAATAGAAAACAATCATTGCTCAGCTCATCAATGGAGTCCTGGTCTTGTCATTTTAGAGAAGCCCATTTTTAAATCTGTGCTCTTTAGGGTCTTCTGGTTAAGCAGATAATTTTATTCAGCCTGTACATACTTTCTGGACAATATGAAATCTAAGGTACATCAGCTTTTTTAATTGGTGATTGCTGGCAACACCTTGATCACAGAGTACTTGAAAGAAATCAGATAAATGGATGGCTAATTCTTGTATTACCCATTTCCATTAAATGGCATGAATGAGCAATATAGTAAAACTGTGGCTTACCCAAGTTGCTTGCACTGCATGTGTTGTAGTAATTTATGTCCAATTTTTTTAACAACTTTAGTAATGATATAAGAAAAAAAACTCAGGGCATTCATTGAATTCATGTTACCGATTTTCATGTTAAACAGGACATTAAAAAATATGGCAAGTATGATGCTTATGATGCTTCCATTTTGAAGTAAATATACTGACTCTTTAAGTTCTGCAATTGGGAGTAGTTGTCATTTTATTAGTATTTTTAAAGATACTGAGATCTCTAGGGGAGCTATATAATAGTGTAGAGCACTGTAACATAAAATATTGATTAGCTTCATGTACTTAAGTGAAATTTCAAGCTTATATTTGTAAGCTGTTGTTAAAAAGAATTAGCTCGGTTTGTTTTCCTTCAAGGTACAGAGAAACGTAACATGCAGATAATATGATACTTCCTTCTTTTGCAAAAATGCTAGAGAATATAATTTTTATATCTGCTGCTGCAGGAAGTGTCTTTCATGTGAGAAATAAAGCTACTCGTTTGTACAAAGTTAGACCCTTAAAACTGGAAAAGCATGGGAGTCAATTACAAAAGCTGTAATAATTTCAACTCAAACCAAAGTGCTATTTTCTGTCAGCATTCCTCTAGCCTATTTTGGCATAGTTGAGAAGAGGGATCTAATATTTCTCTCCCCTGATAGCTTGGCATAAACAGCTGTTTTGTGCCACTTTGCCAGAGGTGTCTTTAATCTAATAATCTAATTCCATTGTAGCATTCTTGCCATAAGCATGTAGAATTCAAGTTATGTCATGAAATCAGCATCTGTCCCCTGTTTATCGTGACATACTGTGTCAAAAGATGTTTGCTTTCTCTTCATGTTCTTGCTATTGTATTGGGTAATTTATTTATTTTCCTCATAGAGAATTTTTCTGCCTATTAGAAGAACCATATCCACAATAAGAAAAACAAAGGAGAGCTGTTTCTTTTCTAGGGAGACAGTGCATATAGTGGAGCATCTCCTGCCTAGCCCTGTCTCAAAATGCTCGATGCATTTCTGACGTGTCCAGCTTTAAGCTGCATTGCGTGTCTGCTTCCTTTTTAACTCTGAGTGGAATCTGGAGAAGCAAAGGGACTTACAGACCCATCTTGACTCAACTTACAGAGGGCAAAATTTCAATAAATTCACATGAATTTCTATCAACATAGGATTGGAGAGGAGAGGGAGCAGCAAAGTTAGCTTGGTGTTGAGTACAGAAGCAGGAAATGTGGCAAAATTAAAATTCAATGGAATGTTGAGAACTGTTGGGTATAGATGCTTTAATAGGTGAGAACTAATTGCAGAGAATTTGGTGTTCATGAGGGAGCAGGTGGATTTCTTGGAAACAATCTACCTGGGGAATGGAGAACTAATTAAACAGAGATTTTCACAAAATTCATTGGGTACTTCAGTAAGTAAGCGAAGAGATCAGATTAATTTTTTTGAGGTTGCTATATGAATAAGGGTTTTCAGTAAGTTAATTTATCTTGCAGTCTTTGTTCATTAATGGGATTTGTATTTTGAAAGCTAGATTTGGAGATTTCTGGATTTTCTGGAGGGAGTGAGGCAATTACTCACTGGGAAGTGGGGAATGGAGAGGAAGAAAATTAAAGTGGGAAATACAGGAAGAGTGGAGGAAACGCTGCAAAGGAAAATGTCATATAAGTTTCGGTATGCAACAAGAGCTGAATTTACTTTATAGTGGAGAGTAACTGGTGCAGGGGCAGTAACAACAGTAATGACCAGGTAAACCTGCAAGATGAGCACAGCCTCATATATTTAATGTGAAAAGAGGAACCTGTGAAAATTTGCTTTTAAAGAAAAAGTATTAGGGCATCAGAATTTATTAATAGTATAAAGTAAATTAAGCCTCTAGCTCTGTATAATAGATACTACTTCTCATTGGCTCATTTTAACCTACTTTCCTTTCGTTCCTTCAAAAAAATACATTTACATTTGTGATGCAGATGAAGGCACTGTCATTTCAAAGCAACAGGCACCTACTGACTTTGGCCTGTTTTGAACATGCATGTCTGTGTGTATACATGCATATGCATACAAACACACAACACATGTTAGAAAATTAGTATTTTCTCCATCCAAATTCTCAAGAAATGCTCGTTCGTATGTGTTATTACCTTTTAAATGTAGTAACAGAAGCAGATATTTTATAGGAAGAAAATGTTGAAGGACTTAGAGAACAAAAGGGAAGTTGTACTGAAGTGGTTGAATACTAAATTTGTTATATTTAGGCCCTGCAAAAAATCCTAATAAACTTTTCTTTTTTTGTATGTTAAGTACTAATCTAGTCTTACTTTCTCTTTAGCATTTGCTGTAAACTTGAGGAAATTGTTAAGAACAGGGTATTCTACATTTATTTACTAGTATTCTGGGTAAAAGTGGTTTTGATGACCCCTTTTGTTCATGGTTTACAAACAGAATGTGTACAAATTTTCAACCTCTGCAGGAAGAAAAAAAATCACAAAGAAAACAAAACAAAAAAACACCCCACAACCAGAACTTTTAAATGGTGCTGCTCACTAATTATTTTGATTCCTTGACATTTTACCAGCCTGTAATTACTGACTTTTCCTACTACTCTGAACTGAAATAGCTGTAGCGTGTTCACTCTATTTACCAGGGATGAATCACCCGATGCCTGCCATACTTCTACATCAAAGGAGAAATTTTCACTCAAAACTCTCCAAAATGCAATAGTAATATATTGGGGATTTGTTTTATTGTTTTCAGGGTGCTGGGTGCACTGCACTGGTGGTAGCTGTGGTGGCAAGGAAGTTAGAACTTACCAAAGCTGAAAAACATGTGCATAATTTCATGATGGACACTCAGCTAACTAAAAGAGTAAGTCACATTTTGTATTCACAACTGCAAAAGAGAATGTGTGTTGATTTATTTCTGCATTTGTTTTAAATAGTCCCCTTCTCTGTTCGCCTACTGAACACTTCCATGTGTGTGATTTTTCAAGGAGGAGGCATCAAATGCCTTGAGCTTTTCTCTGAATTAAGAGCAACTGAGAGTTTTCAACAGATTTTGAGGATTTGAATATTCTATAGAGAGTCCTTGCAGCTGGCAGATAATTGGTATAACCAACAGTTAAATGCTGTGAAATTAAAGGCTGTTATATTAAGCTAAAAAGCTTTCATGCAGTATATGAGAAAAATACATAAAATTTTTGTAGGTAAAGTAGGTGGAAAGCCCAATATATACAAGATTCACAAGCTATGAGGGATGTTTTTAAGAAAAAGAGATCATAGTTTGTGAGTGGGACCTTTGTCTTTGCAATTGCTTTGTATACTTAGCACAGGGTTCACTTAGTGGTACAGTGCTAGAGTGTACAAAGCTGTTTGTAGATAATGGTAATTTTGGAAGATGCAATTTAGGAAAAATACCCTAGAAATTATTAGATCTCATATTTTTAAAATTTGCATATTAAATATAATTTGAATTAGAGTAACATCTTGGGAAATTTAAAAATGCAGCAAACAAGGCGATATAAATCCATTACTGAAATAAAGCAGATCAGCGTTGAGGGAACATAAACATGAGTATTAGCTACTCATTCCTCTCAACTTGTTTAATCTTTGTTACTGAGAAGAGACAATATGAAGAGGCAGGTTTCTATACTCACAAACTCAGCTGAGCTGAGTTTTTGTTACTGATGTGCAGAGAGAGATTACAACACCTGAGCTGGAATCCATGGCTCTGCTACAGGTAGGAAGGAGTTTGACTGCCTCAGAACATCTCTGTGCAGCAGTGCAGTGCTGCATTGCCACGGGTCCTCTGCTGTGGAGAGCCATGTCATGTCTCTATGTGCTGTATTTTCGGGAAATATCAGCAGACCAGTCTTGTTATGCTAGCTCCCTTGTCACCACTAGTAGCCTGTGTCTCCCTGTGCTGGTCGCCACGAGCAGCCTGTACCTCCCATGAGCAGTCACGGTGGGGAAAGACTAGGGATGTGTAGAAAGGTAGTTCTTACACAGATATAAAGTGTGTCAGACTTAAAAGTGTCTGTCTGAGCTTACTGATACTATACCGCAGAAAACACTGTCCCTTCTGAACACAGAGGCACTTCTAGTGCAGTCTGACAGCTGAGCTCAAAATGTCTTTAAATAATGTCACATCCTGTGATGTGACCTCTCAGGCCTGGGGTTCCCATTGAGGGTACCAAAAAGATGACAGCCCCCTTGGACAGTTAGATACCCCTAGATAGGTTTAAGGTGAAACGATACTCAAGATCTGCACCTGAACACAAAGTTTAATTAGAACTATGGAAGGGATAAAAGCACAAAAGCTGATAATTCAATTATTGTATATGTTCAGGCTGTGCAATCACAAAGGCTGATTAGTTAGATCATAAAAGCCACAATATATGGGTATTAATGCTGTGTAACCTGGAAAAAAAGTTGTGGTTACTAAATGAGTTTAGGAAAGAGAAAGAGAAAGCAAGAGAGGAGGAGAAGAAAAGTTAAGATACAACAGAAAATCACCCTTCATCCACCACTGAGCCAGCCAGCAGGGGAGGGCTGGTGTCAAAGAAGCTCCCCAAAGCCCATCAGTGCAGCCCCTAATTTATAGGCCTGTTTCACTTAGTAAGTGTGGTTGAGACATATCAGATTGAACAACTGCAGCAGACCTCCAACCAGTTCCCAATTCATTCCCCAATCATTACGTCTATTGTATGCAGGCCCTAGGCCATATGCAAACCCTTATCACTGTCTCCTTCTCCAGCAATCCCTTTGGGAATGCTCTTGAGGATTGCTGGGAGGAGGTTTCAAGGGTTGATTTGTGCCACTCCCTTTGAACCAGTTCTATTGGTGTGCTAAGAGGATCAGAAGGAGAGGTTTACAGTGGTTCCTCCACCTGTTCCCTTACAAGGAGGGAAAAGGTTTTGGAAAGTTTGGACAGATTTTGGGTCAGCTGTTCATTGTGCCTTTTAAAGTTTATTTTATTCAGCTATCCTTCATATAAATCTAAATAACTAGTATATCTAAGACTAATACTAGGCTGAAGTGGTGCTTCAGTACCTTCAAACTCATGAAACTCAAAGCACATGAAGAGCAAACCAAGCAAGCAAGGCTGAGATGCACATCACAAATTGGTTATGCAGATACTAGGGAGGTTTCATCACATCCTGAAGGTAGCCATACCTTGAGGAAATACAAAGACTAGATAGAGATTGAGAGAAGGTCTCTAAAATGTGATTGTTCTTCCACTGAAGACAGGACCTCTTGCTGAGAAGAGCTACTGCATGGCATTCCTGCAATGTCCTAGACATTGACAGAGCTCTGACACTGCAGAGACTGGCATGATATAAAATTGGAGTGAGAAAAAATAAAGTTGAATAATGAGAGATGTCCTGTGCAACTAACCTAGTCATTCTGTCATTAGTCAAAATTATATTGAAATAATTTGTCTGTTGTTTTCAATCATTCTTGAAAATTTTGGAGAGCCCAAGAAGGAAATGTAGGAGAAGGAAAGATGCTCTTACCTTTACATTTTATGGAAAGCCTCTTTAAAAAAAAAAAAAAAAAAAAAAAAAAGAATTTACAAAGTAGGGCACTGGCTAAATTAATTGACAAGATTTTTTTTTTCCACCTCCTTGGGAATTGTACAGAAGAAACAAGAATAAAAATGTAACAGAGAAATAAAAAAGTACATTTAAAGAGCTCTGGAAATTTAAAAGACTGTTAAGCTGCTAAGAGAATTAAGATGTACTAATCGTTGAACAAGAGAGGAAAGGATTATCGTATTAAATACACTTAGTTAATTACTAATGCATTAGTTTTTCCTCACTGTAATTTATATTGCCATAAACACCACATGGTGCTAACTTGCTTCAGCTTCTTGATCTACCTACTTCCCACAGTTAGACGTGGTTGTAAGTGCTTTAGAAAGAGTTTATACCAGAAAAAAAGAAAATACCACATAATGCTACTTTTGTCAGCTTAGTGTTGTTTTTTATTATTATTAAACAGGTGAAAAATGCAGCGGCCAATGTACTCAGGGAAACATGGTTAATTTATAAAAACACAAAGCTGGTTAAAAAGATAGACCATGCAAAAGTAAGGAAACATCAACGTAAATTCTTGCAAGCTATTCATCAGTAAGTACTATTTTCCTTTGGTTTTCCTCTCCAGGTGTTTTCTCTCTCAGTTTCCTTGTCACTTTTAATCCCTATGTCTGTCCCATGCCCTCCCTTCTCTTTGCCATCCCCCCTTGCATAGAACCTTTCTCTTGAGGTTGACTTGTCTAAGAGTAAGTCAAAGATAAAGTTTTACTTATGTGTATTAGCTGTCTGTAGAAATTTTCCCATGCTTCTTAAATTGTCTAAGACACTGTCTTTCACCACTGAGACTATCTGGTTTTGTTACACATTTGCTTACAGGTAGCAAGATACAAGCTACAATAACAGAGGAAAATGAAAAAGGTTTATTTTCATAGAATCATAGAATGGCTAGGGTTGGAAGGGATCCTTGTTCCAAATCCCTGCATGGGCAGGGACACCTTCCATGAGACCAGGTTGCTCAATGCCCCATCCAACCTGGCTTTGAACACTGCCAGGGAGGGGGCAGCCACAACTTCCCTAGGCAACCTTTGCCATTGTCTCACCACCCTCAGAGTAAAAAAATTCCTCCTCATATTTAATCTAAATCTCTTCAGGTTTTAAACTATTGCCCCTTGTCCTCTCACTAAATGCCTGTGCAAAAAGTGCTACCCCAGCTTTCCTGTAGGCCCCCTTCAGGTATTGGAAAGCTGCTATAGGGTCACCTTTGAGCCTCCTCTTCTCCAGGCTGAACAACCCACACTCCCTTAGCCTCAGGGGAGGCACTTCAGTTCTCTGATTATTTTTGTGGCTCTCCTCTGGACATGCTCAAGGAGCATTATGTCCTTCTCATGTCAAAGAATACAGAACTGGACACAGTACTCCAGGGGGTGTCTCGGAAGAGCAGAGTTGAGGGGGGAATCACCTCCCTTGACCACCTGGCCATGCTTCTTTTGATGCAGCCCAGGATGTGGTTGGCTTTCTGGGCTGCAAGCAGACAGATTGACATGATTGACAGATCATGTCGAGCTTCTCATCAACCAACACCCCCAAGTCCTTCTCTTCAGGGCTGCAGTAGGCATTTTAATAATTTAAGTAGATGTTTTAATAATTTAAAATCAGAGTAAAGTGATTGAAGAGAGCCTATGAGTATGTAGGTAGATTTTAATTAAAAGAATACTCATCAAGGGTCATTGTACAGCCTAACAGCAATTCGTTGCCTCTCTCCATCATACATTCTCAGTGCATAAGATAAAATGTTGGTATGTCAGCTGTGACCCCAGACATCCATTCTAGAAAATGAGAGTAAATGCCAACAGTCATGTGAGTGTGAGTGTGAATCTGGCATGATTCAGATGAGTTCTTCCCCACTACTGGCTGCAAATAAAACTGAGAACTGTAAGGAGTAGTAGATTTAAGCTGAAATATGGCATAGTATTTATCTAAAATTTGTAACACATATTTGCCATAAACCACATCAAAATCGCAGAATTTCACAATGATTCAGTTACTTGTCCTTGAACTAAGTGGGAGGAAAAAAAGAGACTTGTCCCAAGGACAAAAATTTTTCTATAGAAAAGGTAAGGCTCCATGCCACTATTTGTCTGCTTTCTTCAATGTCCCCATCCAAGCTGAGGCAGACATTTTGTTTACATGAGATACTAGGGAGATGCAGATAAGCTGAATTTCAAAATGATGTTTTGATAACTTTTGAGTGTGAATCTATGTCTGAGCCTATCTGTGAGGAGATGTAAGGGGAACATCTCTCATTAGAAGAATACCTATATCTTACACAGAAGACAGGAAAGAAAGACCAGGCTATCCTATTTCACAGAAGTAAATTTAGGCTAACAGTAATTCTTTCTTTGTTTCAGAAAGCTTAAGCTTAAGGTCTGAAGTATTTAATAAACCTTGATTACTATGTTAGAATTAGAAAACCTGAAGGATTAATGTTTCTGAGTTACTGCAGAAATACCATCAAGAATAAAAAGATGACAAAAGTTGAGACATTTTTAATTGGCCATAAAAATGTTTATTGTCCCAGTTTCGTCATTCTGCTTAGTTTAAAGGATTGGGAAGAGGAGGCAGAAAGGAGAGGCAGGGGGACTGGGATAGAGGATGGCATGTCCTGTGTATCCTTTGCTAGTCTTGAATCCTATATTGAAGAAGTTATTTCTTTAGCATTTTAACTTTCCTTTATTTTGTGTGTTTGTCTGTGTGTGCACACACATATTCAGAGGATTCACAGCAGGCTCAATCTGCACCTTTACATATCATTCAAGCCCAAAAGAGCTTCACAGGATGAAAAGTCTTGTTCTGCACCTGCTTAAAAAGTTCATTGATCAGGTAGGGTGAGTAAGTTGGCAGCTGTAATATTTTCCTAGCTGTGCCAGCCAAACTTTGAACAGATATGTCAAAAATGCATTTCCCTCAATCCTTTATCACTTTGCATTGCATTCCCAAAACTTGTATTTAAGAATAATAAAAGAAGGAAAATTTCCCAATAAGCTGATTAATGTCCTATCAATGAAAACATCGCTCTAGAAGTTTGCTTTCTTCCAGCGTAGCAAAGAAGATGGGTGTAAATTACTTTTTCTCCCTTTGCGTCTTTGAACTTTTCTCAAGTAACTCATGGTAGTACTCATAGCTCATTTCCATCTTTCTTGGTTCCTTGGTCTTTACTGATACCCCTCCTTCACCTTTCCGACATTTGTACTGGAGACAGAAATAAAGGAGTGATATTACAGGGCCAGTTTTAAACAGGGCAGATCATTATAACAGTCTCAAACTCATGCTCACAGCTCTACAGCTGCCTTCAGCAGTCTACTGGGTCTGCTGTGCACACTAAGTAAGATGGGCACAAAATAATCACCCTAAATGATATCATCATCAGTTATTATTAAAGGCATCACAAAAAGCATTTTATGTGTTTCATGAATAAAAAAATCTACAGGTGGCTGTCCATGGGAAGGTTTGGAGCTATTGTAGGTTCCTTCATCAGGAATGCAAGAGGGTTAGACTCCACCTCAGTTAGTTACTGGAAAAAGTAGCAACACTTTAGTACTTTCCACTTGCTGAACTGAGCCCAGTGTGCTCATTTGGTTGTTTTAGTATATTTAAAATTTTGTTTTCTTTTGTTTTGTCTTTTTATTTCAACAAAATGAAAATAGAGCTCGGAAGTAAGTTGTATGAGCTGTTCCTTTCTAAGTTTGCAGAACTTACCACTGTCTGCATGCAAGAAATAGAGTCTTTATTTGTGAACTTCAGTGGTCTGATTGCTGCCATGGAAACGCGATCCGGAATCATGATCTTTTGCTGTGATAAGTGAAGTTCATAAAATCAAGGTGTTTCATATTTTCTCTTAATGAATTTAAGGATAAAAGTCTCCGTTTTCTTTAAATCTGGCTGCTGCAGCTAAAGACTTGCCATTACCTAGAGGCACATTTTTATACCTTGTGATAGGTATTGGGTTTATTACCATGGGGAATTACCATGTTGGTGTCAGCTAATACTTGTATTGCTGCAATAATAATAGATTTTGTGAAATTCTAAAATTGAAAGAGCAGCTTTCAAACAGATAAGTCAATGAATCTCAAGAAAAGCAGAAAACAAATACTCTGCAAGTTATTTGAGAAATGCTTACCAAAACACTAGCATTGTCATTCTGCAGTCATATCACTACATGCTTACATCTGAGTTATTCTGTTCTGAGTCTGTATTGATACAACTCCATACCTTGGAGACTCCTCCATATTTTTTGTTTTAGAATAGCGCTAGCTCATAGGCTCATAACTCATAGAAAAACACCATTCCTAGAGTCTGCTGTAGACATTTATGTTATTCTCTGATGGAAGACTCCAGTGGAAAAGGAGAGTATGATATTTTAGTAACAAGCCACTGGAATGTCAATTTTATGTGCACAATTGATTTCTCACGTAACAGTTATTTCCATGTTTTTAAAAAAAATATTTCACTTTTCACAACTTGTTTTCTCATGGCTGTTAGCCTATATGTGAAAGAAAATGCTTGGTAACTAAAGATATGAACAGAAACTTTCTGGTTTTGGGATATCTCCAAGAAGGCTTTCTTTAAATAAATTTTCTTGGTAACACCACCACTGAGAAATAGGCAGAATATGCATTAGCAACCCACCTGCCACAAAATGCTGCCAAACTTGACAGCTAACCACATGCTTATCTTGATTGACCTTTGACATACTAGTAGACAGCATGGTATCTTATCACACATTGTTTATAAATCAATGTGTTGTGTTTGAAAAATGCTATTTGCAGCCACAAGAAAAGTCATTGAAAGTAATCCTCTGTTGGGAAATGTTGAATAATGGTCTCTTACTTATGGGAGAAATTGCTTATTTGTGAAAATAGCATCTACAAACCACTTGTCTAGTAGTTAATCTGAAAAACATGCACTTCATTTCAGGGAACACTTCAAAAAGGTCATCTTTCAAAGAATGTACATAATAACAGTGCAGATAGCTAGGCATCAAAGAAAAAATATGCCCATGCTGCTTCTTTCATAGTTTTCCAGTGCTATAGTTTATATAGTGCATTGAGAAGGAACATATAATGTAAGTTTAAAATGCAGTCATATTTAGAGTCACAAATTATTTAAGAAAATTAAACTTACTGGCAAGTATTTTGGTTATTTAGCTGCTGGTCAGATGGAAGTTCCATTTAAGTAATGAGAAACTCACTTATCACTGTATTTTCATCAGGTTCAAACACCTGCTAACCCAATCCATTTCCGACAGAACAGGGCTAATACCTGTATCTAGTCATGTAGGCATGGGAAGATTCTTGATTGCTACAACATTAATGACAAAAAACAGTTATTTTATGTTTCTTCCTATATCTACTTGTCATGATACTGAGGCTTTGAGGAATGTTTTGGCTTACTTTCATATAGTCTGGATAAACTGTTATCTCCCTTTTTAAATTCAGCTTTCACCATGGCAAATGGTATTCTCAAGGACCTCACATTTCCTTGCTCTTTCCTTTTTTGCGGTGTTGAAGAAGCATGCTTCTCATTGTAGCAGGCACATGACCAATTCTGACTTTACACAAAGTACTTGAGGCATTGTCCATGCAGTTATCTGCTCTTGCAAGTTTTGTGCATGCATATCAGAAATCTTAATATGACCATAGATACAAAAAATCTGACTTAAAATTCCACTTTTTAGATTAAGAAGTGTGAAAATGGAACAACGGAAACTGAATGATCAAGCCAACACTTTGGTGGACCTGGCAAAGGTTAGTAGGCAATTACTGTTGTTTTAACATTTATCTTTGTAAAATTAAGAGTTTGTAAGTAAAAATGTTATGCATTATGCATGCAAATATTGTTAGCAAGTTTGTTATTTGTGAAATGAAAATAAATGTCTATTTTGTGGTAACACCTACTGAATAGAACACCTTGTTTATGCCTCTGACGAGAGCTTGAATACAATGTATTTTTATTTATTTTTGTACATTTGAAATATATTTCACGTTTGAGCAGTTGATCCTGAGAGCTCCTGCAGTGGTCAATGCTCAACTATGAAGGAGCCACAGGATTGTAGTGTTGTGTAGCAAAGAGACTTCCCATCTGGTGATAGTGACGGTGCCATGAAGGACCATAGTAGAGGCTCTCAGGCAGACTGAAATTAGAAGTTCTGTTTTTCTCATCTTGTTTTGTTATAGAATCATGGAATAATAGAATAGAATCATAGGATGCGTTGGGTTGGGAGGGACCTTTTAAAGGTCATCTAGTCTAACTCCCATGCAGTGACCAGGAACATCTTTAACTAGATCATGTTGCTCAGAGCCCCATCAATCCTGACCTTGAATGTCTCTGGGCTGAACAACCCCAATTCTTTAGACAGTCTCTGATGATTTTTGTGGCCTTCTTCTGGACCTGCTCCAACAGGGCTATGTCTTTCTTGTGTTGGGGTCTCCAGAACTACAGGCTGGACACAGGATGACAGGTAGGGTCTCATGAGAGGGGCAGAATCATCTTTCTTGATCTGCTGGCCATGCTTTTTTTGATGCAGCTCAGTATTTAATTGGCCCTCTGGGCTGTGAGTGCATGTTGTTGGCTCATCTTCAGCTTTTTGTCTGCCATTACCCTTTTCGGAGGAGTGCTCTCTATCACATCATCCCCCAGGCTGTATTGGTAACAGGGATTGCCTCTACCCAAGTGTAGAACCTTGCCCTTGGACATGTCGAACCTCAGAGTTTACATGGGTGACATCCTGTCCCTCTTGTTGACTGCACCAGTCAGTTTGGTGTCATCAGCAGACTTGCTGAAGGTGCAGTCAATTCCACAGTCTTTGTCACTGAGGAAGATATTAATCAGCACTCATCCCATTATGGACCCTGGAGGGACACAGCTTTCATCCTTTTCCATCTAGACATCAAGCATTGACCACCACACTCTGAATACAAGCATCCAGCCAATTCATTATCCACCAAACAGTCCAGTCATCAAATCCATATCTTTCCAACTTAGAGAGCAGGTTGCTGTGGGTAACAAAAGCCTTGCAGAAATCCAAATAGATGCTACCCATCTGATGTAGTCACTCCACTGGGGAAAGCTTTTAGGTTGGCCAGGCAGGACTTGCATTTAATAAAGCCATTCTGGCTGTTTCAGATCGCCTTCTTGTCCTCCATGTGCCTTATCAAAGTTTCTGTGAGGATCTGTTCCACGATCTTCCCAGGCTCAGAGGTGGGGCTGACAAGACGGTAGCTCCCAGGGTTGTTCTTTCTACTCTTTTCAAAAAGGGGTGTAATGTTTCCCCTTTTCCAGTCACTAGGGACTTCACCTGACTGCCATGACTTCTCAAATACCATGGAGAGTAGCTTGGCAACTACATCAAGTCCTATAGACTTGTTATGTTCAGGTACTTCAGGTGCTCATGGGCCTTGTCGTCATGTACAGTGGGAAACAACTGTGCAGTAATGACTTTGGACAAGTAAATTCAGTTCAGCATTTGTTTAAGTTTTTGTAATGACAGCTGCCTACTTTGCTGACATGTCATAAGGCTCCACTGATCTTTTTTATGCTATTTGAGTTGAGGTAAAAGAGGCAATTCAGTTGCAAACTGCCTGTCTAGTGTTGCTTGGATTTTTCATCAATATAGAATAATAAATAGAGTGTTAGAGGGCTAATCTGACAGCATTCCAGGTTTCATGTTAGACCTCAGTATTTAGCAGTTACTGTGATCTTAATTTGAGGCTACATAAGGGGCATTAGTGGGCTTTCCCTAAGGGTTTCTTGTACACCTTTTTGTGTACATCTAAATTTAAAGTGCATCAAAGATTAAACAAAGTGTTCATTTCCCTTTTGCTTTGGAGAAACAACTGACAACCTCACTTGCTGAAAATAATTTCAGTCTAATGACTTTTCAGATGCTGTTTATTGTAAACGTCCTTGCTTTCAAGTGTTATGCTAGCATCTTGAAACAGAGGGCAGTGAGATGCCTTATCAACACCCATCTGATACTGAAGTGCTTTATACTTCTAACAGTCAGTCATTCAATTAATTGTCATTCCCTTTGGATGGCTGATAAACTTCAGCCACTTGTCCACTGAATTACAATCCAGCTTTGACTCTGTTTAACTCTAACCTGAAGACTTAACCTATCACAGGGAGAAGTTCAGTCATTATTTTTAACTAATTCCCTGTCTCTATGAAATAACACATTTCAGTTTACATTTTTGCTGACCACTATGGCATTTTAAAATATACCCAGATACCTGATGTAACTGAACACTGTAGAGAGCAGATAGCTTGGATAACACGAACAGAGAAGAGTATGTCTTGAGTTTCTACTGCTTGCTCTACATTTCAAAAGCAATCTACACAACTACTCTTACTACACCCAGTTCAAGAAAACCTGGTCCATTTAAGTGAACAACATTTGTGATCTTCTTAGAAGAATAAGGGTGTTTAAAAACAGAGGAAATACAGAAGAGTCAAGGGTGGATCATGGCTTTGGAGCCTCCGGTCTCCTGGTTGCTTACCCAAGAAACTGTCAGAAAGCTTAGCATGGGCCATTTCTAAACATCTCAACTTCCAAAAAAAAGGTCTAGTCTTTTGCTGACTTTTAGACCTTGACATCTCAGGTGCTACTCAAAATGTATTACCATTCTGCTAAACAAGTTTAGTGGAAAGATTATTCTGAATCTACACAGAAAATTATTTTACAAGATATTTTTGTATATTTATAAGATTCATAATTCTTGTGTGTGTGAACTGCCAAAGCATTTACAAGCCCCTGTGGAGTTGTGCTGCTAGTTATATTTGTACAATCTCTCTAAACCTTTGTTTACATCCTTCTACTTTCAGACTCAAAACATCATGTATGACATGATTTCTGACTTAAATGAAAGAAGTGAAGATTTTGAGAAAAGAATTGTTACTCTGGAAACTAAACTGGAAACTTTAATTGGTAGCATTCAAGCTCTCCCTGGACTGATTAGCCAGACAATCAGCCAGCAACAGCGGGATTTCCTCGAGGCTCAGATACAAAATTATGACAAGCATGTTGCCTACAGTGCTGAACGATCACGATCTTTGTCAAGAAGAAGGAGATCATCCTCCACAGCACCACCAACTTCATCAGAGAGTAGCTAGAAGATAATAAGTTAACCACAAAATAAAGACTTTTTGCCATCATATGGTCAATATTTTAGCTTTTATTGTAAAGCCCTACGGTTCTAACCAGTGTTATCTGGGTTCTGATGTCAGAATCCTGGAAACCTGAAATACGTTTTAGGCCAAAATGAGTGAGAACTCTTTTTTCCCCCTTCCTCCTCTCAGATGCACAGTGAATGCACCTCTAATTGCTATATTAGATTGTCCCTCCTGTAATTTCACTAACTTTTTATTCATGCACTTCAAACAAACTTTACTACTACAATATATAATATAATAAAAAGGTTAATTTCTGCACATAGTTGCTTGGTTACTTGGATTTAACAACAACTAAACAAAAGCTCGCAATCAAAAGGCTTAATTAACTTTAAAGAAACAAAATTGAAGCTTAGTAAATATCTCTCAAAATGAAAACTAATTTATAAATTTTGCTTGCAGTGGAGGGGGAAAAATCAATATTCATCTAACTGTGCTGTATATGTATAGTCATTTTAAAAGGTCACTGAGAGCTTCGATTTCTGAAGTGATTAATTAAAAATAGAGTTTATCCTAGAAAATAAGTTACAAAGTATGCTGTGGGTTTTTTAAATCTTCTTAGGCCTTTTGTTTAACATGCATTTGTACACACACATATAGATAATATATATACATATATACTTATGTATATAAAATTATTTATGCAATACCCATGGCGAAGATCTTTTAAACTGACTATTTGTAAAGCTACTGGCATCCAAAAATCACAGACCTGTTCATTTATTCAGAGTCTCATAATAATGCCAAGTAAGTATGTCCAGACAGCATAATTACTTTGAAGCTGGGAGTCTCCCATTAATGCTATTCAGGTTTTGAAGGCCTTAGGTTAGCAACTTCAGCAATTTTTCCCACTCCCTTTTTTGTGTTTGAAGTTTCTGGAGCGAATGACGGACACACAAAGTTACAGTACACTCAATTGTGTGATGGCAGCACAATGTTCTGTATACATTATGCTTGGGTAATCCCCATGGTTCAGTTGAGTTTAGCAAGAAACTTTTGGCAATATTTAAAAAAACTTACTAAAAAAACCCCACTGTAAACTGCAGTTATGGCAGTGGGGTATCTGTGGTACTTTAGTTTAATGCACAAATAATGTTTCCTGCTTTCTTAAAAAAAAAATGCAAAACAGTGTACATGTTTATGAAAAAGTTGTGTCTGATTTTATCTTGGTTGGTATGCCAGAATAGCAAAACTAGGTAAGCTTAAGTGCTCAGTACAGGCGGTTTGCATTCACAGTTCCTAATGATAAATGGAATATTATTTGACTTTTGAAATATTCTATAGCACTTGCTATTTATGAAATATACTTGTTCCACCCCTCACTAATTTACAGAGAAGGGTGACACTACAGCAACTCTAATAAGCAGGCATGGCTGACTGTTTCTGAGGACTACTTCGTATGCCTAGAAATAACTAACAAGGAACGGTGATTTCTCCACAAGACATTGTGAGATCTGGTCAGTAACAGAAGACAGAGACAATAGCAGCACAGAACCATGCTGGACACGAGAGAAGAGCTGTTTCCCCAGCACCCGAAATTCACCAAACCAAATCTGAAAAACAGCAGACACTTCAGGCCTATTTGAAATGAAAAGTCTGCCTTTTTTGGGGATATAAAATATGTAACTGATAAATATTAGTTACATCCAGAGGCATTGCTTGTTTATGAAAAGGTAGTGGCTCCAACAAACACTTGTCCTGGAGAATGCTAGTGACATAGCAGAATTTTTTCCCACTAGATGAGCGGGACAATTGCATGCCTTTGGAGTGCCTTCTTTACAGACTGTGGTATTTTGTGACTGGAAATAATAAGCAGTATTTGCAGTTGTGCTTTTGTTTTTATGAAGTTAATTTCCAGTGGAAAAGGGGGATATTACATAGTGCTAATACTAGTGCTAGTCCAGTCCTAAAATAGGTTAAGATTTTGAGTGGTCACGAGGCCACCTGCTTTACACTGTTGACAGGATTAGAAGTAGTGATTAATAACATTGGAATTTAATAGTCATGTTTCAGAAATCTTTCTTGAAGGTTTTGTTTGTCCTTTCTCCCTTTTTTTTTTGTGTTTAATTCAGAATATTTTTCCTGTCATTGAATGTGAAATAAACTTGCTGCAGCTTGAATACATTTTTTGTCCTGTCAGCTTGAGCTAGCTGTTTCCTTGTTTACATCTTTTTTATATTTGTAATACACATTTTTTTTTCCCCTCTTCTGGATTGTACAACTGGGTTTACAGAAAACTATAGCTTTGCGTTGAAAATTCTTGCCAATCTGTCAGATTTAAGTTTGCATTAGATCTGGCTGTAAATACTGAGCTGGTTTATTGTGATGTGAAGGAGCAAGTGTCATCTTTGATCTCTCAATTTATTTTTCACAGTGGGACTTTGGATCAGCTTTTTAAAAATTGTATCTTCCATAGCGTTCTGTAGCAATCTGCCAGATTCTTTGGATTCATTTCATTGTTTTTGAAGCAGATAACAAATTGTGACATCATTAAATACTCCAATTTCTTTATTTACTCTAAAGCTCACTAAAAATATTTTATCTGCGTTTTCAGTACATACTGATAATTCTTTGCTTCCAGGACTTGATTTTGAAAAACACTGAACAGCTACATGTGCATCTATATTCAGGAGAGCACAAAGCAGTACAAGTTTGATTTTCCTAGTCTGACAAATATATCCCTAGTTGAGTTTTGTAGTGTCACAAATTCCATTACTGATTTTTTACTTCTACAACCTAGCCTCCTTTACCATGTTCAGTGTATGAGCTCACCAAAAGGAAAAACAAGAATTGTGTCAGATCTCTAAACCTGCTTGTGTAGTTGAATGTAGATATTTTTTTTTTTTAACATTGTTTGCAAAAAACAAGGAATCTTTCTCAGAGCATATGGCATGCTTAGCACATTACAGTGAAAAGCTTCATGCATCTCTGGTTTTAGTCTTACCAATGGGAAAATTCAGCATTTAGTTCCTGTTGAATTTCTCCTTTTTGATGCATTGCAGAAACTGATTCAATTTATCAATTATTTTGGAGTCTGGTTATCCCTACATTTTTAATGATGTTTACTAAAGATGGCTTGTGGGTAAGGACTCAAATGCAGGACCATAAATGGCTTATTCACCATACTTAAAGCTAAGTACATTAATTTAAATAGTATTTCTCAATTACATTTAACTTGTCCTGGATCAGAGTAATACATTCACACATAATATACTTATAAGTGCTCTACATTTCTCAATTCTGCACATCATTATCTATTGTAAACCTGCAGATATTCCCAGGCAGACTTGTGGGACTCAGACTTTCTTTACCTTCTACTGCTCCATAACAATAGAGCTGCTACAGAAAGAGCTTTACTGTCTTAAACATCAAGCTTAGGAGCTCTGAATGCCTTCTGGATGTCCGTATCTTTTCATGTGAGCTATTTCAATTCTGTAGTTCCCCAGATTGGATCTCAGTGTCATCATTAGAGGTCAAAGTCAGGGAATTTAACACTTTTTCCATGTCGGATCACGCATGGATGTCCAAATTGATACACCACCCACTAACAGTGTACCTAAGCATAGAAGAAAAAGTTTCAATATGATTGTTTTGTATTCAGAACTATTCCCATAACAGTAAATTATTCTTACCACCATAAATTATTATTACCCATACAGTAAATTATTATTACCCATAACATTAAATGGAAATTGTCTGAAAGCTTTTTCCCCCTTAATATAAATTATGAAAAATTATTAGTAATTTTTAGCTACTGAAGGAAGTTGAGTGAGTCTGTTCTCTCCTATGAATATTTTGTTGCTCACACTGTTTGTTTTTTAAATATCCTTATGGTCTTTTTGCCTTTTTAGTCCACCTCTCAAAATAAATATTAAGTAGTGAGAAGCAGCCACAGCTAAGAGGGGAAGGATGGAAGGAGCTAACACTGTTGTGTCTCACTTTTCATAAACCACCCCTGCATCAGCATATCTTCAGGCTCAGGCAGAAAAGGTCACAAATTTCCTCCGCCAGCACTCCTGGCAAGCCAAATACAAGCCAGCTGTATAAGAGCACTGCCATATCAGTACAGCTCCAAGGTGGAGCTTAAATACATTCAGAGCCAACTGCACAAGGCAGAGAAAACTGAGCTGTAATGCCTGTTACTCTCGTTCTTCCAAACCTTACAAGGAGTATCTCTAAGGATCTTTGCCATCTCCATGGCTGAGAGAATAAAGAAAAACAGATGCTAGGAGACACTTTGCCATCAAATGTGCACAGGCATGGCTCTGACCTGCCTGAGTGCTTCACCCTCTGCATATCAACTCTGGTCCAGAAACGACAGGGTTTCAATCACTCCACAAGCCATGGATTTCTATCACTATAGAGTGAGTTAGCACAGCCCCGGGCAAATAATCCCCATCTCTCAAGAACAGCCTCTTGCTCAAGGTGATCACAAACAGGAGAGGACGTATTAATTTATGCAACCTTATGGCTTAGCATAGCACCAAGCCTAATACAGATGCTTGACTTCCTGCCAAGAATTGCTTGTGGCTCAGCAGCACAGATGGGGCAGGTGCCAGGGTTGTCTGGACTAGGGTGTGAAGTCTTACTTTGAGAAAGCTGAAATGGAGGCAGTTGCCACAATTAGCATGACCATAGTGCTTGCTGCATGTTAGACTTCATTACAGAGATTCTGCTGAACCTTCACTAGGTCAATTTTCAGGCTCTTATATTATGAAGAGTCTCCTGCAGAGGACTGCAAATGTTTCTGCACAATGGTGGATATGTAACACAGCTGCAGTGCAACAAAAAACATATGCCACAAACATGGACCTGTGGCAGTCTAACATGGCAAGTAACCAAGTCACATGGAGAAGTGAAGCTTAAATGCTTTATGCTGATTTCTCTTGCATTCAGATTCTCCTAAACCTACTAATGAGAACCTTTAAATATTTAGGAGAATCTTCGTCTGTTTTCAATTACACATGAAGCAAGCATCAAGATTTTAGTTAGACTAAGAGGCTGTATTTTAAAATGAGGCCTATTCTGAAGCCTTCCAAACCTGCATTTCCTGATAGTTGGAGTCTAAAGAGGAGCCTCATTATTCTGCTATGTGGTTACAACAGAACAGGTCTCTGAGCAGAAGTGTCATCTTCAGATAACTCCAGTCCAGATAAATCATCAAATATGTGGCACCAGGAACAGCAATGAAGCTAAGTGAAACCATTTAAATAGATAAGTCAGCCAGCTACAGGCTTCAGATCTTAAAAGAGGTTTATGTGAAGCCTGATTCCAGGTCTAAAAGTCACAGCTATCAATGAAAAGTAAGAGACTTCGATTACATTTCTTGACAATGAAAAACAGGGACACACTGTGTTTAATATTATGCATCAATTTATATGGAGAAGCTGTCAGACTCTTATGGAAGTATAAGAGCTGATCGTTACTCCGAAATAAAGCAAGATTATTTCTTTTTTTAATGAAGAACTCCAATCTACATGATAGAAATCAGGAGAAAACCTGAAAGAGTTTGTGCTAGATTATTGCTGTTAAAGGCAGACACCTAACCTTCAGGAAAATTGCAGGAGATAATGTTTCAAGTTATTTAAAGAAGAAATAGATTATCAGGAGCGGGTTTGCACACTCAGAATTGTTCTTTTTTTTAAAAAAAAAAAGCCTATACAATGAGCTGAGTAGCACAAATATGTGAAAAGCAAAGTGTGTCAGTGACTGAGTCCAGATTCCTACTGGTGAAGTAAGAAATGTCCAATGGTCAGCACATGAACGTGTATGTAGGAGAACAAGAAATCTCTTAAGCTTTACTCCTAAACTTAATCAGCAGCTTCAAATACTTTTGGCACACCACGTACCTTTACAGTAATGATCAGAGCCCAAAGACTTTATATTTGCAGATGTCACTTACTACACACGTGCACCTATGCATGTGCTTTTGTTAAAAGGTCTCTCAACAATGCATTCCACCCATACGCCATCCATTGCTCCTGCCTACCCACAGCCTTTTTTCTGTGTGTTTTCCTCTAGAAGCCAGTGAGACCTGGGAGCTGTGGCTGCCTCTTTCAGCATCCATGTTATAGAGGCACCAGGACTAACCTGAAAGGCAAGGTGCCCTGGGAGGCCACTGCCTCAGTGCATGTAACTAGAGAGAGCAGAAAGCAAGATGCAGCCTGAAGAAAGTCACAGCCCCCTTGGCAGGGGAGCAGCATGAAACTCCAGGGAGCTACAATGAAACTTCTTCCTTCCTCCTGCATCACCGTGTCCTTATAATTTGAGAAACTCAAATGCTCTTATGGAATGAAAAAAAATGTTTTTTCCTATCACATATCAGGTGACTCATTTTGATAGACTGTGCCACTGCTGTGAGAAAAACACAGGGTCTGCTGCTCTACTGCAAGCATAAGGCAATGCTGTGCCACTTAGCAGAAGCCTTTCAGACAGGTGCCTGCTTGGGAGATCAAAACAGACAGCACTCCACCAGCCCCAGCTATCAAAATTTAAGGGCAATAAGCACTAGTTAGGTATTCTGGTTGGGCAATGAGGCTTCTAAGTGGTTAAACATTACATTCTACTACCCAAAGAATGAGAGGGGTTGGAAAAAGGTGCAAGGAGAGACATCAATTAGCCTGTCTCAAAATCTATATTGGCTGGAGTCCAGTCTCACTTGTGGTGCATGACTGTGAGACAGAAGACTCACAGATGCACTCCAGAGTACCTGACTTCAGAAGACAGCCTCAAGGCTGAAATGTGCTATCAAGTGACCTGGATTCATTAGCTTCCTTTGAAACAGAGATTTCAGTCAGTTTGTATGATAATGGTAAATCAAATGCATTGCATTATCTGTGGTTTCAGCACACTTTGAAAGCACCTCCTGCTGCTGGGCTCAGGACCATCTGAAGACTATTGACTTCAGGCAGCTCAGCTGACACCAGCTCAAGAAAACATCTATGCCCTTTGAATTTACTTGGTCAGCAGAACACATTCTACTAGCAGCTCAGCATATCATCCCCAATCAGGTCTGGAGAGCAGGTGCTTTCCCATGATTTCCTAAGCTACTTGAGAAGATAACACAGGAATAGATGGAAGGGCATGTGTGCTTTAAGACTTCTTAGTTATAATGTACACACTGAAGAAGTTGATCAGGTATTGAAAGTGCATTTGTAGGAAATTAGGCCATACTTATTTCAGCTATCTAGTGCATCAAAATAACATAAAAATTGTACATAAGAAACAGACTGCTTTTCCAGAACTCCTGTATTCTGGGTCGTATTTCCTGCCTTGCTATCCTATTTTCTTCAGCCTATGAAATGTATTTAGTGATTCAGCTATATTTATTTTCAATTTGCAGCAACTGCTGTAATACAGCCACATGAAATATGTGAATTTTCAGAACTGCAAATACTTTTTTCCAGAAGGGAAACAGAGAGGGACAGGCTTTGCTTTAGAGGAAAGGCTTTATACAGATGTTTTGCAGCAGTTTTCAGAGAGGCAGATGAAGGACAAAGGCAGTATTTGATCTTCAGCTGGTCAATTGTCCTTTGGAGTTCATGCCCACATCTACCATGAAGAAGAAAAGGGTCATCTCTATAGACAATGTAGACATGATCTGGTGTCTGTTCCCACATATAGGCATCTGTCTGTAGCCCACACTCCACTCAAGCGAATCTCTGCTTCCCCTGCCACTTTGTGCTCAAAGATAGGCAACTAGACTACAATAGAAAATATTTGCTTTTAACAGTTTAACATTTGCCTTCTTTTACCTCTAATAAAAAGATTAAGAAGGAAAAAATATGAAGAACAGTATTGGTTTTATTCAGTAGGAACAGCTTGTTTCCATGACATTTATATATTAAGCTTTTTCTAAATGACAGGCATATTGGCAAAGTGTCTCTATTTAAAAAAAGCTGTCTTACCTTCCCTTCCTTTGACATTTGCTTAGGCATGGTCAGAGGCAGAGGCCTTTTGTAACCTTCTAAATTGGTGGAGAAGATGCCTCTTATGTGTGTATGAAATGGTCACTTACCAGCTGGTAGCATCTGAATTAATGATTCTGAATATGAAGTTCCACACACCTGGACTCACTTTGCCTGAAAGGAGCTACAGAACAGCACAGGTCACACTGCTACACAAGCCTTTTTCACAGCACTGCCTCAGTTCAGCTGACTGCATGATAAATAGGCTGAGCACCAAGGCTTCATACACAGCAATTGCACAAAGGCTCCCAGCAAAGGATGTGGTGATTTGGTCTTGTGTGTGAAGCAGCACTATCCCGCTGCTCTGTTTAATGAAGCCAGAACCTTCTCTGGGCTTCATGTGTATTATCACTTCAACTAATTTGCAAGATGTCTGTCAGAAAATCTCGATGGCAAATAAATTAATTTCTGTTGCAAGCCCTGGCATTTCTACTTTGATAAATCTCCCATGGAAAGGAAGTCACTGGAAAAATGCAGTTATCTATCTGAAGTAATCTATATCAAGCACCATTCTTTTCCCTGAGATTTTACCTTTGGCCCTTCACAGAATGATGTATATGACTTACACCTGGAAATATACTTGGAGTTCTGCCAAAAAAAGAAGACATCTTTTGGGGCTTGTTTGGGTTTGTTGGGTTGTTTGGTTTAGGCTTTTGTTTTTGGGTTTGGGTTTGGGTTATTTTTTGGGGGGGGGGTTGCTTTATTTGTTTGTGGGTTTTGTTTTGTTTGTTTGATTGATTGATTTTTTGTCAGGAAGAGCATTTGAATTAATTCAAGAACAGGGTAGCAATGACACAGTAAAAAAAGAAAAACTTTTCATTTCTTCAAGGTGGCTTGGTTCAACTGCCTAATTTTCTGCAGGTGCTCAGATGACTCAAAAATTAAGATACTTATGATAGCAAGAACTGGCATATGGATTTCTCCTGCTCATTTCCAGGTGCACGCTACAACAGCTTCACATCCATCAGCTTCATTCTCCCTGAGATAGGGTACTCTGCCCTGGAAAGCAGGAAGGCTGGGCTCAGATCCCCATATAAGGTACTAATTGCATATTTTCCTACTGCCTCTTGTCTTATTGGCTGGGAGGAATCCCTTGTGACTTGGTCCTTTCTCTTTGGAGTCAGAGACAATGTGAACTTTTGCATCAGGCAATACTGTGCAAGTGTAATGTTAAAAAAAATGAAGCTGTTTCTGGTGGGATTTGGAAGCAAACCAGAGACAGAGCAGCTCTATGATGAAAGTGCTAAAAGTGCTTGAAGAACTAATGCAATTTCTAAATGTTTCTTGTTAAGTCAATCCTAGATATTTTTCTGTCCCTCCATTTGTTTTGAAGAAGGGAAGAAGGGAAGAGGAGAAGGAGAGAAAATAAAAAGACAAAAAAGGAAAAAACAAAAAGAAAAAAGGGAGAACAGAAAAAGAAAGAAAGGCAGAGGGAAGAGGAGGGGAGGGAAGACCCAAAAAGGTAATCGCTTTAAAAGTTCTGCAGAAAGAATGAACAAATAATTTTTTTAATTATTTTTTTTTACGTTTTTTTTTTACCCAACAATAATGGAATGATTCTGCATTTTGGACACAAGTTGGCCTATGAAGTTCAGTTCTTTTGCTTTCTGATAGCTACGTCGCTCTGTTGGCATTCAGAAACCTCTACAGCATCTCCAGCACAAGGTACTACCAATACTTTTGTCTTGTTTGAGTTGCCATTGATCTGTGGCAACACCGAATTAGACAGCTGTTTACCTCTCCAAATACTATATTTGAGCACAGTAATATCCCACAAAATGGACAGCACCAAAATGTCTCCTATCAGCCAGCAGATTGCTGGTACAGAAACTTCTTCCTGGCCAGTCTTCGTATGGTGCCTGGGCATGGGATGCTCCTCCCTGACTGGAGCTGTCAGTACCCAGCCAGCCTGCTGCCTTGGGAGCCTGCTGACACTGTTGCAGGCCTGGGAGGCACCAGACATGTCCTGTCCCACAAGGTCACTTCAGCCATTTTTTCATTACAGGCTTGGACACTGAGTGAAGACTATGTTAACACAAGCTAGTGCCTAAACTCCAGATTTCGCTATTGTAATTAGAAACTTTCATATGAAACATTTCCACAGTAAAGAAATACCGGTATTTACATAAGTGAGCAAAGAGAATATGCCAATATTGTTGCTTTAGGAAAAGTTTGCCTTAAAAGGTCACAGAGATGGCTGCATAAATTCTATGAAAGAGTGATAGCTTTCATAATAAGGATGTGCTTACATTTATATTTACTGTTATGTTCCATATATTGCAATAAGAAGAAAGGAAGACAAAGTTAAAGTTGTGTTGTTTATTTTTAATGTACTATTAATACAACGTGAGCCAGGCCCAATTAACTGGTAAACTATTTGAGTGACGATTATAGGAATGTTTAGTATGACCAGAGCTGAAATTGCCTAGACATGAAAAAGTACAAAACAATTACAATGGCTGAGTTGTTAAACTCAGAGAATAAGGGCATTAACTACTATTTCACTGGTGATTTTTGATAGAAGGATTTGAGTACCTTTTGTCTTCTTAGTGATGAATTAGGAGACAAAAGGCTTCTTCTTCAGCTGTGATTTCAGAGGCAATCAAATGCAATAAGAAAAAGCTTAACTTCTAGAGGAGTTGAACAATACACCCAATCAGAGAGGTACTTCTTGTTCAATGGCCTTTTCCTTTATTTCAATTTACCTACTTGTCTTTGTGTATATGGGATCCAGGCATATTTCTTCTAACCATCCTTCCTAGCTGGCACCCAAAACAAGTCAGCCCACTACATCATCTTTGCTTGATGTTAGTTCTCCCTGCTGTTTTCCAAGATGCTTTAGATGACAAATCAAGTCTTCATATTCCACTAGATGTTTTGAGTATCTCAGGACAAAGTATGTAAAATACAATTTGAGTGGCACCCAAACTCTTTTGAGAGCCCTGGTTCTAAAATATCATTAAAATTAGTTTTAAAGCCTAATTTCTCACAAGTTATAGAAGGTCAGAGCATAACTCCCAGAGCATAACATGGGGACATAATATAGGAATTCTTATAGCAGACACACAAACAAAAATGCTACAATTCAACTTGGTAATACACTAAATGCAGGGAAAAAGCTAAACCAGCAGTGTTATTGCCATTTACTTTTCACTTAGAACACTGCAAGAATTCCATATGCAAAATACTCTAAGTGATATCTTTCACATGAGGTTCAACAATTTCAGAGGTAATTTATAAGGTGGAACCATTTGGGTGTTAACTAGTCACTTAAAAAATCACATGGGGTTTTGCTGCTGAAGTATTTATGTAACATCACTGTTCTCAACTATACTAGAAGTATATGGGATGAGTTGGCATGTTGCTTCTCCCTTCTTTCAGATTTGCCCTATTTCAATATTGCTTGAATTATTGGTGAGAGATAAGCACTGTGGTTTGAGGAAAAAATTCCACGCAGAGGTTTAATATGATTCTTTCAAACCCTATGTAGAAAATGGCTCCTGCATAACTGTTGATGACCTCCTTTCTTTCAGAGTTCCACATGCTTGTAATTTGTATTTTCTTTAAAAAGTGACAAACACAGAAGTTTAGCAGGGTACCAGTGGCACATCAACTGCTCTGGAGTCAAGTTTTTGTTACTCAATACCTCATTCTTCCTCCCAGCTAAGAAAGTTCACAATTCATTGGACTGCAGGAAATGACCTAACTTCAACCATTTCCTACTAGATCTGTAACAAAGACAACCAGAGCAAAAAAACCCAGTATGGCAATAACTGGGAATGGACAGGGGACAGAATTACAGAAAAAAAATAAAATGTTACTAATTAAAACCAAAACCTGAAAAAAACCCACAGAATTATTTTAGAAACAAAGTCAGTCTAAGTTAATTATAACCTTTTAAACAGATTTCAACAGGCTTTAGACAAAGCCCTTAGTGGTTTAACAGGATCAGAAGGAGTAAATACTCTGTCTCACCTCTTGGTCAGATGCTGAGACTTAGTGCTGATTTACATGTAGTGGCTACAGCATTTCAGCTCTGAATATATTTACCTGCTTTTGTGAAATAATCCATTCAGTTCTTAATGAAAAAGAGCATTCACTCTCAGGTCTGCTGGGCATTTAGTTAACACAAATACCATCAGTGCTCTCCAGATGAACCACTCCTTCACTCATCTCTGGAAGGGACTTACTTCTTTTCACAAGCTGTTAAAGGTTAACTCTAGCAGCTTGATACCCACTTGCTAATTAGAACTCTTCCCAATGGATTTTCAACTGGTTGTTAATAACTTCTGAAAAAATCAAATAATGCCAGGAGGAGAATTCTAGAATATCAAATAGCTGCCAACTTGTGTAAAAGTGGTTAATCATGGGGCTTTTTGTATTAAGCAAAGAGAATACAGCTGTCAGGAGAAAATAAAGTAAAATATATATGTAAAATATATACGTAAAAATAAAATTTAATGGAGAACTGTGCACCTAAACAATTTTTATACATATACACACAGATATATAAATCAAATCAAGAATTAATACTTAAAAGAATCAAGTTTTCATTTACAGTTTAATTTTCGAGAAACCTGTCACTGTATAATGAACATGCTTCCTTTACAATATAATTAATTTCAGATGTCATTAGCAGCCTCTTTAATCCTGTAGAAATTTTACATATTTGCATGCTACATCTCCATGAGCTGTTACACCTTCCAAGGTAAGGAGGGTATTTTCCTGCATGTTTGCTCCCCAGGTTGACAAAAGTCCACTACTACTGCAGCTTCTAGCAAATGGCATCCATCAAGGAAAAGCAACCCAGAGCAATGTCTGCTGTGTGGGGCCTCAGCACCAGGGCACAGCAGAGGTATCCCCCAAGATAACCACAGGTGTCTTGAGGACAGAAGGAAATCTTTCAGCACTAAGACAGCTTTTAATATGTTGTTGTTCTGTATGGGAACAAAGACAAAGCAAAAAGCAAATGAAGACTTTCAAATGTATACATTCCAAGTGAAGTGGTTCTGCCTGGTAAGGGCCCAGGATGGGAGGATTCCTGGAGAAGCTGTTTCAGTCCCTGCTTTGCAGCACACACAGATCTAGCATGTTCCTCTGTATAAAATAACAGTAGAGTATACGTGTACTGGGTGGATTTCAGCCACACATTCACTTGCAATTCAGCAGAAGTCTCCCTCAATTTTAATAAGTCATGAAGAAGAACAACACTTCTTCATTAAACAATTTTTCATCAGTGAAAGAAATTATTTCCCTGAAACACGTCTGGCCAACTTCCCTCTACAGAGCATGTGCCCCCTCTCTTGCCACAGCTTGGTTGACAGACCCAGTGAGGAGCAGTATACCAAAAAGAATTAGAAAAGCAGAGCCCTATAAACTCCTACTATCTGCAGATAAAGTCAGCTCTGTAATACTAAGGTGCCATTATAATTCATTTGCTTTTAAATATAGATCAGTTGTGACACCCATTAAGCTGCTTTTCTGAGAAGATAAGCAAATAGCAGTGCTACATACACCAGATTTTGTTAGTGAGGAGACGAGAACTCACTTCACAGGGCATAAAGATGCTCAGTTTTATTTTCCTTAGCCCCTAGAACAGTTACTCTGTCCATTATGTCATTATTTAAAAGCCCTGAATCTTTCAATTGAATAATACATCTTTTTTGAGTTAATACAGCTTAAAGTATTTTTTCCTCAAGATATATTTTTTTTTCCACTTAATGGAGGTGCTTATACATTATTCATTTGTTTTCTTTCACTGCAGGAACAGCAGTGTTCTTCCCTGGCTTTTATTTGAGATGCAAAAAGTCACATTTAGTTACACAAACCTGTTTGGTTTATGCAGTTACCTTATTGACTCTGCTTTAAGATACTCAACATCTACCAGAGCACTAAGGAGAAAGCAGCATACCAAAGCAACAGGCTCCTAAAACAAATTAATGTGATTATCACTGAATGTATGCACTACATTCACTTCTCTGTTTTTTTTTTTCTTACTAGTATTTTGGATGATCCATATTGCTACGGGGCAAAATAAATCTTCTCTGCTAAGTGAAGGTATGGGTTGTCTTGTGGTTTTGGTGTCACTGCACAAAGTGGGACTATGCCTACCCTCTCCCAAAGGTATACAACTCTATACAAATTTAAAACCATTGCAGGAACCCATACACCAAATTCTCAACATGAAGCTGTAGGAGAATCTGGAGGTCTCAATCACAACTCTTGGTATCTTTTCCATTTCCGTTCCTTTCACTTTTCAGTTTTTGCTTTTAAAGGTCTGATACCTCAATTTTATTAAAACCACCTTTAGGTTAAATTGTGATTGTACCTTTGGCTCCAGATATCTTTTGTCCAAATGACCTTCTTTGACCCTAACAAGGGATAGTGAAAAAAAATCTAAAATTTTCTATGAAGGTTTTGGATTTTTGTGCTGCTGTTTGTGGATTCTCCCTGTCATTTCTTATGTTGGGTTCAGGGCTTGAAGTCTGCCTATAAACCCACTGAAACCTCCTTGGCCATGGCAACTAACTTGGAAGGTTACCAAATACCATAAGAATTTAAATACTGCTGTCTACCTAAAATTAAAAAAGTTTAATAAAAAGCTAAGAATTTACAAGAATTAAGATGAGAAAAATTTATTCCTACAACTAATTTACCTGCATATTTAATCTTTGATATTTTTTTCTGTTCTTTAATTCCTGAAAAATCGTGCAATTTCTTACTTCGTTCTGAAACTTCTTGTCCAAGAGACCTTAGTGTCTTGAGCAACTGCTTCACCCTGAGAGGTCAGAGACCAAAAAAATGCAGGCTTCTCTGAGGAATTCTACAGAGCCCAAACCAGCAATGTTTCCAGTAACAAATGAAGCTGGAGAGGAGAAGAGGTGATTCTATGCTAATTAAAAGCCATGTTATGAGTTAGACAAGAGTAATATTGGGAAACCCTTTCCTGATCTCTGGGCTTTCATTAAAAATACACCCACATTTTAATACATATGTTAGAGCAGAAAGAGGGGAAAAGTGGTCCCTGGGTACAGATGAGTCTTTCAGAGGAACAGGTACAATCACATGAGAGGAGACAGTGGACTGCTTAATGTCAGCTTAATGAAACCAGAGCTACCATGTACACTTGTGAACCTCAGAAGCCTTTTTGCTCATACGTAGCTAGATCTGCAAAGTTGTTAATATTACTACCAAGTTTCAGAAAGGTAGTTTTGGCTTAATTGTCACAAACTAGTTTTGAAGAGTTGACTGAAAATTGTCTGCTGCTGGAAGATATGATTACATATCCAGACTAGACAGACTCATACCATCCTTTGCTTTTAAAAAAACCCAACCAATCAACAACAAAAAACCTTCCACCTTCCTCCAAACACAACACTCAACACCCATTACAGGAGTCACAAAGACTCACAGATAAGCAATCCCATGAGTGAAATCACAAAAGTGGTTGCCTAAGACACCCTGGCTGAGGATCCAGCTCTTGCTTGGATGCTGCCATGCCATAGCCCCTCCACAAACAGTGACGTTATAGGTCCTCTCTTTCCACAGGCACTAAAGTCCTAGAAGCTTTGAATGATATTTGGTTTTACTCTTCTACACAAGTGTTAAATTTTTCTGAAACTAGCCAGCTCTTTCCAGAGAAAAGAAGGGGCTGTTTGCATAATATTGCATTCCTCCCTGCTTTAGGAAGACAGGTCAAAGCACTTCTATGCTCCCACAGAGGTACTAACCTCTACCAAATCTAGCTAGATACCTAGCTACTGTAGTGTTACTGATAACACAGAACATACTGGGAATTACTACCAGAGTCACAAAATATGGCTCACCTATACTTGCAGAGAATCTGAAAATGGATGTCTACACAAGGCTCAATTCATACGCAGGCATTTGTTAATTAAATCTCCTGGCTGACCTATGGCAATGATGTGCATGACACCTTTCAGTGGTGTAAAGAAAGCCAAGTAGTTTTGCCTACAGACTCCTAACACATGCTCCCTGAGTGAACTACATGACTACTGAGAAAGCATTGGCAGTTCCTCAGGAGATGGAGTCCACAGTATCTGGAATACCTCTGACTATCACTATCTTATAACTCAGTTTTTCAGGCCAGAGCAATCTGGCCATGAACACCCAAGGAAGTCTACCTACCTTCTACCTACAGAAACATAATTTTTTGTTCTCCTCAACATAATGTGATATTAGCTATAAATTTTATTTCTCAGTGTGTTAATGTTCCCTTTTATAGTAGGATGCCTCAACCCACTGCCCCGGAGACCTTAAGACACTAAGACTATTCAGGAAGGACTAGGGAGCATAGTGTTTTTCTTTTTCTTCTCCAAAACAAATACAGATCAATCAGCAATGCAAAGAAACGGATGCTTAGTGCTACAGCAGGTAGGGAAGAGAGTCATCATCCCGCAAGATCTCTTAAAGTGGAAGGTTTCTTCTATCTGATAACAAAATCAGTTGCAGAAAGAATAAAGATCAGCTGTCCTTTCAGTCATTTCAGTGATTCCTGAAGGTAAATGGCTGACAGGACAGTAACAGAAAATGAGAAAACAAAACATGGCCTTTATCAGTAAGGCGAAATTGGACATGAAAGTAAACAGTTGTGCTTTAACTACTGAATTCTCTCTGAGAGAAATGGATTTTCTCTCCTACATTAAAAAAAAAAAAATTAGAAATTATATTCCAAGTTCCTAATCAGTATGATTCAGATCTGAAACTTCTAAGTAAAATAAGGAGGGGAAAGGCAACAGAATGCTTTCAGGTATGTGACCTTTGTGAAGGAAGAGGGAGAGGGAAGAGAGAGAGAGAGAGAAAGGGAGTGGGAGAGGAAGTGGGAGAGAGGAAGAGGAAGAAGGCAAAACTAAAGCAATTCATCTTAGCACTGCACTTCTGAAATTGCAACACAGGAAGTGTAGGTCAGAGATCCTGCATTTCTTAACAAGGTGCTAAAATCACGGTATTAAAAGATAGAATTATTTCTGAATGTAGTTCTATCTTACGAAACAAATACCTACCTAAGTCTAAACATATCTATGTAATTACATTTCTAGTCATGTTTACACTGGAATAAAGATTCCTCTTTGACTTTGCTAGTAATAAGCTCTTTGAGGACTGTTTTCTATCATAACCTAAGCTTTTTCTCTTTTTTTTTTTCCAGGACACTAGTCAGTGCAGAGTTCCCATGAAGACGTGAGCATCACATACCTTCAGAGTGTGCAACTGGAGCAGGAAACACACACTGAGTCTGTGTATCCTTAGCACAAATAGTAATAAATAGGGTCTCTATGCAATCTTACCTTGCTCCTAAACTGTCCTCATCAGAAGCTGATGCAACTAAGGGCTTTAGTTTAGTCTTATTACTGCCTCAGAAAACCCCACAAGATTCAGGACTCTGCAGGAATACTATGTGTGCCACACACAACCATGTCTGTCCAACAAAAACTGCAAGTGTGCTATAGACAAACTAAGTATGTAACTGGATTTGGTTATTTGGATGGTAGCAATGTTTCTGGCCTGAACTGCACCTTTGCAGGAAGACATGGTGGCTCTCCACAGATGTGGGACTTCAGTGTCTGCCTTTGCTGAGCTCCACAGCTCCTGGCCCTAATGTTATTCAACAAATATGGATTCCACACAAGTTAGGCACCTTGCACTGGTGTTCATTATAATCTTCTCATGAGCATCTAAATAACAGAGTTCATAAGTGAGTAATAAAGCTTGATCATTTACATCTGGTCATAGTATGAACCCTAGCCAAAACCCAGAAGTTTAGTTTTTGTTCCATCATTCAGCATAATTTATCTCAAAAGCCACAGAAGCAGAATTAAGGCCCACTTGCTTGGTGATTAGAGGAAAAAATTCTAAAGCGGATCAAAATTTTGGTGACTACCATTAAATCACTGACAATAATCTGACAATCACTCTCCTTTGTGATTCTGGAAGCACTTAAGAAAATAGCACAGAGCAGCATGACTGCTGCTTTAGGACAGATAACATTGAAGAGTTGCAAAGACTTTTTTTTTTTTAAATAAAATGTGTCACTTTTCATGAAAAATAGTGAACAATCTGTAATATATTTTTTCCTACCTCAAAAATTCTGTAAGTTTGTGAAGAGTGTATGAAAATCATAGAATGGCTTAGGTTCAAAGGGACCTTAGAGATTATCTACTCTAACCAGGGATGCCTCACATCTAGACAAAGTTGCTCAAAGCCTCATCCAACCTGGTCTTGAACACCTACAGGGAGGGGGCATCCTCAGCTTCTCTGGTCAATCTGTTTTACGGTCTCATCACCCTTGTACTAAAGAACTTATTCCTACTATCCAGTCCAAATCTATTCTCCTTCTCTTTAAATTAATTTCTCCATGTCCTGTCACTTGACACTCTTATGAAAATATGAGAAATGTGGAAGAAGCAACATTCCTGAAGTTTGTACCTGCCAAAGGATCAGCAGGAAACTCCAGGAGTATATAAGGAATGCCAATGCATTCATTCTTTGCCATCTATGACCAGACTGCGGACTGGCTCACCAGCCCAGGAAGAAGGATCACTGGGATGTCATGGGATCCTCGGATGGTGATAGTCTTATCTCTCTCTCCCTCTTTCTTTCTCTCTTTCTCTTTCTCTCAACAGATTTGCCAGATTTGGTCACTTCATATTGCTTTTGATACTTGCTGTCCATCAAATAAACCTTTCTATTTGTACCTGACCCTTCATGGTTGGTCTTTGTTCTTTCAGGATCTGAATAATAAGTTACATTGTCCACCGAGTGGATCATAACAGACCAGTAGGTCGAGGGAGGTCACTCTCGCCCTCTACTCTGCCCTGGTGAGGCCACAGCTGGAACACAGCACCCAGTTCTGGGCTCCCCAGTTCAAGAGAGACAAGGAAATATTGGAGAGAGTCCAGAAGAGGGAAGCAAAGGTGATTGGCAGACTGGAGCATCTCTCTCACGAGGAAAGGGTGAGAGAGATGGGATGAAGAAAGATGGACCTGGACTCTTCTCAGTAGTTTCCAGTGACAGGATGAGGGGCAACAGGCACAAGCTGGAACACAGGAAATTCCATTGAAACGTAAGAAAAAAAATTTATTATGAGAGTGGTAAGCACTGGAACAAGCTGCCCAGGGAGGTCGTGGATATATTCAAAACCTGTCTGGTTGCAGTCCTGTGTAAAGTGGTGTAGAACGTGTTCCTGCTTTAGTGGGAGAGTTGAACTAGATGATCTCTAGAGGCCCCTTCCAACTCTGATAATTCCATGACTGTGAAAAATAAGGTCTGACATAAGGGAGATGAAAAACTCACTAACAAAGTGCAGGTGATGATACTGTGACCAGCTCACAAAGTGTCTTTAGTCTGTGGCAGCAAATCCTGTTAACAAATTGTTACTTAGCTTTTCTTTTTCCTACTGATAAGTGTTGGATACAACAAAAAACAGTAGAACACAAACACTGTATCTCAAATCAGGACCTATATCAAGTAAGTTTTACTCATTTTTAAAGAGGTTTGATAATTGGGAAGGTGGATAGTGAGGGCATGCTCAGAATCATGAGGTGCAAAAACTTTTGGTGCTATCTGCAGCACACCCAAAGGAAGAATGGCACCTAAAAATTGTTTTTTGACATCCCTATAGCACACATTCATTTCTGCCAGTAGACTGAAATTCCAGAGCAAATCAATTAAGATAGGAGATAAGTAAATACTACAGCCAGTTCACAAACTGAACTGTTGTGAGCACAAGGCTGTCTTCCCGCAGTTGGTTAAATGCCACCTACATTAGCCTTCTCGACCAGAAAACTGACCCCCCTGGGAGATACAAGTACTTCTTTACACTTAGTATTAACAGCATATACACTTGGGGAACTGAAAACTTAAAATTAGGTCACTATAAACACTGTCAATCTGAGTGTCATAAGAGGAAGTTCAATTAGTAGAGACTGGTCACAAAAATCATATTCTGAAAATGAGGTAATGATGAAACACTGCATGTTGTGTGTTGGCTCTGCTTTTTTTTTGTTTGGTTGGTTTGGTTTGGGTTTTTTTTGTTTGTTTGTTTTTTATTTGGTTTTAAACCATTCTGTCAGTAGCTCCAAGGGAAAGCTCAGCAGTGTTAAAAACCAGAACTCCTTTCTGTTAAAATGCAACAGCTGTTTCTAAGGGCTTGTTGAGATTACCATGAAACTTGAACCATACTGGAGAAACAAAATAGACTGTGCAACAAAATAGCCTGTAAAGAGCAGCTGTGTCTGAGGAGTTCAGCTTCAGTGCTTGTAAACTGCAAACTCCTCACAGAGAGCTCTTTCCAGACTCAGGAAAGAATTCAGGGTCAGAGGAATTTTTAAAACCTCCCTGGTTCAGCAAGCTCGTTTAGCTGTTTTGATTTCTTGCTAAGACTAACCCACCAGATGTACAAGAATGGACAGTAGTTCTTTTGGTAGCATCTGACTGAAGCTGCCAACTCTGTGCTGGGAAAATAACAGTTGAACTTGTAGATTTTAAAATAAAAAATCTAGGATTACTTACAATGCAAGATAAATGATCTTTTATCCCATATCGTCTGCTAGAGATGAGAAAGTGTAGTAGTCTCCTAAATCTTGCTTTTCCTTAATTAAGAAATAGACAAGCATTGTAAATGGATTGCTAAATTCTGAGGCATTTTCCTGTGTGTTGTGACTACATATTAATGAAGAATTCCAGCATATATTGCTTTACAGACTTTCCCAGGTATTCAGCTAATACAAATAAGAGGCTTCCTTACACATAGACAACAATACTGACTTTGTAGTACTAGCAATCGACTTATTTATATAAAATCCTGTGCAAAATCTATACTGGGTGGAATGAGGAAAGGAGGCAAGAACTCCTTGATGAGATATCTGCATAGACACAACCCACACAGATTCCCTAAAAAGAAGCAGTTGCACTCTGCATGGTATCCAGCTCAATTGCCACTGCTTCTCTCTTCTGTAACTCCTGGCACCTAAGAGTGATGCAGATGTAGCTAAAAACAAGCAAGCAAGCAAAGACTTAGAGAGTGTTTAGAAACAAACAAACAAACACCATTCAGAGTTGCAATAACAGTTCTTTGCATTTTTGCCAGAAACTACATGGGTATACCAGGACTGCACAAACACTGCAATATTTGCATTAAGTCAGTTTAGCTAAGGAGGAATAGGGCAACTAGACTTTTGAGAACTGATATAAGCAGCCCTTGTGACCTATAACTTAAGTGATACTTTTACCAGATATATCATGCTCCATCTGAACACTCTGCAGCATTTCACACATGGATCTCACAACATTGCACCGATCTGTCAATTTGGGCACCTCAAGTTCACAAGGTAACAAACGGAGTTAACAATATAGCACAGCATTAGGGTCCAGGCTGAGCAAAGCCTTTCACATGCCTGCGCAAAGCCTTCATCCCCATTTCAGCAGCAGCTGTGTCACATGCCTTTCTGCCACTTGGTTTGCTAGAAGTGGTGTCAGAAAGAAGTTCAGAAGGGAAAGGTTCACAGGAGGACTGTGTGGCTGCCACTTTCATTTTTGGAACAGGAAAGCAGACTCAGCAAGAACGGGAGTAGGGACTCACGGATCTCCATTGGCAGTACATACTGTGAATATGGCAGGCAGCCAAAACAAGGCTAAGACTTTCCCATTTCTAGTACTTTCTGTGGCTGCTAGACTCTGTTGAGAGAAACAAGACGGAGGAGTATAATTTCGTAATACACATTTATCCTGTCTACTGGCTGAAAGGAAGGAAATCAACTTTATTAGCATGCCTGTTACACAGCTATTTGCAGTATGCTTTCTGGGTCCATAATTTGTAGTGCAATGGGTAGTAAAATCAATATAACAGAGAACTCATAGAGTATCATATTACCATGTGGCTGGAGATGTTTAAGCGTAAAAATGAAGTGACAAGAAGGTCTTAAAAATGCTGTAGGATGGCAAGGTCCTATGTGAGAAGGAGAGACCCTGCTAGCTTTTTTGACTTGGCTCCCTGGGTTGACCTCTGACTAGCCTAATAGGTGGGCCTGGTGCTGTGGCCACAGGTCCCCTCCCTGGCCCTCCTCACTGGCCCAGCCCTGTACAGCTCCCCTTGTTAGAACGCTGTGGTCCTGTGTCCAGTGTCCCCACCAGCGGGGGCATAGTGCTGCATGCCTCTCTGTCACCCTGGGCTCCCAGCCCTAGTGGACCAGCTGTTCCCTAACAAAGATGTCTTTAAAAAAAACAACTTCTGAACCAGAGGGAGTGGTATCACACATCAGCATCACAAACTTCCCAGGCTGCTACTTCCATAGTTGATTTTACACTTTCATTCAGGAATGCTCTCCTGCTTTTGAAGGAACATCTGCAACCCTGCCCTCCCCAGCCTACTTTCTTTCACAAGTCTAACAAGCAGCCATCCTGCCAAGGGCAGAAAACAGGACAGCCAAGTAGATTCCTTCAATATTTTTTCGTGTTTAAGTAGGTGATGCAGGTGAGGAAATCCATGAAGAGCAGATCTTTCCTTTCACCCTCTGTAAAACAGGATGCCTATCAGCCTGGATGGCCTTTGTGGGATCCCAGGAGTTCTTAAAAACAGAAATCAGGATGAATTCTTAAATTATACCTTCTTCAGGGAAGGGATATGCTCTCTCACCTATTTGTTCAGCTTTGCTGCATTGAAACCCCTAGGCATCAAACTAACTAGTTATTTCTTTTCTGTTTCCAGAATGTGTCATAAATCTCTGAAGACATTTGCTGAGAAACGGTTGCAATCATTCCAGTGAATTAAGGGCCTGTCAGGGGACTTTCGTTCTTTAACTTGTGAGGATTGTCAATGCAGAAGAGTTAGCCTAATGCAGAGCACTTTCAAAGTGCTGTTTATTTTGATCAACTCCAGGAGATCAGCCACATGCTGCTTTGCTATTAGTGTGATACAGCACACTAGAAAAAGGAAGCTATCTGTGTCACTGAATCTTTGTATTTTTTGTGATCCTGAGACAAGAGGAAGAACAAAAAACACTCCAATTCCTCGAGCGACAACTCTATTTAGATGCTGGCAATTGTTTCTTCAAACAATCTCCACAAAATCTTTACAAATACATGTCCCATTGCCAATGCATCTGTAGGAGTTTCTTGAACGAGTAGCTAAGTACCTTTTTAGCATGAGAACTATGTACCAGAAAGGTTGCTATGGTAAGCATGCACTACTTCTAAAACATGTAGCACCATGCTCCAAGATCACACAAACTTCTGCAAGTTGCTGGCATTTAAATGCTGCTACTCTGAGCTCTCTCATGTCTCAATTTCAACCTTCTTTGTTTTGGTTTCATTTAGTTTTTTACTCTAATTTCTTTCAGGATTAGAAAGTTTTCCATTGCAACACTAAATTTTCAAACAATACAGATGCTTATATACAAGCACTGAGTTGCCAACATACCACTCACATTTGCTACCCAAAAGAAAACTGAGATGTTTTAGCCATTCACTTGCTAGGATTATGTCAATCTAACAGTATACACATTACAGTACTATTCTGTCATATGTAGAAACTTCTTCACAGGTTTTTATCAAGACTGTTTTTTCATCAACAACTGTTATATATTGACAGAAGCCCAGCTGGCAGCAGCACTGGACTTTACAGCCTGTCACTACTGCTCCTTATCCAGAAGTCCTTCTGTGTTATTAAAAGAAGTTCTTAGTTTGACACTCTATTCTTTACCACTCCTTCAGATCCATTTTCATGGATACAAAATCGTATCATCTACTCTGTCCCAGCTGACCTTTCTTCTTAGAAAATTACTTCAGCAGGGACCCACCACCAGTGCAGAAGAGAGGGGAATATATTTCCAGAGCTTTTCAACATTTCCAAAATATTACTTTCTATATGTGAGAACAGCTATAAAAGCATAAGAGCATCCATAAAGGAATCTGCCTTTCTGCAGCTACTCCATTTCACCTCTTGGCTTATTTTGCATACTTATGATATCAGCTGCACTGCAAAGAAGCCATTGCTCTTTACTTATTAAAATTTCTCTAACATACCATATACTCTGTCCTACAACTGCTAAAGAAATACTTGCTGTACTTCAAAAGGATCACAGTAAACCATGGAAGCCCAGAAGCATGTCTGTTTTCTCTTTGAAGAAAGACTTCCCAACTTTCATTTGTTTGTTTGTTTTCTTTTCTGCCAGTAGAACACAAGTTTTCTATCCAGACTTGTATTTGCTCATTTGATAAAGTCCATTACATTTGACATAATACTCAAGCTCTTGACACAAATTCTAAGGCACAAAGGATTTCAGGAGGTAATGGCAACACTCTTATGAAGAACACTGAAGTGGCTTTGGCTTTGCATGCCTAGACATACCTGACCAGACTTGCCTTCCCATTCACTTGGCTTGCTATCAGTGATGAGTGGTCTTCCTCAAGCATTGGTGCTGGGGCCAGTGCTGTTTAACTTTTTTGCTGGTGACATGAATACTAGAACAATGACACCAAGCTGTGTGGTGTAGTTGACACACTAGAAGGAAGGGAAGCCATCCAGAGGGATCCTGAAAGGCTGGAGGGTTGGGTCCATGCCAACTTCATAAAGTTCAAACAAGGCCAAATACAAGGTCATACATACAGGTTGGGGTAATCCCCAGCACAAATACAGGCTGGGAAGAGAATGCATTGAGAACAGCCCTGAGAAGAAGGACTTGGTTGATGCCAAGTATCCTGGGCATCAAAAGAAGGATATCTTGCATATCAAGGGAGGTGATTCTCCCTCTCTACTCTACTCTTTTGAGATTATGTCCAGTTTTGGAGCCCCATAAACAGGAAGGACATGGACCTGTTCGAGTCCAGAGAAGAGCCACAAAGGCAATCAGAGGGGTGGAGCATCTCTGCCATGGAGACAGAGTCTCCTGAAAGAGTCGAGGTTGTTCAGTCTGGAGAAGAGAAGGCTCCAGGGAGACCCTGTAGCAGATTTCCAGTACCCAAAGGGGCTACAGGAAAGCCGAGGAGGGACCTGTTATAAAAGCATCTAGTGATAGGATGAGGGGTAATGGTTTCAAGCTGAAAAAGAGTATATTTAGATTAAGTATTAGAACGGAAGTCTTCAGTGTGAGGTTGGTAAGACATTGGCTCAGGTTGTCCAGGGGAATTGTGGCTGCCTCCTCCCTGGAAGTGTTCAAGACCAGCCTGGATGGGCTTGGAACAACCTGGTCTTGTGGGAGATGGGAGTGGGCAGGGGGGATGGAACTAGATGAACTTCAAGGTTCTTTCCAACCTAAACTATTCTGTGATTATTTGATACCATTCTATGATTCCTAGGTGAAACGCTAGTCCCCTGTTGCTTTTGGAAGAGCAGACAGAGGAAAACCGTTCTCAAGTTCATTTATGTACTTCATGTTCATTCTGTAACTGGTTCAATTTTGTGATCTTTCTCATATCAAGAGAGTTTCTGGTAACACTTGCATTTTGCTGATTTGGAAAGTTCAAATCCATCATTTCCTTGGAAAACAGATGCAACCTATGAATGTATATGACCAGTTACAGCTTTGAACATGCCTGAGATAAAAAGTCAAAACGAAGAAATACCCAAAATTGCCTTTCCTCACTACTGCTATCAACTCTTCCACATGAACCACAGACTGGATACTAGTTCCAGTTTTAATTTGTCAGATTACCTAGAAGGATAAGCAGGAGTGAAACTTGCATTTAGAAATCATTACAGGGATTACAGTGCAAGTGGAGTCCAACATTGGTCCTTCCTTGAAGCTGTGAAGAGGAAAGGTTATCTTCCTGTATAAGTCTACAGACCGCTATGAGGTCTTGGGAAGACTGCAGCCTCATGCAAATTCAGAGAGACCATGAGAGTAGTAAGACACTGGAATGATGGTAGTAAGGTTGGTGATGCCCCATCCCTGGAAGTACTTAAGGCCAGAGACGAGATCAGATCTTGGAGAAAAAAATAAACTCAAGACAGATATTCCAGGAAATACCCATGTCTGTTAGTATTGCTGAGCACAGTTATTACATAATTGTCTCAAACCCATCCTGAAATCCTTTGTTGCAAACTACTGTCAGCTGAGTGGCTGCAGAACTAAACTAGGTGTTGACACTTCATGACATTGAAGTGTTGCCTTTTCTCACCTAAATTAGCCCAAAAGCTTACATAGTAAGGAAAAATAAATTCACTTAAGTAGAATTAATGCTGACAAAGTTTATTCAGCATGCAAATAAAGCAGAATTGAATATAGCATGAAAGGTTCACAGGAAGCAAACATTTAAGAAAGGCACTTCTCTTCCATTCATCACTCTATTATATAACAGAAGAAAAAGAAAAAATGGAGACAAATCAGAGCCAACGATATTTTTAATTTTTTTTCTTTTTTTTTTTTTTTTTTCTACAGAGGGTAAACTACTCTCTGGGGCAACAGTGGGGCATTTTTTTCATAAATCAGTTTCATAAATTCTGTTTCTTTGTATTCATCAAAATTATTTCTTCATGATACATACTTTACATTTGAGATTTGCCACCATCCAACTTCTACAGCAGCAGAAAAACAAACAAACTAAAAAATACAGAAGCACTTTTCCACACAGCTATGGAGTTTCTCCTATGTTGTTTGACATAATTGTCACCTCTGTGCCTAGCAAGATCATAGAACAGATCCTCATGGAAAATCTGCTGGGGCACATGGAAAATAAGGAGGCAGTTGGTGACAGCCAACATGCCTTCACTAAGAGCAAATCATGCCTGATCAATTTTATGTCTTTCTAACAACAAGGCTAAAGAAATGGTGACAGAGCAACTAATGTCATCTACCTCAATTTGTGCACAACATTTGTCCCACATGACATTCTGATCTCCAAATTGACAAGATGTGGATTTGACAGGTGGGCAACTCAGTGGATAAGTAACTGGTCAGATGGCTGCACCCAGAGAGTTGTGGTCAATGTCTCAGTGTCCAAGTAGAGGCAAGTGGTGAGTGGTGTTCCTCAGGGGTCAGTACTGGGACCAATGCTGTTTAATATCTTTGCTGGAGACATGGACAGTGGTATAGAGTGTATCCTCAGCAAGTTTCATGACAATACCAAGCTGTGTGGAGTGGTTGACACCTTAGAGGGAAGGGAAACCATCCAGAGGGTCCTGGACAGGCTGGAGAGCTGGGCTCATGACAACCTCATGAAGGTCAACACAGCCAAGTGCAAGGTCCTGCACTTGGGTTGGCACAACCCCAGGCACAAATACAGGATGAAGGGAGAATGGATAGAGAGTAGCCCTGGACTTTGGAGTGGTAGTAGGTGAGAAGCTTGACATGAGCTGCCAGTGTGTGCTCACAGCCCAGGAGACCAACCACATCCTGGGCAGCACCAAAAGAAGTATGGCCAGCAGGGACAAGGGAGGTGATTCTGCCCCTCTGCTCTGCTCTTGTGAGACCCCACCTGGGGTACTGCATACAGCTTGGAGCCCCCAGCACAGGAAAGATACAGATCTGCTGGAGAGGGTCCAGAGAAGAGCCACAGAGATGATCAGAGGGCTGGAGCACCTCTGCTACTAAGAGAGAGTTTGGGCTACGCAGCCTGAAGAAGAGAAAGCTTTGGGGAGACCTTATAGTGGCCTTCCACTATATGAAAGAAGCCTACAGGAAAACTGGGGAGAGGCTTCTCACCATAGTGGTAGTGATAGGACAAGAGGCAATGGTTTTAAACTGAAAGAGGGTAGACATTAAGAAAAAATTCTCCACCATGAGGGTAGTAAGATACTGGAATGATAGTAGGGAGGTTGCTGATGCCCCATCCCTGGAAGTGTTTAAGGCCAGGTTGGATGAAGCCTTGTGCAGCCTGGACTAGAGAGAAGTATCCTTGTCCATGCAGGGGTGTTGGATCTTGATGATCTTTAAAGTCCCTCCCAACAGTACCAATTCTATAATTCTATGACATTTGTTACCCTTCTCTGTAATTGTACTGTACAATGAGAAATTTCCATTTGAACATACTATTGCCCTCTGATAAAAGAAATTCCAAGGAGAGAGGTAATGAGAACAGGGAAGACATTTATCTGATATGGTCACAAACTTTAGCATTAAGAACAGAAGGATGGTTTTATGTTTCAGTAGATAAACATAGTTGCAATGACTCAGGAACTACTTGTCTTGCTATGTCTCTTAATTCTAACAGACAGTAAATATATTTTTCCTGCCCATGCACCACAACTTAGCAGCTTGAGCAGACAGAAAAACAAAGGACAGAATTATTGTCTATTACTCCCATTTAAAGAGAAGATAGAAGGGAAATAAAGACTGGACACTTGAAGTTGGAAATTGAAAGCAATTGGAGACAGATTTACTAGAAGGGAAAGGCAATAACAGCTTTATGTGATAAAGATCAAAAATACATATATATATATATATGTATATAAAACACACCTAGCCTGATGTCGATGGTGTCAGGGAGAGGTTCCTGAGGGCCCCTTGCTGCAGGGCCGACTCAGGAGAGGGCTCCAGGGCTCTTCCCAGCACCCGAGGGATGTGGATGCTGAAGAGCAGTGTCGAGCTGGGGGTAAAGGAGCGCAGGGGAAAGAGAGGAGGGGCTGGGGTCTGCCTGAGCTTTAGAGAGGGTGGGCAGGGAATGGGAGGGAAGGGACCCCCAGGGCTGCCCACCCTCTCCAAGTCTGAAAGCCCTCCTGCTCCAGTTCCTCCTACTCAAACTATGACACCATGGGAAGTGGAACATTTGATTATAATAGCTGTGGGCTAAAATAAATAATGATAACATATTTCTGAGGGTGCCAGAAGTCTGAGATACATAAGTAGGACTCCACAGTCATTTTGTAATTTGGTTATGGGTGTTACCGTGGAGTGTTTCATCTCCTTTCGGCATTGCCAAACAGACTGTTGTAAGAAGTAGGGCTAGGAAAAGCTCAGCCAGTAAGAGAAACAAGAAAAATTAGCTGATGATTTTCACCTGGCTTTTTTTGTGATCTACATAACTGCAGTCCTCCACAAAAGTTTGAAGCAAGGGACTCAGTGGAGTGGGAAGATGCAGGTTTACCCCCTTTATCACTGTATACAAGGAAAACATGCAATGTTTGGATATCATCTGAGCAACTTCCTTGCTATACCTTTGAGAAACTTCATCAAAAGCATTTTCTTTCAAACTTTCATAGTAAGAATCCACTTATTTGATAAAACCGCGTTTGATAATTTGATAACATAATTTGATAAAACAGCAAAATGTGATGGAAAGCCCAAGCAGAAACACAAAGAAGTCAGTGCATGCACATGGAGTTCCTTTCAGTTTTCTGCTTTTTGCAGAGATGCACAAGCTTATGCCTCAGAGAAGCAATTGTTCCTTAAAGCTTGGTAATAACACCCATCACTATGAGTTTCATTAACTCAGCAGTAAACAACCTCAGCTGTTGAATTTAGGTATCAGGAAGGCAAGTACCAGTTTCAGGAATCACAAATGCCTCTGTTTTTCTGAGTGTGATGATATCTAGAACTCATACCCCACAGCATACTTCAGTGTGTAGTACGTCTCTTCAGTTATAATTGGTTTTTTGGTGCTGCTAGTAATTTTCTCAAATGTTTAAATATTTTTTGTTGTTTTTTAACCTTTCATCATCATTTTTACAGTGTTAGCACTTATTCCGTGGCAACCAATTCATCACTGCCATTGATCTTCTAGGGTACTCAGTAGCCTCAAGATTAGTTCTTAGTGGAAAAGGAAAGTTAAGGGCAGCAGAAAGTGAAATTGAGCAGCTTTTCCACAAGAATTCAGAACAGAATCGCTTACAGCTGTATGATGTCTATGTTGCTTTACATGACAGTGAACAGTGCTGTAAATTTTTCTCTCGAACTCTTCCATGAGCCAGGTTCTTCTTTGCTTTGTTTTTATTTATTCAGCAAGTTATCTGAGGTATTGTGTATCTGTACTGTGAGCTATTTTGTGAGAAATGTCTATGATATAGTACCATTTTGCTACTTCAGTGAACAAGGAGTGAAGAGAATTACCTTTCCTACCTTAACTCTGTTTAGTAAGGGGGACACTATATAGACGGCACAAGTGAATTCTCCAGAAGAAAAGAATTTCCTACTTTTCCTTTATTTGGCTTGTACCACAATATTACTTGAATCCACATGGGAGCTGAAGTTCTTTTAAGCTCACCATAAAGACATCGAGTAAGAAACTGTAGCACAGAAATTTAGGATTCAGCATTTAAGTGATGCAGTTGCGAAGTTCCTACTCACTTATGGGTCAGCAGTCATAGAGGGACTGTAGAAAGATTTGAGAAATTACAGCTTGGCATTTGCCAGTAACAATAAACCAAACATATAAAAAACATATCAACATCTAAGATGAAAATATTCTTTTTCCTTTTACATCTTCAAAGGTGAAAGTGAAGTATGAAAGGAGCAAGCTTCAAGGTCTTCAACTCACTTTTATATCTTCCCTTGTACAAGCTGGCTTTCTGTCCATGAATTAAGGTCTTGAAAACTGCTCCCACATCCTCCTTCTGGGCCTTGGATATCTCTTTGCATTGGACACTTGCCTGACGGGACTCATACTGGCAATAAGCTGCAGTCAGATGGAGATGTCAGTTCCTCAAGCTGCAGCTGATTTTTTTTCCTCTTTTGCTGATCTTCTCTTCTGCCTCATATATCAAAAAACTCCTATCCTTGACAATGCCTCACTGAATAGTAGACTAACTTAAATTTTACTTGACTTTGATGTTTCAGAAGGGTGAAAAATGTTTTTTTTCCCTGCCCTGTTACATCATCTGGTTGAACTAATTACTTTAAGGCTGTATTTCTGTATCTGCACCTACTTTCTTTCATAAACAGTTCTTCCCACCCATACCACTCTTCTGCATTATGGATTTTACAAATCTCAGGAAAACACTGTCTTGCAATCCAAAGTGCTCACTTAGATTGTAGCAGGATTGGGGGCTATATTGCAGCTCTTAAGTTCTTTTCCTCAGATGTAAAGATTTCAACCCTTTGTCAATGAGATAATTAAAAATTTCACTTTGACGGCTATAGAAAGGCTGATCTGGAGACCTCATGTTGCATAGCTCCCCTGTATTTCTTTTGCTCGTGTCTAGCTTTATGCTTGATGCCAGTACTCAAAACCATCACAAGGTTCCACTGCAGAACACTGTAGCACTTGCCTTGTCTAGCCTTGTCCGATTCCTAGTCATATTTCATAGTTTTGCAATAAAAAATTAATGTTGTTTTGTGCCTATCTGGAACTCCAGAGCTGGATTCAGAGACTGTGTGAGGAATAGGACAATACTGTAGAAAAACAGGTCACCAATGCAGCAAAAGATTGAAATTGTTGTCATGACTGTAAGAGGAGATTTCTACCATGAGTACAAAACAGGATGGGACGTGTCAACTTTATTTATTTATTCATTTAAATAATAGGGTTTTCGTCATCACATAAAGACCAGTGGGCAGTTCTAGAGACAGGTCATAAGTGAAGAATATGTTCAGATACTTATCTGAGTTTGAAAAAAATTCTTAGTCAAGTCACATATGTGTCAAAGCTGGGAAGACAGAAAATTCTAAATTTCAAAATAATATTGCTACTTGACTAGTTTTGGAAGACTTAACAAGCTGAAGCTAAAGTAAACAGGAAGAAGAAATGCTGTAAATTGAGAACAGTACAGGCATGAAATTGTTTTTCTTGTTAACCATAACAAAAACTCCTTTCTCAATAAGGTGCAAGGAAGAAGATGTTGAAAAAGTCACAAGAACCTGGGCAGTAAAGCAGCTAAAAGATTTATTGAGGCAGCAATGGTAAATTGCAAATACATTCACATTGCAAGGTCACCTGATATTATAAAAAGAGTAGCAGGGTTTCAGTTTCCATATTGAGAAAAAGGAAGTCACAAATTCTGTCTAAGCATCTTTACTGTGATCACCTGTGAAATAGAACATTGCTAGAATGCACCCTTATAGGAAGATAAAGACAAACTGGAGCAACTAAGAAGGAAAAACACACTGCCTACATACAAACAAAATCAGTAACCTAAAAGCACAGATATAACAAGAACTTTAAGGAAAAGTAGATCCAGCGGGGAAGTAGGAAACAATTGCTAGTCCAGAAATATGTATGTCAGGTAATAATGGGAAAGGTGAGGGAGAAAATCAACCATACTCCTAAAAAGCACATTCCTCTAGTACTCTTTCCACTTTCCTCTAAGGAGTCCTATTGGAACAAAACTAAGACCAACAAAGAAATTTTGAAGAAAGTCTCGTGGAAGAAAGAAATTCACAGCTCGTGGAAGAAATTCACAGCTGATGGAAGAAGGGACTTGTCACTTGAGAGGAGTATAGGGAAGTTGTCAGAGCATGCAGGAAGGCAACAAGAAGGGCCTAAGCCCTCTTAGAACTGCAACTAGCAGAGGAAGTAAAAGGAAATGAAAAGAGCCTCTTCAAATATATCATCAGTAAAAGGAAGAATAGGGAAATGTAGGGCCACTGCTGAATGAGGTGGGAGCCCTGGTAACAGAGGCTGCTGAGTGCCTTCTTTTCTTCAGTCTTTACTCCTAGGACCAACCCTTGTGAATTCCAGACCCTGGATATGAGAGAGAAAGCCTGGAGGAGGGAAGACTCTCCACTGGTCCGTATAGACTGGGTTAGAGATCAGTTATGTAAACTGAATACACAGAAGTCCATGGGCCCTGATGGGATGTGCCCAGGAGTGTTGGGAGAGCTGGCTGGTGTTATCACCCTACCACTCTTCATCATTTTCAGGAGATCATGGCAAACAGGAGAGGTGCCTGAAGACTGGAGGAAAGCCAATGTCACTCCAGTCTTCAAAAGTGCAAGAAGGAAGATCCAGGCAATTAGAGACCAGCCAGCCTCACCCCCAGCCCAGGAAAAATGATAGAACAGCTTGTTCTGGAGGTCGTCTCTAAGCACATGGAAGAGAAGAAGCTTATCAGGAGTAGTCAGCATGGGTGTACCAAGGAGAAATCATGCTTGACTAATCTGATAGCCTTCTATGGTGTTGTAACTGTTACTAGTGGAGTCTCCCAAGGATCAGTGCTGGGTCCTGTTCAGCATCTTTATCAATGACCTTGATGATAGGATAGTGTCTTCTCAGCAAGTTCGCTGATGGCACAAAACTGGGAGGACTGGCTGGCACCCAAGAAGGCTGTGCTGCCACTTAGAGGGACCTGGACAGGCTGGAGAGTTGGGCAGGGAGAAATTTAATATATTACAAAAAGGGAAAGTGTAGAGTCTTACATCTGTGAAATAGATGGGGACTGAGGTGTTGGAGAGCAGTGAAGGGAAAGAGACCTGAGGGTGCTGGTGGATGGAAGGATGACTATGAACCAACAATGTGTCCTTGTGGCCAAGAAGGCCAATGGCATCCTGAGGCGCATTAGAAGGGGGATGGCTAGTAGGTCATGAGAGGTTCTCCTCCCCCCCTACTCTGCTGTAGTAAGGCCACGTCTGGAATATTGTGTCCAGTTCTGGGCACCTCAGTTCATGAAGGACAGGGAACTTCTTGAGAGAGTCCAGTGCAGAGCCTCCAAGATGATGAAGGGAGCGGAGCATCTCCCTTATGAGGAAAGACTGAGGGAGATGAGGCTCTTCAGCTTGGAAGAGAATGAGAGGTGACTTCATTAATGTTTATAAATATGTAAACAGAGAGTCAGGAGGATGGTGCCAGATCTTCTCAATATGCCCAATGATACAACAAGAGGCAACGGATATAAACTTGACCATGGGAGGTTCCCTATAAACACAAGGAAATAATTTTTCACTGTGAGGGTGACAGAGCACTGGCACAGGCTGCCCAGGGAGGTTGTGGAGTCTCTTTCCCTGGAGACATTCAAAACCCACCTGGACACGTTCCTGGGTGACCTCCTGTGGGTGACCCAGCTCTTGCAGGGGGGTTGGATTCGATGATATTTTGAGTTCCCTTCCCTTCTGAGGTTCTGTGGTATCTTTCTTTTCAGCTTTGTTTTTAGGAAGTATGACTGTAAGCCAGGCTTCCACCTGTCAGAATTTTGTTGTTTAGGATACAAACAATATTTCAGTATTTCAAGAGAGCAGTATTATAAAGCTAATCTGGAATAAGGTTAAATTTATCTCACCCACATGAAGAAAAGAACAAAATCTTTCTGGATGCTTCAGAAGTATCTGATGCTGACAACCTGAAAGCAGTGGAGATTAATCAGGTTTAACCAGGTGGCTGTAGTACTGACTAGAACATTAGCCACAGCTGCTAGAAGTTAAGAATTCTTTTAAATTGCTATAAGCCAGGCAAGGTTTCTGAGCTCAAATTTTCATCCTTTCAATACTTCGTTTTTTGAGCAGCATCTTATTAGGGGCCAGAATTAAAATAATGGAAGAGTATGAGGGCAGTTCTGGAAGACTTTGTTGTTCTACAGCTGTACTGAACAGTTTTATATCTCTAGTTATAAAACAGGCTTTCTTCTTAAGGTGGTAAAATAAAAGGCATTAATTATAATTTTTAGCCATGCACTCAAACAGAAGTGAGTTTGTACTTTGATAAGATTCTAGATATTCATTCATTGCTGAAAATTGCTGTCAGAGACCAGTCCTTGCATTTGCCCACATGGAGAATGGGATGAGAAATAAAATAAAATCTAGTTTCTATGATGAATTAAAGGACCCTCATTATTATTTTCACTCATCTGCAGTTGTGTCTTGGACCTTCAAGTCTCTTCTGTTTACAAGAGATTACAAAGAATACATGGGTGCTTGACTGTCATTCCTTTTAGAAAAGAATATACATTATTAAGTCAATGGCTGTGAAAGTGAGGCATTTCTATGCATTACAAACTAGGAGGATTTCTTGGCATCCTTATACATCAGAGTAAAGTACAGCAGGTCATACATGCAACTCTGGTGGTATTCTAGATAAGCAAATCTCACAAGTGTCCAAGTAGAAGCTGATAAGTTTGTATCTAAATTCACTGGGAAAAAAATATCACTAATCTGATACTGAAATCTATTCCAGGATTGTACCGTACATGTGGAAACTGAAATCAAGCTGCACATTTAGTACTCAGAATTAATTCCTAAAGTAAATTGTAGAACACTTTTAACCAATAATTCATTGTGATTTAAAAAGGTCTTGAGATTAATCCTATTACTGCCTGTTCAGCAAATATAAAAAGTAATACTGTGGACAATAGTCCTGAATTAAAATTCAGTTTCAAAGAAAATCATTATACAAAAATTCTTCATGCTAAAAGCCTTCCTTAACAGTCAGATTCATGTTAGAAAATATTTAATGTAAAAAAATCACTACCATTCTTCATTTGTCATTGAGAGGGAAGAAAAGATATAGAATGAGCCACATATTCATGACATTTTATTTTTCAAAGTCTTTCTTTTTTATATGATTGAAAAATATAATTTCACCTCAGCTATGCACTTGATGAGCAGAAGAGCTTTAATGTATGCCTGTATCCTGCCAAGTTATAGCTGGTAGCAGAGAGATATGGTGCTCAACTCTGCTGCTACCTGGCTGGTGAGATGCTGCAGTGTGAGCACAGAGCATTCTTGTCTGAATGAGAAGTGAGAAAAAGACAGCAAACTATGTGATACTGTCCTAATGATGTTACTGAATGGTTTTTACTAGACAGCCAGTGTCTGTAGGACATTTTGCCCTTTTTTTTGCTTAATTGTTCCCAAAGGAGAAAGACTTTAAGGTATTTCATGAGTCAATCACATATAAAATATAATACATCTGACAGGGGACATATCCCACTGCTCTATAGAACCACCAGTCACTTGCTCTTAAAAACTGTCAGCTGAGGGAACTTAAAAAGATAAGGCTCCAAACGTGGAAATTTCATTGAAGGAGATAAGGTTCACACTGTTTCACCTGCTTACTGATATTTCAGCAGGACTTTGGTATCACTGAGTCTCATACCACTATTTTTCACCCTCAGAACAGAGAATTATTGTACATGTGGTAACTATAGAATCTTATAATCCTTTAGAAGGCTAGAAGACTACTTTAAGATAATTGAGTTCTACCATAAACCTAAAACTGACCAGTCCACTACTGAACCATGTCACTAAGAACTACATCCATACATCTTTTAAATAACTCTAGGGATGGTGATTAAACCACTTCCCTTGGCAGCCTGCTGCAGTGTTTGGTAACCCTTTTAGTGAAGAAATTTTCCTAATACCCTATCTAAACTTCTGCTGGCACAGCTTAAGATCATTTCCCCTCATCCAATCACTTGTTACCTGGCAAAAGAGACCACTACCCCCTTGCTACAACCTTCATTCAGGTAGTTGTAGTGAGGACGTCAGTCTATCTTCAGCCTCCTTTCCTCCATCATACAAGACATCCATCTGGCTTCTGTATTTTTCTGCTTCTTTCTCCCAAAGAGCCTGATAACTTCTTTCTGCTACAAAAGAAGCACATCTTGTTGCCCTCAGGCCTTTCAGGCATCATCGTGAAAACCTTAGCCCTCCTTTATAGAAAAATCAAACCTATCATAGGACACTCAAACTCACTGCTGCATCAGTGGGATTTCCAGGCTGATGGTGGAAGCTGAGCTGCCAAGATGGAGCAGCAGAGTTCAGAAAGTCAGAGAGCAGCAGTAAATGCAGCAAGCCATACCTGGGCTGAAAAAGAGATGTGTTTTGCATTGTGTACATACCAAGCCCACTATTCAATCCAGTGCCAAACTTGGCGAAGATACTTTGCTTGTCCTGAAAGGAAGTAATGCTCTTTGCCTGTAAGTGCTACACTCATAACAAAACATGTTGTTTGTATACCAGTAGGTTAGGTCACCAGGCGGCACAAGTCAACATAAAGCTTGCTTTCTCATCTGTAGAGCACTGCTGGCCTACACTGAGAGGATTTGGCCTTTCTGCTTCTTTTACCAGCTAGCCTTCTGAGTAGAGTCTTCTGGAAAGGGCTTCTGGTGCCTCCTTTTGGTCACAGCCACATTATGACTGGAAGGATGGATCTGACAGGGAATGGAACCTCTTTATATGATCAGGAAATCATGCCTGGGCTCACTTAGTGTCTACCTGGTTCTGGATGACCCTAGTGCATTTCCATTGCTGTTTTATAATACTGTACTTTTTGTACTGTGCTCAGATATCACTTCAATAGTCACTCTGTACACTCCTAAGAAATTACATAGAGGCATAAATTACCCATAAATTTCATCTTACAAGTGTCTGTTTGATTTTGCCCAGTCTCTGTCGCAGTGCAAGTACTACATGGGTTTCGCAATAATGGGATGTTAGATATGGCTTGTTAGATATCACCATAAATGCATGTTTTTCTGGATGTGAATAGTGCAAAAAATTACAAAAATAATAATGGTCTGTAATTTTATCAGAGATTAAACAGGAAATATTTCACCTTATCAAGAAATGATAGAATGCAATACATTTATCCACAGGATATACTTATCTCTTTTAAAATATTGGTCTATCATAAATAACAGTACATTAAATGTGCTTAATGTTTTATATATACATATATAAATTCTTAACTTGAAGACTTCAGTATCATTTCAAAAAATGTAGTCATTTTATTATCAGACTGCCTGTAGGTATTTAGTAATTGTTCTAGAAATAATATAAGATGTACTGATAAGTAATTTGTGAGTACTCATACAATTAGCCTTCTGTAACAGGTAACCACCAGATATTTTATTTTCTGCATATGTATTATTGTGAAGATACCTTCTTGTTTTGCTGTTTTGCTACCTAATGTCATAACACTTCTATAATCTGATTTAAACCTTTTTAGTCTATCTTTTAAGATTATGCTATTTACAATAAATCCTGTTTTATACATATACATCTCATTTACAATCTTGCCCCATAAAAGACAATTAGGACATACAAAACCTCTTCTATAGTTCTGCTATGCATACTATAGGTTGAGTACCACTCACTAGCATCAAACTTCCACAGAAAAATGTAACAAACATTTTGGTGGAAAATTCCTCCCCTACATAACACACCTATCTGTCCTGAAGTTGTGCTTACCTACTGCTACTTATGTCACATATTTTTAGTTTGCAGTGCAGCATTATATAGAAACTCAGTTGTGGACTAGATCCCACCATGCCAGCCACTGTAAATCACAGCTGCAAAAAAGAATCTCTAACTCAAAGTAATCAAAAGGTAAACTCTCTTTCACTCTTCTGGTGGACCAAGCAGCCAGTTATACCCCAGATCTACTCATATGAAAATCGATTAAGCTGCAAAAATGGGAATCAATGTATAGATTGCATAGAGGAAGGTAATTACTCAGAAGACTGAGAATCTTTTTTAAAAAGCAATAACACAATAATGTACCAGAAAAAGAAATCATTAATACAAGTAACTTAAATATGCTTGTATATACAGTTTGCATAATACATATATACATTATCTCTATTTATAAGACTGTTCTATGTGCTTCACAGTTTTAAAATTTTTCTTTAGCAAATAGAGTTAGATTAGTTTCATACCATTTATAATGCAAAACCATGGTGAATGAAGGAAAACAATAAAGGTGAGTTTTATGTAATGATTGTGTATTAAAGAAGCCAAGAAGTTTATAAAAATCTTTAGGTTTGCAAATGCCCACAATAATTTAGCTACGTATTCAAACTGCATTTTTAAATTTAACTACATACATATAGAATGGAGAGATATACCACTACAGGCTGCCCTTTTTGCCAAGGGCTCTGTTGACATTGCATACCATCTAGCAATGTCAGTATTGGTAAGAATCATCAATTTGGAAATACCCCAGTAGAAAGCAAATTAACCTACTCAGGTGCATTTATTGTTGTAATGGAATGCATTATTTATTTGTATTAGCAGATGTAAGCTCCAAGAAATGGAGCTACAGTGAGCATTAAGTCATTACATTGCATTAAAAACAAGCTGAAAAATCTGGCCTTAAACAACATAGATGCCACTCTTTGTTTTGACTCTTTATAAAGTGTTCTTCAACAAGACTTTATCATGTTTTTTGATTCGAAGCATTGGTCGGATTTTACAGCTTAGAGATGAACGAAAAAACAGCTAGAAATAAGGACAGCAATGTTTATGTTATAGTTCTAAAGCTTTAGTCCAGGGTAGAGCTATATTTACAGATGTCATTGGGTGGTAAGCCTCGTCTCATGTGATAGTAGAAAGGCTGCTCTATGATGAAACCTTAGAGCTTCCACAAGTTCTGGAACAGTGCTCCTACGGCTTCAACTGGTAAAATTACTTGGTAGCAACTAACATTGTACTCATAACTCCCAGTGAAAGTTTTGTTTCAGATCTCACATTTATAAATCACTACAATACAACTATTGGTTTGAATTACTTCTACATATTTTACTGTATTCCCAAGAAAATAACAATGAGAGTATGACAGATAGTGTTCTGTGGCTATTTCTCTACATGTTCCATGGCTGGTTAGTAATGAGGATATCGTCTGGGGATGCCACAAGCCTATGTCCCATTTCCATCCTCACAAGGGACCAACTTCAGTGGCTTCTCTGGGCATGGTAAATGTGCTCCAGGTTGCTCATGTAGGAAGCTAATTTGAAAAGTCAGTTTTGAGATATGTTGATGGAAGTACCATGTAAGAGAGAAAAACAACATAAGAATTTGCTAATATGTTTCTTAGTGCTTTGGAATTTTTCTGTATTAATGTTTATCAAGAAATAGCTCTGCACATTTGTTAAGGTCGCTTAATTCAAGGCAGAGGACAGAAAAAGGTTTTTTCCCTAATTTAATATTTTCTGCTAATGTCTGTGAACATAGTGTAAGTCCTGTTATGGTTTTTTAAGCCTGTTTTAGAGATCATGGTTTCCCTCTGGCCCTTAGATTGGAAGTATTTTGTATTGCTTTTGAAACAGTTGTAAAACCAAAAGCAAATGTCCATCTATATTCCTAGTCAATGACTCAATTATGTATAAATTATTTAGGTTGAGGGTCAGGTTGCTAAAGAGTATTCCTTGGTGACTTTCCTCAAATAAAACATTCTCGGATATTAAAATGAAAACCAAATGTCTGGTTTCATAAATATACAAGAATTTTTTTCTGATCAGTGTAACATGAATTATGAGATATGCGAAGTACATAATTTTTCAAGGGAGTTTTGCAAGGTGGAAAGGGATGTATGACAGCGTGTGTTCTCCGAGAGTCATATAAAATACCGTTTTCTTTCTATTTTAGATACGAAATGTGAGGATAAACCTGTCTGTTGTCATTTGAACAGGAGGAACTAAAGAAGGAGGGCTTTTGGACCTGAGAGGGGCAGAAGACAGAGGGAGGGGTCTATTCCCTCCCGTTTCCTGCCCATACTCTATAAAGTTGGGGGAGCCCAGGCAGCTCCTCCCTTTTTCTTTCTGCTCGCTCCTGGCTGCGCTGCTGTTCCCCTGCGCTTCTTTACCACCAGCTCGACACCTGCTCCTCAGGGCACAAATCTGTCGGGTTGTGTATATAGATATTTGTGTGTATTTGTATTCTTTGTCACTTTATTATCCCTTATGTTATTACCTTTCCCCTCTGTTAGTAAATCTGCACCCAGTTGTTTCCAGTTTCTGACTTAGAGTCTCCGGTCTTTATTTGCCTTTTATCTTCTCTTTGTGAGGTGGCGGGGGTGAACAGAGAGGATTCTGTCCTTAGGTTTGTGTCTGCCCAAACTGCTAATCATTTCACAGATTCTGTAGGTGCCAAACTTGAGAAAAATAGGGTCAAAATGTACTTTTTTAGTGCCTTTTTCATTTTACTTCTCAGCTACAAATGCCCAGATCTCACACTGAAGTATCAGAACAAGAGCTCTCTGTTACTATCATGCCTGGATATTTACCAGGAGCTTTCCAGTCACATGTCCCAGCAATGATATATATTTTTAGTAAGGCTACACACTCATTTTTATGATGTCTGAGGGTTGTTTATCCACCATTATTAGCATAAAATCATATCTAAGATAAAGAGCTTCCTCATTCCTTCCATGCATGAGGAATTCTCACATTAATTGTGAGATAAACTCCTGTCAACAACCCATCTCATATTCTGATTAGGATTTATGAAACCTCAGGGCCATATGCCAGGAAGTTTCTCACAATTATTTTTCCAATCAGAACAAAATACAGAGGATATTATTTAGAAGAGATTAGTATTGATTGCCCAGCAAGGGACTGCAGCGTTTAGAATGTAAAAAATCAGTGACTGTTTTGTGCATAGGCCCAAATTTCATGGGCAGTGAGGGATGGGTGTAAGAAGTGAAACTGCATCTTTCTTGGGCTTTCTAGGGCTAAAATACAGTTTCTACAAAAGAAAAAATATATTTCTTAGTTGGCTTTGTTGTAGTTGTGTTTTGGGTTTGTTTTTTTTTTCTTTTTTTTTTTGCGTTTTTTTGTGAAAAAGCATGGAATTCGACGAGGGCTGTTGAGAAAATGTTGATTTCTAACATTGTAGCTGAAAACAAATTAGTCAGAAATAACAATTAAAATAACAATTAACATGTTCAGAAATTTGTTGTCAGGACGTGTGCTGCTCTAAGAAAAGAAGTCAGACCTGTCAATAACCTGTCTTTACCAACTGCAAGCAAAGGAGTTGTGCTCTATAATGGTACTCCAAATTATTATACATTGCCCTTCAGCTGATGGTGGCTTCAGGCTATTACAAAACATTTAGAAAGTATGATCCACTCATTTAGTGAGGTTATTCCCTCAGTATGAAATGATGTCTTGTAAGCAAGGGGAAAATAAAGAAGTGAGGTTGGCAGAAGTTACGATACTTAGCTTGCTGTGAGTTTGTGGGTTTTTTGTTACACCAAAAAGCATCTGGATTCTAGAACCCCTTTGTTTTTTAATTTTTTCCTTCCAGTTCAGACTCTGACTGATTTCCTGACTGATTTGCTTTCTTAATTTCCAACGAATAGTTTATATTGCTATTTCACAATTAATGTTGGTGATTCTTCCATGAATCAGTACCAAGTTGTTCATCCACCTTTTCCTCTAAATGTCACAGAGGTAGGGATCTCTTTAGACATTCTAGATGTGTGTGGGGCAGTGAAAGCTGACATGAAAGAAAGAAACAAAGTACTCAGTGACAAAAATTGCAGTTCTGAGTGAAGGTAGCATATGGCGTGCATGAATTATTCTGACTGAAGTCCTTGTGAAAGCTGCTGGTTTCTGCAGCTGTGGCATGCTCTGCAACAGCATGATGACTTGGAAGGTAAGGCCTAATTGATTACCCAGTTTTGGCAGCAAGGAGGAGACCTTTATTCTTAATCCATCTAGATCACAAGCACATTTAAATGTGTTAATTAAATTCCTTGGAGTTTTTGGTACAAATACAAATGAGCAGAACCTGAACTTTGTGAAGTCCAAAAGTGGATATAACAAAGCCAAAACATTGAAAAGATGTCATGAGGAATCTGGGAAACTCCTATGCTAAATGGCATACTGAGTTTATCTCATCAAATGAAAGACCAGAAATATAGGGCAATTAAGTAGCCTAGGCAATTGTACGCTTAAGATTTTTGCTTCAGTAAGTCTAATTATCAGAATCACTAAAGCTATTGTTATCTTATCATAGAATCACAGCATGTCAGGCAGGAAAAGAACTTCAAGGGTTGTCTGGTTCAGCCCTCTAATATTATTGTTCATATGATATGTCTTAGCACCCTGCTGACACTTAAAACTTTCTAACCTGGGGGGAACCACCACTTCCCCTGGGAGACTATTCCAATGTCTGACTGTCCTCATGGTAAAAACTTTACCTTTTGTGTTCAATCAGAATCTCTCCAGGAGCAACTTGTGCCCATTACCTCTTGTCCATGTGACTCCCTGTAAATAGAGAGTCTCCATCTTCTTTGTAGCCACTCTTTAAGTACTGGAACTTGATGATGTTTGAGTCAAAAGAGTCTAAAACATGTATCACACCAAGAAGAGTATTTAAAAGGTGTTTAACTTTAAACATAAGAACACTTCCACCACAGTCAGTGGAATCACTGAGTGCTTACTGGCAAGCTGATGTTCATGTCCCATGTTGGATCAGTTTTGTCATTGCTTTTTGGTGGACACAGACAGTTTAAAAGCACTTACGCATAGCCCAACTGCATGCTTGTTTAAACATAGAGTTCCAGATGCAAGAGACATGGCTTTCCTCAGTTTTAACAAATAGGACTTGTTAAACCGTAGGATTTTTACTGCTTGCAATGAATCCCTTAGCAACTTACCATAGTACAACTAGTGTATACCAGTTCTAAACTTGGCCCTTTGCCCAGAAGGCAGGAAGTGAAGCTTTGTAAATTATTAAAATGAAGACATAAGCACATTCAAATTTTCAGATTAGCTTTAGTGAAGCAGCCTGCCCAGTTTACAAAGATAATCATGACAGACAAAACATTATGTCTATTAAGTCACAGTTTTATTATGTGTAGACTCAGAATCTGAAAGATTTATTGCAAAGGTTTTTTGTACAGACAATCTCAAGATTAAAATGAGACAAGCAATATGAAAAACATTCCTTGTAAAGCAAAATAATAATTTTGTATGCTCACACTATCCATCCTTTTAGAAGTCTTCTCTGCTGTTTAATTTGCCTTTCATATAACTCTCCATATGGTTATTTCCTGTTCCACAGTAGCTAATAAGTAGAGAGGCTACCTGAAAGCAACACTTCCTCTCAAATGGAGATAAAGTAAGGAGGCAAAATTGCAGAACAGGCTTCCACTGTCTATGCAGCAATTTCTTTTCTGCTGGCAAGAAGCAAAACAGAGAGAAATAATAGCTGACACCGAAGGATCAACAAGTGAGGATAAATCTACTGGGTTTTTTGAGCATATGGACACTTCTGCAATTCCACTGGAGCCAGAGAGTAGTGTATTTAACACAGGCTGCCACTTCTGCTTCATAAATACAGCTCACATAGTTATCTATCATGATGTATATAGCAGGAACATTTAAAAAATTGGAAGATATCCACCTAACTTTAAATGAGAAGGTCTATTCCAATGGTGTCCACAGCTGTATCGTTTTTAAGATTTTCTTTAATGAGAAGGTCCTCCTGACAGAGATGTAGGTCTGAAGATGGGAATAATAAAGACTGCTACATAGAAGCTAGGGAATCATGAAAAATACTTCTGAAATCCTCAGCTTAAACTCTCAAATCAAAATGTGGGTTGCATTTAACAGCATAGTCTAAACCTTACTCAAAAGTATATTTATTTCCACTATGTATGTGTTAGTAAGTAATGCAACATCTGAACATATAAATAACAATGAGTAATTTCTGGATTGTGCTGTGACATACCAAGTCTAAGACCAAGAAATGATGTGATATAACAGTTCAGGCCTGACAACTGCATGTCAGGACATTCCGCTACAGAGATGCAGTAGAAAGAAGGTGAATAATAAACAAACTTTCAACAGATGATTGGTGATCAGTCTTGGCTGTATTCCAGCTGCTTTGTGATAGCACAAATTTAATTGTAGAAAACTTATTTTTGCCAGTAGTACCAATTCTGAGTCTGGTAGAAGATTATGTGGTGAGTTAGATACTGTCTGAGGACCATATGCATATCCAAGGATTGAGAAATATTTCTACCCCACAGTCTTTTAAAGGAGCAAGAATGATTTTCATGTTGACATTGTCAAGAACACTTATGTGTTCTGAAGGGAATTAGTTAATTTCCAAGAAAAAAAAAAATTTCAGCAAGTAACATCATAATGAACCAAGCTGTATGTCTCATGGAAGCCACAAGAAGGGAATAGTGCAGTCATTTAGACTAGTCACTTTGGAAAGTGTTGAAGGCAATCTTTAGCAAAAGACAGTGGAAACTACAGAACTAAAGATCTATGGTTACTTCTTCTCTTTTACAAGCTATTTATATTCAGTGTTATTTTTATTGCTTCATTTCCCTCCTTTCAAACTCCTTTGAATTCCACTGGTTATATGTAGCTGTTAAGGAACAGGTCTAGTAATAGTCAAATGAAGGCAGAGAGACTTCTATTCCACCTGCTCTGGGACTGGACAGATTGAAGCCATGTCTTGCGCAGAGGCTGTGTAGCTCCATTAATCTCCAAATCTATGCTAACATAATGTGATCATGACACATTATGTTTCTCAGCAAGCCAACAGAGCTACCCAGCTTCCAAACAAGGCTGGGCATGCCCGTCCAACATTGGGCTGGCACAAGTTACAATTTCCTCTCACAGGTGCCCATGAGCTGCTCCTCCACCTTTCTTCTTGGGCTGTGAGTTCAGACCAGACACTTCTCTGCCACACACATAACCTAACCCTCGGCAGCTATCCATTCTGCTTGTTACTCCCATGGTAGCCAAACTTTGCTTATCAGCCCAGTCTGTGTCTGTCTAAGAGTGAGTGGAGAGCAGCTGTGCCTCGCCCTCTCTTAGCACTGACAACAAGTGCTGTTGTGTGCCTCTAATGCAGCTCAAAAGGCCTTTCAAGAGTGGAGTCCAGCACCCAGAGTCAGTTCATGATACAGCTTGATGGGACAATTAGTACTTCAGGAAGGTGAAAACACCATATGCTAGGACTGCCTTATAGATAAAGAACGTAAAATCCTCACTAACAGGCTTTGGTCAGGTCCACAGACAAAATGTCATTAAAAAGAGAGACAATAGGAACTAAATAAAAGAGTCTGCATAACACATTTCTTCAACTTACCTGGGTTCAGTACAATTGCAGGATTGGGAGGTTCCAATCAGTGGAAGTTTCTTTGCCTCAAAAGACAATGTGACTAAAGTTGCCTGGAGAGGAGCTAGCCAACACCAATAAGGACTGGCACCTTGAAGGGGATGAAGACTGATAAGCCAGGTGGAGGTCCCCTTCAGGTGGGGGAATGAGTCTTCAATGGCCCTCTTGGTGGTGGGGGAAGACACTTTGACTGATAAACTGGGTTGAGGTTTCCTCAGATGGACCAGTCCTCAGTCACTTCCTGAATTGAATGGGACACCTCTGGTCCCCTGCTGCAACTGACTGACATGCTAATGGCAGCTCTCCTCCTGGGGAGGAAAGCTGAAAAAAACAGTTTCTCTCCTCGGGCCAACAAAGGAGCAGAGAATCTTTGGAACAGTGGGGAATTTGGGGGTATATAAGCAACACTGAGGTCCCCATTTTGTCATCATCCATCACCGTCATCTTGCATCAGGCCCTGTCCAGGATTGGAATGCCAACTTGAACAAGAAACCTTTGCCGGATGTCTCTGTATCCATGGTCGTGACTTCCTCGAACTCCCTCATTCTTTTCTTTCTTTTCTACTTTCTTACTTCTTTCTCTCTCTCTCTTTTCCTTGCATCTTTTCTTCTTCCTCTCTCTCTCACTTTTGCCTCACAACATATTTGCCATATCTTTATGGGTTATATCACTTTGCTCATGTTAATTGTCAAATAAAACCTTATGCTTGCACCAGGTCATTGGTGGTTGAACTTTGTTCTTGCAGATCCAAAAATTTTAAGTTACTTTCAACAGTAACAGGGACAAAATTAATTCAGCATGTTCAAAGGAACATTTAATCACAAGGCAATTATAGAAAAATTGCCTAACCTCATGCAAGGACCATTTGCCTTCTAATCATCTGCTCTCCAGGCCCTAGTATTTCAAATTCCTCTTGTGATCAGAGGAATCAAAATGAGGCCCACGTCAAGATGATTGGCCTGGAGACTGTATTTCCACTGTTCTTTGTGGAAGGAACTAGATCACAGTTCCTTGCCAAAGACATGCAGTTGCTACCTCTGTTGACCTCAACTATTGTAATGATTTGCCTAATAAAATCAGTCATTTTTATGTGAGAAAGCTTTGCATTAGACAGAAATTAAATATACCTTTCACAATGTGTCCAAATTAAATTTTTACATTGTAACTCTGTAAGTTTTTCCCTAGTGAACATATGGGGCCAAATTAGATTTCTGAATGCACCATTCAGAATTGGTTTCTTAGTATCATAAATATTAATGCCACTATTCCTTATGCCAGTTCTAAGAAGCCAAAACTAACAGTATGTTACAACACTATGCATCAGCATGGCATTTCAAGCGTCGATTATCTAGAACAGAAAACTCCATTTAAGCAATATCAGGATGGCTCCTCAAGTTTAGCAAGGGGAAATATTCAACAGAATTAGGTACAGTGAAGCACTGAGTAAATAATGTCTTGTACAGACCCCCTTTATAACACAACTGGGTACATATCTAATTTATTTCTGAAGCAAGATAATTTTGTGAAACTCTGTTTTCAGAAGCCACATGGCAAACAGTTTCTGTAATCAAAGCCTATGCTTAGAGTAGCCTGTAGTGATGATAAACTGACAACAAAAATCCAGACAGAAAAAAATAATTCTATGGACCATGATTTAGAAGACTAAATCATGATGTAAGGAACATTGAAAATGGCAGCACAACACAGTAAAAATGGGGCAGAGACAAAAACAAAAACAAACTGTGGCAAAGAACCATAAATATCAAATGTAAATTGGGTTTTATGTTTCTGAAATGTTTGGGTTTTTTTTCTTATCAAAGAAAAAAGGGAGCTAAAGTGAAAGTTATGGGTTGTTAATATCAGTGTGAGAGTGTAAAGATGTGTGTAAGTCTTGGGAGAAGGAATGTAAATTTCAGGACAGAAAAGTCTGTGATAACACACACAAAGTTAGTCCATATGACTGGAATAAAAAAATCCAGTTGCAGCAGCACTGCAATGATTTTTTTTTTAATAAGGATTGATAACAGTCTAAAAACATGGTTTCTTCTTACCTCCCTAACCAAACCACATTCCTCCCTCTCCAGCCTTCCATCAAATATATTTGAAAGTAAAGGAAAAAGAAAGTTACAATGATTTCTCTGGATTGTGTTCTTACAGAGACCTCCATGGAATTTTCTGTCACCTTTCATTCATAGTGCAGAAGCATTGCTACTGAAATCAAAAGGACCAGTTGGTAATATACAGTGTTTTCTACTCCTACAAAGCTATTAGAAAATAATAATAAGCATTTCAGTTTGCCTGATTATGTAGCAAGGACAGTTAGTTTTTTTTCTGAAGTGTCACAGTGTCACCCATGCTTCTGGGTTCCCTTTTTGGGACACATCAGGATCACTATGATCTGGGTAAAGTAAGCCAGTTGCTTTTGGCTGTACTAAAGCCTATGATTTAGCCCCTTATCTGCTATCCACAAAATGTCTTTCAAGGGAAAGAAAAAAAAAAAAAGTATAAAAAAAAAAAGAGTGGCTTTGTGGCTGGTAATTCCACTCTGCTTAGAATTTTAAGCAGGTTCCTTGATACACTGCAGAAAGTGATGGACTATCTGTGTGATGAGGTCCTAGTGACACCCCTGCTCTCCAAGCGTGTAGTAGGCACATCGTGCTTTTTCCTGAACTGACAGCAGCTGTCAGGATGACAAATCAGCCTGAGTTTGTTGTTCTTCCTCTATAGGCTTTTTCTACAAGTGATAACTTCCAAGTGATAACATCCACTTCTAAAGATAGAAATAGGGTGTTTACAGCTTTTGTTAACTATTGCTGTACTGGTACCACTCTCAAGCAGTATTAAGTACTGGATAGAATATGTAGGCTGAATTGATGGACCAAGGCTAATTGTGTGAGATTTAACAAGGCCAAGTGCTGGATCTTGCACTTGGGTCACAATAACCCCATGAAACACTACATGCTTGGGCATGCTGGAAAACTGCCCAGAGGAGTAGGATCTGAGGCTGTTGGTTGACCATCAACTGCATATGAGCCAGCAGTGTGCCCACGTGGCCAAGGAGGCCAACAGCATCCTGGCTTATATCAGGAAAAGTATGGCCAGAAGGACTAGGGGAATGATTGTCCCCCAGTACGTGGCACTGTTCATAGAATCATAGAATCATAGAATAGGCTGGGTTGGAAGGGACCTCAGAGATCATCGAGTCCAACCCTTGATCAATTACCACCACAGTCACTAGACCACGGCACTGAGTGCCATATCGAGTCTCTTTTTAAATATATCCAGGGACGAAGAGTCCACCACCTCCCCAGGCAGCCCGTTCCAATGTCTGATCACCCTTTCTGTGAAAAAATTCTTTCTAATATCCAGTCTGAACTTACCCCGGCACAATTTAAGACCATGCCCTCTTGTCTTACTGAGAGTTGCCTGGGAAAAGAGACCAACCCCCGCCTGGCTCCATCCTCCTTTCAGGTAGTTGTAGAGGGCAATGAGGTCTCCCCTGAGCCTCCTCTTCTCCAGGCTGAACAGCCCCAGCTCCCTCAGCCTCTCCTCGTAGGATCTGTGTTCGAGTCCCTTCACCAGCTTGGTTGCCCTCCTCTGGACCTGTTCGAGGACCTCAATATCCTTCTTGAACTGAGGGGCCCAGAACTGAACACAGTACTCGAGGTGTGGCCTCACCAGGGCTGAGTACAGGGGCAGAATCACCTCCTTGGACCTGCTGGTGACACTGTTTCTGATACAGGCCAGGATGCCATTGGCCTTCTTGGCCGCCTGGGCACACTGCTGGCTCATGTTCAGCTTCCTGTCAATCCAGACTCCCAGGTCCCTTTCTGCCTGGCTGCTCTCCAACCACTCTGTCCCCAGTCTGTAGCGCTGCATGGGGTTGCTGTGGCCAAAGTGCAGGACCCTGCTGTTGAGGCAGCACCTTGAGTTCTGTGTTCAGCTGTGGGCCCCTGAGTACAAGACAGACATATAGATGTGGTCCCTAGGAACCTTAGTAGTTTAGTACCAACTAGTGTTAGGTTAATGGTTGGGCTCAATGATTTAAAGGTCTTTTCCAACAAAAACAAATCTGTGATTTTGTGAAGAGCAGCTTATTTTTTTCTTCTTCACAGCTACTGCAATTATATGTTAAACAGTAAGTCAAATCTATTAGAACGGAAATTTTTAGGAGGGGAAAATAACGCTTTTTCTGTACAGCAGTATGGTACTCCACAGGAAGCAATGTAATTTCCCACTGGTATCTCATTACTTGTGATAATAATAGTAAATAATCAACACTTAGGAGTTACACAGCATTTCTCACCCACAACACCTAAAACTGTTATAAAAAAGATGGAGGAGCAAGATTGTACAACAGGACTAAAACAAAACAGGTGAAATATCAAGATTACTGACTGCTTACCTTTCTGCAATTCTTTGTCTCTTGTTATGCCTATACTGTTAAATAAAAGAGGAACAAACAGTGATCAGCACTGACAACTTACTTGCTAAAGCTAAGTGTCAAGTGGTCCTAAACTTAGCATTGCTGATGTTTTAGTGTTTTCCACCCCTGGAACACATTTATTTTCAAAGGACACCATTTGAGCAGTTTAAAACAGAGCCAAAGAGCAAACTAAAATGAATATTTTGAGATAATTACATCACCCAGTGCTGTAACATGTCCCCTGAACATCTTCATTAGCCATATTGATGCATCCTTCAGTTCTGATATCTTCCACTTGACATAGTTGTCCCTTTTGATAACCTCCGACACCCTTAACAGTAGGCTATCCATTACATATAATTTATTGTAATTATAATAGAAAAATATTTCTGACTTCTTAAGTGTCTTCCCAATCTACAAGGGGTCACATGCAAAAGTTGCACCTGGGGAGAATCCAATTGAACGCAAGAGGTAAATTTTTCACTGTGAGGACAGTCCGACACTGGAATGTTCTCCCAGGAGAAGTGGTAGATTCTTCCACTTTGGAGAATTTTAAGTCTCATCTTGACAGGGTGCTGAGAAATCTCACATAAAGATTAATATTAGAGGGGTTGGACCAAACACTCCTTGATGCCACTTCCAAATTGATGTTCTGTGATTCTATTCCTTAGTAATACTACTCCTCTGAGCCATGTCAGTTTTTTCTGAGAAAAATTCATCTCTACTACTAGGTGGAAGAAAGCAACCAAACTAGGAAAAAATCTCGTGAAAAAATCACAAAAAATATTTGAGGCTGCTAAAGAACATTCAGCATTGTTACAAAGTCTCAGTCTGCACTGTAACAAAATGCAGAGAATTCTGAAGTGTTATTACTAAATCATGGGATAAGAAGTTATGGTAAATTTGTTGTGTCAGTTATTTAGAAAAAATATTGTTGTTCAGGAACTCCTTTCAAATATTTCATGAAATATACATGGGATATATATAGATGAGGGTGATTGGTGTGACTGTCCTAGTAAAGCAATCATCTCCACCTTTAAATTCAATAACATCAATGAAATTATTTACTGACTTTGCTTCCTGTTATACCAGATTACATACATTGCATCCATGTGCTTCCTAGAAAACAATGACACAGCAGTTTTTTTATATTAACTTTTATTTTTCTTGTTGAATTCACAGACAAAAGAAAGCTATCAAGAATAATTTCTTCTGATAAATGCAGATGATTTTCTAATTCCTTTTACCTTAGCTTTCATAGCAAGAAGTCTTTCTTGGCAAGACTTGTACATTTGGCAATCAGATTCATGCATGAAGAAAAAACTCCAAGAGATCATTATAGTAATTGATTTGGCCATTGTGATATGGGTCAAATATTCACATGCATCAACAAAGGCAATAGTATCACACTTTGTCTTTATAAATAGTGCATGATGTTAGGTTAAATCTACTCATAAAACAAAGGTATTTCAGAAGCCACAGTTGACAGTTTCTTTCCATAACAGGACAGCTTCTGAAGCTTGGCTCAGCCAGTCTACTTTTGGGATATAAGACATGGAAAAAAAAATACCTTATTTTCTCTATAGTCCTGAAGCTACCTGGATTGCACTTTTGCCTCTCAGTTACTCCGAGGGTGGCCTAATAGGAGACCTGGATGACAAGTAGATGGAAGTGTTCCAGAAACTTACTAAGCCTGGTATTACTACACTGTATAGCATGGTGGCAAGAGGTCTTTGAAACTGATTTTGACTTCCTCAGTGCCTTTACACCGCCATCTTCCCTTCAACAGAAAAAAGAGGTAGTTACAATAAAGGAAAAAGTGATAAACGTGATGTCTTTATGTTAGTTGGTTTATCTCCTGTTCAGACAGTGGTGAAGACTTACTTTCCTAGAATAGCCTACAAAATGCCAGGATGCAGAAGTCAGCATACTTTTCTGTCCTGTCACTGACTCCGCTGTGGGAGCATGGAAATTGGCAACACACGATGGTTCCCTGCAGTGAATGCAATCATAGAAAAACACAGCTCATGTGTTTTTCCCAAGCAGGGTAACTTGGGGGTTGCTTTTTGTGTTTCCCAGTATGAGGGGTTTGAAGAGATTTTTTGTTCTTTTCTGCATTAAGAGAAAAATTAATCACCATTTGCAACACAAGTCCATTCTGACACCTCTGCATATGCTTATGGTTCAAGACATTGTGTAGGGGACACAGCTATTGACAGGTACAGTAGTGCCAGCTTTGTGGACTGAAGAAAGAACTTCATATTCCACAAAGGGGTACCACTGTTTAATATTCTGCTCCAATGCTTAGACTGCTGTTAGCTACAGGGACTTGCAGTTAATTGTTTTCACACACTGAAAGAAGTACTTTAGATTACAAAGGTTTTCAGCATTGATACAGCTGGTACAAAATAATTGTAGAGTTTCTTTTTTCCCCCTTTTCTTTTGTAGAAAGGAAAAATAGCACAACATGTAGAAAACTTCATGATCCTGCTGAGCTGCTCCTAAAGGCAATGGATGGGCAAGCTTTAGTAATAATTGGCAGGGACTGATATTCCGAAGTAGATAAATAAAAAGAAACATTTTCTCACAATTTCCAAAATACTTTGAATAAAGATGAGTACTTCTTTAGTCACAGAAAATATGCAATGTGTAAACTTTTAAAGATTTAGCCATTATTAACGCCATTCAAATTTAAATTCCTTACTCTTAAGAATTAAATTTTCTTCTCTAACTTTGCATTCAAGTTTTTAATGATTCGCTGTTTAGTCCAGTGACTGTATTCTGTTGGCTCTGATAAACTATTAAATCCAGCTTCCTTTTATTTTTTCAGACGAGGGTCTTTAAAATGTATGCTAAGGGGTCCTAGTTCGAAGACAGTCTCAGTCTGGAAAAGATTAAATCCTTTTGGCCAAGGCAAACTTATCTGCTTTCTGTAGAATTATTTAGTGAAACAAACAGTTGCATTTGAGGGATCAATAAAAAAGAAAATTCCAAAAACAAGGCAGGCAAGACAATTAAATGCTTAGGTCTCATGAACCTGTGAAACAACTTAAGAAACCTTAAGAGAAAATGGGTGTTTCGAGATTTTTTCGATTTGAAATACAATTAGGAACAAATTGGAATACACTTAGGAACAAATTATACATTTCTTTTTTATTTTATAACAAATATTTCACATCTTGGTCAAAAAGATCTTCTTGCCATTTTTATAATCTGATAACATCTGCCTTGGTGGAATACATATATATCTGATAACATCTGCCAATACCATCCTTGAAACTGTGCACAGACTTGTAACAAAGAGTAGAATTATTATGGACTTTTAAAATCAGTATGATATAAAGGTAAAAAACTTCATTCAGCTGTTAGCCAATTAAATACTGAGAACCAATTCTTCCATATGATGGAAACTGGTCTGGCAAACTAAAGCAAAGCTGTTGATGAGCAGTAGCATCTTCAACTAGATCAGGTTGGTCAGAGCTCTGTCCAACATCACCTTGAATGTTTCTAAGAATATCATATCTCCAGCCCCTCTAGGCAACTTGTTCCAGTGTTTCACTACCCTTATTTAAAAATACTTGTTCTTTCCATTTTTTATGAATCCATTCTTTTAGTTTAAAACCGTTACTCCTTGTTTTATCACTACAGGCGCTATTGTTCCTATCTTTTTTGTAATGTGCCTTTAGGTATTGAAAAGCTGCAATGATGTCTTACTCGTGCTTTCTCTTCTCTGGGCTGAATAACAATAACTTTCTCAGCCCAGGCCACCTCATTGGATAGGTATTCTGATCATTTTTGTGGCCATACTACAGACTCACTCTAACAAGTCCGTGTCTTTCTTGTACAGAGGAACAAAAGCTTACAGGAAAGATCACAGAACTACTCATGTAGTTGAACTACTCATGCCTATTTGAGGTATTCCACAGTAGCTTTTTCTAATGGTGGCAGTAGTAGAAAAAGCCTATGGAGTCCTAGAGGTAACTGTACATTGATGGAGAAACAAGGCCTAGAGTACATGTTGATAGAAGAGTCATTCTGCTTTTCGGAGAACAGCCAGGAGAATTAAAAAGAGGAAAAATTCTGTATCTGCTTTCTTGGCATTTTGGAACCATCATGGACATATGTAAAGGAAGGAAATTTCTTTGTTGTGGAATGAAGTAAATCTAAGATGTTTCTAATAAAGATTAAAAAAGAATACGGCTTGGGCAGCTCTTCATTCTTATGAGTTACTTAATCTCTTTTTAAAACATCCTTGTTTGTTTTATATATTTTTGAAGTTTCATACCCTCTTTTGTATGCAACAGTAGTCTACTTAATACAAATGAAACAGGAAATTACAAAAGGAGAATTAACATTCATATTCAGATTCCATTATTTCTACTCCCAGTGCTTCTGTAACATCAAGAATGGGAAAAATTTAGAGGATTAATGATTCTTGCAGCTGAATCCTATTCAGGAAAGAGTTGCTAACTATGCAATACTGCAATACAACATTTATTGCTTTCTTAGAGTATTCCTTTATATTTTTCCATATTTCCCCCCTTTCAACCCTAATCATGATCAACCAGGATCGTTTGTTGGGACACATTTGTTGGGACAAGTCACTCTTGCTGAAAGTTCTCCTTCCTACTGCAAGTACTATAGAACAGTTTGTGGACTGTGAGCTGGCTTCATATGACTGGTTATGTGGTGAGAAGGTAATCTGTTGGCTTTCAGACTGGGCTTTTTCCTTTTTCAATGGGAACCATCAAGCAAAAGTCCTTAATAATTTTTGTTTTCTGGGAAAACTTGAAGCACGTCTCCATTTTAGGAAACTTCCAGACTCACTCACATATCTTGTGCTAAAAAGAATATTATCCAAAGTTTGGAGCTTGTCGTGCTTAATCCTTACAGTATTTCACAACCAAAATCCACAGCAGAGATTGATTCTGTGTTGCTCAGTTCCTCAATGCTGAGGCATTAGGCAGCTGCCTTAAAGAAACTGTTTTGAAATCCGCACACATCTTTGCTGAGCATGTGAAGGATACTTAAATATACTCAGCAATCACTGCAGATTTTTTACAGCTTAAAAGTAACATACTGGGAGAATATAATTTTCAAAAAGTGGTACAATGATTGTAAAATATACTCAGAAATTCTTTTCAATGTTTTACACAAACTGAATGAACTGTCTTCATACCCTTCCTTCTTAAACTAAGGACAAGATGCTCTGGAAATAATAGCAACCAAAAAAGAACCTAGAATTATTTTTATAAGCTTTTAAAGGATAGAAGGTTCTGATGGCCTTATGCATAGGGAATAAATATCCTCATTTTTTGCACCAGTGTAGTTAGGAAGGTGTACACAGAGATAGTGAACTTTTCAACTGAAATGTATGCAAGATACATTGCATGGCCAGTGTATGTCTACAGGTTTTTTTTTTTACATTGCTGCCAAACATAAACTCAGACCTTTCCACAGATTCTACCTGCATTGTACTAAAAGAACAATATTTAGCAATTAGCTCTCTAACTACTTAATTCACAGTAATGTGAATCTGGAAATGACTACTCTGCTAACTCAAAAATCCTTGTACGTAAATCTCCTATCACCAGCAGTGGCCAAAGGAAATTGGGATACATGTAAAAGACTGGAGACTGATCTTTTGTTAGAAATTTCTGCACTTAAAATTCATTGCTGGCAAATAGTTAGAGGTACAGGTTTGCCATAATGTCCATCTATTTCTATTGAAATTCTTAATTTAGAAGAATGGTATGTCATGCTGTGTTCTACCAGAAAGTCTTAATGTTCTTATATCTGATAGTCTTAGTTTTTTTAAAGGATTATAAATGTTATCAGCCATTTTGTAATTTTTTCCAGCCGCCTATTCTGAGAATCAAAAATCTCTGATATCCAAAACTAACCCTAATATTTTAACAAAAATAAATTTGTTAAGATTTGGTTAAAATAGTGTTTCAAAAAAATTCTAAAGCTAATCCCCTTCAACAGAGTTTAGACAGTTTAAGTCCAGTATTAGGTTCTTTTTACTATGTATTTATGGATATATTGTAATAGTCAATATAAGCCTTGTTTTATCTAAAAGAACCTTTAATAATCTTAAAATATATAGGAACTACTTAATTAAAATATGTAGGAAATATGTAGGAAAATATGAAAAAGTCTTATGATATCTCAGATGGAGAATGTTTCAGATCTTCATCATTCATGTTAAAAAACATCTTTTAACAGGAAAACTTGTCTGTTCTGCTTGCTATTTTGAAGAAAAAAATAAAATAGGAAAAAAATAAATTAAGTCAGTGACATAATACTTTAGATGCATAAACTGTGCAATTGAGATTTAGAAGTCAGAAGAGTCAGAGCCTGTCAAACCATAGTCCCAGTTTGCTTTTTAAGTGATACTGGGACTTAGCAGGTAAATGCTGATGGAAGAGACTTCAGTCTTGGTTTGGAATTTCATTATGGTTAGAGCTAAAAGTAGGATAAGAAAATTAAATGCAGTTATCTAAAAAGGTTAAAGACATAATCCAGTCTAAACCAAGGCTAAATGTCAGAATTCTTATGTTTGTACTTTATATTTATGGATTACTGAGCTAGACCTCAAAGTAGGACTGAGTTTAGGGTTTTAGAGATGTAAGGTAATTACAGCACAGTAATTTACTACAGTAAAAAAAGCCTTCATAAGTATCTGGCAGGATTCAGAGTTCATTTTAAATTTTAGGTTTAGTGTGTTGCTTAGGAGAAACTGAGTTAGTTTAATGTAATAATGCAACTGAGTCAGAAAGAAGTTCCACAGTATTGGTGTCCATGAGGTCCTTTCACCCCCAGGACAACAGTAATCTGATGAAAAACCTTGGCTGTAGCTGCATACCTCTGACTCCCTCTGTTTCCCTGTTCAAGCAATATGTCTTGGTGCAAGATGAAGTTAAACCTGAAAATCGAAGCTTCACTGAAGCCCTAGTTATTTCTCAAACATACCTGTTCTGTGTATTATGCTGTGATGTGGTGACCACCTACTTCACACTCTCTAAGGTTTTGTTCAAATTAGGTCATTACTGCATTCAATGATAAACCAGGATTCTCACTTTGCCCCAAAATGCTGAAGACTTCAGAATCTCCAAAAGTATGCTAAAAGCCCATACTGGCTTTTCCTGACACCTTCTCTAATTTGTAACCTTATGCAAGGTTATAAATTTAACTAATTTAACATCAGAAGGAACATGGCAGCCTTTACAATCTGTAGTAGCAAACTATCACTTTTGAACAGAATAAAAGTGGCACACTTCTCAACAGAAATCAGGACTGGCATCAGTGTTTGGGTTTTAGCCAGCAAAGGTCAGGAGAGCTATATTGCCTTGCTTTAGAGAGTGATGCCACGCTAAATTTAGGGTCCAGAGAAAAAAGGATCACATGTTTAAATTGGTGAGGGTAAGAGTATAAAAGAAAGGCAGAAATTTGAAGTTGTGTAGAAGTGAGGCTGATTCTGAGAATATACAAAATCACCAAACAAAACTAAAGAGAACCAAAACCAAACCAAACTCAAACACAAACAAAAACAAAAATTAAAAACCACTGTATATGAAGACTGAAATAAATAATTAAAATCACTGCAGGAAACAACAGTAGGCAGAGAGCAACCTGCAAACAAGCACATCTTGTGTGATGTTCACAATGTGAGCCAAAGTAGTCATCACAATGTTAGCATCAGAGTACAGACATGGCTGCATCTATGCAGACACCACCAAGCAACTACTTAGAGTACAAGCAGCTCATTGAGGGTCTGCCAGGAAAACTTAATAGCTAGTGACATAAAGAATTTCTGACAACATATGGAAATAAGAGAGAAGATTTTACAATGCTAAAGTTGTATTACTTTTTCTTGGTTTACCATCACAAAATGACATCAATACTTGGCTCCTCAAGCTGTGCAGAAGGTTTGCTTATAATGGATTCTGTTACTATTAAAAGCATGACTTTTCCTGTCCCACTTCTAGTGCCTCAGTTGATCCATGAAAATACACCAACACTGCTCCTTGACAGCAGTTTCCATGTTATCAGAACCCTTTGTTTCCTACACAGGCTGTATTTCTTGTACACTTCACTGTATAAAGAGTAATTAGTCTCAAAGGAACATAACATAGAACAGGACAAGAACTGGGCAATAAATATGGAAAAAGTAGCCAAGTAATCAACTTATCAGTATAAAACTTCATTTAAAAACAAAATATGCACTATCGTACAGAATTCAAAACAGGGTGGCAGATGCACGATATTTTATTTGGCAGCTGTGTTGAGTTGGTCTAACAGGCACTTTAATTTTATGAATGTAACTGGCATCAGAGACATGTTCTTGTGATTGAAACAATGACTAATTCTCTCACAGTATTCCAGAGATAATACAGAGTCTGATTTAGTCACTAAATTTCTGAAATCCGAAGCAAAAATAGGCAGAGTGGCTTTAGTAAGAGAGAATATAACATCTTAAATAAACAAATAAAACACTTCTGAATTGCAGAACCTGTAGTTTATAATATAATGTAAATTCTTATATGCCTACTAATAATATTTACTTTTAACAGAGATAAAGACAAGTAAGAAAAAATTTTGACACATTACAAGTTGTAAGATAAGAGCACCGTTGCTTGTAACACTGCCTATACATTAAAAAACATTTTCAGTCTTATTATAGGATATTATTAGAAGAGATCATTTGCTTTTTAGACAGTAAGAATTACTTCAAACTTCGTAAATGTAATCAGTACTCTTCATAGGCTCCATTACACACAATTTGAATCTTCAAGTCTCTAGAATGTATGAAGTGGCTTTTCTTCTGTTAGGGGATTCCCTTAGACAACCACATTGAGCAGAGGAAAAAAAGATGTATATAGTCACTTAGTAGGAATGACATTTTAAACAAACCAAATTGTTGGTTCAAGATATTTTACTTCTGGGGTAGAGAGAGATTTAGCCACTTGGAAGAAACAAGAGAAAACACGTCAAATCATTGACACAAAGCAGTGTCATATTAACTCATTATACTAACTCATTTATATTACAGGTTATGTATTACAAAAAATCACTATCTTCAGAAAAATCAGAAAAGTTCTTTTTTTTTCACTCCTTGTCATTAATAATTTTTTAAAAATAAGATTTAGAAAGTAATCTGAATATGGAACTGTTTTTGAGATTCACTTTCCATACTGTGAAAAATTACTCTTTATACTTTTAGGCCTCTATTACTCAGTTTAAAGATTAATTTCCTGCTGAGGAAACTCTACTGATTAAGGCAAGTTACTTCCTCTCTGGGACAGGCAAGAAAATAAGAAAAACTGATTATTCAATCAGATTGCTGTAAATGTTTAGGTATTTTGCAACAACATCCTAGTTTTGGAGGTAACTAGTAAGCACAGAAGCATCTCTGAAACCTTGCTATACAGAATTTTAAGTAATTAAAAACTGCCTTAAATTCACAACCAGAAATACAGAAGCTTATGTCGATAATTCTACTTGCCTTAATTATGAAATATTTAATTAAAGTAGTTTAAAGTAAAAGGCTGACTCAAAATTATCGTATAGTGCTTACTTGAGTAATAATTACATAGCAATAGATCTTCCTTTTCAGGTCAGTAGCCAAGTAATATTCTTGGTATTAATCTTTACAACTTGCAACTGTATTCAAGTAATTGTTCAGAGAGAGAAGTCCAAATCCAAAGTATGAGAGTCAAAGCATGAAGACTATCAGGCCAAGTCCTGTGCCAATCCATGAGGAATCTCATTAAAACCAGATGGCTATACAAAAGCTTGTCACTGGTTGAGTCATCTGGGTGCTTCAGTTTTACTGGTGAAATCTGAATGTGTCCCAATCTATAAGGTATGTTGAGCATCTGACTTCTGTACACAGAGCCCTTTGAAATGTTTCAAGCTAGGTCTTCCCATTATAGATTAAAAAATCTTGTTTATAAAATGTTTCAGTTGTGGCAAACCTACTGACATATTTTAATATTCCATGAAATCACTAGAAGCACAAGGTGCTTCTTCTCTATTTGTTGCTTCTGACTGTTCCTCTGATGCGTATTCTACCTCTGTGACCAGCCACATATATTTTAGGACCACATTCAGTGAATGGTTTAGAAAGTGGCCCAAATCAAAGTGCTTTTAGAAGCATTTCTGGGCTGTGTCAATCTCACATTTGCCTCTCAGTACAAATGTGTTTTGATTTTGCTATTGTCGTTCAGTATATTTCGTAATACTTTCTTTGACTGACAATTTCTTGCATTACTTTTTATGCTGTTGTCAGTTTTTCTTTGTTTCCTTCTGCATCTCAGTCACATTTTTCCTAACTTTAACTGGCCTGTTATGATAAATTATACATGCTATCTGTCACTTCCTTTAATATGAACATTACTTGATGTACATTCAGGCTACACACAAGCAAGGAAAAAGTCAGCAATGCACAGAACAAAACAAGGCACAGTAACACCATTACTTGACAGCTGAAAAGCAGAACTTGGGGAGAGTGGATAAAATTCAAACCTGAAAATTTTTCCAAATTATAAGTCTGAATCTACAATATCCTTTCAGTGAATGACTTGGTTCCTGGTACTATGTGGCAGTGACCTAAACCAATACAGGAGTCTGTTTTTTCAAAGTTAAAATACCACATTTCCACTACATGGTAAAATATAAAATTTCTCATTCTCACTAAATACAGTTGGTTCTACCCATAATGTAGGAAGAAATGGAGCATAATCCAGTATGCCCCACATAAATAATTTTGTACAGTTTCTTAAAAGAACAGCAATTAACTGCTAAATACATAAGGAGCTCTTAATAGCTTATTGTGCAGTTTGTGTAAGCATCATTTGGTGGGGACTAAATTTACCTCTGTGAGCCAGCATATGGAATTACTTAACGTGCACAATGAGTTCTTACACAATACATTGACTGCTTGCTTTCTCTTTGCCCAGAGGAAAATTTCATTTACAGACAATTCTGGAATACAAAAAGCTTACTTTCTTAAGCTCATGTACTACGCACACAAATGAAAAACATTTCAAGAAAGCATTTCTTTGTATATGCATGTAATAGCAAAGTAATAAACCTGTATATTTGTATTTTCTCAGTGCTATATATGAAGTAAATACATAAGTAAAGTAATAATATTACTGAAGTAGTTACAGAAGTAGTATATAAGTATATAGCAATAGTGTGATTATTCCAAGTAGATTAATCACTGATATTGAGAAAATAACTAGAATTTACTGCGAGTGTATCTATCAAAATCAAAATGTAACTGTGAAAAGAGCAAACTGGAAAAAAAAAACCAAAACACTCAACAGTTCCATATAAGCACTTCTCAAAAAAACTACTGAAAGACATCTTCTTTGAGGTCCCCATCCACTATGCACTGAACACTTCATTTCTCCAACTATGAAGTGCAGAGATCCAAAGGAAGCTAAACATTTACTGTTTCCCAAGCCCAAAGAAGGACTGGAACTGAAAAGCTTACCTTTTTAGAACCACAGTTTTTGATCTAAGACAAAATATTACCTCTTCCTGTAAACCATGATTGCTAGCAGACAAAATATTTCTGAAGTGAGAGAGTCTCACATTTTAACAGCCAACATCCGACAAGCCAGGAAAGAACTTTTCCTAACAGCAACCTAGATGGTTTAGTTTATTTCAGATGAGCAGAATGTTAAATTTCGGTGAAAAAATAGATATCCTTCTCGTTTGGATTAAGTTTTCTTTTTGCTCCAAAATAGTTTTTTCAGTAGACACATGTTCCTCCAAGGAAATTACTAGTTGGTGATCAAGTGGGTTTATTAGTCCCAAATTTCACAGGAATGTTTTTTTTCAGACCAGTATGTGCCTCAGCAAATAAGACAGAGATGATTGAGTGCCTCATACTGAGGGCTATTGTGTGTTGTAGTTCTCCACTCCCTCCTTTTTTTGTGTGAACAGATGTAGAGTTACATAAGAAATGGAAAATTTTGCATTTTAAAAGACTTTGTGGGCATTTTTAATAATAATATGTAATTCAAACATGACACATTGCTGCACTTTCTTTGTTTGGTCAGGCAGCTAGCAGTGGCCAGTGTCCAGACTGCTTTTCATGTCTCTGTATTAGCAATTGGGAAGAAGCTCTGTGCACTGCTTTGTGAGTGTTATATTCCATCTTAACAGGGGCTACAAAGCAACTGCCACCGGAAAAAATGACAGCTCTGGATAGTCAAACATAGAGCTTTAAATGAAAATCTTAATTGTGGTTTGTTCTGGCTCCATGGATGACATTGTGATTTGAATAGATGTCCTTAAAAAAACATGCAATATCCCTAAAAATCTGTCTAGATTTTGCAGTAAGGAGAGCTGGTTCCATTTAGTGTATCTTTGATACCAACTTTATGATGTGATGGGGCTGTATTGACAGAGTGCCAGTGCTTATTGACTTGTTCGTGAGCTGTTTTTACAGGTGCTCAAATAATTTCCTACAAATAACTGGCAAATAAGATTATTTTCAGCAACCAACTTGTTCAGTGAAGTCTTTTTAAATAAAATAAACCCAGCTTTTCCCTTCTCTTGTAGCTCCCAGGATTTTTCTGCAGGTCTCCTTTTTCTGAGGATAACATTAGGTCTTGCTCTCTTTTTAAATAATTAATTTTATTTGATATTTCACTTACTCTTTAACAACCTTTCCTTATTTAGCACATGGTCTGCCCTCTTAAAAATGAGAAGTGGTGTCCATCTTCAGGTAAACTGAGTGCAAGGAGCTAAAATCTCATTTAAAGCCATAAAATATAAAGGCGTGTACTTAAAACTGAAGCAAATAAGGTATACAAAATAAAGGAAGTCTATCCTGGCAATAATTGACTTTAAATCATGCAGGGGTTAAAATCATGCAGTTGGAAGGAATAATATCAAACAAGAGTTGTATTGTATTATGACCAGGGCTAAGTCCTTGTGAAGGATCTGAAAAACAATAATGATATGACATGACATGACATTTCCCTGGAGAATTCCAGCATATGAGGGGAAAGAGGAACAGGCTATAATGCAAAGTTTGATGGAAAACCAAGAGGCACTGCCAAATCTATATTTATTTGAAATGCTATATGTGGATCAAAGAAAAGTTCGTACACTGCCAGTGTCCTCAAGCTTTGATTCAACCTTGCAATAAATACTCATCCAGCTACCTGTGTTCCTTGCCAAGTGAGTGCCAAAGAAGGGAAGTGAACATGACAAGCAGGCACTTCAGGATTTGACTTCCTACTGGCTATTACCCAGGTATCAGAATTAGATGAGTATAGGGGGAAAGGTTGAAAGGAAGAAAGCAAAAATAAGAATACGCAAGCAGCAAATTAAACTTTTGTGCTGAGAGTGTAGAAAGTAGTTTTATGACTCCATGCACATCAACTCTCAGAGATTTGACATCACCTTTGAGCAGTTCACAACAATTAGTTCATGTTTCTGTACCCTTCTTGGAAATTCAGTCTCAACTGGAAAGGTCAAGTTGGGCTTTTTCCCTCTTACACATGACTTACAGGAAAAGATTGAGATTACTGCAGCCATATTTGTACAGCCCATCACCTTTAAGTAATGCTCACATGTCTTCCTCATCTGTTGCTGACCAGTTCAGTCCATAGTTAATGAGAAGGAATAGATTCCAGCTCACTCTCCCTTGTGCTTCACCATGAGTAAAATAAAAAAAAATAAATAAATAAAAAAAAATGCACAGAACAGCATTTCATTTCAGATGTATTTACAAAGGCATTCCTTAGTTTGCACTTGAATAGTAATCAATGTATTTCCAGTAGCTTTTTGCTTTGCAACATCACACTATTTGTTAAATATTACTTCACCATTATGTAAAGAAATAGTGCAGCTTCTCTCCTCTCCAAAATTACTCTTCATATATTTTGAGAAATTGACTCTTTGTAGCTAGGTTGTGTGTGTGTTTCTGTCTTACAAATATGACGGTTACCTTTTTGTCTGGATTTTTTAATACCTCACATGAACAGCATGCAACAGAGAACAGGGTTATTTAAGGGTATTTATTCATATACTATAAGGACATAAATATGTTCTCTGAATGAGGAAACAGATGGAAAAGTAACCAAAATTCTTGACTCATTAGAAAAAGCTGCAAATCTCAGTTTCCTTCTCTATTACATTGTAAACAGTCTTACTTTATATTGGTGGCATAGAACTAAATATAAGGATTGTTTTAACTACAACAAACCAGGTGTGGATATTGACTCTGCCCTTAAGGTCCAGCAGCATTTCTTTGGCTCTGAACAGTCTTTAAAACAGGAAGAAATATTTGGCATGTTCTCCTGATGTTTCTGTGTGAGGTAGTATTTTTATGACAGGCCTGCCAGGACCTTTCCCTTAAAGCATACTCAACATAAGATCTTTGAAATTCTCTTTAAGGGGGAATTTCAGGGAGTCCTAAATCTGTCCATTGGAACTAATTAATAGACTAATTAATAGAGAGCAATCTGTTATTCGGTTTAATTGCCAGGCCTGTGACATAAGGTAACAAAGAAGAATCTCTACCCTTCCCACTCTGTCCATTCAAGGCAGGCCATTTCTTTCATGCCTGATCACAACCCATCATTTTCCAGTATATTCCTGAGCTGCTACAGCCTTTGTGAGTCTTTCATTGTGAGGGAAACAATTACTTCCTAAGGCTGAAGCGTTCAATTCATTTGGTTTCACTGATCTGCATTTGTCTTCCAGGCACTTTACAAACAACAAATGTTTTCCTTCTCCAAGTGCACCCACAGCTGGTAAAGCTGCCATCTACCACAGGGTATAGCTATGCCCTCCAGATTGCTCAGTAAACATGCACATTCATAGCATAAATACACAGAAATCATAATGAACAACTCACTAATTTTGAGTTAGCACAACTACTACTAACAACTACAGCTACCCATCATGTATGGGTATACTTTATCACAGCTCAGTTTTCCACCTCTGTTTTTGTAGTGTCCTCATAGTTACTCAAATATATAATCTTTCAGAAAAAGGAAGGGATAAGTAAGACAGCCAAGGGAACGGCTAAAGCAATGCTAAGACAAAACATGTTTTTTGCAATGTCTGACTGGCCATTCAGATTATTAAATAGATATTTAATAGATTTAGATTAGATTAGAAATAGATGAAAAGATTTAGATATTAATCTAAAATTTCCGAAACCCCAAAGATTGGTCCATCTGCAGGAGCATAAGCTTTTGACACTTCCAAGGCTATATTGGTTTATTATACAAGCTTTGCAAAGTGCTGGGGAAAACTGCATTTTTCACGTATTGCAAATTTTAAAAACATAAATCAAATCTGACAACCTAAAAATGTTATTATTGAAGCACTTAAAATCCATAATGCTCTCATTTCAATGCCTCAAGAGACCCTCCTTCCATATTTGATGGAAGGATTGCTCTATAGCTCTATGACTCTAGTATGAAAAGCCAGTGCATTATGGTAGGACAGGATATGATTAATGTTGTTAAAAATGTATCAGCATGTATGAGGGCAAACTTTGTATATCAGCCCAGCTCAATCAACTTGTGCATTATGAAATGAGGTAAGAAAACAAGGTTTTATTGTCACGCTTAGATTTTCCAGTTACATTTGAGTTTTCATCAACATGTGCTATCCCCTGCTACATTTCTTTAGAGCTTATTTCGTCTCTGAAACATGTAAAGGCTGAACATCGGTCATATTGAGGGAAAAATAGAAACTTATGAATAAAATCGATGTCAGAAAGAGTAGAACACTGTCTTCTAACAAAAACATACTATGATGAAATGTCTCTACTCTGTCTGAAAATTCAAAAGATACTTAAAATGTCATCCTCTGGAAACGCTTCATTTTTCATTAGCCACCACTAGCAGGCCCACTGGCTACAAATGGGTAAGTTACTGTGGGTTTTACTACTACTAAAGATATATGTTGTTTTATTTAGGCAGATTATTCTTCTGTTGCACACTCTGCCCTCTCATCCTGTCCAGTGGCCAGAATCACACAAAATTGCTGCAGCTGGGACATATTTACCTTGATGGGAAAAAGACTGCCACGTTAACAAAAGATGTTAATAGTTCAAAGACCCTGATGTAACTGCCTGTGTTAACTGGATTTAACTGCAAAAGAGAAGTTAGGTCCTGGAGTTAAATGAAAATGACCCTGAAAAGGAGGTATTTGCTGAAAAAAGGCAGGATGTGCTAAAATAAGCATAAGGATGAGTCATCTGTGATGATGTGTGTTGACTGAGACACAGTGAATTTACAGAGTGTGGATCTCCATGAAATAAGAAAATGATGTTTTATGAACTAAAAGTGAACCTCAGATAAAGGTGTGAACACTCAACATTTTGCTAACCCATTTCATGTTAATACCGTATAGTTCAGATTCTATAATCATGGATCACATAATATGCTGAGTCAGAAGGAACACATCAGGATCATTAAGTCCAACTCCTGTCCCTGTGTAGGGCACCCCTATGATCACACCATGTGCCTGAGAGCATCATCCTAACACTTCTTAAACTCAGGAAGGCGTGGTGCTGTGACCACTTCCAGTTCTTGTTCCAGTGCTCAACTGCCCTCTGGGTGAAAAACCTTTTCCCGGTATCTAATCTAAACCTCCACTCATTCATCTTCCTACCATTTCCCCAAGTCCTGCCTTTGGTCACAGGATAGAAAAAATTAGTGCCAGTACCATCTCTTCTGCTTGTGAGGAAGCCACAGACTGCAATGATGTCACCTTCAGCCTTCCAAACTGAACAATCCAAGTGATCTCAGCCATTCCTCATAAGTCATCCCCTCCATAGCCCTCACCATCCTTGTTGCTCTCCTTTCGACACTCTCCAAGGGCACAATGTCTTTTCTATACTGTGATGCCCAAAACTGCACACAGTACTCAAGGTGCAATCCCTCCAAAGAGCCTTAGGTGTGAGCTATCCATTTATAGGGGAGTATTCTCAACACATAAAGCTGAGTCTTTGAATGATCATGGCATCTGGGAATAATTTATCTGGACATTAATGCTTTACTAAAATACAGCAATTTTAAAATAATAAGCATAATAAAACCTGTGAATTGAAACATTATCAGGAAACTCACTTAATAGCAATGGCTATGCTATGTGGATTTTCCTTCTTGTACTCCTGGAAAAGTCCAAAAGAAAGTTTATTTCAGGTCACAATTCCCATATGAAAATTGGACTAGAACTGAAGGCTGCTGTGATGGATTATTACATATCATTAGTAGATGGCTGCAATTTGAAGATCAGCTTCTATTTCAGGCATGCTAAAACTGAAGGTATGTCTGTAATCAAAATCCCTTTGAATATTTATACAGCATTTCCTTTTCTTGGTATTATTTTTCAGATCAATCCAACAGATTAGTCTAGGTTTAGATTTCAGTGCCTTTTTACTAGGAGAGGGTAACTTTGGGTTAGGCTTGTTTTGTCCTTCCTCCCAGAAAAAAATTAATTCTTCTTTTTGTGCTCCTCGAATTAGACACTTGTCTTTGCTGTCTGGGCAAATGTTGTTGTGAGGCGTCTGTTTTGAAGCAAGATTATTGGAATCTATGTGTGAATAAATATCTGAATATTTCAAAACATTTGTATGATATTCTTTGGGGAATGCAGATCATTTACCAGGTGAACTGTCTATTTTTGCATGGTATTATCAAGTTTGAACAAAAATTTAATGTGGAAGAAAGTCTCAAACTTCTATTTTGTGGCACTCAGTGCTACACAAAAAAAAAAAGAAATGGCACTCAGATCTATGTGTTGTGTTGTACTGCTTGACAGTGGGAGTGAATACACAATATCTCTCTGTGATGTTCATAATGTTAAGGAATGTGATAGAGTAAGATAATGACTCTTCCCTAGAATAGTATTTTCTTTTTAAACCTCAACATGGATAGATCTCTTCTAGTGTGTTTTTAACTGCCACTAAACAACTTGTAATAACACACCAGCTAACCACTTGGGGACTAGTTGATGCTATTTCAAGCTGTATTTAAAAATAAATTGAGGTGGATACTGTGGTAGTGAACATATGGGAACATTGCACTTAGAGAGAGATCCATAGGTAACAAAACAACCTGGAATGAAAAGTTATGTAATTCCCAGTAATTCCATAAGATTAAACAGAGAAAGGAGGATGGAGTTGGAGGAATACAGGACAAAAAATCCTTCATCTTCACTATTGCAATAGATAAGAAAGGGAGAGTCTTTGTTCCTATGGACTAGTCTCACTCTAGTTTACAATTCCAGTGCAGAACCACTGTGGTATGGCATGTACAGAAATAATCACAGCCTCCTACTTTTATATATGAAGAATCTTATCAATGAAATTCTACAAATGTTTGTGCTTCTGCTGGAAAAAACCCAAAACAAACTGCGTCATCACCATTCTGAGCAACTCAGTGCTTCAAAGTTTTGCTATATCAAAATGAAAATAGAAAGAAAAATTTCAGCTTTTGAGGCAAAAAAAAATGCTGGGCTAGAACCCTGTGTTTCAGACTTCCTAGAAATTTTGTTCAAAGACAGTGGATAGTTGGCTCAGAAGTTTTACTAGGAATTGTTATATTTGTTCTGTATCCATTCTTCCCAAGCAGTGATTTTGCTGCTATTTTAATTTTCTTTATCAAAGAATAGCTGACTTGTTATTTAAAATAAGTATAAACTATCAAATCGGTATATGTTCCATTGGCATCAGAAGGACAAAGACTCCCAGTACCAAGTGAAGGCAGAACAGAAGAGGATGCAATGATTTCTTAGTGGAGAACATACTCATGGATAAAAACACTGCAAGTTCTGAGCAATGCTGGACAAGTTTCAAACAGCCAAGGCCATCTAGAACAGCAGCTGAGGTTATTTATATGTGCATTTATCTGCTCTTTATATTCAAACAATTTGGCGATCTCCAGTTGTGCAACAGTTAAGCTGAGTGTATGGTTTGATTCGTCACTAACACCATATCTCTCTTTGCCAACAAAAAGCTTCTGATTCTTCTATTATCTCCTTACACTACTGACAGCTTTCCTTTAAGACAGGGCAGCCAATATGGTGGCCAACACAAAGGAATCTTCATGTCTACCTGGGATCAAATGCTGGGCAAATATTAAACCAGATAATTAATAAAAACTGATGGGACAAATTGAAACAGATCTGATGAGGATTCTAATAAAATTTGTCAGGGATGCCAAAACTAAAAGATAGAACAATGAAAAATCCTATTATTTTAAAGTTCTTATATCTAGTTATGTCACTAAAATTCTATTCAGAAGATCTGGCACACAGCATTATTTGACATTGGTAATCTCCTTGCTAAAAACCACCAGCCTCTTGTCTCCAGCATCAACATACAGCAGCCTGCAGTTTTAAAGACACCTTTCCATCTGTGGAGCTTGTATAGGATGCCATGTTTGAAAATTGCTTCTATAACCCTGAAGTCACAAAGGGAATCTTATCTAAGTCTTCCTCTTTGCAAGTGCAATACAAAAATAATATACAGCATTTTTTTAAAGAGGAGACATTTTTTGCATTAATCTGAAATACTATGAGAAGGGTTTACTCAGCTGGGTTGCTTAGAGTTGTTACTGTTGAAGCACTTTCAATCTGCTTTGGTTTTCTGAGTTTTAATTTAAAATGTTTCACTTCAAATGATGAGTTAGGTATGAAGAAGGAAGAAGAGAAATGTGAACTTTCAATCACATTATAAAATGTGATTCAATCATATTTAATCACAAAATACAAAATTATAGTCTCTATTGCAAAAAAATATTTATCAAAGAGATTTTTCAGTTCAGTCACACTCTTGCAAATCCAAAATATACATACAGTTCCATACCTACTCTGCAAATATATTCACTAATGCTATGTGCTCAGAATATATAGTCATATTTAGAAGTCAGTACTTGGTATTGATTTATTTCTTTACCCTAGCTATAACTGACTTTTTACTTACAATTTCCTCACTGCTCAAAAAAGTACAAATATTTATACATAAGGAGCTTGTTAACTTTCTTCATGAGTTTATATCACCCGGTTGCCCAAAATAGGAGGGTGAGCTGAGTCAGTACCACAGGAAATCTCTCCTAGTTCAATGTCTCTAAGTGTTTAAGCTCTCTGTCCTTCAAAAGACTCCAAGAAAGACTTAAATTTATATGCATCTTGAAACTTTTCTATGTAAGAGCTTTAAATGGTGCATAACGGCTGTTTGCCAAATAGCATCACCATCCTGTTATATTAATAATGGGGAGAGCACTTTCCAAGACTGATTAATTTCTCTGAAGAACATCATAAGATACATAGAAAAATAATGATGCTTTTCATTTTACTGACACTCATGGGGTACCACGGAGTGTAGGTGAAACAGGGAGCAGATAGCTTGGTTAGGGGGCTAGAGCATCCACTGCTCCACCTCTTCCTGAAGTCTGCAGCACATACATGAGATTCTCTTCAGCACCTCTGTTAAGGGTTGAAATTGTACCATTAATTCCCTCTTGGTTTACACTTTCAGAATATATTTTGAGCAAGAAGAATTTGAATTTGTTTTTCTACTCTGTTGACAATGAAAAGAGCCAGAAAAGACCCAGAACACCCTAACAAACAGTACCAGGTCATCCTCCTGCACTGGAATGCCTCCTTCCAGCTGGGGACCAGGGGGGTGGCTGCACAGACCTGCCATCTGGTCAAATGGATCTTTTAACCTCTTGTCTCATTAAGTTTCAAGCACTTGAAAAACTAGTCACAGCTCAGCGTATCAGGCCAGATTCCATATGACCTAAGAGTTTTTTTATGTAGGAAACAGGAATGTAATTAATAACAGAAAGCTGAATACATTTCAGTTACAACATCCTGGCTGCCACCCCACTGTCTCAATAAAGGCCTATTTCTGGTATCATGCTGAGGGCTACCACCCCAGCCACTTTGGACATTACTGTTTTCCATGACACATGTTTAAAGTAATTCCAGTGATTTCAGAGGAGTTACCGCTAGTGCAAGATGACTGATAGGAGCTAACAACAGACTCTATGTACAAAAATGCATTTCCACTTGAGTATAAACTATATGAAAATATGTAGGGCTTCTTGCTTTCTAATTTCCTTATTAATGCTCAGAGAACTGTACAGATGAAATAAATTTTTAAAAGTACTTTCATCCTGCTAAAGGAAAACAATGTGAAACAATGACAATACATTGAATAATTCCAGATGTGTATAATTGATTGCTTGAAAAATTTCTTTTACAAAAAACATTGATTTACTAATACTTTACCGTACCTGTTCCCATAACAAGAGCTGATAAAAGATAAGAACAATAAGAAAGGAGGTGAATAAGGACAGTCAGGAGGAGAAGCAGACATGAAGGGATATCACTGGGCTGCAGAAGAATGGGTGTTGAGAACTTGTTTCAACAGGGAAACAATATGGGTTATGTAGTGTTGGAGTTAGATATAAAAAGACAGAACTGATGGGCAGAGTAGCCAGAGAGAAGTGGCAGAGTTATTTAGCAAAACTCTTAAGCTCAGTCAGAGAAACTTTAAGTGGCAAGAGACAATATTGGCTCTCACTCTCCAAAATAAGGAAATTGTAGAAAATAAAAAAGTGCAATTTTTTTGTGTAACTGTATGCTTCTTCTTAAAATCAGATATAGATGATGCACCTCATTGTGTTGTATTTTTTATGAAGCAGGCTCTGGAAAACTCCTAGATCATGCAGCTCTACAAAATATCACATAATAGAAATTATCATAGAATCATAGAATCATAGAATCCTAGGGGTTGGAAGGGACCTCGAAAGATCATCTAGTCCAACCCCCCCTGCCAGAGCAGGGCCACCTAGAGTACATCGCCCAGGAACGTGTCCAGGCGGGTTTTGAATGTCTCCAGTGAAGGAGACTCCACAACCCCCCTGGGCAGCCTGTTCCAGGGCTCTGTCACCCTTACAGTAAAAAATTTTTTTCTGATATTCAACTTGAACCTCCTATGCTTCAATTTACACCCATTATCCCTTGTCCTATCACTGGTCACCACTGAGAAAAGCCTAACTCCATCTCCCTGGCACTCACCCCTTACATATTTGAAAACATTGATGAGGTCACCCCTCAGTCTCCTTTTCTCCAAACTAAAGAGACCCAGCTCCCGCAGCCTATCCTCATAAGGGAGATGTTCCACTCCCTTAATCATCTTAGTAGCTCTGCGCTGGACTCTTTCAAGCACTTCCCTGTCCTTCTTGAACTGAGGGGCCCAGAACTGGACACAATACTCCAGGTGCGGCCTCACCAATGCAGAATAGAGGGGGAGCAGAACCTCTCTTGACCTACTAACCACACCCTTTCTAATGCACCCCAGGATGCCATTGGCCTTCTTGGCCACAAGGGCACATTGCTGGCTCATGGTCATCTTCTTGTCTACCAGGACCCCCAGGTCTCTTTCACCTACACTGCTCTCCAACAGGTCAGCCCCCAGCCTATACTGGGACATAGTGTTGTTCTTCCCCAAATGCAAAACTCTACACTTCCCCTTGTTGAATTTCATCTTGTTTCTCCCTGCCCAACTCTCCAGCCTGTCTAAGTCTCTCTGGATGGCAGCACAGCCTTCTGGTGTGTCAGCCACTCCTCCCAGCTTAGTGTCATCAGCAAACTTGCTGAGGGTACATTCTATACCCTCATCCAAGTCATTGATGAAGATATTGAACAACACCGGTCCCAGTACCGACCCTTGAGGGACTCCACTAGTCACACACCTCCAACCGGATTCTGCCCCATTGACTACAACTCTCTGACTCCTTCCTTTCAACCAGTTCCTGATCCACCTCACTACCTGATCACCAAACCCATACTTGATCAACTTATCTACAAGGATGTTGTGAGAGACGGTGTCAAATGCTTTACTGAAATCAAGATAAACCACATCTACCGCTCTTCCATCATCTATCCACCTAGTAATTTCCTCATAGAAGGCTATGAGGTTAGTTAAACATGATTTACCCTTGATAAAACCATGCTGACTGCTCTTGATGACCCCCGTGTCCATGATATGCCTGGAGATAGTGACAAGAACAAGTTGTTCCATCACCTTTCCAGGGATGGAGGTGAGGCTGACCGGTCTATAGTTACCTGGGTCCTCCTTCTTGCCCTTCTTGTAGACTGGAGTGACATTTACTATCCTCCAGTCCTCAGGCACCTCTCCTGTTACCCATGACTTACTGAAGATGATGGAGAGTGGCCTAGCAATGACCTCCGCCAGCTCCCTCAGCACCCTTGGATGCATTCCATCTGGACCCATCGACTTATGGATGTCCAGATTACTCAGCTGATCCCTAACCCAATCCTCATCTACTATGTCAAGCTCCTCATCTATCTTGACTACTTTTGGGGCTAAATGAATCTGGGGCTCGTGCGGAAACCCTGCAGGAGTAAAGACAGAGGCAAAGAAGGCGTTCAGCACCTCTGCCTTCTTTATATCCTCTGTCACCAGGGCTCCCAGCTCATTCCTTAGTGGGCCAATATTGCCTCTAGTGTTGGTTTTCCTAGCTATGTATTTGAAAAAGCCCTTTCTATTATCCTTAACCTGACTTGCAAGGGTAAGTTCTAAGGAGGCCTTAGCTTTCCTAATTGCCTCTCTACATCCTCTGACAACAGTCCTGTATTTCTCCCAAGTGACCAGCCCCCCCTTCCATGATCTGTAGATTTTCCTTTTCCACTTAAGTTTTCTCAGCAGTTCCTTTTTTAACCATGCCGGTCTCCTAGCTCCCTTACTAGATTTCCTAACCATAGGGACGCTCTGATCCTGTGCTTGCAGATAGTGGTCTTTAAATATTGACCAGCTATCTTGAGCCCCTTTATCTTCTAACACCCTGTCCCATGGGATTTCTCTTAACAGTTGATTGAGGAGGACAAAGTTTGCCCTGTGGAAGTCCAGGGTTCTGGTCCTACTGGGTATTCTGTTCCTTCCACACTGGATCCTGAACTCAACCATCTCATGATCACTGCAGCCAAGGCTGCCATTGACCATCACTGCTTCAACAAGGCCCTCCTTGTTGGTTAGTACAAGATCCAGCAGCGCTCCTCTTCTAGTCGGCTTGTCCACCATTTGCATTAAGAAGTTATCATCAATGCACTGGAGGAACCTCCTAGACTGTGAAAGGCTGGCTGTGTGAGTCAACCAGCAGATATCAGGGTAGTTAAAATCTCCCATGAGGACTAGGGACTGAAGTTGTGAGGCTGCTTTCAGCTGCCTGTAGAAGGCCTCATCAACTTCCTCGTCTTGATCAGGAGGTCTGTAGTAGACCCCCACAACTGTATCACCCACACCAGCCTGCCCCTTAATTCTTACCCACAAACTTTCAACCTGCCCCTCATCAGCCCCTGCACAAAACTCAACACATTCTAGTTGCTCTCTCACATAAAGAGCAACTCCACCACCTCGCTTCCCCGCCCTATCTATGTTTATGTATTACGTAACTGTAACTCCAAATATTTGCTTTCATTAAACAAACAAAGAAAAGAGAAGCTGAAAACCTCATCCTTTTCTCATACCAGGCTAGATGAAGAACATCTCCAGGAGAAACCATGGAATCACACTTATGCAAAACTGACAGTATCATGTTCTGAATCTTTGGCTGTTACAATGCTACAAGGATCACCTCAGTTCAGTGTGAATTTTTTCAGTGATGATTTCAGTGCTGTACTCTGTACTTAGCTACCAGGATAAGTAGTATATTCAGTTAGTATCCATGTCAGGGAAAAAAGAAGGCTGAGCAGCAAAATGTCATTCCCAGGTGTGAAGTCTACTTTGTCACATCCAAAAGTCTCAGCTGTACATTAGATTCCAAATTTAACCATTTTCCAGTATACCAAAACTTCAAACTGTAAACTCAAAAGTGAAAGGTCCTGTTTTCCTTTTAGGCACCTTTTCCAAATCAACTAACAGATAGACAGATCTGCTGAAAAAATGGAAATGGAAATTTTGAAAACTGTAAATATAAATATAAATAATACTAGTTATCTTAAGTTTCAAATAAACCTCTCAAGTCCTATTCAGACATTGCATCTCTAAGATCTGACCAATAAACTACAAGGATAGACTAATTTGGATGGGTCAACCTGAAAGCAACGTATTCGCTGTTCACACACATTTGCTTTCTGCAAGTTGCATGGTGTGCTCCAGCTGTCCTCTAGATTTAATGTCCTCTAAAATAATACGTATAAGCATCCTATCCTGAGAAAAAGTGATGCAGATGTCTGAGCTTTGCAGTAACTTCTAGTGAATTGTCTGTAGCTGTTTTGAAAATATGGGCTGGTAATATTGACAGCTTTGGTTTTGTGGTAGAAAAGGACAAACACAATAGAGCAGTCCTAAGTTTCGTTTCTCTTTCTCATTACCAATGCAGTGTGACTGGGAAAAGAAAACTACTTATGATACTTCCCTCCTGATAACAAGTACAAATATATTTTATATTTTGTAAAGAAAAACTGCCTTCACAGGCTGTATCAATTGTGTATGTATAAGAGGTTCAGAAGTCAAGCACTTCAGGTGTTCTATACCTACTATGTGTCTATACCTACTTATTTTACTGAGTTACTGACCTCACACAAAAAGATAAGGCCGTGAAAACAGGAAGACCGAGCTCTGATTCTGACTGTTTTGAGTCTATAATGTCTAGAGATTGGTATGTTGCTGAAAAGCTGGGTCATTTCCTGTAAAAACAAATCCATTCCAACAGAAATTTTTAAGATTGGTTTATTCTGATAAAACAAAGCAATTTTTAAAACATACTTTCCATTTGAGACAAATATAACTCACCACTCCATGTATCTCCATATTTGCCATATTTGGCATATAAAGGTTACACATTCTATTTTTACAAGTGGTTAAGACACACCTTCAGCTGCCCAGGTCCCTTTGTTCAGTCTGCAGTGTCCAGCATGATGATGCTTGTCCCAGAAAGGTGGCTGATTACAACAGACAATCCAAGCCCAGGGTTGCAAGTCTTGCAGGCTCAGAGCAAACTGTGCACCTTGGCACATTGGTAACTACTCAGTAGTGTGGCATCTGTGTTTTTCTTCTTTCACAAGACTCCAAGTTTTCTACAGAGCCAAGGGCAATTGAACAGCCACAACTCTCTCTGATAACTCTGGATGGCTGTGTTTAATCTTTGTGCCCATAATGATAATATAACAGGTATACTAAAATGGATTAGCATCCCATTGTTTAATAACACTGGTTTTTCATACCTTAACTGTTAGAGAGTCCAAAGACTTGTGCTTGAAATACAAAATCAGATTAGTATCTACTTAGATGCTCAAGTAGGCACAGGCCAGTAGAAAATCTCAGGGGTATGGTGACTCCATGCTTCAGCTTCAAATTGTTTTCTATGTTGGTGAGTATGACACAGTGGATAAGACCTCTTTACAATAATAGTTCATAGCAAGGGAATGAGGCATAGATGAAATACCAATAGCTTGCTAAAACAGGCAGGGACCAGGCAAGCACATATTTCTTATGTAGCATAAGGGACAAAAACTAGCTGTAAGTTTACTGTAGCCCTACTCCAATATAGTTTCCCCTTTCTCAGTTACTCACTAACTTCCATACATGCCACAGAAATCTTGTGCCAGTTTAAAGATTCATTTAAAGACAGTACTGGCTTTAAGTACTTTTTTACAGTGCCTGCATTATATAATTCAAATTTCTCCTCTGAAGAAGAGTGGTATAATTATTTTTTATTCAGAGGAAATAGAGTAATTTTTTCTCCATATCACCCCAGTTTTATACCAGCACAGAGCAAAGAAACCTGTGGAACTCCATTAGCATAAAACTAGCAGTGGAAAGCTGATTCAAACCTACCAATTAGGTCAGTTCTGCTTTATGGAAATTATAATGGTTGCTCTAGCATCACTCAGGGGACAGTGAGTTTGGCTTTTTTTAATTAAATGTATTATTTCCACCTGCAAATTTCTATTCACATTAAAGGTCATACAATAATATAAACACTACCAGTTCTTAATTTACCTCACCACTGACAACTATGCAAATTCTTCACCGGAGTAATATTTAGCTTTGAATTTGAATATTGCACATGGAAAAAACTCTCAATTTGTACCAAACCTGTTTTTAACTTCACCTCAGGATACTGTTTTCCGTTCTGTTTTCTAACCAGAATGTTCCAGGCCTACAGCCAAGTGCAAAAATTTCCGCTGAAGGAAGTGAATACCTATTTAAACTTCCAAATTACCTTAGGAACTTAAGGAAGAAGCACATGTTTGAGTCTGAACCTACAGCATATGAGCTGCATATATTGAATTTCCATAGAACAAGCAACCGATGCTATATACATTGCAAAATTGCTGAGACAACACTCTTGTCCACAGTTTCAGAAGCTTGGGACCATCACATCCCCCTAAGAACATTCTAAGCTGGTCTTGGAAGGCCCTTTCCAAGCACAGGTGGTAGGAGACAATACTGTAACTGTAAACAGCCATTGCAAGGCATTATTGCACTCATTAAATTCTTCTCCTCTATTCTACTGTCTTATAATTTCCACCCCCACTTCAGTTGTACCTTCCTAGAACACTCTGATATGAATTACATCTGCCATGCATCACTGATTGTTTTATCCTCTCCCATCAGATAGATATGGTCTACCTGCCTGTTAAAATAAAAAGGGGGAGAGAAGGAAGGCACTATGGGGTGAATTTGCACATATGCTAGGTAATAACTTCTGCTCCTATGAAGTAAACCTTTGGGTTTGTAAAAGGCAGTCTACACAAATTAAGCTGTCCTAGAAACGATTAATAATGCAACTATAATGAGTAACAATATAATCATAACATTTGTTATCTTTAAAATGCTATTCACAAAGTCCCTTGGCAAGTTAGGAATGAAAATTAAATAAATATAATTTTTTAAAATTTACTCAGTGGTAGCATATGGTAAGGTGAAAACACCCAGAGGCCTAATTTATAAGGAGTTTTCAGGCACACCATAAACACTGATGTGATTTGAGGTTGCTTCACTTGGCTGACAAGATTTGCATGGAAAGGATCCATAAGAGGAGGGAGACCTGCACTTCTGGGGACCACAAAGCATTGCTCTTGGGATTTATAAGTACTAGTTTATTGGGAAGCAAAGCATGGATTTGTGGATGACAATGGTTGAGGAGCAATAATCTATATGTATTTGTTAAGCAATAATGAGATTTTTAACTAGAGAATTGAAAATTAAATTTGGAAAGTTATTTTGGGAAGACAAAGCAAAATCTGACTTCGCTGCCGTGATCTAGTCTAGAAGAGGAATATCTGTAGAAAAATGCTGAAACAAGTCTTGATCATATCTGTCACTAAAACATAAGACTTCAGAAACAGTTTTTGCATGCCTTTGAAGCTAACTTTCAGAAAGAGATTGTATACCATTCTTACAGTGGATACCTTCTTACCTAGCTCCAGTGCTACAACCTGTGATCTGCAGCAATTTTTGATTCTGACTCTTCCCAAATTTCAGATAACACATTTGCAACTAAAAGCAGTAGATTCCCCACTTCAGAAGGACAAATTTCCAAGTAGGAGTGAAGTCTGACTACCCTTTTTTTCTCTGTAAATCACAGGATTAGCAGACCACTCTGTAAAGTCTTCCTCAGAAAAATTACGCTTGCCTAGCCATGCACTTTTCTGACAAGATTCCTTATTTGAAGCCAAGGAATTTGTCACTTTGGATATCCTACAAAGTCAGCAGACAGACTAGCTGAGCAATGTAGCTCTTTAGAAAAGTCAGAGGCTTCTTTCTCTTAAAGAGGAAGGTTCATTCCCTATGGCAACAGCAATTCAGAGCAACTTTTTGGAGAATTTGTCACAGAAAGAACAATAAACAAAACATGCATATGGTATTATGTTGCTTTAAAAGACATTAATCCTTGTTCTTACTATGTATCTCAAAAATCTTCTAAAGTGAAATAGAATATTCTTATGTACTTCTAGATCATCTGAATAGTTCTTTTTTAAAAAATCTTAATTGAAACTGGCACAGAAAGGATTACTAGAGTAAAAAAATCAGTCACTAAAAATTCTCTTCAAAATTCTTTTCCCTCCTAGACTTCATGGATACCACTAATAAATGTATTGCTAACATATGTGAAACAACATACTAAAATCTAATTGCATATAACACTTAGGTAGTTTTGTCATGCAAATTATTAGAATTAAACCTAGAAGGTGTGGAGATCAATGTGGTTCATTTAAAATGTTGGTGTATTTCTCCCTTTCATTTTTCCTAAAGATCTTTCTGAGGTTCTTCCCTTTTCTCCTAAACATGGATGAACTTTAAAGAAATTAGCCCTGTGCTAATTCAGGGCCTTTTTCTTCCACCACAGACTACACATACGTGTGTGTTTCAAGTGATAAACTGAATTCAGATTTTTCTCCTCCTTGATTCTGACGAACTTGTCAGGATTTTTTCAAAGAGATGCCTTCAAGACCTGACTTCTGAGGGTATTGCTGAAAGCTGCCAAAGCCATCTTTGTACCCAAATGACAACTCAAGTTTTGGGATAAGCAGTTATTAACAAAAGAGAAACTAACAAAGTAGACAAATACCTGATAAAAAAAATCAAACTGCTCTTGGCTGTCCATGATTCAGTCATTTCTTTCTTTCAAAACCATTTCTTCAGTTCCTCTGTCACTGCTTATTCTTATGTTGCGTAAATCATTAATTTATGAAGCAAAAGCAATCTTTTGCGAAAACACCTTCAAGTCAGAAATTTGCATTGTAAAGACACATGATATAAGCCAATTTTTTCTCTTTTTCCTAATATTTTCATAAAAGCAAAATATTATTCACTGTTTATTAACACATGAGACAAAACTCTAGAAGAGAACTTATTTGTAATAATACTAAGTATTTGGGAGGAAGACTGTTCTCATATAGTGTTTTCAGCAGGCTTCTTCCACTGGGCTGTGTATAGTTTTGTAGTAACAACTGATAGAGTGTGCAAATCTTTGTGGAATCCTACTGATCTCCTGAAGTAACCAAATACTGAGAATACCAAACAGATTAACTTCTCCCAGGAAATTCTATCCATTAGCTTTGGCATCTAAACTAAAGCAAACAAAAAGTTGCCTAAACTTGAGACATAAGAAGCAGAGAGGAAGTAAAATTGCAAAATGCCACCACCAGAACAGTTCTAATTCCTCTACTAATTGCCATCACTCCCTATGACTACAGTCATGATATAAAAAAATGGAGAGTAGTGGTACCACTGAATTAAAATGAGGGACACTAGCTAGGAAGGACACCTGTGTCAAATGAATTTAAAAGCACAGGCTGACCAAATGAGCAAGAGATGGTCTAACCCAGATATACTACCTTTTAAACAATCAAGCTTATAAAGAATAGGTTTGGAACAAGACTAGTAACACAATACAGAAAATTTTCTAGAATGCCAAGTGAACAACACTTTAAAGCTATTGTAAAGCTTCACAGATATCAAAACATTGTAAGGTATGAAAATATTTTCAGTTTAGAGGTCATGCTTAGAGGATGCAATCCTACAGAATTTGCATGCTGCCAGCTGCCATTTGATTAGTTGCAAACAGTTTCCATTAACCAATTAACGATTTCTGCCAGGTATCCACATGTCCTACTTAAATGTTATGGCATCTGGGGAAAAACTCTGCTTTTCTTTGGAGCAGAGGGAGAAAGCGGTTCTGAATAAAATATTAACTCTATTCTTGTTGGACATTTTCTGACAGTGCCCTGAAAGCAGTGCCTTATCTTTCTGTGTGTAAACTCTCTGTTATGTATGGCATTACATCTCACTTACTCATTGCCTGATTCAGAGACTGACACCAGTTGTTTCACTTATGCCAGTCAGTGAAATCCCCTGGATGACTTGACTGTCCTGCTCATTGTAGAATATGCTTGTTAGCTAGAAGATTTGTTGCTATTGCTGCAGCTTTAAGGAAGCAAGAATACAAACTCCTTTCACTTCAGAGTAAAGTAGAATGCAAAGTATGGAAACAGGTATTTAGCAGCGTTGCACATATTCTTGGAGAGCACTTCCTGCAGCCAAAGCCAAATACCACCTGCGTGCTTTTTCAGGCTTACAGAACTATTGTAATGCAGTAAACAATGCCACTTCTACTGGGAGTAAAATAGCTATTCATTCCTGATAACAGTGTGCTTAACAGCCATGGTACAGTACTTATATTTATTAGCACTTGGGGAGTGCAGAATTCAAACCAGTTTACTTCCTTCCCTTCTGCCTGGTCTTGTCATGCAGTTCTCTGTTGGGCTGCTGCCCAGGGAGCCCTTAGTTAATTGAATATAATTATTCTGCATCCTACTTTCAGATGCTAATTCAGTTTCACCTCTCCCTGTAATACAATACAGATGAAAGACCGAGCTGTTGTCTGGTACATGTAATTCTTTCCTCTTCAATATATTCGCCCCCATAATAAAGCAGCAGTTTGCTGGATGTTGTTGATCTTTTAAGTATAATGTACAATGGTGACTAAATTAATAATGAAAGGTAATTAAAAGTATTCCCTTAAAACATGGATAGTTCTTTACTGAAAGACAAATTTTATGAGCATCAGTACTACTCTTTCTGTCATTACTCGTTAATAAATTAACAAGGTAGTCAATTAACTTGTTCATCTTCACCTGACATTGACAAGCTGTAGAAAGCTGGGAGGCAGTGGAGGGGATGTTTTTTCACTGAAAGAGAGTCCTCAGATATCAATAAGTGTCTTTCAGGGTTGAGAGAGCTCTTATTCAGTTGGGAATATATCAATGGCCAGTAAGTGTTGCATTGCCTCTGAAAAGGTTTTCTTTGAAATTTTAAAGAAGGCAGAGTTGGAGGGGTTTTTTTACTTCTACTTTTTTAACACAACTGGAAGACATTTTGTAACTTAAACACTTGAAGTAATTAGGGAAGATGCTTTGCAAGATAATACTACAAATAAACTACACATAAATTAACAGATTCCATCAGAAAACTGGCTTCTTATTATTTTTTCTTTTTATCTTGGGAGGGAAAAAAAAAAAAAAAAGGAGGTTCTGGGAGAGAAATTGTTCTGATTTGAGAAAATCAATAAAAAATTCACTTTTAAAAAACAAATAAATATTTCAGCAGTGTTTCTAAGGGCTCCTGAAAGGCTTCCTTTAAAGAGAAATCTTTTCAAAACACATTTGGAAATGGAAAAGTATTTTTTCAATGTTTACCTTAAAGATATTCTTCAGAATGTTTGAAATATATGATTTTTTAAAAAAGCATGTGATAGTATTTCAACACAAAATTGTTTCAATAAAAACATTATAACCAGTCTTGCCAATTAATCATAGAAACAAGCAAGCATGTAAGCTTCTCCTTCAGATAGTCTGTTGTGAAGTATCCTGGGGAAGTTACTTATTTTTAAATGCACGTGCAGTAATTCCTGACATTAAGGGACACTGAAAAGTTATTGCCAAATACATCTAATTTAAGACTCTGGGGAATACCCGAGAAATGCTTCTGGCAACTTTGAAATGCCACAGTGCATTAAAATCCCCCTTTTTTTCTGACTTTCAGTCATGTCAAACATCCAGGCTTCTTGTTGAAGTTGATGTGCTACTACACCATATCAGCATCGGGTTAATAGGTATCAGAACATACAAATTTTAAGCATAAAAATATTTTAAAGATAAACATGGTTATGGATTCTTCTGGATTAGAATCTTAGAATAGTAAAAATTATATGGACCTTTTGGTCTGGCAAATCTAGCTGTGTTTCTTCAGCTCCAAATTCCAGCTCACAAACCAGCATATTTGTTTACATCACTAACCAAAAAAAATTTTTTAAGACACCAGAACATCAATGCTAGTGGCTGTGGTATGAGCATGTTTACCAGTCTGCCTGCCTCTCTAAGGGGTCAATGAGTTCCACAAAAAAAGCTGTCATAAACACCCCAGCAAAAGGCAAATCTCTTAGCACACTACAGCTGTCTCCTCAGTTGTCACATGGGAATTGAGGTGGGGTGGCCACAAGAACTGCCCTAGACTCTCAGTGACATACAATTTAAAAATTATTTACTCAGCAGAATAGGCATAATGGGCTGATAAGGGTTTTTGCTTAAGGTGGCAACACACACATACACTGCCTCTCTGAACCATTTCAGACTGGGACCAGGACGCTCCCTCCCACTGCTTGACTGGAAAGGTCCTGGGTGGCCACATAGCCCCTGCATGAAGCACTCACAGCTCATTTAGCCTTCAGTGCAGTGGTGGATGCCCATGGAGGTCTTCCTCCCAACCACAGTCTACTGTCTTACCTATTACTTACTTCATATAGTAGGTTAGCATATGCTTACCAATGTCCTTGGTAATGATGTAGGCCCAGGCCAATCTTTTTGCCTAATTCCTGTCACCCAAGGTTTTTCCACCACGAATATATTACATAAGTGTGAGGTTATCAGCAGTTACCTAAAAAAGTTAATCTATTGCTTCTGTTTCCCAATTTATGTGAGATTATATTAGGTCAGATAACAGTGAGTCGAAGTGGTCAAGGTCTCACTTCTCTGTGCATTGCCTTGGTATGGGCTTCACCTCATTACAGTTTCAGTGGACATTTATCAGAAAACTGAGTAAGGGCAGATGAAAGTGATCTTAGAGAATAATTCTAAGTACAACGAGTTACTGAAGTAACAGTGGTATTGCTGATATTCAGCTCCTCCACTTTCCACTTAAACAAAAAAAGTACTGAGGCTCATTTTTGGTTTTATAACCTCTAGATAAAGGTTCTACTTTCACCAGTAATTTTACCTCGTGTGTCTTTATACATCACTTTAATAGAAAATTAAGAATATGCTCCTTGTATTATAATATAATACTTTATACTATAATACATCATTGTATTGTTTCTCTGACAAAATGTGAGAGAAAAGTGTGGCTTCTATATAACATCAGCAGACACTCAATGTAAACAGCCATAACCATGGGAGAATAGTTTGTAACCTTCTATCTTCTACTTGTTTTATTGAATAGCTTCCTTCCTGGGCATCTGTGCAGGGCTGCAATCTTAACAAGCTCTACCACTTTTATTTTTTCAAAGACAGGTAGTCTTCCTTCTAGCCTTACTTCTAGACAACATCAACCAAAATCATAGGGTACTGGGAACAATTTCTATCTCTTCCTGCCAGTATAGACAAAAATGTCTTTTCCTGTTTCACTTGGTCACTACTCATAAGTGCTAATTTCTTATTTGGATTAACACTTTACTTGGTGTTTGTCCCCAAATCCTACAGTCTAATAAGGAGACATACTGAATGACCTCAAAATCATACTGACTAGACAATACTATGGAAGTCAGGAAGCCCAAATCCCTTTGTCTCTATTTGACAGAGAGGTTTCCCCTGCATCCTGCTTTGCCTTGGCAAAGCAGATACAGAAATGTACAGAGATTTAATGAACACCATTTTACTTGGTGAGTTTCTGCCTCATGGATGGGAAAAGGAGATACAACTTAAACATTTTTTGATTACTTGGTCCAGCTGTCCTTTTCTTTTGTACCTGCCTTTTCTAAATGGTGTACTCTCCAAGTAGGTGCTGCTTGAGACTATTCATCTCTGCACTGATAAGTTCTTCTTATTGTGTCAGAATGACATAAAATATAGGCAAGAAAAAGTAGGACTGTAAGAACAATAACAGCTTGTTACTGGCTACTTGTTACCACAAGCTACTATTAAAAAAGTGCAGCTGCTGCACTGCATGTATAATAAACAGAGCACCAAGAGACTCTTTAAATAGAAAAATACTTATTCGTTAACTAATGTCAATTTAGAAAATTATCAAATCCCTGTGCTCGTGGGATGCCAAGCATGCTCAGTTGGTTTTAAGTTCAGTAAGCATGTCAAGGTGACTTTGTAAACTGAATACAAAGACATGATATTTAGTGACATTATAATGGTGACAATTAGGTGGCTTACCATTGAGAACATATATTCATTGCACTATTGACACTAAGATGGTCCAAACTAGGATGGACATGTGAAGGAACAAGTCATTTTGGTGACAAAATTTAAACTATTGCTCGAACTACAAATTTACGCTAAGAGTAAGCAAATACTGATACAGATGGAGAGGCCATTATAGTCCCTGTGCCTTCATCATTCCTTTAACAATGTTTACAACAAACACTTAAGACATCAGCCTGTGAACTGAAGCTCCTGACTCCTTGATTCATGTTCCTTTCTGCCACATTAGTTTAGGTCTGGTAAATATTATCCAGACAATTATGTATGCAGTGCATTGAGAGTAGCTCAGTAGTGACACAGTATGGTTTGCACAAAGATTTTTGTCCAAACTGTAATTTATATTTGGTTCCTATTCAGGTATCTTTCTAGCTATAAGCATTTCCATGTTGATTTAAATAGTACTTGAGGACCTTTTGGTGAAAGGGACTCTGAAGTGAAGTGCTGCTGACACCTGAAAGGTAATGGAAGAGGGGTAAAGTAGCTCAGGTTACAGCACTGCAAGATGAGAGATGTATGTGCAGCTTTTCAGCTGCTTATGCTATTACCCTGCCAAGAAGCCACATGATACTGCTCCAGTGCTGCTCTGCATCATGTCCAGAGTCATTTGTTTCTCCCTGGAAAAAGGAGTAATTCAAAGGTGTAAATTTATGCTGACTTTTGTAATGAAAACAAGCCTCGGCTCATAACCACTGTAGATGTCTGTTGTGAAGCGGAGGTCGAAAAAGGTGAAATCTGCTCCTATTGTATGTTTAGCTTGAATGTTTCTGATGGTATTCTATTCATGTTTACACAAATGCATGCCTGAAAGCAACTTTCTAAATCCATCAACTGCTTCAAGGCAGGAACATGTATGCCTGGACCACTGAAGATAATGCTCTTCTCTGCTTTTATGGAAAAAAAATTCAGTGATGGGTTTTCTATAGCTTTCCTAAGTAACCTATTCCATTGTTTTTCTATGCTGTTAGTAAGAACTATATAACATTGGCCTCAGCCTTCTTTCTTAATTTTAAAGCTCATTTTCCTTACACTACTGTCTTTCTTTAGTATTCTTTATCCTAGGCTAAGCAAGCTCTATGTTTTTGGTTTTCTGGGTTTCATTGTCACCCTTTAAATGTAGGCTCTTACACTTGTTCTGGAAATGTTCAGGATTCCACCTTACCAGCAAAGGGTAGAACAGCACATACTTGTAATTGCAAAGCAAACTCTGTTAACGCCTCTGCTTGAAGTATGCTCAATACAGAGGAAATCAGTGGGATATTATCTACTAAAAATTATCAAAACTCTGTACTGTGCTGCTTCTGACAGTAATTTCTTTCATGAAATCATTGCATGTTAGGGATTGGAAGTGATCTCAAGATATGATAAAGTCTACCTCCCTGCCAAAGCAGGATCACCCTGGGCAGGACACATGGGATTTCATCCAGGCATGTTTTCAAAGTCTCTAGAGAAGAGGAGACTTCACAACCTCACTGGGAAACCCATTCCAATGCCCCATCACTCTCACAGTGAAGAAGTTTCTCCTCATGTTGAGATGGTACTTCCTGTGTTCTAGTTTAAACTAGGGTTCATTCATTTTTCCAAGTATCCAAAACCAGACAAAATTATAGGTCGCAAAAATATAATTCTGAAGTGAAAAGCAAGTTCTTGACAAACAGAAAATTGCAATGCCCACCCCCCACAGGAATATTCAAGTACTAGGTTTTAACATTTCCACTTTTCTCTTATAAATAGACCTATTTTGACTGTCATTCTCTCATGCCCTCGTGTCCTTTGCTTGAAGCAAAAACCTTACCAGAAAGTACTAATATATTGACATTTTGTAAACTTGAAAGAACTCAAAACAGACAGTGGAAGAGTCTTAGGCAACTTTGCCATAGCTCATTCAAAATCAGCTTTGTTTACTTTTAAATAAACCTTTTTAAAAACTTTTATCCTGGTAGGTCCAAAGAAAATGAAAGGAGCTTGTCAAGAAATCAAAGAAGCAGACACAGAAAACACAAAATGTAATTTTACTTTAATTAGAGGATTTCCTCTGAATTTCTGTAAGGCAGCAGAAGCCTGAGCTGGCAATTGAGTACTGGTAATTAAATCTCTGCTTTCTTCCTTCACATTCTGTTATTGCAAAGAATATTTACGCCAATCTTTTTTAGAAAATGTAATGCATTTGGAAATAGTTGGATTAATATCTGCCAGTAATGATAGATCTAGAATTCCAAATGTGTAATTTGAAAATGTATTGAAAGATGAAAAGCTTAGGCAGATGCGAAAAAAAAAGAAAAAGACTGTCATCATGGCAGAATGCCAGCAGCATTGTGTAACCAAAGTAAACAACCAAGTTGTTATTGCAAATCAACAATGCACTTAGAAAAGCTGTACCTGATCAAACTAAACAGGGAACAGGTAATTTCAGAAGTACATATGAGGCAAAACCAGAAAGACACTGGTTCAGAATTCTAGGAACTGCCATTGAGAGCTTTGAAGAGTACTTCTCAGAACCTGTACTTTGCCCTTTGTGACTGGGGAAGGCAGATGATTTTCACATGCTTCAGAAGAATTTAGGACAGCAAGGTAAAGTAAGCCATTTTGTTTTGGCTGTGATTTTTGGGGGGACAAAAGGACTGGATAAGTGGGTTATCTTTGTAGTTGAGGTCAGTCTTTTTCAACTTCATTCTGCAGGCAACAACTGTAAATAGAAAAAGCCTTTTTTTGTCCTGAAGTCTCAAAATCTGAGTGAAGAACTTATAAAATGAGCTCTTACGTCCTCAAGGGCTTTCTGGCTGTTTTTAATTAGGCATCTTAAACTTTTGGATACAGTTTAGCAATAGGATAAAAAAAGAAAGGTTGTAAATTGGTCTAAATGAAGGTGCTACACATAACTCATAGGACGACGTATTAAAGCAAATGCTCCTGACTCCATTTAATAGGATCTGCAAGCATTTTTTTTGTAGATGTCAGTTAAATGGTTGCATGTGTCAACTACTACAAACAAGCAAACATTGTACAATACAGCCTATAGAATTCTCTGTTCATTAAACTTGTGAAGATGCAACAATGGCTGATGATTGATGTTACATCAAATTAAATGCTAACTTGTACAGTTAGCAACCTGGTTGCAAAATGAAAAGCTAACGACATTCTGAGCTTTTAAAAAAAGCTCAGGAGTTTAATTCGTTCTTTGTGTAGCAAAGCCTGTGATCCTCCCTCTCTTTTCACTTCAGCTTCTGTTTTTCTAAACACTTGCATATAGCCAATAATATGTCTTACTTACCAGGGCAAAATCATTAAATAGATCTTACTGGAAAGTTTCAGGCCAAGAAATATATATTGTTTTTTTCCAGGTTCCCATATAGAAGAAGCATAAGGATGCAAAAAAACATGTCAGTGAAAAATACATGTGCTAATATAGAAAAATATTAAGGTTTTGTCTCTTGACATTTCTTGGTGGTGTTGGTTCCTTTTTTTTTAGTGTGGATAGCACTGGCTGAGGTTAGAGAACAATCACCCTTCACACCAAAGCTGACCAGCAGGAATATTAATTAGCTCATGTCAAAATGTTTGGAATCCCTAAAACCATGTAATATCCTATCAGGCAATTTGCTTTAAGATTCCACAAAAGACATTATTTTAACACAGTAGCTTTGTGTTTGGGGAAGAATGAAGTAATCCCTAATAGTTAAATTTTTTTTTCAGCATGTGACATCACTGAATTGTCTGGAAAATTGTCTAAGGATTTATTGAATCCAAGACTAACACTATGATGGAATTGTCTGCAGTGATACATTGTTTCACCATCAACAGTCAGTCTGGAGAAGGAGCCTTTTGAGAAATTTGTCATAGTCCAGCCCCTTCTTACATACATTAGCCCCTCCAATTCTTCTGTGAAGGCCACAGAAAAAGGCTCTAGGCAATTTCATTTGTATGTTTTTGTGACTGGAAAATTCTTTCCAGTCAGAATTTTGCTGTTGTTTTTCATTTTTCTTAAAAAGAAAGAAAAATTACAAATCACTACAAAACAAAATCAAACTCTCATGAATCTTGCTTGACCCAAATCCTAAGCCTAGAGCTCTAGGCCTTTATACCTGACACTTGATTCTCATGGCAGTTCCTACTCTTCATTTCTTACTTCTTACAACATAAATGCATAAGCAAAGTTTATGTTTCTACATTGCTTTCAGTCAAAGAAATTTTCCTTAGGGTGTTGGGCATGTCAGCTTTTTCTTACATGTAGATTGACAGACATATGGCTAACAACTGCTTGAAAACAATGAAATCTGTATGCCTTAGTAATCTGTAAGCTTCAAACAGCTTAGCAGTTTGGGCAGACCACAAACCTAAGGACAGAATCCTCTCTGTTCACCCCCACCACCCCACAAAGAGAAGATAAAAGGCGAATAAAGACCGGAGACTCTAAGTCAGAAACTGGAAACAACTGGGTGCAGATTTACTAACAGAGGGGAAAGGTAATAACATAAGGGATAATAAAGTAACACAGAATACAAATATACACAAATATCCATATACACAACCCGACAGATTTGTGCCCTGAGGAGCAGGTGTCGAGCTGGTGGTAAAGAAGCGCAGGGGAACAGCAGCGCAGTCAGGAGCGAGCGGAAAGAAAAAGGGAGGAGCTGCCTGGGCTCCCCCAACTTTATAGAGTATGGGCAGGAAACGGGAGGGAATAGACCCCTCCCTCTGTCTTCTGCCCCTCTCAGAATCCTTCTTCTGTAGTTCCTCCTGTTCAAACAATGACACCTGGTAAGTGTTCATAACAGTAAATAGGCTGAACTCTAGAAAAATAACTTTTTGCCAGAGTGTGGATAATGCTTAATTTAAATTCAGTGAAATTTCAGCTTTTAGAAAGCTCTGTATCTGGACTGCATAGGTACATCAAGACTGTTCCAGAGTGTAATAAACATGCATGTATTAATCCAATAATATGCCCACACTATGTCTCTCACACCTATCTGCCTTATGTACACTATGTATTTTGTCTTGTCTCTTCTCAGGCTCTTTCCTGCTTATTCATGAAGCCCTCTGAATTAATGTCAAAAGGATGAAAGAAAAACATGGTTTTCAATGCCTTCTTCAAAAGTCAGCCAACATTCTGCTTTTTAAAAACTAGTTTCAGCAACAACTGCAGAAAAGAATAATTGCTCAATAGTCACCATGGTTTCTGCCTTATACACATTTGCACAAGACATTCCGGTGCCGTAGCATCTCAGAACAAACATAATTTTCAGAAGCCAAGAAGCTTTTTCCAGAAGCACCCGAATGACAATCAAGTACCAGATATTTGTCCATGTGGAGACTATGGAGTTTGGTATACGCTATCTTACAGATTGGTGAAATCCAAAAGAAATGGTAAGAAATGAAAAAGTCGTCACATTGTAAAGCTTGATTTAAAAATAGTATTTCATTGATTTGAATGTTTCCCTTTCTTTTAATCTAAATTGGACATCATTAGAAAACTAATTTTCCAGCATCATTATCTGAAAAACCCATTAACCTTGAGCTAGTTCATCAATATGTCTGACAGATAGTCAGAAATGTGTTCCTAGGAACTACAGGACAGGATGCAGCCTTCCTAAAAGTCATCAAGAACTATTTGCATCATAGTACTTTTTTCTACATCAAAAGGTTTAAAGATCACCCTTTAAGGTAGTATAGTTCTCCTTCTATTCGTTTTAGAAGGGCTACTGCTCTAATCTTGCTTCTACTTAGTCTCTTGCGGGACACAGTTACAGTCAAAGGAGACTTCCTCCCTGCCTGAATGTAAGACAATTGAAAGTGATGCTTTTTTAGTTGCTTCCAGGATCATCTCTGTATACCTGATGTCCTTATTTCAGTTTGAGCCCACCCTTGCCAATCATCCTTGACCAGAAATGTCCCTGAGGTTTCCCATGGGATTTATCACCATGGTCTTGTGCAAGAACAAGAAAGTGTCTCTTTCAATTGCAAATTACTTCCCCAATACTTCACTCTTAGTTTTCTCACAGTGAAGTCAAATCACAGTAATTCTGTGACCATTGAATTCACTGAGGTCAGACACATTTTCCATTAGTTTCAACAAATAAAACCCAATGAAAAATGAGTTTTCAATGAAAAAAAATATATATATATATATATATAATTTATCAGATGTACTCTTTAATATTAACTCCTGATTACAGGCAAAGTTGCATTTTGGAGAAGTGTATTTCATACACACATTCTACCATTCCAGTTATCAAGCTGACCCCAGCTTTCATGTAAGAAATATTTTGTATTTCAAAGCTTTAAAGGCTGTAAAGAGCTTTCTGTCATGTTAAGTCTTCTTCCACCACAGATGGGAGCTCCCCTGGCTTACAGACCCTGGGTCTGCATTCTCCCAGTTCATGCTCTCTTGAATAAGGGGTTTTCCTGGAAAGACTAAATAGACAAATGAGTAAATCCACAACCCCAGGTTAGAGGTCACCACCTCATCTGATGCATCTAAGACCATAGATAAAGATGTAGCAATAAAATATGAATGCAATGACATAAAATATTTTAACCCACCAGACAGTCTCCAACACACATCACCCCTCATTTTGAGGTGGCCTCACAGCTCAGACAGGCTGAAGTTAAGGACCATGTACGCTGTACACAGAACAAAAGGCTTGTAATGACAAGGCAGAAAAGTCCAAGGGAAAAAAAAATTAATTTACAAAAGGGAACATGATATCAAGCACCTCTAGAGCAGAAGAGTGGAAATTAAATAATACCACCTCATGACATTACAGGGCATAGTAAGGTGTCCCCCAGGGGGCAGAGGGCATTCCTCCCACCCTGCCTCTGGGTCAGTGGCAGGTCTCCAGAACCCAGGGATTTCAGCATGCCCCAGTTGGCTGTTCCCCTTCATGACAGCAGGTTGTGAAGGTGCCTGGTGGGCTGTCTCCAGCCACCCGGGGAGAAATCATCCATCACACCTCCCAGAACAACTCGCTGTGGGTTTAGGAGGAGTTGAGAAGGCACTTTCCTGAGCAGCCATGATAAACTTAGACTGAAAGAGGGTTTTGCCGTCTTTATACTGAGAAAAAGTATAGGCTTTCATGTACTTCTATTACAGTCTTATTCTCATCACAAAGCAGGCAAGGTTTCTTGCAGTAATACGCACTGGAAAGCAGTGTGCAGGACATTGGCTCTGCTGGCACAACGACAGTTTGTTCTGGGTGTATGTTTGTGCCCTGTAAATTTGGGGAATAAAGATAGGAAGGTATAAACTGTGACAAAAGCCAAGCTTCTGATTTATAAAGCATAGCCTTTAGTTAAATCAAGTGATTTTGTAACTCCAATTAATAGAAGAAACAGTAGGGAAAGGGACAGAGTTTGCACCTGGAAAACACATAACAGAACAAAATGGACAATCTTGCTTTTGAACAGTCCCAGTGTGTGTGTCACATATTTCTTCACTTCTCAGGTTAAATTAATTTGCTGCACAAACAGATCATTGTCAGATTAGTGGTGAGAAGGTCAAGTCTGCGTTCCAACCCTTACCACCTTAGACTTTCAAGTTTCTGTTTGAACAGTGGCAAGTCGCTGGTGACATCATAGGTTGTAATGCTGGTCCTACTCATTTCCTGTAGACCAAAGCTGTAATAGAATCAGCTCACCTGGGCTTTGTATACTGTTTAAGTTCCCTCTGATGAGACAAATTCAGCCAAATGGGCTTGTATTCCCTTCCCATACCTTGCAGTCCTTTTTCAAATGAGAGAAGTTTTAAAAAGTATTTAAAAATTATCTATTACTTTTATAATATAGAAGCAGTTAAGCATGGGCATCAAAGCTGTGGTATATATTTCACAGAAATACAGAATAATAGAATGGCAGATGTTGGAGAATTTTGGGAAGAAAATGGACATGTGAGCAATCCTGACTATTTAGCTTTAGCCAGAGTGAGCTAGGGGCCTTGAGGCCCAGCTGCAATGTTATTAAAAGATTAGCTACGGGCAAAAGATAAGGGAGTTGGCAGCAGAAAAGAAGACTAACAGGATGGGAAAGCATCTCATAGAAAGCACATAAATAATTGTATTTAACCAGTTAGATAGTGACCTGTAGCATATGAAAAATGTGTTGTACGAATCAGCAATATGCTTATATTATGTTAGCTAAAGAGGCATGGCTTTTTAGCTCTGTATAACGCTGTGTGATTTCTAATAAAAACAAGAACTGTGTTTTAACCACATTGGTTTTAGCCGGTCTCCAGTTTTTGTGCTCTTCCCGACAACCAGATTGGAAGGATCATCTGGTCCAACCTTTTTAGGTAGCAAACCGGTTTAGATAGAGATACTCAGCACCTTGCCAAGCCTAAATGTCTCCAGTACTAGGGAATCCATCACTTCCCTGGGAAGATTATTACAATGTCCCTCTGTTCTCATAGTGAAAAATTCTCCTCTTGTGTCCAATCCAGATCTCCACAGGGGTAATTTGTACCCATTACTCCTCATTTTTTCCGTGTGACTCCTTGCAAAAAGGGAGTGTCCATTTCTTGGTGGCCACCCTTTATGTACTGGAAGATGGCAATAAAGTCTCACCTAAATCTTATTTTCTCCAGGCTGAACAAACGCTGTTCTCTCAGCCATACTGTAGACTGCGCAGTCCTTTGGTCATCTTTGTGGCCCTTCTCTGGACCCTCTCCTGTGTGTCTGCATCTTTTTTGCATAGTGGGAACCAGAATTGAGCACAGTATTCCATCTGTGGCCTGACAAGCACTGAGCAGAATGAGATGACTTCTTTGTCTTTGTGGCTGATGACCTTGTTGATGCAGCCCAGCATCCTGTTGGCTTTCTTTGCTTCTCATGAACTTGTTGTCCTCCAGGACCCCCAAGTCTATGTTCACAGAGCTACCTTCAGACAGAGGGATCACAGTCTGTGCTGCACTTCTGGATTATGTTTTCCCAGGTGCAAGACCTTACATTTGTCCCCACTACACTTCATGAAGTTCTTGTTAGCTCTCCTCTCCAGCCTGTCCAGGTCTTCCTGGAGGGTGGCTTTTCCTCCTGGGCTATCTGCTTCCCCAGTTAGTGTCATCTGCAAAATTCACCAGGCTTCACTTGATACCAAAATCTACATCACTTATGAAGACACTAAACAGTGTTGGGCCCAATATTGGTCCCTGGAGGACTCAGCTTGTAATTGGTTGCCAGTTTGAAAAAGAACTATTTACTACCACCCTCTGGGTATTGCCTGTCAGCCAGTACTTTAACCATTTCACAGATCACTTGTCTAGGATACTATGCACCAGTTTCTCTAGGAGGAGGCTGTGTGGAACCTCATTCAAAGCCTTGGAGAAGTCCAAGTAGACAATGTCCAGTGTCCACCTCTCATCAACTATATAGGTTATGTTGTCATAGAAGATGAGAATGGTTGTCAAGAACCCTTTGCCCCTAGTGAATCCATGTTAGCGTTTCCAATCACGTGCTTCATTTGAATTATGACAGTCCCCCAGGATTAATTCCATAACATTCCCAGTGATTGAAGTAAGGGAATATTCTAACTCCAAAACTGGGCAATCTCTACAAAAAGCAGATGTTTTGTAGATGTACCTCTACAAAAGCAGATGTTTCTTTCAGACACTCCATGTACCACTTAGTTTAAAATCTAATCAAACTGCAAAAAATTAAAATTATCTGAAATGATACAGAAGTCCGTAGGGATGTTCAAAAATATTTTCCATTTACAGGATAATGAAGATGAGGAAGACGGGTACCAATCAGCCACTTGCTGTCTGCAAACAGCTACGCTTGAGAGTGCAAAACCTTCACCCCAGAAACCAAAGGCTTTGTTTCACTACATATTTCATCAAAGTCTTAGCTGCACACAGAGACATTTACATGCATAATATCTACAAACATAGATGTCCACAATTAAGGAAAACTATGTACTTTAGCATAAAAAGGGGATTGATCTGTAGAGGTTGACCTTCTGTGGAAAACACTGTTTGACCTTTAATTCTGTAAGCTGAATTAAATATTTTGAAAGTGAGTTTGTCAGCCTCAGAAGCACAACACAGAACTTCCGAACTGCTAGCTATGCTGTGATTCGCAGTGAGATGAGAAAACAACCCAAGAGACACAATGCCCAGCTGTGACTATGGAGGTTAGTGGAAGTTCTGCACCTGTTGTTATTTGATGTGAAGCTTAGTTACAAAGACATGTTTTATCCCAAGATTCCAGTTAGTTTTCATGAAGAACACCAATAGTTGAAAATTACTAAAAGTGGATTGTTGTAATGACAGCACTCAACTATTAACCATTAATAAGAATTCTTGATAATTTTGAGATGTTTAATATTATACATCCAAAGATTCCCCTTGATGTAACAGAGAAATATATAAAATCAAAATTCTCCAAACTTCTTAAAAGACACTATCTATTCTTTTAATTCATTCCCTTGATCCTTTTGAAATAATTTATGCCTTTTATTGCCCTATTTTCTGAGTGCTGATCTGATTCATTTGAAGACCCTGGAGGACAGAACATCAGCCATAGCCCTCTCAAAGATAATACAAAATAGTGCATAGGTCATCAGAAATTGCCAGCCATCTATCTAGAACTATTCTTGAGAGAAGTGTTAATGGGTCCCAGAATGGAAGTTATTCAGATAGATACATTTCATGTCTTTGTACTTTGCTTGTATTATTTTTATAGCTTAAGCCAATATCTCTTAGAGGAAATTCCCTTTTCTCATTAAGCCTATATTTCACACCAATTAAACAGTGAAGTAATTTGAAATGGGAGTTCACTAAAAAAGATCCTTTCTTTAAAAAAACCAAAACAATCCAGAATCTAATTCTAAGTGCTTTAGCACAAAGTGCTTCTTCTACTTCAGCACAAGTGAAGTGGTGTATGCTGACATCAGGGATTTCTAATTCCTTCTTTGCACTTAATTTACCAGAATTTGAAGGGTATTTAATGCACTGGGATATTCTTTTTGGAACTGTTGTTTTTCCAAATCAGCACCAAGTAATAATAGTATCAAAATAGAGATGGTAAAATAATGGGATTATTTTCTTTTTTTTTTTCCCAGAAAGAAGTGTATCAATATCTGTTAAAGTTTTTGCTTGTGTGATTTATGCCCATATAAAAGCATGAATTGACATACTGCTTTGCAACAGATGCCTGAGCTATTCCTAAATTAACTCTGAAAGACACTAACTAATGCGTGTGGATTAATGAAAGAATGACCAAATAAAAAAAAGAACTTGGAGAAACCTGTCTTTAGATTTTTTGCTCCTGACAAATCCAGATCTATTGGTAAATTGACTATGTAAGAGGGATGAGAAGAATCTTGATTCTTAACAGACTATGCCTCTCTCTTTAAATACTGTTAGCAAATAACTTTGCAGTACAATAGAAAGACTATTAATCTCCCCTATCTACTCAGAGAAATGTAAAAATCTTGATCATAAGTTAAAATAAAATTACTTATTTGGCACAGAAATACTGTTTCAGTCATTTAGGGTTTGCATTTTTAAAAAGTAGTATTTATGATTTCAGATATGAAAGAACCTGGAGGGTTAACTTCAGAGTTAATGAACACTTAGTTTATGACAGTTTTTCTTCTGTAATCTCTGAAAACAACCTTTTCCTATTTTTTCTTCCATTGCAGTTTACAGTCAGTTAAATTTGAGCACTGATATACAATAACAAGTTGTGAATTGTCTGGGGGAATTCCTGTATCAGTGGCAATAAACAGATCAGCACAAGGCAGAGAGCTTTTATCTAAACACCACTTTAGGGGATGGGTAGAATAAGGTCTTCAAAGGATGGATTTTTGTTCTGAATGTGCATTTTATGTATATGTGTGTGAAGCCCATTTGCTTGATCCTAAATTTCAGCTTGGCTGTGCCTCTGACTTTGTCACTCTTCCTCTGAATAAGGTCCTTTCTAAATAGCTTTACTAGTACCTTCCAGCTATGCCTTTTAAGAAATATTGTAATGTTACAGAAGCCTTTGTTATCAAGGTAATTATACTCCACTGGCATTCTGAAGATTATGTATGTACCAAAGAAATAGAATGGATATAGTTATATGGAATCAGTTATTAGTTACATGGAATTAGTTATTAGTGTTCTACAAAATATTAATGTAATTTTATGTTCATTTTGATAATATCTGAATGCTCAGCTGTCAATTACCCCTGGTACTAGGCATTACACAGAAGTTTTTCATACAGGACAGCCTTTTCCCAGAGTTGCTTCATAGATTATTATTGTAGGTAGGTAACACAGAAGCAGAAAATGATTTAGGTCACCTCGTCAGTACTTTTCTGCACTTTTCAAAAATTGTCTTGTGATTTGCCTCAAATGTAGAGCCCTTTCAATGCACTTCTGGAAATGTTAACCATTTTAACTCCTCTTGCTTCAAGCTGATTTCTCTCTACTCGTTTTTTGCATAATGTCTTATAGTCTAGTAACAGGCTTTTTTTTCCTCTTTTTCCACCAAGATGCAGAGCATTTACTTTCCACTTGATTTTTTACTTCATACTTGTACACAAGCAAAGCAGAGTATACACAGACTTTTAAAGATATGAACAGATTTTGAGTGTTTGGTTTGGCAATGTGAGATGCTAACTGGGCCTTTTAAACCAAATAGAATTTAACTGTTTCTCTAATCCTGTGTTCTGTATCCTGTACTCTGTACTTCTTTTTTTCCTCTGCACTTGCAAAAATTCCCTTACTGAGCATGAACATCCAAACTTTAATGGTGTGTGCCCTTGTGATTTAATGCTTCTATACCTGATCTTTGTTTACAGCTTCAGTCAGGTTAATAAACAAGAATATGAAGTGCTTTTTTTGAACTCTTACAATTCATAAATCACAATAAAAAGGAAGAAAAAGAAGCTATAGCCAGAACCTAGTGGTATACATATATATTAAAATATTGATCTTCTCCAAACTGATATACGCCTTTCAGTAGCTGGATTAGCAATGCTGAAATCTGTGGACTATATGAGCCCCTCAGGATATCTATTGTCCACAGTTAACATTTAGAGGGGGAGCATTTACGCAGAAACTAGGAAAAAAAAAAGAGAAATCCTACGATGCGAATATTTGTGTCATGTACACCATAAATGTGGGAAAACTTCTTTACCTCTTCCCAGGAGAAGGAAAGTCTGGCCCTCATGAGAGGAATCTTAAATTTTGTGACCAAAGTATCTCACAGAGCCTTCTTCATTCAGTAGCCATTCTTTCCTTCTGAAGAGGGTGTTTTTGAGCAGTTTGTAAACTGCACTGCAGTTCTTTTATGTCACTTTTTAATTATGCTGCTTCTTAACAGTACTTTTTCAAGCACTCTAAAAGAACTTGCTTGCCCTGCAGGTTTGTTCTTTTTCTTCTGTGTTTCTTCCAGTGCCTGGTCCTTGAGCTCACACCTTTTTGGCAGTACAAAGAGAGGGCAGGCTGGGGTGCCTGCAGCAGCTGTACTACCAGCCATCCAGAAGCACTACTTATTTTGCTAATATTGTGCTAATGATTGGCTTTGTTACTTTTGTAATTTGTTATATCTCAAGGATGAGTGCCAGTTTCTCAACAAATCTGATTTTGATTGCATGGAAGTTTTCAGAAACAATGATCTCTCTGCTAGAAGTCCAAAGAACAGAAGCAGGGTTGTAAAGGCAGAAAAGCAGGCACTTACTGTGCATACAAAGCCCATAGTTCAGTTTCCTATTTTTCTAGGGAGAGTTCAGTGAATCTATCTGCCTCCAGCCCTACCAGGATGAACAGAGGTGGATTTGTTTGAGTGGTGGACTCGACTGGAGGCAGCACCATCAGCATCTCTGATGTTGCAAGATAAGTGTTACAGAACAGTAGGAGACCTTCCCTACACCTAATCATTCCCACTCATGTCTTTCTCTATGCTGCTGTAGTAGGAGGCTCTTTAGAGAGAAAGGCTTTTGCAATCACAAGACTGCTTGGTTATATTTTCCACCTACTTAAAATAATGGCTGAAAAAGAATGTCTATTAGTTGTGCTGCAGCAAACTGTGAGAACTTTTTGGTAATTACATGTCATGAATAACAGAGGCATCAAGTCAACCAGTTTGAATTCTGCCTTGATTTTTAGCCATAAATTGTTACTGCACAAAAATATAGAAGCTGTAGGTGATCATTCCTTTTTCAGCAAAGGTTTTACTCTGAAGTTTCTCATGCAACACAGATCAAGCTTCCCAGCTTTATCTTCATAGCTGGGAAGCAGGGGAGTCAAGGAAGTTACATGGCATTTCAAGGACACAGAGTCCTGTCAGCCATGTACTTGAAATCTAGAGTAGCTCACTGTTCTCTCAGTAACAGTTGCAGTCCTAGTGAATGAGATATGTGATTTGATAAATCTCTGTCACTACAATCACTTTTTTTAGCTCTGTTGCTGTAGAACAGACAGATTTATTAGCTCACCTGTCACCCTGGGGTGAGATATGAGATATGACTCAAGGGTATGAGCTAGTATGGCTGGCTCCACTGACTTTTCTGCTTCCATGCTGCTCATCTTTGCTGGTGCTGACAGATGGTGACTGACCAGCAGAATCCAGACAACAGTTTTTGTCAGTCCTGAATTAATAGCCACTATTAAGGAAGCAGTACCTGTAGTACCAGCTGTGAGAGATGAGCAGATTTTTTCTAGCAGCTTGTCCCACAAGGGTCTCAAGGCCTAGGTGCTGACATTTTGTACCAGTTTTCAAACAGAATATTAAAGAAAATGAGCAGGCATGAAAAGGTTAAGGACAACATTGGCTTACAAAAGAGGATGATGCTGAGCATTTTACTGAAAAGCAAAATCATTCCTAGTTTTAAGCTGTGGGTAGAAACAGAACATCTTTTTTAATTCAAAAGAAAGACTGTTTCTGCTAGTCATTCTGACCAGGTATTCCCAGAAGATTTGCCTATAAGGCCATTGAGGCCTATAAGGCCGTTCTGTGATGCCCTATATAACTTTCAATAAAGCTTCTCTATTAAATAAGATGTTAAAACAATACTTAATTGGAGATGTTGCAAGAAAGTATCTCATTTGTAGCTTAATCTGAGTGTAACAACAACCCATGTAGAAAGTTTTGTGTGAAAACTGCTACTGCTCCTCTCTATGCGTGATCGTCATTTCACATTATCATATAAAGTCACCAAGATTATTAGCAAAAGAATTCCTACTAACTTCCAGGGCTCTTTCCAAGAATAAAGAAAGGTTCTCCTATTTCTCAGTGTAAATCAATCACTTACTAAGAAAATACACAATAGTTATAAAGTTGTGATGATTTCTTCCTTAATTAGAAGTGTTTACTCTCATATTTCTTAACTGATGTCTAAGTTTCTGTAACTATGATGTTGAAACACATCAATCAAACTTTCTACTTTCTTCACTGCAATTCTTCAGGAGGTCAGGATTTACAGTGTTGGAAATCTCAGAAGACAAAAACAGCCTTAAGATTAATGGGCATGTACTTGAAGTTTTAGTAGATGTATGACTTGTGTTGGCAGATACTAAGTTGAGATGCTTGAAAGTAAATATGCTTTAATTTACACACAGGAGCAATATCACAGGAGATGGCATCAGCACAGCAATGATTCACATCATCAGCATAACAAAGAAAGATGCTGAGGAAAATAAAAATGACCAGTCAGCAGACTGGTATCTTAGCCACCCCAGCTACACTTTTACTAAGAAATAACTCAGTTACATCATAATTTGAAATGCTAAGCATTGACTCATCATTGGTGATTGATGTAAGCCAAGGTAGTCTGATAAACATTCTTCATCTATTCAAGAAATTAAAAATAGGTTTTCTAAAAAAAAAAAAAGAAAAATCAAGAAATTGGTAGAGTTACTTACTGATACATACTCAAACAGGGTTGTGTTTTGGAAGCTAAGATTAATTTTCTCATAAGTTTTGAATGTTGACACTTTATTTAATCAAAGCAGTTACTGAGTTATGCATAAGAAAACAACTCTTTCTTTAAAAAACCCACTGTGTTTTGGTGTCACTTATTTTTCCTAGGAAATATTTCTTTAAAAAATGCAATGAAGTTTCTTTTATATGCCAATAAGATTGAAACAAAGAAATGTGAGGCCCAGGACTCCACTTGCAGTGTGGATTTTTTTTGTTCCATACAAATATAAACTTCCCCAACTCCCAATTTCTTCAATTGCCCCCAAGTTTTTATCTTGATTTGGCAGTGTTATGGTTTGAATGGGCCAGGCTAATTTTGCGGTACCAATATGAGAACCTAAAAAGAGGGTCTTTAAACCCTTGAGGGATCCAGGGGGGTAGAACAGAGAGGGGTCAGTATTCCCTTCCATTTTCTGCCATAGTCTATGAAAGTCAGAACAACCAGAATCCAGTCTCGCTTCCTGCTCCCTTTTTCCTTGCTGCTCTGCTGCATTCAGAGGTCTTGGAGAAAGACTCCTGCTTTTCTATGAGCTCTCTATGTGCTCTGAAGAATCCAAACCCACTGGGTGCTGGGAAGAGCCATGGACACTTGCCAAAGTTGACACTGCAGCAAGGGACCATTAGACCCCAACGTCTGTCATTGAGATCAGGTTTTGTATGTGTTTGTATGTATTTCCTCCTCATTCCATGTGTTACTGCCCTTTCCCTGTTCCAGTAAACCTGTTCCAGTTTTATTTTTCAACCTTTGAGTTTCTCATTCCCTTTTATCTTCCCTTGGGAGGGTGGTGGGGCTTAACAGAGACCAATCTTGTCCTCTGGGTATTGGTTTCTCTGACCACTAAGCCAAGACAGGAGGCAAACTAACATCAAAAATATATCATGGCAACTTCCATGAAAAGTCTCCGAAGTTCAGAGCAACCTAGCAGAGATTACTATCCAAATTACTATGATTGATTACTATGAGATTACTATGAATCCAATATTCATTATGGGCATTCCTGTTTTACATCTGAGCTTTTCTTGAAATTTACATGCAAGTTCATTCTTGCACTCTATTTTGGAATTAATGTCTTTAGTTAACCTATTTTGGAGGAATCAGAAGACTGATAGTCTAAGTAAATCACTTGAAGAACAGCCAGGTGCATCAGTTATTTCTTGCTTTTTTTTTTTTTTTTTTTTTTAAGATTTTCTCCAATGAGAATGACAGGGCAGAGTTTCAAAATTATGTGTGTGCAAAGGAACAGTTTATTACTGATGTCAGTGGAGTTACTCTGGCCATATACTGACACAAATCAAAACTAAATGTGAACAATGTGACTCCACAAGGAGTGACGGCATACTTCAGAGGGACTCCATCATCGCAGTTCAGTGGGAAATGGATCAAGATTTAGGGACCTCTGGTCCTGAACTTCCCCATTCCTTCAGGCTGGTCAGTGCTTCTCACCCTGGCACCAACCTTTGGTCCCTCATCCTCCCTGCTATCAGCCAAATGTACCCACCTCAATTCATCTTCAATGACCTAAACTGTGTCCACTGTGTCTACCATGCCTACTACTACCATGTCTACTACTCCCCAAATGGCTGTCTTCCATTGCTAAGCTTAATAGAATGGATTCTGCTGAGAGAACATCACCAAAGTCTTAGATTTCTGATGGCTATTCTGATATACGCCCTGCAAATACAGACATTTATGTCTGTATATGGCATGCTATGACTTTCTAAATAGAAACAAACTAATTTTCATAGCATTAACTGAAACACTGTTTTTAATACTATCTTTTCATTATTTTTTCTGAAAATCACCTTGCCTATTTTTAGGTTAATTATATGTCCTACACCTAGAAAGCTTTTCAGACTTTAAAAATAGCAAAGAAAACTAACCCTGAATAAAAGCAGATGCAGCAAGTTAGTATGAGGAATTTACTCCTGAGGCTTTAAGAAGTAAGCAGGGAGGGATGCCAGAATAATGAACTCTACCTGTCTACCATAGACACCTTTCTGCAAGCAAAATCCTTCTCACAATAAGATCTAGATCTCAAGAGTGGATCTTTGTTAAATATTTTGTTCTTGTTCTATGCATCTGTTCCCATTTGTGATGCTTACAACCTTGTCAGGTTAACATAGACACTTTAGTCTCACCTCATGTTCATTTCACAAAATACAGATGAAATATCTTTAATTATTTTTTGACAAAATTCTTATTGACAGAAGAAATATGGCGAAAAAGTGTTTATGCCAGAAGAAACACAATTTGTCAAAAACTTTATTATACTTCAATTAACAGCAGCTTACAGAATCAATGCTATATCTACAAAGATTGTTAAACTTTGTTACCACGTGTATAGAATTTCACGGTTTATTTGCACTTGTGCCATTGACCATGACCAGCACAGAGAAATGAAAAAACAGTGAAGAAACACAGCTCCTCTAATTTTATTTTCATTCTTCCTCCTAAGATGTCTAAGGCTGAACTAAATCTGAACTAAATCTTTTCTTTTTTATCATCATCCTAAAAATGAAAATAAAATACATAGAGTGTCATAACATATGCCAATTCCCTCTCCAGCACTGCTCATAGGCCATGTTGTATCAGGGCTTTTACTGGAATGTCAGAAGAATAAAAAAATCCTGCAACTTTAACCAGATTGCCTGTAAATTTCTCTGTGGTATAGACTGATTCTACATGAAGAATCGAAGCACTGTGAGACTATTAATGCTCAAGACATTGCACATCTTCCCCCCAGAAGCACAAAGCAATTCATTAATTGCGTAGCCTGTGTCACTGTTCTCAAATTAGCTGTCACCTCATTTTAGATGTGACAATTTCATGCAAGTGTAAACCCCTAAAATTAGTAAAATTGAAAATTTTGATCCCTGCTAGTGATAAAAACAGGAATGAAAGGTGCTCAGAGACTCATAAGAAGTTTTTGTGCAATCCAGCCTAGGCTGGTGCATAGCTATTGTGCACAATTGTTATGTGAGAAAGGAAAGAGATAAGGACTGGATAATTATGCATTTACTTTGTCATGGTTATCTGGAACTTCCATAACTTATACAACAGTGTACTCCTGTATACTCTTTCTAAGTTAATAAAAGTTTCAGAGCACAATAACCTTTAAATTGCCTTCAGAGAGTTTTTGGTCAGATAAAGTTGCCTTAGATGCTCTATGAGAACCAGAAATGATACTTAAAATTATCTTCTTGTTTTGAGAGATTGTACAAGAAGATTTCAATCACTGCACAACACAAACACTTCCCAAGGGCACCGTATATTCAAAGTGATCTGAAAAGTGCCAGTCTTCCTTCTGGACATTATTCCTCACCTATTAATAAAACCATGTATTTCAAGTAAGTGACACTTTGCTGTTCCCCACAGCTGATAGTGAAGAAAGATCTTAAAACATTTTTTAAAATTCATTCTTCAAAAGAAAAACACTCTCATTAAAAAAAATTAAAATTACTATTTCTCATTTTCTTTTATGTAGCTTGTTTTTCAAGCCTCTTCCCTTCTCCACAGTGGCTATGCCTTAAATTTTTTTGTAATTTTTTAGTGGGAATATACACTTACCATGTACATTTTTGCAATTTTCCGCAATTTCCCAGCCATTTTTCATTACAAAATGAGAATTCTACACCCTAGAAACACACAATTATTTACCACTCTTTACTACTACTGGTACCTGTAGTTAGAAAGACTTGTCACAATCACAAAGATTGTCTACTGATCCCCTATACTTTCTTGTTTATTTTCTAAATGTTGGTTTATCTTCTATGACATTTTAGAGAAAGCAATTGTGTATAGGCCATAATTCCCAATGATGAATGCTTCTTAGTTTACACAAAGTTTCCTGAGAAAAAGTAGCCTTATGTACAGACACTGAATTCCTGAAGCTTCATATGCATACATTTAGAAAGTACACATATAGTTTTATACCATAAATGGGAAACACGCATGGAGTAGTTCATCACCTTGGTCATAGCTTATGTCCAGAATTTGTTTTTCAGACTGGAAAAAAATTTGGCAATTTTTGGAAACAATACTTCAGTGGGAATAGAATGCATATATTTAAAACTTTGAGATAAGCAATTAAAAAAATATCTTCCTTGTGTCCTCTTTCTTACTGACAAAATGGAAGGAAAAAAATCCTACAATTTGAATGGACTATGGAAAGTTTAAGTCCCACATGTGATGTGTGATAGTGCATTGACCCCACTTCAACATGTACTGAATTTATGAAGTCAGAATTCCAGATTAATTATTCTTTTTTCTGCAAAGTATCAGCCAGAACAAGAAGATAAGAGAAAGAGTCGAGTAGGCAACATACAATTTAATTTAAGAGTCAGGTAGGCAACACACAGTTTAATTTAAGATATCCCAGTTGCCCAGTGAAGACTAGGGACTTTCTTGTGAGAATATTGGGTGGGAGTAGATTCTGAGACTAAGAGTTCTTTGTTTTTCCACTACACCTTTCAGAGAAGAACATGGATCACCTTACAGCTTCTAGTAATGTATTTCAGCAGAGACATTTTAAAGCACAACATACTTGCCATGCAAATGACAGAAAGACTCACTAAATAGTTAGGTTATTTTCTTGAGAACACAGAACAAAAAAAAACTGAAGCTATGAATACCAGAATATCCCTCAGTCTACTAGATTGGTAGATTTATTCTTTGTTTATCAGACAGATGCTTTATGTGAACATGCCACAGATGTGGTTTCATCTCCATCATAGGTTAAATTAAACTCAACTTTCTGTAGTTTTTTATGTGGTACATGTACAGTCATACTGTTGTGTTTTTTTTTTAAGCCAGAAAAAATAAACATATGAAACCAATAACATGTTATCAGATATGGCCACTATCTGTATAAGGACAGATTCTTCTGTACTGTTTTAAAAAGCACCAGCCTAATGGCAATATGCTTCTTCTGACAGCAGTCTGGAGCCCTATCTGCAGTATGAATCTCTGTTGCATATTCTGCCCCAGTTCTGCATGCAGATGCTTTATTGACATGAGTGAGCTCCATGCACAGAGCTGGGACAGAATACACAACAGAAAGCTACTTTCACAGTGCAAAAAGACTATGTATGCAGCCTAAGTGTCTTAACAGTGACTTCCAATAAGCACCTTGGCAGTGCATCCATGTTAGCAGTTGATTTAATTGTACTCTAATGTAATGCTATTGTGCTTGGTTATTCAGGCCAGCCTGTATCATTTTGTTTGTTTGTTTAGGCAAGGAACACTGTGAGCCAGGAGCACTTGGTGCTTTGTAGGGTGTAGAGGCAGGCATTTCAGGAATAATATTAATGAGTAATGGATAGCTCACACTCAGTTTGCAGATTTTTTGTGCCATCTCTAAAACACCATCATCTACAACATATAAAGCACAGATAGAAGTAAAATTCCTTGGTCATGTGGAGAGCTTGTAGTGGCCAGAAATTTAGTTAAATAAAAGATGTCAGTTTTCATATCAGTAACTAAATGATGCTGCTCTACAGTTGTCAAAGGGAGTCTTAACAGCTCTCAGCACTAGACAACTAGAGCCAGAACGTCCTCTGGATTTTGAAATTATTTTAAAACAAGGAACAAGGAGACAATACTCAGAAGTAGGTCTGGACCTCAAATCATAGAATACTGAGCTCCAGATTGAGATAAATCTAGTCCTGGACATACTTTAACCATGGAAACTGTTTTTAAAAAACACAATTAGATGTCAGATTATGGCAGACAGATTCTGTTGAACAGTTTCTAGTGTGCCCTTAGCTTCCATCTTTTTCCTTCTTTAAAATGTGTATTATCAAACATTGTTCCCAAACCTTCGCTGAATACAGCCTCTTTTATTTATAAATATTGCTTTTGAGACATTATGCCCTTTATATGATATTTCTTCATAAAGAAACACAAAGTAACAGTTTGTTCTTTGAGAAATTTCCGTAGAACTTGTTATTCCTAGATAGCTTTTGTGCATATTTACTGTCCAGTTCATTGTAACTACTTTGCTCAAAGAATCACAGAACCACCATACAAATCTCTTGAAAGTTTCCATTTGGGAACACTTCTGCAGATTTTGCATCTACTTTGTGCTCTTTATCCATTATTTTATTACTAAGAACATTAGCTTTCTGCTAGTGACTTACTACCTATCCCACAGGTGATGCCATTATAATGGCATCTCTGTGATATTTCAATCTTTGCTGCAAACAATGATCCAGGAAATATAAAACATAGAGTGTGAAAGGACATAGATAATACTTAAAGTAATGGAAACCTTTTTTTTTTCCCAGTCATATTTTTAGCCATAGCAAATCAAGTAATTTGTTCAATTGATGGTGCAAATAAGACCAAATAACAATCAGTCTTCTAAATCAATCCATTTTATGGAGCTGGCAGGTAAGTAGATAAGCTAAATTGATAATGAAATACCTTCCAGCATCTATAAGGCCAAGTCATTATTATATTTAGCACATTATCTGTATTTGATCATGTTGCTTTCTTTGTCCTCTATATATGCATGTATATGTACACACCCACATACATACACTTGTATGCAGCAGTAAAGCACACAGATCTATATATTCAGCTTTTCCTCAGCAAAAATAACACTCATAATAACCTCTTTATATCCATAAGACCTTTTAGATCTTATGGAAGTAAGTAATCTTTACAAAGCCACTATTTGTCATGTGACAGCAATGACAGGACAATTGTTTCTTTTACATCTTCAGTCTGAAGGTGCTGATGTCTTTTCAAACACCCTCCTGCACACATCAAAGGGGCAACAAGAAAAATTCTTGCTGCTCAGGTAATAATGAAAACTTCAAAGGAAATTTTAACAGTCTTGGTGGTGTAACTCAGATTTACACTATGCATGAGAAAAATAGATTCAAATTGTTGATATTTTTAATTTCTGTACAGCTAATTTTATTTTAAACACTCCAAAGGGAAATCTGCTTCAGCTTATAGTAGTGTTTTGGGCCTTAAAACAGGTAGCGTTTGGACTTGATTCAGTTTTCCTGTGTGCATAGCCAATTCTTTTCTGGGGTTTTGGTAAATGGCCATTTCTAAAAAAAAATAAAAATATACAATTAGGAAAGTTTAGGTAAAGATTTTTGAGTATTTAGCAACTTGTACTAGAAACAAAATGAATTTCTGAAATATACTTGTATACATGAAATAACATCAAGTGTTACAGACTGCATCCCCCTTTCATTTACTAGCTTTTGTTTATCTGGTCTCTTCCCTCCTGCCCTACCATAAAAATGGAAGCAGAGACAAAATCGAAGGTAAGAACTCTATGTTCAGCAAGTAGGACACATACAGCTTAAGCACTAGTATAAAAATGTGTTTTAAAAGCTTGAATTCTTAAAAATCATTATCAGAACAGAGAGGAACATAGACCAAAATATCATGATTGAATAACACACTGAGAGACAGTTCAGGCATTCTGAACTGACTCATTCTTAGGTCATAAAATCACAAAACACTGCTGAATTTACAATAAAGATATGCTCTCTTCCCCGTCCTGATATCAGTTCCTCCAGTGCAGGTATATGTTTAAGTATGAGCTCAAATATTCCTACATCCACTAATACTGACATTAATGATAACTGAAACACATGGCATATCTACAAGATTAATGATCTAATAAGGTTAATGGCCACCACCTGTGAGTCAAGTCACCTGTCACACCTAGCAAATGATTCGTTGTGGAGAAGTATTCCTCATCTCAACTATTATTGCTCAAATAACTGCACTGCAGATATAAAATTGATTTATACTCTCATTAGCCTCATGGAGCAGTGCTGTCCATCAACAAATATGCTGCCTAGAGTCCTTAAAAAAAAAAAAAAAAAAAAAATCTGGACCTTAAAACTGCTCACAGAAACCAAAGGGTTTAGGGTTCTGTGAGACACTAGCATTGCTCCCTGCCTTTCAAGCATCAAGGCCTCCTTCAGCCTCACACTTGGTGTACTCTGTGGGCAGGATTCCAGCCACTCCAGTGACGATTTGTTATGATCCAGGGCAAGTTAAAATATTCTGAATTGGCGAAATATCTGTCATCAGTGTAGGCAATATTTCTTATTCAGCTTTATCACACTTGCTGATTCAGGATTCAAGTGTTATCCACTCATTAGTAATCCTGTCTCTATGACTTCTCTTCTACCCTTGCTAAAACAGTTTCATTTCCCACTCTTAATTCCCATAATGCTGCATTGAAATATATTCTTTGTTCCTGACATGAATGAGATTTTCCCCTACATGCCAAATTAGAATTTTTGTAATGTTTTTCACTTATCTTCACCCAAAGCAGATTTAAAGCACTGAGCAATCAAAATAGTGTTACCTTATACTAAGCTTGCAAAGTAATTCATATGGCTACAAAAAATCTATGGAAGCAAATTTTCAGATGCATGTAAGAAATAAGCAAAGATTGAAGGACTTGGTTCATAAGATCCATTTTGTGATATTATTGGGGCTGGGTGACATGAAGGGCTTAAGAAACCTGGTTCATTTCTGAGATGAAAATAATTAAAGATATCAGTAAAGGACATCTAGTGTTTAAGTGGTAAAATTATGGGATGCTCTTCCATCTTCTGGCAACCTACAACTTAGTAACCTGCTGAGCCAGAGGCTGCATTTGGAATATCATTATTAGAAGACATAGCATGGCTATTAGACAATTTAGAGAGACAAAGGCACAAGTTGAACTGAATCTCGCCACCTCTGTGAAGGATAACAAAAAGTCCTTCTACAGATACATCAATAGCAAAAGGAGGGGCAAGGAAAACATCCATTCTTTACTGGACATGGGCAGGAATATAGTTGTCAAAGATGAAGAAAAGGCTGAGGTATTTAACACCTTCTTTGCCTCAGTTTTCAACAGTAAGACAGGTTGTCCTGAGGACAGCTGGCTTCTGGAGCTTGTAGAAAGAGACAAGAATCTGAACAGCCCCCCTGTAATGCAGAAGGAAACAGTCAGTGACCTACTGAGCTGCTTGGATCCCCACAAGTCCATGGGACCAGATGGGATCCACCCAAGGGTGATGAGGGAGCTGGCAGAAGAGCTCGCCAAGCCTCTCTCTACCATCTACCAGCAGTCCTGGCTCACTGGGGACATCCCAGATGACTGGAAGTTGGGGAATGTCACGCCAATCCACAAAAAGGGACAGAAGGAGGACCCGGGAAACTCCAGGCCTGTCAGCCTGACCTCAGTGCCTGGCAGGGTTATGGAGCAGATCATCCTGGGGGCAATCACACAGCACCTACAGGATGGACAAGGGATCAGACCCAGCCAGCATGGGTTCAGGAAGGGCAGGTCCTGTCTGACCAACCTGATCTCCTTTTATGATCGGGTGACCCACCTGGTGGATGAGGGGAAGGCTGTGGATGTGGTCTGCCTGGACTTCAGCAAAGCCTTTGACACCGTCTCCCACAGCATTCTCCTGAAAAAGCTGTCAGCCCACAGCTTGGACAGGGGCACTCTGTGCTGGGTTAGGAACTGGCTGGAGGGCTGGGCCCAGAGAGTGGTGCTGAACGGTGCTGATCCAGTTGGCAGCCGGTGACCTGTGGTGTCCCCCAGGGATCAGTGTTGGGCCCAGTTCTGTTTAATATCTTCATTGATGATTTAGATGAGGGGATCGAGTCCATCATCAGCAAATTTACAGATGACACTAAGCTGGGGGGGAGTGTGGATCAGCTGGAAGGCAGGAGGGCTCTGCAGAGGGACCTGGACAGACTGGAGAGTTGGGCTGATTCCAATGGGATGAGGTTCAACACGGCCAAGTGCCGGGTCCTGCACTTTGGCCACAACAACCCCATGGGGAGCTCCAGGCTGGGCACAGAGTGGCTGAGAGCAGCCAGGCAGAGAGGGACCTGGGAGTCTGGATTGACAGGAAGCTGAACAGGAGCCAGCAGTGTGCCCAGGTGGCCAAGAAGGCCAATGGCATCCTGGCCTGGATCAGGAACAGCGTGGCCAGCAGGTCCAGGGAAGGGATTCTGCCCCTGTACTCAGCCCTGGTGAGGCCACAGCTCGAGTCCTGTGTCCAGTTCTGGGCCCCTCAGTTCAGGAAGGAGATTGAGGTCCTGGAGCAGGTCCAAAGGAGGGCAACCAGGATGGTGAAGGGACTCCAGCACAAATCCTGTGAGGAGAGGCTGAGGGAGCTGGGGGTGTTCAGCCTGGAGAAGAGGAGGCTCAGGGGAGACCTCATCGCTCTCTACAACTCCCTGAAAGGAGGCTGGAGCCGGGGGGGGGGGTTGGGCTCTTCTCCTAGGCAACTATCTGCAAGACAAGACGGCATGGTCTCAAGTTGTGCCAGGGGAGGTTTAGGATAGATATTAGAAAGAATTTATTCACGGACAGAGTGATCAGACATTGGAATGGGCTGCCCAGGGAAGTAGTGGATTCTCTGACCCTGGAGATATTTAAAAAGAGACTGGATGTGGCACGCAGTGCCATGGTCTGGTAACCGCAGCGGTAGTAGGTCAAGAGTTGGACCTGATGATCTCTGAGGTCCCTTCCAACCCAGCCAATTCTATGATTCTATGATTCTATGATTGCTTGAAGCTTCTTGCCTTTGGCCCTTTGGACCTGTGACAGCAACAAGATTCACCACCAGAACATGAAGGGAAAGAGTGCTGCAAAAAGCACAAAAAGCACAGAGAACAGGATTTGATTCATTCAAGTTCATATTCTAAAACTGATGTATCTAATCATCCCCAGGCAGAAACAGGTGTCTCCAGGTAGTAATTTATACCATATGTTTTCACCACTTTTCCTCAGCTGGGAAAAGTAATATATTGGAAGTAGTTACTTTCTCTCTACTATTTTGAGGGTTTGCTAAATAACAAGACTCCCACCTTTGGATAACTGAATAAGTCAAATTTCTCCCAAGTGAACAGCCTTCACTTTATATTGACTGCTTTTATTGGCTGCCTTCCTCAGCTGTGCAAGACAGAGCACTCAGAAATGGCAAAGAAATTGGACCCAATGGTATGGTAATTAATACTTTCTACGGCAAAGTATCTGGCATGCTATGCCATGGAAAAAATCAGAACCATCAGAGATAACCCATTCTCTTTGGAGACACTGGGACCAGAAGAATAACTATACATAATTGTGCCAGTATAATTATAGAGTTTTGTAGACCTAGGAAACCACTAGCAGGAAAATTAACGTGCTCAGTGATTATCATAAGGATTAATTGTAGTTTATTACACCGGGTGATATTACTGTTGTATTCTCCCCATTTTGTTAAAAGACTACCAGAAGTGGCCTCAGTGAAATCCAATTTCACACACCATCCATGAAATATGACAAGAAAAACATTTAAGAGGTACAGATGAATGAACTGTTAGCAATGGCTGTATTCCACTTCTATTACAAACTGCAGCATATTGCTGGATTGCTGTATACAGGCCTAGCCTTGAGAGCCTGACATTCTTCCTTTTACCAGGAGGGGAACAATTTCAGCTCACCCATTGACCTTAACAGTTCTCTGGTTAGGTGGTCCCAGCTGGGTTCATGACAATTCCAACTTAAGACGCACATTACTGCTACAGCAGCAAGTTGCACTATAACTGCTACTGAGGCAAGTACTGCAGGACTGTTTTAAAAAACAGGTCAGAAACAGAAAATTGCCCATGTTTCTACATCACTGTTAGCAAATATATCATAAAAATCAGTGTTAACTGAAGACACTTGGGAATACACAACTGGGAGGTAATTTGTTGAGTTATAACCCCCCATTTGGAGTGAGGAAAAAGGATTGGGAAGAACCATGCTATGAAGCACTATCAAAGCATATTAAAAAGTGACTGAACCCAGTTTTGCATTAGGCACTCATCTGTCTTGGGAGAGATTCACTTCATCCCAATTCACTTTGCAGTTCTGGCTGATTGTATCTTCTACTAGGTTAAACTTAAATCCCTTTGCAGGTGCCAGCACAAGGAATTCCATATTGAGAGCTCATGTGAACTTGTAGTGGTATAGAATTCTACAAACAAATGTTACTTATTTGATCTGTTATTGATCACAGAGTGCTTAGGGACGTTTCCTTATGAAGGAAATCCATTTTGGTGCACTAGAATGCACTGACATCAAAAATAAACAGTAGTAACCCAAATGGTATTCTGAGCTGATGATGTATTTTCTGAAGCAAAGAAAGCCAAAGGAAAATTGTGTTCTGTAACAATATACTCCAGTTCAAGGTGAACCACTTCAGAAGAAATACTGTAAGGGTTAGCCCTGGATTGCAGGAAGGCTGGTCTAAACATTTCCCTATCGTTATCAGTGTTGCAAAATTAGCTACAATAACTGCTCACTATATACACAGAAAATAAGTCAGGTGTTTCTGCTCCCTCCCCCAGTACTGACTTCAGCAATTGTTCTGCAAATGTTCCCAGTCTGAGTTCACAAACTTCAAAAGGCTGTTTTTGATACTAAGCATTTACTCAACTTACATGAGAAACATAATTTATGGAATAATTTGCTTTCCATCTAATTCTTGACAGCCAAAAATCTCTGAAGTGAGATTATGATTAACACCTCCACAGCATGTGACAGACAGCAGGGTAGAAATGCATATGTGCTCAGTCCTTAAATGGCACCTTCACAGATCTGAATCACTGTTTTTATATGGAGTCAATATTACAGTTAATGGAAGCTTATGGAAAGGAGAATAATTGCAATAGATTTTTAGAGAACTTTCTTTTTTCTTCTTATGCCTCGCTTTATTTTATTGTTTGTGAACCTGTTCAACATCCACTCACAGTCTTTTTTATGACATCTGTTTAGTATCATGAAGACACATGGATAGCTTCTAGTCATGCCATAAATTATACTGTCTGCACTGTAAATATCTGCAAAAATCTTGTAAAAGTATGCTTATATATGATGAGGCAAACATTAATCCACTCATTTTTTTTCAATTACAGTCTCTCAAAAGACCTTGTGCACCACTTTTATGTTAACTTCACATACTATGTGACTTATTTACATCAAAACCTTGCATTGTAGAATCACAGAATCATCAAGGTTGGAAAAGACCTCTAAGATCATTGCTCTGAGTGCAACCTCTAAGATCTAAGACCTCTAAGATCATGCAACCTTAAACCCCTAACCACTACACCACCCACCGTAGCACCTCATCTAGCCATCTGTTGAAGACCAGCAGAGATCGTGCTTCCACCATCCCCCTTGGCAGCCTGTTCCAATATTTAACCACTCTTTCTGTGAATAAATTGTTTCTGATATCCAACCTGAACCTCCCTGGCAGAGCCTGACCTCATTTGCTCGTCTTATCACTGGTCACTAGGCAGAAGAGTACAACATCTGTCTCACTACAACTGCTTTCTGGTAGTTGTAGAGAGCAAAAAGGTCTCCCCTCATCCTCCTCTTCTCCAGGCTGAACAGCCCTGGTTCCCTCAGGCTGTCCTCATAACCAGCCTCTGCACCCTCTCTAGTACCTCAGTGTCCTTCTTATACTGCAGTGCCCAAAACTGCACACAGTACTCAAGGTGCAGCCTCACTTAGGCCAAGTATAGAGGCAGATCAGATCCCTGCTCCTGCTGGTCACACTGTTCCTGATGCAGACCAGGATGGAGTTGGCCTCCTTGGCTACCTGGGCACACTGCTGGCTCATGTTCAGCTGTCTGTCAGTCAGCACCCCCTGTCCCTCTCTGCTGGGCAGCTCTCCAGCCACTCCTTCCCAAGCCTGTGGCACAGCTGGGGGTTGTTGTGGCCAAAGTGCAGGACCTTACTGAAACTCATGCAGTTGGCTGCGGCCCATTGATTGAGTCTCTGCAGATCCCTCTGCAGTGTCTCCCTGCCCTCAGGCAGATCAATCTAAATTTACTGAGGGAGCACTCTATTCCCCTCCATCCAAATCAATAAAGATGTTAAACAGTAGCAGCCCCAGCACTGAGCCCTGGGGAGCACCACTCATGACCAGCCCCCAGATGGATTTAGCTCTATTCAGCACCAAGCAGTTCTTTATGAAGCAGAGCACATGCACTTCCAAGCCATGAGCAGACAGATTCTCTAGGAGAATGCTGTGGGAAACCTTGTCAAAGGCCTTGCTAAAGCCAATAACATCCACAGCTCTTCCCTCATCCATTAAGTGGGTTATTCTATCATAGAAGGAGATCAGGTGAGTCAAACAGGACCTGCCCTTCATGAACCCATTTCTGACTGGACCTAATCACCTGGTTCTTGTGCATGTGCTGTGTAACAGCACTCAGGATGATCTGCTCCATCAGCTTCCCTGGTACTGAGGTCAGACTGACAGGCCTGTAGTTTCATGGATAATCCTTCAGTCCCTTCTTATATATGGGGATTACTTTGGCAATTTTATAATCTTCTGGTATCTCTCCAGTGAGCCAGGACTGCTGATAAACGATGGGAAGTGGCTTGGTGAGCACCTCCACCAGCACTTTCATCACTCTTGGGTGCATCCCATCTGGCCCCATAGATTTGTGCACATCCGTGTGGTGCAGCAGGTCACTGATCTGCTGGATGATGAGAGGATTGCTCTGCTCCTGGTCCCTGTACCCTAGCCCAGGGAGTTGTATTCCATCAGTATAGATGGTCTTGCTACTAAAGACTGAGGTGAAGAAGTTATTAAGTACCTCTGCCTTTTCCTCATCTTCTTTTCACCATGTGTCCTGCATCTGTTAAGGGATGGAAGGTCTCACTGGTCTTCCTTTTGTTGTTAATAAACTTATAAAAACTTTTTTTGTTTTCCTTAACCATGCAGGCCAGATTAATTTCTAGTTGGGGTTTGGGCTTTTTAATTCCCTTCCTGCATAGCCTCACAGCATTTTTGTACTTTTCATGAATGGCCTGCCCCTTCCTCCAAAGGTCATAAATTCTCTTTTTCTTCTTGAGAGCCAGCCAAAGCTCCCTGCTCAGCCGGGCTGGTCTTCTGTGCTGTTGGGTTGCCTTTAACACATAGACATGGTCTGCTCCTGTGCCTTCAAGGCTTCCTCCTTGAAGAGCGTCCAGCCTTCCTGGACTCTTCTGCTCTTCAGAACAGATTCCCAAGGGATTCTGGCCATGAGGATGCTGAAGAGGGTAAAGTCTGCCCTTCAGAAGTCCAAGGTAGCACTTTTGCTACTCCCCTTCCTGATATCTCTAAGAATGGTGGACTCTAATAACAATTCGTGGTCGCTGCCCCCAAGATGGCCTCCAGTTGTCACGTCTCCTACCAGCTCTTCCCTGTTCACAAAGAGCAGGTCTAGCAGGGCACCTTTCTTGGTTGGAGTTCATCCACCTCACTGCCCTGGCTGGGATGTCTATAGCAGACTCCCACAGCTCTGTCAGCCTTGTTGGCCTTACCATTAACCCTGACCCAAATAGACACTACTTTGTCAGCATTATAGTCTAGTTCTAGACATTCATAACAATTCCTAATACACGGGGCCACCCCACCATCTCTCCTTCCTTGTCTATCCCTCCCGAAGAGTTGTTAACCAACAAGAGTGGCACTCCAGCTGTGTGAGGTATTCCACCATGTTTCAGTGATAGCCACTCCATCAGAGCTTTCCTTCTTCATCATGGCTTCCAGCTCCCCTTGTTTGGTGCCCATGCTGTGTGCATTGGTATAGATGCAATTCAGATGGGTTAATGATCTTGACACCTTTCTACTGGCACAGGCCCTAATTCCTGTGATGGTGCTGTGATCAGTGCCATCTTGGATCCCTCCCTCTAGGTAAAGGGTTTTAATTAAAGAAATGTTCTGGTTACACCAATGTCACCAGTTCCTAGAACAATGCTCAGGCCACTGCCTGGCCCAGATTTTTTATGATCGCAAAAAACTTCCCATGGAGTAACTTCCATTAAAAAGAAAAGAAAAAATTAAAATTCCAGTGTTAAGCATTCTACAGCAAGTAGTCTGATTATTATATCTTTTCAGTTATATGAAAGTTTTCCCTTATGTCATAGGTTTTTCCAGATGTCAGTGTTGTCATCATAAAGATGACATGTAACATGTTTGATGATCTAACAGTGACGTGTTAAAAAGGGAGACTGCTCCAGCCTTGAAACACAGCATTCCTCTCAATACCTGTTGATTCATGGCCTAAATTAGTGTTTTATTAAAACTAGATTACCTGTGGTAAAAAGCAATGCAAATAAACCAGGAATTTCTGGCTTACAATACCTATCAAGCTGTCTCATGAGACCTGTGTGATCCATTCTTAGGCAATGGTCTCAAGAATGTTCCCGCAATACACCCTAAGGGAAGATTTCCTTGTTAAGCTTCACCCTCGATTTTTTCACAGATCACACTTTGGATATTTTGACAGACAGTTCTTATAGTCTATATAGGAATTAAGAGATGGTTAGGTACATTCCCTCCTGCTTCTCATACGATTTCTCTAGAATTGCTATGTAGAGTTATGCCCATATAGAGTAAGTCCCCATTTTTCTTGGCCCTGAGTAGGCTCCACAGCACATAGGAGGCACAGAATCAGTAAAGAATCTGTCCTCATTAAGTGACATTCTCCCAAATTCTATTCTTAATTTTACCACACTGGGTAGGACGTTGTGATATTGTGGGGAAATACACTGAAAATCATTGCAAAGTTGCAACCAGATAGAAGTTTCACAAATGTATGATGTTAATACAAATTATTTCTGAAAAGTAGACTCAGCAATATAAGTACCAACTATGGTGCTCAGAAGGTTGGAAAGTGATAGCTTTGTGTTTACACAATGGCTATTTCATGGTTAACCTTACTGTTACTGTATTCAACTCACCGTTACAGATTCAAGTAAATAAATAAACATCACACATGGGGGTATATAGAAAATTACTACTTCCATCAGTCTCTGGGATAAAAAGTAAGTATAAAAGTGAAGAACTGCATCAAAAAATTAATTCTTCTGAAAGCTTTTTCAATTTGACTTATGAGAGACATGAATAATACAGTACAGTTTATATTTACATACTTTCACAGAATCATTGAAGAACAGAACCATCACAGTTGGAAAAGACCTCTTAAGATCGCAAAGTCCAGCTGTCAACCCAGAAAAAACCACCATGCCCATGAAAGCATGTCCTGAAGTGAGACGTCTACATGATTTTTTTAATACCTACAGATATTAAAAATTATTAACAGTGGTGGCTCCATCACCTCCCTGGGAAGGCTGTTCCAGTGCCTGGCTCTTTCAGGAGAGTTCAGTGCTTTCCTCTTTCAGGAGAGAAATTCTTCCTAATATCTAGTTTAAACCTCCCCTGACACAAGTTTAGGCCATGTTCTCTAGTCCTTTTACAGCAAATGAGGAAAAAGTGATGGATTAGAATATTTGTTCTGACAAAATATGCTCCTTTGCAGGACCCATTTTCAAATCATTAGAAGTATTACACAATTCAACTGTACATTCAGTATTGACATGGGTCATCAATCAGTATCAGCAATCCAAACAGTTAATTATGTACAGAAAGTTGTTCTTGACAATCATAGCCACTGTACCTATATTTTAGAGTATAGTTGGAACACTCACTTAATTTAAGTCAATCACTTTCTCCTTCCTCCACCTCACACGTCAGAAATAATCTTTAAATCAGCCCTGGTTTTGCTGTAATTCATATGGAAACTGAACACTTTGTAAACATAATTATATACATTTCCATTTTCATTCTGTAGCTAGATTCCTATTGGCACTCCTTTCACGATTTGTATTACAGAGAAAATAGGAAGATTCCTATGCCTGAGCAAACCGTGTTTACTAACAGCATGCAATATGCATGGTCTATCTTTATTCATGCTGGTAACATTCCCACTATTTCAGAAGCATTTATAGACTCACACAAGAGCTCACAGCTAGGTTTAAAGAAATAAATACCAAATATTTATGCTTTTCAGTAAGCTAAGCTGATTTTCCACAATAACACTCTGTATTTTGCTGGATTTCTCTTCTCTTTCAAGTGCAATTCAAATTGTGCTTATGGTTGCCAAGACATTATGAGCCTTGGTGTAGATGGTATTGTTGATTGACTAAGCTTCACCTACCTCTTCATTTGCATCTTTTCTGTCCTGTCAGGTTCTTTAGTATTTACCTTTTCTTCCTGATGATCTTGGGAAGTTTCAAATTCCTTGGAATTGGGAATTAGACAGCCAAAAATTAAAAACAAAACAAAACAAACTAGTATGTCACAGGCTATTTAGTACTGGTTCGCACATTCCGAAGTGTGGCACACATAAAAATAATTTTTATCATCAAGTTCCAGAAAGCTTATGACTTCTAACAGTTGTAACCATTCCTTATCATTGAAAACATCTGTTAGATATTTTAGGTATATCTCTATTTATCTTCCAAATTTTGGCTTCTTTACAACCTAGCTGACTTAGAGGACTACATCAATAATTTGACTCAGTAGGAAGTAATTTGGAAATTACTTGTGACCTGTTGCATGAGTAAAATAAAAAATGCTTTTAATTAGTATTTTTGAAGTCCCTGGAGATACCAATTGCTATGCAACAATCCTTAAAACTATACATGTATGCCTGTTAGATGAAGAACACCCCATGTGGAAACTCTCTGAAAGAGTTTGAGGTGCTCCATATATGTATCTTGGGAAAGAAATGAGGACACATGTTCATATAATTTCATCTGATTTTGAGAGTGCCTATCTCTAAGGTAGTGTGAAGGTCAGATACTATTTAGAACAAGAGACCTGGTACTTGCAGTGTATGGGGCAAGTTTATTTTTTTAAGCACACAAAATTTTTATGTATTTAATCTAGGACTTTCAAGTAGGCAGTATAATTTAGGACTTGTTTGTTAGTTACAGCTGAAGAGCAACCACTGTTGCTGGTCTTGCCAGGGCTATCATTTGCCAAAATAGATCAATAATTGTTAGCAGAAGGACAGAAGTTATGTAACAGAGCTAGTGATTCTTAATAGCAGCTACTGAGCTCTTCTTCAAAAAAACAGCCTGCAAAAAACTTGAGTATTTAATCCTTGATGTGAAACTTGGAATGAATAAATAACAATGTATTAGCTTTCAGATTGCAGATCTGGTAACATATGGGATTTAAAGCAAAAGCTACAAACAATTTTAACTAATGTACACAAACATTCATACTATTAGCCATTAGAGTGTAAGAAAGCCACACTATTCTTACTAAAGTTATATTTAATAGACTTCAGAGAAATCAGATTCTGCTGATGCAAATCACAAGTTTACATCACTTTCCATTTTTTGTTTAAACCTGTTGTTTAATCACCAGATCTCTTACAGGGGAGAAAAGATTTGCTACTGATAATTGTCTGCAAACAGAAAAGTAGAAAAAATAATAATATACTACATTCATTGCCTAGCTAACTTGCAAAGATTCCCTTTTTTGGTAATTTTTTATTTTATATCTTCTGAACAATATTGTTTTCTTTAAGTAATTGTGTTTCAAGAAGGCTGGTAGACGGGTCCAAGCCTCAACAAATGAAATAGCCCCACCGCTATCTTTATTTGGCAATCATCAGTCACAAAAAATTTTGAAACTTGGCCAAATCTTCAAGCAGCATGAATAATCAGGTAAGCCTCTTTGTGTCTGGACACTAAATGCTAATTAACAGGTAGATGCATAAAACTTTTCTGAATAAAGATGTGAAGAACCAAATAATTTTATTGTATAAATTATTGCTGTTATTGCATTATCTCCTGTTGTGATTCAAATTCAGTTTGCGATTAAAATTAAAATGTGCAGCATATCTCTACTAATGAGCTATTCATACACTCAGAAGATGCAAATGCCACATTATTGGAAGTGTTCAGAGCCAGGTTAGATGGTGACTTAGGCAACTTAATCTAGTGAAAGGTGTCCCTACCCGAACTATTTTGTGATTCTACGATGCTTCATCTACTTCAGAGTTAGTGTGCATATTACAAAAGATGTAGAATTGCAGTATAATTTAAAATGCTATTTAATTAAAAAACAAACAAACAAAACCCAGTGATGAATGCAGTGGAATAATGTAGATTATACCACTATCTTGAACATTTCTTACAGTTTTCTTCCCTTGCTTATTGTAGCCGCAGTTAGGATTAAAGTACTCTATAAAATTAATGCACTGTATCACAACAGACCAAAAGCCCAGAGAGCAGCTCCCAAAGGTTGAGGATGAACCATATGCACTGCTAATCAATGTGATTTTTTGCAATACACTCATGCAGTTTCTCACAATCTTTGCCTTTGGGAGTCATACAAATCTATGTTTTTCTTTAGCTTGCCTATCCCTCAGCAGTAAGTTCCATATCTGAATCACTGATTATACAAAAATATAATTCTTTGATTTTTTAAAAACAGCTGTCTCATAGCCTTATCTGACTATCCACATCTCTGGAACTGGGAGAACCAGAAATATATTTTTTCTTTCTAACTACTCCCATCCTTTCGATGATCCATCAAATTCTATCATATGCCTTTCACAGCCATATTTTCAAAAATACATACAAAGTCCACATAATCTCTCCTTGTTACAGGAGCCTGAGCACCCTTCTGTGTTGCTCCTCTTGTATCTTTTCAAATCCTAACTTTCCCTTTAGTGATAGGGAGAGAAGGGAAGATAGATCTGCATATAGTTCTCTAACTGTTAAGATACACCAGGAACTTTACATAGTAACATAGTTTTCTGGTTTCTTTTCTATTACTTTTCTAATAACTTTTACCATTAAACTTGTGTTTTGATCTCTGCTCAGCTGTCTTTTGCATACAACTTCCTACCATAGTGCCAAAATCTCTCTTTCCTGTGTAATAAAATCACACAGGTCAATACTATGTGGGGTCTCCCCACATTTTCACTAACTTTCTCACAGGTTAATATTAATGATCATCCATAGATAGCAATTTTTAGTGAGAGACCTTTTCACAAGTATTTTAGCATAAGCACTAGCAGGTTTTTGTTTGCACTCATTCTGCTTGTTAAGTATAGAATGTACCAATCGCTTGATGTGATTAAAAGGTAATCTCCACACTGTAGGTTGCAGGACTGGATATCTAGACAATAGATATAGAATAAAGGCTCCCGTTCTTTCAACATGAGCAAATTCAAGGAAATTAATCCACTTTTTAAACATCTATGGTAATTTTTCTTATATACACACATGTTCTCGGAAATCCAAGTTATACATGGCTGGAAGAACAAGGATGTGTAAAACTAAAACAGTTATTAATCATTTACATAGATTTCAGCTATCTAAAAAATACTGTTTTCTCATGTTGCTGATAGTGGCATTGCATGTCACTGTAGTCCACAACAAGTAGTTTCATATACATTGAAACAAATATCCATTTCCTGTAGCATGTGGCTCACAGAGCATCACTTCATGTGGCTAAAGAATGGCATGTCTCAACTGCAACTTTTCCTATTGTCAGAACTTTGATGAAACTTATTCCTACCTAGATTTCTTCGGTTCTACTCAGATATAAGCTCAAAAATTCACTCTTCTTTCCACTAAAGTACCTGCATGATCTTATCCTCTACCCAGTCTTCATGAAATTTTACAGAATTAATTTTTTGAGACTTACATGCTCCTGTTGGATACAGTTGAAATTCACCATGAGATTATAAAATTATTCAAACACTTGGACACCATATCACAAACAAGCTTATTTATATGAAGTGTTTACAGTTTCTTCATGCACTGGATGGGTTACAGTTTTGTTTCCCTCCCATGTATTGCAGAATTTGAACTGGGACACAAAAACATTTTTGTTATCAGTAAGTCACTCTCTAATTGCTTATAAGACCTGCAAAAGAAGTAATTTAGCCTATCAGAAACAGAAAACCTCATACTTTTTAATGTACAAGATAAGGGGGAAATACTCTTCCTAACAAGCTATGTCATGCATCACCATGTAAGTCAGGTAAAGATCTATTTTTCTGACTGTCCAGAATTTCACTAAGCTTGAGTGCTTGAACAAGTCTTAAGCATGTCATAGCTGAAGGCTGGTAAGCAAAAGAGGTATTAAGAGGAAATAACCCTGGATGAGTCTGTGAACTGAGCAAGTCACTTTTGCTCTCTTACAGAGAATTTGGAAGAATGGCCAGTTGTCACACTACAACAGTGGAGGAGTGATAACCTTCTTAAAATGAGAGGGAAAAGCCCCCCTAGGTGAGAAGAGTTAATAACAGATGCTGTTTTCTGAGCAATACTTTCTATCTCTCTCTGTGGTATATTTCCCTGGGAGTATGGGGATGAACAACCCTAGGCATAAGACAGTTGCCATACAGGGGTGCAGAGGCAGCTGTGAGAGGCACATAGGCTCAGTCCTGTCAGAGCATCCAGCTACAGCAGAGATAACAGCAGACTGCACCAGAGACACATACAAGCATTGGTGACATTAATACAAGCAAAACAACAAAACTATACAGCTAGCACTCTACATCTGAAGAGCTCTTAGAGTAAGATGAACACTATGAGAGTAGACTTGAAGGCATTTTTAATTTTTAACTGTTCTTTCTCCCCAGATAATCCCCACACTCTTAACCAGGATCTCAGGTGTGTATTGGTCTTGTTTCCCAAATAACAAGCAGTAGCAAAAGAAGAAATCATAGAATCCAAGTCTTGGGTTGAAAGGGACCTTGAAGATCATTGACTTCTAACACCCCTGAGACTGGCAGTGACAGTTCCCACTAGACCAGGTTGCTCAAAGCCCCATCCAACCCATCCACCCTGACCTTGAACACTTCCAGAGAGAGGACACCCACAGCCCCCCAGGGCAACCTGTGACAGTGTCTCACCATCCTCACAGTGAAGAATTTCTCCCTCATGTCTAGCCTAAATCTACCCTCTTCCATTTTAAAGCCATTCCCCCTCATCTTACAACTAGGATGCACCTTGAGTTTGGATAGGGGGTGTTTAGATAGGTTAGCATGGTCTTTTCTAACCAAAACAATTCTATTATTCCATTATTACACCAGTGTCTAAATTCTGAGTTTCAAATAAATCATTATTTTAGATCTTTACTTCAGAAGAGAAATATCCATGGTCCTGTAGAGAAATGAAACACTGAACATAAAAAAACCCAACCTTTACTTTTTTGTTGTTTTTAAACAAAGTCTGCCATTTGAGTCAATTCAATATTAAAGACATCTGCTACTGGTGGATGGAAAAAAAAAAAAAAAAAAAAGGAGGTAAGAGTAAATTTTTTTTCCTTTGGAAACACTCCTAAATTTTTTGTAGCCATGTATCACCAACATCAGAATTTTGTTGGATTTTTGTTTTCTGAAAACAAGGTTTTCTTTTATCTTTAGCAGTGATGTTCTTTTATATTGCACAAAGTACAGCCTTGGGCTTTACAAATGTAAAACAGTTCTGTATTTGTGAATACAGATAGAGCCAAGACAGTGTAACATTCAGACCTACTCTTGCTACACATAATGTTCTGTTTTCAAACAATTCTTCAAAGCATGGTTCCCTAAGTCTGCATGCATATCATAGTGTCCTTATCATAGCAGCAGCAGGCACACTACTACTGAACTGCATGTGACAGTAAAAGAAATCATATGATGGGCTACAGAAGATTAAAAACAATTTTAAAAACCCCACAGATACTACACTGGGCATGGTCTCAAGTTTGCATAGGGGATAGAATATCCATCTCTGACATTACTTACATAGTTAATAATAAACCAAAGTCTATAAACTATGGGAGAAAGACCCAAAAGAAACCTATACGAAGAGGTGATGGTGAAGAAAATCTCCCTCTCTGGCTCTGTTATTGCATCACTGAATCATAAACTCATTTGACTAACGCTTAAAACAAGATGGGGAAACACAAGAAAAAAGGATATGAGAATGAGAGTTATAATAGCTGACCTTAAACTGACAAAAGAGCAGGAAACTTAAGTTAATTAAGATACAGTAGGTAATAGGCAGTAGTATATAATTTCTCATGTAGTTCTCTTCCATCCAATTCTGTGATACACATTTGAATATTGGGTCAAAGCGCACAAATAATTACATTTTACATTTATTTTTCACCTTTAATTGTAATATTTCCTACATTTTACAGATATCTTCTGCAAAAGCAGGTGTTACCAAAATATTGATTCTTTCTTGTCTCCAAAATGATTAAGATATGCCACCGCAATCCTCACTGATACCGAGAGGGATGCTGTTGACCACATGTCCATTGATACGATATTTTTATCTGCTCATACTATGGTCAAAACATACCTTTTTAGTATGTAATATTTAGGTAGATTTCTGCTTTCCCTGAGTACACTTCTCTAGTTTCTGATTAGCAGTCTGGCAGCACCTGTCACTCAGATGCTGTCCTGAGGTGCAGAAGGTGCTTGGCCTGCTCAGCCAGTTGGAACCTTTCTGACTTGTCCATATTTATATCACAAAGGCTATGGCTCAAAAAGTAAAAAGGGGAAGAGACTGCGATCAGCAGCAATAAGATCAGAGCTTGAAATGTAATCAGCAGGCAAGTGGTGAGGAAATGCAATTACTTTCAGTTCACTGTGCCACACAAACCACATATTGGCTAAAGATTTTAATAGGTTTTAATGGTCAAGGGAAAAGGACAAAAGCAATCATGTAGTGTGCTCTGAAAAAAAATCATAACCAAAGACATCAAATGCCATCAGACAGACTCAGTGTACCCCATGTAGGCATATGCATGTAACAGAGATTTATACATTTATCAGAATGCCCAGAGATTCCAGAGGTTATCAGGTCTTGTTTAGCAGCAGGGCTGAAAAAATTGCAAAAATTAATAAACAAATAAATAAAAATTACACCATTCCTAGCAAGAATACCTACAAGTAGACTGGGCATCAGACACCCAAGAAGATCCAGTTCCTGCTAAACTAATAATGCAATGACAAAATTATTATTACGAAATTACAAATTACTTTGCTATTTTAATTAGCATATAAAACAGCAGTGACAATATCTTATTTTAGACACCAATAATAATATTCAGCAGTTTGGCATACTGCACTGTCAGACATTAGAGTTGAAACAAATTCTCTGTCTTTCCCCCAATTAAGAGCCAAGCCTCTAGGAAACTTGTATGTTCTTCACTTAATGGAAGTAAAATTGAGGACATTTTGCCCCTTGTTAGGATCCAGTGATTTCTCACATTCATAATCCCAAACTTTTTCCATTATCTCAATGACAGAGTTATATTCTTAGTGAGATTATTCATTCCCCACCCACCCTCCTTCTAGGACAGTTTGAAATGTGATTTCTCTTTAGTGGCATTTTAAATTAAAAAAGCTAAATGGCTTCCAGTTAGAGCTGAATATAAAGTTAAATAGATGTCACTTGCTCTGTTTCTTCAGGATGAGTCGTCTAAACTGTCAAAACATCTGAGTGATGTACACAAGTAAGAATAATAATTCCTTTTTGGTGATAATTCAATTAAACAATCTGATTAGTCACTGGGGATGACTGTTGTATATTTAATTTTTCTTAGGTATTTTTCATTTTGTTTGGTGGGTGTCTCCCTTTCATTTCATTAACCTGGTTATAATAAAATTCAAACTAAAGAATATTTTTAATTGCAAATAATAATAATTCTTTTAATCGAAAACTGCATGTACCAGCTCAGTATTTGCACACAGTCATATGCTCAGAGAAATCTGTAGTTTAGCTTTATAAGACAGAGAGTTAGAACCTCTCAGTGTTTGTATTCAGCTATTCTGGTAGAATGGGTCTATAAAATCTAAGTAAATTAGGTACCAGCACAAACTGGAGAAGACTTGAACCAGGCCTTTCATTGTATTTATCCCACCTTCCACCAATGACTTGGCCAGATTACTAAATCTATTAGGTAAGGCTGAAAAGATTATCCTGGTGTTGCCCTTCTTTGAGGTGTTCCTTTTCACACATCTCTTCCGTGCATGTCCCTGATGACCTCTGAGCCTGGTGGCTGGTTTCAGTCCAGACTGTTGGACCATATTCCTTGTGGTGACAGTATCAGGCTGCACAAATCCCTTCCTTCTGCACTGCCCCATAACTGGACCAGTAAAATCACTTGTCTTGCTGTGCAGTCAGATAGACCTTCTTGCTGGCATAGCCTAAAAGTGTATTAGTTCCCTGAGCTTGTTACTATCCCATGCTACCTTTGATAAAAGCTGAACCAGCACAGATAGATGGGAATGAGTAGTGGGCAACTGTATAAAAAAAATGGATGAGAGCTGCTCCAAATTTCTGCAGCAGATAGGTAGAAGATGTAAGCTCTATTAGTGCTCTGAACACAGGAAACATTTTAGCATGTGACCCCTTCTTGCTGGACACGAGAAACTCCACTTTGTTTCTTAACATAGGTATTTATAAGAGTTTTTACCTGTTCTGAGTTCCAGCACTTAAAGCATTGTTAGCTTATTATAAAGTCTGTTCAGGTTTGTTGCATCTGGAAAGCTGAATGTACACACTGGGGAACCTGAACTGGCTGCGCAGACGGGATGGAAAGAGGCTCTAGGGTTTCTGGAGGATTCAAAACCATTACTTTTTTTCTTTTTCTCTTGTTTAGATGTCCTGCTCAACATCTATTCAAACAGAGAATCACCTGGACATTCTCTGTTGTCACAGAAGTCTGGCAACCCAAAGAAAAGTCTGGGAACCCAAGCCACTCCCATTTCCTTAATATATTTCATGCAAACACGAATAATCTTCATGCAGTGAATGCTTCCTTCCACTGAACAAACATATCTCTTTCCTGGGTCTTGCAGCCATCCTCAGCCATGTAGACAGAAAGCTAGAAATAACCAGTGCTGGTGTTGAGTCCTGCATGAGCCAGCTCCCACTGGCAGGAATAACCTTGCCTAATGTCCATGATGTTTGGGAGGCTTTTCTCCACAAACATTACCCATTCTTAAGTAGATGAAACACAGAGTGCATGTCCCTGGCAAAATCATGGACACCTGAGCCTGACTGGAAATTTAGATCTCATAAGCCAAATTGCTTTCTGGATTTATTTACCTTACAGTTGCATACAAAGATTTCAGAAGAGTTCAGAAGATAGTAGAGAAAATATATTCAGACCTCTGCTCCTGCAAGAGCACTAAGCACACTTCCAAGTCAGGCTTCCAGATGGCAGAATTTGAAGGCAGAGCTGGAGCTTTGAGTGTTTAATTCCTACTGCATTCAACCAGACAGGACTGTGTGCATGCTTGTAAAGACAAAAGTGTACTTTCAGCCTAACCAAATTATCTTGCTAGCAGGAGTAGGCTGCAAGATTCTGGGTTTTGCACGCATGTTGCAACCAAAAGGATGAGAATCTAAAAGGAGAAGGTAAACCTAAGATCCTGAGGCTAATGCTGCTTACGATGTTTAGCTTCTGGGTAAGAAATGTCAATCAATCTTGTTACAAGGAAATTAACAGGAGATTCCAACATTCATATCAAAACTTAGCAAAGAAAAGTGTGCTTGATGGTATAGCAAAAAGGTCACACATATAGACATTGTTATTCAAAGGGGAGATTTGGGGGGAATAAAAATAAGGCCGTGAGGCTGTCTTTGCCACTGCAATTATGCTGCAATCAGGTTTGAGAGAGAACAGAAATCTACTGAAATCACAGACAGGTGTTGGCTGAAATTTGCCAGTCCATGGAATCATGGGAATCCCTTCCCTTGTTTTGGAAGGGACTTTGGAGATCATCTACTCCAACCTCCCTGCCCTGGGCAGGGATGCTTCTCATGTAGACACGGTTGCTCAAGGCCTCATCCAGCCTGACCTTGAACACTTTCAGGGAGAGGGCATCCACAACTTCTCTGTGCAGTATATTCCAGCATCTCACCACCCTTGTACTAAAGAACCTATTCCTAATTTTCAGTCCAAATATATTCTCCTTCAGTTTAAATCCATTTCCCCATGTCCCAACACTGAACACTCTTATGAAAAGTCCTTCTCCAGCCTTCCTGTACTTATTCCTATACCCTTCAGGTATTGGAAGGCAGCCATAAGGCCCCTCTGGAGTCTTCTCTTCGTCAGGCTGAACAATCCCAGCTCCTTCAGCCTCTTTTCATAGCAGAGGTGCTCCAGCCCCTGTATCATCTTTGTGGATCTCCTCTAGACTCATTCCAACAGATCTATGTCCTTCTCATTGTGGCAGCACCACGACTCAATGCAATATTTGAGATGGGGTCTCACAAGTACAGAGTAGATGGGAAGAATCACCTCTCTTGATCTGCTGGCCATGGTCCTCTTGATGCATCCTAGGATACAGGTCGCCCTCTGAGGTGTATCAGTGCCTGCTGGCTCATGTTGAGCTTCTCATCAATCAACACTCCTTCTCCTCCCAAGTCCTTCTCCTCAGGGCTACTCTCAACTCACGCCAAACCCAGATTCACCTGACGCTGAGTTTAAAAGTTTCCAAGTGTTCCCTAATGATAAGGGACACATTTGCAAATCAGTTTTGAGCTGACTGATAATACGTTACACTGTATTTGTACAACTGTCCCATCTGACCTTTTTTATTTTTTTTGGTGAGGACATGCAGTGTGTGACATGAGTTGTCAGACTGCAATGTGTAAATCATTTCGTGGCAGAAGCCTGGCACACACCCAAGCTGGAAATTCAGTGCATTGTGGGCTACATGTGTGACAATTGTTGCTGCTGAGTGGGGTACCTAAGGAAAAAATAAACTTGGGTGTCCCTAGTTTACAGTGGAATAGTGCTCAGGCTATGAAGCTAAGAGTCTGATAGACACATCCCTTTCCTTCTCCAAAAGAAAAAATAGAGTGTACAGGCACTGGATAAATTACTGTTCAGCAGCTGTTCAAAATCTTTGTATGCCTAGTCACATGTGGTCATAAACACTAGCTTTCCAATAGGTTACCACAGAGTGGCAAGGAGAAATACTGCCTTGGTTTTTTCATTAAGTAAGTGTGATTCTGTATTGGAGGTTTTGATGGGATAGGAGTTCACAGTCTGTTTATAATTAGTAATGCCAACAGTAAGTCTGGACATGGGAACAGGAGTTTTTATTTTTCTCCTCCTAATACAAGCCAGAAATATTTTCAGAGTTGAGAGAGATCTTGATTTCTGGTAAACTATTCAGCATGCCGTTAATTGCATTCAGCTTTAGTATCATCTCACAAAGGAACACTGTAATTTAGCAAAACGAGTACTGGTGGATGGCCAGAATTTGAATTTTGTAAAATATCATGTTACCCTCAGAAGTGATGTCTCTGTGCTATTCTGAGGTCTGAACATTCAGATGAATTAGAAGACCTCAATTTGCTAAAAGACTATGCAGCTGGAGAGTGAAACTTGCTTGTCATTGCCAAAAAGCAGCGCAGAGCATGGTCCTTTATATAATAACATGAGATTTTAATGGGATCCAGAGTTTGGTGATAAATGTTTTCTGAAATGGATGTTATCATCTCAGCTTGTGACAGAGCAACTGATAGTAACTTCGAGATACCATCTAGGCTGCCTTTAGTCTGTTAGACTTATTGACCCCAAGTGTTTTGATTGGAGGCAGTGATGTGCATACAACTGACTCACAATAGACTGTGCATGGTAGGTTTGCAGTATGGTTTCTGTCTGTGCCATCCAGTCAGGCTTTGACCTTGCTCAGGAGACAGACAGTCAGAATTTTCCAGCACTTTCTGTGCACTAGCCCTGCCTAAAAGGAAAACTATATAGCTAGGGAGATGAGTCAGCCACTTTTCACGACTCCCAAATATTCCTGCAAGAGTAGACTCCAGAGAAGATTGTAACAGGAGACGCATATCATCAGGCTTTCCCAGAAGTTGCTTCATGTGCATTTGTATCAGTGATACTACAGGACAGGGTAGCTGGTGTCTGGAGGGTCAGGAGACAGACAGTATAGAATATCCAATACTTGCTATAGTTACTCACAGAGACTGCAAAAATAATTACTGAAGTGGTATCTGAAAAGTTATTGGCAGATGCAACATGTTCTTCTTGTGGAGGTTTTTTTCCTTCCAGGGAAAGCCTAAGTGTGGGGCTTAGCACAGTACTAACTAGATGACTTTCAGGGTCTTTTCTAATCCAAACCATTGTATGATTCTGTGGCATCATACAAACCCAAGGAGATCACCCAAGCCAATCACTGTTCTGCAGTCACAAATCCCTCAGAGATAATAAGCAAACTTGCCAGTCCTGGAAACATGCAAATGTTCAGCCAACTTATGAGAAATGTTAAGGTCTCAGAGGTCTGAGGTCACAGGCTGGACTGCCACAGGACTTGGGGGTGGTGGTAGATGAGTAGTTCAACATGAGCCACCAGTGTACACTTGCAGCCCAGAAAGCTAAACATATCCTTGGATGCATCAAGAGAAGCATGGCCAGGAGACCGAGGGAGGTGATTCTCCTCCTCTACTCTGCTCTCATGAGACCCCAACTGGAGTCCTGCATCCAGTTCTGGAGCCCCTTTTACAGGAGGGACATGGATGTGCTGGAGTGTGTCCAGAGAAGGGACACGAGGATGATTAGAGAGCTGGAACACCTCTCCTATGAAGACAGACTGAGAGAGTTGGTGTTATTCAACCTGGAGAGGAGAAGGCTCCAAGACCTTATTGTAACCTTCCAGTATCTTGTAAGCCTACAAGAAAGCTGGTGAGGGACTTTTTAGGATATCAGGTAGGGACTAGGGGGAATGGATTCAAACTAAAGGAGGATAGATACAGATTGGAAGTCAGGAAGAAGTTTTTCACCATGAGGGTGGTGAGATACTGGAACAGGTTGCCCAGAGGGGTGGTGGAAGCCTCATTCCTGGAATTTTTTAAGTCCAGACTGGACAGGGCTCTGAGCAACCTGATTTAGTGGGAGGTGTTCCTGCCCATGGCAGGGGGCTTGGCACTAGATGATCTTAAAGGTCCCTTCCAACCCTGAAAATTCTATGATTCTAATTTTAAGTTATATTTTCAATTACTGCAGGCAGTTTCCCACAATGCAGGCCTGACCATTTGAATCAGTTCCCTTGTCCTGCTTTTACTAGCTTGCACTTCTTGCCTAGTAGGCTTCTCCACAGATAATAAGATAATTACACTGGCTGTGATTTCACACTGTTGTACAATAGACAAGTTTCCTAAGCTAATGTCAGGTCAAAGAAATGCTGTGTATTTTTATGTAGGTTTTTTAAAGACCTTCGCTAGTAATAAGCATTTTGATTGCTCAATATCTTATTGATTTTCTTGAATCATAAATGTGGAAACAACAACAACAAAAATCAGGAAGAGTGGCTTTGTGAAACCCCCATGAAATGCTATTGTGTATCAGAAATGGTATTTGTTAAGATCTTTGGTACATCTGCATACTGAAGAATGTTTGAATGTATGCATGAATCCAAAGCCAAAGTGCTTCCTCTGTTTTGACTTTTTTAAATCTTTTATTGCTGCACCATCTTACATCAGGTGTAATGGATACACCTGACTATTATTCACCATAGTAATAAAATGAACTAAAGTGCATAACCGGAAATACATGTTTGCATTAAGAGAAAGTTCCTTGTATTTCAACATGTCCTGGTTTGGGCCAGGATAGAGCAATTTTGCTTTCATCTAAGTGTTTTGTAAGTAGCTATACTTACTTGCTTAACATCAAGTTTCTCAGTCAGTATCTGCTTCTAGGACTGATAATGCTCCATAGACTGATAGAGACTGGTATGCAGACCAAGGCCACTGCTCGGTTCTGAGGAACATCTTGAGATGTTCCAGAAAGAACATCTTGCTCCAGAAAGAGAAAAGAAGTAGAGAGGTCACACCTGCAACCCTCCTTTAGGGAGAAGCGGACAAGATAAATGTCCAAAATTGACTAAACAGAGTATTCCATCTCATACACATCATACTCAGTATAAATTTGAGGGATCACAAAGGTCAAACCCCTTCTGCCCTCTTCCTTTGGCCTTCTGCCTTCACCTGTCCCTGTTTGCTTCAGCATCCTGAGAGGATTCCATCTGTTTGTCTGCCTGTGGTCCTGATCCCTGCCAGCCTGAATCTGTGTGTTCCTGCCTCCAGTTCCTGACTGCTGCTGACTCCAGCCTGGACTTTCCCAGGGCTGCCCTGCAGCCCTGGTGGTGATGTGAGAGTTACTGGGGGAAAGGGAGAGGAACGTGGTATCAATTTTCCTGTATATTTGTGTATATTTGGTAATTTTTTCCTTTTAACATTGCTGTTTCATTGAACCTGTGTAGTTTAGTTTCCAACCCATAAGTCTCTCTCCCTTATTCTCTCTCCTTCCTTTATCAGGGAAGAGAGGAGGATTAATAGAGAGCATCCATCATTTGGTTTAATTGCCAAGCCAGCATTAAATCATGACAAAACCTTCCTGATCTGGAAGAAAAATAGATGCAGTTATCCAACTGCAAATCATCGTTAACAAGGTATTTCTACAGCTCCCCACTGCGCATACCATAGTCTGCACACAGCAGCTCCTCTTGGAATCCTACTGCCGTAATTCCTTTAATTAGGTACCTTTTGTCTGCTGAACCATTCTGATGATAACTAAGCTATAGGCACAGAGACTTTTTGAAGAAATAGTTTCTCTACAGGCAGTGTCCAAAAAAAAAAAGATACTACTACAGACTCAGGAAGGACAAGATGGCTCCTAGGGCTTGTAGCCAAATCAAGTATGAACTGTGTTCCAGAATGCCATTGCTGAATGAAAGATTAAATGATTCATTACTATTGTTAATAAGACTACCTCTATATCCTCAATTCATGTTCCAAGTCCCAAAACAGTGTTCAAAGGATTATAAGGCTGCTCACTATTGCTCCTCTCTATATTTGAAGTGTATTTGCCTCAGCTGAGATACACAGCAGGGCTTCTGCATGAAAGTGATACTTGTGTACCTGGCCAATTCCCTTTCCAATTGTTGGCCACCCAGGTTTAGCAAGCTGGATTTCTATACCTTCACTGTCCATGTGGTACAAGTTGAACAGAACACTGATTATTCAAATAAGGTACTTATTTGTTCAAGTACTACCATCCACACTGCTCAGTGGTATGCCAGTGAGAAACAGTACTTTGGAACAGGAGAACTAGCAGATGGTGGAAAACCTTTGGTTTACTCACAAGCGTCCAGCTATTATCCTGCAAAAAACTTGTAAATGTCTAGCCCTGTCAATCAGCAGATAAAAGTCAATAAGCATATTATTTAAAATCCACTAGTACTCAATGAATGCAGAAGGTAATAGCAATCCTGACAAAATTAAACACCCACGTAAGAATTTTAATTTTCAAAACGTGTTCTCTTGAAAAAGTAACCTAGCATAGCAATAAAATACAGCAGTTCCCCACATGCTGCTCTGCTCAGCACTCACAAAACCCCATAAAAGCACTCCCTGCTCCCAGCTGACCTGGTAGCACAGTATTCTCTGGGTAGCCCACTGACAGCAATGAGGTGTGCGTGTGGTGTTAATAACCAGCAAAGGTCCCCAGCACTTTCAGGAAATACTACCATGACTGCTTTGTATTACACTCCTTCTTAGCACTGCTTAAAGAAATGATTACTTAAGTACTGTGAAATCCCATTCCATATGCAAGCTACTTCCCACCAGAGACACAGAAAAAAGGAGCGATCCAGGAGATTACGTGGGAAAAAATGGAAACAAAGAAGGAAAATACTTTATTATTCTGAATTTCTGAGCAACATTGTGAAGAGTAGGACACCAATTTCTACATTTCTGGGAACCACAGATTATCATCACCCACATGCCACCGGAAAGCTGATTGTCTCTACCAACATGACACAATTTCATGTTTAGCATACAGTTTCAACACCCTGACTAATCAGCTGCCTGCTGCTCATAGCTTTCACAGAACCATAGAATGGCTTGGGCTGGAAGAAACTTTAAAGATCATCTAGTGTCAAACCCCCTGCACGGGCACATTCAACCAGGTTGCTCTAAGTCCTTTCCAGCCTGGCCTTGAACACTTTCAGTAACAAGGCATACACAACTGCTGTGGGCAACCTATGCCAGTGTCACTGGTATACCACTGTCACACTAAAGAATCACTTCCTAGTGTCTAACCTAAATCTACCCTTTTCTAGCTTGAAGCTATTACCCCTTGTCCTATCATCACATGCCCTTGTAAAAGTCCCTCCCCATCTTTCTTGTAGGTCTCCTTCGGTTACTTGTAGCCTGCTATAAAGTCTTCCATGAGCCTTCTCTGCTGCATAACCCCAATTTCCTCAGCCTGCCTTCCAAGGAGAGGAATATTTTTGTAGTCCTCCTCTAGAACTGCTCCAACAATTCTATGTCCTCATATGGTGGAGATTCCAGAGCTGAACACAGTACTCTAGGTGGACCTCACTAGTGGCTCTCACTGAACATGTCTGGGAACATTCTGTGCACCACCAGACAGAAGATGTCTCCTGAGAGCAAGGGGAGGTAATGTCGTAGAATTACTAAATGCCAACAGGACTACAACACAGTTTGCATGCTTAGTTCTCACTGCAGAACTTCCCTTAAGCCTACAGGATTTCCTTCCCAGAGCAGGTATCTACTTCTTTGCTTTGGGTTTCTTTTTTTTGTTTGATTTTGGGTTTTTTGCAACTCATGGACCAGTGAAATTACTCTCTCCATTTTCAAGGCAGCTGACCCTTACTTCCCTCTTTCTCCTATTCCTCCCCTTCTGGAGGTCTGGGGGAGCACACTGCCCCCAAAAGCCTATTCCCCTCAGATTCCTTACATCAACCTACTGTCCCCACCCAAGCTCACCAAATACAGCCTGCAAGCCCAGACCATGAGCCAATTAAAACATTTACAACTCAGTGTTAAGCTTCCCCCAGCCCTGCCAGCCCCTTCTGCTCTGACCCAAGGGGAGAAGGCCAGGCCTAGGGACATCCACCTCAACTTGGACAGCTGAAACACCTCAGATGACTTTCCTGGGGTTCAGAGAAAGACTTCTGTGTGGTTTTGATTTCTCCTCTGGGTTTTAAAAATAGGTATAGCTCAAAGGCACTAGTACTTGAATTCACTCATGCACCCTCACTACAGAGAAAATAATTCATCAGCACTTGGATTTTGTTAGCTGAAAGCTAATGGCAGTGTCAGCTTATCTTTCCACCTAAAGTCAATCTTCTAGGGAATCCTAAATGACTGTGCCAAGTTGCTAAGTATATGGCTTTTCTCCAGAGCAAGCCAACACCTCTTTGCTGCCTTGTTGGCATCAAAGGGTGCACAGACTGGGGCACAGTTAAGGGGACAGGCAGAAACAATCTTCCAGCTCCCTGGATCTTGCAGGGAATCAACTCAGAAAAACCAACACCTAATATTCATCTGTGCTCAGGGACATTCCAGTGCTAGTGCAAAGTAGCAGCAAACACCATGCTGCTGCAAACACCATGCTTCTGCAGCTTGTAGAGGTTCATATGTTAACTAGTAAGGCAAAGGAAGAAAATGTTTGCAAAAATCCTCAGCTTGTCACCTTAGGTAACTCTCAGAAGTGGTGTGACAAAGCTGTCTGAATATGAGTACACATCGGTAGGTTTGCTTTCCGTTCCAATTACAGTCTGGCAGTGTGCCTGGATGTGATTCAGTGCAGCACCCTTGCCCTGGCCATCCTGCTGTCCATCTCCTCAGCAGCAAGGGAAGCCCTCGGTTGCCCCTCTGGCACGGGGCTGTGCGGCTGCACACTGCAAGCAATCAACGTGAGCCCTCCTCTCAGCCTTTCCTTTCCTACCCAACTCTGGCAATCAGTGGGGGTGTCTGTGCTGCCCAAAGAGTCTGCAATAACAATCACATTGTCTCTGAACAAGGGCTCACGCTATCTCATTTCTTGAGCCAGAAGCTCTGCAGTGCTCTTCACTTGTTTTCTCACAGGCTACGTGACAAAAATAACCTTCTCAAGGGCACACAGCCTGCTGGTGACAGAGTCAGAGAAATAAGTTGGGTCTTTACAATTGCTGGCCCTGCTGCCTCCTGGCCTTTTTGCTGCTCTCCATCTTTCTCTTGAATCTCACTAAGCCTCCCTAGAGTGAACCTGCAGGCGTGTGACTACTGGAAAGGGCAAGAGCAAGCCAGAGACAGGCACAAGGCAGAACAGACAGGTGTCTGTAGCATGTCCCCTGCCCACCTACATTACTCTGTTGGCACAGTAATGCAAACAATATTATAGCTTCAAGCTTTTCTGTATAGCAGCTGTGAAAGTCACGGAGGCAGGGCAGAGAATGGCTGGGAAGAGTTCAGCTGATAGTGCAGCAGAAGCACAGCAAAGGATAAGTCTGCACCGACTGAAACCTTAAGCATCAGCAAGCCCTGATCACTTGCAAGTTCTTCACGACTATGTTGGATTTCAAAGCATTAACAGGTTGAATGAATGAGATCCCCATCCTTGTAAAAGGTGGATAAAAGCAACCACATATACTTTTCAAAATGTGGAAAGCAGGCTTTACCTAAATATTAAAGTTCTAGCGGGAATTTAAGTTATAGTTCTAGTCATAAACTCTTCATATTCACGCTTTTATAATGAACCAAGACTTTTTTCCCATTTAACCTGTTATACTTCATTTTTGCAACATAAATTAAGCAAAACTTAATAACTAATAAATACCAGCCATTCTTATTCCAGCATGAAAATGTGAACACATTCAGTTGTATGTCTGTGGTTAATATAATACTTGCACACACCTTGCTATGACAGTATCTTCCTGGATTAACATCATCTCTTATTCCCTCTAGCTGTTTAGAGAAGACCAAGGTGAACTGTAAGCCAAATAAATGTGTTCCATTACAAAGGCCATTAACACAAAAAGGATTGCTTTCCAAAATGTTTTCGTATTAGTTTATTTGGGTTTTTTTCTGGCACCATGGCATTACAGCTAAAATATTATATTATATAGAGCATATATATGCATCACTATTCTTTCTTTCTGTCTTTAATATGCATGCAATGTCTATTTCTTTATTATATATAAAATAGCTCAACTGTATTCGTTGTATACTAGTCAGTTTCCATCCTAAGCAAACACTAATGAATATATCACAGTAATACACATCATGCTGCCTGTAATTTTGAAGCTAAAGATCATGCCCCTGTCTCACTCTGGCCTTTGGCAAGTCACATCTAATTAGCTCACTAGCAGTAATGAAAGATTCCTAGCCAAGTGCAGCATGCTTCAAATAACATCCTGTGTACCAAGGGCACCCTAATAAATTTCGGTAATACAGGTTTACAAGTTATTCCCTTCCAGGGATGAATTCATCCCATTACTGGGGTTCTATTACAAACCTTGTCTTGACTACTTTATAAACAGTATAAATAAAACTGGACTGAATCTCACAGACCTGAAAGAATTTCTCAGGTTGATTTGTGCCTCAGAAAATCACCACTTTTGTAATATAGCATCTTTTCTACATATGCTTCTAATTATGCAGAAAGAGATTATTTGTTCTGTATGCAAATTTAATATTTAAAAAATAATAACAATCCATCTTTGAATCTTTCATCTATAAGAAACATATTTCCCAGTGCCCTGCATGTTTGCCTATATTTAGATTTGCTGTGTGATGAGAAATAAATTAAATCTTTTTACTTTGGTTTATTGTTCCTTTTAACCTTACTATGCACTGCCTAATATTCAAAGTATTCCTCAGTCATATATACTACATGTCATATTGCTGCTGTTATATGATGTATCTTCAACCCAGCTGACACTAGGAACTGAACTGGCAACCTTTATCATTTAAACAGTCCCTGCATACCTCTCCACACCCTGAACTAAGTAAAAAATCTTGTTAATGGATAGACTCATGTTCAAGACAAATCACACAGACTCTCCAATAGATCAGGTGAGAGGATTTTTAGGGAATCAAAACCACTAAAACCATGTGTTACATAATTTTCAAATTTGTTCACTCATTGCCATGCAACTACCAATACCAATGAGAACTGATGGGAAGAAATCCACTGCATCTTTTTCAGTTTAGCTCCAGTTCCTTTGAGCTCCTGTCAAACTGTCTTCCTTTCTGGTCCTGAAAATAATGTTTTGGCAGTGTGGTAGGTCTTGAGAAGCAGCCAGCAAATGGCAAAACTCTTCTTTAGTGCTTCCTTTGTCAAGAAATCTAACAAAAATACAGTAACAGTAATATGTCTAAGATTGAGTGCTACTATCCAGATAGAAATGTACCCAAACTGTGGGAGGCAGGAGGAGATAAATGACATAACCTTTCATTAGCATGGCCTGGTAAAAGCTGAAAATGGGGAGGACAGTGAGCAAAAAAAGAAGAGATGTGAAGTCTACTACACTAGAGATCATCATATAAAATAAAACTTGCTGTAAGGATAAAGGAATTTTCTGGTTGTGCAATGCTTCTAACAGTATCTGATTACAGGAAGCAAAATGAAAATATTGGCACCTGAGTTCATAGTTTGTTGCCACTATACTTTCACCTTCTCCCAGTTTTGGGGGGTTTTTTTAGGTTTTTTTGTTGTTTTTTTTTAACCTTTACTCACCAACTGATGAATATAGCAACCACTCTGCATCTGAATATACCCATGCTTACCAAAATCACCTCATTTTCATAAGCATTGTCCAACTGCCAAAACAACTCAGATAATAAGGAATCAGAATTACTGCTGCTGGACCTCCAGCTTCAGCTTTGTGCCTAAGGAAAGTTTCATTTAAAAGGTTTTTAAAAAAAAAACTCAGTTTTATATTTCGTGTGTTTATATTTCCAGAAGTTTAGTATTATCACCCTGATTTTGACCTAAATGGAAGCAAGTCATGTAATCAAAATTATTTTCTAAAACCTTTTCTGAGGTGTTTTCTGTACATTGTCTGTAACTACTCATGCTTAATTCTAGTGTTTCAGACCACAGCTTACTCGGATGTGATCACCAGTTAACAAGAGGCAACATCCATCCCCAATGCATGTCATGCATTTTCTTCCCAGTTCTCTCTCTTGGCATTCCCCTGCCTAGCTTACAGTCTCTGGTGGTTTAAAAAATGCTTCATCCTCTTAGGCAAGAGAGAAAAATGCTAAAAATGTCTTTTCATTGGCTCCACTTTTTAAGAGGTCAGAGTAGTGGAGAGGATTTTCTGTGATACAAGCTTGAATAAATACATGGACTCAAATGCCCTCTTGTGTTTCCTTACCTAAAGCTAAGAGAGGCTCAAAAAAATACTCAAGAATATGCCTATATAGAACATTACTAAGGAACATGGAATGCTAAAGAAAATATTCTTACAAAAATAATAAATGGCATAGCAGGTACAAGAACAGAAAAGAGCACAGAGACATTAAAAAATATTTTCTGGCTTCTTTGCAATCACTATCACATTTCACAGCATGAAAAATACACTAAAAAATTTCTAAGCTGTTTTGATCACTTGTCCTGCCTCAGAACTGACACATTGATATATGTTACAATATAAATTAAGAAAGCATCAGCAGAACAGAAGCACTTATAAAACAGTTTCAAATGTGACATTTTTGGTTTGGTCCATTTTCTCAAGTAGCATCTTTGAAAACAGCAATAAAGGAAGATTTTATGTAAAACAAAACCAAAAACCAACCACAACCCCACAACCTTAAAAAATCCCTTTACAAGCAGCAAGTAGTTTGCATTAAACTGGTATTCTTTCTTGTCAGCTGAATGGGATGACTTGTATGAGAATGAATAGCCCCTGTGGATCAAGATCAAGGGGTCAGGCCCTGACCTGTGGCTGGCTATGCTTTCACAGTAGGAGATTGTAGGCTGTTAGATGCTAATGTTAATATTTAGATCCAAATTTAGGATAACTTGTCTGGGGAAAACAATATGAACAATAACACCAAATCTGTAATTTATTTATAAAGGAGGAAGATACTTTGAAAACAAACCGACTTTGGAAAAATGAGTCATAGTTTGCATGTAGTGGTTTGCAAAGTAAACACTCAAACCTTCATGTGCTTTTCACTAGGGATTTTACTGACATATCCAGCCTGTCAAAAAGATAAAAGTCAAAAGCTGGGTACAAAGCCCATGGGGCTTGCATGACTGCAGCAGGAACTGGCTCTCTCACAGCACCCACCAACTCTCTCCTTGGCTGGTAAAGACACCCAGCAGTGTCACTTGGGCTGTTCAGACTGCAGAAGTTCATCCCCACTCAATTACTCCTGCCTTGCTCTATCCTCACATTTTTGACAGACAGCTCCCTGCAGATCTCCATTTTAATATTTAACAGCTGAACTGGAGCAGTTGTTTGGGGACAGAAAGAGGGGTTTTAGTATCTGGGAAGTTTTTGCCTGGAGACAAGTGTGACTCTCCTATTGAAGTGGTTGGTTTACAGTTGCTAGTGATTTTACAGAGATTTAAATGTTCATTTTTAGGTTGCAGTTTTGGTGTATTGAGGTGGATGTATCCCTTGACACTTTTCACTTGACACTGCAATTGTTTCAGTTCTCTGGAGGGTCAGAAGGATTGCTTTCAGCTTGCAGTTCTTCTATATTCTTCTTTTCTTCACAGCCATAAAGGTTCACTCTTTGAAATTAAAGAGTTCTGTTCCAAGGGACCTACTTGATGCCCATCAAATTATAAGTTAAATGAGCCTATTACAATGGGATGGGGTGGACTGCTTTTGGATCTGCCAAAATTCAGAACTTGATATATGTACAGATATGTGTCACAAATACATGCTGACTCAGGAGCATGTTTGGTCTCTCTTGAAGTGGGACAGTTTCTTTGGCCATTGTATCTTCCATGGCACTCTGAGCTCTGCAGCAATCTACATGGGTGGCTCTCAAAATCCACAGTCCTATACTTCTCCCTCCCTCTGCTGTGATGGAGTGTTCTTTAAAATCTCAGAGACTCATGGCTGGTTCTTTCCTCCTCTAATATCACAGTAATAAGCCAAGTTCTGTCAAAACAATACCTGTTTAACAATTTCAAGATAGAAATTCAGAAAACCCAAAGCAGGGTCATTGGTTATTTTCTCACTTATCCCATCCCACAATCTCAGACAGGAGCTGCCTGTCACATCTGATAAAGCTCTCAAAAGAGAGGAAAGACTGAAATGTGGACTTAGATAGCTCCCTAGACAATCAGGAGGTACAGCTGAAAATTGTCTTTGATGAGAAAAATCCCTTTCTAAAAGGCAGAATCATAAATAATTGATGCAGCTATTTGGTTCACTAATATTTAAAACTACATCCATGATTAATAGCAGAGAATGGCTGGCTCTGCTATTATATTTTTATTCTATTGTTTTTCATTAGTTACTGTGTTATAGTCTTATACATCGATGTCTTCTCTATGCTCTTTGTTAAATTTTGCCTTCCTTTGTTTCAGCTGCTCATGAATTGTGCATGTTTCCTAGATAAAAAGCTATATGGAATTCCATAAAGCGTGAAAGAGCAATTCCCATCAGATAGCTGATGGATATGACCTAATAACCTGCTTTCTTCACTCAAAATTGGAACTAAGATGTCATTTCTCTTTTCTTGTTATCCTCTCACTTGATCCAAAGCCTTCTGAGTTCAACAGAGCTCTTCCAAGTGGCTTGTTTTCTCTGGTATGTCCAGTGGGAACCTGACTGAAGTACAGATGCAGATCACTGATAATTACAAGTTCTTTTAACAGCTTTGAAGGAAGAAAACATGTCTCTGAATTAAGCACTGAACTGACTGGCCAAAACAGCAGACCTGCCAGCTGTGAGAAATGGGTATGCATATTTGCAAAGAAAGAGAGTACAAGAGTTATCACAATCACACTTTCATGTGCAGAACGATAAATCTTTTGTATCTCTGGTGTCCTATTATCACTATAGATGCAGCCATTCCTGTGGTTAACTAGATATTACAATTATTCACAGAAATACTCAGATACAAAATTTGGTTTGAGTTACACAATTATCATAATGAAGCTGGGCACTCTTCTGAGTACACTCAATGCAGATACAACTTGCATGATTGTGTAGTATTAAAACATCTGATTATCTTAAAAGTATATAATTTTAACTTCTTAATAGTAAACCATTATAAAATTTATTATAGTGTAATTATGCATAACTTTCTAAATCTGAAATCCTTGGTGTTTAAAGAAATAGACATCCAACATGTCTACTCAACATAGATAAGATAGCCAGACTGTTATTTATTAAACATACTTGCTATTGGTTGTTTTTGTTGATGCAATATCAAATGATAGGAGCAAAAACAAGTGAGGATTTAGAGAAGCTGAACAGTGAAAGGGATAGTAGGTTGGGTTTTTTTTTCATAGAATACATCTTGCTATGGATGCAATACCAGGAGAAATCTTATAGGTCCCTGACTTAGTTGGATATTTCTGTTCAGTTAAGTTTTCAAGTATACATGCAGTCAGTAAAACTTTTAAGCATGTGCTTAATTCTCACTGCCTTAAAACCTGTAGTGAATCTTATTTTGGCTCAGTATCTCTGCGGGAATCTCACTGGAGTGTTTTTCATGCCCTAGATAGATGTTGCAAGTTGCACTTTCAAAAGAACTATTCTTTCAACTGTATGAACTTTCTGTGTATTGGTACTCTCTGGCTGTTTCAAATATTGGCCTCACAGAGGTGACAGAACAGCTTGACTGTGTTCACATATCTTTGGTTTTATTGTAAAATAAAGCAGTAGGTATAGTCAAAGTAATGGTTTAAAACACGTTGGAGGTCTTGGGTGTAAAAAGGATTCATTATTTATTTCCTTTTTGTCATGGCCGGATTTGAACATTGAATTTCAGGTGCACTCTGATAAGTGAACCTAGTCAGCCATGTTATGAAACACTAAGTGAAAAGGTTAGTGGAGTCAGAGAGAAGTCAAGAATTCTCTTTGTTTCCAAGAAATTATATGTCTGCTTTGGTTAAAATTTTCCATTTGGTGCTCAATATAGATATCAGAGAAACACAGTTTGACGTAAATCATCAGAACCACTTACATGAGTAATTTCATCTACAGCAGATGACAGATGAATTGACAGTGGCAATTTCATTAATAGTAGTTCCTAAGGAAAAAAACCTACATGTCTATGCTTCAGACACAGCAGGAACTGCTGTACTCCAAAAGGCCACTCAGACAGCTGGAGTTCTCAGAGAAGGCATCTGTGACTTACAGGCAAGACTGCCTGGTCACCTGCAAACTAAGGGTCAAGCAGCTGAGAATGGTGACCTCCAAAATGGGGAGGTCATCACATCTGAAATCTCCTCCAAATCCTTAAACAGACAATGGCTAAGGCTGTGGAAGCAATATAGAGGACTGGCAAATGTCCAGTAAATTGAAGCCCAAGAAAACCATTATACTTTAATCAACCAAACCTGTGATAGGAAGCAATTAGATTAAGTATATTTGACAAGATCTGTTTTCTTCTAAGCCTTATTGACTGACATTAATTCTACTTCAATCTTTTAACCATTCCATCTTTTGGCCACAAATCAATGCAATATTGACCTAAAATTACTCAGGTCATTTCACTTACCTTTCTAAAAATATTGACATGATTTTCATACTGTTCCTAGTCCCCTGAAACATATGCAGTTATACATATATAGATATGCAGTTATATATTTACATTAGACATGGTCCCAGAGATGCCTACTATAAATACACTCATCTTGATAGCCTTGTCCCAGTAAAAAGGATGGAAGAGGATGGAGGAATCTGTGTTCAGATCTGCGTGTTTCCTTACTTGAGGGTGTTTGCCCACTCTAGCCCAAGGGATGGAGGTGGTATCTCAGTAACGCCTACTGCTCTCACACGATCCTCTTGGCTGTTCTCAAAACCTTAAAGCATATTAGGGTGCAATCAGTCCTATGCTAAGAACTTTGAAATAGGCAATTCTGCAGAATTTCTTAGGCTTGTCACTTTTCCCTTTGAAGAGAAGCCTGGATATAGAGAAAGCAGCATGAGTCAAAATAGGGAAGGGAAGGGGAGGGAAGAGAATTTGCCCCTTAGGATGTGCTGCAGATGAGGGGGAATGAACGATGATGGAGCTAAATAAGCTAGTCCCTTTCAAATATTATTTGTCCTGTCTCTGGATTATACATTGCTTACATGGTTTCTCTCCTGAACCAAAGCCTGCATATTTGTATTTTATAGCATTACCAGGGTGTTTGGTTTTGAATTTACCCCTCTCTGTACATCTTCCTTCTGACCAAAATAATAGTCCTAAACTTCTGACTTCTTCTAAGTTTCCTTTTGGGACTGTGGGCTTTGTCTCCTCTTCATTCCAAACATCATCTCATTGCTTTCAACAGAGCCCTCTTCACCATGAATGCCTTATTAACCACACCTGTGAAAACCCTTCTTTCTCCGGAGTTGGTGATGATGATGATTATCATTTTAAAATCCAATGAATCAGAAAAGAGTATTAGGAAGGGGAGAATAGACTGGAATACTAATCCGTTGCTATAAAGTAATTAGTACTTATAGCAAAATGCACGTCAAACAGGTAGAATGCTTGAACATCCCAATCATTAAATGAAAGTGACTGAAAGTCAGAGACATAGATATCCTCAAAACAGCACCGCTGGCATGTTTCTGTATGCAGTCATTCCTTCTCTAACAGCTTTATCTCTAATTTTCAGGGTGATCCAGCAAACTGGGTATGTTACTGACATCTTCAGAGGCAGTCTTCAGAAGTCAGACACGCTTTGTTATGGAACATGAAAGCAAAAATGCACAAAATCTTGTATCATTTCCAGTGAACACACACAAAGAAATAAATGAAATCAGGCACCAAGGTCACATAGCCCTGGTATCACATGGCCCATTGCACCTTGTGTGGCCAGAGGGATTAATGGTGATTAGCATCTTTACCACACTAAAGTCATAGTCACATAAAGAGGTGAATCTCTCTGATGAAGTCTGTAAGGTCCAGACTTCATGTTTATTTTGCCAGTAGCTTCCAGTAAAATGTAAAAAAGCTCAGCACTTTCATGCTTCATCCTTCTAGCCAATGGTATCCATTGCAGAAAGCAGCTAGTATGATGGGTTTCATATTCAATCTCTAGTTAAAGGAATGAACAGTATTGACTGTTCTACACTAAATATGTATTTAAATGACACATAGCCTTTCAGATGAGTAAGTTCTCTCTTGAGGTGACCTGCACTCTATTTTTCATCTTTTTCTTTTTAGCTTACCTATTGGGGCACTATGTTCTTCATCCAGGCTGGAGATTAAATAGCAAAAGTAGTGGAAGACAGTGGTCAGATGTGCACCAAGGCTGGATATTGGAAGGGCACAGATTTATTTTTTTTTTCTGGCTTGCAAAAGATTTAACAACACAGGGAGAGCTGAAAGGTAAGATGGTAGAGACTGGTTCTGCCTGCTTGTTTGATGACTGTGGTCCTGGCTGTGGAAGGGCTTCTCCTTTTTTTATTAATATCCATTCCTGTGATTGCCATTAGCAAGGGAATATACGGACTGCCAGAAGAATGAATTTCACACATTCAGGCTGTGCCAGAAAGCAAACTAAAGAGCAAAATTGAACTAATGAGCAGAACATGTGAAGCAGTTGTCTGCTTTCCCCAGCTCTGGATTCAGTTTTAGGGGTATCTTTCCATAAAAATATGAACTGCTTGACCAACGGATGAAGTTGGGGTATTCAGACACACATCACTGTTCTGGTCAGGGACAGCAAGGTTATTGTAGGGAAATGACATTTGATGATAATTGTTCGGGAAATCAGGAAATAGAAGACATCAGCAGATAATTTCACTTTAAGCAGAACCAGAGTAAGAGCAGAACCTCATTTTCTCCTATATTTAAAAGGAGCCCCAGAGTACTGCCAAATCTAGAGAGGACATCAGCATCTGAACTGAGGACATTCCATGCAGAGGCCATTATGTCCATTCCATGCACACTCCATACAGTCATTAACAAAACAGGGCTACATTCACTGTTGATGTAAGTGAACAAGGCCCTTTGTATCTCAGGAAATTCTCATTTCATGAGAAAAGTGTTCTCAGAGTCACAGATGAATACTCCACTCACAAAACCACCCCTTATGTGTTTTCAGAGTAATTGGAGTTTAAAAACCAAGCACCTTCTTCAAACGGGGAAGGTGTAAAACTTGGTGCATTGAACATATTTGCCTTTTCTAATCGGACTGTTGAACCATATCCTTCACAGACCTAGCATGGGAGCAAATAAGCCCTACACTTGCTGGGACTCATGGACTAGGTCAAGAGAATATGAATGCATTCCCTACCATCACCACAGTACTCTCCACTTCCATGCAATGATTTTGCCCTTACTAGCAGTAGTAGCAACTCCATCACCAATCGGAATTTTGTTGGCCATTATTATTGCAGGTATTATTGCAGGTTATTTCACTCCTTTGCGTGAACATGAAAGAGCAACAAAATTTTCAGTCATTCTTCATGCAGAAGGTATTAGATAGGGCCAGAAAAACTAACAGGAAAACTCACATTTTTGTTCTCCAAGATGAGTGTATAGCATGATGAGGAAGGACTCCAGAACTCTGAACCTATAGAGCCGTTTTTTTTAAGAATGAAAAATCCTCACAGGACACTAAACACTTAAAAGGCATCTCAGCAAAGCAAGTGTCATCATACCATGTATCTTGGTCTATCCCCAAAATATTCACCTTGCTAAAAATGCCCCAACCTTGCTAGTTTGCTGAGCTCATCACCAAAGCACTAAGTAGCTGATAAGCAGTGACTGAGAGGCACTGCAGCAACCCATTTCTGAGCATAAGTGGACAGGTGCTTGGTATACACAGGTATTTATTTGATCATGGGACTACAGTCAAGTGTTTGTGTAGTCTGAAATACAATCTCTTTTATCAGAGCTCTGTCTATACTTATGAAGAAACTGACTGGAAACAGCTGTATATTTGTCCTTCCAAAAAAAGGAACATCCTCATGAAATCTTCCTTTGTGGAAGCACTACACTGACTGAGGTTGGAACACAGCTGCAATTCAAAACAAAGACTGAAATGAATTTAAGAAGAAGACTTTTAAAAAAAGATAATTATTTTTTATTCCTTTTACCAGCTACCTTCACACAGCAGTAACTGTGAAAACAGCAAGCCCTAAGGCAGGAAAATAATGCAATGTTTGTAAAGTCTCCTTTGACTGATGGCCTGGAATTAGAATTTTCCTGAGCTACTTGAATGATAGCAAATAACCTCAATTACTAAAGGAAGCAATTTTTAAACTAAAGACCAGCATCTTTATAAATATCCAGGAGGAAAAAGATGTCACAGAACACTTTTTTAAAGGGATACCTACTTGTTCTCACACAAAAGCATACACAACATTAAACATCCACGTTTATGTGCAATCTCTGCAACTGTGTAGGCAATGCTGGCAAACAGAACCAGGCAAATATTTTGTTGTTTTCCTGCTGCTATCTTGCTGTAAGGTCCTACTTATGATTCATGCGTACGGGAGCCTGGATGTCAGAACTGTCCAGAAAAACAAACCCTGCATTTCTAAATGCGAAGTCCCATCCTGAAATATTGCAGCTGAAGTTTTCTGTTGTTTACTCCACCATCATACACACAATAGATAAACATTCCCTTCCTGTGCAGAGTGGAAAAATCTCTGCTCCATGACAGGGCACTACTGTAGCTGCCCAGTTCCACAGAGCCCTTTCCCATGGCTGTCCCTGCTTTGAGCCCCATCAGTGTTCACAAAGTGCCTTCCTGCATTCTCCCTTGGCCAGCCAGGACCCATCCAGCCTCCCTCCCAGTGCTGCTCCAGTCTACTTTGACATGTATGGGCAGGCAGGACCCCCTAGGGAGGAGCCTGCAAGGGGCTGTGTGCTCTGTTTCTACCCCATCAGGAGTATTTTAGCTATACCTCACAACATAAAATAACTATTCAGCCATCTGAGGAGGAAAACCTTTGCTGCATTGTGATTCAGAAGCAGATGAAAAAGCTCTCCATTATTTGATGAGTAAGCAACACAGTGCTGAAAATCACTACCAGAAGAGATTTTTAAAACATCTATGAAAACAGACTAGGGACTAAAATCAATTCCCATTCTGTTACACATTATATAAATACCTATTTTGAATAAGATGGTCTCTCAGACTGCTAGAGGAGACTTCACTCTGGAGGTCAGTGCTGATCATCAGTACTCAGACTCCCAGTAGGCTGTTTAGTGTGGCTATTAGAAAATTGCCTGTCTTTTTAAATTACAGATTAATAACAGACCAAATCCCATAAACCTGGCAACTTTTTTATAGTCGATATCAAGCAGGAAAGGCCAGGATTGAAATAAATCTTTCAAGAAAAAACAAATCAGAAAGAAGACATCACTGTATGCCTCTATCAGTAGATGGTTATAGAGCATGTAACATGGAATTCCATCCTTCATTCTCATAATGTGGTTTCATTGCAAAAGAGATTACTCCTTTCTTATTGCACATTGCTCATTCCCAACCATGCTGCATAAGTCACTGTTCTGTTAAAAACTATAGGCTGGGGGAGTGAGCAACAGACAGCTGGTGGCAGTGTGGTCAGAAACATCTTAAACCATATCTCCTGATGAAAATGGTAATTCAGAATGACATTATTCTTTTCAGAAAATATGAATTAGCAGCCTTGACCTGAAGCAGACTCCTTCTTCCCTTAATCATGCCAGTGCTGATGGCACAGTCCTTAAATAAGACACAGATGCTTCAGAGAAATGAGCACGCACATGTCAGAGAGGAAGAGATGATTAAAACAATTTCTGTGCTAATTTTAGGGTAGACGCATGATGGTCCTGAATGAGGGTAAGGAAATAAGCCACAAAAAAATCACAAAGACGGGAAAAGCAGGTGAAACACATGGAGAAATACAGTCAGCATGATGGATCCCTTGGTAGTGTGAGCTACAGAGGACTCAAGGACAATTCAATGGTTGCACTTGTCAAAACCAACCCAATCTTCTCCCACTGCCCTCTTCAAGCAAACAGTTTAAAAAACCAGGGCTGCCAAGTCCTACATGTTGAGAGACTCGGTTGGCAAAGCCAGGTGAAACAAGAGACTTCTGGTCAATTGCTCAAAAAACTCTAGTTTAATAACTTCCATGTGTCTAACTAACCAGAAGTTTTCCAGTCTGCCCCCAGAGAATGTTTCCTTCTATAATTCATTTTATTTCCTGTTTAAGAAAAAATACATGTATCTGCTGAAATTTACTGTCAGGTAGTCATTAAGAGTACAGAAAAAGAGACCAGCAATACAAACTCCACCCCACAGGCTTCCATGAATGAGATGTGAAGCAGCTGCCTGTTTTCCTCAGCTCTGGATTCAGTTTTAGAGGTGTCTTTCCATAAAAACGTGAGCTGCTTGAGCAGATCTAGAAATAGGATGAGGATGGGGAAAGCAATCAGCAATCTGGAAAGTATGACTTTTGGAAACAGATTAAAGAAATTGGAGGGATTAAAAAGAAATTACAAAAGAGGAAGGGATGTGATAAATGTTTTAAAACACTCAGAAGACATTTGCATAGGAAAAGAGATTATTTGGTCAAGGCTATCACGCATTAAACTTAATCGGACAAACCATGATGCTGCATGAGAGGGAGACACTACAAAGACTATGCAGGGAGCCTGTGGAAACTCCATGCTGGGGAGAATTTAGGACATGTTAAATATTTGTCAGGACACAGTTATCAGTGGTCCCATCTCACAGCATGGCTGATACACTTCTGGATCAATTATTTTGATATTTGACTCTTATGAAGCAAAATTTTACTGAGCTAACAATGGAAAAAATTATCTTCCTTGTGTTGTGAAAAAGAAAGGAAAAATTTCATAGAGACACTTACTTGTACACTTGCTGTACAAGGCCAGCAGCACCCTGCGTGTCTCCTTTCCAAACTTAAATGGTTGTATCGATTAGTAGGAAATTCACAGATACCCAAGGAACTGCTTTATATGACTACAGGACCATCAAGATAACAAACTGAGAACTTGTCCTCTCAACTGAGGAGCCTGCAGGGGGATCCTGGTTGATGGCAAACTGAACATGAGCCAGCAGTGTGCCCTGGCAGCCAGGAGGGACAACTGTGTCCTGGGGTGCATCAAGCACAGCATTGCCAGTCATTACAGGGAGGTGACTGTCCCACTCTGCTCTGCACTGATACAGCCTCACCTCGGGTACTGTGTGGAGTTCTGGGCACTGCACTATAGAAAAGACATTAAGGTGTTGGAGAGCATCCAAAGGAGAGCAACAAGGACGATGAAAGCTCTGGAGGGGATGACTTGTGGCTGAGATCACTTGGATTGTTCAGTTTGGAGAAAAGGAGACCGAGGGGTGACCTCATTGCAGTCTGTGGCTTCCCCTAGACATGCTAGGAGGGTAACCAATGTAATGCAGGTAGGAGATGGTACTGGCACTGATTTCTTCACTCCTGTGACCTAAGACAGGACTCGGGGAAGTGGTAGGAAGTTAAATCAGAGGAGGCTTAAGGTAGATACCAGGAAAAGTTTTTCCACCCAGAGGGCAGCACTGACACAAGCTCCCCAGGGAAGTGGTCACAGCACCAAGCCTGCCGGAGTTCAAGAAGGGTTTGGATGATGCTCTCAGGAACATGGTGTGCCCTACACAGGGACAGGAGTTGGATTTGATGATCCCTTGAACTTGACGGGTCCTTTCCAACTTGGAATATTCTATGATACTATGATTATGTCCCCTTTTGACCTATGTCTTCATTAGCAGTTTAAGAAACGGTAATGTGATCTTCTCCAAGTTCTTCAGCTTTACAGTTATTTATTGTCCCAAACACACAGTGACATCAACTTGAATATTTAGTATTATACCAAGCTGCATCTCCTTCTGGAAATATAAAGAATATATGCCATGAACAGCTTCCAGCTGTGACAACTGGAGCACAATCCCTGCTTGCTCAGCCAGAAGGCAGCTCTGCTTCATCTCACCTGGGATGCCTGCTGCCCACAGACTCTGTTGTTCCCTGAGTTCAGCAAGCATGGGCTCAGGGAGTATCCTGGTTTGGGCCAGGATAAAGGTAATTTTCTGTCTTGTAATTTTCCTTTCAGCTAAGTTTTTTTTAAGCAGCTGCACTTGCTGAAATTAACAGCAAGTTTCTCAGTCAGTCAGGGGACTTCAGAAGCATGCTTAGAACCCAGTGGTCTTGCAGCAAGCAACATCCTTTTGGGCTGGTTTGTGTAACTCACAGAAGCAACCCCTGATCACTGACTGATCCATCAGTCAATGCAGACCTATTGCGCATTGCAGCACCCCATTTCTGTTGTTCCTGCATATGGTGCCAGAAAGCCGAGTGCTTCTGTAATTTCTAAAGAGTTGAACTGTAGGTCTGATGTGTGTTTTGAAGATGCATTAACTAAATGCATGTTCTGCTGTCACGAGGCCTGCTTCTCCACACAGCCAAGGGAGTGCATACACTTTTCCTCCATTGTACCTGTCTCCTCTGCATCCATCTTATGTGTTCACCTGGTGGATAGCCTTTAAAATCTCTCCTAGACAAATGAACTAGAGGACAGGAGAATTCTTACTCCTATGCAAACGTATCCCCATACAGGTACCTCCTGTATGCCTTGTGTGTCTATCCTGCAATTTGTCCCTGCACAGTTTTCTGAGCCAGTTTTCTGAGCTCCGGTGCAACCAAAGCAGACAGGAATTACAAACCACATGGAGATGACTTGCAGACAGCCACACCAGTATGATGCTTAGTCTGACAGTGATGTCGTTCACGGATTCAAAGGTGGGAGCCGCCGGGCCAGGACGAGCCGCGGTCCCATAGCTCGGTCCAGGGCTGCCCTCTCCCGGCACCACCGCGGAAAGCAAAGCCACCATCCAAATAAATCCCTTACTCTGAAGCAACAGGGGTTTTAAACGACTGCCGCTGTGGGTGTCTGAGACCAGATGCCCTTGGGAACAGACGATTCGGATATTACTAGCCTTCAGTCTTAGAAGTGTTTGTTCCCCCTCCTGACATTTAGAAATGCTTTGCCTTTGTAGTAGCTAAATTGCTTTCTTGCACTGAAATACACCCTAACAGAGCTTAATCTGTTCCTTTATCACAGATTATTATATCTGTACATGTACCACAAGCAGCAGTTCAGTAATTGACTCTGAACAGTGCAATATATTTAGGTAGATATTAAGCATATTTAACTTTCAACTTTCCCTTTTCTTATCCCAGCTTCCTTGCCTGTCATGGCACTCCAAGTAGAAATGCGTGTTCCTTAGCTTTTTACATGATCTCATTGGATTTTTCCTTACGGTATTATGGTCTGCAATCAGATCCCCCCCCCCCCCCCCCCCCCCCCCCCCCCCAAAGTGAGACAAATCTAAAATTTGCTTGCCTGTCAGCATAAATTCACAGCCTTCTCCTGGATTTCCAGGTGTCAGACAGAGAATGGCCCCTGGTGGGGGGCACTGGGTGAGCTGCAGTGGGGCAGCATCTCCAGCCCAGCTTCCAGCCAGCTGTGCCAGGTGATGGCAGGGTCCTGGTAGTTTGGTCTCCCCTAATCATTCCCTAATAATGCACCCCAGACATATTGCCTTGTAGACATGCTAGGAGGGCACCCAGTGTAATTGCCGTTTCTGAGTGTGTAAAAATGGCAATAAAACCCCAACCAAGTGAAAGTCTGTGACTTTTGTGTGCAACACATAGTGAGCACAAACACTGCCTAGAAAATGGGCTCTGGACCTGCTTCTGTAGCAGACTTTGCTGCTTGAAAATATTTTCCCCTGAAAATAAGCAAGGCACAAGCTAACATCTTTTAGCTATTGCCTTCCAGTATGTAATGAAAATATAATGGCTTTAAAGAATAAATAGTTGAATGCTTTGCTTCACTAGAAATTCTGTTTAAGAAGGGATCTGATTGCACCGTACCCACAGCAATTCACAGCTGCATAGTTTAACAACAGCAATTTAATGGGACTAAGCTCATTGTATTAATTGAGAGATCGGGAGGGCAGCAGACTGCACAGTGGCACAGGAGCCTGCCTTTTCAGATGACAAAATTCCTATTTCAAACTCAGTCCGAGTTTATAAGTAAAAGCAGAGCCGATCATGCTGCCTGCCCAAAGCCAGAATCTGAAAGGTTAAAAATTAGCTGCTTCAGGAAGCTGTGGAAGAAAGCCCACTTTGTAATTTCAAAGAATTTGTACTCAATATGTTTTACTTTACTCACACATGATTTAAACAGGTGCAAATGGAACTTAAAGCATTCTTTTAAAATTGATAAATACGGATCATAACAATAACCATGTCTGGTTAAAGAACATCATTAAACATCTCTGCAGTGAACAGGAAACATGTCTGGATCAGACATTGTAATAGTTCGGGGAACTGGAGCAGGAGGGCTTCCAGACTCGGAGAGGGTGGGCAGCCCTGGGGGTCCCTTCCCTCCCATTCCCTGCCCACCCTCTCTAAAGCTCAGGCAGACCCCAGCCCCTCCTCTCTTTCCCCTGCGCTCCTTTACCCCCAGCTCGACACTGCTCTTCAGCATCCACATCCCTCGGGTGCTGGGAAGAGCCCTGGAGCCCTCTCCTGAGTCGGCCCTGCAGCAAGGGGCCCTCAGGAACCTCTCCCTGACACCATCGACATCGGGTTGGATGGATAAATTTGTATACACTTGTATTTTGTTCCTTACCCCTTACGTTAAATCCTTTCTCCTGTGCTCTTACTTGTTTCCAGTTGTTTGGTTTGGTTTTTGTTGTTGTTTTTTTTTTTTTTTAATTTCCAACTTTTAAGTCTCCAGTCTTTAATTCTGTCCTTTGTTTTTTGTTGTACCCAAACTGCTAAGGTGTGATAGACTTGCTTAGAAATGTCTCAGTTCAGGAAGATGCCACCCATAAGATATTTTGTTCGCTTCTTAGACTTCTGTCTTTTTAAAGAAAATTTAATACCGTTTTGAAAACAGAAAATATTTATACTTTTTTTTCCCCCTCCATAGAACCTGCTTTTGATTTTGGTATCACCAGCAAATAAGGGAATCACAGGGAATGAAAGAAAGTTTTCTGTAATTTTAAAAGTAATTTACCACGTGTAAGAAAGTCACATTTTACTACGTCCACAAAGGAAGAAACATCAACTAGTGGCAAAGAAATATTTCTCATATAGATAACAAACATTCTTCTTAAATCAGAGCTCACCCCAATGAGAGCTTAAGAACTTGAAGAACAATAAGCTATGTAGAAATTGGCAAAGCCAAACCTAAGTTTTGTGTTACACATCACAAGCGTGAGCAATATTGATCTCAACAGTGAAACCACAGTATAATCATCCACTGAGTCACACTGGGGAGCTGCAAGCTTTTAACTTAATTTCCAGCAAGTTGGTCTCTGCAGACAGACTTGCTGAACTTCATTTCAACAGGCTGAGTATTGCTTAGCACAGAAGCTGTTGAGAATAAGAAAATGTTTTCTCTGGTCTTTGCTTCTCAAAGACTTTTGATTGTCACTCTCTAGCATTCTTTTGCATTGTGTGTGCCATATCAAAGGGTACTTAGTCACTGCAGCAGTGGCTTCACCACCAAGTTTGCATTTCAGAGGAGCAGAGACATTTACTTAAAAGTAGCCAGCCCCTGTGCCTTTGCATTTGTTAAATGTTCTGTGGAGGACAGTACAATGCTGCCAGCAGTACTGGAAAGCACATTAAAGCCTGGGTTGGTCCCATGTCAAATAACACCTCACAAAATCGCAAACGTTGTGCCTCTCCCTTGAGAAATAAATGGGTATTTTTGAGATTGCAGCTTGTAGAAAGCAAAGCACACATTGACTAGACTTCAGCTGAACAAAGCAGGCTTGGCCTGTCCCCCAGGAAATAGTGCTAGTGGCTGCTGTGAAACTGAAACCACACAGCCTATTTCTCCTGACTATTTTGGTTTCTGCTTATCAGCCAATATGCCCTAAGTGTTCTTAAAAATATTTCATCATATGTCATTGCTACCCTGCTAATATTCCATTCTCACCAACACATGAAACTGGCTTTACACAGGCAGTCAGCAGAAAAAGCTTCCTCCCCACAGGCAGATGTTTGGGATGTGTTTCTGCAAGCCAGAGATGCAGGAATCAGTCTTGAACAGTGCCAACATCCTTCCCAGTTCCAGTGTATTCTTACCACTCTAGGAAACAGCCAGGAGAGAGTTAATAAGCGTGTGCGGCATCTCTTAAGTTTAAGGAAAAATGATCCCATCAGCTCTGCTGGGGTGCAGCTCCACACCTTCACATCATCTTCACATGTACTGGAGATGCAGCACCAGCACCATCTCAGGTCCTTCTGCCTCGTGGTAAATATAGTCCCATCACCCCATACACCCCATACACCCCCAGGTGCATAGGAAAGGATCATTATCTTGCATAGGCTAAATACCTGGATACACTGAACGCATTTGGACCAGTAATATGCAAAATCCTTAAAAAAATGACCCTAAGAACATCTATCAATATTATTTGAATGAGTCTCAGTGTTTTCTGACCTTGCTAGCAATTTCATGAGTAGCCACATAACTTTTCCAGAATAGACATGGATGCATGCACAAAATATAAATGCATAAAGTCATGTCTAAAATGGGTGGGTTCAGTGGGAACGAAGTGCTGCTTTTTTTCCATAGCCACATAGTTAGTTCAGATCCCTGCAATTCTCATATAAAAAAGACTTTGTGAGTGAATTCTTTATTTTTAGTATTCATCATCACTTAATTTGGTTTATGAAGATTATTTCTTGAAGGATTTTTTTTTCATTCCACTGGTTTAGTTATGGTGGGTTAGTGGCATACTGCATAACTATGATGACCTGTTTATAATTATTTTCTTCCTAGCTTAAAGTTTCCTTCTACTTAGGGCATTTTCAACCTCTATCTGACATGTTTTTTCCCCTCCTTCCTACATCAGTTACATCGTATGGAAGAGATGATACTGCTGCTGTTATTTCCAGGTATTAAAAGAGCAGGAAATCCAGTAACTGCACCAAAGTGGAGCTGATATAGGCATGATTGAGGGGAAAGAAAAAAAAAAAAAAAAAAAGCAGAATTTAATAAGCACAGAAATAAATTGAAATGTTTCGGATAGTGTTTTATCCTCCCATTTGTCCCTTACAAATGTGTTATGGCAGATTGGAGTCAGGGTTAAAAGGGTTAAGAACAAGGACTAAGCCTGTCAAACCAGACAGTCTAGCTAAAACAAATGGATCCTTTCAGGCTAAGTTGGATTTGCTCAGCACTATGTTTATGGTTCTGCAGTAAATACACAAGGAAAGCCTTATTATTTTGCTAAGGAACTAGAAATATCCTTCATGCCAAGTCAAACCTGCTTCTTTCTAATTTGGGACTCCAGTGCAAACTGAAGTTCTCTGTCACACAGATGTAGTCTGTTTTTCTGAGCCTCAAAATAAGCTTTCATACAGTTGTTACTGAAGACCAGGAACCATCTCAGTCTCTCCCTGATGGCAAGCATCTGAGGAAGTGCCAGTCAGCTCTGCATTCATTTGCTGATGTGGCACAAGAATATTCTTCAGCCCTAGGCCCTTTTCGAATATTTCCTCAACTGCTCTTTTGGCTCTACAGTGTTTTACTTCTTCAGCAGACAAACCTGTCACTTACATCTTTGAAATACACACTGGAAGATGGCAGTCAAATGAAAGTTGAGAAAATAGAGAATACTGTAGTCTCAAACCTCCTGCTTTCCCAGGAGCCCTTCTCTATCCCAGAAGCCTCCCTTCATTAGCCCTTCTTTCCTAAAGTTTACACATACGTATCTATATTGATTGTGTGGCTACTTTAACTGCACCAGCAGAGCTCACAGGATGATCATTCTGGATACAGCCTTCAACATTTGCAGGTAGGAGTCCTTAAGGCAGCAACCACCACCAGCATAAGCTGGAACTTGGAACGTCCTGAAAGCATAAGCATTGACAACTGCAAACACTGAATCCCAAAGAGATGCAGACTTAACCAGTAGCAGCAGTTTTCATAACAGCAAAGCAAGGTACATCCACCCAACCTAACTCAGGTCTCTTGACTGGGCTGCACTATCTGCTTCTTCCATTAAGGAATGTGTAGGTTCCCTTGAAAATGCCCAAGAGATGAGTTCCTTCTGGATACTCATTTTCCTCCCCTGCCTGGAGAGGAGGCCTCAGGCAGCCAAGTTCCTAACATCAGCATCTTAAAAGCCTGATGTGAGTTAGTCCAGAAGCAGTGCTTTCTCCCCACAATTCACCTGTCGTCACCTCTTGTATGAAATATTATTTCAACTGGAGTACTTTGGAGCTGGTATGTAATAATGCAAATGGCCAAGCTACTGTATTTTCAGCATTTATTTAAAAAGAAAAAAAAAAGACATCACATTTACATTTCAGAATATTTTTAAACAAGGCCCTTTTGTTAAAGCTTTAGATCTCTATAAGTGTCTACATGATTTAGACCTGCATGGTGCTTTGCAAATCACAGTAGTCACTGAACAGCTATATTGCACAAAGATCCACACAATACCACACCATTATTAGCTTAGTCTAGATTGTAAAGTGCTGTTTCATAGGAAGAAACTTGTTCTGGAAAAAATAAGTATCTGGACAGGCAAGTACTGCTGAACTGTATTTCTGAAACGTGACACTTCATTGCAGTAAAAAAAAAAAAATTGATGGTGTGTTGTCAGTGCCTCTGTCAGTGTGGGTTTTTTTATTTAATAAGCTAGAGTAAGCACCACAGAATACTGTAATGAATGCATCCTAAATATTCAAGTAACACCAAAAGCTAAATCAATTTTTAAACTCAGAATGAGGTAAATACAGACATATCAAAAGGCAGATAAATGTTTAAAGTACTTTTGGTCTCTATCCAGTAGAATAATTGCATAGCAGAGAGCATAATAAATGAATGCAAAATAAAACTATAGTAGAAAAAAACCTTAATTTTAAATTTCGTATGTCCTATATTCTCAAAGTAGTAAAATTAAGTCTTTTTTTAAATTTATTTTTAATAAAGTGAGTCTGAGAGACTTGTCTTCTTCTCTAAGATAGGGTATTCAATTTATGAGCATTTCCATAAAGGAAGGGCCAAAGCCTGGTGGTATTGGTCCAGATGCTTATTAAAAATCCCAATGTGAAACTGTGGAGTGATAAGACCTCTAATTTAGACCAGTTTCTGAAACAGGAGTAAAAAATGGTGCATTTGTCTGTGGAAGGTAATTTGGCCAGGGCACAACAAACCAGAAAGTTCAGCCGTATAACCTGTAGCTTTAAAAAGACACTAGATTTGGTAGATGAATGGACAAATGTAAATTGTGCAATGGGGAAAGTCACAGCCACTGAAGAGAGAACCCAGGGTCTGTTTGCAGACATGTCTATGGGCTCATAGAAGAGTAAGAGTCATCTACTCAACAGAGAATACAGCCACATGGAAGTTTTCCATGCTTGACTGGCTTATCATGGTTTAATGACTGACTGGGGGGGGAAAAAGTGAAAGGAACAATACATTCTAACAGTAGAAAGAGATTTGCTGCATCTTACTACAACTTCAGTTGTTCCAAGATCTGGAAAAGCAAGCAAAAAACCAAAAAGATCATGTCTGTGTTACCTATGGATCTACCTAGGAACTAGGTAGATAGTTGAACACTAAAAGTAACTTAAGGGCTGCAGCACTGAGTTATGAGGTAAATGAGCTGATGAAACTCAATTAACAACACACAAGGTGGGGAAACCCTGAATGTGCACAACTTGTTTACAATTAACCATCAGGATTGTGATGGTTCTTCAGCACTGCAGAAGAAATTTTGTAAATATAAGCTTACTATTTGGTACTGACCAAAAAGGCAAATATGGTTTTAGGACTATGGAAAGGAGGAAAACACATAATTTTGTCATCCTTCACAGCAGATGAGTTTCTGTAAGGAGAGGTCCTTCAGTCAGCCTCAGAAAGTGAGAAGAGAAAGGGGCACAGCGGGATGCTCACAAATACAATATGGCTCCCACCCAGCGAGAGAAAACACAAAGGGGAAGATATAATGGGAAAGAAAGGCTACAGTATCCATCTATTACAAAAACAAATGATTTAAAGGATAACTAGTGAGGGCCAACTTTCTCTTTCTCCTGCAGGAAACGTTCCAGAAGACACTGCTTCACACCTGCTGCCTGGGACATCAAAATGTTTCTCATGCAAGCACAGAGACAACAAAGCTGTGGAATGTCCTTTCACACAGCCTTACCATGGCAGAAACATCTGCAAGTGAGACTCAGAACAGAGGTTGCCTTTGCTGGGCCTTTCTAGCCCCGAAGGGGCTCTCATGCTCACCTTGGCACAGATGACATTTCTGCCAGTTTCTTCTGATCGTGTCCACTGGACAGAGGCATAGAAGAAAGGTCACTGGACTCATGCAGGTCAGATAAGTACAGCAGTTCAGACAGCAAAGCACACAGAATTTTGCATTATGACCTACATTCATTTAAGCATATTTTGATTTTCAGGTCCCATTTCATAGCTTTACAGCTATGTATACATGTACAGCTGTATACATGTACATATTAAGCATACTTCACACACATTCATCAAGATACAACACTATCCCCAAATTAGAAAGCATATCCCCAAATTATACAGCACCAAGTATGTATTAGAAACATCGTTCACTTAAGATCCTTATTTTTCCACAACACAAGTCCACAGTGCAAGTACCCAATTTTCTTTTACCTACATTTCTATAAACAGATGCAGTCCACCTCCCATGTAACAGATCCTCCTGGAAGGCATGTCAAAACATAAGTAAGACACGGAGGTGATTAGAGACAGCAAACATGGGTTCACCAACGAAAAGTGATGGAGAGGGAGTTCTTACGAAGACATGTAGTGACAGGACAAGCAGCAGAAGTTTTTAAATGAGAGAATGTTGATTTAGATTACATTAAGGGAAGAAATTTCTAACTATGAGAGTGGTGAGACACTGGCACAGGTTGCCCAGGGAAGTTGTGGATGCCCCCTCCCTGGAAGCATTCAGGGCCTGGCTGGATAGGTCTTGGAGTAACCTGGTCTAGTGTCAGCTGTCGCTGCCCACAGTAGGGTGTTGTAACTAGGTACCTTTAACCCAAATTATTCTGTGGTTCTGTGAGTCTATGAAAAAAAATTACTATGTGGTACGGTTTTTTACACAAGAGGAACAGAAATTTGAGGGGAGATCCTTTAAGGCAGAAATTGGGTCTCAAAACCTAGTGCATTTTCAACATTCTTACTGCAAAACAAGCTGCTGCTATAAAAAAAACAACAAAAAAAAAACATAAAGAAACAAGTATGAAAAGAAATAACCTGATTTTTTTTTAAGAGTTCAAATATTATTACACACATTAATAACTGCTTTTCTTTTACATAAATAACAGGTACTCTTTATTCACACATGCAAACACTTCTGATTTTGGACTCTGAAGTCTGATGCATAAGGCCAAATTGCAATTTATATATTTTATATAACCTATAGTAAAAGCCTGGAAGAGTACAGAACCTTACCATTATGCCACCAACTCTGTAACACCAGGTGTCAGAATGAGTTTTAGCTTACAGTCACATTAAAAGTAAATGACATGAAATCAGATTCCACTTTACCCTTGTCTTTCCCAACACAACCAAAATGTTCAGCTGCTTCTCTCTGCTTCATGCTGTATTTTTGCAAATGCTGTTTCATGCTGAAAGGTGCAACCCCTGGTGCTCAGGGATTTAACTGGAAAGCATTTGACCCCTCAGAGGCACTCAGGCAGATTTCTTCAAAGGACAATGGTAATCACAAGCTGTCAGCTTTGACTTAACTAAATGCAAAACTGACTGTGTAAGGATTTAAGTTAATAAAAGGCAGGCTTCGACCCCTGAAGAGTTAATTTTGGTTGCTAGTCAAACTTCTTTATTGTTTTCCCCAGAAAGAAAGTTTGTGGAGAACAGCACTGCACAGATGACAAGGCAGAAGAGTTACTAAAGAACATTTCCCACTGGTGTGGGAAGCACCTGGACCATTTGTTTAAAAAAAGTGTGGCCCAGAGGCATAAGAGCAATGCTTAGACAGAATGTGAATAATCAGGATTGAAAGCTAAGGCAGAATTTTCTGCTCTCATTCTCCATCTTGGAACAGCAATGCGAAGAGGTTGATGGACTAGATGTCTTCATAGTATTCCCCATATTTTGCTGTGATGGCTTCCTGAAGATGAACTGCTGCACCACCCATTAAGGCAAATGCTGGGTACATTATGCCAGAGCAGTCCAGCTCACACTCATACAGACATTTCATAGGGCCAGCATCATAAAACCCCACCTTGCCTTTATCATAGTCAAGGCAGATGCCCAAGCATGATGGCAGGGGAAGGATTCTGCTTTCTGGATCCCTGGGGGCAGCAGGTGTTGTGGGGATAAAGAACTTCTTCATGCCTAATGTGACTAGTGTGAAAGGCTGTGATGAATCAAAGAAAGCATCTTCACTCCCGCTGTCATGACCACTGTCTTGTTCATACCTAGAACAAAAAAAAACCCAATCATTTTCTTTGGTCAATTTCTGAAGTGGGACTAGCGATGTGAACTGGAGAAAACCTCTTTTGTAAGATAGATAGGTAAATACCACACAGTCACCCATGAAAACTTGTGAGGTGAAAATAAACCGAAGCCAGGAGGGATGAAGCGTTTAATATATGGAGGACTCACTTGTGACACTTCAAACAATTATTAACAGCTAAGTACTGATTTGGAAAAGGCAGCAGAAGGCCTTACTGAGGAGTGGATGTAACTAAATATCCTCATGCTAGGCAATCATGAATGAACCTACAAGAAGGGAAGTAATTTAGTGAAAACATGGAGTCATAGAGTAGTTCTAGGTGGAAAAGACCTTTAAGATCAAGTACAGCTGTTATACCACTACAAAAATATGTTTCAACATACGCAGAGAATCATACAATGGCTTGGGTTGCAAGAGACCTTAGAGATGACAGAACCATAGAACTGTCAGGCTTGCAAGGGACCTTAAAGATCGTCCAGGTCAAGCCCCCTGCCATAGGCAGGGACACCTCCCACTGCTGCTCAGGCTGCTCAGAGCCTCACCCAGCCTAGCCTTAAAAAGTTCCAGGGATGGGGCTCCCACCATCTGTCTGGGCAACCTGTTCCACAGTCTCACCACCCTCATGACAAATAACATTTTCCTCATGTCAAATCTGAATCTATCTAACTCTGGTTTCAGTTCATCCCCCTAGTCCTACCACTACCTGAGATCCTAAGAAGTCCCTCACCAGCTTTCTGCTCCCTTCAGATACTGGCAGGCTAGAATAAGGTCTCTTCAGAGTCTTCTCCAGACTGAATAACCCCAACTCTCTCAGTCTGTCTTCATAGGAGAGCTGCTCCAGCCCTCTGATCATCCTCATGGCCCTTCTCTGGACACACTCCCGCACATCCATGTCCCTCCTGTAAAAGGGTCTTGAAAACTGGATCCAGTACTCCAGGTGGGGTCTCACGAAAGTGAAGGAGACAGGGAGAAACACCTCCCTTGACTTGTGGGCCACACTTCTCTTGATGCAGGCCACGATATGGTTGGCTTTCTGGGCTGCAAATGTACGCTGATGGCTCATGTTGAGCTTCCCACACAATAGTACCCCCAAGTCCTTCCTAGTGCCAACCTCCCTGCATGGACAGGGACTCCTCCTCCTAGACCAGGTTGCTCAAAGCCCCCATCCAATCTGGCCTTGAACACTTCCAGGGAGGGAACAGCCACAGCTTCCCTGGTCAATCTGTGCCAGTGTCACATTACCCTCACACTAAAGAATTTCTTCCTAATATCTTACCTAAATCTACCCTCTTCTAGTTTAAAGCCATTGCCTCATATCCTCTCACTACATGCCTCCTCAGGTCACTTTAAGTTAGTCTCCCAGACCCTTCTCTTCTCCAGAGAGAAAAACCTCAACTCTCAGCCTGTCTTCACAGGAGAGGTGTTCCCCCCTCTGATCATTTTCATGGCCCTGCTGGGGACATGCTTAAACAGCTTCATGTCCTCCTTATGGAGAGGACCCCAGAAATGGACACAATACTTCAGGCAGGGTCTAACAAGAGTAAAGGAGTTCAAAGAAAACAGTAAATAAATGTAACATTACTGCTGTCTTATGAGTTTTCCATACCACTGCTGACTTGCATTGTCTTTAAAATTCACAACATAAAAAGCAGTGTTTTAAGTTCGTTTGTATTTCTTGGGGGTTTAGGTTGCTGGGGGGTTTTGTTGGTTTTGGTCTTGGTTTTGAAACCAGACAGCAGGACCCTGACAGGGTTAACTTTTATAAAGCAAGGCCTCAACCAGGCCAGCTCCTTCTAGGAGATAATAAGAGGCCTTGAGTCCTGTTCCCAAGACAAAGGCTCACTCCTCTCTAGAGATAATTAAGAGCAAGAGTCCTTTTCCCAAAGCAGAAAACCACCATCAAGGTTAGCTAGGCACCAGAGAATTATAAACACCTACACGAAAAGGGCATAAAGCTGTCACAGAAAACAGGTAAGAGGGAGAGTTATGGCTAGGGTCTGGCAGCTGCTTACAACAACATAGTGAGGTCAGGGAAAACAAGGGATGTGATGAGCTCAACACCTCCCCATAGGAGGTTTTGCCCGGACTCCGCCTTAACTCCGCCTCGACCCTGCCGTGATTCGCCTGGTTTCGCCCTGACCCTGCCTTGACTCTGCCCAACTTCACCTATCATGAATATTGTAATAGCATGATGTAATCCTATGAATATGTATGTAGAGGTGTTACCACCCCCTCCCCTGAACTGTATAAATTACCTAACTTTTGTAAAAACTTTGGAACTCTTTTGTTCAGCATGAGCTGGGGGTTCTCCAACATTGCAATAAATAACTTTGCTGTTTGAAGGCTGAAATTCTGTCTCTAAACAGTTTAATTTGGCCTTGTTGGGCATCAGTTTTTTTGATTGCTCTGCCTGGAGGCCTCCCTGAACCTCTGTTTCCCACCTGGTTAATGGGGAAAGTTTGTAGGCAGATTTGTACAGTCCACATGCTTTTTGCCCTAATTCTGTCCCCAGATGAAGACAGACCAGAGAAGCACACATACTTCTCTAGACAGTCCCTAGCTAAGTTTGTGTTTTTAGGGTGTTTGGCAAGAGGTTGGATGTGTGTCACCTAAAGTATTCCGGATATTTGTGTGGATAAGGAGAAAGCAGGATCCAATTTCTCACTTTGCAAGAAGTCTCCATCTGACTTTAAGCAGCTCAAGACACTGGTATTTTTAAAAGTTTCAGTATGCTATACAGAAGAAAGCCAATACATATGTTAGAACCTTGCAGAAGTTGAGTCCCCAGGAGATAACCTCCAGACTGCAGTTCCCATACACATCCAGACTTCCTACGAGTTTAATTTGAGAGCTGGAACTTTTTCTACTGGTTCATCCACTGAACTTTGGCTTGTGCTCAGCAGCATTCCAGTACCATACAAAAATGTATAGCCAGACTTGGAGTCCACAGTGATGCAATTACCAGCAAAGATACGTGAATATGAACAGTGAACACTGTACCTCTGCTTGGCTGCCAAAGGATGTCACAAGGGAATAAAGGCAGTCTTACTACTGATGACTAAGCACTGCTTCAGTCTTGCCACCAAAGGTATTTTTTTACCTTCTGGCTTTAAATGACGTTTCTTGACATGGAGGGGAACCCAGTTTCTTTCCCAAAAAGAAAGAAAATAGAACTTTGGATAAGAAGATCTTTTTGCTAAGAGTAAAGGAAGGACAGGACAAACCCTTTATATCCTTTAAGCCACTTTCCACTGGCTATGTTCTCATTTCCTATTTGAGACCATATTCGCACTTCATTTATTTTTCTAAAAAGCAATTTCCACGTATAAAATATATTATTAAGCAAAAATCTGCAATTTACCTTGGGCTTGTCACATCATGGGTATTATGGAACAATTTCTGTATCTTGTTGCTAGAAACAACTCCCACTTTCACCAGGTATGAATAGGCTTCCACATGAAAAGCCCAGAAGTGCTTCCCTTTGGCAATCCCAGTGTCACCAATGATGTAATCCAGGGTTGTGTAGCATCCAATCTGCATGCGCTCAGATCCCAGCAGTAGAGGAAACCCAGCCCTACTTTCCACAGAGGTTCTTCTTGGGTTCAGCAGGAGATGGTCACTGTTGTACCCGCATTTGTCATCAAAAAGGAAACTGAAAACTGAAAAATAGATTCCCCAAAAATTTTCTTAGTGAAATATTTGGCCTTCTGTTCTTACAGACTACACTTATGTCACGCTGGCATTAGAATTTCTCACTTAAAGGCTGTCAGGAACATCATGCAAGGTAACATAGGCTCAGTACCTTACTTAATTAACCTGTTTGTTAACAGTCCTAAACATTTATGCAACCAGTAGAAATCTAGGAGCTACTGGAAACCACCTACACCTTGTAACACCAGCAGACATAGATTCAGCACCTTGAAGACATAAGAACCAATAAGAACCAATACCTGGAGCTGGAGGTGTTCGCAAAATAACTTCGCGGCTCCAAGGGCTACAGATGGATCCTTTATATCCTCGAACTCTAAAGGCATAGCTGCTGTCTTCATCAAGATCAGATATTACTTTGCTCTTGCTGCAAACTTCAATCTCCTGCCACACTGCACTCTCCTCTTCTTTACAAAGCTTTCGATACTCAAGAACATAGATATCAGCTGATCCTGTCTTCCCAGGGGATTCCCAGCTTATAAGAGCTTTGTTGTACATTCTGCTCTGCCCTTCAATGATTTCTGGTATTTCTAGACCTGGAATGTCAGAGAGACAAAAAACCCCTCATATTTAGATACACATTGTTTTAGAATTAACCATACCTTTGTCAAGTGGGTGGAGCTCAGTGTCTGGGGGAGGGAGCAACCTGACCCACTCAGGTAGACAGGTAAAGAGTGCAGATGAGGATGGTTCTATTCATGCACTTAAAATAAATCTCTTACTCTCTGTTTTTGTTTTAAACATTATAATCTGGGGGGGGTGGAGGGGTTGGCAGCTAAAGAAAAAACAACACCTTTCTGTTATGCAAAAAAAAAAAAGTCTTCTAGGAAGACCTAGTATTAACTAGAGTATTTCGGAAGCCAGTGTGAACTGGTACTGAAAGCAATGGCATCTTAACTTCTTTATCAAAACTGAAGGTAGGATTGCTGCCAGGTAATGCCTTGTCGATCATGAGGAAGGGAAAATGCAATTAATGAGACTGAGTTCTGCAACTGAAGCCCTGACTAAGTTTTGCCTCTTTCCAGAGAAGCCTCTGAAGCTCACAATTTACCATTGGAATGGAAGGACAAGTCACCAAGAGCTTCTTCTTGTTTGGCTATGTCCACCACAAAGTCTTCAAAGGTAGTTTCAGCTGCTGGCGTGAAGCTCTTAAGTGATTCAGTAGCTTTTTGGATTCTGAAAACACAGAAGCAGAAGAGTGGCAGTAGAGAGAAGGAGTAATTCACATACATGCATTCCTTAAAGTAAAAATGCTTTTTCTTTAAAAAAAAATCCATTTTCATCTATTTACTGATGTCTCCCAAAAATTTCTCTCTTTAGAAAGAATTTAAATGCAAAATATAGTGTCCTTTTGTACATCAGTGTAAGGACAACTAACTGGTAATCCTTCAGTTGACAAAGCATTTTAACAATTGGTAGCATTATGTTCAAAGAAATAAAGTAAGTGTGAAGCACTAATTGAGAACAACTATTAAGATCAAAACCAGAAGAAACCTATAAGACTAGTTTGCAAATATGTGATACAACTTTTGAGCAAAGGAATGTATCAGTGAGCTGAATGGGCTACCCTTCCACCACAGTCCTACTGAACAAGGCTGGGCACTGTCTCAGGACACAGCCCCCTCCCTGCTGTTTCAAGACATCCTGTGGCATAGTAATTTCTACTGAATGGTACCAAGACCACCACTGAGACTCTGCAATAGAAAGTACCACGTTCAGTACTTTGCCAACAAGTGTCAAGAGAATATGGCTGACCAGACATCCTGAACAATAGCTGTACCTCAAACAGAACATAATATTCATAACATTCAGAAGATACCTGACATGAAGTTGTTTTGCTGTTTGAACAAAACAAGAGGGATCGGTTTCCTTAAGCACTTCTTGTGCATATCCTACAAGGCCATTATTTTCCAGGAGCCCCTGATATTCTTCTGCTTGTGTTTGCAATTTTTCCAGCCTTAAATTCTTTGAAACTTCAATAGCCCTAAGAGCTGCAGATTTCTTCTCTTCCAGGACATGAAATAATTTCTCAAAACTGTGCAATGCTGCCTCTTTAGCTCTTTCACTGTTACACTAAGAAAGAACAAAAGGCATTTTAGATAGATTCCACAGCACTGTGACTTTTGTACATAAACATGGTTAAGATTGTTGAAGATAGTAGTGATTTAATCATCCACCTGACAGAGAAGGCTAATGAGCTTTGATTTTAGAGCTCTTCAGCACTGAAAATAAGATCAGCACTGCACCCAAGCTAGTATGTTAACACAGAGAACAGAAAGCAGGAAGTTATTCCTCTGATTACAACTCAGTGTACAGCTCATGGAAAAGCACCATAAAAGCAGGTCAGTCTGATGCCTGCAAGCCCAAAAGGTAGGTGCTCTTCCAACCTGTCCAATCACCTGGAACTAGGGCTCCAGCCCAGTTTCTCACATGCTCTCAGAACCATAGTGTTATCTCTGATTAGCGCTCTGGATAAAAGCAACTACAAACTAAGGAGATCATATCAAGGTATGTGCAGGGCCAGAAGCTCCTGCAGCTTCTGTCATTGCATTTTTCAGCTCATATGTGAGCATGCCTCCAGTCCTGAACCCTCTTCAGGGAGATTTTGCCCTTAATTCTGACTCTGCTGCAACAACCACAAAGTAAACAGACAGTGTAAATAGTGCAGCACCATTAATACACGAGAGATGTAATTCTAACTCACCTCTCTGGTTAAAGTATCAAATATGCTTTGTTTCAATTAAATTTACAGCAGCACCCAAAACTTAACTTCACTCTGTATGTTGGCCAAATTTCTCACATTGTCAGGTCTAGGGCTTATCGTGTGTGATTCAGGACTAACACAAACACAAATTGTACAGAAACTGTGTTACTGCCAGACTGAAAAAACACCAAAAGGCTTTGAAATGCTCCACTGAAAACAAGTGGAGTCCCTGCCGAGTCCCTGCAAGGGCTCTCCCAAGATGACCCGCAAGTCCCTGTTACCTCTGTTTCTTTCAGCAGCAGATCCAGCTGTGTGATGTGACCTTTCACCTGGCTTTCCTTGCTGATGAGGTATGCAATATCTTTCGAAAGCTTCTCCTGTTAAAATAAAACAGCAGGCTGGCAGAAGAAGGGTATCCACCCAACCCAACAACGAGCACAGGCGGGTGACCCAGCAGCTACCACTCAGTTGATCTATGTACAAGGACAAGAGCCTGCCACCAGTTAGGAACAGCAGCCCCACAGAGAATGGCCTTGGTGACATGCAGTGACTGCACAGGGACACCACGCCACTGCTCTCAGCAGGACTGGGGGCACAGCTTATAGGTACAAGAGGTAACATCTTCAGCTAGCTCAATCTTCCCCAGCCACAGGACTTACCCACTTTTAGGCTAGGAATGTGAGGCTTGAGGAGTTACTGACACTTACAGAGATGCCTTGTTGGTCATTAACTCATCTGTAGTAAGATTTGATAGAAAAATCAGTGGTTCAAAGCATGATCTGATGAGCGTCTGCACTTACTTAGTTGCAAGAGTCAACAGCTATACAGGAAAAGCTTTGCAAAGAGGCAAGGAGGCAAAAGAGCACCAGGCAGGTTGGTCTGTTTTTTTTTCTTGGCGGGGGGGGGTTGTTTGTTTGCTTTTGGGGTTTTTTTTGTTTGTTTTCTTTTTGTGTGTGTGTGGTTTGTGGTCTTTTGGGGTTTTTGGGGGGGTTTTTGGGGTTTTTTTTCCCCTGTAAGCAAGAGAGGAAGGAAAGGAAGAAGAAAAGGTAGCAGCAATCATTCTTTAATAACAAAGAAATGTCTGAAAGACTTCCCTGTTGTACTGTGGTTAGGGAATCAACAGCTATACAACTTCAGAAACATAAAAGGTCTTAGCAGATGCTTCTAAAGCATGAGCTACCACGAGCCACAGGACCTTATCACACAGGACACTTAACACTTACCCAGACTAAAAGATAGATTGCGAAGCGTTACCTAAACCTTCTGCATTGGTCAGTACTGCTGTACAGCTGGCTAATATAAGGTGGAAACACTTATAAACGGTTATGTTTCAAGCCTCAGAGAAAACACATTTTAGATTCTCAGCTGTGCACCATGTCACATTAATATATACATTAACAGATGCTGCACAACAGCCCTGCCCTCAGTGTCTTCCACACACACATCTTGGCCTCCTGCCAGAGAGTGACTGCCCTTACACCAGCAGCTCAGTTCTTTTACCCCTCTTAAGGCCAGCCCAGCAATATTTATTTTTACCTTAAGGGTTTTGTAGGCAGTGTTCATGGTTGTCACTCTATGGTTTGCATGACATCCACTTAGTTTACAAAGATGACAAACAGGCCTTCTGCATATTTCACAGTACATGTTTACCCTCTCCATTTCATGCTCAGGACACATCAAAATCTGGGGAAAAAAAGGAGCAAAGAGAACGCAGGTTACCTCCAAAAACTGAGGTGCTCAACAAAACATGAAAACACTCAGTGATCTCACAGCACTTATTTCATCAATTGATTTTTTATATTCAGTTTAACTTCCACTTGTTATATTTTTCCACACCAGTAAAAGCCAGCAGATGAACACACATTGTTTCACAAGGATTACAGGGTAAAGTCAGTATATACGACATGCAGCCTCCATCCTGCAGTCACCATTTCACTAATACCTGAAGATGTTTGCATGCATCCAGCTCCATACACCCCTGTTAAGAGTTCTAAATGCAGTATGTAACATACACACTCATATCAAATTTACATATCCACATTGGCAGCTCTTGAAACGGGTATGAACTGTTTCTTAACACAAAAGTTGACACAATAGTGTAGTGATTTAAGTCTAAGCTAGCCTCTGATCAGCCACAAAGCCACCGCTCTTTAAGCAACAAAGAAAATGCAGCCTCCACCACCAGTCACTGTCCTCTTAAAAGACAAAAGGCTTGTTTCAGTTTTTCTGTCTGACTCCAATTATAAGTTGTTTATAGTGAGCACTAATTCTAGCATCAACTTAAACTGTATTATGAAAAAGCTGGTGTTCACAAAAAATCATCTTTCAAAAACCGAACATGTTGAAATAACTGCCTGAAGAGAAAAAGAAGGTGCTGGTCAACTCTGGGCTCAAGCAACCATCTAAAAGGAGGGGGTGAGGGAAGGTGTTTAAAAAAAAAAAAAAAAAAATGTTTTGCCTCGTTCCAGAGCACTGAAAGACAACATTTTAGTCTGTCTACTCCATGTTACTAAAGCAGACCTCCTGAGAAAGCTTTTCAGCTTCATGTCAAGAAGAAGACAACAGTGTTTACAGCAAACCTTTGGAAGTATCACCTTTTAACACACGCACACACACACACAAAAAAAAAAAAAAAAAAAAAAGGGAAGTAAACTTTCAAAAAAACCAACTAGGACCAACTAGGCAATCAGACATCTCCAAAACCTGCAGTCCTTCTGCTAGTCTGTGGAAGCAATTTTTCCACAGCAGTGCACAGTCACACCTAACAGAAACCACATATTTGTATTCATTCTCTCATATAAGCAAGAATCACAGCCTGCAAGCTAGAGACAGAAGAGGTCAGCAGATTACCTTGTCTGGTTCTCTGAAAAGTCAGGAACAATCAGCCCAGTATCTACTTCTCCCATCCCCACTACACACGTTACAAAGTGCTCTTCAGTCTGGTTGTAAATTGAAGTGATGACTGAGAACATTGTTTAAGAGATCAGCAAATACTCCGCGCATTTAGTTCAGGTTTTAACAATGCAGTGCAATGAGAAACGCACTCCTCCTTTACATTAAGCTCAAACAGTGCTCAAAAAGTCTTTCTAAAAGAAGACTAAAGATTGGTTTACCATTGATGGGAAGTTTTTCTACAAAGTAGATGCATCAACAGTTGATGTAAAAATATTACGCTTTTCTGGTTTTCTCTTTTTTTTTTTTTTTTTTTTTAAACAGTAAATCTGTCTTCACATGTAATTTAAAAAAACTAAATCACACACACATTTGATACACCAAGGTCAGGATGATCTAAACTATTTCTCCCCTTTTTGTTCTGCTTTAGCAGAACTGCACTGACTTTCAAACCCAAATGCAGTCTGCATGCAGTGTACAGGCTACTTTTCAGAGTACACAACATCAAAAGATGCCTTCAGTATTTTTAAGTAGCAACATTGCAGCAGTGAAGGTTTAGATAGCATAGAAGCAAAGTTTTTAAGGAGATGTTCGACATATTAGATCAAGAGCTGGAAGATGGCTGGCAAACTTTTACCTCACTTGTTTATCTATTAAAGGGACATTTCACAAAGACAGCATTTTTAAGCACTGTGTAGTACCAACTGAACTCCAGCTTATGCTTCTGCTAGATTCAAGGGAGTAGAGAAACATGTTTTGCCATCAATCAAGGTCAGTCACAAAAAGAAAGGAGCTGGGGGGAGACCAACTGTGTTGAGATTTTTAAGTTTACAGCACACTGGCATCCTCCTTGACCCAGCTTTTGGAGAAATGCACTGCCATTCCAGATGTTCAAGATCATGAAGTCTTACCCAAAAAAAGATTACCAAAATCACAAATAACACAATCTATTCCCTAAAGTAAAAAATCCTTATTTTTAGGATATTCTTCATGTGTTCTCAGTGTCCTCCTTGGTAACAACCACTTCGGCATCAACAAGAAAACAAGCTTTTGGTTCACCCAATAAATAACAGCAAAAGTTGATAAAGCAATAATGGTTCTAAAAAGCAACTATCATTGCACAAGTGTGTCTGAAGCTATATGTGAATGCTGCAACCCAGCTTCTGTAAGATACAGTATTCTTACCTTGGGTCTGAAGTTAGTGGTTGGTCCTACATACTCATGCTGGGCTTTCACAGTGCCCCAAGGATGGTGTATTTTGAAACATTCATTGCAATAGCTTGCACTGCAATCCATGCAGCTCTTTGTGGACTCTTGAGGTGGAGGTTTGCAGAAATCACACATAATGGCAATGGCTGCCCTGGCTGCCTGTCTGTATCTTTCCACAATGGTTTCCAAAGTAAAGTTGCGAAATAAGCCATTGATGCCACGTTCTCCAAGATCAATATCCCGCTGGCAACCCGGACAAGGAAACAGACTTGATCTAGGAGTCAGTGAATTGCGTTTTCTGCCTGTGTAGACACCAAATTCTGATTTAGGAGGAGCATAAACAGAAGATGTTTAAATGTTAAAGTTAGAAGCACAGCAATTTATGAATGGGTTCCAAACTATGGTAGCACATCACCCAGACCAGTACAATACCAATTCATAAGCAGTCTGCCAAGCCAAAGAAAATATATTTGCCAGGACAAGGTAGTGTGATGTCTGAGTCCAGGGGACATTACAAACTACTACTCTAAAATTCAATCCTATATTGATATGAATTTAGCTATGCTAAACCTATTGATACTTAATCTAATTTTGGATGCACTCAAGCTTCAACCTTTCAAAACACTCAACATAAAACCGTCTGGAAACCAGATTGGTTCAGGCTAACTAGTTGCCCAGATAGAGATCAACAGCTTCAAAACATATTGAAGATGCTTATGCCCAGTGTGAGAGTAGCTATTGCCAGATGAAGATAGCCAAGTTCAAGTTCCCTGAAATTTGCTGTGCCTGAGTCAAACTTATTTCACTCATCCCAAGAGGGATCATAAAAAAACATAAAACAAGAAAACTACACATTTCCAGTATTAAATCTCAGCCAAATCATTTAGTCTAAATACACAGAGGCTGACTCAGCCTTTGCTTAATGGTTTTGATAAAGGAGGGCTGCTAAGTAAGCCCTCCAAAGGGGATGCTGAGATGGTTATGTATGAGAGGTTCCTCTACTGTGAATCAGGGTACAGCAGATCAGCACTGTTACACAGGGTACAGGTATCTCTTTTCACTTCAAAAGAGGACAACTGAGAAGCTGTACTCATACCAAACAGCTATGCACAAATTTTCCTTCTCAAAAATAGAGTGACCGAAGGCTCCAGAAAAGCTGTCAGCCTAAGGAGCCTGTTCAAGAGGACAGCTCACATAGGCCCCAAAGCTATTTACAGGGTAATGCTCTTGAAGATATCAAACAGGGAGGGCACCCCCACATCTCACTCATGGAGCCACAGGGCACAACTATCTAAAAACAGTCCTTTATGCACTTCTGAAGCAAGTTAAGCCAGTGTTTAAGCTAAATATATATCCTTTCAGCTTTCCCTTACAAAGAAACAAAAAACCTATCCTCTGTATCTGGAGTGTGGTTTTAAGATCCATTTGGGGAGACTGCCTGTAGATACAACTAACAAATTTGCAAATGGAATTACAACTTAAAACTGAAATCTTAATACAGTAATGGGTTCCTCTTCAAAAATTTTTTCCTCATCTGTATTTATACAACATCTTCCTATCAGAAATGTTGGTGTTTCACTTCTTTTTAGTGTCCTTTGATGATTTCTGAAAGACACCTGCTCTGTGCTGCTCTCCTGTAGCTGCATATCCCAACAAACCAAAACCTCCCTTCCTATCATGCCCATGTCTCAAAAGAAACCCAAGGCAACACTTCCATAAGGACTTACTACTGTTAAAAATCTTTAAATGTGCCCTGTGGTACACATGACTATCAGCTAAGCATGATTAAGTGAGTGCAATCTGACAGTCTCAAATGCAGCTGCTCTCATGCCTTTCCATAGTTTGTGAGCAGAACAAACAAACTACATTTACAGAAAAGTATGGGTGACACAGGGCACTGGTATACAATTCTCTGGCTAAGGGAAGCACAGATATTTTTTTTTCCTTATTGTGTATTTTTTTAGTACTTACTTGAAGTGCATTATTACCCAAACTGCATATCCTGCAGCACCTGTAACTTGGCATACAGAGCAACATACACATGCAATGTACAGCAGCAGCAGCAGTGAAAGCAAACTGTGTTTCCAATGTACACTCCAAGCTAGCACTGCACACAGAACACAGATCTTCTACACAGACTTCTACAATAGCCTAAACAAAAAGATGATTTTGCATGCAGTGCCATGCAGTCAGCAGCTACAGGAAAGAATTTAGAGCACTTCAGTCTCATAAAACTAAGAAAACAGAGATACAGTGGTGTGTGTACTGGGACTGCCTAGAGGCAGTAGTACACTGCAGCAAAGAGCAAGCAATGACAACACAAGATAACATGGAAAAAACCAAACATGGTGCAGTGGTCAAGTTTAAAAATACAGTCTGAAATTCATATCTAGTAGCATGCTTTTGAAGTCTGGCCTAAGTGGCTCAAATGTGGAAGGGGTGTTTGTGTAACTCAAAGGTGAACTCAGCTGAAACCCAATGGAGGCCTTTCATTCTGCCCATGGTGGGCCCAAAACGAGACTGTCATCATGAGCCATGCTCTGCAAAGACTGGTGACATTCTGCTTATGGAAAACAATCCAGTATCAAGGAGTGCACCTTCAGATGTCTCATCCCTTTTTGCTGTCAACAGTCTTAAGAGACTAGGATTGGGTTTTTTCCACATTTTATACCCTCAAAGTTTACCCACTAAGCCTTTTGGTGTGCCCTGCCACTCCAATACTTAAAGTACAGAAACAATCTATATTTGCCTACCCAGTGTTAGAATATCAACATGCAGAAAGAATTAGACTGCCTTCTGCTTATAGGATTTATAGATCTGCATTTTAAAAAGCAAGCATTGATGAACTGATAAAGAACCTGATGCACTATCTTTCCCACTGTCTTGGGTTGTTTGAAAAAACTGAGTTCTGCTTACACTAAAAAAAAAAACAACCCAAAACAGCACAATGAAACACCCACAAAAAAATATAATAGAAGACTAAACTCCACAGAGTTTGTACTCCTGTTAGGTGTGCAGCTCAGAGAAACTTAGCTTTTCCCTCTCTTCTCTTTGATATTTTGCCAATATGGTTAACAATAAACAAGTGTACATTTTGTGAATTACTAGGAATCATGGCAACAAATTTTCCATTGTGGTTTTTAAAGCATCACTCCACTTGAAATAATAGCTCAATCAATACCTAAAATATTAGCACAATATAGGCTAAAGTTCCAACTTCAAACTCACAAATACTCAGATATAGCTTGCAAAGACTCAAGTCAAAGAACAAGCTTAAGTATGTTTTTTAAAGAAAATGTTTAGATATTTAAAGAATATGTTAGAATATGGAAAGTCCAACTTGCAGCAGATGGTTTGCAAAGGGATAAGACATCTTAAAGATAAAACTGTGTTTTCCAAGTAAACATCAGCAGAATGTTATGGTTATGGAAGACATTTAAATGAAGTGTGAGAGAGTTTAAAAATATAAGTATTTTAAAAGTCAACTGGATTCTCATAAAAGTTTTTAAAAAATAGAAATGTGTACTACCATCCCCTGAAATTCAGGCAATTCTCTTGGATGGATTTTTAGGGATAAAGAAAAGAAAAAAACAAAGAGGAAACAAACAAGCAAACAACAAAAAAAAAGGGACAGATGCCAGTAGCTGAAAAATGTTACTTTCAGATACCTTAATATTCCCCAAATTAAGGGTGCTTTATGAAAAAAAGAGCAGATAATGACAGCTTTCCAAGAGCTCTAGCAGTCAGTGTTCTACAGTATCTTTATTTTATGATGCTTCAGTCTTCAGGTGAGGCAATTTAGAGCTCCCCTTCCAGTTAGCTGATTTGTCTTCCACTGAGCGTGAAATTCAGATTTATGTTTAGCTCAGTTCATGTCTTTTTTGAAAGACACTATATTACCATGGATTGCTCATGTGCCTCCCAGTAAAAAAAACAAAAAAAACAAAACCAAAACAAACAAACAAAAACCCAAAACAAAACTAAAAAATAAAGAAATACAGGAAATTAATTTTTCTTCTATATTTATGTGTCATGCTAAACTACCAGGTGTAGAACTACCCTAGATTAACATGGCATAAATTTTAATCTGGTTCTTTATCAAAATTAGAAAGGCTTATATACAATGAGGAGCCAGTACTGCCTTCCATTTAAGTGACGCCAACCAGGACCTACGTTAGAGATCAGTCTAATAGTTACACTTCACTACTGGCAAGACATCTGTCCTACTGAACAGTGAGCATGTAAACTCTGGAAAATTAAGAAGTGGTGGGATAGAGAGGGCTTGACTCAGGTTTTTGTAGGGAAGAGAGAATGTGAGTTTTTTCAGACATCAATGTATGCTCAGTGATGCATATAGACAAAAAAAATTAAAATCCAACCCTTAACTGAATTCCAGTCCAGTTGACCTTTAAGTCAGCATTAAACAGAATGAAAAGCTTTCCTTACAGAAGTCCTTTGGTGTATCTTTTCTCACTGCAAAAGCCATTTTGTGGACTTGACCACTGACAAAAAGCTATATGCTAAACAACATTTAACTCGAGATCTAACAGCTAGACTATCTCTAGCCAGTACAAGAAGTGAAGCATTTCTACCTCTCCACCCAAAAGACCTCCTCTGTGAGGCTGCAAATAATGAACAGAAAGTGCTTAGAAATGAAAAAGTAAGATATACCACTGGTTTACAATGGTTCAAATGAAAAGCATCAATTTTTGCTCTTGTGGCTGTTAACCTACCGCACGGCTGAAAGGCAAGAATGTTTAATGTCCATGAAACAACTGCAGTATTTAAGCAAAAGGGAGAAAGAAGAGCTGGGGAGGGGGGTAAGGAGTGTTAGGAAGAGATACTTAAAACATTCAGTTAATGCATCTTCCATTCGCACTGCACAAGTGTCAAACACAACTACATTACATGCTTTTTCCTAATTACACCAGCTCTAAAATTAGAATGACATTACAGAAAATGAATTATCAATAAGAAAAATCCTTTGCTTTTATTTTATATGCAACATAATTTAAAAATAAAATTATTTTATGTACATCATAGCAGTGGGGGGAGGGTGTATAAACCAACACAACAGATTTTAAGAAGCACAGGCACTCCATTTCAACTGAAAAATGAAGAGTTCTACCAGTTCCAGCCTTTTTGTATTAAGATAAATTGTCTTTGTACATGCAAGCTGTGTGTGCACAACAAATACAGAATGTGGACATGTTCCTTCTGGCATTTCAAGCATTTAATTGCCAAAAATCATTTTAAATAGATGATGTTCCTCACGAAGTTAGCAGGAATTCCTTAGTGAAAAAAAGAAAATGAAGAAACACACAGCAGGAAGAAGGTGACATATGCATTTTCAAATCTAACAATAATATATTGACAGATAAATGCCCTGCACAGAACTACTAGACATTTTAGTGGGTTTTTTGTTACACATGTGAGGCCTTGCTTTGGATATTTTCTTGTATATTTTCTCTCTTAAGAGAGCTGCTTTATTACAAATTCTCCTAAGGATCACAAAACAAACTCATGAAAGCAGCAATGCATAGTATGGCTATTTCAGGTGCAAAATGAGAATTGTACAGGGTTAGTTGCAAGCTGGTTGAACATTACTGGTATCAAACATCTGAGAGCACATCTCACATCCTACATAGCAATGAAGCTGTAATGCCTGTAACATTAGAAGCAAAGACAGTATAATCTGAATATCCAAGTATACTCTTTAAAGCTCCCATTTCCATATGATTTTCATTTTGCAAATCTGAACTGTCTGAGATGGTAATTTTCCTGTGATGTGTATCTGCCAAATGCTCTTTGGGGACAAGCCTCAACACTAGACTGTCACTCATTCAACAGGTATGAAGTCTTTAGGAAAGCATTCATCTCTCTCTACGAGCAGGTCAGATGAGGAGATCCCACACATAACTTCGAATCAGCTTGCTGAGATGGTGGCAGATGATTGTGGATGTAAAGATTACAACCCCTACAACAATTTGTACATATACATATTGCAGAGGCAACAAGAGTACCAAGAATGCTAAACTGTGAAAGACTGGCAGCCAACTATGGCAGCACTGTGAAGTGAACTCTGCAAACCTCGTAGTAGATAATGTCAGGTTCCCAAGGGAGCTCTTCCTCTTCCACGCACAGGGTGGACTGTGACACTCCACCACACGCTAGCCATGTCATTCTAGATCACTACTTCAGCCACCCAAGGGAGAGCAAGCTGTAAGGCAGCTTTTGATGGGAAAGATTGCCTACCTCCTTACTGACAGCAGCGTGGATGAGCTGCCCCCCAGGCTGCTCCCTCCTATCCAATACTGACCCCTGGAGAAGGGACAGTTTTCACAGGCACATCGGCTCACCCACAGGGCATCCACCACTCTCCAGGCAACCAATCTAGACCTCTGATGTTTGACATTGTAAAAACATAAAGTGGACAGATGCCACAAAAACCAGTGACCACTTCAGTCCATGCGGAATATGACGTGCCAGATCATACCTACTGAGGAAAAAAAGGTATAGGCTTTGATGTGGGAGAAGGTAGTCACCAGTGGGCTCTCCTCATTCAGGCTTCACATAATACTGCAGTTAGAGAGGGCTTAGAAAGCTGCTGCAGTCTATGTGTATAGAGCAAAACAGTGGAACTGTGCATCCTATGTCCAGAAAACTGGACTGGAACAAGGACAATGGATTATTTGGTTTGGGGATTCCCTCAAATCATATTAGCCCCAAGCAGTCAATCTACACCAAACACAGCATTCCCCTAGCAAACTAATTTGAAAGAGTACCTGCACCAGCAACTCAGGAGTTCTTTAAAAGAAGCAGGTGAAATAAAACATTTGAACTTTGAAAACTGGGAGGCATGAACATTAGTAAAATAGGAAACACTAGATAAAGCTTTAGGGTTTGTCTCATAGGTGCCTCTTCCAGAACACAACAGAGCGTGGTTTTAAAGTGGATAATTATGACAACAGGAAGACTAAAAGCCAAGATGCGGTTTCTTTCAAGAAGTATAACATGCACAAAGTACTTCTGAGGTATCTGTATAAAAGCAAATCAAATAGTCCACAGATTACACAGGCATCTATAAGAATTCTGCTGATGTTATATCCCAAAGAATTCTACTAGTGTTATATCACAAAAAACATGAGGGGTCCTACATCTAAGTGCTCCTAAAAGCTTTAAGCAGACCACACTGCAAAAGACTGTACAGGCTTCTCTCAGTCATCTGCCCTCCAGTTCAGCAATCGTACAGTGACCATCTCTGGAAAATTATCTATTGTAAGCATAATTAAGCAGGTAAGAAATTTGCAAAGTCTGCAGAGGCTAAGAAGGAGGCTGTAACTACTGAATTTGGACTGTCCAAAACCTGGGAGACCCACCTCAACAGGACGACTGACAGGCAATCAGATGGCTGAAATCTACATTTTGAAGCTATTGAGCACTTCAGCATCTCAATGTTACTGAAACAGAGGAGCAAAGATGCCACAAAGACAGATCTATTCTACATGAAATAAAGTGCATTGTCTTTACAAATATTGCCATTGTTCTTGCCACAGAATGAACAAGACTTGCACTGTCTTTAAGTCATCTCTTTGCCTCAGGAGTATTGGGAAGACATTTTACCAACACGGATACCATTCAACTCAAATCAAATGTAATACATAAATTATGAAAAAGTGCAAAAAATCTGATACATACCTGTTCTAATAATCCTGTCAATTCTCTCCATGCTAGAAGAAGAGATTTTAATTCGAGGGCTACTCTGATTAGAGGATTCAGAGCCTCCATCAGCAAAAGAGTCTTCAAATGCAAAAAGTATTTCTTTCACACATTTGTGACAAACATTGTGCTGGCAAGGAAGGATCAGTGGATGAGTAAATAATTCTTTGCATGCTGGGCAGATGAGCTCTCTTTCGATACCCTTAATGGTAACCTTCATGACAAAAAGAGGGAAAACCAAGTGTAAGCACAGTAAATATGAGCCATCAAGACTTAGTGTACAGCTGTATGTCTGTACATCACCAAACCCCAGCCCAGCACTGTAATCATTGCACACAGTTTTGGTTTGAGGCACTCTTCTGGTTAACACTGCAAACAAATATCAATTAAAAATTTATGAAAGCAGTGACAACATTCATTTCAACTGAAATGAACACTGCCACTAGGCAAGCTCGGTTCATCTTTAGGTCATGTCTGCATTGCAGGGGAGGATAGGAAGGGAGTAGTCTTAATTCCACTTAAGGACCTCGGGAAACAAAGCAACCATACTTCTCTACAATAGGAATCCATACATCCAATCTAACTTAGCTGTGGCTCTTACTTTTCAAGAAGGAAGGAAAACGATAAAGAAAAAAATTTAAAAATAACAAAAAAAAAAAAAAAAATTGTCAGACTGGTTAAACAACAGGCTTTCCTGCCATGAAATTCACACTTAAGAACTGAAAGTGTCTTGGCTTCACCAGGCTAACAGTTCGACTCAGGGACATTATTTATTTATTTATTTATCTGCTGCACAAAGAGCACCCCGTGGATCTATGCAGCTCTCCGGTAATTTAATGACCCCGCAGCCATCTGGCACCGCACTCCGGGACCGCAGGATCCGCTGAGAAAGCCAAGGGCAAGGGGAGCCCTGGCCGAGCATCAAGTGGCGAGTGCACCAGGCACCGGCCGCGCAGGGCCCGATCGTCCCCTCCTGGGCTGTCACCCTCCAGCCCGCCACCCGACCCGACCGATTCACTGCTGAGCGCCCGGAGCTGAGACCCGGCGCTCACCCACCCCGGTTCGCAGACCTCCGCGCCCGCCCAGCCCGACGCTCCGACAGCGCTGCCGCCGCCGGTGCCGCTCCCGGCCGGCCGGAGAGGAGAAGCTGCCGGCGGACACCGGAGGCACCCTAAACCCACCCACCTCCGCCCTCACCCCCCCCAATCTTCCCGCAGCACAAGGCGCAACAGCGTAGGGAGGGCGCGACAAACCCCGACCGGACGGCCGCGCTCACCCGGCTCTCCAGCCGATCGCCCTCCAGCCGATCGCCCTCCATCCCCGCGCCTCCTCCGCCCGCCAGCTCCACCGCCCCGGCTCCCAGCCAGGCGGGGAGGGTAGGCGGCCCTCCGTGGGGCGGGGTGAGGCGGGCGGGAGCGCGGGTCGCCGGGCGGGGCCAGCGCCCGTCGCGCAACACCGATGGTTGGCGGCAGCGGGCACCGGCGGCGCGGGGCGGTGACGCCCGGAGCTGCGGCTCAGCCGGTAGGGGGCAGCGGCGGCGGGGGCGGCGGGGGCGGCAGCAGCAGCGGCAGCAGTGCCGGGGAAAGGGGGCAGCGCGGTGAGGGACATCCGGAGCTGTCTGACCACCGTCCCGGGGAGGGGAAATGGGGAGGGACCTGGACAGACTGGAGAGTTGGGCTGATTGCAACGGGATGAGGTTCAACACGGCCAAGTGCCGGGTCCTGCACTTTGGCCACAACAACCCCATGGGGAGCTCCAGGCTGGGCACAGAGTGGCTGAGAGCAGCCAGGCAGAGAGGGACCTGGGAGTCTGGATTGACAGGAAGCTGAACAGGAGCCAGCAGTGTGCCCAGGTGGCCAAGAAGGCCAATGGCATCCTGGCCTGGATCAGGAACAGCGTGGCCAGCAGGTCCAGGGAAGGGATTCTGCCCCTGTACTCAGCCCTGGTGAGGCCACACCTCGAGTCCTGTGTCCAGTTCTGGGCCCCTCAGTTCAGGAAGGAGATTGAGGTCCTGGAGCAGGTCCAAAGGAGGGCAACCAGGCTGGTGAAGGGACTCCAGCACAAGTCCTGTGAGGAGAGGCTGAGGGAGCTGGGGGTGTTCAGCCTGGAGAAGAGGAGGCTCAGGGGAGACCTCATCGCTCTCTACAACTCCCTGAAAGGAGGCTGGAGCCAGGGGGGGGTTGGGCTCTTTTCCCAGACGACTTTCAACAAAACAAGAGGACACAGTCTTAAGTTGTGCCAGGGGAAGTTTAGGTTGGATATTAGAAAGAATTTCTTTACGGAGAGGGTGATCAGACACTGGAATGGGCTGCCCAGGGAAGTAGTGGATTCTCCATCCCTGGTGATATTTAAAAAGAGACTGGATGTGGCACTCAGTGCCATGGTCTGGTAACCGCAGCAGCTGTGGGTCAGGGGTTGGACTTGATGATCTCTGAGATCCCTTCCAACCCGGCTAATTCTATGATTCTATGATTTTATGAAGGGGGCCGATTCCGACGGTGAGGAGTATTAATTACTTTCCGATGCAAAACTCTTCAGTTTTTTTTTTTCCCCTCTCTCTTTGCCCGGTAAGAGGGACAACACAGAGGAGTGTGTCTGCCCTTGGGGACAGTGACAGCTCGGCAGGGTGAACATGGGAAAGCATCTGGAGCCGGGCACTGTCAGGGTGTAGCTGGCAGGCAGCGGGCGGCTGCCGTGGCAGCTGGGGAGGAGGGATGGTGCAGAAGGGGGAATACTGTTCTGCACCTCTTGCCTTCCCCTTGCAGCATGTTTCCATTGGAAAAGGTGAAGCAAATACCCTATTTGCCACCAGACAGAACAAACAGAACTACTTGTAAATCTCCGGCTGCTTCAGGGTTTGCCAGGCCTGCGGAAGCAACCACTGCAGATGCAATGCTGTCTATGGGTAACATAGTATTAGGCTAAGGGAGAAAAAACATGAGTGAGGAAACTCAGTGAAAGCATTCAGTGTTCCTACATTACACAATGGGTGGAGGTTTTGGCTAATTAAACCAGCTGAAGCTGAACTATATGATGATGAAATGCTGTCAGTTTGATAAACCCCAAATCTCACCTACGTTAGCCTTATTTAAAAGGCTAACATTAGGGTAATTGCTTCTTTTTCCCCTCAAAATTACCCTTCATCTAAGTTAATAAAACAAACATGGCTTGAAATGTCTTTTTTTTGGGTTTTGGTCATTATTGACATTGGGATTCAGTGGCCTGTACGTGATACTTGAATGGAAAATTACACTCGTAAATCACACAAGATAGGGGTGATGTTTTTGCATGTCTGGTATTACAAATAACTTTCTAGAGAACACATGTAAATGTGCTATTTCACATTTACTTTGGAAACCACCTTCATGAAAATACCAAGTACTGTGCTTGAAATTATTTCAATAATGCCAGTGATGAATATACATGTACAGCATGTATATTCAAACTGAAACATGTCACTTAACTGAGGTGGAGAGAGAACTGGTTAGTAAGGACATAACTTGTCAGCCTTCCAACTATATTTTGAGTAAAGATTTTCAAGTTGCCGACCACCACCACTATCCACAAATTTCCTGATGTTACAGAAAGGTTTTAAAACATTTGGTTCTTAATAAGCCCTTGTCTATATTAGCCCACTACATTGACAATGCATGCTGCTGATTTGGGCCCAAATAAACTACCATCTGCAGACTGGAACAAAGCCCCTTTGGCTCTGCTGTCACCTTTGAAGCAGTATGGAGAAATTCTGTCTTTGGTGGCACAGCAAGGCAAACCAATCTGTACTTCATGCCAGAGGTCCAGGTGCCAGCCGAGGTAGGTGTTGCTAGTGTGGACAAACCACTTCCCACCTGTCCTCCCAGTCTTCAGAAGCACCACGGTGCCAGCTACATTTAACTGTGAGGACCCATGAGTGATGATTTGTTCAATCCCTTAATAGATCATTAAGGTATTATCTTGTTTGTATGACTGTTTGCTCTGGCTTCAGGGTACTTTAGAGTAGGGTTTTAATTACCATGCCTTCCCTTCCTCTACCACATCAAGATTTTACATGGCTGAAAAAGTCCTCAAAGGCCTCCAAAGGGTAAAACTCCCCCTTTTGCACTCACACATTTTAACAGGCCTTTTGATCCATCCTCAGCTGGAAAGACTGCATTTATAGTGACAAGATCAAACTTGGCTTCAAGGGACTGGGAGAACAAGACCCCCACAGCTGAGGACCACTGGTACCTTAAAGAGGTAAGGCAAAACCATTGTCACAACAGACTCCTGTTGTTAGGTTCTGTTAGGTTAGTGAGACCAGTCACACCTACACTTCTGCTTCGTTTCCTGACACAGGCTTTGGTTGACTGAGCATCTGTTCTGCTTATAGGGGATTCCCTTTACATCATATAATAACCTGGAAAGTGTCAAGATAGTTCAACACATTCTTCATAATTTTCTCCCGACCTCTCAGCTGGTCTGTTGGGACGTTGCTTTCGTGCCTTGTGTTCTCTGAACAGACACTGGAAGGGAGGGGCTTAATCATGTTTTCCCTCCTACCGCGGGTTAGATGTACTTGTTAATTTAATCAGTGCTATGCAGCAGTCTCTGAAGTATTGATTTGCTTTTTCTATTGGTGTAATTCCAAGAAGGACATGGCACTGATTTTTGACTAGCCATAAAAATGCCAGAGTGACTGGCATCCTGCTGCGTGAAGCAACAGAGCACTGCCCCAAATCGCACTGGACACTCTGGCATTGGACATCCTCTGCCTTCAGAAGTCAGGTCCTCAGACCAAAGCTTTCCAATACATTTTTTTCTGGCACTGCTTTTGCAGACATGGCTCAATACTGAACCCTTTCCCTGCTGGACTGCACTCCTGTGACTGAACCCCTGCTACCTGCCTTGCTGGCATCAGAGCAGAGCCAATGTGGAGTATGAAGAGTCAGATTTGTTCCTGTGCTAATGAAGATGTCCTAGGGACTGAGTTACCAGAGAGATACTTTTCTCCCTGTGCAATGGAGTTATTTTCTGACAGGATGGATGCAGTGAGCTTGTAGACTGCATCTTGCTCTCTGTAAATTATCATTGACACAGTTTGTTTTTCTATTTAATCCTGAAAAGCTGAACCTTGAAGATCACTGCTATCCCCAGGATTTTCTCAGTAATTCAGGCTGAAAGATCTATTGTTCACTTAGCAATAAGGCACGAATTTATGCCACCTGAGATAAATGTGCCTTTTTTGACTCAGGAATAAGGCCTCATCTAACTTTGCCTTATTGATGGCTACCCTTCAATTAACAGAATCATAGAATCGTCACAGTTGGAAAAGATCTCAAAGATCACCAAGTCCAACCGTCAACCCAGAAAAAGACACCATGCCTACTAGAGAATGTCCTGAAGTGCCACATCTACATGGGTTTCAAATACCTCCAGGGATGGTGACTCTACCACCTCCCTGAACAGCCTGTTCCAGCACTTGATTATTCTCAGAAAATAAATTCCTCTTAATACTAGTCTAAACCTCACCTGGAGCAACTTTAGCCATTTACCTTAGACCTATTGTTATTTACTTGAGACAAGAGGCCATCACCCACGTCCCTACAACCTTTTTTCAGGTAGTTGTATTATGCAATAAAGTCTCCCTCAGCCTCCTCTTCTCCAAACTGAAAAATCCCGATTCCCTCAGTTGCACTTCACCATCTTGTTCTTGAGAACCTTCATCAGCTTGGTTGCCCTTCCTTGGACATACTCCAGCAGCTCAATCTCTTTCCTGTAGTGAGGGGCCCAGAACTGAACACAGCACTTGAGGTGCAGCCTCTCCAGTGCCAAGTACAGGGGGTATGATCACTTCCCTTCTTCTGCTGGCCACACTATTCCTGATACAAAGCAGGAGGCTGTTGGCCGCCTTGGCCACCTGGCCATACTGCTAGCTTATATGCAGACACATGTTGGCCAACACCCTCAAGTCCTTTTCCTCTGAGCAGCTTTCCAGCCACTCCTCCCCAAGCCTGTAGTGTTGCATGGGGTTGTTGTGCCCAAAATGCAGAACCCAGCACTTGGCTTTGTTAAACCTTCTACAGTTGGTCTCAGTCCACTGACCCAAGCTGTCCAAGTCCCTTTGCAGAGCCTTCCTACCCTCAAGCAGAGCAACACTCCCACCCACCTTGGTGTCATCTACAAACTTACTGAAGAAGTACTCAATCCCCTCAACCAGGTCATTGATAAAGATACTGAACAAGACTGGCCCCAACTGAGCCCTGGAGACACCACTGGTGACTGGCCACCAAGTGGATTTGACCCTATTCACTTCAACTCTCAGGGCCCTGTCATGTAGCCAGTTGCCTATGCCATGAGTCTCCAGCCTCCCTAGAAGAATGCTGGGGAAGAGAGTGTCAGAGGCTTTGCTAAAGTCCAGGTAGACAACATGCACAGCCTCTCCCTCATTCCCTAGGTGGGTCACCTGTTCACAGAAGGACACCAGGCTGGTCAAACAGGACCTGCGTTTCCTGAACCTGTGCTGGTTGGACCTGATCCCCTGGTGTCCTGCACTTGCCATGTGAGTGCACTCAAGATGAACCATTCCATAATTTTTCCAGGTACCAAACTACATCACCCTGACCTGCCAGTGAGGGCCAATTGACCTTGAGTGTTTCAAAATGACAGTAATGATGACTTGAGGATTTCTTGTCATAAAACAAAAATAACAAGCACCAATTCTTTGATTCTCATGCTGGGCAGAGAGAGATGTGCTGGGCAGGCCCACAACCCTTACAGTTGGATGGGTTTCCTAACAGATCCCATAACCGGATCAGCTGGACCAAACAAGTTTGGAAGGTCACACAAGCCACTGCTATGTATAGAGCACTGAGCCTATAAAGACTGCCCTCACTGAGCAGACATAATATTTGGACTACCATGAGCTTCATCTAGGATTTGTAGCTAATACATCTCAAAATGTGATAAATTCGATCAGTGTATCTTTACTTTTCCACTTGCTGCCATGTCTAATGTACTCTTCTTCATGCCTGGACACCTGGAGAGCAGCAGTTGCAGGGAATTCAAAGAACAGCTGCAGACAGCAATCCACACAGAGGACTCTGCTCTATCCCTCCACACATTGTAATCACTTACCAAGAAAATGAAATAATAGTAATGAAAAAGCTTCCCAAAAATACATGACATTCAAACCAAAAGGAAGGAACATATCTATAAAAAAAAATATTACTGATTAACAGAAAGGAAATGTAATGGTTATTTTTAAAAGGACTTGGAATATGAAAGGTTTACAAAAACAAAATCAAATTTTCTGGAAGCCCAGCTACAGACTCAGTTTCTCACACCATAAAGATAGGGCACAAAAAAGATGAACAATATGCATACAGCACACGGGAAATTGCTATCTCATCCCACTGCCTGCTCTCCTCACTTCTGATTGTAGCTACCCCTCCCACAGTCCAGCTGTTCACCCCTGCAATGTCACGTTCCATGCTCTTGTAGGCACCTGAAAGAATACACTGCTGGAGTGATTATGACCTGTCTAAAGCATGGAAACACACCTTTGTCACACAAACTTATTAACAAGCTGTGAAGACAGGCAAAATGGATTTTAACTTCTTTTAGCTGCTGGATTTCAAACCCGGACTACTCTGCACAGTCTAACTTAAGCTGTTACCTTAAATATAATTAAGTTATATATAACTTATATATATATATATAACTCCAAGTTATATTTACATGCTTTTTTCACCCAAGTCACCTTTTTGGGTAAATACCTCTCACAATGTTGATATAATGTGGAACATTTTTGGATACTCTCTAAATAGAAAAAAATGCTGTTAAAGTAAAGGGCTACTCTCCTTATAAGGACCCAAACCCCAAACAAGCACTTCCCCATGCATAAGCAAGAAATATGTAAAACTTTATCCTCTGAAAGATGAAGAGCAGAACTCTGGTTTAGCTGAGTCAGACACACCACAGCAGCCCCCTCCAGCCCCCAAAGCCACAAGTAGACTTTGCTGTGTTTCCTTTATCCAGTTCCTCATACTATTTGTTTTTTTGTGCCTCTGTGCAGCTCTGTCCCTTACTTTCACCTGGAGAAAAGCTGAGGTGCCTCCCTAAGAGAATTGTACATCTGTCACTATATGAAACCTAGCAGAAAGGTGGGATAGAAATTGGGTGTCACCTGCAGGGTCCACATGGAGAAAACAGAGCGGGTGAGGGGACTGCATAAAAAAATGGAGCATGCTAAGATTCTTATTTCAATGAAACCAACAGCTAGTGCACAAGGACAGTAGCAGTGTTGATATTCTCTCTCTGAAAAACAGACTGGTTTATATTGGGTTATTGATTTTACTCCACTTATAGGAAAATGCCAAAAAATATTTCCACAAAATGGATAACTGGTATTGGGATCAGTTAACTCACCCAACACAAATATTTCTTTACAGCATCTAAAAAACATTTTAAGTTAATACTACAAGAGAAGCAGTTGTGTTCAGTTAAGAAAACATGTCTATGCAGTTAAAATAATTTTGAACATGGTGAGGGTAAATAATCATAGAGGTGTTCATGTTTCTGACCACTGCAAAAAGAAACTTGCAGGAAGAAGAGAAGATAAACAAGATGTTTAAAATATTACATTGATTTGAGACTGTAGAGTGTCTGTTCTTGCTGTGTTTTGAACTGGGAGTTCAGAGTCCTGAAGGAGGTCATACAATCTCCTTCTGCCTCAGTGCCTCTGCTACAAAATGCAGATAATTTTTTATCTATCTCACAGGGGTCTTTCGGAGTGCTCAGATGCTGCTGTGACACTTCTGACAGGTGCCTCAGTGGTCCAAAGTATCTCACATTGTATTGGGTGAGCCTAAAGATATGTTGTGGATAATATGTGGATTACAAGGATTGTATTACTGGGGCTAAAAGTGTTAGATGCATCTTTCTGTTCCATGTACAACGTGCAAATTGTATGTATGAGACATAGTCAAAGGGGAATAACTGGTATGGATCATTAAAATAGATAACAGGTTTTTGAAGTGACATTCCCCCAGAGAAAAGTGATAGATAATTATTTGATCTGTTTGAGAGGCCTGACAGAGACAGCAAGCTAAGTGGAAAACCAGCATGAATGCCAAAAGAGGTCATCTGCCCAGGATCTACAAGCCAATGTATTATACCTGTTTTAACCCTATGCAGTGTGAGGTGATTATCTGAGTGTAAAGTATTTTTATAACTGTTTCTATAATAATTCTTTATTTAGTGAAAGCCCAATGGTTAGCTGCTAACATGCTCTCAGGCTTTGTTGCAAACGTGTTATTGATGGGAGAGAATGGGAAAGGGAAAACTGGGCTGCTGGGGTCTCTAAGCAGTAATACCTGGTCTCTGATCAAATACAGTTGACCATGCAAAAGAGTCCTCTTCCTGGCATGATTTATGTCATCTGAGGAAGCAGTTTAATTATCTTAGCAGAATACTTCCAAGTTCCTGGTTAACATCAATCAATTACAAAACAGATGTAACCTAAAACCCTGGTCTGGAGGTAGTGAAATGTGAAAGGAAAAAATGGTGAGCAAGAGGTGTCAGAGGTGGCCCTTAGAAAGCCTCAGGCAGTGACCACCACCATGGAATGTCTGTGAAGGTCACACAACTGCTACAGCTCCTCTGTTCTTCAGGTTCATCAAGAGTATCTGAGGCTGGGACTTGGCAATCCAATACTCTGTGTAAACATAGAACTGTTTGTAATAAATGTGCATATTTTACACTACTGTGATAACTCATCTGTCTACCAAACCATATGCTCTTGCAGAGGGAGTGAGATTCAAGCTACAAGCACAGACTGTACACACATACATACTGTGAGAGAAGGGGTAGATGTAGCACCCCCTTACAGGGAAATCTCAGGCAAAAGAGTTTCTTGCATGAAACCTTTTATGATTTTGTGTATTGCATAAAATGGAACGGAACATTCAGGCCATCTGAAATTTCCTTTGGACCCCCAGGCATAGTTACTCCCAAGCAAAGAGAAAAAGAAAATCCCCCAGCAAACTGTATCACCTACTCTAAAAGTTCATCCACAACTTTTAGAATAAGGAGAGAGGGAGAAAAAGTGGGAACAGGAAACGGGTTGTGAAGGCAGCCTCTGGAGATGTGCTGAAAGATCCTCGGGATGCATTCAGAACAGTCTTTCAAATAACACCGTAGTTTTTTCTACCTGTATATATAGTTTTTTAAGTTTAAAAATACTATGACTGATTCATTTTTTTTAACTCACTACAGCAGGATCTTTGAGGGTAAGGCAAAAGAAATGCTTCCTGTTTTATATATGGATCAGCAGCTCAGAAATAGAGGAAGATGGGTTCCCCCCTCCTTTTTCTACGAAACGCACATGCTAGTTTCCCTCAAAATATCTGCAAACTCTGAGCCATTTCCTGGGGGAGCCATTTTCACCCCAGCATTACAGCCAGTCCGGCTATGGGTAAGAGAAAAAGGCATTGATAAGTGGCTGCCACAGGCTTGAGCCCACCCCGACCACAGCCTAGCAGAAGGAGCAACACTTACACACAGAGCAGAAGGCTGATAAAATGCCAGATGCCTCACTGTGCCGGGCTGGGTAACACTTTGCATTTTTATTTCTTAACGTGTTTACACGACAGCCTCAGGACCGTTCGGTGGATACTAGGCGAGACACCAAAGCACATCAGCCCTAAAGACGAGTCGAGTTTATCCCCCTTAAAAATGTATGGAGGGAACCCACTTTTCCCTCCAGGCCCATCCCCTCCGAACCGGACAGTGCCGCCCGCGACCCGCACCCCGGCTGTCCCGGAGATGCCGTACCGCATCCCCACAGACCCCTCTGTCCCGGAGATGCTGTACCGCATCCCCACAGACGCCTCTGTCCCGGAGATGCTGTACCGCATCCCCACAGACCCCTCTGTCCCGGAGATGCTGTACCGCATCCCCACAGACGCCTCTGTCCCGGAGATGCTGTACCGCATCCCCACAGACGCCTCTGTCCCGGAGATGCTGTACCGCATCCCCACAGACGCCTCTGTCCCGGGGACCCCCGCCGGCAGTCCCGGGGTCCCTGCACGGACGGGCAGGTCCACGGCGGCGCCGTCCCTACCTTGTCCGGCTTCAGGAGGTCCAAAATATAGCCGAAGCGGCTGCCTTCCGCGGCCACCGCCATGGCCCCCGCTATGGCCCCCGCCACGTCCCCCGCCTGCAGCGGGGAGGCTGCCGCCCCGCAGCCCCCTCCTTCCCCCGCAGCCCCGGTCTCTCCCGGTGCTCTCCGGGGGGTGCCGATGCTCTCGGCTCTACTCCGCTCCTCCCCTCGGAGGATGGATGCTCAGGGGACTGTGGATGCCGGTGGAAACCTCCCACCCATCAGCAGGGCGGGTGGGCTGTCAGGGCACGTGGAAGAGGTGGGAAAATGCATCTCTGCTCGGATGCTGCGGCCCTCAGAGCTGTGTGGTACACGGAATGTGTACTCCTGGCCTCACCAAACCTGGATGGCACTGCTTAAAAATCACTCTGGGCTCTTCACTGAGCCCATGGTGCAGGACTGATGCCACAGCCCAGTCTGTCCAGGGCAGTCCCCAAGAGGGACATGCCTCTCTTTCTTCAAAGAGACTTGAAAGCACAAACTGAAGTGGGATGCATGCTGAGGTAGACCATGGTGTGTTTGTCCCCAGGTTACACCCGTTTTTATTAGGTTTCAAGCTTTTGTTCAGATGAAAAATTGTGTCTAAACACATCTCCAGAGAGGAGCACCTGCAAGAGGGCATGGACTTAAGTTGTGCCAGGGGAAGTTTAGGTTGGATATTAGAAAGAATTTCTTTATGGAGATGGTGATCAGCCATTGGAATGGGCTGCCCAGGGAAGTAGTGGATTCTCCGTCCCTGGAGATATTTAAAAAGAGACTGGATGTGGCACTCAGTGCCATGGGCTGGTAACCGCAGCGGTAGTGGATCAAGGGTTGGACTTGATGATCTCTGAGGTCCCTTCCAACCCAGCCAGTTCTATGATTCTGTGATTCTACATGTATAAGCTGCCTGGTGTGTTGGCAGTTGGCTCCTTGCATGTCTCTGGGGCAGCCCAGACAGGAAGAAAACTTGTGTCATCTATTTTAGTTGACTCCAGGCCTGATGCTGCCACTCAAGATGGACACAATGTGCCTGTATACAACTGTGATGGAAAAACTGGTTCCAGCAACTCGAGTCCCCTGCACTGCTTGAGGAAGGCAACCACACGGGCCTGATGAAATGTTCATGCCAAGCAAAAAGGCCAACAGGCACCGTGAAACTCCACCCAGACACGGTGGATTAGGGCCCCCCATAGGAGAGCTGGGGAATGTTATTTGAGATGTCGCAGACAATAACACCCCTGCTCTCTGCCTGTCTGCACTGCTGCAATGCCTCGCTGCTGGTGGAGATCATTTAAGCCAGCAGCTGGCTCATTACTTCTTTTTCTGTCCTCAAACTGCCCCAAAATCAAAGGTCTCAGCTACCCTCAAGATTTGGGTGAGGGAGGCAAGTGAGTGGCCAGTCTGCTACTCTCTCTCCCAAACTGAGAGGTGGAAGGGGATGAGCCATCCATTCGCTGCAGCTATCAGGTAGCCCGTGGAGCACATCACCTCTGTGTGGTGAAAACGTACTGGAAGGGGTTTTATATCAGTGTAATGTACCCCCTTTAAGGCTGTATTTCCTAAGTCTACTGATACAGCAGTAATGTTATCCCAGATTCTCTCTACAGGTTACTCACTGAAACAATATACCCTTTCTTTCTCAGGAAAAGAGACTCATTAATAGCTACCAGAATTTTCTGTTACTAGATACTTTGCAATTATATATATCCGATGACTCATTAATCAAATAGCTCATTATCAGGATAGAGGCAGGCTCTCAATGTTCCACATACTGCTTTTGTGCAAACAACCCAGGAATAAACAATGGGTGGCAGCACAGGGGACAGTCAGCTGTCATCACCTGTGCAACTGACAGGTTCTTGATGCATAATTTAACTCAATGTGAGATTTTGCTTTTGTGTTCTAATTCCAGCTCACCAAATGGCAGTCATGTAGGAATTTTTTTCTGCTCTAGTTTCTTTGGGTTAGTGTTGAGCTCCTCCAGAGAGCAGGGCCAGGGGAGGCTGGGACAAGGGGGAGCAGGAAGCAGTGCCTTGCTTCTCCCATGTTGCTCAAGTCCAGAAGTCTTCTGCAGGGCAAGGTGCTGGTGATGGCCTCAGCAACAGTGGCTCTCCCATGTCAAGGAAGGTTGTACTGCAGTGTCAGAGTGAGTCCCAAAATGATAACCAGCACCAAACAGCAAACATACCTTTGACCTTACTGCTCAGTAATGACAGGCTGTGTGAAAAGCCAAAGAATTTACAACCCCTTCTGCTGTGCAGTGCAAGAAGACAACATGCAGCTGTTTACTGTCCTGGAACCCTTTTAGCTGGAGGCTTGCCTGCACCTGAATCTCATTGCTGCTTTGTCATGTTCATGTTCATGTTAGACAACACCCAAGAACTGATGGTTCCTTCATGCTTTTTTGGACTGCTTTTTTTCAGCAGTAGCTCTGTTAGTATTCTGGGTCTGGATGGCTGCCAGGGACAGGCAGGCAGGAGAATGCCACAAACCACTTTTGCATTGATTTCACAGCTTCAGCAAGGGCGATCTCCTAAGCAGCTCTTGTTGGGATGATCCTGGCCCCTGTATGACAGCACTCTTTGCAGTCAGCTATGCAGAAAAGTGTATTTCTGCAGAGTTCTACAAGCTTGAACAGAGCCTTGTAGACTGTTCAGTCATTAACAGCTTTGTCTCCACAGATCCAGATTAGCTAGGAATTTGAGAATGCTCTCCACAGCAGAGAATAGAATTTATGTAGCCAGTCTGGGGGATCCAGTTTACCTGCCATCATCTAAAAGACTGTTTGTGATAGCCTTCATCTTGAGAGGCTGCAGGATGACTGTGGAAGGCCAGAGAGAGATGAAGAAGCTTTGTGTTGCAGCTGGTGGCCCAGGGACTTCCACCCTTCTTGGTAGCTGGTCTTTATGTCTTATTCTAACCTTTACTGAGGGTAGGCTGTGTGTCAGAAATAGCTGATATGCAATTGCTAGTGTTAAACATATACTGCAGATATGCAACTGCTTTTCACATTTTTCCTCCTTTTATTTCATCTCTCAGGTCCACTCCTTTCTGTGGAAGCAGAATGACTGAAAATCAATTCAAACCTTTGGTTGTCATGAAATTACCAATCCCAGAACATGCATTATGCTAAAATGAATTAGAAGGACTTTTTTGCTTTCTGTCTTTTAAGATTGAAGCACATGTCCAAAACAGCAAGGATCCTAGGCCAGATTATGGACTGATGACTATTAACTAATTTGTATAATTTTAAACCAGTGGAAAAACTGGCCCTATATTGTAATCCTGAAATGTCATACAACACAGGACTGTCTTGGAGTGTTGGTATGGAAATTAAAATATAAAGGAAATTTTTGTCTCCTGACCTGTTATGTTGATTCTCCTGGGACAGCAGTGACAGCCTGAGATTTTCTGGTTGGTTTCCTTACCATCTTAGTTTCTACTTCTGACCTAAATCTGAGCAGTGAAGTCTTCTGAGATGCTCTTTTCTTTCTGCTCCCCAAGGATGGTGGGGTATTTTTCCATTTCTATGATGCAGGGAATCCACTGAAGCACACATACTTGGCAGCCATGTATTTCCTTAGGATGGGTCTTCTCCCACTGTGCACCTGTACAACATGATGGAACTACTTGGCCAGCATTATGTGAGGAAGTCTACTTAAAGAGTCTTTAAAAACAGTTGCGGGTGGTGGTACAGGAAGGGCTGACACAAATAGTTCCATGTGGAGGAGAGAATGAACATTTTACAGTATGCATGGGGGGAAATAGATCTGTGTAGATACACGTCTGTCTCAGAGGACTCTGATGCCACTGCCAGTTGCATTGGAGATGCAAGTGGAGATGAAAGATAGATGATGTTAAAAGTGGTGGAAAACTGTCCTGGTATTCAGAATGAACTAGCTCAGTGTTAGATTGTACATTCGAACAAAAATTTGAAATAATAAAAAGCCCCCACCACTTAAACACATATTCAGGTGTACATGCCTCTGGTAAGGATTGTGACCTGCTCCTATTCTTTTAACAGTGTTCAGAGGCCTGTACCCAACTTCAGCAATACTAAAAAGGAATAATGTATATAGTTTATGAATTTTATATAAACTGCTTCCTTCCAAAGTGAGTAGTGTTGATGGGAATTGTCACTAGCAGAAAAAAAAATTGCCATGAAACAGGTTAGACCTCCTGATGGCTGGAAAGGTTTTACAAGCACAATAAATGAGACCAAACTGTTTCAAAGCTCACAGTACCTGTATGCAGACCAAAAATTCTGCCTGCAACAAATTCCATCCCCTCTACTACTTTTAGGCACCACAAGGGGATTTTGGTGGGTTGGGTTGGGGTTTTTTTTGTTTTTGTTTTTCATTGCTACCTGTGCTGCTCTGTGGAAGAAAACAGAACACAAATGTTTGGAGTGTCTCCCTGAGCAGTCAGGGAACTCGGCTTCAGTGTCTCTTCTACATTCAGTTGAGGTTCCACCAAGGCCACCTGAAACAGAAAAACTCTTGCACTGTTCTCCCTGCCACTTGTGTAATAAATTCCATTCAGGATTCAGATTTAGCCCGTATTTCTTTGGCAACCCTACATGTCTCTCTATGATGTAGCTGCCAATTCACATCTTCACCTTTTGCTGGAGATTTTGTCTTTTATGTCTTCAGTGCCTCTAGCTTTCCTTAGCTATCAAATATTTACTCCTCATCACCACACACTGAAACAATGTTTTAATTATATTTATATACTTTATTCTAATATGTACTGTCAAAGCCAAAAAAACTGATAGTTCTGTCACTAAACTGATAAAACTAAATTTGGTAAAGAAACAGCAACAATCGACATGAGATACCGAAGCAGTTTGCTGTTGCTCTGTGATTAAGTCAATCATTATCCATTGCTGATGTCTAGAAGAAACAGTCTCACCCTTAGACTGTACCTCTTATTTTCCTGTAGGGAAAGGGAAAGATGTAGTTTTCTCTCCTAAAGGCAAATGTAATAAAATTAGAAGGTGAATTTCAAATCCACAATATTTTGGAACTAGACTTCTTGTTCTACTGTACACAGACCTTTTTCACACCAGAGTTACATACCTCTAGACTTTTTGTACTGCTTCATTTAAAGACCTCTATCCAAATACTGTAAGCATATTTGTTCAGTATTTGTGAGGCAGAAACACAAACACACACAAATATGGAGTGAAAACTGTTCCTGTACTATGTTAAAATTATTTTACATATGATTTATTCCTAGCCTGCCTCATGTGACGTTAGCACAATATCACATACTCCTGAGAACAAGCTCATTTAAAAATATGGGTTAAGTATGTAGAGTACTATTAATATTTAATGTATTGAGTATGTTATTTCTCAATACATATTTATAAGGAAGGAGCTAAAGTGCATAATGATGCATACCATGAATATATAATGAAGTTGCCATTTTTTCCTGCAACTACAGTTAATCAAGTTTGACAATATAAAGAGAATTTTGGTAACTAGAGTTCTAACAAATAGTAATTGAGCAAAACACAGCAGGCTTGAGTGTACTATTTAGTGATTCTATTAATTTACTTTAAAGAATGTGTCTAATGAAGAAATCAGAGACATGCAAATCAGTGAAAGATGAGTGCTATTGAGATCTGCATGTGACTCTGGCGATTTATGTTTTAGTAATTTTGTGTGTTTTGCAGAAAGGCATGTTGGTCTGAAGAGAGCAATACACCTCTCTACAAAGCTTGTCCAGCTTATGCTGTCAAGGTTTAAGCACGATAGCTGGGGTCCTGAACTTTTCTGTCAGCTTGACTACACCAGGATGAGGCTTGAGTTAACTTTCATTTTTCAAAATGCAACAAAATTCTTGCCCTGCATTCACCATGGGTTAATGCAGTCTTTAATCCCCACTGAAAGTTGATTAAGCTCCCTGTGGATTTTGCACAGCATGAGGTTGGTGCAGCCCCCACTGTACCCTGCGTGAGCCAGACAAGTACTCTCCCTCACAGAATAAACCTGCCCCTTTACCTGTGTGGCCTTCAAGACTCTCCAGCCCTTTAACACCATTAATCTGCTTTTGAGACCTGTCTCCACCCGGGATCAGTACTTAGGCAGGTGCTGGACTCCCTGTCTGCAGCATTGCAGAGCAGCCCACTGCAGCTCCTGCTCCTGGTCCCCTTGTGTGGAGCATGGAGAGGATATGGGGTAAGAATTTGTCCTCAATGTGAAATGAATGCCAGGACTGGTTAGGGATCTGAGGAGGAGGGTGAGCGATGTTTGGGGACAAATGCCCCAACTCATGGTTCTGGATGGTTCCCCGTGCATGTTGCAATGCAGAACAAGCACCCCAACATGCAAATGTTCCATAAGACAGCTGCAGGACCAGTCACTCGGATGCTGCTCTGGAAGACTTTCCTGTCCCATATATGCTGCAGTGCAGAGGCAGCTAGAGCAAACTTGCTGCCTGAACTTGGATACAGATATCACCATGAATCATAGGCACAAGCACAGTCCTTGGCTGTTGGGAGTCTGGGCCCTACTATGTGCAGACAAGCACATATACAGTATTCTTAAGTTTTCTAGAAAATGAGGAGAGGCATGCTCACTCTGCCCTGCTGTGGAGAAGTCAAATGCATGTCGATCTGCCACAGGTGGGTCCTCCAGGTGTCCTCCCCAAACAACTTGCCAGCCAAGAATTTCAAAGCAGTTAAGAGACAAGAAAAATCCCTCTCCTACTACCTAGGAACACTGCATTATTTATTACCTTTTTAGTGTTTTAATGTGGATCTGGTGTGGGTGAAATGAAATATGTTTCTGACTGACACCAGTGGGTGATCAGAAGGCCAGAGCTGTCCCAGTCCACAAGACAAAGCACCTCCAAAACACGTGAATTTTTCTTTGCCAGTGTTTGCATTGTACAGACCTTCACTGGAGTGACTGACATCAGAGTACATATATTTTTTTACAATTAAAAAAAGAATATTAAAGTTGTTTCCTTTATGTTCCTGCTTGCTCCAAATCTGGCTAGCACCATAAAGCACCAGAGGGTCTCAGCCTGTGCTGACAGCAAGTCATTCATGGGTGCAGGAGTGAGGCAGGCAGCCAGCAAGGGGATGGGACAGGGTCCAGTTCAGAGTGGCTATCAGATCAACAGCTGCTGCAGATTTTAATCTTTTTATAGAAGGAAGATCGTGAGAACTGTTGCTCTTCATAGCCTGTGGAGTCTTCAGCTTAAAAAACTCCTCTCCTCAGGGACCACATACTGCATTGCATCTCAAATGCTGGTCTGCATGTTTGCTCTGGTTTTGGTGGCAGCCAGAAGCAGTGTGCTTGCCTTCCCTTTGCGTAGGGCCTGTGAAGCCTCCCTGTTCTGTGGCTCCTGGACCATGACTTGGAGTCACATGAGGTGAGAAAGCCCGCAGCACTGCAGAGGGCTTATAGCCAGGTGGTAAGGTAGGGGCACCCAGATGAGGCAGAAGAAATGTGTTAGGAGGCTGCCTGCTGCTGTCCAAGGGGCCCTGCAGGGCAGAGCTCAGGCTCCGGTGCCTGCTGGGATCCTGTGCTGATGATGGACCACTGAGAATGGGAGCAGAGCACAGCTCTGCAGAACTGGGGAGCAGCTTTCCCACCAACAGCTGCTTTCCCAACTCATCCCGAGAACTGAGAATACCCCTCAGTAGGGGAGGATTTGCACCCGAGGCAGAGCAGGATTTAACCCATGCCCCTGCTGTTCCCTTTCACCTGCATTTAATAAAAATGAGGGTAAGCCTGGAGTGGCAGAGGGGAAGGGGACAGAATCTGGCACATGACCAAGGAAGCTCACCTTGCTAACACAGCTTACACCTGTTGTTTAGAAGCGAATGATCACAGGCCTCATCTTACCATAAGCTCCTCATTCTGCAGAAGGAAATAGCTTGAGACTAGAGTTTATTTACAATGAAAACAAATGTCAAGGCATGGAGCCATCATAAAGGTTTGGTGGTGGTAGCAGTTTCCATGGGCTGTTTCCAGGAAGCTATTTATAGCAACTGAGAAGCCACGGAGGCCACTCTGCAGAACACACTCTGTCTTACCCTGTCCAGGGATGTTATATATATATAGAGCCATACATAAAAATACATGAGCCGTGTGGCTGTGTTGGAAAGCCTCATCTGACACACCTCTAGTAGAATCCTGTCCCTGGCCCCACCAGAGAGCTGCTTATTTCAGAGGCTATTTCAGAAGAATGCTGAACAGTCAGCACCACCCAGGGACAGCTGATCTATAAGGCATGAGCATACAGACCAGAGTGCAAATATGCTCAGTCCTTCTGAGATGTCTGACTTCCTCCAAAGTACCTTTGTGCTATTTATAGAAACATACCCCCCCCATTCCCATCTCTGTACTTTGCACATCAGCACCATATTAAATCAGTCCCACCAAGAATTCACAAGCATGGGGGAAAAGAGGTATTTTAAAAAAACTAGTGTTGAAGTATAAATAAAGAACTCTAAAAAAAACAGTCCAGGAGGATCTCAAGGCAGGATGAGCTGTCCCTAAGTTTTTCCTAGTCAGTCTAACCTGCTGCAAAAGACCACCGTTGACAAAATGCTCCTTGGACAGCAGGTTTACACAGATGCCTTTAGGTATGATGTTCCATCACAATGAGTCTGAAGTTAAAGGAAGCTTTAAAGGTATGAGCAATACAAAGTTAGGTCCAAGATTAAAATGTAATTTTGTAAAGTGAGACTATTTTAGTAAGGCATGATCAGAATTTAAACAAGATTGCTAAATGAAGACTCCTGGACAGTGTAAGAGCAAATAAATACAGCTCTGTGCTTAGGGAAACCTTTAAATTATCCAAAGGCAGCATGCAATTTCAACAGCAGTCCTGAATATTCAGCTGTCAAGGCAGCACGAGCAGCACTCCTTTCCCACAAGCACGCAGAAAGGGTGATGAACAACAAAATGCTGTGCTTTAATTTCTATTCTGTCATTTTTATGCCAGATTGTCCTTATCCTATAAAAGCATAAGGGGGAATTCTCCCTCCCAGGGTGAGGCAGAGCCTCTGTTATATGTGCCATAGCAAAGCTGACATGAGGAGGGATCTGGAGATCTTAATGAAACCTTCATGAAGGCCTCCGTGCTCTCTCAGACTGAGCATGGAAGGCTGTTGGTTTAACCAGTGTACAGGTGTTGGTAGGTGCTTGTCCTCATAGCAGAGCCTGGCTATCATCACTGTTAAAAGTGAACATGGAAGACACCTTCACTTGCATGCAAGACTGAAAGCATCAAAACATAGGCTTCCACATGCACATCTCCCTCCTTCATTTGTGAGTTTAATATAAACAACTTAACGTGGCAAGTTGAAAGCTCTTTCCTTACACAAACATTTCCCCTCCTGCATTTTTTTCAGTTCTCAAAGTGAGAGGTTTCAGGTTGTTCTCACACAGATATTACCTTTTTGATGACTTTCTCCTTTTTAGTGAGAGTCAGGACTGCTTCCTTCATTGGGTTATTGCTCCTTCTGCAATGACAATGGCCACTTCCAGTCTAATCACATTCCTGTGTATCTACAGGTGGACATTTTGAAGCATGTGCTAACACTGCAGTTATCAAACACGGCACTTTGCCAGCACCTCCAAAAACAAACCAGTGGGGTGGAGGAGGTTTGCTGTCTTTGGTAGGTTCAGCTTGAAAACCCTTGGAGGTTGTAATTTTGAGCCATGAGAAGACAGTGTGTGGCCAGTTCTTCATCCAGAACATGTAACTGGTTTGCAAAAAAACCCCCACACCATGAAAGCTACAGCTCATGAGAAATAAGTTTTTCCTGGTTCCTGAATAAATAGTTCATTTATTTTTATAAATTCAGAAACTAATCAGGCAAATAGAGTGCATGAAAACAAAAGCTTTAAAATGATGGGCTGGAAGTGTAAATCTACAATGTACTCTAATAACTCGGAGGAGTAATTTAATAATAATATAAAGATGATGGGACTTCCTCCTCTTTCAGATAGTGCTTGTCTAAAATGAAGAACACTTGTTAAGTGGTCTCTTCTCTTAAAAGCAAAACAGGAGTTTTTCAGGGAAATCACAGTGTCTAACACCAACCTTAAACTCTCATTCAACTGATAAATTTCAGAGATATTTCACATTTTACTTGCAGCAGTATGATCTGCTTACCTGGAGTTCTCTATCCTTCTAACATCCTGATGGCATATCTTCTATCTCCACAGGGGCACCAATAGCTGGGGTTTGTTCAAAATGCAGGGTGATGGGATGTCCACAAGGCTCTGACTTTGAGAATCCATTCCCTCAACCTAAGGTAACTTCAACCTGAATGGCTGAGGACTCACTACAAAGGTAAAATGTGTTTGTCAGAGAACTGTATTGTTCCTAAGTGGTATTTCATTTTTGATACTGGCTTCCATGGAGAACTGTCTATTTGACATAGTTTCTTCGGGTTGTCTTTTACTTTGTTGCAGGGCATTAGGACATACTGCAAAGTAGACTTAGTATTGTGCTTCACCATATATATTTCAGATATTTCTCCAATGCACAATTTATTTTATTTTTTTTCACAGCTGATGATTGTCCCATTTAGAACAAAATACATCCCCATTGAAAATACATCCCCATTGTATGTTTTGACACAGTATGCACAATTTTTAAAAAATAAAAATGAAGTTTATATGCCTCAAGGGATTTTTTTTGAAGTAAAGCCATCTGAAGAGCCATTTACAGTCAGTGGTGACAAGCTTTTGAAATAAACAAAAAACCTGTTTTTCACAATGTAGAATACCTGCTGCAAACAAGTCCCTATCAAAGTGATGCCACCAACATGATCTGATTGTATGACTCCATCACTGGAAAGAGCACATTGGTTACACATGGCTTTTAGCCTTGGGCTACAGTTATGCTACCAGAACTAAGTTCAAGTCTAAATCAGTCATGTAGAGAGGTCTGTGTCATTTTAACACTGTTTGGAGTCCTTGCTTTCCATATCTGATGAAGGTGGTGAAGGCGCTCTGAGGTTCTTGTGCTTACATTCAAGGCTGGATGAACCTCACAAATTCCAGATTCTCCAATTAATGACAAACCACATATCCCAAAGTAAGCATGTAAAGCATCTGAAAGAGGGAAAGAAAAGGAAAATTATGTTAGGCTGTAACAGTTGAGTGTTCTTGGATTCCAACACCCCTGAATAATTTCATCCAAGAAAAACAAACAGGTGCTGTATTTCCAAGTTGACTTTTGACAAAAAAAAAAAAAAAGTTTTGCGCAGGTGTCTAGTTCTGTTTTATAACATTTCTTGCCCATGATTTTATTTCTTCTGAGTTCTTGGGACGAACGGCAAAAGAATTTGAGGAGCTGGAAATAATTTTTGTTCACAATGCAATTTATTTTTTCCCAAATATGAAAGAATTTTTTTCCTAATTACCTGAGAAACAGCTGACCATTGAAATAGGCAAATTAGCACCAATAAATGCCAAAAAATCAATATTTAGAAGCTTTCCCCCTTCCTGAGCAATATTCTAAGAGTAGGAATTCATGAGTTGGCTTGATCAGCCATAACATATGACTACCACATAAAAGGGAGTCTCTTTTTTCCTCTGTCCCACACTGCTGCTGCTGTCTACCTTATACCAGCACTACTGCTTGCTGTGACACTATCCATATCCTAAAGCAACTGAAAAAACACAGAAGAAAGCTAAACAGCAAAGGAGAAAATAGAGTTTTCTGACCTTTTGGTGAATTAAACTGATTTGCAGAAGGTTTTGATATACACCAAAGCCAGTGCAAAAAGGAGAAAGGATGTGCAGCTTTATTTGTGGAAGCTGGGAGGAAGAGAAGTAAGGTTGCTTCCTCTGGGCAGCAGCATGCCAGTAGATTGGATTATCTGCCCATGAAATCACAGGCTAGAGATGGGAAGAGCTAAATAAGCAAGCCCCTTACAAATTTTCAACACTTAGCAAACCTTAAAGGTGTTGTTAAATTCTTATCTGACCAAAATGATAAAACAAAGTTGACAAAGAGACTCTGAAAGTTCTCTCCTTCAGGAAATACAGTATATTAACCCCTGTGGTTAACTTCAACGATATGCACTAAAAACCACATCAAAAACTAATTACCTGAATGTGGCTATTTTGTGAATTCAACTACAAAGTTTAACATTGTGCAAATCTGTGCTAACTGAATACTCAACTTAGTTCTAGCCATAATATACATATGCAGCCCCTGTACTCCCCTGTTTCAAGCTATAAAATACACTTTTTATTTCAACATCAAAACACATAGGTGAAATTACTTTGTTTCTTAAGAATTTCACATATGTTAAGTACAGCATGCAAACTTGCAACTGCTTGGCTGCCGTTTTAAAACTGTAACAAAATAAGGCTGCCATAAAATCAACTCTCACTTCAGTGTAGTAATTTTACTAGTAGTGTATTTTGTGTGATTACTCAACTGTAGTAGTTGTGCACACTCAGTTGTCTATGTTACATCTTTTGATCTTTCTCTTGCATAACTTGTAATTTACATGGGCTTCCAATCCTTTTATACTGAGTATCATTTAAAGGTAACATGCAGGATGGATCAGAGTTGCAACTTGAGCTCCTGGGGCATTCAACAGTACACCTTATAATTTAAAAGTTTATTTAAATCTAGTCACAAGTTATGCACAAGTCTGAAGAAACCCCAGATGGCTTAGGTATGTGTTCTAGAGATATATTGTGGATTAACCCTGGTAGGCAGCTAAGCACTGAATAGCTGCTCATTCACTTCCCCCCTCTGCCTCAGTGGAATAGGAAAGGAAAAGTGAGAAAATTCATAGGTCCAGAAAACAACTGGTGTTTAGCCACTCTCTGAAGAGCAGGCATTATCATACAAAATAGTTAGTTGGGAAGACAAACAGTGTAACTCCAGATGTGCCCCCCCCTTCCTCCTTATCCCATCCTTCACTGCTGAGCACAATGCTATAAGGTATGAGGTACCCTGTCCCCAGCTTTCCAGATATGCCCCATCCCAACTTGTGCACCCCAAGTCTGCTTGCTTGCAGGGTAGCATGAGAAGCAGAAAAGGCTGTGTAAGTACTGCTCCACAACAGGCAGAACATCATGAGGTCAACCCTTCCAGTCACAAATCTGAAACACAGTGCCATATGGGCTACTAGGAAGAAAAAATAACCCCATTAAACCACATTACTGTGGTATAAAGTTTGCAACAAGCAGTATTAACACAAGATAGCATATTTAATTACCTAAATGACAGACTTGGTGAAACAGAATATTACTATCCACTCTTGTAGTGGGAAACTACATGCTACCCAGCAGCTATGTCTAAGTGGTGAAACAAGGCAAGGCTCTGGTAGGGTTAACTTCTGTAATGAAACAGAGCAAGGCCCTGACAAGGCTAACTCCTGTCTTGAAGGTAAGTCAGAGTATAGATCCTGTTCTTAAAACAAGACAGTGCATCAGAAGAATGTAAACACCTACACAAAAGAACATAAAGATGTCAGAACTAGTAGATAAGAAGCAAAGTTATAGCTTGAGTGCAACATTGTTTTGCAATACAGCAAAAATCAGGAAAGGTCAACCTAGGGTCCACCCAGACTCCGCCTGTTATGAATATTATAATTATATGTTGCAATCTCATGAATATGTATGTAAAGATGATGTAAACCCCCCAGAACTGTATAAATTACCTAACTTTTAGCAACACCCTGGAACTCTTTCTCTAGCACGAGCTGGGAGCTTCCCCACCTCTGGTAATAAACACCTTTGCTGTTTAAAGGCTAAAACTCTGTCTCTAAACAGTTTTGTTTGGCCTTTTTGGGCTTCATTGGGAAAAAATACATTATCAGCCAATTATAAACAAAGAACAGAACAAATACAGATGTTCAGTTCTGAAGTATGAAACTCCCTACTGAGACAGTGTCTATGCCTTTTATAAAACTGTAATCCTACTGCTACTAGAATGATAGTCAGATTTTTCAGATAAAAACCTTTCTTGTATTTGAGAGGCTGTAGATCACTAAAAATAAAACATCCCAGTTCACTTTGTTACGCTCAGTTTTCAGAGGATTACTAGCATTTTAGAGTATTGACTTTTTAGATTTATTTTTAAAGGCAAGAAAGTGTTCTAGGCTCACTGCTCAACAAGAATACTGACCTAAACACTGTTTTAAAACACCAAGTGTCAAATAATATTACTGGCCTCCTGAACAACATACTTGCAAGTGTTGAAGTCCAGGTAATATACAGATTATCACAACTAGCTTACTGTTTGACATAATTTCTTCTGTCTTCTTAACCTGTCTTTGCTGTGCAACGATTTTGTTGGCTATCTGAAATTAAATAGAGCTTTTATAAAGTAGGAGCTACAGAACTTCCTATTCTGAATCAAGAAAGGACCTTCGAAAAATGGCATATTTTTGCTTTGCAAACTTTCCCTGGAATACTGTTACATGAGTTTTGCAACAAAACGAAATTGAGGCCACTGTTACCAGCTTACAAATACTAAATGCTTCAATGAGAATGAATGGCTGTCCATATTCAGCCTCAAAAAAACCTATTAACTCATTTGCAAATTATCCGTACCACTCGCACTATCTTCATATTTTGCATTTTTGTTGTTGTCAAGAGGTGGGAGCACACTTAACCAAGAGCTGGCTTTTGAGAACAGAGCTGCACAGATAGATATTCATGTAAGTGAAGGATGAAACCTTCATTGTGGAGACATACAACAGCCAAAAAGGCAGGTTACCTTTCAGATCCTAGAACAAGCCTCTAAGAAGCCCAGCTGTATATATAGCAGTGATGTCACAGTTCCACACAAAAAATATTTGCAATGTTGCATTTGTAGTCACTCCTCAGAGTACAACAGCATTAACTTTTAACTCTTCCTTTCAAAGCATGAATACAGACTTACAATACCATCTGCCCCAAGGAAAGACTGCTGTAATAACCCCACCTATCACAAAAAGCCAAAAAGAGAGCAAAAGCTTCATAGGGAACTGCAGTGTTTACACTGGAACACAACACAAATCAAAGGAAAATGGCTTTATTATTAGCCTTGCCTTTCTCAAACCTTACCCCAGTCACAGGTGTGCTAAACACAAGTTAAGGAACTTTGCACATGGCTGAAGTTTTACGCAAGTTTTTCTAATTCCTAGCTCAGTTAGTGCATGGTTCATCAAGATAAACAGAAATATTCCCTCCAAGTGATATCGACTTACTTAAATCATGTAAATTCAGCTTAGTCTTCAGGAACCCTAAGCTGTTTTTCAGGGGAATGGGTTGAGCACATTTATCACAAGCAATCTGTTTTCAGTGTGGGTCCACCTTGAAAAAATCTCAAGTGTTGTTCAAAATGAAATTATGAAAGGGCAAAATATCAGGGCACAGATTTTGAACAGACTCACCCTTTACTATTTTTGTCTCATTCTGTCAGTATGCAGACTGTTTGCCTTCTCTGTACAAAGTGTCACTGGGCAACACTACATGCACAAGTTTTGTTCTCACAAGTTTGCCATAGCTGCATTGAATTATAGCATCTTTTAAATTTACTTCATATTATAAGATTTCAGCATCTTTTCAAGTTTTCCACTACCTCAAATTATCCACTTTCAAAAGGGTAATAATTAACTTTCAGGTACACTAAGTATATATCGCCATGTGTAACTGCAACCTGTACATCATAATATGTAGCTATGTAAAATTTGACTTCTTATACACCAGTGATTTCTAAATGAGCTTAAATGATTCTTTTACTAAGGAAATAAATGTTTTGAAATATTCTTTTCAACCATTCACACACACCTACTGCACAATATCCCCTTTAACCAGAACACTTGAACACATCCTGGAAGACTTGTTTCAGCTCTAAACAGAAAGGTGTCTGCAACAGTCTAAATAACAATGCCTCACTTGCTCTGTGGCTGAACAAGGAAAAATATTCCCTCCCTCTTTCCACTTTAATAATGAAAAATTAATTATATTCAGAAGGCTTTTTTTCCATTTTTCAAGGAGACTGAGATACAACTTTTCAAGATTTCAAGATACAACTTCCTTTGTATCTCTCAGGTGTCTAACTGATGGAATGTATTTCTAGCCTAGAACACACTCATCAATATTTTGATAAGGAAGTTTACCTGGATGGCTATCTGGCCACTTGGCAAATCCACCAACAAGACGATCTTGAGTTGACAGGATGTAATTTCGGTTTTTCTCAAAATCTGTATATCGAAATATGTTCAAGAGCTGAAAAGAAATTAAACCATTACATTAATATATGAAATTCTGGTATATTTTTACTACTAAAATATAGTATCTATTTATGAGATAAGCAGTGATAGCAGAGATAGCACTAATCTGGTAAATCATTTTTGCAAGATGAAAGATCTTTACAGTGATCTGTTCATATTCATGTATTCATGCTAAATACAGTGATCTTTCAATCAAAGAAAAGAGACTGCTTAAAGAAATCAAAGCAAGTCAATAACTATCCTGTAGCTTTTCTATACAGTACCTTCAATGTGGCTCCCACCCAAAATGAGTAGCAGGTATCCACAGGTTTGTTGGGTCGTCCTTGGTAGCCATTCTGCTGTCTCATTATACACCACCTTCTTATTCTGTTCAATTCTTTCTCTGAAAAAACTTCCTCCAGTTTTCCCATCAAACACAGTGATGCAATACCACAAAATGTAGAGCCACCTGTGAAGAAACAGTTGTTATTGTAATGTTTTGAAGCCCAGATTTTCAGTGAAGCCTGTATGATCTCAGTCAGAACTAGAGTAGTAACAATTAAATCAATGGACTTTTAAAGTATGAAAATGTTAATTTTAATTCTTGATTGCAAATAAATAGAACACTTTAGTTCAACACATGTCAGTAGAGAAAAAAACCTCAACCCAACTCTTACACAAATAAACATGATTTTTCTTTTTTTTCTTAAAGATGGACTGCCCCTCAGTGCTGCCCAATTTATATTACACGGCAGTCCAGAAATAAGTAGATTGCAATGCACCAGGGAACATTTTTTTTTTCCATTTGTAACTTTAAAAAGAGAACTATTTTGATGCCAGCAATCTGACTGAAGCAGGGATGCCAAAGGCAGTCTCAGACACAGGCTCACAGAGATTATAAACAGACAGAAGTGTCTGATGGCCAGAAAGCAAAAAACCCAAGAAAAAACAAAACCGCATGGTTTAGTCTTTTCACATACTATGAAAAAACTGCTGGACTCTCATAGTTACAATGAACATCTATTGCACTCAAAAGTGTTTTTTGTTGGCAAGCAAAATGCACAGTAGTATCTGTAACTAGAAGACAAAATAATTTTCTTTGTCTGCCTATCGTGGCCATCACTTTTTAAAGCCCATCAAAATCTACTCTGAGTCTGATATCTGATATAATAAAGCTACATCCTGGGAAAGACCATAAGCAACCTGTTGATACAAGACCTAGTGCCAAAAAATCCATACACCAACTTGGTGACAGAGAAACCTCCGGAACTCAAAGGTTATTTTCATCCTAATGCTGAAATGCAGTAGGGGAGGGATGCTGTTATCATTAGTGTTCAACAGTAACTTTTAAAAATAATTTTCTTCACACATAAGGGTATAATTTAAGTTTTTCAACTTTATATAACCTGCAGGAAGAAAACAGATGGAAACTTATCAAATCTCCATAATCAGGATAAAACTAGCAAGTATTTCGTATCAATCAATATTTAATATCAATCACAAAGTCAGCACAAGCAGACCACTACACTTCTTGGAAGAGAAACATTTTGTTTAAAAATATCAGCTTCTTGGAAATTCCCATCACAACTACTGACTGTTTACAATTATTAACTGCTGCTTCAAGATTTAAGCCCTCAGTGGGTGGTGCAATCTAACAGAGAAAATGTTTCTAGATTTCACTAACAGCTTCTGAAACTGGAGATGATCAGGTGCACTGCACAAAATCTCTTAAAGTTAAATCCACAGAGTAGCAATGGTGCACGTGGAAAAAGTTTGGTCTGTCAGCAAGGGACAAGAAATACAGCCAAAACCTTTCATCAAAGTATTAATGAGGTGAGATTAATGGTATCAATACATTAAGAGCCCATTTGGTCTGATATTATCAAAGCTGGAAATAAGGGAAGAAGACAGATGATATTCTGAGGAATGTTTTGGATTTGCTTCTCCTCATCCCAGTTCCTTAAAATCAGAAAAGAAGGAAAAACATGACACACTCAGCACTTCTTACAGCATTTCCAATCCCAGTCTTTAAGTATGGCATAGAACATATTAACATTCTTACCATGAGATTCCAGACCAGCTCCCTGTGCCAGGCCATTATCGTAGGACTGAAGAAAAAAACCCCACAACTTAGTTACTGTAGAACCACATCACTTTTATAGACATTGCAGTTTCTCAGTTTACTAGCAAAATTATCATCACATCACAATCACCATTTAACCTGATTAAATTCTGAACTTATGCCCCAAAAAAGCATAAACACTAAACAGGAAATCCTTGCTTCAATGCAAGCAGTTTTTAAAATTTTCAAAGTTAGTTTTCATTGTGATGTATGTTAAAAGTCTGAAAATAGGTAAATACGACTTTTGCCAAGAAGGTAAAGCATGTGATTCAGACAGTTATTTAAAAAAAGAAAAAAAAAAAAAAAGGAAAATACCATTTTTATCTTTATTACAAGAAAATGGATAAGTAATTACAAACAAAATTAAACGGATAAACTAAATGTTCCTAGTCCAAAAGTTGGTTAACATTGTAAAAGCAAAATGCAAGATAATACTCTGTGTATAATACTCAAATACAAGAAATGCTTTAGATTAAGGAGCAAAAACATCAAGCTCTAAAAAAACTGAAGATGACATGTGTGGGAGGAGCACACCAGAAGCAACAACACAATAAAGCATATTAATGAACTAAACAACTTGTCCTATGAAATATCACTGTTAAATAATACCTTAACAATGCTGAAAAATCACTTTGTTAAGTGAAAGAAATAAGAGAAACCTAGAAAGAGGAGAAACCCAAGTCTGTTGAAGTACCAAGAATATTACGGTAATGGTAATGAGCAACCTAGGATCAGATGATATTGTAAATATAGGAATAACAATCATTCTTCCTTAAAAAATTCCTTAAGTTATTTTGCATTATAGGAAACAAGCGACACAGTAAGTAATTCATAAAATAGAAAATGTTTGTTTTACAAGAGTTCATAGAGTAATTTAAAAATTATTGCTGGGCTAATACCAAAAACTTTTCAATAGGAAAAAAAATTAAGTTTAATTTTTGAAGTTGAATTACACACGTCCTAAATCTTCTATAGTTACTGCTCCATCAATTGATCCAAAACCTGATCACCATTACAAAGCAATTTTAACTCTCCAACCCTCCATCTCCAACAGCATGCTCCAGATGCTGAATTTCTTACGTTTTCTCAAAACACATCTAACAGTGGCTAGTTGATACAGGACACCTTGACAGACCAGTAATGGCTCTCATAGTCCTAACCAAAGAATGGCTACAGGAAAGAATAGCATGTCTTTAAGAATGACCTAGGGATTATTTTGTAGATCTGGTCTTAAAGTTGACACTGAAAAGAAAAAACAAAAAGCACACAGAAGCTACGTTAAAACTATATTCCTCAGTTTTTGAGTCATTACTGTAATTTGAAGCAACTAAAAAGACTAACATGTGATACGTACACTTCAAGGTGCAGAATGATCTTCTGAAGTTTGAACTAGCCAGTTTTAAGTAAACCTATGAACATCTGAATGTTAAAACATTGTTAACTGCTCACACTGCCTTTTAAGAATGCAATGCAAATGTGCTACCACAGACCCATTAATTGCTAAGCAAAGTCAAGTTGATTAGTAAAGCTATGCTGGAAAAGCTAATTAACTCTAGAAACAGTAATTCTAAGAGGAGGTGGTTTGCTTTATGTATGGCAACGTAATTAGCGAAGGGCAGAAACTGTTTCATGTACATCCCAGGCAGTGTTGGGCTGACAATCAGCTTGAAATTTTAATAGATAACCATTGATCTTGTGCTGGCTGGTGCCTGTTTACTTACAGACAGCAGCTGCTCTTTGGGGACTTGTGTGCAACAACGAACTAGAGAAATATTTTTGTTTCTTTGTCCTTTTGAAAAGACCCAGGAAAGTTTATGCAAAAGAGGCTCTAGGTTACTGCAACATGAACACTGCACAAGTAAACACAACCCTCAGGGGTAAATCCTGTTGGTTATAAGCTCTGTTTCACAGCCTAAAAGTTTCACAACCAGCTTAGTTATATCAACAGATTCATATACCTGCATTTCAGCAGGACTCTACTGTATCAGAAGCTGATGCTTCACTTAAAGCTTCTTAAGACATCTCTAGTTAAAAAACTAATCTGTTCTAAAACAGGCAATGTTGCAAAAAGCAGTATTTTAGGTGTGGAAGTAATTAAAAATTCCAGCATCTCAGTGTCTGTCGCTCTTTCACTAGTGATATAACTAACTTGAATGTGGAAGCCAAAAATCAGAGTGGTGATAAAAACTATGTGACTGGAATCTGATTATTTTACTGACAACAAAACTGATCCAGAATTATTTTTGTCATTGGTATTGTATGAACACTTCTTAGTCAAGTGATAACAAGAGGGCTTTCTGTTCTGTAAGAAGATTAAATTCTGTTGAACATAGTTACTTTCCAGAATAAAGCAACATCATTGTTTCATGTTACAACCTTCTGCTGTTCCTGACATGCCTAGCTACACAAGGCCCACCTCCTCCTTCAGCTGTATTGAATTACATGTCACAATTCTAACACTGCATCGCTACATAAATTCCAAAGCTAAAATATCCAGAAGCTTTTTACAGAGATCATTGTGTTTAACCTGTCATGTTACTCTTCGTTTGAATTAGTTCGATTTCACATGTATTCCAATTTGAGTACCTGCAAAAAAACATGGTAAAATATCACTTGCTTCATCTGTGTGCAGATGATGACATATTGCAGTAAAACAAAACCACTACTTTGCCACAGCAGTTTGCTGCTGAGCACTGCAATTTAAAGAAAAAATATAATAATGGAAGTACCAGAATGAGGTAATACTGTAGCAAAACAGGAATAAGCATTTGCAAAAGTCTATAGCAATATTCAGTGTATAGTTAGTCCCAAAAGGAATAACAAATGAAATAATATCGAACAGAATTTACTTTGAATTGTAATATATATGTAGGTTATTTTTAGCACCATCTGCAAAATCTTAACACAAGAAATCAACATTCTTGGATATGACATTTCACACTCATGTGAATTTAAGAAATACTTTGTTCACTTGACAGTTAACTGAACTGGAATATACATTTAAGGAAGGGCATGGAAAGAGACAAGAGGAAGGAACAAGAGGAGGGTAGATTTAGTGTGCAAGTTAGGAAGAAGTTGTTCACCCTGAGGGTGGTGAGACACTGGAACAGGTTGCCCAGAGAGGTGGTGGAAGCCCCATCCCTGGAAGTTTTTAAGGTCGGACTGGACAGGGCTCTGAGCAACCTGATCTGCTGGGAGGTGTTCCTGCCCATGGCAGGGGGGTTGGAACCAGATGATCTTAAAGGTCACTTCCAACTCTGAAAATTTTATGATTTTGTGCATTTGCCCAGACCTGCAAAGCATTTTGCATCCAAGTAAATGCAATGAAATACTGGTCTGACCAAACAGTGCACACCCTGAAAACCCAGGCAAAGCTAGCGTGCATGGGCATACCAACTCTGCAGTGGATTAACAGTATACCAATGCTTGAAAAATAAAAGTCCTACTGAACACAGTGTAAAGTCAATCTTGTCAATAACTTGTCCAAAAAATACACAATCTCATTACACATTACCATATGCTAAGATGACTACTGCTTGCAGGATCTCCAAGTTAAGCCCTTAGCTAGTCAGGAACAGACACAGTCTTTCTGATAAGCCACAGAGTCTTCTACATGTTGACCATGCCCCGACCCCAGCTGTACTTCACTGGTCACCTGAAGTATCACTACAAGCCCTTCCAAGAGGTTTTTTCTATTCTGGCTTCGCTATTATTTTAAGTTCTGTCAGTTTTCCCAGTAAGTACACAAGAATTGGCATCTGCAGGTAAAAAGAGCCTTAATGCAAAGGCTCTACAAGCAAACTATTAACTGAGTTCAAGATCACTTTGGACAGTAAATCTCCAGTACCATTTCAAAGCTCCAAGATTGCAAAAAATCTCCACTTGTCTGCTGTACCCATGGCCTCAAATGATGCTAACTCTAGTTCTTGTATCAGAAATAATTGCTCCTTGCTCACTTCATCTTTTCAGTGCTACTTACTATTTTACATACCTCTGCCGTGCTCCACTCAAACATCCCAATTACAGGATGAAGAGTCCTAGTATATTAAATGATGCTCCTTTTGCACAATTTGGTTTCTGTCTGACAATTCAACTCAAGTTCCTGTGTACCCTTCTTAAGTTCCACCACATCCTTTCTGACCAAAACTGCAGTCAGGTGTACAAAATGCTTACAATTGATGTGATCTAAAGAACAACAGGATAACGATTTTGTTCTCTGGTTTTGTTCTCTTTTCAACATCTAATTCTCCTCTTGCATCTCTGGTTAGGTATCTGATTAAAGGCTAATCTCAAAGAACAGAAAGGTCCAGCAGGTACCAGAGGAAGAACAACCTTCCTGACCTAGCCAGTGAAAAGCAAGGATCCTGACTCGGCTGCTCTCTCAGACTGTGAAAGGAGAATGGATAAATCAGTGTCCCTGGGTGAAACCCACACAGAGGATTCAGCAGGGATATTCTCACTCTGGAAAGCCATGCTAGCCAAGGTGGGCTATTAACTACAGGGGTACATGGGCTATTATGCCACTCAGGAGAAGAAAATTTTGGGATGGTGAGAAAGAAAAAGATCAGAGTAGACTGCGGAAGAACAAACATGAATACAGGGGGGGAAAGTGGATAAAAAGGTGCTAGTCACGTATAAACAGACTGCTGGTCCAAACACTTGTGCACTGAGCTCTGCCTTCAATCACCCTAGTCAGTCCAAGACTTATTAAATACTATTTTTAACAAAATGTGCTACCTATTCTGAGTGTGTATATGAATGCTAGCAAACTTTAGGCCCAAAGACAGGTGGCTTGAGTACCAGGAATGGGAATGGAACCACGACTCTCAGGGGCTTGCAGGGTGACCTGTAAGAAGTAGGGGAGACATGAGCTCCAGGAGACAGCTGTTGGATGGACTATCAGCACCATGCACAGCATCAAGACTTTCTCTTTTTCTCCACTTCAGCACTTGCTGGGGTAGTGAAGAAGCTGGGAGAGAACCCATCCAGGACATCTGAACTTAAGCTGCCAAAGGGATATGCAGAATGCCGTAAATCCATATTCAGAAACAAAAATGGGGGCAGTAGAACAGGTGGGGAGGAGGCAGGTGTCTGCCAAGATGGCTGATGGCTGGGCATCAGTCTGCTTATGGAAGGTGGTGAGTGACTGATTGCCTCTGTATTACTTGGTTTCTTCCTCTTTTCTTCACTAGCTGTCTTTACCTTGATTCACAAGTTTTCTTTCTTCTGCTCCTCCTGTTCTCTCCACTGTTCTGCTGAGGGGTGTTGGGGAGAGCAAATGGAGTTGGAACATATTTAAAAGGCATTAAGAGCCATGTAGGTGTGACAGAATAAAGTTTTGTCCATACTCTCAATTCCAGTATGAAGGCTAATGTCATAAATGCACAATGTATGAATTAGTTTGATTTTAATTTTTTTTTTCAAAAGAACACACTAGGAAAACTATATTCCTAACCAGTCTAGGGCAGAGCACCAGAAAGCTTCTTATAATTCACAGAAAAAAATGATTATACATCTAACTACCTTAAAAAAACAAAATATCAAACCCACTTTGTTCTGAAATAGGAGATTAAGTCTACATCTTTCTTTACACTCATTGGTCACTTAAATTTTACAATCTTACTACTGGCAGCAACTAAACTACTAAGACATACTAGTTTACAAAAGAAGTTGTATGTCATCAGAAATTTGTCTCTTTTTTTTCTGGACCAGAGTAGTTCGCTCTGTATATTTACTGACCTTCGGGGAACTTCATGGTTTTCAAGCTCTCAGCTTCTTTGAAAAGCATTTCTTTTAATCTTGTAAAACGAACCTCGAACTAATGAAAACATCACAAAAAATACCCAAGAGCTCTTTTGCTGCAACCAAATAAGATGACAGATTGTACACATCAAGCAAAAAAAAAAAAAAGTGTTTGTGCTAATATCTTCCTTAATTGCAATATTTAATAAACAAATAATGATGTGCTTTAATGGAAACACTTACTAAAATTGATACTGGAAACACTAGGATTGAACTGATGTCAAATTTTTCCTTTAGATCTGTATAAAAAGCAGGACTATAGCTCACTGAAAAGAAGTTTATTAATGCAGTGGTTTATTTACACACTTCTAAGTTACAGGAACATCGGGCCTCAGTCTTCAAAAACCTGCCTTCCATTTTAAATTGAGTTTTAAAGAAAAAAAGAACGTATTTAGAGTTAAACCATCAAATTATCTTGCAAGTATACATAGTTCAATGGAAACAGAAATGCAAAACAACAATGTACTTTTTTATCTTCAGCTCACTGAAGTAGGAAGAGAAAACAAAGAAATCACAAAAATATTTTGATTTGGGTGAAAGGATTATTATTATTCATAGTTAAGAAGTAAAGCCAGTAACTTTAAAATTAAGCAAGAAATAACACACTGTCAATACTCACCATACTTCTTCTAATGTAGTCTATTGCTTTTTTCATATCCATTCCTGACCAGTTATCAAGCATGTAGCAGATGCAGGAAGCACAGTACACAAACCTCATATCATTTTCACTTCCTTCCAGCACTGCACAGAAACTGAAAGAAAGGTTTCTGCCATTATACACTTCATAGCCTATTATATCAACAAACACAAAAAGCAGTTCAAGGAACTGCATAATTTCTCCTTTAAAAATCAGTTACTTCTATTTTCAGTATTCATATAAATATAACCCAAAGCTATGCTACATTTTCTTTTTAGGAGATGTGATTCTAACTAAGCAAAGCAAAATCAATATAAGTACTAAAATTTAAGGGCTTGGGTGACTTTATTTCCAGCAATGTAATGACATTGGTCTTTATTTATTCAAAGACATTAATGCTTACAGTCTTCTATGAATCAGATCATAAAATGATGTATGAGCTACCATTTTAACATTTACTATTTGGAGCAAAATTCTTTGCCTTACTAAAAACTTTAATAGGTCATAGGGCTTTCTTTCCTCACTGGAACTTCAGTATCAGCTTCCCAAATAGGCATAAATGCAACTGTCGCTACCACCATTTCTAAAACAAATGTTGAAAGTTACCTTCAATTCAGCTTTTTATTTCTTTGATTTCTATGGCTACCATCTTTTCAAACTCTAAAACATTTTAGAGTTGTTGTACCCGTATTATCTAGGCACAATCCCTGTGGTCTCTCAAAGACCCTTACAATGAAGATGGATGCTGCGATTCTGCTGCCTGAGAAACCTTTATTTAGTTTGAAGAGCTAGCTATTATATTTTGATGATGTTTTTTGGTGACTTAACCATTTGCACAAAGTCACCACAAGAGGCTATTTTTTCGAGCCTCCTGACAAACCTCTTCGGGGAAGTAAAGGGAGGGGGGAAAAAAAAAAAAAAAAAGCAAAAAAAAAGCATTTCTGACTTTGAAGACAGTCTTTTATGCATGACTATCACTACTAAAACACTCCCTCTTTCACCTTGCAATTCAAGTCTTTTATGCATCATCTTTTACACAGGGAAGCAAAGTAGTATTGGGAGACACTGTCATCTCTCCTAAACCTAATAGAATCATAGAATCATAGAATTAGCCGGGTTGGAAAGGACCTCAGAGATCATCAAGTCCAACCCATGACACACCGGAGCAGTTGCTAGACCATGGCACTGAGTGCCAGATCCAGTCTTTTTTTAAATGTCTCCAGGGACGGAGAATCTACCACCTCACCGGGCAGACCATTCCATTGCTTGATCACCCTCTCCGTGAAGAAATTCTTTCTAATATCCAACCTAAATCTCCCCTGACACAACTTAAGACTGTGTCCTCTTGTCTTGTTGAATATCGTCTGGGAAAAGAGTCCAACCCCCCCCTGGCTCCAGCCTCCTTTCAGGGAGTTGTAGAGAGCGATGAGGTCTCCCCTGAGCCTCCTCTTCTCCAGGCTGAACACCCCCAGCTCCCTCAGCCTCTCCTCACAGGACTTGTGCTGGAGTCCCTTCACCAGCCTGGTTGCCCTCCTTTGGACCTGCTCCAGGACCTCAATCTCCTTCCTGAACTGAGGGGCCCAGAACTGGACACAGGACTCGAGGTAATAGTGCCATGCTGCTCTCTGCAGCTCACACAGGGATGAATTCCATTGCTCTCTGTATGGCACAGGACAATCTAGGAAACCAGGACACTTCTTAACACATGCTAATATTGTGGCTTACAGTTTTGCCCCATTCACAGGTCACAATCAGAATCTGATACCCAGATACTTCAAATCACTTTCAGCCAAGGTAATGCACAAATTAGAATACACACATTTATTCATAATGTCATAGTGTAAAAAGAGAATTTTTTTTTACACCTGTTTCTTATTAATTATGACTAGTATACTTAAACTACTGTAGGAAGATATAACAAGATGGCCTTCACACATATCCTCACCCTATGGGAGCAGTAAGAGCAGTTTTCATAGGTATGAAAATGTTTGTTGCTACACTAGAAATCAACTCCTGCCAAGAACAACACTCTATACCAGCACAAAGCACTCTCCCTTCCCTGCAAGGGCTAGCTGTCACTCTTCAGCAGGGAATATAAAACACAGGATCATGTATAGGATTTACCAGTCTGTACACAAAAGCCACACACAATACAAAGATGCAGAAGAGGCTAACTGCATGTAGCTTATTACTGTAATCAGGAAAGATGAAAAGTCACCACTTCAAAATGCTAATAGGTTATAAGGAGCAACTCCTTCCTTTAAGATATACTTTAAAAATATAAAATGGTCTGACATACACTAGGAATGCTTGAAGCAACGTAACAGGCATCTTCATAAATACAGGTATATGTATCTGCACATTATATATCTGTACATTAAACTTGTCCCATTAAGAACAGTTTGCTGTTCTAAGTAACAAAGCAGTACACCATATAGTTCATATTCACCACTTAAATATCCTGAACATCTGAGCTTTCTGTTAACTTTTTCTTTCTAAAAACAGATGCAAAACTTCATATTTATAGTTTTGTGACAAAAAAAAAAAAAAAAAAAGTTTCACTTATAGAGGATGTCTATGTTACAGACAGCCATTTGGCCAAAACAGCACATAAACCAACCCATTAACTTTCCAGTAATAAGTATGTACTAGCAAATATTTAAGCAGTACTAGCAAAATCCTAAGCAAATATCATCATTCTCCAATGAAAAAGCAAATCTCTACACAAAGTGGTCTTTGGTCCTGTTAACAGGCATGTGTTTTATGACTGATTATCCACTGAAGTATTTCCTAACAGAAATAACAGATTATAAAGTTACTTTCATAAGATCATGTTTCAAATGTTTCACTCCACATTAACTATTAACCTTCCAGAGAACTGAATATAAAATATCTTTTACCTTCCATCCTCCAGCTGTAGAGCTCTCAGTCCTGCCAGTAGGGCATCTTTATCCACTCGACTTAAATCATCTCCAAGAATAACCAGACATGACAGACCTGTGTAAGTCATTGCTATGTGCCCACTGTCATAGGGATGAAATACACCTGACCCCTAGAAAAAGAAGGGAGGGAAAAAAACAACTGAAACATCAGAACACCTTTTATTACAGTCAAACTTTCATTAAAAAAAAAAAGTTTGAAAAATTACTTTCCTTCACATATTATACTTAAACTAAAGTTAAATTTATAGTTTAATTTCTCTAAAGTGAGGCTATCCTGACACACCACTGGGCACTAGCTTCCTGGCAGCTGGGTAAGGATTGTTAAATAGCCAAACCTCTGGCAGTCCCTTCAACAAAGACTGTACAATCTTATCATCTACAACTAGAAAGCAGAGTGAAGGATTAGTAGTAATCTCTGTCAGCTGAGGCAATACCAAATTAGCTTCTCATGGATACTTGGGATGGTTCAGTTTGGAGCAATTGGAAGGACAACTATTTTAAACAGCATAAAAACTATTTAAATACTGAATCGTAGAAAAAAGCAAGTTTTTTAATTGCAGTAGACTAGCTTTATTGCCTAATCAGTTGCATTTCTATTTTTCATTTCATCCTAAGAAGCATGTAAAAAGCAATATAAAATCAGCTTTGCTTCTAAAAAAAAAAAAAAAAAAAAAAAAAAAAGGAATAAAAATTCTTATTACCTGCTAGACAGCAAAGGACTGTTCTCATACAGTTGGGAAATGGAGGCATAGAACAAGGTGACAGTAGCTGCAGCAGTACTGTGAAAAATCTATCTACGCTTCAGAGAAGGGGAACAAGGGAGTGAATCCATCCCTGGACTCTGCTGAGAAGGAAGCACAGCTCCAAGCCCCTGTTCAAGCATGGCCACTAGAGCCAGGTGACCAGGAACATGAACAGATGACTTTTAAGTACCTGCAAGGATGAAGAGCCTCTCTAAGAAACCTGTGCCACTGATCATAGAATCACAGAATCATAGAACTGGCTGGGTTGGAAGGGACCTCAGAGATCATCAAGTCCAACCCTTGATCCACTACTGCTGCGGTTACCAGCCCATGGCACTGAGTGCCACATCCAGTCTCTTTTTAAATATCTCCAGGGATGGAGAATCCACTGCTTCCCTGGGCAGCCCATTCCAATGGCTGATCACCCTCTCCATAAAGAAATTCTTTCTAATATCTAAGCTAAACCTCCCCTGACAGAGCTTAAGTCCATGCCCTCTTGTCCTACTGAGAACTGCCTGGGAGAAGAGCCCAACCCCCCCCCTGGCTCCAGCCTCCTTTCAGGGAGTTGTAGAGAGCGATGAGGTCTCCCCTGAGCCTCCTCTTCTCCAGGCTGAACACCCCCAGCTCCCTCAGCCTCTCCTCACAGGACTTGTGCTGGAGTCCCTTCACCAGCCTGGTTGCCCTCCTTTGGACCTGCTCCAGGACCTCAATCTCCTTCCTGAACTGAGGGGCCCAGAACTGGACACAGGACTCGAGCTGTGGCCTCACCAGGGCTGAGTACAGGGGCAGAATCACTTCCCTGGACCTGCTGGCCACGCTGTTCCTGATCCAGGCCAGGATGCCATTGGCCTTCTTGGCCACCTGGGCACACTGCTGGCTCCTGTTCAGCTTCCTGTCAATCCAGACTCCCAGGTCCCTCTCTGCCTGGCTGCTCTCAGCCACTCTGTGCCCAGCCTGGAGCTCCCCATGGGGTTGTTGTGCCCAAAGTGCAGGACCCGGCACTTGGCCGTGTTGAACCTCATCCCGTTACCTCATCAGACACCCTCACAGTGAAACAGTGTTTCCTGATGTTCTGAGGGAACCTCCTGTGTTTCACTTTGTGCACATTGCCTCTGCACCTGCCACTGGACAGAGCCTGGGTCCATCCTCCTTGCAGGTATCTGTATCCAGTGATGAGATGCCTCCAAGCCTTCTCTTCTGCACACTGAACATTCATAGGTCTCTCAGTTTTGCCTTGTAGGAGGTGCACCAGTCCCAAACCAAACTTCCCCGTGCCCCATGGGGAACAGCTGGGCTCTCAAAAAGCTTAGAATAATCCACTGCAGTCATGAAACAAGTTTTTCTAACTTGAATGGCTAGCAGGCTGTAGTGCCAGAAAGAACAATTTGAACTCTCATACCAATTTTAGAGATTTTAAACCCAAGAGAACTAAAAATCTTCTTTTCAGTATGCTTTCTCCTTAAAATATTTATTATAACCCCCTGAACTTTTTTGATGCACAAGTTATGTAAAATGCAAAATTCTACTCCAAAAATCCAGGCATACAGGCTGATAGAAATTTGCCCTGACTCAGAAAAGTATTCAGTGAAATGTAACTGAATAATTTACTTTTAAGGAAAGCAAGCCTCTATTCTGAAAAGCCAAACTGGAACTACTTCTTGCCCTGAAACAAATTCTGTATGTCCCAGCTCTGCAGCTAAATTTTTTATGTATTTTGTCAAAAGAAATACAAGACACATGTTAATCAATAGAATATCTGCAGAGGCTCTCTTATATTAGGACCAACTGCTTACAGAATGTCCCAGAAACTATAAAGAAAACTAAGTTTCTGAACATCTATTTAATTGAAGTTAAACTGGAATGAGAACACAATGTCTTCCTACTTGGAATATCCGGGAGCAGGGGAAGCGTAGAAGATGCCTTTTCTCATTTGACACAAATACAGAAAATGCCAGAGCATGCGAATCAATGTTAGCCATTCCCCAGTGCTGTTTCAGTTCATTACTGATACCAGGAATAACTTCACAGTATTATAGTGAACCAATTAAACTTTACATTTGAAAATAAAATTTCTAGAGGAAGATAACATTCACCAAGCAAGAAAGGCTTATTATGAGGGTATTCAGACTTGCTTTTTAAAATGGTATATATAAAAACTCTCTGCAAATGTTCTACCTACTGCAAATATTTGTCAATACTCAGGAAATTTGCTAAGACATCTATAGTTCTCAAACAACATTCTCCTCCAAGCAACATTTTTTCACAGTGTCTACCTGAAGTAACTGAAAACTCCTGCCTTATGAGATTATTTTTTTAAATTGTGTTTTCCATACACTCGCTAATTCCATGCTGCCTATGTTTGGTGGCCTACAGACATATTTAACTCATGGGCTTATGTTATTTATTGAATTCTGTACTTGAGTATCTCTGCTACACTGCTATTACTGCAGTAAAAACAGGCTGCAGATGAGGTGTTATACCCACATATACTGTATGCTCTTGAAGCTAAATAATACCATCCTCCCCAAAGACATTATATTAATGATTACAGTACTTGGAAAATCACAATTTCTATCTATACTTCCTTTCCTATGGTCACATTTCAACACACAGCAGTAGCACACTGCTTTTTCAAATGCAGGGTTTAAGCAACACTGGAGCTATTCAAAACTTTGCAAGCCTGGTAGGTTTATTATGTAATACAAACCACAGGCAAATCAAGCAAACAGTGTCTGTTTCCTGTACATACAATCATAAACTTCACAACTAACTAGTACTGCCGTTTGCTTCTGTCCTTGAACAGAACTTGTTTGAAACAAGTCTTTAGGTACAAGTAATACAGAAAAGACTGTTAGGATCTAAGATTTTGAAGCATCAGTATGTGTGCAATCAGGGAGATGATCCCAGTATCCAAAAGCAGATGCTCATAGGTGACACAATCACTTTTCTTGCTAAGTTTTCCCTTATCACAGAACTATCATGTGGCAAGTAATTAAATTCTTCATGTGAGAAGTTGGTACACTGCTACGTATCTTGATATGTAATTACTAAAAAATGCTGGTGAAAATGACACAGCATCTAACATACTAAATGCAGTCAATGTCTCAAGAACATAGGTTTAGGGGTAAAATCCCAACAACTATGGTCAATATTTCAATAAAATTAAAATTTTAATTGTACTGGAATTCACTTTATCTTCTGCATTCCATGTAATTATTTGAAGTTCATTGTGATTACCAAATTTTGTGTTGTGCCTTCACAGAACAATATATACTTTACACACTAATGCAACAAAACACCTGAACTCAAGTGCCAGGATGCCCTTGACAGGACAATCAGAATAATCAGATATTTAATCAATTAAAAAACCAACCAAACAAACAAAAACCCACACAAAAAACAAAACAAAAAAACACCCCCCAAAACAACCAAACAATACATCTTATGTAAAATTGCAACTTCATAAAATCTGTAGAAACTCACTGACAATTTGATATCACAAAGAAGGACTGGAATTTCTTCTATAAAAACATAATTTTTAGAGTTTACAGTAAGATTACAGTAAGACTCAAAGGTCTCATGTGACAACTGCAAATACACGTAAAATTTGCATGGCCATGGAGAAATATAGCTAGACTGCTACGAAGGACTAAGTAATTCAGACATTGTGTCAAAACTTATCCCAAATTTGTCAAAGGCATTACAGTTAAAGCACCTGGGTGTGGGTTTGTTTTTTGTTTTTTTTTTTGTTTTGTTTTGTTTTGTTTTGTTTTTTTTAATGGCATCTTCAGGCTTGGTAAAAAAGAAGCTCCTTTTTTGTTCTGTATTATGAACCAAGCAGGCTTTCAGTGAAACATAACTACTTTTGCCTCAGAGACACTGCAGACCAAAGCAACAGCAGCACCAAAACAAACTGTCAGCCTAAGCACAAAAACCCCTCACTGCTTCAGCCACCTCAGAGTCAGCTCCATAGGCCAAGGACACAAGGGTCAACAGAATGAAGTTATTTTCAGAATTGCAGAAGTTGCATCTCAAAAATCAGCAACAAGGAAGCTGCTTAAACTGTAGGTGGATTGTTAAATACTTAAACTAAACAACCAAAAGAAATACACTTAATCCAGTATGGTTATGTCTCCATGAAGGAATAATGCAACAGGAGTGAGTCTGGAGGGTAGAACATTAGGTGCTGCAACACCATGTCTGCATTTCACAATTCATGTCAGCTGCAGTCTGGCTCCTGAGCCTTCGTTAAAAAAATTAACACTTCGAGATGCAAGGTGAGGGGAAGCTTTCCAACAGTGTATCTGTTTCACTGATATGACAATGTTCCCTACCACACTACCCTGAACAGCTAATTCAGCATGACTCATGGTAAACAACAGTGATCACTACAGAGAGGGCCATCAAACTCGCTGTGCTGCAAGAGCATGGGCAAAATCTCCCCGAACAGTGCTACTAAACACACTCCTACACAGGCAGAGTTCCACTTTCAAAAAGCTTTCTTCTCATACCTGGCATCACTATTACAGACATGGACTGCTTCAGCCAGGAGGTAACACAACATTGTGTCGGGATCACAAAATATCATTTTTTCCCCAAGTGAAAGTGTATTGCAATCTTAGAAAAAAGGTCCGGTCATTGGCTTTCTATCTAGCCCCTAAACTGATTCAAAACACTTCAAAGCAACTGAAATGACTAGGCCTATATGGAACTCTAAGGATACTGTTCACCCCTAAATTAAAAAGCTAATTTTAACTAAAATATCACCATAGTAGAGAGACTGCAGAACCTGGAGCTGTTTCAGGAAATAATTATTACCTAATTTAAAATTATTTGTGCTTAAATACAGTGATAGCAGTGGCACTAATAGCCAGCTACTACTGTTAAGGTTTTCCTAAAGCTTTATGTGGTGAGTTAGTCAAGTGGATATTGTTTACTTTCACTACAGTCCCAAAGAGCTGCACTACCAAGACACAAACACCACCCCCCACCCAATTAAAAAAAACAAACCAAAAACACCAAACCAAAAAATAAATGAGCTATCTTGGAAACATTTGGTAAAGCTACAAATTCTAACACACTCCTTGCTTCTTTTTTCTATTATTTCCAAGTGTCCCTAGCAACAGAAGAAATTTGGCTACCTCCAGTACAGCAATTTCTCAGAGTCTGAGAATGAAAACACTGCAGTGGCACTTAATAGATAGTAACTGCCAATGCAAACCAAAATTCCTACGTGCTTTTACAGATATTCTTCATCAAGATGCAGATTGAATAGAACATTTGAAAATAGAGAAAAATTAAATGACCTTGACCAGAATTAAAAGTCATTGCAGTGGATTTCCAACCCTTTCTTTTCTGAGTTATTTCAAAACAACCTAGGACAACAGTGCTGGAAATACTTTAAACCTTTATATGCTAATAAATCAAGCAGATTTGATCCCTCAACACAGATGCAGTTCACAAAGTATTGCAATGCTTGAATAAAAAGCATACTCATTTGGAAACACTTTTCTTGAGATAATGACCTTGTAGCTAATTTACATAGGTTACGTGAGTCTGCTCTGACAACTGGCTAATACATTACGAGATGCTGAATGGGACGCAGGGCAATGTATTTCCTGAAAAGAGAACTTCTAAGTATGAAACATGAACTACTTGAAGTTTAGAGTTAAATTAAAAGAAAGTACTGGGAAGGGATAACAATGTTTTGCCAATCTTATCGACTTACTGTCTTCAGGGGCCTTTGCAAGATCTCAGAACTACATCCAGAACTCACTCTTGAAGCTTTTTATACTGGATTTGAAAAAGATTCCCAAAAGCACACACTGATTTAATACACTACATGATATGGCACTGCCCCAAACCTCTGAGGAAACATGACTGATACATTTTTATCATCTTGGAAAGATTATGTTTTTATTAATTTTATAATATTACGCTACAATAATAGTGTGGTAAACTCCACTTCTTTAGATGTTATCAAAAGCAACAAACTTCCAAGTAAAACCAGTCTTTCCCTTACACAACTATACTGAAATCACCGAACACAATTTTTAACAAAGTATCCCAGTACATCATCACTACAGATCCCAAACTGTTTAGGTTTTAAGCAGTTCTCCTTTTTTCCTTCAAGATCAGTGGGTGGGTAGATTGCCAATAGGGTTAATTTCAATTAAAACAGACGATGAATTAATCTTGCTACTACAGTCAAGCTCACTGGAGATGCCACCTGTAGCATAAAACAGGATAAATACCAATGCAAACCAAGAGACAAATTATCTTGCCTGTCTCATGCTGTTGTAGCACCCAGTGTAGAGACAACTGACCTTTAGCAGTCCCTGCTATCCTCCCTTCTCTCTTGTATTAAGCAAATTTTTCATACACAGAGTTAACTCCCTTGAACTTCTCCATGAGCTTCAAAGCATCTGCTCTTACAGTTACAACAAACTGGGATCAGCAGAGCCTTGTCTAAGTTTGAATATATATCAGGTGCAAACAAATATGCACGTTTCATCAGAGGAAGAGGAATATCAAAGAACAGAATGTGCACATAATTTAATAACATGCTATTCTGCCCTTCTCTACCAAATGACAGCTCTTGAGTTAGAGAGGTCTCCCAGCCTCAGTATCAGATCAGAGGATGGGAGAGGGCACTGTGACAAGCCACAGCTTCTGTGCCAGTTTCCTCACTGCCCTGGAAACTCAAACATTACTAATTTGATATATTTCTTATGCATGTTTCTGGAAAGGTCTGCAAACATTTCAGTGTACTCAACTGTGCAAACATCCCTGCCTTGCAGATTTTCTGTAATTATGCAGTTAGTATTACGAAAAAAAAGACACAAGATCATTTATTGCCTAATTGAAAATATTTTGCACATACACTTAACTGACCTTGGAGGAATTGAATGGCATCCCTAAATATGAAGAGCCTCTGAATCCACAGCGATTTAAGTTTGATCCTGGAAAAGATAAAAAAAATAAGACTCAACTAAACTCATCTTGCTCTCTAAAACCCGTAATTCTCAAGATCAAAACCTGTTAGTTCAACACTATTCACAGTATCACTTAAGTCTCCAGTATGTCTTTCAGTATGTTACCAACCTCAGTTTATTAACACTCTAATAAAAAAAATAAACCACAAACAAACAAAAAACTTACACGAGCAAGCTTGATCTTATTTTAATGGAAAAGCAATAGATTGTATTTTTCTGGATTTGTGGAAATAGTGTTTATACCAGCACATAATTGTCCTCACATACACGTAAAAAGATTGCTACCCTCCAAAAGTGCCCAATTAACACTTTTTTTTTTTCCTCTCTGAATTTCTGCCTGATAATACAGTCTGTTCCCAAGCAGAATTGTTTTATGATACTTTGTAACATATACAAGGACAAACAAGCTATAATTTTAAACTAGCAGCATCTCACTCCCACAGCATCCTCAGAGCTAAACTGAGGATATGTGGTCTGGAAGATCAGGGTAGTGAGGTGGATCACGAACTGGTTAAAGGAAAGAAGTCAGAGAGTTGTGGTCAATGGGGCAGAGTCTAGTTGGAGGCCTGTATCTAGTGGAGTCCCTCATGGGTCAAAACTGGGACCAGTACTGATCAACATATTCAGCAATGACCTGGATGAGGGAACAAAGTGCACTGTCTGCAAGTTTGCTGATGACACAAACCTGGGAGGAGTGGCTGACACCCCAAGAGGCTGTGCTGCCATTCAGAGGGACCTGGACAGGCTGGAGAGTTGGGCAGGGAGAAATGTATGGTGTTACCACAAGGGTAAGTGTAGAGTCTGGCATCTGGGAACAAACAACGCCAGGTACCACTACAGGCTGGGGACTGAGCTGTTGGAGAACAGCACAGAGGAAAGGGACCTGGGAGCTGCAGTGTACAGAAGGATGACCATGAGCCAACAATGTGCCCTTGTGGCCAAGAAGGCCAATGGCATCCTGGGGTGCATTAGAAAGGGGATGGTTAGTAGGTTGAGAGAGGTTCTGCTCCCCCTCTACTCTGCCCTGAAATATTGTGTCCAGTTCTGGCCCCCTCAGTTCAAGAAGAGAGAACTGCTTGAGAGAGTCCAGCAGAGAGCAACCAATATGATGGAGTGGAACATCTCCCTTATGAGGAAAGGCTGAGGGAGCTGGGGCTCTTCAGCTTGGAAGAAACTGAGGATATTAAGGTAAACTCATTAATGTTTCTAAATATGTAACAGGTGAGTGTCAGGAGGATGGAGCCAGGCTCTTCTCAGTAATATCCAATGACAACACAAGGGGTAATGGCTGCAAGGTGGAGCATAGGAGGTTCCATGTAAATATAAGAAACAGCTTTTTCACTGAGAGGCTGACGGAACACTGGGACAGGCTGCCCAGGGAGGATTTGGAGTCTCCTTCTCTGGAGACACTGAAAACCCACACGGATGTGGTTCCTGTGTGGCCTACACTAGGTGGGGTCATGCTCTGGCAGGGGGTTTGGACTCGATCTCTCCAAGTCCCTTCCAATCCCTAACACTGTGATTTCTGTGAAGGTGAATCGGTGTCTTGGGTGCTTAAGTAAACTACAAAATTCAATGGCAGAAACCCTTCAACAAGACAGTAATTGCTAGCCCACTAGCACACAGCTGTACTGACCTGCTGCAAATGAAAACATGCTACAATTAAAACAACTCTGCAGTCAAACAGAATCAGTTGCCAGTTGCCAGAAGGAAGCATTCATCCCAGACAAGCTGATCCCATCATCAGGCTTTTAGACTGTTGCTTTTAATTCATTATCAGGGTAGAAATTACAGTGTGAAACCCACGTGCAGTGTGCTGTTTGTGGGTCAGTTCGATTGGCTTCTGCCTTGACAACTACAATGAAGAAGAGAGCCTGAAAATAAACTATGTGAATGAAATCATCTACTATTTCCTTCAGCCGTTCACTTTTTATGTAATATTTTAAAATTTTTTGTGTATTACTCAGCTGCTACCAACTGAAAACCAGCACTGGTAATTTTAAACAGCTGGATTTTAACATCTTTTACAATCACTGAGTTAAAATCTGTTGTCAGTGACCTCTTATCTCCAGTACTGGACTCTATACACTGGCTGCAGGGAAAAACAGAACAGTGTGGCTCTTCAATATCCTTATTACTAAATAATCTTTAAAGAGAATTTAATCTCCTTCTTCAAATAAAAAAAAACCTGTCGTTAATGTGCATGCAACAGCTGCTTCTTAAACCTTCTGCTTTACAAGTGAATTACTAATTTTATTCAGAATTCTTGAAATAGTAAAAGAGAATGCTGAGCTGATAAAGGAAATGTTAAAACAGGAAGTGAAAACAGCTCATTTCTAACCAGATGACTCTGGCACATTGACATCATGTCTCAAGTATTTTTTCTAGCTTCCGGTGAACATACAAGTTCAAAACAAAATGGGAACCAAAGGGAAATTAGGCAAAAATCGGTGTCTTTCAGTTTATGCATATCACCGTCTATGAAGATGATTTTACTATTTTATGGCAAAGTATGTGTACCTCTAATGTAATAGCTCACTAGTGCTAATCAAAGCATTTTCTTTCCTGAACCATAAACAGCCTGTCGGAAGCAGAATTAGAAATCACCCATATCTTAATAAAAAGGATACAATCATACTTTATGTCCCTTTGAATAAAAATACCAACTTGTTCAGCTCCAACACAGTCCCCTAAGGACACTGTTTAACTGCAGTTATGAAATGGTACCACCTAGTGTTCACTTTGAAGATATAAGCATATTTAAACACTTCCTAAAAGAGCTTGACAGCAAAAAATAATAAATGTTTCATCAACAGGTGCATGACTACTGAACAAAACATACCTGGAATAACTTCACATTTAATAACAGAACTAAAAGAACCTGTCCCTTTCAAATCCAAAAGACTCTAGGCCTAAATCAAGAGCTGAGACTTTCCTGTGAAGAAAACCACCTTACTTATCTAGGCATATGCCAGGAAGTTTTTAAGGTGTGTAACAGAGCTTCAATGATGAGCATAGATGGCTTATCCTGGGAGCTCTTCTGTTACAGACAGGTAATTTTTTATTCATCTCTTATGATTTGTCTTTCATGGGAAGATTGGTAACTGATCTCTACCTCTTCCCATTCAAGTTGTCTATGCATTTATCTAGCTCCAAGTCTCTTGTTTTTACAAGTAAAGAAGCAAGCTTACGTTCATCGTTAAAATGTTAAATAACCCTAACGTAAATAAAATAAAAATCATAGCTTTCATGTAGGCTGACACAGTCAGTACATACAGTTAAAAGTAAGTTTAAGCAGCTCTTACTTAACTGAGGCTAGAAATTAATTATTCTGATAAACCAAAGTACTAGAATATGTCAAAAAATGCAAAGCTGCATTCTTTAAAATGTAACTCCATCATCCATGCAGATAAATATTTCAAGTGTAGCCGTTAAAGAAGGTTGTGTTGGAGGACAATTCCTACTTCTGCTCAAGAAACACATGAATGGAAATCTCACATGTAACAGTGATCTCAAAACCAGTCAATGAGTCAATTTTACCTATTTTTTTCACACAGCAAGAAAGAAGCATTATCACGAATCTAAATTTAAACTTTGACAGAAGAATGTTTTAGGTCCCTGCTGTAGTCTAATGGTTTTCAACCTGCTATGCACAGGTGCTTGGGATTCAGACCCAGAAATGAGGTATGTCTCAGCTCTCCTATTGATGCCATTTCTTGGTACAAAGCCAGTGAAGCATGGAGCTGTCAAAACATACAATCTTCCTGCCTCTCCCACACTGGGCTGCCACTAGCACTCCCAACCAACACAGCTCACAGCAAAAAGCTATCCCCAGATCAGCAGATGCATGCTTTAGATAAACACATGCATGCTTTTCTGCCACTTCAACAACCTAAACCAGCTCTCAAGCAAGGTCAAACAAGTGCCAGTGTTACTCTGGGTGAGGATGGTGGATGAACATGGCCAAGAAGTTTGTAATCTTTTTAATCAGGTAACTTTAGTATGCAGCTCTGGTTTCACTATGCTTTATGTTTTTAAATGTGACAAGCAAAAAACTGGAATATGTCCCATTCATTCTCGGCTTGCTATGAGCTGCACTTTACTGCAGTTAAAACACATTAGAAATTAACACTGAACTGAAATTAAGCTACCTAGAGGACATTATTTGTTTGAATCACAATTCAAACAGAAGAATTCTGTTTGAACAGAACAATAAATCCACAGGAGAAGTCTATCCTGACAGACCTTAATCGTTAGCTTCCTTTAGTGCATTTCAATTTTCATTTCTAACTCAGATCAAGATCTCACCACTTTGCATTCAAGAGTTTTACCTTCACATAAAATTTCAAAGGGTATAAACCTCTGAAGTGGGTTTTTACCAGCCATCAGACCTATCACATACTAGTAAATACAAACAGATTACCTAAAACTATCATAGTATGTTCAGAGTCTTCAACAAGTATTCTAAACCACCAAATTACAATTTTTTTACCAGGTGCTGTAGCACCCTGTTGTGGCAGGCTGAACCCAACCAGAAGCTAAGCATCCACACAGCCACCTACTCACTTCCTCCTCCAGTGACAGGGTGAGAAAATGAGGTAAGGGGAGAGACTTCGTGCACTGAGAGAGAGTTAGTTGGATATGCAAAGAAAAAGCTGTGGGCAAAAGCAAATCAAAGGAGGAATTCGTTCACTAATTCCCATTGGCCAGGCAACTGTGTAGTCACTTCCCCAAAAAGCAGGGTCTCAGCATGTCAGAAAGACAAATGCCAGAAGCACAAACATCACTCCCCTTCTCCTCCCTTCCCTAAGCTTTTTCCAGCTAAGCATGGTGTCACACGGTGTGGAGTACCCCTGGTGTCAGCCATCCTGACCCTGTCCCCTGGCTGTGTTTGGTGGGGCAAAGGAGCACAGAGGGGGAAAAAGAGAGACCCTTTATGCTGCAAAAGGCACTGCACAGCAATAGCTAAAGCACTGGCATGTTACCAATTCTGCGTCAGTCATAAACCCAAAACATAGCAGCATATAGGCTAATTATGGAAAAAAATTCATTATATCCCAGATAGTACATCTACTTAAAATAGCTACTGATACAAACAAATATGTGAAGTTTGCAAAGCATCAACTGTTCTGTCTCACATCCATTGGAAAAATGACTATGAGCCAACAACAGTTCTCAAAATAATTTGAATTTGATATCTTAAAATATGTCTCTAAATAAAAATCAACCTAAATGGATATGGAAGCTCTGGAGGGACAAACATGAACTGCAGAGAAACTGATCTTTCTGGTAAGAACTACAGGAATTCTGGTGTTGCTTATTTTAGCAATTCAACCAGTGATGCCATCAAAAACAGAAACAAGATATACACAGGAATACAGAAATATATTCAAAATTAAAATATATATTTTAAATTGGCTTTTGGTCCCAGAGCCAAAAATAATGAAGACTAATATAAAGTACTACATGCTTTCTTACTGCAAGATTACTGGAATTCATCATTCCAGAAACTACATAACTGTTAGTATAGAAATGTTTGAAAATAGAATTTTCCTGGAGAAATTTATCAGCATGCGTGTCAAATAAGTATAATACAATGTTTCTTTAAAAGCAGAGTAAAGGTTTGTAAAGATTCTAATCCACCAAGCTAGAAACCATTCTCTTTAACTAGAGATGCACAGGCATTTTGAAAGCAAAAGCTTCACATTGCAGCCTGCCAGAGTTTAACTACTTCAAACAGGGCAGCAGAGGGAGTCAGAGCGCTGCTGCTGGGAGGCTGCCAATTAGCAACTGCTGCACACACCCAGAATTAAGAAACAGAAAGCTGATATATTTTTTTGTAAGTAGACATTACAAAAGGGTATATATTCCCTTCTGAATATTTAATCATCCAGTATCCAACGTGCTGCTGCTAGCATCACTCGCATTCTACATCATCTGCTCTCCACTAGATGAAGCAAAAATGGAATAAAAATAATACTGAAATTTTAGGGGTTAAGTGACCAGATAGTGTTATTACCAAAGCGAGAGTTTGAGAAATACAGGATTGGAGGGATTTGTTCATCTGATTAAAAGGTCAGATTTAATACATAAAACAACGAATATACTGCCAAAAGCACATCCTGCCAACCTACTGTCCTGTAATCTTGTGGTGGCTGATAACTAGAAAAAGAAGCACATCTCAGATGTGCCCTAGGCTATTTGCCCCCACATCTGCCTGCTATTTATGCTGCCCTCCCTAGGAGGCTCTTGTCAATAAGACCATTACAAACACTGGGTAGGTAAAAAAACAAACCTTATCAGAGAATTATGGTATATATACTACCAAACATAAGCAAACTAAAAATGCCTATGCTAACACCTCTTCTTAAACCGTCACTGTTCTTTTTGGATACACTCCTGGAGACTGGGATAAAGATGAGAAAGTGAGCAACTCTTAAAAACAGAGCATGTACACCCGGGAAATATTTCCTTAATGCTAAGAGACAGGAAGCTTCTCATGAGTAAAAACACTGTGGTAATAATCACGTGGTCAAACTCCTGATTTTCTATAATCAGTCCTGGAATAAAAAACCAGCAAAACAAATCTATTAAAGCAAATGCCTGCTGTGAATCTTATGGTCTCAAGTCACTACAGTAAGAAAAGGGACCTTCTTACTACTGTACAAATCAAATATCAGCAATCTTCAGGTTCACATGCTTACTTTGTAATACTAATCATATTTCATGTAACTGCTTTTAGGGAAGAAATCTTATTTTTAATATATAATTAGTCTAGATGTGATAAAGAAATGCTTAACTTTGTATCTACAACTATTAAACCTACAAAGTACATGTTCCTAATTTTACAGATGGTCTAACCCAGCCTGGAGCTATCCCCACACCAGCACTTAACTCCCAGCATGCTGGCATTAAGCAGCAGAGCTCCACACCTCCCTCCCCCCTTCTGCTCCCTCTACTGTTATTACTCATTCACCTGTGCTGCCACAGAAAAAATTCCCCAAACTACCTAGCCTGCATAAACAGCATCTCCCTGATCTGTGTCAAGTCACTGGGAAAGGGACACATCCTGTGTGCTTCCTCCACAGCTTGGATCTGCTCTGAATCTGCAATCTGAGGATAGCTGTGATGTTGGAAAAGCATTATTCCTTCTAAAAACCTTAGGTAAACTGAACCTTCACAGATCTAAGAAACAGAATTTTTCATTTTAAAGCAGAAACTGTGTTTATCTTACACCTCTCATTTTCCAGATACTCTTCCAAATAAACACACCTGTACTCAGGGCTCCTGGCATAGCTGCAATTAATGAAAATCAACATGATCACTATTAGGCTTGTAATACTCACACAACATATGCATTTCATTTTGAATCTGCTGAAATGTTCCTCTGAGATGCTTAAAGATGGTGGTTATTATTCTAAACTGTCTTAGCTTCAAATTAATTTCATAGCTTCACTTTGTATATATAATTTTTTTTCTAGCTTTATTACTTCAGAGGCATCCATTTCTAGGATTTGCTCAATATTGCTATCTGAAGTTAGCAGGATAGCACTCCAGGAAGGTCAGTCTTGTATATTATATAAATCATGAGCCATCAACTACTCCCCAGGTGAAAACATAAAGATATTAATATCAATTTAAAAAAAAAAACAAAAAAACCAAACAAACTAAAAACTCACTCACTGTCTTCTGTGGGAAGGACCTGCAGGGAATAAATCCATTCTATTATATCATCTTTGTTCACCACATCTAAGGAATCCAACATATCCAGACCAGAGAGTGCGAAAAATGCAATTGTCAACCTAAAAGAAAAAAATAAGACTTACACTTCCCACCATAAATGTCATGGGGAAATTAACAAACGCTTGCATAAATAGAAATATCTATGAATTCTCAGCCTTTGACAGTGGTGCAGCACATAGAATCTAGCTCAGAAAGAGTGAAATTTATCTATATAAAGTTACGGGTTTTGTACTATAAACATTTCTCTGTCTTAACAAGGCTTTTCATATAAGCCACCCCTCCTATATAGTAATAATATGTCAATTCAGACATTAATCTAAGGGCCTGCTTACCAAAAAAACCAAACCAAACCAAACAAACAAAAAAACCCCACACCAACCCACTACGAAGTTAACTAGTTTATTAAAATATGGAACACTAGTTTTCTATGATGAATTTTTACATGAACAATCCCCTGAACTGCAGTAATTGTCAGCATCCCAAACACAATTTCAGATGCTTAAGAGTTGAATGTCAAATAGTAAGGTTTCCTTTTCAACCAACCAATTTAAACAGGCACATAGAGTAAATTATCTAGAGGTACTTTTATGTCCTTTGGTATAAAGCCTATATGACTACCTTAGTTAAACATGTAAAGCTAAGCAAGTCTAATCCAAGTACACATTACAGGAATACAATAGCTAGCATACCCAGTGTCTTCTCACCCACTGCTTCTCTCCTTCCATAAACGTGTCCTACCATCTCTGTTATCCAACACCTTCTTTCAGGGTTCTGTTTTTACCTCAAGCTATTGTAGTCACATAGTTTGTACAGCACAGTCCCACAAACAGATGCTTTACTTGCTATGACAGAACATCAAAGCAACAGCACTAGGTTAGGAACTTGAGACAGCTTGCTATATGATACCTTGGAAGTTCTGACTCAAAACTGGAATTAGCCGGATGTATATTTTGCCACCTACACTTGCATCTGCCTATCCTTCTAGAAATTCTTGCTCTCCTTTCCCCAGATAAGATGATGGATTGTGAAACAGCTGCTTCACTGGCAGAAACTAGTTTAGCATGCTAAGGAAAACAAAAAGCTAAAGCCAGCTTTCCTTTGGAGACAAAGTTATAATTTGCAGTTAACTCACAAGCTGGCGAGTCACCTTGGCCATCTACTGATGGACTTCTGAAGATGAAGAGACAGTTGTGGACAGAAACCTGCACAGACATTTTATTTCTGCATGTGGTTCTGCATCAGAACCACAAAGAGTAAGACCAAAGAAAATACCATGATGTGAGTCAGCCCAAAGTACATCTCCAAAAGAAGTCTAATTAAAACACAGCAGCCAAATGATGACGTGGCAGACACTGATCTCAGTAAAAGGGCATAGCCTCAAAAGGTGGTATTTATACCAGTGTGCTGACCCACTGCTACAGTCATCATGTCACCATTCAGAAGCAGAATTTAAGTAAACTGAGGTTATTTCATTTCACGCTATCTTTTACTTTGACCTTCAGCATTTGCAATGATTTTGGTAACAGTTTTCCAAACTAAAGTTTTAAATCTACAAGCTGTTTGGATATTGAACACTAACATTCCCTCTTAAAAAAATTCCTCCATAAAACTCTAAGGTCCTTGCAAAGGTACAGGTCCATTAGGCAAGCATTCATGGCAGAAAGTATAAAGTTCCTCCATAAGAATTGTATTATAAGAGATGTTGTTATTATTTTTACTATTACAAGTAAGTTTTTTAGTATAGAAAAAAAAAGTATGTTGCTCACAGAAGTATTTCTATATGGAACAAGAGTATCTTTTAAGCCATCTGATTACTAAAAAGTTGTCTTCCAACTTACACTACATTAACACTTCAATTTTTGCCATTGATCAGACCTGTATAATCCTAAATCTGACTGCATAATAACCCACTGTTTCAAGCAAAACCACTAGTTTCTAAACACTTAAAACCAATGAATTTGCTGTTCAGCTACAGTAAACTGGGGTTTTTTGCTACCTTCTGTGTATGCTCCAATTTTCACAAACACAAAGCTTGACAGCCTTTCACTGAAACTACTTTACACACCACATTTTAACACAACATTACCCAGCTAGGCTACTTCCAGTGAGGAACAAGCTGTCAACTCCCAACCACAGAAACTGCTGCAAACTAGGTTTAGAATCAAAAGGCTGCATACCCAAGTCAGACAGTAAACCTCATCTACACTTAAAAATACATATATCAGATAGATAAATGTAAGAAGTGATTTACATTTACTTGAGTTTCAGTTTACTAATTCAGAGTTGATGCTCAGTGCTAATAGTACCAGCATGACTAAAAAGCCCATAGGAAGTGTTTGAATTCACACATAATAAACAAAGAACAACTGACAAGGATGACTATTAACAGCACCTTAGCTGACACATAGGATGAAGTGTAGAAACTTCATATACTGTGATTTCCACAGGGGGGAAACTGTCAGACAACCCCCAAGTTTGGCACTACTTTAGCTGCATCTTCATGCAGTAACTTTAAAGTTAATTCACATGCAGTAATTTAGGAAGCCAAGCAAAAAAGCTTGGCAGTTGAAATTTAGTTAATTGATCTACCAAAAGCTTAAAAAACAGGTATCATTTGTGTAAGCTCTCCTCCTAGACAAGCAAGTAAAGGTATTTCTTATGACCGACTCAGAGGTCTCAGTGTTAAGGAAAGGGCAAAGACTAATTCCTCAGCAGAATCCAGGAAGAATTTGTGACCTCTCTGAGAAACCAAGCCAAGTGTGCTACAAATAGCACCATGAGGCACCACAGTCTGGAAGATTTCAGACTAGAAGAGCTGCATTCTCCTGCAAAACCTCACAGTATTGACTGACCATGTATGAAACACTATCAACCAGACTGCTTTATATCTACTACATGCTGCTGATGCTGCATGCAGTAACTACAGACAAAAACAATTATGAAGTCTCTAAGCCAGGAAATTGAGAAAAGAAGATCAAGTTTCTGTATCCTTGTAGTCATTCCAAGTATTTTACCAACTAGAGCTTACATCAGAATGGACCAGCACTGTGGGGGAAATATCATATTCTGCACCCCTGTCTGATGACAACAAACACAGCTGGTTCTGTTGCAGTGCAGTGAACCAAAACCAACCCACTGAATTATTTTTTAAAAAATTTCTTTTCATTTTTTTTGACAAATCTCTTGATTTAATTGTTTCTCCATCTAATTCACTGTAGAACCACAGAAATGTGGGAATGGAGGTAAGAATTGAAGGGTAGCAGCATTACTTTCTGCAGCAGTACCAGCTCTGGAGGCTTGCTTAGCTCTGTCATCTTCAACTTGTATAAAAAGAAAAATTTTTACCCTCAAGGTCTACCTGGGGCAGCAGACACAGACATGGTTCAGTTTCCCACGTAAAAAGTTTTTTAACAAATGTGTATGTACACATGCAGAACACTGATCTAAAAATCAGTGTAAGAGAACTGAAAAACCTCTGCCTGTGTAAAAACTTCATCACTTCAAAGAGTGACCGAATTTAAGTATCTGCAATTTTTATTCTAACTGAAGGCTTAGACTGTGCTTAGAAGCCAAAAATTAAGGTAGGTTCACACTGACAGTTCCAGTTTTCAGAAAATTGTTTTTTATCAGTGCTGCACAACTATTACATACAAGATCAGGGTATTTATTTCTCAAGGGTTCTCTAAACAATTATTATTAGCATTATCCAGTGAAAACGGGGAAGGCCCTATGTAAACCAGAGACTCTTGTCTCAGCTCAGTGGCAAACTGTGACAGCTTGGCCATGTCAATCATTGAACAGAAACACGTGGGCTGTCAGGGGCCTCTGGAGATCACCAGTCCCACAGCCTGTGGAAACAGGGCCTCTGATGAGATGTCCCAGAACCCTGACTTTCAGTGGGCAATGCAACCTGCTTGTGGCTAACTGCACTAGTGGTAAAGTGCAGTTTTTCTACATCCAGTTTTTCTGAAGCAACTCATTCCCATTCCTACCCTTTCTGCTCCCTTATAAAAGGTGCACCTCCATTTTCTTTGTGACTACTTTCTGAATAATGGAAGGCAGATCAGATCCTCCCTTCTCTAGCCTGAACAAAGTACATTTCTTATACTTTCTCTTGTTATAATTTAAAACACTTTCAAAATACACCGAATTTTCAACTAACTCTCAGCAGGTTATTCATGTATTTGAAATAAGGGCTTTAACTTTTTAATATAGTCATGTGTTCCTTTATGTATCTCTCACCACTGATCAAACTAGTCTTTACATAGTGCATACTATGTTGTACTCACAACTGAAATAAAGCTAAATTTTGCAGGAAGACTTGATTAAATCAATTTAGCATTCTTCCCAGCACCACTTGCAACAGATTACACTGTGAAAAGTATCTGATCATTTTACTGATTTAATACGATAGTAAACCCTCTACTTGTCTCCCAGTTTTTATCAAGTGCTTCTTGAGAATCAGGTCAGTGATCCTCCTGTGCCTCGGACATTAACTAAGTACCTTACCTGAAGAGTTAAACAATTAAAAAAAAATGAGTCCTGAAGCCATTACAAGGACAAGTGCCCCGCTAATTCAAAGCAAGGAGCATAATTCTACAGCATTTTCACTCTTGTAGCAGCTAATGAAGATTTAAATTATACAAATATTTTTCTTACATAAACAAGTCTTCTGCTGGCTGACCTCCAGCGACAAAAGGCTTAAGTCACTTATTTTAAAATCGGATTCCCGAGTGGATTATAAGAATGAAGCACAAGACTGAAAACAGATTAAAGAGATGAGCAAGTCTTCCGTCGTTGATATCGGGGAGCTTAGGCGAACCCTGCACCAATTCGTACTTTTTGGAAGCCGTCTGCTGGTGCGTGATGGGCAGGGTGCTCATTCCTCTCGGCCACGGCAGAGCCCGGCCCTTCAGGAGCCGGCACGTCCCGGTGCCACCGGCTGTCCCCGCCACGGGAGGCCGGGCCGGGCGGGCAGCTCTCTAGGAGGGGTTTCCATTCAAGGCGACAGCCTCCCGGACTCGGAAGCGCCGCCGCCTCCCCAGGACGGGCGGCTGTGACAGCACCGGGCGAAAGGCAACGGGACCGGTTCCGCCTTCCCCCCCCGCCTCCCCACCCCTGCCCGCCAGCCCCAGGGCAGCGGCGCCCGGAGTCCCCGGAGGCCGGCACAGAGGCGGCTGACGCCGGGAGGGCGAAGCGGGAGGCCCGCCCGCGGCCGGAGGATCCCGGCCCGCTACCTGCTGGTCTCCAGGGACGAGTATCGCTCGGGCAGGACCTGGAGGCAGCGCTCGAAGAAGCGCACATGCCGCTCCCGCAGGAACTCCAGGCGCTCCCCTTCGCCCGAGCTCGGCGTCGCCGCCGCCATCTCGCCAGTGCCCGCTTCCGGCGCGCCCGGATTTCGTCATCCGCGAAGGCCCCGCCCCGCCCCCCCCCCCCCCCCCCCCCCCCCCGGTGATGTCATCGGTTCCCGCGGGGCACTGCGGCAGCGGGCCCGGAAAGGCGCTTGTGACGCAATCGTGAATGAGTGACGTCACGCAGACGGCGCCTGCCTGATCAATGACGCTTCCAATTCGACACTCAAACAAAAAGGGCTGTACAATACATGGGGAGGGAAAGTTTTGTGACAGGTCCCGAGGCGTGCTGGCCGCTGCCGGCGCGAGGCAGGGCGTCCTCATCCTGCGACGGGGAAGGCAGGGGCACAGCTATAACCCTTGTCTCCAGGCCGGGATGGCTCTGCAGGCAAAAAAGCATAAAGAGCTCATATATCACATGCATTTGTTTTGCTACGTGTCCGTCTGTCTCCTCCTTACCTATGAGGAATATGAAAAAGAGGTTCTGAAGGTGCTGGTTCCGTCTCCTTTGTGCGTTCCTCCCAGCCCTTGGTCGGTCTGTACAACCTGGACGGGTCTCTGGGGACACAAATCTCCACCTCAGAGTGAAAGAGATAAACAGGAGCATGCACTCATTAGGTCTTCATCGTATGAATAGATGCAGAGGGGAAAACCAAACAAAGCAAACCAAAACACTGCAGGCTAGCCAGAAATAATTTTCCCTCTCTGCTACCACAAGAAATGGCAGAAACATGAAATCAGTAAAAGAGGCAACTCCAAAAACCCAAATAATGTTCCCAAAACTCTACTGGAAGTCAGTCCACTTATCTAACTAGTGGTAGAAAAGCATTAAAAAAAAAAACAAAACAACAACAACTTCACTAACTACCATTCATACTGCATACTTGTTCCTTGTATGAGACAAGCTATATGCTTTGCCCAGAATAAATATTTTCAGGAGATAAGTTCATCTCTGAATGTTGCTTTTTTTAACAGAAGAATGACTATGCCTGGTGCATTTTTGTCTCCAGATAACAAATATGAGTTAGTATTTAATTTTTTCCCTTATCAACCCCTTAGATGAATAAAACCAATTGCTTCTTAAATCAAGAAAGAAAAAGGTTTTTATAAACAACCAAGCTGCATGAACCTCAGATTAAAACAAAAAGAAATGGTGAATTACCTTCTCTCTTAACTTTGCCAATCTTTTTTCTTTTTCTTGTTTCTCTGCTTCTTTAGCCTGTTTTTGTAGAATCCTTAGCTCTAGTTTATGTAGATCCTGAAATAACATAACAAATGGAAAAAGCAAGCTTTTCTTCAGAAACAAACCAAACTGTATGAAAATAAATATGCACACTACTCAGTTCTATTTTTTTTTTAGCTTTTACATTATTTTGTCATAGTACTGAATAAAGTTACACTTGGTACCTACTCCCAATAGTTTTTCCTGAAAAAAATTTAAAAAAGGATTGTAGTAGTTTCATCTCTGTTTACAAAAATGAGCTCTATTATAAACGCTGATACTAATACCCCTAATCAGATTTAATTTATAAATCTGTCTTGACCTTGCAGCTACTGAAACCTGGAGGACCTTCAAACATACAATAATTCCTATTTTCTGGTGTGTTCTATAGCACAGAGAGCAACACAGCCCAAGCTGCTTTTCCCTAAACATTTTCACATTAATTAAATAACACTTCTGTATGTAGAAAGAAATATGGGCTTGAATAATCCTGGAAAATTTAGATACTGAGGAAAAGGAATTTGTTCATCTAAAATAAAGTTTCATACTGTTTCTTGTATGTAACATATGCTCTTACTCATAATACATAAAAAATTGATTTAAATGAATGAAGCTTGGATTTTAAAAAACATTCAGCAGATCACACTGTAGGAGGAAGTATACAAATTTTAAACAACATCAGGCATAAATGTAATTACGCACACGCTTTTGAAACTTAGTAATTGCTTCTGCAATACTTCTCTTCCTTTCTTCCTTTTCAGCTGCTTCTCTCTTCTCCTTTTCAAGCTTTTCAAGTTCCTCCTTTTCTTTCTTCTGCAAGCTATACCTTTCCAGCTGTAGCTTCATGTGGCGCTGGCGCTGGAACTCTTTTTGTTGCTTCTTCTTCTTCTCTTCTTCTTGTTTCAGTCGTGATGCTTTTTCCATTTCAAGTGCTAATGTTTTCTGTTTTTTCCATGCTTCAATTGCTGCATGCTGCCTTTGTCTTTCTTCTGCTTTCTGCTTCTGAGCTTCTTCACGTTGTAGCAATTCTTCCTTAAGCATTTTTTCTGATTTCTCTTTGTCCTTCAACTTGCCTTCTTTTTCTTGATGCTGCTTTTCTTTCCATTTCTTGATTGACTGCAAAAGAACATCAGGAAAAAAACCAAAAGGTCTTAATGAAAATTGTTCATGATCCTGTTGATTTGGTCCATTGAAAACACACTCCAAAGATACAAACCACAGATAGGAACGAAAAGTCTACTAAAGGTAAAACTTGGGGTAAAAAAAGCACATCTGTCTGCTTCCTCACAGCATTTTTCTTCTGTTCTATGGTTCACACAGACATGTTAAATGTGTGCCTGCTAAAATTAAGTTACAGCATTCATATCAACTATGGGTAGTTATAAATGTTGCTGCAATATGCTATTTTAAATTTAAAGATACTTAATGTAAATAAGTCATATTTTTTCTTCAACAAGCAATTGCACCTATTATTTTTTTATGCCTATGTATATTTTATTAGTGGGATAATTCTCAATGGAATCAATGGTCTGTACCAGTCTGGCACAGGTACATTGCCTTGTCCTGGTTTCAGCTGGAACAGAGCTTATTCTCTTCTTGGAGAAGAAGAGTCTTCTCTTCTCAGTGCTATTTTTAGAATAGGGATATGCTTTGTGTGGGATTTCGTATGAGGACAATGTTGATAATACACTAATGTTTTCAGTTGTTGCTAACAAAGCACAAGAAGCCAGGGAGCACAGCCATAACAACGAATACAAAGTGGCCAGTGGAACATTTTGTATCATTCAGTGTCATGCTCACCGCATAGGACAGGGTTGTCCAGGAAGTACTTTTAACTCTTTCTGAACTGTGGTTTTGGAATTTTCTCCAGGATTGCTAGCCAGGAATGGGCTGGGCATTGGTCAGTGGGAGGTGAGCTGGTGTACTGTGCATCACTGGTTTGTATATTCTATTATTATTGTATTTAAATTATTAAATTGTTTTTATCTTGACCATGTCTCTTTATCTTGCAAATCCTCTCCCCCACTCCCTGGGAGTGGAAGGGATCATGAGTGGCTGTATAGTATTTAGCTGCCTGCCAGGTTAAAACCATGGCAGGTCTGTATGGTGGGGCAGACATTTTTAGGGACAGATGTGACAAGAATGGTAATTTCACTCAGAATGTCAACACTTACTGGTAATTCTTTAAGACAAGTATTTTTTTGCAAGCTGAGGACGCTATTCTTAGTATGCCATCAACTAAAAAAGATCCACCCAACACTACCACCAGAGAGGCAAATACAAAAATAAGAAATGTGAGCATTTTAAAAGTAAGTACTTTTTCTTAAAGCTGCAAGCATTCTAGAGGGTTTATTTTACCTCTTTCTTTCTTTCATGTAAAATTAGAAATTCTTGATACCACTTGCCATGCTGTTCAATATTTTCTTTTGTTCTTCCACAGAGATACTGAAGGGCTTCCTCCATGTAAGACTGCCTTCCTTTGTGTTTTGTCCATACTTTCAGAAAATTTTGATGATCATAATCATCCCAGCCTCCCTGCCGCCCTCCTGTTCCCTGAAGAAATCTTTCAAACTCTAGTACTTCTTCAGGCAGATTGTTTTCGAGTGGTTTATTAACTGGGACCCTGGCTGATGGTAATTTCAAAACTTTTTCCACTGTTGAGTTGCCTAACGCCCACAGTTGCACTTTTCTCTCAAAGACACTGAGCTCACTAATGGCAGTTTTTTCATCCTTCAAAAGCTGTTCATATCTGAAAAGTGAACAGTGAAATGTAAGAAAAAAATCCAGTAGTCATTGTTTATTCACCGAAGATGAATTTTGGAATTGTTCAATGCCACACAAAAGCTATTCTTCAAAGATCAAGAACTGAAATGGTAACACAGATGACAGCACAATTGTAATGATCCCACAATAAAGTACCACAGAATCAGAATTAAGTTACCCTATTAGTGAAAGAACACATTTATGGCACTTGGCCAACTAACTCAATCCCCTCCTGACACCAGTAGAGAAAGAGGGAAAAAAAAATCCCTGCCCACAAAAAAACCAAAAACAGCAGCAGCAACAAAGCCCCTTTAATCCAATCTCTCCTGCAGCCTTTTTTTGAAAAGCCTTTTCATAGCCAAATGGTGGATCACTGCTACAGCTATATAAATACTGCCTCTAATATGCTCTTTATAAAGATTCTGAAGTTAATAGCTTGAGTTTTGATTTACATACCACAGGAATCACTACCAAAAGTGTAAGAAAAAAAGAATAGTTTACTTGATTAATGAAAAGTTTTTGCGGTCTTATGAAAGCACTTTTTCTCGTAGCTGAAGCATGTATAAACATACATTTGCCTCTGTTCCTCTTTAAAAGCATTGATTGCATTTTCAACTTCTTCCATCATTTCCTTGAGCTTGCCAACAACTAAAAAGGAAAAGAAGAGTGTATCACTCGAGAAGTCACTTGAGCGTATACTTGAGAAGTATTTACCAGTAACTCAGCACTATCCAGACAAGCAGAGACTTGAAGATACCTCTACCACATTTTTAGTTCAATATACAAAAAACCACACATTTCTATCTCAAACAGCTTTAATATACATTTTCATTTATTCAAAATGTGTGATTTCACAGTGATTAATCTAACTGGATTCCAATCCCAGTATAAATGTTTATTTCCATTAAACAAGTCTCACTCTGAATAACCTTGATGTTATTCACAGAATAAGACAGCCTTATCCTAAAGATTTTATCTTTGGATTTTTAAAGTGCATGCAGTTAGTGACTTCAAATCTGGTTTATACCAGGTTGTAGCAACTGACCTACAGGTCAGTACTTTTACAAAGCTGACAAAGAAACATCAAAGTAAGGTTTTATCCTTAACAGCTCAGTTAAGTTTTATCCTTAACAGCTCAGCTTAACAGTAAAAGAGATGTCTTATTTTGTAATGGTAGAAAAACATTTCAGAATCTCTTTTAAACCAGGACTACATCTCTACGAACAAATACTGTACACATAGCTTAACTAACCTGGCTTTAAAAACCAATCGTATATATACACCATCTAAAACATTGAATGCAATTTTCATGCCTTGTTAGTTCTTAGTATCTTTGTTGACAGCTTAAGAAGATATTCCATGTTTTTACACAACAGACACTGAATAAATGAAATGAGACAGATTTTATCTAGAATCAGAAAGCCTTCAGCTGATAGATGGGCTTCAACATGAGCTTCACATGAGGTAATAAAGTATCACAGGAGATTGGCTCTTTCAGTTCCTATGTCCCAAAAGTTTCAAAACATTCAAACCAAACAAGTTGTTTCAATATTTTCCATAGAATATTTCAACTTACACTTCAAGCCATGTGGACAGCCAGAAATGCATTCCACATAGACCCTATTATGTGACCTTCCACCAGATGAAAGGGATTTATATCTAAACGGCACTAAACCACTAATTTTATTTTACATAAACCAGAGAGTTAGATATAGAAAATACCTGGCTTTCATCAGCCTGAAGAAACAAACCCAAGCCACTTCTAAAACAGAGTAAGTTTCTCTGCTTCTACACAGAACTGCACGATCTTTCACTATTGCTTACATTTCTGCATCCTTCCTTTCCCAATTTCCTGGAAAATCATACAGAATGGAGAAGGAATCTGCAGAAGAATGACAAGACCAAATGTGCAGGAAACCTATCTACAGAGGAAAGCATTTTTAAATCTGCCATCATGACTTACAGTCTGGTGTAGGCTTCACATCTTTTAATTGTCGCTGAAGTCTTTTCACAGCAGTCTGTATTTTTGATAGCTGCTGCAGGATTTTAGCTTCTGTTAAAGAAAATAAAGTGCTGATACTTCTTCCAGTTTCTTTATGCATTAAAATTAAATTTAATCAAACAGCAAGAGTAATGAAATGTCCAAAATAAACTGGGGATTTCACCCAAGCAGGGACACAAATACTGTTTGACCATAAGAAACCACCATAACACTACACATTTTAACATGACTTTAGCCGCATGCAGCTGACTGCACAGGCCATGTATCTCCCCAGTCAGCATCAACAATTTTTAATTTTAGTAGCTTTTCTTTCTAAGGGGATGAACAGGACAGTCATATCTACATTAAATCAGGTTTAAAGTTTGTTTTGTTTGTTTGTTTATTCCCAAACTATTAATCAGGTAATGACACCTCCCCTAGAATTTTGAGGGAGACTGTGATTTAGGTCTCAAAATACTCACCAGTGAAGACAAAACATGGGAAGCATACATGAATGTACTGCTTTATTAAGGTGTATTTATTTGCTGTGTTAACTAATGCATGAACAATGCTTTCATGTAGTCCACTTATTTACTTTGTTATCACTTGGCTTCTCATGAGTCCATAAATAAAATCACGATGAGGATTAAGTTCTGCACACGTCTAAGGTACTAAGGATTCTGGGGACTGTATCTTCTATTCTAAAAGATTTGAAATATTTGATTCAATAAGTGATAACAGAGTCCAAGAACTAAATGGAACAGCATAGCTAAAACAGTTCCATCTGAGACCTCAAAGAGTGTAAAAACGTAGATCATGCTGAAAGACCTGATGATAATAAATTGGAAGTTTAGGAATTCTAGTACAGACCCCAATTGATCATACTCTAACACTACTTAACATCTCACATGTAGTGCCTTGCAACCTCTTCTTGTTCTGCTCTTCATCATCTCACAACAGTATCGCCATCCGTACTTCCAAGCTCACTTTTTACCTTGAAAAGTTTTCTGAACTTTTTTAGCTTACTTGTATATGGAAAGTTTCCTTAATTAAAAGACACACATTAAAGCACAACCAAATTTGTGAGGTAAGTGTGGTTTTAGTTGTTACCACGTGTCCCGTCCCTTCTTAAACTTACTTCGTTTTGCTCTTCTTTATCAGAAGGCACTGATTTATTTGATAACTTTTGAAAGAATCTAGGTACTGTGACCAGGGAGTCACTTCTTTTCCTGAAGTATTTTACTAGACTGTAAATGGAACAGATAGTATGGAATAGACTGTGTACCATCTCACAGCACTATTTAGACTATGGATATTCATTATCCAAGAATTTGAAAAATGAAAACACAGAACCATTTAAAATTACACTTAAGGCAGAAATCAGTGTGTGTAAAATTCATATTGCAGTAAGTATGTATGTATTTTACCTCAGCTATACTACATTAGATTTTCAGTACACATATTAAATTGACAACAAGTTTCTAAAATGGTAACTTTCTATCAAAGATTTTGTGGGTCATATCTTCTACATTCAAGATTAAAACAGATTCTTGTGGTTGAAAAAGACCTCGAAGATCACTGCATGCAAGTGTCAGCATCCTCCCCCAATAAAATAAGTAAAATATACTTATCAATATATGTATCACCATGTCTACTAAAGTATGTCCTGAAGTGCCTCATCTACATGGTTTTTTAAATACTTCCAGGGATGGTGATTCCACCACCTCCCTGGGCAGCCCACACCAATGCTTAACTACTCTCTCAGAGAAGAAATCCTTTCTAATATGCAGTCTAAACCTCCCCTGGTGCAACTTCAGGCCATTTTCTCTGATTCTATGATTATTTAATTGAGAGAAGAGGCCAGCACCCACCCCCTCTCTAATAACATGGAAGGCCTAAAAAAGGTTTATGCTTGTGAAATATGCAAGTGAACTGTACAAGTCTTTCTTTATAAGCAACAATACACATGGTGAAATATCACGCTGTACCAGCATCTGCCTTCCTTCTAAACTAACCTCTCTATATTACTGATTATTAAAGAGTCAAAAAAAAAAAAAAAAAAAAGTAAACAAAAAATGCAAATAAAATTCCCACTTACTTTCAGTTTTCCTGCTGACAGTCATGCTATGTTCCAGTTCCTCTAGCATGCTGTATTCTACCCTGAAATCACGCTTTCTATTGTAAAGATATTCATTTCTGTCTTTTTCTGTATTTGCAAGCCTGGAAAAAAAGATTGCCACACTGATCAAGATTTGACTACTTAATAAAGCCCCAAGAATGTCCCATGTTAGTATCCAGCTAAGGCTGTGTTAATCTTTCTTCAGCTTTCTTCAGCTACACACTGAAGAAAGTTCCAAGAACGAAAGAAAGCCATTAACAAGAAACTACCCTGCTTACAAGCAGTAGTTCACACACTGAAATGGCCTGGAAATTTTGTATGTGTGCTTACTATTAGGGAGAGAATTTTCTTCAGGAAGGGCAGGGACAGAGACTGGCTGTATTAATGCAGTAGCACACATAGGTGGAGCTCCAACACAAACAGTACGTTCCCCAAGCTGTAAAGCTCCTAATATTACTAATGCAACTGAAGATTCAAATTCAAGTTCATTTGCACTTGAATAATTTCCCGCTACCTTATTACTATGATTTATGCATAGTACAGAGCTGTAGGTGACTTTTCCTATCTTACTAAAGTCAGGAGCTTTAAAGTACAACTCAGTGGGACATGCTTTTCCCTACTACAAAGCAGCAGTAAACTAGAGTTTGATCTACGGAACAGCAGATGGAAAAAGAACTTCAGATAGTGCAGTCCTGAACACTTTGTCTAGTTTGGTGCTACTGTGTTAAGAGATCAGAACCGCAGGACACTGGTGCCACACAGTACAGGCACCTGGTAGGATTCCTAATGCTAAGCAACAGCATCCACAGCCCAACAAAACCTGTTTCTCTGTAGCAGCTTCAGCACACTTTTGCTGCTGTATGGTTCAAACCCCTATCCAGAGCAGTTTAGGGTTCACCGTGTAAATCCTTTGCTGTCTTTTGGAATTTACCGACCAGACACAAGTATCAAATCTCACCACTGTGCACTAGAAACCTTCACAGCACAACTACAGAAGGACAATACATCACACAGAGCATGCCTTGCCTGGAGATACTTGGGAACATCTGCATTAACCAGTAGTGAATTTTTGAGCAGTAACCCAGGATCCTGAATAACCAAGAAGGGGCTGATGCTCTCAGACACCATAAAACACTTCTGAGATGACTGACCATTCACGATTCACAAATACAAACCTCTACTTCAGCAAGGTGGGTATGTCAACTCTTCCTCATAATGCCCATCCATGCAAAATGAAACCTCAGTGTTCTTTCAGCTGCCAGCACAAGTTATTACTGCCCTTACTCAAGACGTGAGGACACATATATAATCGTATCCATTCCTCAGCTATCTTCAACCTCCATTTTCCAAAGCAGTGGTCTAGGTATTCTAGATGTAATGCTTTCAATCTTCTCTGAGGAAGGTGTTGTAATGCTGCCATAATTCTCCTTTTGTTGGTGTATATGAAGGGCCTTAGTTCCTTAGAAAGCTAAGCACGGGTAAGTAGAAAAACTGACAACTCGGTAATGCCATTTACACTTTCCTTTTCATGGATGTAGTGCAGCAATAGAAGATGACTGAAAAAACAGGGCATTTTTGAGCTCATAAGTTTATCCTGAACAACTGCAACAACAATAGTCTGCCTGATCTGAAAAGGAAATCTTAAAGTTTTCCTTACCATGATTTCCTACCTGTAACCCTGAGTTAAGTTACCTCCAGAACAGCATGAAAAAAGTCTTATGAAGTGTTTAACTTACTGGATTTTTAGCTTTTCTGCAATTCTTAGGGACTCGACTTTCTTAGCTTGTTCAGTTTTCATCTTCCAGTTCTGAAATTGTTGACCAGCACCTGCAGTACTGGAACAGCTGTCATTCTGTATGTCATTCTGCAACAAAATCAAATATTATTTAAAAAAACAGTATTTATTTTTTAAAATGCTTATTTTTAAGATGGCAATACCACAGTGCAGAGTAGCAGCATCCCGCCAGTTTTACAGTGGTACAATTCAAACTCTCTGAAGTCACACTGGTATAAAACCGGAGTGATGCCTGTCGGCAAGCGGATGACTGTGTACACAAATGCATTATTCCAGCGAAAAATGTAAAGATTGCAACATCAGCTTGTTTCACCCACACCACAGTACCATAATAGATCAAGGAGTGCAGCCCCTTTGCCTGTCACGGCTGTCAGCCTCCGCCGGCTCACAGCAACTGCCTAACCCTGAGCATCTGACCTGCCTTAGGCAGGATCCTACCCCCCCACTTCATCTTCCCCAAGAAAAGCACGACCTGAACCCCTGAAATCTGCTTCACACCCCTTTACACATCGCCAGCTCTCATTCACAGGAACCTGGCACATCCCTAACACCACCACAGCTATGAATGCTGATGATGAGGTTACGATGCTACCGTTCCCAGGCCAGTCCGGCAAGCCGCACTGCTCGCTACACGTTTCTTTTAAGGTTCCTCCCTATACAAGGTGTAGGGAGGGTTCCTCAGCAGCCGCCTCTCGGCAGGCCCGCAGGCAGGAACCCCCTCGCCAGGCGGGGGAGGAGGCAGCGGCCCCGCACCGCGGCCTTTACCTCATGCTGCCCGGCAGCCGCCGCGACAACCGCCATTGCCAGCGCAGCCATCTTGGCGGCGCCCCGCCTCCGCGCCTCGGCGGTTTGATCCTCCCGAATTCCTGGAACATCCAGGGAGGGAAGGCGGGGTTTGCGTGTAGGGGGTGTGCTGCACGTTGCCGGGGACAAAAGGTGCCTGTGTTAGGCGTAGCGCCGGCTCGGAGAGGCTGGGAGCCGGCTCTGGAGTGGCCGCGGCGGCGAAAGCCCCGCAGGCTTGTGGTCGGTGTGGTGAGCGTTTGGAGAAGACAGCGGTCTCCAGAGGGCACGAACTATTCTTCCGTCCTGCCTATGTCCCCCGAAGTGTCTGGAAGAGCTGGGGCCGTGGGCTGGACGTGAGAAGCAGGTGTCGGGGCAGAGTGAGCTGTCGGAGACCTGGTGGCAGCGCTGTCTGACCCGCTGTCCCTCAGGGTCCCCTACACGGGGATCCATCCCCTGTATGCAGGCAGCGGGGCTGGCTGTGCGGCTGCTCTCTGTCCTGCTCATTGGGAAGAGCTCTTTATCTCTCTCTTTGGCTATGATTATCTGTATGGCATATCTGATTTGACTTTTTTTCTTTTTTTTTTTTTTTTTCCTTCCTCAGCTCCAGAAGAGCTCTTGTTGCCAGCTCCAGTTTAATTTCTGTTGGGATTTTGCACTGGTTCCTTCCAGGAGGACCAAAGATCCTCATTATCCTAACAGAATATAAAGAATTTCACATTATTCAGTACATTTTTTGCAACTCTCAAGGACTTGCTTTTCACTCACATGTATCAATCAAACTTTTCATGAGCTTCCAATTAATATTTCTACAGAATAGAAATAATTTATTTGTGCAGTGGCTTTGCTAGCTAAAGAGGTTTTTCAAAATGTTGCCTTCCCAGCTGCAGAACACAAAAGTGTTCACAGATGCTAACCAAATGGCCCAAGCTGAAGATTTTATTGCCTAATTGATGTTTTTAGGAGTACTTTCCTGACAATTTTTCCCTCTTCATATTTTATGACTGTGCTTATATTGATTTCTTTTTATTTGCTGAATAGGAATTAACAAGTGAAGGAGAACATTTCAAAACCTTAAAATAGTTATCTGCATAAATTAAGGAGGATTGTTTTCACAGATTGCTCCCTGAAATGTCTTGTTAACGTATTCGCTTGTCCTTCACTATGGGTTGTCAGAGAAAAAAATGTGTCTTCTAGAATATGTTTGTATCTGCTTTCCTTTTATGACTTTTAAACCTTCCAGCATTTCTATTATTAGCATCAGCAAACTGGTAGCTTGGTCAGGGATTGCTCCACAGCAAACACTTTTTTTCAGCAAGCTTTTTAATAAGGTGGCACCAGTCATAATTTAATTCAGATACTGTTTTGTAGTTCAGCAATTTCTGGATGGTCAGTCTGTATTATTTGCCACACACTTTGCTTGTGAGTTAGTTAGAATCCTGAGGGCTGCACGAAGATGTCCTAGAAACCGTGGGCAGAGGTATTTCAGGTAGCAAAGAGCTAGGCTTGTCTGGTTCTGGCTCTAAGCACTGGAGGTGGGGTCAGGCATCAAATTCTGATGTTGCTATAAAGATGAACCCTTGCTTTTATCCCCTTCCTTCCCCCCAGACTCTTTCCCACCTGCAGCCCACTGGTCTTTGTGAAGAGAGAGCACTGGTGCTCTGCCCTCACTGGTCACCAGTAGCCCAGACATCCGTGTGTTACCAACACCCGACCAGATAGAATGCCACAGCTCTTGGGTGGCCTCTGTGTCCTTTTGTATAAAGAGCTCATCTACACTCAGAAGAAACAATCTGGATAATTACAAAGGGTAATTACATCCCGACCTTTCCCACACACTTTCCTTCTCAGCTTAATTTGTTGTTTGAAGTTAGTGACTTACGTATGTGTAAACGTCATAAAAGCATTCAAGATATAATCAAGATATATCACACAACAATAAAGCAAGGAAAAAAAGCAAGAAGTAAAAAAATAAAGCTATTAATGTTTAGGGAAACTGGCTGTACATATAAAAAAAAATTAAGTAACAGAAAAAAAACAAACCAACTTGTTAACCTGGAAGATGCATTGCCAGCAGTCAAAGATTTTATCACAGCCACTTAGCTTTATGGAAGAAGCCTCATCTGTTACAGCACTGGTTCAACAGTATCTCCCATTTCCCTGAAATCCTGAAAGACAAACAAAGAAAAATGATTTCACAGTAATGTATTCCCATCCATTCCTCGATGGGCACCCCTTTCTCATGGGGCTGGAGCTTGTGTGGCATTTGCCTCCAGTAGGGTCTCCTGTGCCCCACAGGTCACAACTGAAGGGTCAAAGTCTGTCCATGGGCAGGATGGGCTCGCCAGCCTTCAGGCAATCATCCTAGCAGAAGGACAATGCTAACTCCAAACCCAGGCAGATGGAGCTCATTTAGCCCTGTAAGGCCATCCAAGAGAAGGAGACTAACTAAACCTCCATCCTGAGGACTTCACTGTCAACATTCAAGCTTGCTGGGCCCTGGCAGATGAACCTTAAGAGTACAGGGTGGGGCCAGTTCCGTGCACGCTGCCCCTCACCTAAAAAATCCACAGCACAGGCTGGAAGGGTGAACCCACCCTTGTAAAGCCCCTGCAGTGTCAGGAGAGGGCTGAAGTGTCAGGGGAAAGGTGCACTGGAAGCCACAGACCCAACCCTGCATGCAGGCAGCTCAGGACTCTGGTCACTTGAGTCTGACCCAGGAGATGACAGTCTTGTTCAGCAGCATCCTGAGTGACCAAGCAGCCTTTTTCAAGGAGAGCACTGCTTGTTCCACATGCAGAGGGGCCTAGAAAAGGTGGCCTGACCAAAGCTCATCTCCACCCCCAACCCACGGCTTCTGATGGGGTCAAACAAGGTCAAAGAGACAAAGGCATACACCTGCCTCTAAGGGTGTGTTCAGATTGACACGCGCATGGTGGAAAATCAGAACCATGCTTGATACAGTGGGCATCCTGAGGATCGTTCTGCTCTAATTGCCCATGAACTGCCACGACTTAACATCAACATTGCTGCTCTCGGTGAAGTTTGTCTTCATGAGGAAGGCAGTCTTAACACTCAACACTCTCTCCTTTGAGAGCACACATAGAATCAGTCTCGAGGAGAAAAGTCAGTAGAGAAGGAACCGTGCCTTGGCTGTCCTATCACAGGAAACTCTGCTGTGCCTTTTGCAGCCACACTGCCTGTCCCGCATTGGCCTCATCAGCCATCAGCGTGCTTGCAGCAAGCATGAGGAGAGCCCTGCTGAAATCTTTGTTAGCAAAGCCATTCCATGAAAGTTCCTATCCATAAAATGATTGAGGAAACAACCTGTCTTCCTATGAGGCATAAATATCCCCTCAATGGATGTGAACCCCCAGAAGAACAACTTGCCTAAGTAAATGTTTCTCTCCGGGTGAATTCAAGAGTTGTTTGGTTTTTGTATTAGTGCCTTGTCTCTGAGTCATGAACAAGAATGTGTTAGGTGGTGAAGTGTCAAGCAGGTGACAGCCAGTGTTAGAGAGAGGCAAACTGGAAGTATTTTAAAAGAGAAAGAGTAAATTAATTATCAGGACATAAAACCCTTTAAACCTATGGGTATAACTGTCCACCTGTGAAGACATCCATAAAATTGTCTAGGTATCCTATTTATCTTTTTAGTTCTGAAAACTCTGTCTCCAGAGTCAGAGGTTGGAATTAAACCAACCCAGGGCATCAGCCAGAATATGACAAAAAAAAAAAAAAAAAAAAAAAAAAAAAAAGGAAGCAGGTGCAAACAAAACCTGTTGATGTATGATGCATGCTTATTCTGGGGCCCTGTAATAATGCAGTCTTTAGGAAGGAATAAGCTGAGTAGGGAGGTGACCTTGTAGGTGCACCAGTAGTAAATGGAGTAGTGCAGATGTCAGAACAGATGTCACAGTTCTGCACTGAAAAGTAAGGTTGCTTTTCTCTCTTCAGTTTTTGTCCACCAGATGTCATATGAGAAGCACCTAATAGCTGCCAAAGGCCTAACTTTTGTATTTTTTGTTACAGAAACCAAGCTTTTGTGTCTATTCATAACAGACCTTTAGCTGTCTCTATCCCACTTTACATGATGATCTGATCTTGTTCTTTACTGCTGCCACCAGCTCCCTTCATTTGATGAGTGGAGAGAGTGGTCATCACTTCTCCCTGAGACCAGTCACTGAGTTCTGCCATGGCCATGAATGACTGACACCACTTTTTGAGCATCAGTACTTTATTCACGAAACACCTATATTTTCGTACTTGTCATTATCTTGTTCACAAGCACAGGCATAGTTTGTGTGACTTTATAAATGGTTATTATGAACTGATCATGCATACTTGTTGCAAGCTGATAGGCTGTGACTAATTGAGCCTCCTCTAACTAGTTAATGCAATCTTTCCTAAAAAGCAAAACATGTGCTACTTTATTCTTTTACCAAGGTCTTGTTATGTCTTTTGTCTGCATTACTTTTACGCAAGGTTGCCAACTACTTTTGCCTCAAGGAGGAAGTGCTAGTAAATCTGGGCCAAAGTCTTCAAAACTTAAAACACTCCCTGCCAGAGTGTTCTAGCAGACCTGACAGCCTGGAGACACAAAGATTTGTTGCACTGCACTGTTGGTGTTTCCCACTATCTTGTCCTGCTGGTGTCTAACTTGCTCCAGAAGTCAAGGTGCTCTAGACTGTACAGTGGCAGTATAGAAGATCTCTTTTCTGTTCCTAAGATGAGTGACTATTCCACTCACCCTTACTCAGTTTTGCATAAAGGTTTGCTTTAGGTAATAAGGACTTTCCATTGTGGCATGATGGCAAAGATTGGTATCTTGGCTTTCATGTTTTCTTCTTCATAGAAGGCATCTCCAAAGAAACAAAAAGTACAACATACAGAAAGAAGCCTGGAGTCAGTAGCTTAGATGTAGTAACTTAGTAGCTTAGATTTTGTAGATGAATGTAGGTGGCAGGAATAATAATAATATAAAAAAAGCTATATTCATAATGTCCACAGAAATATTGGCTCATATGAACTAGCATTTCCTTTAGTTTCTGTAAAACACAGCCTATATCTTTCAAGAAAAAAACCTTTATTTGAAGCCTGCTTGAAGTCTAGGTTCCACACTAAAAGCGAGGTGGGAGATCAACAGAAGAATGGAAAAAGCTAAAGAAATCCCTGTGGCAAATCCAAAGGTCCCAAATGAACTGAAGAATATAATTTTAGTGTTCTTAATCTCTCCTGATTTGTAACTCTAAACAACTATATCTCTCAATAATTCATCTTATTCTTTCCTTTTTTTCTCCAATTCTTTTTTTCCTTTTTCATTCTCTAGAATTTCCTCACGTATTTGCACAACATTTCCTATTCTTGTCTCTTCTGTAATCCTCTTCTCCCTGTAGTGCTTTAAAATGGAAAAGAAAATGTTTCCCTCAACTGTTCTTGAAACAAACAAAAAGTCATAGCAAGGGTGCCAATAAAGCACAAATGTTTCCTAATGTGTTACTTAAGACTCAAAGGTTTTCTTGAAATTATTATGAATGTGATGAAGATGATAGTCGTAAGTCTCAGTCTTCCAGAATACCTTCCTTCTTAGGTCTGGTCATGCAGTGAACAGAAATGTGCACTGGAAAAATTACAGAAAATTTTAGGCTTGGCCAAATCTCAACACAGCAAAAAGTTGGATGCTGTCCCTGGTACACACTTGTATATTCAATCAACAACCTTAGCAGCTGCTCGTGTTTGAAAGTGGCAGATGGCATAGGTCACACTACTGATGCATCAGTCATGCTGGGGCTTCAAGGCCTTACTTAGCAGCTGTTTCTGCCACTTCTTTTTCATTGTGAGTTTTTCATTTGTCAGCTCCAATGTGACTTTTGTGTAACTCGTTATTAATGCACTCAAGTGTGATTAACTTTCTTATGCCTTCCCTTTCATTGGTGTTTTCTGTGGCTTCTGCAAAAAAATGTCTGCCTGGCTCAGGTTGCCAGGAGGTTTTCTTTCTGTCACACAAAGGCCAAGAGTCTACTTGAGTCACTCTCATCAGCACACCAAAAACCTCAAATAAGTCAGAGGCAGATAAATGAGAATTAATTACCAGAATAAGGAAGGTTCACTAGGGAAGTATGACCTGCAGAAAAATGAGGCATTCCAAGGTACATGAGGAAGATGGCTGGGTGGCAAAGCTGATCTGTACTCCAAGCAAGTGCAAGGTTACTTATGCCTTTAAGTAAAACATACAAAAAATACCAAAAAAACCTCCATACAAAAATAAAGACAATCACTTGGTCTGTCAAAAGTGTATGGACTGGTCTACAACTGGAAATGTTTTAGAGTTTTTGTTGTGATTTCCTAATAGACACACTAAAGCACTGAATTTTTGTGATGACTTTTATTTTTCTCAGTTCTAGTCCCTACAGCTCTCTTTGGTAGCTGTGAGAGTTAAGGGATTAAATTAGTAATCAGAATTACATTTTGAATTAGAATTAAAAAGCTACATTTCAAATGTACTTCCACATTTTTTATTTGTAGCTAGTGTCAGTCCTTATGCTTAAGTAGCTGAATGACCATGTGTGTTATTTGGGCCTGTAACTGCACAAAGCTATACAGCAACATGTGTCAATCACAGTCACTATTTTTGCCTTCATTGTTCTGGGTATGAGGCTGAAAGGTGCAAGACACGATGATTGCTAGTTAATGGAAGCAAGTCTTTGTAGTTTAAAAAGAGAAAACATAGACATAAATGCCATTTATGGGAGAAAGAATAATATTTTTCAAATTCAGATTAAAAAATAAACTTGAAAAGGCGACAAGTACCTAAAAAGTACTCAGTAGATGGTTTGCAAATGTGTTTTAAGGCACTGATGCCTTATTTATTTGGCCAGCAAAGAGCATAAAGTGACAAAGATTTTTTTTCTTGGATTGCTATTACTGACCATTATTAATAAATAATGACCATTATTGATTGGTGTGTGCAATAGATAGAAATTAGGAAAGATCTGTAATAAGTTAAAGGTGAAAATGAATGCAGGGACCATTGGTAGTACTCTTCTGTTGGAAACCTTCAATGTCAGGTAAGTGTTGTGCTAATAGGGGTTGAAAACAGTATAATCAATAGGTAATATGTGATCAGCAATTATATTATGTTCTTGTGTTTTTTATTCCTTCCTATTTGGGTTTTTTGTGTTTCTTTGGATATTAGAATTTTATCTCTTTCAATGAAGAAAATGAAAGCATAGCACTTTTGATTAGGCCCCGCCTGTTGGCGGAATAGCAAAATATCAATCTGTTATTTTCATTGGAAATGATTGGGCTATCAAGATATATGAAACACTCACTTGCAAGTAGCTGCAGGATTTTTTTACACTCATGATGTGTTACCAATTTGCAAGATGCTGTAGACAGCTGGAGTGGAATAGCTCATGGTAGAGACACATTCGTGCAGTGAGCCTGGGACAGTGACAGAAATTGAGAGGATGTCACTCCTGCTGCCATCACAGCTGCCCAGAGGACCTGAGGCAAGCCACAGAGACATCCTCATCCCTACACTGCAACCTGCATTTTGGTGTATAATGCTTGAGGAGCTTATGTGGGTAGTGCTGACACTGCCATGTACCATAGAAATTACAGTGTTGGGAACTGCATGTCAACATTCTTTCAACTGTTCCTTCACAGAACACAAGATGAAATCAGAATGTCACATTTCTATTTTTACTTCTCCTGCTGTTAACCACACCTGTAAACATGTATAAATCAGAAAAAAAAAAAAAAATCCATGCAGACATATGTAGGGTGTATATATAGTGTCCTGTCCTTGGCAGGTGACATGGACTGCAAGCCCGTGTAATCCTTAGAAAATCCATGGAAATATGAGTGGTTGGAAAAAAAAACACAACATTGTGGGTGACAAAAGAGAAAGTGAGATATTCTTGCCTCCCTATCACAGTCTCTTGTACAAGGCTGAGCAATGCTTCAGGCAATTGATACAGAAGACATAAAATTAGCTTTTAGCCTTAATGAAGTGTGCAAGTTAGAGTAATGCTGCTGATCACACTTGTGAGAGGAAACAGCCTGCCATCCATAGAAACATGAGAGATGTCAATAAGGTGAGAGGCCTGGCTAAATATTACAGAGCTCTCTGGCAGGTTGGGGAAAAATATGTACTACAGTATATTTCATAGTGACAGAATAATACAGGAGGACTGTTTGTAGGGCAATTCTTAAGGATAATTTATCAGCATCAGCCTAGGATAATTAGATGGTTTTAACTATGTATGAGCATGGACCAAAATCTAAAGGTATAGGTGAGATGATAAGTGTTTTAAAAGCTGGTGAGAGTCATATGCTTACAAAGCCAGTTGCCAAACAGGTATGTCCATGGTGTAGGTTGCTCTGTATTTGTAGCTTTGCTGATAATAACATCCACAGGTTTCCACTTTTTCCTCTGTTGTCCATGTGAAAAAAGTCACAGGTACCATCCACTTCCCACATAAACAGTCACGGGACATCTCTAAACTCCACTCAGATGGAAAGAGCTGAGACATCACAGAAGTTTTCTTTTAGCCATTTTTGTCTGTAACACTCTCTCTTTTACACAGTGCAGAGAAACCACAATGATGTGTAGGACACCAGGATTTTTCTCCCATCAAAAGGCACATGTCTGTAAAGCAATAAGCACACGCTGTCAGTGTCTGATAAATAAACAAATCCTAGTTACTACTCAAGCAAAACAAAATACAGGTTGGCACCCTTTCCAGATATTTTCCTGAAACTATGCTGACAGGCATTAAATCCCTGAATATACAGTTGTTTGTTTGGTAGCATGTTCTAGATTGGTACATTGTAAAAATGTAAAATATACCTCAAGCTTGATATTCTCCTTTGAAATTATTTCACTGCAAAACAACACCATTAAGCAAATTTCTACATGCTCTGACAGAGCTTCTCAGGCAATTTTCTCCAGTTTCCAAGCTAAGTTATTTTGGGGCTTTTGTTTTGTTTTGTTTTGTTTTTCAGTATATTTTTTTTTCTTTTATTGGAGATCTCTAGTAGGACTGACTTTCTCTTTAATCCTTCAGCTACTGACATCTGTTGAGAGCTATTCCTATTACTTATGTTTTCTTTTTGGGAGAGCAGTTCTGGATCCTGACTGTTCCTGTAAATGAGATTACACTACCAGAACATGCCATCCTATTGAGAAGTTGCAGTATCCCTATCATATCCTGCAGCACTGCAGATAATTAATGTTTATGACAGGGTAATATGAGTTGTCTGATGCATGCTGTGCATAAGAGGAATTATCCTTTTTTTTTTTTTTTTTAACTAGACTTCTGCTGACCTTTCTGGGCTTTTGTTAATCTGCTGGTGATTTTCCTGTCACAGCAATATACTGAGCACTCTAATTAGTGCCCCATTTAGCAGGAACTAGGAAAAACTCATATGGCAAGTGAGCATGTGATTAGGCACACTGACTGTCTGATGATGGTGATGTAAGGTAATTTGAAAACAGAGATGAATGATTTTAACTTGATCTTTATTTTGGAGAGTTTATCAACATACCAACATATACATATTATTATTTAAGAACCTCTTCAAAACATAAGAAGTCCTTCTAACATTCTACTTCTGTGCTTGTGGCATGAGACCCTGCCATGCATAAAAGTCACTTTGTGACTTCTCCAGAAGCCAGCTGAAATGACCCAGAAGGATTCCACCAATGTACCCATGTCCATATGGCAAAGACCTGGTACCATGTCTCTTCTGTTCCCCAGGTGCAGGGTCAGGGCACATGGCTTGGAGAAAAGCTTGTTTGGAAGTGTAGAAGGCCACATCCCTGGAAACAGCTGGGTTGGATGGGGATCAAAAGGTAATGATGAGGAAATGCTTTCAAATCTGGCTATAGAAGTCATGTCATGTCATAACTTAGTCTCAGAAATGCTCAAATGAGTCATGACCAATAGCTATTTTATCCCTTTCATTTCATGCAGCTTTTACATAACTTTACATTTATCAGATGTGTTTTACTTGTGTGGATGAAGCAGCAGATGCTGGAATTGCCCTACCACTGCTGCTGGACCACCTGAGGGACACAGGAGTTGCTTGATGGCCACAGGGCCATTCAGACTGAGCCTGTGCATGTCTGCAGTGTCTTGGCTAATGTGCAGTCTGCATCAAAATCATATGCTACTCTGAGTGCCATATTCCATAACCAGGTACAGATATAGAGAAGATGACATGGCTGAGTAGGTCCCCCATAAGACAGACACTTGTGGGTCATATTCTGAGGTAGTGAGCAATAGGTTACATGATCCCCATCCCAGCACAGATTGCTAGCCTCAATACACATTCTTGTGTATCAGTATCACATACTGATACATGTATATGTTCTGGTTTTAAACACTCTAGAACGTATGCTTATCTACCATTCTTTATCTAACAGCTCTATCTTCTCCCTCCATATTGTACGATATCAAGGTGCTTTCATTTTAATGCAATGTCTGGGGTGCCAGAAAGATTGAGATCCTCCCTGTAAAGTTCGCAGAAAAGAATGGAGATGAGAGAAGGGTAACTGCTTGGATCATGATCAGTAAGTAGAAGAAAGAACAGTGGCAAGGGAATCTAGAGTTATGTGTGTAACTCCAGTGAAACTCCTGAGACTCTATGCACAGGAATTAATATTAAAACAAAACAACAAATGTCTAGTTCTTCTAAATGCTAATTCATATTCATAATGCTAAAATTTTTTATCATAGTGCAAAATTTTTGAAGGTTTCAATCATATTTCACTTTAGAGTGCTTGTTAGAGAATCAGGCTATGCTTCTCAGTACACACTTTTTCTGGCCTCAACCCAGCTGTTCAAAAGGATGTTGCTTAAAAGACAGTGTCTGTAAAGAAATGTGATACAAAATGATACTGAACAGCCAAACACCAGGCCTGTGTTGTAGCTGCTTTAGGTGACACTTGCAGCACAGGGTGGTCTAAGCACTCCTCTTGACATGCAAAAAGCTTTCCGTGGGGAAGCACCTGAGACGGCAGCTGCTGTCAGAGCTCACCAAAAAAAGCATCAGTTATCTGCTTTCTGTCAGTCAATGACGTTTTCTCTTGTGCTTCCAGTTGTGAAGACATTTTTAATCTGGCTGTCTGCACACGTGTATGCCACCCACTAACTGCTGACTGGGAGGTGTGAGTGTTATCTGCTGTTCCCCTATGATGTCCTGGCACGGGGCAATGCTGCATACAGCAGGCACAGTGACCTGACAGCTGGGTGCCTAGACATTTATGCCCTGAATAGTCAGTACATGTTCCCTGTAACAGATTGCAAAAGTAGGCACAAATCACTCAGACAGATAAAGTGCCCTTTTTGTCAAGTGATTACACCAGATTTCAGTAAGTAGAGTTTTAGAATGTGCCCTGCCCTATAATGTCTGTGCATGTAATGGAAGCAGCATGTCTTTACAAAACTGTATGTGTGCTATCTGCATATCAGTGTGTTATGGTCTTATAAAACTAGACTGCTACTGAAAGCAATACATAAATAAACTCAAATACCTTTTACTAAAGTGATTAAGAGCTATTGGGATGTAAAATTTTGGACTTTACTACAAAAAGAAATATTGCCTGTTTACTTGCAAAATGGAGATAACACCCACCAAGACCTACATGTGCCATGCCAGTCTAAGAGCGTATGAGGATCAAAATTCTTTTTCTTAAACAATTAATATCTTTATCCAGTACAGAAATACAATTTCTATGTGGGTTCAGGCATATTGTTGTGCACAAATCTCCTGAAAACATAATTAAGTCTGGCACCAAATCCTAGACACCATTCCTTACTAGATGTGCTGCTGAGGGTACAACCTACTCAGGCTCTTTTGTTCTGAAGCCAATTGCCCTCCTTATAAACTAAAAAAGATGCTGCTCTGGTCAAAAAGACTAGTGTGGTAAATGTGTAGTAAACACCTGTGGTAAAGACCGTTTCCTCCCACATTAAATTTATTGACTTTTGAGACAGGAAAGAACCTGAAGAACCTGGACATATACTGGGGCTGCCTCATGGTTCCGGTGGAATGCCGGTAATGGGCTAGGCAGGAATGGTTCCAGTTCACCCCCTGAGTGGGAAACCTCAGAGTTGGGCTGACCCACCAAGGAGCACAGATTCCAAAAAGAGACACAAAAGAGTACAAAATAACCACACAAAATTGGATATGTATGTTGACTCAGCAGTCACGGGGTGAAATGTCGTGGACACGGCAGTAAACTGAAAAAAATATGTCTCTTGAATCAGCGCAGCACTGTCTGCCCTGTTTTCAAAAGATATACCTCTTCTTTGATATGTTAACAGCTACCTGGAAGTAATAGGACTGTTAAGAAAAAATGCTAATAAGATACAGAGTTGCCAGACAGGTAATGCAAATTGGTGTCAAATACAAGAACCAATTCTGGGAATGCCTGAATACCAAAGAGAAAGCCTGCAGCTACCAATTTGCAGTCTCTGGCAGTGATTGGTGAGAAGCAGAAATTTTTTACTATAAAATTCAGAGGGAAAAGGAGAAAAATCAGGGAGCAGCAGTGGTGAAATTTCCGTTTCCATTCTAACTGCTTCCCTCAACATCATTCAGCTCTAATGAGACACAGCAGCGATGCGTTATTCTCTGGGGTCTTCAGAGGGTAAAAAAAATGACAATCTGTTCCCTTTCTTTTCCTTTTCTTTTCTTAAAAGCGTGCTCTCGCTCGCTCTCTCTGGCTCTCTCTCTTTCTCTGTGATTCATCTGTTAAAAAACCTGTTTTCTTGCATTTTCTCACACAATTAACCCCTTCCTGGTGCCCATAACCATCTTGGTATTCTTTTCCATTAAACAAGCTGTTTTAATTAACTTAAATCTTAAAGATGGTTACTTGTGTAATTTGTGGGGCAAGTATGCACAGTGGCTAATATTTCCTCCTAAACAAAATATAAATAATAATAGTTGCAGACCATGACATCTTATGGACCCTGACAAGTAGTATGAGCAATACTGGTATGTTTCCCTACCTCTGCACCAGCATTCATAGTGGGTATAATTGAAAAGCTGGTCTGAAGATGTTAATGTTAGATTTTCATTTGAAATGACTGAGCAAAAGCTAGCTGTCTAAAAGCCAGAAATGGATTGGTATCACAAATTTGATGCATTGCGTGCAGAACTGCTCCAGAACACCATGCACTCCAAAGAAACTGATGATATAGCCATAAATGAGACAATAAACACTTTTGGTTCATATGAAATTAGGGGTGCATAACTGCTGTTATCTTCGTAATTTCCTGAACTGTTAGCAGACCAGAGCATGATAATATTTATGTTTCAAATAAAATACAAACCAACAGAAAGCCTGAAGTAAAGTAGTATTAATACAGAAATTAATCAAATTTTATAATGTTGAATTGGACAAATAGATTATATTTTGATCCTATGAAAGTTTTATGCAGGGTGAGAAATAAAGGAAGGAAAGCATTCTGGTAAACCACAACCAAAACTCCCTGCAAGTGACCATCATCCAGCAGACTCCACCATCACCTGGAAACTCACACTGGAAGAAAACCAGAAGCTGGCCCCAGAGGCTGCTGAAGGATTTTAGTGCTGGGACTGCAGTAGAAACCTGTGCTTAGGATGGTGACCACTTGGAGACACATGGCCTCAAGGCCAAAAATAGCTGCCAGAGCTGATAAATGGACTGCTAACATGCCTAAGTTGCCAGGTATCCCTTTACAGGCCAAAACATCTAACAGATGTTTGCAGAAAAGGACTCTATGGTTGTCCTCTGCATCCTGTAACTTCTGCTGTGAGTAACATCTTTTTAATTTAGCTTATTGATTTCTTTAACAGAGAAAGATGTAGCTTTTATTTTACCATCTGGATCCTATTAAGCCTTGTTTGTCTGGATCATACTGTTCTCCAAATAAGTAAACTTGTCAGTGCCCTCATATGCTTCCAGTACTTTATTCCTTGGGCACAAAAAAAAAAAAAAAAAAAAAAAAAAAAAAAAAAAAAAAAAAAATTATGTGTAATTATAGTAGGAATTATGTAAAGCAGACCCTACTCAAATTGTCCTTGATTGTACCCTTGATTTTTTGCTGACGAGGTTCTGTGAGATCTTTACAGATCTGCACTCAAGGAAAAAGACAAATGTCCATAGTTCCAGATCCATGTTCTTGCTTTTGCCTGCACTGTAGCAATGAGGTACTATCCAAGATGGGGGCCTTAATTATTGAAGCTGGTCTACGCTGCAGGTCTTGCCAGGAAAAATATGCTTTTTCTGCTTGGGTTTGCAGACCAGCACACATTTGGATGCTAAAATTTCCTGCGAGAGACAAGTGCAAGTATTTGTCAAGTCTAAGTCCATTTTCAGCCTTCAGTACTTAGATCAAACATGAAATAACTTGAAAAATAGAACTGAAAAGGGCACGAGGGCCTTTCCGATGGCTCTCCATTGGAAACCTAAGCAAAGAGACAGGTTGTTTGCACCTGACTCCACCCCAGGTGCCTGGATCCATGTACCCTCTAATGTTAGTAGTAAATCCCATAACTTCAACAAAGTTGTATTGAGTTTGCAGGTGAAGTATGTAGGTTGTTTTACCATAAGGTTAGCTGATCTGATGATATTTGTTCTGATGGAAACTGGACCTCTGAAATTTTGAAAGGAGCAAATCTTCCCAGAATAAAACTTCTGCATTTTGTAGAATATTTCTTTCACCAGTGCTTCTATGGGAAAATACTTTGAAAAAAATAATTTTCTGTTTTTAATTCCATTCCAGACAGCAAAAAAATTTTCACTCTTATTTTCTGTAGCTAACAAGTTGCACGAAAGTCTTGTAACAAAGTGCACTTGTAATGAAATGTCTGGTGCATTTCAATTGTAATGGAAACAGCAAGAATTCCTGTTTCTCTTGTTCCTATGCACTTTTCAGCATTTCCAAAGGAACTATGACAGCCTGAATTTTTAAAAATTACTAAGTTTATTTTTAGAAAAAACCCCAAAACTGCTGGAATAAAAGGAAAAAAAAAAGAGTTTGCAGGTTTTCTGCCTTGTTTCCCAGAAAGAACAGCAACAACAACAACAATAACGACAAAAAAAAAAAAAAAAAAAAAAAAAAAAAGATATATTAAGAAACAAACAATTCCTTTTTTGAAATGAAATGACAGGGGAATCCTCTGTATCAAGGAGAATATGGAACTTCTACACAGAGGGTCTGTCCCCTGATACAGGGCATTAGTTTAATATTGGTTATGTTTATTTCCCTGGATTAAGTGTAGCTCACAGCAGACATACAGTGATTTACTGCAGCTTAATTTTTCTACTGGCTTAGGAAGCTGCAAATGTGTCAAGTATCTTCCTCCAACTTGACCAGGCAAAATCATAGTTTAAACCTTTGGGTATATATTCCACTTCTGTTTCCCAGCACTTCCTGCATGCAGTGGACTAACTCTGATTTAATCAATGTCTTTTTTTGGCTGGTTTTCTCCTGTCATCTTCTAGACACTTGGTTTTGTAGCAACCAGCTTGCAAACACAGAGTTAAGAGCTCTGCTACTTCAAGCAGGACAGCTGCAGCAGGATGTGTCTCAGGCAGGCAAAGATCTGCCAGAAATCCTATTTAAAGACTCAGCTGCTGAAGCCTGGGGTACACTGACTAATCTATCTCTAGTTAGTTCACAGCTAGTTTATTCTTAGTTGGGGAATAGATAGACTGCAGAGCCCTGACATATCCCCTGCAGAGCACTGACAATTAGATAGGCAGATGCAAGATGAAGAATAAAAAAAAAAAAAAAAAAAAAAAAAAAAAAGCCAGAGCTATAGGAGAATACATCAGGAAAGCCTGATACAACACCTTCTGGACCCAGTGACGGTATCATGGCTTTACTGCAACTGATCCTTACACCCAAGTAATAGGTAGAAAGTGAGAAGCATTACTTTTAATAAAAACAATAATAGCAATCATGATCATGATCATAATCCTTTCCTTTTCCCTGAAGGCTTCCCCTTACACAGTTGTGATTTCAGTGCTGACTAAAGATACCTGTGATTTTACATTTCCTATGAAAACAGGAAATTCTTGGGATCTTCTGGAAGATAGGTGCATAAGCTTTAGAGATACTTATACAAAGACTAAACCTGATCAAAAGCTAGGATTTGTAAGTCAATTTGAAATGAAATACATTTACAAGTGTAAATATATATTGTTATAGTAGTTTTGTTCCTGAATGTGTATATTACTTTTTCTCGTTAGTAAGTTTAACTTTCTTCTTCACAAAAAGCCTGTAGATATCCCATTTCTTCAAGTAAGAGAAGACAATTTAAAAAAAAAAAATTAAATTTTCCTTCAGATAACTGAACACAAATGCAAAGCAAGATACTGTTCTGTCTGGTTTCTAATGAGAAGACACTTTAAAATTAATCTGAAAATACTTGCCAACGAATTTGCAATTTCCAAGAGTATAACTGCATTGGGACTCAATTCTTGCAGCATTCCTGAGGGCTAAATGTTGACATCCTGTAGAGTCACAAAACGAATAATTGTTTCAAAACACCCACCCTGATAAAATAGACATTGTGGTCAGGTGGAGGACTCATGCAATAAGCCACCTGGATGCTGCTCTCTCAGGGAGAAACCCTCATTTTGGTAACCACCCTGATAAATGGGGCCCTATTCTTGCAAGGAGAGGCCCTCGTTTTGGTGTTCATCCTGATAAACTGGGCCCTGGTCTCACAAGAGCAGCCCCTCCTTCAGTGGCCATCCCCATCAGCTGAACACTGTCCTGGCAAGGGGAGCTCTGTCTGATGGGCACCCTGACAGGCAGGACACTGTCCTTATTCCATAAGGGACAGGGACAGGCAAGCTGTACCCTGTGGAGGCAGAGTGACATCTTGTGTGTGCCCCGGGTAAAGCCACTGGAGAGGGCACATGCACAGAAATAAAGGGTTATTGCTGTGTCACCACATCTGGAGGGGCCCAAGTGAACACCTGGCTCTGCAAGATATGACAAAGTAGTTCCCCACTCATGTTGTTTGGTATTTTTTTTCAAAATCTGTGGCATTACTATAATTATGTGGTATTATTAGTGTGGAATCATTATTATTTTTATTACAGGATATTATTCCAACATCAATATTAAGTAAATTATAGACACATTTGTGGTTTAAGATGGGCCCACATACAGCTAACCCTTTACAGAAACAGGCTCCAGAGCAAGCTGGACTGCTGGTGTGCTCCCTGCAGATCTTCTGCTCTGAGTGTCCTAAGCCAAAACAGGGGTCACCATTCAGTCCAAATAAAGATGCTCTTGGCCTGGTTCCTGATTTTTTGTTTACATCAGATAAGTATTCATTATTTGTACACATAAAAGGGACAGCAGAAGAAAGTCCTGTGCCTGTGAGGTGGGATAATGGAGCACCATTAGGCTATGAAGCTTAGCTTTGCAGAAAATGAGCTTTGCACATGTCCAAGCACATGTTTACCCGGTACCATGTGCATTGACAAGAACCATTGCCCAATTTTACTTTGCTTTCATCATTCACATCATTTGCGCAGCTTATCTAGTGAGTGAAGCAAGTGGTTGACATAAAGTGTTGCCTGAGCAGAAAATGAACTTTGGTCAAGTATCAGGGAACAGAAGAAATTTACTGGACACATTGTTCACATAATGTTAAAGTAAAACTAATTACCCAGCTTGTATTCTCTAGGCACCTGACACAGTCCACATCAAACTCAGATGGTAAGGTAGGATTTTCTTTTAAACAGACAAATCATTGCAAACATAGACATAAAACAAGAATAAAATATAAACTTCAGAAACACATAAAGTAAATAATCAATCTAGATTATGCCTTGTCAGCAAAGGTTGTTGGAAAGAAATGCAGCAGTGAGAAGAAAACATGCCTTTATGTGTTTTTGTGTTTTTTTTCTGAGCCATCAAAAGTTACAGGTCAGTTTGGTTTTGATCCATCAGTAAGCACTATCTTACTGCGTTTATATAGAATCACAGAATCATAGAATGGTTAGAGTTGGAAGGGCCCTTAAAGATCATCCAGTTCCAACTTTCTGCTAGGTCAGAGACAACTCTCACTACACCAGGTTGCTCAGAGCCCCATCCAACCTGGCTTTGAGTACTTCCAGGGATGGAGCTTCCATAACTTCTCTGGACAACCTGTTCCAGTCTCTCACAACCATCACACTAGAGAATTTCTTCCTAATCTGTAACCTCAACATGACCTCTTCCAGTTTAAATAATTGCCCTTGCCCTCTCACTATAAGCCCTTGCAAAAAGTTCCTTTCCAGCTTTCCTGTAGGCCCCCTTCAGGTACTGGAAGGTTGCTATGAGGTCCCCCTGGAGCCTTCTCTTCTCCAGGCTGAACAACTCCCTCAGCCTCTCTTCTAAGAGCGTCTCTTCATAAGAGAGGTGCTTCAGCCCTCTGATCATTTTCGTGGTCCTCCTCTGGACAAGCTCCAACAGGCCCACATCCTGAGCTGGACACATTATTCCAGGTGATGTCTCACCAGGGCAGCGCAGAGGGGCAGAATCGCCTCTCTTGATCTGCTGGCCACACTTCTTTTGATGCAGCCAAAAATGTGGTTTGCCTTCTGGCTCCCAATTGCACATTGGTGTCTCATGTACAGCTTTTGATCTGCTTGTAGTCCTAGGTCTTTCTCCATATTCCTGCTCTCCAGGGTGTCTTCCCCCAGCCTGTATTCGTCTTTGGTTGCCTTGGCCCAGGTGCAGGACCCTGCACTTGGCCTTGTTGAACCTCATGAGGTTCACCTGGTCCCACTACTCCAGCTTGACCAGGTCCCTCTGCATGGCATCCTATCCCTCTGGCATATCAACTGCACCAGTCAGCTTAGTGTCATCAGCAAAATTGGTGGTGGTACCCTCAGTGCCACTGTCAATATCCTAAATGAGGCTATTAAACTGTACAGGTCCAGGATGAACCCCTGAGGGACACAATTTACTACTGTTTTGACTTTGAGCCATTGACCAATACCCTCTGGATGTGACCATCCAGCCAATTCTTTATCCGCTGAACAGCCCACCCATCAAACCCTTATGTATCTAACTCAGAGAGAAGGATGCTGTGGGGAGCTGTGTCAAAGGTCTTGCAGAAGTTCTGACAGATGGCATCCACTGCTTTTGCTTGTTGGCTGATGTAGTCACTCCGTTGTAGAAGCCACTAGGTTGGCCAGGCAGGATTTGCCCCTAGTAAAGCCATGCTGGCTGCCTTGAATCACCTCCCTGTCCTCCATGTGCCTTAGCATGTCTTCTAAGAGGATCTGTTCCAGGATCTTACCAGACACAGAGGTGAGGCTGACAGGTCAGTTGTTCCAAGGGTCCTCCTTTCTACCCTTTTTAAAAATGGGCATGATGTTTCCTTTCTTCCAGTCCCCAGGGACTTCTCCTGACTGCCGTGACTTTTCAAATATCATGGAGGGTGGCTTAGCAACTACATCCACCATTTCCCTCAGGACTCTGGGATGCATCTCATCAGTTCCCACGGACTTGTATATCTTCATATTTCTCAGATGGTCATGAGCCTTGTCTTCACCTAGAGTGGGAAAGACTTTGTCTCTCTGGTCTCCATCTTGTGGGCCATAAATATGAGGAGAGGTTGCCAGCGAACACTGAAGCAAAAAGTTGTTGACAGTCTCAGCCTTCTCCTCATCTGTTGTTACCAGTTCACCATTGTGGCTCATCAGGGGAAGGAAGCTTTCTTTAACCTTCCTTTTCTGGTTTACATACCTGTAGAAGCCTTTCTTGTTTTTCTTTGATTCCATTTGATGTAGTTGCCTATGATCTACTTTTCATCTGTTCTCCCTTGGAAATGGGTCCAATAATGAAGCAAATATATGACTTGGGTGGCCCATTACAACATGTAATATGCTCTAGGCAATCTTGCTTTAACAGGGGAGGTGAAGAAGGTGATCTCTAGAGACTCCTTCCAACTCTGAAGATTCTGTGGTGGTTTGTTTTTTAGTTTAGCTTGAACATGAGTGTTTTCTTGCTTTATTTTGACCTGAGATGTTTAAAAGTCATCAGAAGAGGGCTTGAAAATCTCCTGAACTTCCCTGGGGTTGGGGGAGACCCCTGTGGATGTTAGTGCTTCCAAATACCATGGCAATTGTGACTTAAACAGTCACTGTCATGACTTTTCCAAGGTCGTGAGGCTCCTGGGTTTGCTATCCAGGACACATACTTCAAAACCCAGGGATGAAAGTTAACACTGGGCTCATCTTGCTTTCTGCTGACTATGGGGTAGGTCTCACCCCACCAAAGTGTAGATGAGATTCAGGGGCTCTGCACATTATGCCTCATAAAGTTGCCAGCTGGGGACAACTTCAGCAGCTTGAAGATTTTCAGGGCAAACTGGTGTCTTACTTCTGGCCTCTTTCTGTGAAATGGTCTCTGCAGAGAACAATGATAGCAAGGCAAAGACAGTTCCAGGGCTTTCTCTACATGAGGTGCCATGCTGCTGTAAGCTGGATCACTCTGCTGAATCAGGGTGGAGCAGACAGCCTACAGCAAAGCATGGTGCCCTACATGTATTTATATTTTTCACACCAGATTTCTTATTGTGCATGAGTCATTATTCAATTATTTGGCCATGTAGTGATGAAAAAATAAAGGTCCTGATTTTCCCCAGGGCAGCATGCCTAGTAACATTAGCACTGCTATCACAGATCCCCATTTGTTTTTCAAGACAAGCTGTTCTCTTAAATATTCAGAGGATGGAAAGTTTAGTAGCTTCAAGAGACCCCAGAAAAAACAAAACAAAACAAAAAAACAAAACACACACACACACAAAAAAAACCCAAAACCAACCAAACAAAAAACCCCCCATACAACCAAACTAAACCAATCCAAACGAAACCACAACAAAAAAACACAAGAAAAACAAACAAAAAAACCCCAACCAACCAAGAAAAAGAGAAAAACCAACCAAAAAAACTTCTTCCTTGTTTCTCAGTGCCTCAGTGTATACTCAAGAAATAAACGGTACACATATTTAGGAAGAGATCTAACATTACAGCCACTTGGCTTCTTTGAGGAGTCCACCTCCATTCTCAGCAGTCCAGGTTAGCATAAATTGCTTCCTCCCCCACACTGATCCCCTCTCAAGCATTGCATTTCACTCTATCATCAGTCTTGTGAATGTGAACAGATTATCTGCCTCTCTCTCATTTCATTTAATGGCAGGTTTGTGCAAATGGAAACTGATGACTCACAAGGATTGTTCTGGGACTGGCTCATTAGACTCTAGAGAAAATATCTCAATGGCTTTTCCAGAGAGGGCAGATGTGGCTCCCTGAATTAACACACTGTACTAAGTAGCAAGCTCTGCTGTTGTGGTTGAGCTTTATTGCTCTGTGTATGTTTGTATATACCTTTCTGTGCACCTCTGAACCACAGTTTTTTATGTAAAGGCTGCTTGTGGAAAAAAAAATGCTGTTCTCTGAAAGGACACATGCTAAGAAGTCAGAAAGTGTATTGAGTTTCTACTTGGCAGAAAGCCAGGTCCTCAGTGCTTTGCACAGAGTCCCCAGACTCATGAGTAACACACAGTGTGATGGAAAGTAGTGGCAGAATGTTCCATCAAAAGCTTTTGCATAGTTTGGAGTCTTGATTACAAGAACAGCCCCCAGAGGTGCATGCACAGGTATATCTTCATATTATGAACTCCTAGTATCAATAATGTAAATATTTAATATCTGGAAACAAAGATAAAAGGGACTACTGCAGCAATGATAAACAGAGCAAGGAGATGGCCTCACGTGTCACAATGTAAAGCAGTGGGAAACATCTGCAACAACACATTTACAGTGCTTGAAGACACCATATGCTGCTTTGCCAAGAACTCTAGCTGTGCCACTTAACTGAGCTGAGCATTAATCATGAAACAAACCACTCTGCTAGTAGGGAACTGGAACTGATGATCCTGACTTTAAATACGCTTCCCAATGCAGGAACATCCTCCAACAGCAAGCCTTCATTCTTCTAATGCAGCAGAGACCACCACCCTTGTTAGGACTCCTTCCACAGTATAACTGATAAAAATAGTTTGCAAGCCTAGTTACGAAAGTGATTTCTAATGCATTTTTAGAATATTACTAGCCCATGAGCTGTTCCAAGGCTTAAGGCCTTCTGGAAACAAGAGGCCTTATCTATTGGGTGGTAGGTCCCTCCCAGCCCACCTTCCTACACTGTGGGCAAGAACATATCTGGGAATCTAGATAGGGAGCTTTGCCAATCCTTTTTATTATGATCACTTGATTCACACTGCCCTGATAGGCAGATGTTGCCATTACAAAGTGGCTCCAAATCTGCCAAATTGCATCCCAGGCAATATCCCTCAGTGTCAGTGAAATTTTCAAGTATTTTAAGGAATGTGCAAGTGTCTGTGATGGACTGTCAGTGACAACGCTGACACCATCACTGATGTGAAGAAGAAGTTAAGCTATACCTGAGCACCTTAGTGAAATCCTGTTTCCTCTGTAATAGAAGTTTGCTTTTGCCATTCAATCCCCAGTGCAGAGCCTTGGCACTCCACAGGTCACACATGTCCGCTCCCCTCTGGGGGAATATGAGAATTCAAAGAGGTGGAGAGAAAGCTTTGTATATCTCAACTAGCAGTTGGAGCAGAAAACAAAAGTGTTCAGAGAACAGCTCAAAATAATCAGTGCCTTGCCAAGATTTGAAAGTAAATAATGACATTCTGCTATATTCTGCCTAAAATTCTCTTTACAGTTTCTCTCAGAGAAGCTTTAAGTATCCACAGAGACTGCAGTGAGGTAGTTAAATTAGGAGGTGTCTCTCCTCTTTTTTGGCAACAGGAATAGGAAGAGGCTTGTAGAAGGTTAGGTGTACCCAGTGAAAACAAAACTCAGTTCTCAGCAATGGCTAGAAAAGTGACTGAAGATCTAAATTGTTCATAAAATGGTAAAGGGTTAACCAGAAATGATATTATGCCACTGTTTGTATGTCTATGTAAATCAGTAGCTTAGACACTGCATTTTGTTTGAAACAGCTCAGGAAAAGCAAAGAAGTTGCAGAGAAGAATGGCAACATCTGTGAAGCTAGGAAACAGCTTTCCTATGATAACAGTTTAAGTCACTTCAATCTGCAAAGGAGGGGAACTCAAAAGTCTGTCAAATATTAACACATACTGAAATGGAGCATTGGTAGGTTCCAGATGAGCACAAGGAGGTGGCTCTTCACAAGCAGACAATTAACTTCTTTCACTTCTTGCTGAAAGACATTGTAAATTATTAAACTCCTTTGAGTTTCCAAACTAACTCAAAAAGTTAATGGGAAAAGTCCATGTAGATTTAAAAATACAAAGAAACCACCACTTAAAGATGGAAGAACTCTTCAGATAATGCTTACCAGGTTTTTCTAGGTCTTCCTTGCCCTTTCATCCAAACTAAACAAGTCTCATTAAAGGTTCTTCAGTGAAATTTTGTAAGGCTGTTTAAACCTGCCTTGTTGCTGTTATTATGAACTAACTTGTAATTAGTAATCTTTCAGTTTTGGGGACAATATTTGTGACTTGCAAAAGAACTAAAAAATACTAGGCAAATACTCAGAGATTGAATAATGGCACCAGTGAATGGAAAGAATGATTTGGTCTGCATAATGGTTCATAAAATCAGTAAATCTGCCTATACATTTAAGTGTAGCCTTGAGGACAGAGCTTCTGATTTTTATCACACAGTTATGATTGTGAAAGGGTTCATGAAAACTGGTTGGAATATTGACTGGCATGGCCGTTAGTCCAAACTGTGCACATGGTCTAATTCATTACGTTTTGAGCTGTCAGACAGGTGGATGCCAAAAAGCAAAACCAAATGCAGCTTCAGAATGGTGAAGGAAAGAGAATATTCCCATGCAAGTCTTACCTGTCCAGAAAAGCAAGAGAGAGCACCATGAGCAGCCTGTGCCGACAATGAAATTTCTGCTCTCCCTTCTATCAGACCCTGTCTTGGATATTTCTGTTTGAGGTTACAAACCATCTGACCTCAAGAATCATGTCTTCACAAGTTCTGAAGATGTTTCATTCATATTGTAGGTGCTGTAATGGAATAGAAAAATGTATGTTTGCCTGAACTATGACATGAAATATCTAGTATCTTAGGAAACAAAGAACACATACGGGCAACTCATCTTGGAAAAAAAAAAACAAAAACAAACCAATTTATCTGTATCATTTTACTTGTCCAAGGAACTTTATTTTTTATTCAGATAAGCTTGTGTAAGAATGTTTCAAATGTCAGAATGGAACTCACACTTCAAGCTACAGCTTCTCATCCCAAGCATCTTATTAGCTCTTCACAGGATTTTCAGCTGCAGGTGTAATTTTGGCTTATTAAAATCATAGGGGTGAATCACAAACCAGTTATTTGTCTTTAAAAGCCTGTATCATCTCTCAAGATGAGATACTGATTGCAAACAGTTTGATATTGGACATATTGTCTGGCAGGTTGCTACTTCATGCCTGCCAGTAATAAGAAGGATATTGTATCTAAGTGGTTAAGCAAAAAAAAAAAAAAAAAAAAAAAAAAAAAAGTAGTGGGGTGAAATATTGAAATACTATCCACTGATCTCAACACAACCACAAAATGGAAATGCTTCCTTGTGTTTTTACAGTTTACCTGCTGCTATCCAAAAATGAGAACTGTGCAAATGCTATAAAAATTACTTCCCTCCAGAGCTTTCCATTGCAGCAGGGTGCTTCCTTAATGAGTAAAAATGGGAAAAAACTTTTAGGCAGACAGTATGGATAATTGGTTCCTTTTGATCTGTTCAATGTTGTGTAAAGCCTGTATAATGCTTTTTATTTTTATGCTTTCTTTCTGTACATGCATATATATATAAAGCAAGTATCATTATCCAGAGTTTCTATTTCAATGAATAACCAAGTGCAGACAAACCCTTAGGCACAGTGGAAAGGCAGCGCCAAAATGGAGCCCAGAAGCTGTGTGTTAGTCTCAACAGCTTATTTTTAGAGTCAGGAAAAAAGGAAACAAGGAGAAATGTAAAATCTTAATGCTAATCAGTGCAAGAGAGAGATTCATTCCTGGTTTTAAAGGGCTGCACTTTGATACTACAGCATGCTCTTGCTGGGTATGTAGGACTGCATACACACACACTTGAGCTCTGCGTGGTGCCTGGGACTGGCCTGGACAGCTCACATTTGCCACAGACAGATTTTCAGGTCCAGGGGAGAAATTATATTCTACTGAGAGTCCAGCTTGCTAAAGCTAGACTCTTGCTAAAGCTAGAGCTGCCCAGCCTTGAGTTGAGTCAGACACAGCAAGTTTAAATGCACACACATACACATACCTGTGCATATGCACATACGCACACTACTCTCAAGCAGAGAGCAGAAGACAAGGCTAAAGAGATCTAAACACAAATATAATCTCTTTATAGGCAAAAAAATGACAGAAGATAGTACCTCCTGACACATGCAGGAGCAGTGTATACCTGTGTGCAAGTCCATCCAGAGTGCAAGGAGTCATGCAGATCCCTAGGAAGGCTACAGCCTGACAGGCTAATCATACCAGTGACAAGGTGGCAGTCTGACTCTCTGCTTCCAGGCTAAGACAATTAATTGCTAGATTTCCCAAGTATAAGGAAAACCTGAGTATCTCCTGAAGCATGGAAATTTACAAGGAGGTGAAATAAACCTTTGTCATTTTGATGACTATGAAGTGTATGACAGTATTCTGTGAGGGGAAGTTGTCTAATTGATGATTTTTGCTGACCTGGGGTAGGTTCTACTTTACTTGCAGAAGAATAAAAGAGGTCCATGTTGCACCTCCAGAACCTCCTTCATCAGGACTTCCTTGGTCAGTACTCAGTCCAGCAACCAGCTCCATGAGGTGCAATAGACACTGACACCTAAGAGCTGCAGTGAAATGTGAAATTAAACAAAACTAATTAATTCTTAGGGAATTTGCTTGGCTTTGCAACTGTATGATTAGGAGTCAAAAAATGACCTGTTGCAAAGATCCACTTTGAGAGCCTGTGCTTGGCCCAAGTCTGCTCTTAGGTGCATAGTACTCAGTGGCAGAAGCTGACAAGGTCAACTCTTATAACAATAATACCTAAGTAATGCTATGACTGAGAAACTCCTGGTAATGTTTATTGTGTTGCAGAGACCATCCATTTCTGAAAAGAGAATGAAGTTCACCTGGAGGTGGCTGACAAGAGTTCATTTGAGAGCAGGCCATACTGGCACTCCTCTCCAAGTGAGCTGTTTCAAGGCCTAGGGAATGGAGTTCTGTGTCACAGCATATTTTTAAGACATACGGCTGGAGGTCTCACATCTCTTGAAGATGATTTCTCTCATTTTCAGGGAACTGCCAACCATTTCTTGTCATCGTTCAGCCTTTTCTCTCACTTCTGCAGCCAGGAGAATGGACAAATGTCTCTGAATTAAGGGTGGTCTCAACTACGTTGTCATTTATCCATTTCTACAGTCCACCAAATCTGATGATACAGTCTGAGGTGTGAAGTGCAGCCCATCAGGCCCTAAAGTGCTTGTCTGTCATCTGTCAGCCATAGGAACCCAGAAGAAACCAGGCTGACAACCACAGAAACCCAGAAGAAATCAGGCAGAAATGCCTCTGCTGGATGCTGGCAGGAGTTGCAGTGCCTTTGCACTGTGGAAAGACACAGCACTGGTACTGCTTCAGGGCACTGTGGCAGCTGGACAGAGGAAACCAGGGAGCCAAGGCCTTTTCTGCACCATCCTTGCTACATCTCTTCCCATCTGGTGCCCTGAGATGTGTGAGCAGAGCCAAAGGCTGCACACGAACTCAGCTGCCTCCCTTTCTGCTCTGATGTGAGCATCTCCACAGGACCTGACCCCTGAGCAACATTCAAAGGAGGGAGATGAGCAGGAGCATACTCTTGTGACTGGTACATGTTAGTACTGCTGATCAAAATGTTTAAAAATTGCAGTACACAGCAGAATGACATAATTAGCTAGAAAAAAATGAGGAGATTAAAATAAAGGTCAAGCTTTTTAAATTGTGTTTTAATTTTTTATTCTGATTTGTCTATCTTTAGACTAACATTCCAGTCCTATTCTCTAGCTTTTATTCACAACTGTGACAAGTAGAAATATAATTTTCTCCTTTAAAAAAAAAAAATAAAGAAAACAATGCAATCATTATTAAACATCTTTTTTCATCATGAATTAGATAAGATTTTGAATCAAATACTGAAAGGGGTAGAAAATGCCCTTCTAGCTTGTTTTGCCTCCAGGCCACCTTCACATCAGAGCTCCAGCACCTGTGCTCTCACAATCTTCTTATAGTTCCTTAACTTTCCAAGTAATAAGCCAAACATCTGCACTGTGATCTCACAAACTGAAATGATGGGCAGTCCACACAATGGAAAAGAAACTTTCCCCATTTTGTGTGGAATTACACAGAGGTTTATTCCTTCTCTTTTACTTCCTCACTAGCCTCTCCATTCTGCAGCACCCAGCTGTGTTTTCACAGCTGGAAAGAGGTTTGGGCTGCAAAAGACCCCACTTTGCTGCCCCAAAACTTTTACTGCTACTTGCACAAGCAATGCATTGATTTTGTTTCAAAGGTTTCTTTCTAATAAAGTGAATGTCACTAATTGTAAACTCTCTGACAAAAGATGGCATATTCAGTGTCATAGGAGCCAATCTCAATTAAGCAAGAGGGAGGCTGTTTTGCTCTTATTTGAGAACAGCAGGAAGATAACAGGAGGTGGGGAGCTCTAACACTCTTCTGTATGGGGATGAGCAGTGTGAAGCACAGAGAAGAGGGAAGCTGAAAAACGGGGATCAGGATGTGTGAACTTTCTGAGCTGTGCAGTTATTCACTGACCTTTTCCACCAAAGCTTCACTGTCATTAAGGAAGACCCAATCAGGAGGATGATGAGGCAAATCTATTCTCAAACTCAGAGGACTGTACTTGTCTATGAACCTCATCTTCATATGCTGTTCAATATATTTAAAGCAGTGGTGATTAAATCCACCAGAAATAAAGCTACCACTGTATGTTACCAATCCTCAGATTGGATGTCATACTGAGACATTTCAAATACCAAAAAAAATTACATGTATATGGACATCCTACAAGGTTTCACTGAAAATCATATTTTTATAGGCTTTTGAACCTCTCTGTAGAATTTAGTAGGAACTCTCCTCTGCAAAGCAGGGCAGTGGAGGTGGCACTGACATGACATACTGCAGCTGTCCCAGGGAGAGAAATGCTGTCTGTACTGATATTATTGGCATTGTGAGATAGTCTTACTGACTCTTCCAGAGAAGTTTCCAGACGCAAGAAAAATGTCCTCCCTCCTGTTTGACAGCACACTGCACCGGAGTTTTGGGGTGACAATGATTGTGACCAAAGGTGCTACAGAACAGGGGCTTTCAGAGATGCTCAGTCAGAAGCAGAATTGGTGCAGATCTGAGCTAGCTAAGCGAGAGGGGTGCCCAAGCTGCAGTAACACCGGGCATCATGGGTGCAGAAATAGCTGTTTTCAGATGAAAAGTAAATTTGTCAAGGCAGCTTAAGCAACAGAGGAGTCGCAGAATGGAGTCTCCGCACTGCTGAGGACCGGGCTGCACCTGCATGGAGGGCAGGAAGAGGCTGTATTCAGCGTGATGGAAACAAAACATAACAGGCTGTTGCTTAAAAATGCTCATTTTGTCCTGGTCTGGCATTCCAACTGAGCAGCGCTGGCTGCAAAGCAGAGCAAAGCTGCAGAGAATGCACCCGGGGCTGATGCCAGAGACCCTGTGAGTGTCACAGTTCAGACCCAGCCGGTACCAACCGGGCCTCTGCTCGCTCACCCCCACCCCCACTGTGGCACAGGGAGGAGAAAATCCACCCAAAGGCTCATTAATTGAGACAAGGACTGGGAGGTTTGCATTCCGCAAGTACACTGGCGGGCAAAAACCAGACAGGGACGTCAAAAAACCTAATTTAATCTACCGGGAGAAATGGAGAGATCTTAACATCTCCCCACACCCCTCCCTGCTCCCCAGCCCCGGATCCCTTCCCTGCCGCCTCCCCCTCAGGGCACAGGGCAGGGGCAGGGGGGGTTTAGGGTCAGTTCCCCACACGCTGTTTCTGCCGCTCCTTCCTCCTCAGGGGGAGGACTCCTCACATTCTTTCTTCCCCTGCTCCAAGGCGGGGTCCCTCCCATGGCAGAGAGTCCTTCAGGAACCCCTGGGCCATGAGTCCCTCCCACAGGTGCAGTCCCTCAGGAACTGCTCCCGCCCGGGCTGCACACAGAGTCACGGCTGCGGCGGGAGCAGTCACCTCCTCTGGCACCGGGTCCTACAGGGCTGCAGATCCACATCTGCCCCTCTCTGCAGTCCTGCACAGGCTGCTGCTTCCCATCTGCCCCCCTGTGACACTTCAGGGACTAAAAATCCACATTTACTCCACTGTGGTCCTTCAAGGACTGCTCCACCGTGCTGCTTCAGGAACTGCTCCACTCTGCTCCTCCATGGGCTGCAGGGGCACAGCTGCCATCTCACCATGGGCTGTGGGGAAACCTCTGCTTGGGCACTTTCTCCTCCTCCTTCTTCACTGACCTTGGTGTCTTTTCTCTGCCATTACTCCCTCACTTCATTCTCTACTCTGCCCTGCAGGTAATATTTTTTAAAAATTATTTTTTACAGTTTTGTTTCACCTTTTCTTGAATAAGTTACAAAGGCAGTTCCAGCTTCCCATATCTGCTGGGCCTGGGGCAGAGGCAGGGACTGGAACCAAGGAGCTTCCAGCAGCTTTTCACAGGAGCCATCCCTGTGGCCCCCCTGCTTCCAAAACACCGCTGCACACTAAAACAAGACACTGGGGTGGAGGATGCACTGCCTTCATCTCCAGGGTCCAAGCCCAGCAGGCAGTCCAGCGCAGCGTTATAAAGAAGGCAGTGCAGCTCCTGGACCGTAACAGGGTTTTGGGTAAGAAAAAGAAAAAAAACTCAGTTTTTTCTTTGGCTCTAGAAAGCAAGTTGGCAACGTGAAGGGTGAGTGAAGGTAAGCATTACCCTACTGAGTGTAAAAAAAATCAAGTACACAGAGGCCTTCAGAGCCATTGCACTGAACTTGCTCATCACGTTGTGAAGATTGTGAAATAGAAGTACTGCATAAAGATGAAATTTATCCCTCCTAGTGCAGCAGATGCTGAAAGATTTGTAATGGCAAGCCAAACTTGGCTTGTTTTGTCCATATGCCAAGTGAAAATAAGTCCTATTACTTTGCACAGGACTGTGGGAAAGCTAAGAAAGGGTAACAATTAAATGGCTAGCTGCCAGTCCTGCAATTTACCCTTCAAATGCCCCGAAGTTTCATTCTCTATGGAAAAACAAGTAGCCAAGAGGCAGCAACTCGGGGACACAGTCCAGATCAGCAGCACTGAACTGGCTGTTTTTCGCCCAAGCAAATAAACAGTACTGGAGTCAGCAGGACATCTCACAAGAATAAACTTTACCCTCATACAGGAAGAGACTGACAGGTACAGTTACATTTATGATGATCTTTTGCTATTTGCCTTTCAGTAAAACAGTTCTTGTACACTGTAAAGAGAGGGGCATGACATGTCATATTGTCTGCTCATGGAATATGCAAAGCAGGCGCATATTTATTACAATAAAACACAGGATTTTACTACACTGAATGCCACTGTCAAAACTTTAAAATCTAAAGGATTAAAATCAAGGCAAACTGTCTGACAGCTGCTACTGTCAGTAATGGCTGTCAGACAACACCCATGTGGGGTGCTTTGGGGAAAAGGAAACTTTAACCTGCATTTAAAAACAAATTTTAAAAAGGGAGGGACAAAAAAGCCCTTCTTGACTTTTTGCTCTGCCACAGCATGTGGATAAATTCCGTGAGGATGTGGTAGGAAAGAGTTCATACCACCTGCAGAAAAATTGATACCCAATGCTCAGCTTATTCAAAGAACTGAATAGGTTTAAGTAATTCACTATGCACCAAGGAATTAATTGCCCCAGTTAACACGTGGTTTAGGAGGCTTTTTATTTTCATACTGTGAAGAATATGATGTGGAAGTTACTTAAAGCTGGAATGGAGGGGAAGGAGAAGGGAGTTTTCAGGCCCACTGCAGCAATGTGCTCTGCTCCAATCCACAATTATGCACAGTAGAGCAGTTTTGTCACCCACCACTTTCCCATTTGCCAGCATGTACAGCATACCAATTACCTGTTATGATGACAGCCTTAATAATTGTACTGTTAAAAAAAAAAAAAAAAAAAAAAAAGCATCAGAAAATGCTTGTCAGTAAAAGTTAGGGAAAAACATAAGGAACTTTGGAACTTTGACTTTGAAGACTGGGAGGTTTTGCTAGGCCTCTTTCTTTTCTGCCCTGTACCACACCCTAAACATTTCTTTATATAAAAATATATATATATATATATACTCACACACACACACATATATGTATTTTAAAATACCCATACTTTTTTTGTCTCTTATCAGACATTTCAACAGCACTGCTAACAACATCAGCCCTGCAGGGCTGCATTGGATGGGACAATGAGAAAATCTGGTACAAACTGGCACGGTTTTGCTGGGATCAATGGACCCATTTCAGTTCACACCTGCTGAGCCTTTCCTTCCTCTGGGACCAAACTTCTAGATCTGTACCTCCCAAAGTGAGTGAAAGCAGAGCAGGAGTTTTCTGTCCTAACTTCCCAGCACATCACTTGCAGTGTTGGTGTTGCTGCCTGCTTGCCCTTGTGCAATAGGTACTGAGGCTGTTGCTCCTGAGGGGCAGTGGCTTCGTATTTGCCCTCTGGCAGCAGTAGCAGACATTAAGCCAGGACTGCTCAGTCCCTGAGGCACTGCACAAACATGGTCTGGGGACTACAGTTGCAGAATACCTTCTCTGTCATGTCACAGGTCTGTAAAAATTATCCAGTCTTCTAAGACAAGCAATCCTCTTAGCTGTCTAACTCTGCTTTACATATTCAGCACTCAGAATAAAAAAATCTTAAATAAAGGAGTATTTTAGGAAGTTAAATGTATTCTAGGGATGAGAAAAGCTATTTATACATACTTAATTAGTCACCCTTGAAAATAATAATATCATTACTTGCATTATTCTATGTTATTAATATTATGTAAAATACTAGGTATCAGTTGTGACATTACCTCTTTGTAATTTCACCAAACAATAATTTGTAATATAAACTCATTTTTTCCTTTTTTTTTTTAAACTTTACTTCTCTTATGTAAAGGTAGAAGTGCAGTCATGTTAGAGGAGCAGGAAGGAGTAGAATTCCTGTCAGGAATGGAAATGCCAGGTGAGGACTCCTGGCTGGAGGACAGTGAGCATGGCAGCTGGCGTGTCCTCAGAGATGTTAATGTGCATGTACCATTGCTCAGAGCCTACTCCCCAAAAAGTGCACCTCATGGACTAGCTGTAACCTTCATTATTGAGGCCTCAACCTGTCTCATTGCATGTGGTGGTGTGTGCTGGAAACCTGCTGGCCTGAGTTTTCTTCTCCTTACTAAGACAGTCATCCTCATGGCAAAGATTTGACCCACTAATTGAGGTCTATCCCATCTCTTACAAGAAAGTGCTGACCTCCAAACAGAGTTCTGTGCTCCAAAACCAAACCCTGTTGCTGGCACCAGTTGTTGACAAGCAGAACCTGTGCCCTCATTCTTCTCAAATCTCCTCCCACCCCTGATAAGACTGAGAACACTGTCTGGTGGCCCCTGCCCCTGACTGCCATCCCAGAGCTCTGTACTCACCTGTGATACTCTCCAGGTTTCCCCAGCAGTATCACTGATGCCCATGTATCACCCATGAAGCCTCAGTGGTCTCCTCACAAGATCCCAGATCCAGGGCCCCAGGAAGTACCCAGGATCTCTTGGCAGCAGGTCAGGTCAGCGGGTGGATGTGTCTGTCCCCCACAGCAGGGAGCCACCCCACTACTGTCACTCACCGCTTCCCACTCACTGTGGTTTGTTCTTGCATGGTTGAGGTGCATGCTGGTCTGGGTGCTCCTATGGAAAGCAGAAGTGGTTTAGTCATCCTTGAGAGCAGTGAACCTGTTGTAATTACAGGACTTCAGATAGAGGAGAAGCCTTCTTATTGGTGCCATAATTCACTGTTTTCCATCCTTTGCATTCCCCAGAGACCACACTTGCCATTCTGCTAGGGACAGACTCTGCCTGCATCTCCACTTGGGGAGGAGTCTGGGGCTCCTGAAGCTGTTGTGTGTCTGAGATCCTGTCTCTCTTTCTCATTTCTAGTATATATTAATTTTCTTTTCCAATTTTTATTAATATGTGGGAAATGTTCTTGTCTTCTGCTGTGATTTCTTTATTACAAAGGGAGTGATGAGGTAATTATCTTGGGTTTCTTCATGGCAGGAGAGCTTGCAAAAGCAGAAATCCCATCTTCAGCATAATCTTCTATCAACCTGAGACAATGGCATTGGAAGCATACTGGAATAAAGTTCTCTTCGTCTAGTCAGCATGTGGTTTTTGAGGAAAATGTATTTGCCTACAGGGAAAACAGAAGGTCAACATACCGTTTAAAGCTGATTGAAACCATGTTTTAAGTTCAAGATAGGACTGGTAGTTTCCACGGAAAAAATGTGGCTGAAGAAAGAATCTTTCTTAAAATCAGACAAATGAAAGGCTTCTATTGGCCTGAGGGTCTTTTTGGTGTGCAGCAGAGGAAAGGTAGGAGAGAGATGGTACAGGACAGGAGATAACATTTTCCTAGTAAACTAATGCAGAACTGGTTGACAGAGGACAGACAACATATTTTTTGCAAGGTATTTGGTAATACTCTGAATGTGAAATATTGAACTCTCTGCCAAAAAATGGTATTTCCATAACTGTTGAAGCCAAATAGTTTCTGATCACCATTAATGTCCAACTTTGCACTACCTCTCTGCAGAAAGTGTACTCCAAATATGCACAGGAATTCTCCGTGGCTCCTTTACCATGGCTGAAAAGCTGATCTGGATAGCCTGTGCCCCACCAGGGCTCACAGGGGTCATGCAAGAAAACCATGGTTGTATTTTGTCTGTGTGATGGACTCAGGACTCCAATAGAGTTTTGGCTCTTTCAAAACAACATAAAAATTTGTGGAGTAGTTGAAATGATGGTTTAGGAGGGGTCAGGGAGACATAGGGACACAGTCAAGTGCTGAGTTGTTCTGTCTTGTATGTATATTTCTCTGTGCAGAAGTAGTATGTTGGTTATGTTTGTTAGTTGCACAGGAGAGCCTGCTTCTTTTCAAAAGATAATAAATTATTACAAGACTTGACTTAACTCCGTGGATCTGACCTGAAAAAGTTCAGCCAGTTGCAGCAAGAATTAACTGAACAAAATCAGATGAACTGGAAAACATGCAAATGCTTTATAGCAAAAGGGGAAAAGTATCTGTGAGTACAGATATTTTTACTCACTTTACTCAAGCAAAGTGAGTACTTGATTTTTGCGTCAGGCACTGCATATTCAGAAACACACTATCAGCCATCTGCTTGGAAAGCAAAATAGCTGGGCAGCCTCAGTTAGCACTGCAGGACGTGCCAACCCATGGCTAGAAAAGACCTCTACCCTGTTTAAAAGTCCACAGTGTCCTTGTTGTCTCAGGTTCTGCCTGGGTGGTTAACAAAGTTCTTGAAGCTGTGTGGCCACAAGCACACAAGGCCCCAGCATGGCCTCAGCCCCAGTGCTGTGCAGCTGGGGAATAAGACACGAGTGCCCGTGCTGCCTTGCTGACAGTGAGACTCTGCCTTCATTCAGTTACAGTATGTGACATTTGATGTCTGTGTGAACAGTCGTATTTTATGGACTGTGATTGGCCTCTGAGGGGTGAAGCAGGCAGCTCTGCACTTACCTGGTGTGCCAGGACCTTGTGGTAGGTACAGCATATGCAGTTTTCCTGTGTTTCTGCTGGGTGATAGGGTTGGACCATCACAACTGACCATTGGTTCAAGGTGTACAGCACTTTCAACATCTAAAATGTTTCCTTTTGTCACTTTCAGGCTTACTCTGCCAACAACCCTTTTCATGTCTCGATCCCAGCCAGTAGTATGATTTTCAGAGATTACCACCTACGTACTAGTCTTGTACAGCAGCAGTTCTGAGTCCTGCCAGTGTAAGGAACCAGTATGGAGCAGCAAGGGAAGAAACCCTTGGATGCATTTCCCCATGGCACTGCTGGATTCTCACCGCAGACCCCACACCTTTGCCTTGGGATGCAGTGCTTGTGCAACACAGGCTTTAGGCAGTAGTTTCAGCTGGAGCTCCCTTGTTTTGGGGACAGAACTAGAGACCTACATGGTTAAAGGAATGTTTGTTAAGAGACTGTAATCCCCAAGTTATTGCAAAGTGCTAACAAAAGAAAGACAGAAAGTCCTCCACAGGCTAATCCAAAGTCTTTACTTATCCTCACGTGAGGATAGGCTATATGTAAAAGAAGTATTTCAAAGACCACCTGCATAAAGTGCTGTGGTAGCCTGGCAGAGTTAGTGAGGCCAATACAACTTCTTTCACTACCCTGGCAAGGGTATTAGAAGATCCTTAGCACTAATTTTGTCCATCCAGAGTTGGCATACCATCCAAAAATCACTTGTGAAGACACGGTGCTTCCCATAAGGAGAACATCCAGGAACAAACCTCACTGAGTACTGTTCTACATCCTCCTGACACTCTATCACAATTGAGAATTAAAAAAAATAACCAATTTTAAAAAAACAATCTTGTATTCCTGTCACACTTGAGACTGCTATTATTTTTCATTTCCTGGTTTTGATTTTCCATCACCAACTTTCAAACATGCTGTCACCTATCGCCTTATTACTGCATGAGTATGGGCAGTGTCTGCTTTGCAAAACCAGCACAAAGGGTTGAAGTTTGCTACCCTGCCATCCCAACACCTGCATCTGAGATTTTGCCAGATGCACACAGCAAGAACCCACTGCCATCCTGCTCAACTCAAAGCAATCAGTTTGCAGAAAGCTGCTCTGCCTGCTGCTCTGAGAAGCAATGTGCCTTGGAGGGCAGGAATGCATCAGGATGGTGCAAACCCACACCTGTCATGGCATTATCTCTGTTCCTCTTCAGGGACACACAACTGTTGCTACTGGCTTGTGATAGCTTGAAATTTGATCTCCTGTTATTTTTGATACAGGTTCTCTTGCTCTAGAGGATAAAAGAGAGGATGTCTCAAATAAAGGGCACAGGATCAGCGTGTCTCCTCATAAACAGGTGCCAGTATTGGATAACAACTTGGAAATGAAACATTTCCTTTCAGCTGCAATAATAAGTGTGGGGACATCTTTGTCAGATTACCTTACAGAAGATATCATATGAAGCAAAACTCATTGTGTAGCTTTAATTTACTTTCCTCCACATCACTTCTCTTCTTTTGTTAAAATTGCAGGATACATTCTCCACTCCTCCGCTTGAAATGCACCCAACTGGGTGCTGAAAAGATGTGGGGCTTCCTAATGCCATTGAAGTTTAAAGCAGCCTCAAAAACCTGCAGAATTATCTAGTGCTGTCTTGGTGGGTGAGAATAGAGCAACTAACTTGTGGGGCTTACATAGATTTTTTCCTAAGAAGTTGCAGCTGGAGGGCCAGGAGATGCCCTGAGCAAAGTTTGGTTAGAAAGTTCACCACGAGCAGTGGTTTGATCCCACCATATGCAGACCTAGCTCCCAATGGATCCACACAAACAGCCTGTCCTAAACCTATGGGTGCTTTCCATCTGCATCAAACAGGCAGTGGGATGAGCAGTCCCAGGGCACCACAGTCCAGCATGGAAAGCTCAGGCTTCAGTAGTGCCAGGCTGAACTTCCTGCAGGGACAGGAGGAAATCTTACTGGTGGTCTTCATAGCAGCTAAAAGCACAGCTCTAAGGCCATGCCTGGATAAGAGATGGTAGGCAAGGCTGAGCCCCCATGCCAGGAGCTGGTGCCAGTGTGCTCACCCTCCAGGAGTAGGGAAAGAATTTTTCTTGCCCCTCCCAGCTACCCCAGGGAATGCTGCATAAGGAGTTTTGCCTCTACCCAAAGCTCTGATGAGATAGGAACAGCTAATTAACTGTAATGGCTCTGACATCATAATCAGGCAGGGTTGTACAGCAAAGATTCTGGGCTGTTGTTTGCCACTGCCTTTCACACTAACCTGGTGGTTTGTGCACACCCAATCACATAATGCAAGTGCGTGCACAGCCTCCATTTTCACTTTAAGAGCTACAGTTCACATTTTTCATACCACCCCGTTTTAGTGCCTGGAACCCGTACTGGAAACATCACTTGCTCTCCAAGCAACTTCTTCCTAGTGGGTATTGTGGAAATACCAGGTTCTTTAGTGGCTAAGAAAAGAGGAGACTTTTCTTTTGTCCAATATCAGAAATAACAGAAGACATGGAAATTTTCAGTGGATCAGTAGATGCAAGAACAGTTTTTCTGTTTGCTTTTTTGTTGTTGTTATTTTTAAACTAACCTCCCTATTTTTTTCAGTTAAACCAATTTTCAACCAGTTTATTTTTTATTAATAAAATAAAATATTCCCAAGTCTATTTACTGTAGTCAAATCAGAACACCCATTGGCATTTGGGTGGTACTTTTAATCTGTTTTTCTCCTTATATGACACACATCCCTGTTCAATTAGGTGACTCATTATGTACTTCAGCAACAGCAGTGCTCTCTGAAAAACAGAGCAAAATGCATTCCTAACAATTAAATACTTCTTTAAAACATTATAATCAATCAAGATTAATAGAAAGAAACAAGGTTAAGCCCCATTGATGTCATTTAAAATGATAGCGTGGTCTATTTCACCACAGAATTAGTTTTAAAAATGGCAGCATCATTTGTGATTCATATCTATACCCCCCACCATCACATAATCACACCTTTAATCCCATTTAGCCACCTACATACACAGGTGCGCATTTCACCTTCGTTGTTTGTTCTTTCAGGTTAATGTGGTCCCAGAGCTCTTCCGAAGCAGCAACAAAACAGATTGATTGGGGGGATTTATGGATTGATTGATTGATTGATTGATCGATTGATTGAGAAACCGCATTTACAGACTGCCAGTTGTTTTTTAAGTTCGCTGCTAGCCAGCAGAATCTAACTCTGCTGAAAGCTCAGCAGACATGTCTAAGGGGAAGCATATGTTTCACGGGGGCTGCATAGGAAGAAACAGAGGGAGATTGGGATGGACTCACTTTTCAGTCCTCTCCCAGCACACAGTGACCTCGAACCACAGCTAGGTCGTACACATGTCAAAGCCCAAGACAGCAAATCCCAAGAAGGCAGCTCCATCTCACAACCAGACAATTTACCATCAGATTGCTCAGACAGTTTGCCTCTCCTATGCATGTGGGATCTAGAAACTGTTTTATGGGAAATAACTCTTCTTGCAGGCCAGGCACTAGGACAAGGTTATTATCTGAATTCAGCAGATGCCTTCATCATCAGCTTCAGTCCCTCCAACACCTCAAGCCAAATCATGCAGGTCCTGGAAATCTAGACTTGGGATTTGGTTTTAAGCAGCATGAGAAATCAGAGCACTTGGTTGATACCAAGAACCACACCTTTGTTGTTCCCATCTGCTGAAGTTGGAGGCTGCTGCACAGTTCACCATTCACCAACTGTATGTTCATTTCCAGGTGCAAGGCATTGAAAGCATCAAGCCCACAGGACACAAAAGCATGGATGTTTTGTGGCATAGCTGTATATTTAGTGGGAAGGGAAACAGCTTTTAGCGTGCTGTAACATGAAAAGTAGTGCTTCTGCAACTTTGAATTTAAGTATCCAGTATGTGTAAGGAAGTGAGAGAGACAATTGTGGTATCAGATAAAGCTCTGCCCAGAGAAGGGTGGGATAACAGTCAGATCCAGCCCTAAGGATTTGATGTACAATACAAAAAACACTGCAAAGTCATAACAAGTTCAACAGGTAATTCCTGGATACAATTAAGATATCTGCCTAAACATAATAGCTCATTCTTATTTTCAGGCAGTAAATGAAGAAACAACCATTCAATGCTATAAAGAATTCAGAGGATGAATAATATGTTATGGTTACTCTTGTGTGGATGAGGGTGCCAAAATGTTAACAAATATTAAAATTACATGTATCAGAGCGGCTCAGAAGATCTGCAGAATGGATTTCAGGAATCCTGTCTGGACTGCTCTTCCACAGAAATAATGCTGGATATTTCTCCCCACTAATACACAGATCCTATTTGAGTGACTTACTCATTTATGCCTTGCCTAGTGAATTGGCATGTTAGTCAGATTGAAACTGTAGGAATTGTATTTTTCTCTAGGTGCATTCATTAAAGGTGATTTAAAACATGAGTTTCTCCTGAGTGATGTCTTAGGTTTATTGCTACCCCTTTTCCTGTGTCATTGCTTCCTCAAGGCTTGCTGTGGCTTGTGCTTAGGCTCTGCCAGCTTGAACCCATACGGTGAGGGAGGAATGAATGGCAGTAGAGCCCTGGTTGAGCATCACTCTGTGTATGAACAACTGCACAAAGTTCCCAAACTTTCTCTGATGAGTAAATATTGGTGTCCAGAAGAAAGTATTGCCAAAAAGCAAATAATAGGGTTCAAGCTAGTGAAACCAATAAACTCATCACACTTGTTCACAAAGCATTAGTGACTTACTGTGCCATCACATCTTAGACATTTGTGCAGTCATCTGTTAAGGATCAATAAAATCAGAGCTGAAGTGCTAGTTACCATTCATATTCAATTTATCAGAGCAGAAATATGGTAGCACTAAAGTAAGGCCTAATCTCTGGAGTTTATTCTAGTTATCAAAATGTTATCCTCCCCTCTAACTTACTTTCTTTTGGCTATGTCATGTAACATAGATTAAACTTAGTTAGTTAAAGCCTACATATATCTTTTCATGTGAACCACAGAGAGTTAGATCAAAATATTCAGCTGTAACATTAACATTTATATTTTCCATAACGCAAGGAGAAATAATGTGAACCTCCACAATCATATAACTCAGACTCATAAAGCTGATTGAGGAATGACTTTTGACAAACGAAAGTTTCTGACAATTTTTTCCCATACTGAATGAAGTGAGTTTTATTCCTATTAAAACAGATCAAGTGAAACTGATCAGGCCAGGCTGCCTGGTAGATTCGTGACTAATGGAAATGTTTTCTGCTCCTACCCAGAGTAATTCGGCAAATTTCACTATAAGTGAAACTAAATTGTGCATCAGTGGAGGTGGCAAGAAAACTAAAGGTCAGTGCTTAAAATTCAGCAGCTCCCTAATTTATATTTCACTTAGAAATCCCACCTTGTGAAAGAAATGTGTCAGCAGGCAAAGGGAAGCAAAATTGCACAAAGTGAAAAATCTGCATTAAGAGACCATTTGAGAAGTACCCAGCATGAGCACCACAGCTGGCTGGAACCAGAACCCAGCAGCTGGAGAGGGAATTTTTCCAAGTGGAAAGGCCCTTCACACTTGTTTAATCCCATTTCTTGCAAGTCATCATTGTGGTCAGGGGAGGATTCATGCAACAGGCAACCTCTAGATCTTAATAGATGTTTTTATATTAGTGCTGTTTGGGTGAAAATCTGCACACCGGTGATAATTATTTAAAGTCAGTAAGGACTGCAATATTTTGTCCGAGATACAAAGGGACATTTATAGGAGATGTTTAGTCACTGGTGTTTAATTACAAAACTAGATGAAGGGAACAGCACAGAAAGTCAGACAGTGCTGGCATAGATGCAGTTTTGAGAGTGAGAGCGGATAGTGGGACAGGAAGCATTACCTCCCACTTTCTGCAGAGTATGACTTCAGTGGTGCAGAGGTAGTGAAATCATAGAATCAAAGAATGATTTGGGTTGGAAGGGACCTCTAAAGGTCATCTAGTCCAATGCCCCTGCAGTAAGCAGGGACATCCTCAAGTAGATCAGGTTCTTCAGAGCCTTGTTGAGCTTCATTTTGAAGATCTCCAGAGCTGCCGCCTTCTCCTGGCTGAACAACCCCAGCTCCCTCAGCCTGTCTTCATGCAAGAGGTGTTCTAGCCCCTCAATGATTTTCATGGCCCTTTTCTGGACCCATGCCATCAGGTCCATGTCCTTCCTGTGTTGAGGACTCACTGATCCAAAAAATCACTGATCAGAAAAAGGAGGAGGCATGCTCAAGTTAACAGATGCAGTAAGAACAAATTTTGCTCGAATGAATGGATTTAAAAAAAAAACAACAACACTTAATCAAACGAAAAGCACTAGTTGATTTCCGTTGTGTGAGCCTTGGGACATGTTTTGACACACCAGTGATAGAGAATTAATTAAATAAACTCAGTGTAGTGGGATATAAACAACAACCGATATTTAAAATCTAAAATTTAGACAGTAAATATCACAACTGAAAAAAAAGCGAGAGCTGGAAGAGTTTTTGTTGCTACACTGTTATGCTTGGCAATGTTAACAACCAGCCAGCTAAAGAGATGGAACAAGAATAGTGCGGAAGTACCAAAAAAGTGAGAGAAAGGTGTTACAGCTTCTGTGTGAAGAAACCATACGAGGATGCTGTGTGTGTAAGTTAAGTTAAGAAAGGCCAGGTATTTCAAAGAGAAATGGAAATACACCATCCAGAAGCATCTACCATGGTTTAACATCAGCTGGCAGCTGAGCCCCACACAGACACTCTCCCAATCCCTCACCAGCAGGATGAGGGATAGAATCTGAAGGGTAAGAGAAAACTCACAGATTGAGGTAAAGACAGCTTAACAGGTAAAGTAAAAGCTATACATGCAAGCAAATCACAACAAGGAATAACTGATTCACTGCCTCCCATTGGCAGGCGGGTGTTCAGAAACAAAGGTCACACATAATGGTTACTTGGGAAGACAAACACCATCACTCCAAATGTTCTCCCTATTCCCTAAAATTTATATGGTAGGGAATAGCCTTTTGGAAAGTCGGGGTCAGCTGTCCCAGCTGTGTCGCCTCCCAACTTCTGTGTGCCCCCAGCCTGCTCACTGGTGGGGTTAGTAAGAAGCAGAAGCTGACTTGTCTCTGTGTAAGAACTCTTCAGCAATAACAAAAATGTCTCTGCCTTATCCACAGTGTTTTCATCACACATCCAAAACACAGCCCCATACTAGCTCCTAAGAAGAAATTTAACTCTACCCCAGCTAAAACTATCACTGAACAGAAAAACCCACCTTTGCACAGACCTCCTTCTCTCTGGCCAGTAGGGACCTGTTCAGGACACAGGGACACAACAGAGCCTCAGGTGTCAAGCAGCACATCACGACACACCAGATCTGCATGTTTCCTGTGAACTCCCTGGTTATCCTGGTGAGCCACCTCCTGACTTCAGATCTTAGGTGATCTCTGCCTGGTGTTTACGCTTATACTATAATGCTCAGAAGAATATGGAGGTTTCTGCTCATTTATTATTTACTTCTGATGTAATTACTGGCTGCAATACTCACACCAGGTGGAATTCATGAGGTCCTGCATGACACCAAGAAAAGGCTTCACTGAAAAATGTCTCCCACCACCTGTCAGATGTGCTCTGCTATGGCACTGCACTATGGTAATCATATAAGAAAACCACATAGCCTAAACAGTATGTGTGGCAGTCACATTTTTATTAATAAAAGAGCCTTTCTAAAGCATCCAGGATGCAACCTGGCAGGCAGCTGGGAATCATCCCGTTACAAGAGTGTGTAATGGAAGTGACTGAAGCTTTTGACCCTTGGGTGACCCAAGGACTTGGAGACCAGTTCACCAAGAGTAAACATCTACAGAGACATCAGCCACGACTGCTCAATATGTGTAACTAGGGTTCACACCTGTTAGATACAAAGCAGACAGGGTAGGATCCTCAGGCAGCCATAGATATTGGTTTGCCTTCAGGAAGCACTAGCCTCAACCTTTTTTGCTCTGTGGCAAAAGTGAGACTCTACAGCTGATCAAAGAGGCCTGAGGAAAATCTCCCAGAGGCACCTGTTCTGATTTACCTCATGATTACAATATGATATACTGCTATCTGAGATAAACACCAAACTGATGTAATTTTAGGGTACCACATTCTTACTTTGCAGGTACCTGTAAGCTGCACAATATTATTCTACCAACCAGGTGGCCGAAGAAGACAGAAGAAAACAGATTTTTTACTCTCCTCAAAGTCCAGTTTTTCAATGTGATTGCTGCCATTGTTTTACAGCTCGGTCCATTGTGGGAAGACTATCAGTGAAATAATTACAGACCTTTGCTGAGCACTCAGACCTCCTAGAGCACAGAAAATACAACAAAGAATTCACTGATTTATCTGTGTGTAGAGAAACAACTGAGAATACTTTCAGGCAAGCCTCTTCCCGATTCTCCCTCTTTACTAACTTGGAGGAAGTTTCTTCCTACTCTGCATTTTTCCAGTGTTAGTGGTACCGTAGCTAAATGTATGGTGACCCTCTATTTACCTCAGTAACAAGCCCTGAGACTTTTGCCAGTTTATCTTGAATCACTGCCTATACAGACTGGAGTTCCCCACAAGTGCAGAAACTTATACCCACCAGCCAGCCCTCTATCCCATCATGGGCAGGGCCTCTTCTTTAAAGGAAAAAGTATATAAAGGATGTGGTTACATAGTGATTAAAATATAATAGTCAATTATACAGCAGTTTTAGAGCTCTGTTGGACAAGAGTTCAATAACAAGATCATGTTGACAAGAACATACTTTTGCTGCCTTTCTGTCCTGGAAGGTTAGGACTGGGGCTTGGTATCAGAGCTTTCTTGGTCAAGAGCACTTCTGGGAATACGGGCATCAGTGGTTTTGTGCCAGCATCCAGACTCTGATGGAAAAGCAAGTAGTATTGATGGGAGTTTCAAAGAAACCAAGTTGCAGAAAGGGGAAATGCCCCAGCCACTGTCCCCTGCTGTGGCCTTTCCACATTTCTGCCCAGGCACACACCCGGTTTGCCAAACCCACACTGTAGCTTGTAAAAACATGAAAAACACATTAGACTCACAGACATAGCTGCATGTGAAAAGACTTGAAGGCAAAGAGGTTTTGATTGAGAAGATTTATGCTGTCATTAATTACAGAGATGTCTCTTCAGTCTCCATGATACCCAGAGCTCATATTACAAGAGTTAATTGCTTCTAAAATGCATTCAGGCTGTAAAATTATTACACTAAAAACCAGTGCACTAATAAAATACTTATTCTGGTACTCTGTACATTAATGCCTTTCTGAAATAAGGAATTGTTTTGTGCTCAGTGCTGATGCAGATAGATACATTTTTTCAGAAAACGATTTAGTAACTAGTTGCCAAGGAGCTGTGTTAATTTTCTGTTTCTTGCTCTGACCTTTACATCATTCCGCAAGTTGAGTCTTCTCTCAGCAGTGTGACTATATTGTGTCCAAGCTGCACTGCAGGGAAAAAGATAAAGTAGTTGCTCTGGTTAATAAGAATAGAAATGCATGGGATTTTCTACTGACATAGAAGATTTTTCTTTATCATCTTTTTCCAGGGGAAAAAACCTCCTTATGAACATGACTCATATTGCAGTCAAGAAGGAGTGGTTTACCGTCAATAGCTCCCAGGAAAGCAACGACCTCACCACATACAGTGTTGTCCACTGGGGAACAAAAGAGGAACACAGAATTGTTGCTCACAGTTTCTTAAAACAGTGCAAATGCGGTATTAGGTCTCAGTCGAGTCCTCAGTACTCGGTACTTGGCCCTTAAATCTAGCAATGCATAAAAATAAATGTCATTTAAGGTGGGAAAGGAGGAGAAAAACAAGGACATATTTACATAGCCATCTAAGAGTGTTACCTTGATGCAATCAATCAGATGTACCTGTCTGCATTTCAGCAGGAGGATTATTTTAAAGGAAGTAAAAAATGCTGCAGAAGATAAGGTACAAAGGAAATGTGCTGCATATTTGATAAGAACAGGGAATGTGCTCAACCTAAAAACCCTTTCATTTTTGTTAACAAGAACTAAACCATGCACTATTGTATTAATATTTTTTTCAAGTCTTGTTAGCACTGAATAAATATGTATTTATAAAGACTGTGATTTAACTATAGAATTGTCATCTCCTCATTGTACAGCCTCTCCTGCACCCACAGCTGCTCCATGTTAGCTCTCCAGCCTTGAAACTCCCAAGCAGGAATTACTCTTATCCCAAAACACAGCATCCCATTGAGATGTTAGCACAGACTGGTCCTGAAAGAAAATTTTCTGGACAGTCTGGTGACTAGCCTCAGCTAAACTGCCTGCGATTGGAGGCTCCTGGCTATGTCTTTGGCTCTTGAAGTTCTTGAGGTGTGCAGAACATTGCACACCATTACCCCTGGTGCACTCAGTGGGTGCCCGCTGTCGCCCAGCTCCTGCCTCCATGGCAAGGTTCTTGCCAGTTTTAGGGGCTGGTGTCTTCCTGTGACAACTATGTTGGGGTTCCCAGACTGCTTACCATGCTGCTAGTTATTTGCTGGAGCTGGAATAATATTAGTTCCAACAGATCCAGAAGCTTTACTGGAAACATCTCCATTCCAGCTTGATCCTCACCAGAGAACAGGAGCAACAGGTAGAATTTAATATGCAAATGATGTGAAGCTTCCACAGAAACCACAGGTATTTTCTGGGATGCACTGTAGAGTCTGCACGAGTAGGAAAACAGTGCTAAATATAGCAAGAAGCTGCTGCTTAATGAGTAAGACTTCATTTGGCAGAAAGAATTCCTGCACAGACTCTACTGATGTAAACACTAAAGGTGTAGGAAGCCTTGTAATGGAGAGGGTGAGGATGGCAGGATGACAGTGTGGTGTGGAAATAAATCACCTTAATTTAATGTTAAGCACATCCTCCAATATTTTCAGAACATGAACAAGATCATATATTTTTGCACAAGTACAGGAAAATGTCTGAGCCTGATTCAATCTTTTCAGTGTGGCAAACGCAAAAGAATAAAATGTGTTTATTGCAAAATATTCCTTTGGGAAATAAATGCATTTCTATAGGAATAAAATGTTATTGCAAATAATTCCTACAGGATGGCACACAGAGAACAACCAACTATCAAAAAATAAAATAAAAATTAAGGAAAAACCAAAATAAGAAGTTTCCAGGAGATCTGGTGTGAGAAAGACTGAGGAACTTCTTGCAACTGGAAAATAAATGCTAAAGATGAGATGAAACCACTACTGCTGGTAGTCATGATGCTCTTGGATAATGGCTTGGGAAATCTCAATTCTTGCAAGTTAAAATGGATCTAGGGGTCAAATTTTATTTTCAGTGGGGAAATCTGTGCAGAGAAGTGAAGTTAGGAGCCTGTGCTGCCCTGCAGTGCCCAATGTCCTTGCAGACACCAATGTCCTTCCCTGCTGTCTTTGTTTGCTTTGGTTTGGTATGCAACACAAATCAGCAGCGCTTGTTCCTCCTGTGTGTACTTACAGGCTGAAATACCAGCAAGCAGGCCTGAAAAACTGGAAACCTAATTACTGCAAAGTTGTAATTAATATAATAGGTTGATCGAGAGTGCAAATGGTAAACAAGCAGATAATGGGCCAATGAGGAGAATGTCTGGAGCCCATCAAAGGACTGTCTGAGGCTACCACAAGACACCTGTGGTATTTTATGACAAAAGCATCCAAATACAGTACTTGAAGATGTACATGAACTTAACATGCGGTGCTCCTAATGATGGAGTACATGCTTAGCATAAGGATAAAATAATTACCCAGTTAAAAACGCATGCTAAAGGCACAACAGACTGCAACAACCGTAAGGCATGATGCAAAGCACAAGGGATTGGCCAAATGGAAGTCCCAGGGGGGAACTGAGCCAGGGGGTCAGCGATGTGAACTGCCTCCATGGACTTCATCTCATTTATCAACACGCAGATGAGCTCAGAAACTTCTGGCTGTGGGTGCCCACTGCGTGGGTAGGTGGCTCCCCGGGGTCTCCAGTAGGCATAAATGGGCCCAACCCAACCCAACCAAACCAAAACCTACAGCTTTGAGTGCAGCTTTGAGTGCATCTGCCAGAAAGTGTCAGGGAAGGGAAGGGAAGGGAAGGGAAGGGAAGGGAAGGGAAGGGAAGGGAAGGGAAGGGAAGGGAAGGGAAGGGAAGGGAAGGGAAGGGAAGGGAAGGGAAGGGAAGGGAAGGGAAGGGAAGGGAAGGGAAGGGAAGGGAAGGGAAGGGAAGGGAAGGGAAGGGAAGGGAAGGGAAGGGAAGGGAAGGGAAGGGAAGGGAAGGGAAGGGAAGGGAAGGGAAGGGAAGGGAAGGGAAGGGAAGGGAAGGGAAGGGAAGGGAAGGGAAGGGAAGGGAAGGGAAGGGAAGGGAAGGGAAGGGAAGGGAAGGGAAGGGAAGGGAAGGGAAGGGAAGGGAAGGGAAGGGAAGGGAAGGGAAGGGAAGGGAAGGGAGCTGCCCTCCAGCTGCTGAGCTGGCACAGTTAGTCACTGCCAGGACAGCTCATCCCTGTCTGTGGGTGTGAGAGGAAGAAAAAGCTTGGCAGGAGCCAGGGGGGAGGAGCAGACAGGGAAAACACGAAGAAGGCAGGCAGAGTTTATCCCAGTGGGGTTTATGCTTCTTCCCCCTCCTGCACCCTCAGGAACTTCAGAAAACTTGCACTGACTATGCAGATGCACACATACAACACAGATTTGTTTATGCAGGCACAGCAGGAGGGAGTTTCTGCAATGGCACCAGCGATGCTTTCAGAATGATAGCCTCTGGGACATGTCCTTCTCACGTCTGTGGAGGCTGCAGCCTGCCTGTGGGGATTTTGCTGAAAACACAGGCCCGGGGTGCATTAAAGCAGCAGGCAGCAGGTCCTGCCAGGGAAGTAGCCTTTTTTTTTTTTTTAATAAATAAAGATAAATGAAAGTATAACTTGACACCAAAGCTGTCCAGGTGAAGAGGCTTGTCCTAGACCCTGTCAGATAGACCACAGGCCTTGGGGGCTGAATGTCCAAATTCTTCCTCTGATTGCATCAGGCTATCCCTTCCATCCCTTCCTTTCTGCCTGGAGATGCTCCTCACTGAGCTCCAGTACCCCCTGGGTGACAACATGGCAAGCTGGGTGGACAGATGGCTCAAGGCATTCACTTGTGTCATGAGCATCGAGTTCAAACCTGTGCCTCAATTAACAGGTGCTGACAAAAAACCAAAACTGCTACACTTCAGAGGCTGGGGGTGAAGCTCAGGTCCCTCACTCCACTACTGGGACAGAGGAGGGCTCTGCAGAAGGACCTGCTCTCCCTTCCCTTTTCCTTGCTTAGGTTCATCCTCTGTGGAGTGGGAAGATGACTGGATAGCTGGAAGGAGTCCATAGAATGTGAACAAGATGTATTTTAGAAGATTTACATTTCAATAGGGAAAACTGAGATGAGATTAAAAAGTCTCAGTTAATTAGATTTAATGAAAGGAAGATAGTCACCTTAAAATGCTTTTCAGGATCAGTAAAATTAAACAATAAAGAATCTGAAGAGCAGTGCTTAATTTTAAACCAGTATATTATACTTAGTCTGTCTCCAGTCTTTCTCACTGGAGTGTTAAAACACCTCTTATGAGAGGAAGAAGGTTAACATAATTTGTATTATAAATAATAATTATTATGGCCGAGAAATCAGGACAAGTATTTTTATTCATGCCCATATTCTGGAAATAACAATTTACTTTTCTAATGCCTGTGTGGCCCTGCTGAAGAGCTGTAAGTGATATTACCAGCCGTGCCTCAGCAAGTCAGTACAGTGCACACAGAACGAGTGGCATGCTGGCAGGGCAGCAGCACAAAGCAAGCCTGGGCAGGATATCAGGAAGAGCTGCTTTATACTCACAGGCCTTGTGTGATGCTTTTCCACCTGCAGGACAGTCGGTGAGGTTACTTCAGGGATGAATTTAGCTGTTACCTGCAGAAGTTTTTACCCCATGTTGTTGCTATCAGTGTAGTGTCACTGGAAGACATTCATGGCATATGGGATGTACTGAAGGCACGAATCGTCCAATTACTCACCAAATGCTGTGAAAGTTGTAGGTGGCTCAGTATTTGAGCAAACAGCACTTGCAGCTCCTAATTACTAGCAGGATGCCATGTACAAGCCCACAGTGTACTTGAGAAATTAGTAGATAATTAGCACGAATAGGGAGAGTTGAAATGGTTCAATTTTTCTGCAGATCTATTGCTAACAGATATGAATGCATAATGGATAGTTCTGAACATGTTTATAATACCAGGTCTTCAGCTCCTTAAGGCAGAGACCATGTCTTAGCATGGGTGTAGATAGGTCCCAGTCAAAGCAAGTTCCCAATACACAGGGGCTGCCAAAAGTCTAGATATTGTAATGAAGATAAATTAATTCATAAAACACAAGGTAGTCTTTTTACTATAGGCTTTGCACAGAAATATTAAGCTCTGAATAAATAGTATGTTATGTGGATTAAAAAATGTGTAAGCAGAAGATTTCAAGTTGACAACTTGCCTTTGGTGGGATATATGAAGAGTAATATAATATATGACAGAGTCCATGTCAAAGAATAATTTAGCAAGTCCAGAGGGGAAAAGAGATCATATGAGCAACAGGGAAAGTGTCACAGGAAAGTAAGAGGAATATCCTGCAATATAGGTTATGACAGCTGGGACTGAATATGTTATTTCAGATCTATTTAAATTGGCTCAAGATAGCTTTGCCTCAGACTGAACTAGAAAAATAAATTGGGAAGGAGCTGCTTTGCTGACTCTGAAGAGGGTGGGGAAAGCTAGGTGACTTGGGATGTGCAGAATGTGTTTTGGGAGTTATGGATTAAAAGAAGATAGAATCCTGCTACTGTGTCATCATGAAGGAATGGTTGCCATAGCACCATTTGCTGCTAAGAATAGATTTCTATGGCCCAGCAGCAGGTCAAAATATTTGAGTTAGGATTTTTTTTTCAAGGCCAATTCAAATGAAATGCAGGACCCCATGCACAACTACTGAAAATTACAAGATGTAACCCACACACCCCAGCCCCAAACTAGAATGAAGTGGGTTAATTTTTATACAGGCATTTGGTGTTCTTCCATGAAAATCAAAGCAGTCTGTGAGACATGGTCCATCTCACCTCTGCATTGTGTGACGAGATAAAGAAACAGAGCCTGGATTGTGAAACCTCCCATTTTAAAGCAGATATTGTAAAGCAGAGGCAGCACAATTATCTGAAATTACTTTTCCTCTCACCCACTGCTTTTTTCTTTTGTATGGAACCTGGCAACTCTCTGCACTTCCTATGGCTCAAAAAAAAAAAAGATATTTCTGAGTCTGAAGCAGGACTCTTATCTCCTCTGCAGTTGCCTCCAAAATGTGGCTGGCAATCCAGCTGCCCCAGTCAGAAGCAGGTCAAAGGAATCATGACACAGCTGCCACTTTCAGACAAAGAAATAACCTGCCCCCAGGCAGAGGTTTGGAGAGAGTAGCTAGAAGTGGATTGCCTAATTGAGCTTGCATTGTGCATTGGTGCAGCATGGGAAGTGTTCTTGCTCCCCCAGCAATTATCAGATAGAGGTAGAGTGATGCTGAGGAGCACAAAACCATTCCCAACACTGTGGTGAAACAGTATCTGATCTGATAAATATACTGATAATATTTGACCCTCTGCAATGCAATGGATCCATGTTCCCTTCCTTACCTAAGTGTGGCTGCACACCTTGGCCTGACCATCAGGGCAACTTCAGCACAAGCATCTCTCCTGACATGGAGGAGGGTTGAAATGTGCAGTTCAGACTGCTATTAAGGAAGAAAAATAAAAGGTGATTAAAGTCTCCATAAGAATTACCAGTTTTTGTCACCTAGGACAGTTCTGACATTAGACGGTATTAATTTATAAGAATCACAGTATCACCCTATATCACACATTTGATAAAATCAGAGAAGCGTACTACAGAGATAAGCAAGCTGTGAGCAGAGGATGCTGACTCCTTTTTAGCTTTTCTGGGGGATTATTGTGCTTTATGGAAATATCAGAAAAGGTGAGCAAGAAAGAAAAGGCAACCACAAGTCTGCCATCTTTAGAAGATATGAATTAAGCACACTGACTGTAAAAATGATTATACATTCTCTGCCTCTGAGCACTGTTGCAGAACAAGTCCTTGTCCTGTGTAGGGCATCTGCTAATTGTTGATTTACCACTCTCATCAGAAGATCATTATTTTGAAACTTGAGTGTATAAGATAAATTACATGAACAGGAGATTAATACTGACAAAATATTCCCAAGCAGTTCTCAAAAGCCACCAATGGACTATTAGCTTCCTTGTATTCTTTTCTGACATGCTTGAGCTATACACAGGGCTTTCCACAGCATTAGTGTGATTAAATCTTTCTTACTTCCTCACTGTGATATTCACAAGGAGACATTTGCTGAATGTTTGTATTTGTTCCCTGAACATCTGTGTGGTGCCTCTTGTTTCTGTTTCACCCACACCTTTCTGTACCAGTTCATCTTTGATTCAATTAAATCTTACCATTGCAGAGGTGAATATAAGCTGGGCCACAGTGTGAGCCATCCAGGTCCACAAAGAACTTCCCATGAGGGCATGTAAGGTAAGCCAAAGTAGAGATCTGGATATGTCCTTTAGTGTTTGTGTCTTAGTGCTGGTTTTATTGGAGTAAACAGTTATCAGCCTGCTTTCCTCTCAGAAGGAAACCAAGATATGTTATTGACAAAACACATAGCATGTCCTGCTCTTAACCACAGCCTAACTTATCAGACCAATAAATGCACAACTCTGCTTTTCTCTAGTTAGGATGCTTTTTATAGTAAAACTGAAAAGTATATTCCAGTCCATACAGTCAGTGTTGGGATTTCTTATTTGGAATGCCCCATAAAAAGTTCGTCTTCAAAGTTTTGTAGGAGTGTGAAGAAACCTGCAGCCTCTCATATATGAAGCTGTTTGTGGCTTTGCACCCAGTAAGCAGTATGAAGATTTGGCAAGCTGGGAGCAAGTGTGCAGGAAGTGGGTAGGAGTAGAAAAACTAAAAAAAACAAAACAAAACAAAACAAAACAAAAAACCAATTAGAATCAGGATGATCCCAGTCAGATAGTTTCTTGCATTATGTTGTATATGGGGCAAAACCACTGCATTCTGTAGAACAGATACTTACAGATGGGAGAACTGCAGGCAGAGTGGGGATATCTGCTTATTGGAAACAGGCATTCCAGCTCCAAGGAAACAATCACTGACTCAGCCGAGCATGGGAGAGGGTCAGGAGCCTGGAAAGCTCCTTCAGCTGCTGTTACAATGGCTGCTTGCAGTTTGTCACATGTACAGGTGTGCAAGGCATCACTGGACTACTGCATGCCACACACTACTGCAAGGCTTCAGAGCAGAAGGAGCATTCCCTTACTAAACTGATAATTCTCAACTACAGATTGGTATTAAAATTGCAGCCATTCTACACTAACATACTTTTAAGGTGATTGCCCTGTCTTTCTAAAGGACAAAAGGCTCCCCTGGGACCATACCTGCTTGTGACACTGCAGTGAGGTAGGAAGTGTGGGGCCCCCAGCCCTGGCCCCAGCCACTCTGACAGAGACATCTGAGCTGAAAGGTGAGGAGCTTTCCCTGCATCCTTTCAGTTGATGGGTTTATCTGTGGTTTTTTGTTTCCCAGCTGTTGGCTACACTCTGGATTAGAGGTAACTTTTAGCTATATGTCTAGAGCAATGTGAAATCTAATGCTCACATTGTGTGAAATATAGTGATGATGCTACCAATTATCAATATACACAGTCTGAGTCATTGCCTCTATATAGAAATGATAGGATTTGGTTCATAATAAATAAGACAGAGAAACCTCTTTATCCCCTGACATCTAATATCAACAGATCCTATGCATTTGCAGGAAAAAAGATACCTTCCAGGGTAAGAAAGATACCTTCTTCTCATTTCCCTGTAATTAGCTACTTTACCCCTTACTGAGATGACATACTATCTACCTTGTCAATCTATGCTATTGACTCCTCAACCATTTTTATTTTTTCTGCCTTTTCTGATGTTTTTTGTTTCCTTTTTCACCTTTCCTCTCTCCCCACTCTTCACTGTCAAGCTATTTAGCCAGAAATCTGTGAAGTTAACAGCTCCATCCCTGCCACCTTTCACTGTTGCTTTTCCGGCTCGTGTGTCCCAGTTTTGGTGTACACCTTACATTGAGCTGGAGGTGAGGGGGAACACTAAGTTCAGAGGAAGCAGTTGGGAGGTAGATGAATTTGCAGCCATTAGCTTGGGAAACCAGACGTGGGCGACGTGCATTCTCAACACACATCACTGCTGGCAATCAGACAACAGAAAAGCACCTATTGTTTTCCATTCATGCTCTAGCTCTCCCAATGATTTTTGCTCACTGTTTTTTCTGCCTCAAATTATACAACTCACAGGAAGTCTCCTTGTATAAGAGATTATTGAGAAAATAACTGTTTACACATATCAGCTGCAGGCTGAAAGTTGTTACACACTGGAAGAAGCCAGCTGCATCTTCGTATTATACCCTGCTGGTTAAATTATGTCAAGATGCTGGGAAAGTGGGTCTACTGATATCCCCATTGTTTGCTGTTTTAGCATTACTGGAATATATCTTGTGGACAGAGGATTTGTCCTGAAGTTTTATAGAAGTAGCATTATTATTTAAATACAAAGTCACACTCAAAGCAACATGCAAGCACAGCCCATATGAAGAGCTGATGGCACTATTTTTCTATACTAAGGCAAAAAGACCAAAAAAATGAATGGCAAATGATTTTGGTGTGGTCTTTGTAAGGCAATTAAAAAGAAATAAAAACCCAGAAGTCATGCCTGAGGAAGAGCATCATGTCCATTCCCTCTTTGAAGGACTCTACTACTTACCTTGAAATCTCAAACTGTGAACCACTGAAAATGTAAAAGCATAATACCAGGAAAATAAAATTTTATAGCCAGAAGTAATACTTATCATCTCTGAATGACATCACATTTGGACATGACATTACAACTCGGCAAAACTGCTTAGTCAGTTCTCATCAAACAGACTGAGAAATTCAAATGACCTGCAAATTTAAGAAGTCATTTTAGCCCCACTTCAACAGAAGTGTCAGGACAGACACTTCTTAAACAGAAGAATTTGATTTTAAAATGCAATGTTTCCACATTTTTACTGAGACAGAAGTTTTCTTTTTTTTTTCCCCCAGATTTGGCAGACCTGGCTTCTGCCTAAGTGCCTGAGGTCACCCTGGAGACAGGAGGTTAGGGCAGTTGCCCAAACCACAGGACACTAGCTTGGTTTCTACCAAGCTTTGTCTACCAGACAGGTAGGCAGGAGCTTGCTGTCCAGGTCAAACTCAATCTGAGCTAGCAAGTGTACATTTCAAATCCCAGAAAGTGATGTTCATTTTGCTCCTTTGCACAGGAGGTCTGCCTTAGTGTAGTTCTAAAATGGCCTGACAAGGATGGCTTTTCAAATCTAAAGTGTACCTTCTGAATTTTTTATTCTGTGAGGGGAAAAAATGGCCCACTTGGGGAAAGACAAAAACCACATGTGTGTTATTATGGCTTTGGCCTCTTCTCCTACCATAATGCATGACTGAATGGCATGAGAGACAACATCCCAGGTCAGACTGACAGACTACATGCTTTTAAAGCTGAGAGACCTAAATAAAGGGTTTGAGGGTTTTTCATGGGGGGGGGGGTGGAAAGGCATAATACAACAAAATAAAAATATAGTCACTTCTTTATAACTTCTAGAAATTGATGTATTAACAAGGTGGGGAGGAAAAACATATTATCCTTAAGAGTATGGAATAGTATAGTCTTGAAAGCACAAAAAAAATGCCCTTGTAGGCCCAGCAGAAACAGCATAAACACAGGTTACCTTTATGTTTTTTCCATGCATGTCTGTCCAAGAGGTCCCCAGCACCCTGGGCAGATGCTCTCCTTCAAGCAACACAAAAGACACTGAAAGTCAGACCCAGGTGGCTCAGTGGGCTGCCATGGCCATAATGTGCTGAACATGCTCAGCCTGGGGCATCTCAGTGCCGTTTACTGAAGCATCTTGAAGGTCACTGGCTAAGCTTACAAATGTATCTAGAGTTTTTTATGCTTAACTTCCCAACTAGATCAGCACCAGTTGCTTCTATGTTGTGTATCACCCCAGTGAAAGCACCACCAAGGAGGCCCCAAGCTTTTTGCATGAGTGATCTCACCATGTTGGGGAGCCTTGGCTGGGAGTTCTGGCTGCCCTCAATTTAGCCAGGGCTGCTGACAGAGAGGACTGCTGCTCACACACCAGTGTGATTCTTCCTGGGATTTATCCTCTGGGGACCATGGGCAGAGGTCTTTGGTGACTGCCTGGGAGGAAGCAACTGTCCAGTGTATGCTTCTGCTTTGCAATGAGGTTGCAGAAGAACTGTAATTTTGGTGGTGGATGTCCCCTGAACATCCGTGGGTGCATTTGCCTTAGATGGCAGCCATCACAGCAGCCCTGGTTATAAACCTATTTGCAAAATAGGATTTGGCCCTGCTGAGGCACAGATACTAAAGCTGAAGATGATCTCAGCTAAGGCTTCACAGAAAGAAGGGCAGCCTTAATCTCCCTCAGGAACACAGCCGGAGTCATGCAGTTGGAAATAGCAGTGGGGATGCAGTAAACAAGCACAGCATTAGATGTCCTGCCTCTACGTGCCAGCTCTACCTACCCAGCAGAAGGGGCATCTCAGGCCCTTGACATCCACCCGCAGGAGCCCTAGGGACTCAACTTTCCTTCCAAGCACTAGTTTACTCTCTGGAAACACATCTTCATAAAGACTGAGCAAGGGCTGGATCACTACTGCAAAGAAGAGTGCTCTGCACTGCTGCCATGTTTTTGATGCATGCTCAATGTGTTTCCATGCAGAACATGACCTCCAGTACCAATTAGTGAAAAGCATTGTAGTAGCATGTAGTCCATACAAGCACTTAGTAAGCTGGGAAAGCTGAAATAATCCACAGCAATCAGCCACCCTCCCAGGGAGAAGAATACATTGTCCTGAATCTGAGCAGGAGTCCAGATGAGGTCTTAGAGGTCAGCACGTTCTCACAGATTACTTACTGAAATAACCATTATAACTTGTTTTTGTTGTTTTAGCATAGCAGCCAAGTATCTTAAAAGAAGGTGACAGGTTTTTTTGGGGGGGTTGTGCAAAGTAGATTTGGTTTTAATGCTTTAAGTTGCATTATGTAGCACCAAAGGAATAGGATTATTACTAGCTCAGATGGAGGTTTGTTACTGGCTGGACTTTTGCATGGGCTGTGTCAGACTAGACTTCCTCAGCCTGTTCTGCCAGTGTGCTATGCTCATGAGAGGTTGGTGCAGATCTGCTACTAGCCATGAACAAGTCAGCATCAACCTGAAGCAAAGCCAGGCTGAGGTGCTGGGGTTGCTTGTGTGACTTGGACAGGGAACCACTGTTTCCACATCAAGGTGCTACATGCATCAGCAAAAGAAAGAAGAAAGCAGCTGTACTAGGAAGAAAAAAAGAAGTCAACTTACACAGCTCAAACCCAATAATCATGTACAGTCAAAGAGGCACTAGCACTTGGGCAGTCTCCATCTTGAATCATGGTATCACAGAATGGTTAAGGTTGGAAGAGACCTTCAGAGTTCATCTAGTTAAACCCCATGGGCAGGGACACCTTCCACTAGACCAGGTTGCTCAAAGCTCCATCCAGCCTGGCCTTGAACACTTCCAGGGAAGGGGCATTCGCATCCTTTCTGGGCAATCTGTTCCAAGGTCTCATCATCCTCATCATAAAACTTTTCTTCCTTGTGTGAAACCTAAATCAAACCTCTTCCCATTTAAAACTGTTGCCTCTTCTCCAGTCACTTCAGGGTCTAGTAAATAAAGTCTCTCCATCTTGCTTACAAGTTCACTTTATTTTTGAAATACCACAATAAGGTCTAGCCAGATCATTCTTTTTTCTGGACTGAATAACCCAACTTCCTCATCCTTTCTTTGTAGCAGAGGTGTTACAGCCTTCTCATAGTTTTCATGGCTCTCCTCTGAACCTACTCCAACAGCTTCATGTCTTTCTTGTGCTGGGGACTCTGGATTTAGACATAGTACACCAGAGCAGAGTAGAGATGCAGAAACACCTCCATCCTTCTTTTGATGCAGCCTGGGATACAATTGGCTTCATGGACCGCAAGAGCACATTGTCAGCTCATGGTCAGTTTTTCATCCAACAGGATTCCTAAGTCCTCCTCCTGAGCTCTCAATCCATTCATCCCTCAGTCTGCACTGGTACTGGGAGTTGCCTTGACCAAGGTGCAGAACCTTACACTTGACCTTGTTGAACATCACGAATTTCACGTGTCTACTTCTCAAGCCTGTCAAGGTCCCTCTGGACTTGATAACATGGATGTGAATAGAGAGTTGGTTCTATGTTTCTATTTGCACCAAGGAGGTTTTAAACCCCAGGCTCTCACAAGAGAAATGTTCATGGTTCTCAAAACCATCCCTGCGAACCTGGCAATCTAATGGAGATGAGCTTGAACTTGTGTCATCTCTCCTCTGCTCAGCATGCAGCTTTCTGTTGAGGCTGCTGGCCAGTGTTGACAGATTGTGACATGACATGCAAATGCTCTGTTGGGGTTTATATTGACCCATCATTTAAATTATCCCACAGTAACAAGTAAGTCACTGAAATCCCTGGCTATCTTTTGAAAGGGTTAAAGCACTGATTAATGATAGATGGGAGGTGTCACCTGGCACTGCCACTGCCCCCATGTTCCCCACAGGTCACAAGACATTTCACATCCATGCTCCTCACAGCTGCTCTTTAATATCTGTTCACCATTAAGTTACATTAAGTAACCCTGGGACTGCTGCAGTGCAAGTTACACTATCCAGAAATGGAGCCTGATACTGAAATTGTTCTTGGTTCTCATTACTTAGGTTTTGACACTAGCTCAGACAATTAAAGGTAACAGAAAAGAAGCATGTTTGAAGTTAATTTAATAATGCCAGTTCCTTTTCTAATTCTTTCTGTTATTCCATTGTTTGTTGTTTTTCTTTAATGCATGCACAGTTCTCTTGTTTGGGAGGCATTAGTTCATGAGCAGAAATGCTAAATTTCATCAGTCATGCTGAGAAGTTTTTTTATTTAATTCCTTTACTGTTTCTTGCCATCAAAAACCTCTTGCTGTGCTATTATGTGAAACTACAGAAAAAATGTGCATCTTTCTGCTGCCTTTTTTTGGTGTGTATGTCTCACTGCCTAAAAACATCTTTGTAGCAACTAAGTCCCTACTTGGAGGTAAACACTGTACAACAGTTTCAGAACAGTGTAAAAAACCTTTCTGAGCTCAGTTCCTAGAACAACTGTTGTTACACACACGTTAGTTCACCTTTTGTAAGTTGTGACTTCCCTAAATCTAAAGGCTTTTCCTTTAATATAGATCGTGTACTGTGTGTACATACGTGTACGTATATATACAGCTGTCTAAATATGTTCTGTGATATACCCATGTACACTGAATACAAGTATACTACAGCTCAGATATTTCCCACATGACATGATAACTTTGTTCAGACCCTGAACAGAAAAAAAGTCCACATGCACCATTTGCTCTGTATCCCATTAGTTAAGTACACAAAAAGTCTTCCTACTGCTCTAAGACATTATTTGTCCTTGAACCATTAATTCCTCTACCTATGAAAAAACTACATACAACCTACATTGTCTTCAGATTATGAGAAATCAGAGGGAAAAGTTTACCACAAAGCAACAATGGGCATAGGAATGGACCCGAGACTTTGGGTGGAAAGTGGGAAGGAAAGAAGACATACTTTCAGACTTGCACCCCTTGTTTTTAAAAGTTGGAGTTTAAAATGGACAAGAGGGCTTCTAAGGGGTTTTCCTGGCCACAGATGTCACCAACATCATTGACCATGGCTGGAGAAAGTTTTGATGTCACAGAGGGCCCAGAATCTCCTCTGCCAAGGGTGTACCACTGTGCCACCATCACTGGTGACCTACAGGTCACAGAGACCAGACACCAGCTCTGTCTGTAATATCCCTTGGGAAGGCTGAGGTAGCACCATAAATATGCGAAAGGATGGCACTTCAAATAGGAATGATATGACATTTCTCCAGCAGTTTTGTTTTGTTTTGTTTTTTACATCTCCGGTTAGCCATTCTTTTATGAATTTGAACAGGATCCTGAGAGTGGAAGCAGTGGATAGGGAAGAGCTAAGATGGTCAAAAGTCATAGCAAGTCCTTGCAGTACCTGCTGGAATAGCCCTTCCATGTCAGTTTATTACCTATACTTGACCACCTCTCTGCACGTCAGTCATAAAATGATACATGAGGCTCAGCAGGAAACGCAAATCTGTGCTCAAGAAAATTTTGCATGCTAGATGGACTAAGGTGCAGGTGCATGCAGGTGAGGAATGGTTTTGGTTTTTTTTTCCTTTTTAAAAGTACAAACAAGTCCTAGGTATGGAGGGGGAGGGGATTTTTTTTCCCTTTAATTAAGAAAAGCATTTTGGAGGTAAATCTGATGAAGACGCTGACCTTCACTTTTTAAAAAGTTTCACTTTCAGTGAGAACTATCCTTCTTTAAGCACCACCTCCATTAAATTACACCCCAAACATAATCAACCACAGATGTGCTGTATTTGCAAAGTATAAAAACAGTCATACCACTTGAGGTGCAGCAGTGTATCTGCATGAAGTAACTCCAAGCCAGGAAAATGCTCGTCATAAAAGGAAGCCATTAGAGAGTTCAGTGGAGATGAGAAGGGTAATACAGATAGCATTGCAGGGAGGGTTAAAAGAATGCTAGGATGATTCCTACAGTTTCTCATGCAAGTATTAGGGGGCATGTTACACAAACCACAGCTCTCTGAAAACTACTGAAATAAAATTACGGCACTTTCCACAAGAGGGAAAGGTAAAATGCAATGTTTTAATTTTCGGAAGGGTCAATATGACTTTAATTTATTATTTATTTATTTAGAGGGACCTTTTATTTATTTAGAGGCTCATCCTGGGACTTGGCAGTATGTTTGCTTTTGTTATAACTGTGAGGTATTTTTTAACAGAGCAGAAAAAACTGTGCAGTGACCTTGCCTTGTATAAGGACTGCATTTGCAGAAGCTTAGGAAAGTATTTTTGTCCTTGGAAAGGTGCATGCATATTTTAGCTAGTATTTCCAATATTAGAACTCATCTTTTCCTGTAAAAGTTATTTGAAGTAATAGAAAGCAGATACAGTATCTTACAGTCAAGCTCTATTTCCATAGAGAAGCAGCAGCTGGCAGCACACTGCCTGAGACCCCCAGAGATCCCAGACTTCTTTCCTCCCTGTTAAAGGTTTCCTGTTCATCATGCCAGAGGACTATTTATGTATTCCCTGTTTCTTTTTAACAATTAAGTGACAGTGAACCTCTTGGGGACATTTTGTGACTTAAATAACTTGCTTTAGGGCCCTAAGATAAAAAGATTCCATGGTAGTCCAGTGATAAATACAGCAAAGATTGCAATTAAATTAAAGTGCTCCAGTTATTTAGGAAAAGATGAAATATAAACCAGAAGCTGCCAGATGTTCTTTCTACTTCTTTTGAAATATTCCTGTCAATAACTTATCAGGATTCTGTGGTGGTCTTCTGATTTCTTCATCTTTCAGTTTCTTCTTGCATCCCCTGTTGGAAAGAAATGTGGACAAGCAGTACTTACCTTACCAGCTGTGTGAATAATTTTCTTCAGACTTGGCCTTGTACAATAGATACTGACACATACAAACAAACAAACAAACAAAAAACCACCCAAACAAAAAAGCAAACAAAACAACAACAACCAAAACAAGCAAACAAACGAAAAAACACCAAAAAACCCAGACAAAACCAAGCAAACAAAAATAAAAACAAACAAAAGCCACAAAACAGAAACAAATAAACAAAAAAACCCATCTACTGATATTTACTTTAGGAGAAACATCACTATTATCTTGTTACTCAGCACAAAACATGTGGGAGGAAGTATTTACACCCTCTTCTTTAAAATGCAGTCCAGTCATGGAAAAGAGTGTGCACCACAGGGACAGAAGGAAGAATTTATCACTTCCAAGTTGGAAGCATTAAAATAATTTGACATCTTCGCAGTCAGTGTCACAGATACTCTTCTAAATGTATTTTTCTGAATAAGATGTATAGAATTGTAACTCAGAAGACTGGCAGTACAGGTCATCATGCAGGGCTAAGCTGTGCCCCCATATCCAGTGCTGTACAATGTTCATGATACACTGCCTGGCACCAGCGTAGGGGCAAGGAGCTGCTTTTGTCTTGTGGTAAATCTGACATTTAGCATGTTCACCATTATACTTGCTGGTGCACAGCTGAAAAATAAACCAGACAGTGTTGAGAGCAGAAGTTGCACACCCAGCACAAACAGGTTAGGTAGCCTGCCTGGCTAACAGCTGCTGTGGGGTGGCTGCCTGTGTGTGTGGTCCCTTTGGAGATGATGATGTCTGAGCTCTGTAGTGACCCCCACCAAAGCCAACCCTAACAAGTGCTGGCTTACATTAAAAAATGGTCGGTTGGTTAGTTATTATCCCTGCAAAATATGCCTTTGAAGAGAAGCAAAGGCACATAGTCAGGAGACAGCCATGCTGCACTTCAAGAGGTCTTGCTAGTCAGCTCAGAGGTTACAGATAATAGCCCAGAGGATGGAAGTAGACTGCTAGGGCACATGCAAATCTTTGATTATAAATCAATCCCTGCCTATTAATGATAGTTTCATATATTTTTATGAGGCTCTTGGATTTCTTTGGGATGTCCTAAATATTTGTGGCAGGCCCAAGGATCCAGCAGTGCCTGGGGGGAAGGTGCTGACAGTCTAAGGGTGCAAGGATGTGAGGATATGTATAGGGTCAAGAGCTGCCTTAGGAAGGCTCTTTGTACCCCAGAAGCTGTTCTTCCAAGCTTGGAAACAAAGATATTAATAGTAGGGGGTTTTCCTCTTTAGTTAATGTAGCTAAACAATAAGTTGATGAGACCTGCTGCTTAAAAACACTTCATGATTATCCATGTCACCATATTACTTCCCAGCGTTCATACTTCCATCTTGTAGTAAAGAAAGCTTTTAAAGCAGCAGCACCAGGACCCTGTATATCCCAGGTTTCACATGGAGTGTCAGGTTAGTGTAGTGGTTCTTTGGAAGCTGGGGGCCGCAGGCATGGCTCCTGTGAGAAGCTGCTGGAAGCCTCTCCAAGGCCGATCACTGTGGAGAAGCTGGAAGAGCCTCTGCGAGTAACATACTCGACAAGAGGGAAACAAAACTGAATAAAAAGGCCTTCAGGGCAGAGGGGAGGAGGAGGTGAGAACAATGCTTAAGCACTGATACCAAGGTCGGTGAGGAAGGAGGTGCCCAAGCAGAGATTTCCTCTGCAGCCCGTGGTGAGGTGGCAGCTGTGAACACGCAGCCCCTGAGGGAGCAGGTGCAGCAGGCACTGATCAGCAGCCCGTGAAACATCATGGTGGGCAGGCTTGGAGCTCCTGCCAGGCAGGATCATAGTTGGGCAGACGTGGAGCCACAGCTTGTGAAGCACCACAGAGGGATAGACATGGATCTGCAGCCCTGTAGGACCCCGTGCCAGAGGAGGTGACTGCTCCCGCCGCAGCCGTGACTCTGTGTGCAGCCCGGGCGGGAGCAGTTCCTGAGGGACTGCACCTGTGGGAGGGACTCATGGCCCAGGGGTTCCTGAAGGACTCTCTGCCATGGGAGGGACCCCGCCTTGGAGCAGGGGAAGAAAGAATGTGAGGAGTCCTCCCCCTGAGGAGGAAGAAGCGGCAGAAACAGCATGTGGGGAACTGACCCTAAACCCCCCGTGCCCCTAAACCCCCCCTGCCCCTGCCCTGTGCCCTGAGGGGGAGGCGGCAGGGAAGGGATCCGGGGCCGGGGAGCAGGGAGGGGTCGGGGGGAAGATATTAAAATCTGTCCATGTTTTCTCTTCTTTATGATAAAGTTGCTGGGTTTTTTTCTCCCCAGTTTGAGTCTGTCTCATTTTACCCATTACCATAACTGGGCAGTGATAACCTCCCTGTCCGTGTCCCAGTCAATGAGCTCTTGTGTGGATTTTCTCCTTCCTGCCCCATAGTGGGGGTGGGGGTGAGCGAGCAGTGGCCCGGTTGGTACCACCGGCTGGAGATAGGGAAACCCTTCCATCACTACAAATCACCTCTAGTCTGCCAACTCCTATCACCTACATACTCACTTCATAAAATGAATCAAGGTCATAATTTGCAAGGCTCTCAGGGGCTTAAGACACAGTTTAGTACTTGAGGCCCAGCAAATCTCTTTACGGCAGCCCTTGCCAGCCGCAGTTCAGGTACTAAACACCCACGGACACTTAAATTTCTGTCTTCAAAGGGACTGAGAAGAAACTCTCCTGAAAACAGCACCCAAACTTTGGATTTCCTTCCTAGGAGTACTTGCTTGTGTCCCAGTTTACTGCCATCTCATCAAAGTGAATCACAAGCTCCTGCAGTAAGGCCAAATGATACTCAGAAAAATCCACATAGAGATCCACACAGGTCTTACTAATGGAGAACACATTAAAAGTCCCTCAGCATCCCCATGGACTCCTCCTTCACAATTCCAAGGGGTATGTTGCCACAAATGGACACCTTGAAATGGGGCAGGATGAACCAGGTGAGGATAATTTTCCCTTGGCCTTTATTCAGCACTTGTAGTGTCATATTTTAAAAGCAGTCATAGTTCTCCCATGTATTGATTTTTTTTCATGCAACGGATTTATTTACTGTTATGTCAATTTCCAAACTTTTACCCATTAACAAACTTGCTCTAGAAGGGGGCGGCTGAAGGTGACCTTCCACCTGTTACTGCTATTTCCTTTTCTTACTGCCTTTTAGCTCATTACAATCAATTTCATTAGTACCTACTAATGCAATATACAGGTTCTAAATAGGTCATTCTGAATTTAGTTACTGCCCTCCTTTTGTATAAACCCAACCTTGTTACACATCTGCGGCTATACTGAGCTGCACTCACCAGAGGAGGACCACTGTAGAACCTAAACCTTCCACCCAAGCTCATCATCAGTGTAAGGAAGGTGAGGTCAGTCTCACCCAGGTGAGACTGACCTCACAACAAGCTACAGCCCCTGTCACCAAGGCCTTACAGCTGACATAAACAGCAAACAAAAAAGAAGGTGAGCTTCATTGCATGAATGTGAAAATAAGACGCTAAAAGGGATGCATCCATGCCAAGCTTGTGGTCGAGGATAGAGAGAACACCAGGCCTAATATGGCACTGTATTAGTTTTACTACTGAGTTATCAGCACCATTTTTTAACACAGATTTTGATTTCCTTGCCAGACCTCCAGCCAGCAGCTTGGCATTTGAAACTTGTTTGCTTTCCCTATGCGAAATGATTACAAATCTTTCTATTGAAGCTTTTCCAGGCCCCCCTCAGAAATTTGACAGATTAATGGTTTAACGTCCTGCTCTGCCTGTGGCATACAACCAAATATCTCCAGCAATACTGGTGCTTATGCCTCCATTGTATAGAGCTTGGTCAGGACTGAAAATCATAAAGCAGGTAGTCTCGAAGTACCTGTAGTAGAAGACAGTCGGGGAGACAACAGCCCTGGTGGGGTAGGCTGATTCAGATCAGGTATTCAAGGGACAGACAACTTTGCAGAATTCAGCTTTCCAAGATGTCTCTTAAGCCTGTGGCCTTTGAAGTTTTTTTGATTGTGCACCCCTACTAGTAAAACTTTTCTGAGAATACACACCCAATATATATGAATATTTATTTACTTACAAACAATATACATATACTAATGTACCAATAGGTACATGCTCTAGAAGGGGGCATAAACAATGTATATTGTTTGTAAGTAAATAAATATTAGTTAGGTAAAACATACACAAAATAGAAATTAAAAATTATGTGAAGATTAAATAAATGCTATTTTTATAATACGATTTAATCTTGTTTATTAATGGTACTAGAATATTTTCTTTCTGCACCCCAATGGGTTGCCTTTGTTTCCAGACTTCAGAGACCACCATAAAAAGCTACCAGACTCACACAGGGAGAGGCTCCACACAGTAAGCTGTTGAAAGCTGGTTAGAAGAGGAAAGGGACAAAAATAGTACTGTGCAATGAATATCATTTTCATGTACTGCATGGCTCTGGGTGTTCTAGGGAAGGAAGGGAGGAGCACAGCCCCTGATACAGGAACTTCATTAACTGCTTTTCTTAGGGCTTATTGTCTGCAGACGTTACTGACACCTTCATGTGCAAACCCAGACAGCTGCAATCAGTTTTCCAAGAGTTACAGCTGGAAGAATTCTGCAGGCTCAGGCAGGATGAGCAGAGGGCTTCTCCTGGTCCTGGTTTTACAAAAAGGAATACAGTGGGTAAAAAAATTCTTAGGAATTTAAGCAGCCACTGTGTAGGGTGACACAGTCCAGATCCTGCGAGACTCCTGTCAGGTCCTTGCTATCTGGCAGAAGGACTCAGGAATGATGGGTTTGGGGTCCTCAGTGCAAAAGGCAGAGCTGCAGACATGACAGGATGAAGTAAAACAGCAGATCAGCTCCTTATCATGAGTCCAGCCTAGGACCATATTTCAGTCAGACATTAACCAGCAGTAAGTGCTTAAGGCAAGAGCATGAAACACAAGCACGAGGTACGTCTTTCTCTAGCACGAACTCTAGAAGTCAACAGTTTAGGGGCTTAGGTGCATGCAGACCATGCAGTGTCTCCTCAAACTGTCATTTTAACTTGCTTAATACCTTTCTGGGCCCACTAGTACTTTTATCCACCTCAGTCCCATGACAAGTTTGCAATTAACAGTTCAAACTGCAGGCAAAGTAGCACAGGTAGCACTGACAGCCAGCAGCAGCGCTTAAAACAGCTTCCTGGCTGGTTCCTAGTGATGGTGTAGCTTCATCAACAGCTTTACCATTCCTCCCTCTAGCCTCTCCAGGGGCTCCAGTTCCCTTGATATGAGTGTCAGCTAGACAGTTCTGCTCTTCAACACATTACATAGCAGAGGCATATGTTTTCCAACTCTCATTTCTTCTGAAATCTATAATAGCTTTTTCATACAGAATCGTTTTTTTAATAAAAATATCTTTCAGTAACCTAGTGCTCCGATTCAATGTAGTCCAATCATTCTGAATCCTCTAAACATGTAAGTTCATTCATTTATTTTGAGGTAATACTTTTTGTTTACAGATAGTTGATGTTAAATAGAAAAGAAAAATAAATTGGCAGTCCTTTTTGGAGTTCTTGGCTTGATTGCTTGTTTGTTTTCTTATTACCCCATTGTTAAGTTAATTTTTAAATGGTGATAAAGAGCCATACCTGCTAGTAGTATGCAGGGCTACTCTTGTTTCACATTGCAGTGGCCCTATTCAGATGCTTTCTTGGTAAAAGTGAAACAACACACCTTGGACACATTTCAACTATTTTCATAGATTAGTTGGTTTCTGTGCCTGGTCTAAACCCAAGATTACTGCTATTTGTACCTAAGAACAGAGTGGAAAACTTCAGCCTGAAAAGCAAAACCTTTAGTTTCTATGAGATCACATCTTTCTTGAATTTTAAGAAATGCTTCAGGAATGATTTTACCATGTAAGGTTTTATTCCATTAAACAAGAAAATAATCAATAATTCTCTGTAATACTTCTTTAGGAAAATGCACTCCTCAGAAGGGAATCCACAAGTGGAACATCCTCTATGTTGCAGAGTTACAGAGAAAATAGTAGTACTGACCCCAGATATGCATCAGCTTCTTTCTGTTTTACTTTGAGCCCTTAACACCGTGGCACACACGTTACAGGAGAGAATGTAAGCAGATTTCCTCTCAAGACACCACACTTAAAACAGCTGGTACCTGATAGTCATTATTATGTCCTCTAAGGGTGATCACACCTAGTGCTGTGTTCTATCCTACACCTGCCACAGGTGGCTGAAGGCAACTCTGTTCCATAGAAGCCACGCAGACAGAGATGTGTGCCCAAGCCTTTGCAACATGTCACACATCAATCTTTGCTCTGTTGCTACTCTCAGAAGAACCTCCTATGCATATTAATGGCAGGGGTTTTCCTTTACAGGAAAGCTTTCGCAAGCTGAAGAAATCATATGTTTTGTCACGTGGTTCTCAGTATTATTCCCTGCAACAATATCTTACAAACACTTCTACTGAAAAATGCAAACAGATGTGCAAGGAATCATGAAGAAAAGATGATGTAAATTTAAAAAAGGACAAGTCCAGCACTATTTTGACTTCTTCTGCAACAAATATTGAACCATTTTTTTCTTCAAACTCTGTTATTTTAAATCTGTTTATGAAGAATGGTGATCCCAAGGACTCATAAGCACTCATCACTGTTAATTAGATGAAGAATCACATGAAAAGTAAGCAAAGTGAACCATAGAATTTCTTTAACCACTAATCTCTTCCAGTTTTTGCATGGCATCAACTCAGTTCATCATTTATTGGGATCTCCTTGTGTCCTCTGCCCAGCTTGCAATGATCAAGGCTTTATTTGCACAGCTGTTGAACAACCTGAGTTCCCACTACCACTTTCTGAGTGCTTCATTTTTCCAGTTCAGGGATGTATAAAGTCAAACACGCAAAATAAGTAGATGCATTTGAAATTAATAGACTTAAGTAACTTACTAGAACTTGGCACATGCTGGTGCTAGCAAGATAAGAGACTCTACATTGTGGGTATTTCAGTAAATTATAAATGTAAATGGTATTTTCAGGAGGTGGATTGTTGCCTTTCATGGCCTCAACTCTTTTTGTGTTGCATTAAATCAGCAGTTCTGATTGCAGCCATGAGAGAGATGGCCAGGAGGAGAGCTGGGACTGCCAGTTCCCATATTTGCTTCTAGAATTAAGATGCTGCAGTACCTATACACACATTGCTCATGAGCACATTTCTTGGCCATACTCTCCCTGCTGAACTGCCACAGCTACTAAGGTGCCATTTATACTTGCTCTTAATTGCTCTCTGATCAGCTGGCAGAGGAGGAGCCCCACAGCAAGCACTGGCAGGGACTCATGGGTGGCAGTTCTGCTGCCACTCAGGATCTTCCTGATCAGGAAGGTCAGGTGCCAGCGCTTGCTTCCATCCACAACTCCCACAAATAAAACAAACACCCTCCTTCCCCAAAACACAGAAACAAACAAAAGCACCAGCTGAGCAGCTTAGTTCACCAACCCCGTCTGCTGAGTTGGTGGCAAGCAGGAGGCACCCGGACCATCCACCAAGTCATTCCAGTCACTACTGCTGTCTGACCACCAGTCTGTATCAGCAGGTGGGCTGGGAGATAAATTCTCTTCACAGCCCTCTCTCATCCTGATACAGAGCAGAGCAGCTGAGGGTCTCCCTGAACAACATCAACTATGCAGAGACACACATACATTCTTTGGGGCTCGCCATACCATCAGCAGTATCTACCTGTCTCAGAGCAAAAGGGACACCTGCCCTTTCACTAGTTATGGTTTGTAAAACTAAGGAACTTTGGAAAGGGAAAAGACGACAGAGAAAAAACACCTACGTGTTCTGTGTTTGTTGCATTTGTTTGCATTACTATTCTTCTGAGGATTTTATGGGTACCAGTTCAGTTGTGACCAGGGAAATGAGCTGCAACATGACCCGAAGAGATTAGAGCTGAGTGGGCTGCTGGCAGTGTGAAGATACTTGGTATTAACAAATGTATAGACACATAAACCAGAGAGCTGCTTTAAACATCATCATGGTAGGTGGGAGAGACAGGCAACATAACCAAGCAGCTACACTGTCAGAAGAAATTTAAGTTAGTCTTTAATCCTTTATGCTGTCCCACAAATGTTACTCCTTCTTACCAAGTCACAACTGTGCTGCTGGGAGATGGGGTGAGATGTAAAAAATACGTTTTGGGAACTGGTCTTAAAATAATATGGAAATCCAGTGAATTCAAGATAAAAGGCTGTCTAATAAATGCATCCTTCTGGAGTTTTCTTGTAAAACTGGTGTGTCAGTTCTAATTAATATCTGACTTTAATCTCTTTTGAAACCAGTATTCCTTCAAAATGAAACAAGCATTTTTTCCTCATAAGCTTTTGGCCAAGATTAGCATCACACTTGTTTTACATCAGTCATACACTTCACTGGGGAAACATGTTCTGCTGTTGCTTAGAGAGAACGGGGGGCATCAAATAAATCTTTGCTATTCAAATGTCTCCATGCTCAAGTAATTTAAATTTTAGTAAATGCAGGCATTTAAAACATACTGTGGCAGTGAGGCTGTGACATTGAGGAAATGAAGCAGAAAATTCAGCTTGAAGTATACACTCTGGCTGTTTCTCTTGTTAACAAAAGGAAAACACGGGGCCATGTCCAGGCACACTGCAAGTCCTCATACCCAGCCTTTCCACTCACACCAATTCATTTTTCTACATTAGTATTATTTAGTGGCTCAGTAATACGTTTTCATTTGGTTTCCTAAGATAATTTTTTATGTTATGGCTTATTCCCTCCTCTTACTCATCCAGCCTGGAGCCAGATCATGCCCTAAGGTAGCATGATCTTTCCCAGCAAAGAAGAGTTAGAAACTTGTATTTTGTGGATCTCACACTTCTCAGCTACTTTGCTTGCTGGAAACATTACCAAGTCTTGGATCGACAAAAGTAAGGACATGCCCTGGTCTGGGTTATGTCATGGCAAAGCACCCTGCAGCTGCTGGCTTCCCAAGGAGGTGGCTTCTTCACGGAAAGAAGGGCAGGAGAGTGGCCACATAGATTTTTCGGGTTTCAGAGATGTGTGCTGTTGTATTTCACATACACCAAGCCTCTAAATGATATTGTCCCTTTTTTCCTCTCCAACATGTTTTCAGCCAGTTTAGTTGCATCTAATTTTTGCAACAAAAATATACTTTCTAGCAGTGTTCAGATAAGATTAATTTTTATGCTGAAATTATGATATCTGAATATGGACTTTTGTAGGTGTTGATCCATTTTCCTGCTAACTAACTAGCACTGTCACTAGCAAAACTGACAATACTGTATATGATCTAAAACCAAAACCTTTAAGCCTGTGTACCTGCTTTTGAATTAATACTTGAAACCATTGGCAGATTTTGATACCTACCCCTGGAGTTTTGCAGTGGATGAAGCCCTGCAGCTTCCTTCAGTGCTAACTCATGGTATGGTGATACAACGCCAAGGATGCCAACTGTACTGGAAAGCACTGCTGAGACTGTGTTATCTGGGTGCAGTGAAGGTTGCTTAGTGACCTGTCACCAAAACAAATGTGGTCACTTGCATATTTAAAGAGCAGTTTCTCCTGAGGTGTCCAGTGTTTTGTAGGGACACCTGTTACTTGCATGCTTGAAATTTATGCCCTGAAATGTTCAATGTCATATTAGCTGGTTAACACTTTTTATAAGGAAGTTGCGCAATGTGCGTGCAGTCCTCTCTGACTCATCTCACACCAGCATTACCTAAATCACCCTTCAAAGTCCACATTGTCAGACTGATCACAGGAGCAAGGCTTAGTAAAGTACTACTGTTTTCCAGACACAGGCAGTTTATATATTTGTTTCCTAAATACACCGTTCCATCACATAGGAATAAGGACATGGGGCAGAATCTGAGGAAGACGGCTTCCCAGCAGTTTGGGCATGAGTTGTCCTGTGATTTCAGATCACATCACATCACAACCTCACACTGGGTTGAGCGCTGAGACCCCTCTCAAGCTTTGAAAGAGTTCTGCCCTATAAACGTCATACCTCCTATTTCATGCCTGGAAGTCAAGTGACAGACTCAAGGTTGTATTGGGAGACTGGAGGTGAGAATCAGCCAGTGCAAGCTCCAGTGGAAGGGTTCAGTTATACTAGCTTTTTTCTTCTCATATTTCTTCTTACACTTAACTCCAAAACAAGCTGAAGTCTCAGTAAATACTGAGTAATAGATTTATGTAATAAAGTTGTAAGTATCTATAACAACAGAGTAAAGGACACCAAAAGGGTGGCAGCTTGAGAGTCACTGATACACATGCTTACATCTCATTTTTCTTGCCTCAGCCTGCCACCCACAAAACCAAAAAAAAAAAAAAGCCCCAAGCCAAAGAAACTCATTAGGTTTATGAAGCCAGACACCTTATTTAGAAAATTCCAAATCCAAAGGTTTTACAGGGAACTTCATCTCTCTTGTTTGCATGCTTGACGCTGGCAGAGATAATGAGTACCTACAGGACTGGGGCTACGAAAACAATTAGTTTCTGGTCCAGCTGTTGAAAGTAAGGAGGTGAGAAGCCTGTCCCTGTGACAGGACTGCCTGGGGATGCCACAGCTTTACCAGCCCTGAGTGAAACAGCAGTCATCACTTCTCCTCATGTTAAAGCCATGCTCATTTCAGAGTGGTGCACAGGGCAGTATGCCTTCGGGAATGTACAGGACCCCGAGGACCAGCCCCATGAACAACACACACTGTTTTCTTTATCCAGAGTCTTGGTGCCAGCTGGGGCTGGAAGAGGCTGGGATGCCAGCACTGCCAACAGCACCTCCACTAGCATCCCTTGTCCTGCATCCACACTCTGTGACCCTGTAACTAGAGGAGGTAATTGTCAGTCTCTCTGCTTGAACAAAGCTCTTATCAATCACAATTTGCTTTTTTTCACTTTGGCACACTTTCAGAGTGTGCCCCATAATGGACACCTCTAAGTCTGGCATCAACTGTTAGAGAGGTTTCCTTCTATTGGTGTTTGTGGAGCTCCCACCATGAATGCTTCACAGGCACAAATTAATTGAGTACTCATTAAAACCATCATATCTGATTGTGGCTGCCTTCATTTCGGAGCTTGAGAAACATTCTCAATGCTGCCTTCAACAAGATGTGCCTCCGTTCAAGTCTTTGATGTCTTAGTTGAATCACGAAGGGGCCAATTTGTTAAGAATACAAAAAGGGTCAGACTTTTCTTTATACTTTTAAAACAAATCTTTAATATTGACTTCAGTTACATCTGTCAAGACAGTTTCTGATGTCAGGTACCCAGTGTTAAGCACCTGGTAACTGTCAAATGCCCAGCATGACCACCCATGAGAATTTGGGTGGAAGCTACTTGCTTTGCACCACCAAAATCCAGTACCAGTCAAGTGTCATCAGGCTATCCAGGGCAGTAGTCAGCCTCAGGAACCACAAGGCTATCCTTTTTTTTAAAATTTCTGTTGTTGGGCCCTTTCATTACAAAACCTTCAGCTCCAGCAACAGTGAAGTTTCCTTTAATACATGTCCCTGACTCACACACAGTCACATCTTCTCAAAGGAACAAAGAAAGGCTTTGTGAAAAAAAACAACTTGATCATGTAATTATCAGCAGCTTGTTCAGCCACGTGCATGTGGGAATATAAAACAAGACTGCTGGCAGTCCTTACTGAATTTGTAATTGTTTTACCTTGTCATCATATTTTCCCTTTAACATTGCTGTTCTGCATAATTATATACACACATGTCTATTGACATGAGGACGCTGTTCAGAGTAACAAGATAATGCTGGGAGAAGTGTGGGATCAGAGAGGCAAAAGGATTGGAAATTTGGACTGCATAGAGTGGCTGAAGAAGATGAGGAAGCATAAAGGGGAAATGTGACAAACAGTAAATGCTTGGGAAAGAAAGCTGCAAATTGCTAATCTATCAAAATAATACTAAGGGAAGAAAAGCACAAATACTAATAGACAAATACATCTCAAACAATGCATGCAACCCTACAGATGATGTATTTATGGAGGATAGTTGCACTGAGCCAGCATAAATAATCACTGAATCACACAATTGCCACAGTTGGAAAAGACCTCTAAGATCACTGTCTCCGAACACCAACATAACCCCCCAAATAAAAGAAATAAAATTCATATATCAATATGTATATAATATCACCCTGCCCACTCAAGTATGTCCTGAAGTGCCTCGTCTACACAGATTTAAAATCCTTCCAGGGATGGTGATTCTACCACCTCCCTGAGTAGCCCATTGCAACACCCAGCTACTCTCTCACTAAAGAAATTCTTCTTCATATCTACTATAAATCTCCCCTGGTGCAACTTCAGGCCATTTCCTCCAGTCCTATCATCATTCACTTGAGAGAAAAGGCAAACACCCACCTCCCTGCAGCCTCCTTTCAGGTAGCTGTAGAAAGCAGTAAGGTGTCCTCTCAGCCCCCATTTCTGCTAACTAAACATTCCCCATTCCCCCAGTCTCTCCTCACAGAGCTTGGTTGCCCTTCTCTGAACTCCCTCCAGCAGCTCAATCTCTTTCCTGTAGTGAGGGGCCCAGAACTGAACACAGCACTTGAGGTGTGGTCTCACCTGTGCTGAGTACAGGGACATGGTCACTTCCCTTCTCCTCATGGTCACACTGTTCCTGATAGAAGCCAGGATGCTGTTGGCCTTCTTGGCCACCTTGGCCACTGCTGGCTCATGTTCAGCCAGCTGCTGACCAGCACCCCCAGGTCCTCTTCTGCCTGGCAGCTTTCCAGACGCTCATCCCCAAGTCTGTAGTGTTGCATGGGGTTGTGGTGACCAAAGTGCAGGACCTGGCACTTAGCCTTGTTAAACCTCATTTTACTAATCTTGGCCTACTGGTCCAGCCTGTCCAGGCCCCTTTGCAGATCCACCTTCCACCCAGCTTGGTGTTGTCCACAAGCTTACTGCCAAAGCACTGAATCCCCTCATCTAGATCATTGACAAAGATACTGAACAAGACCAGCCCCAATTCTGAACCTTAGGGTACACCACTGGTGGCCATCAGGGTTTAAATCCATCAACTACAACTCTCTGGGCCATGCCATGTTGCCAGTTTTTAACCCAGTGAAGAGTACGCCTGCCTGTGCCACGAGTCTCCAGCTTCTCTAGAAGAATGCTGGGGAAGACAGTGTCAAAGGCTTTGGTAAAATCCATGTAGGAAACATGCACAGCCTTTCATCCACTAGGCAGGTCACATGGTCATAGAACAAAACTAGGCTGGTCAATCAGGACCTGCCTTTCTGAAGCCAGGAGGCTGGGCCTGATCCCCTCCAGTCATCTGGGACCTCCCAGTTGGTTTACCTGGTGGTAAATGATGGAGAGAGGCTTCGTGAGCTCCTCTGTCAGCTCCCTCAATACTCTCAGGTGGATTCCATCCAGCCCCATAGACTTGTGAATGTCTGGGTGCCATAAGAGGCTGTTAACTGCTTACTCCTGTATTATGGAGGGATTGTGCTGCTCTTTGTCCTTATCTTCAAGCTCAGGGGGCTGAATACCCTGAGGGTGGCTGGTCTGACTCATGAAGACTGAGGCAAAAAAGGTATTAAGTATCTCAGGCTTTTCTTCATCCTTGGTTGCAGTGTTTCCCCTGGCATCCAATGGAGAATCCCTGGCTCTCTTTTTGTTAGTCATGTATTTGTAAAAACTTTTTTTTGTCTCTTCTGACAGTCACCAGGTTGAGGTCCATCTGGGCTTTTGCCTTCAAAATTTTTTCTCTGCATGACCTAACTAGATCCCTGTATTCAACCCAAGATACCTGCCCCTGCTTCCAAAGGAGGTAAACTATTTTTTTCCTAAGACTCAGCAAAAGCTCCCTGTACAGCCAGACCAGTCATCTTCCCTGCCATTTTGTCTTATGGTACATGGGCACTGCCCACTCCTGTGCTTTTAAGATTTCCTTCTTGAACAACGTCCAGCCTTCCTGGACCCCTCTGTCCTTTAGGACTGTCTCCCAAGGCACTCACCCAGCCAATATCCTGAACAGCCCAAAGTCTGCCTCTGGAAACCCATGGTGGAGGTTTTGCTAACACCCCTCCTTACTTTACTGACAAAAGAGAACTTCACCATTTCATGGTCACTGAGCCCAAGATGGTCCCCCACCACTACACCCCCACCAGTTCTTCCCTGTTTGTGAATAGCAGATCTAGTGAAGAACCTCCTCTGGAAGGCTCACTTACCAGCTGTGACAGGAATTTATCTTCCATACACTTGAGGAAACTCCTAGACAGTATCCTCTCTGCTATGTTATACTTCTAACAGACATCTGGCAGGTTGAAGCCCCCCACCAGAAAAAGGGCTAGCAATTGTGAGACCCCCTGCCATCTGCATGTAGAATGCTTCATCTGCCTCCTCATCCTGGTGTATAACAGGCACATAACAGAATATCCTCCTTGCTTCTCTTTCCCCTCATCCTTACCCATAAACACTCAACATTATCATCACTATTGTCATCAAGCTGTATGCAATCAAAACAGTCCCTAACATCCAGAGCCTGCATACCTTGGTCTCAGCCTGGTAAAGCACACACATAGTTCAACACTGAAAAGCACAAATGAAGTATTCTTCAAATACTCAGTAGGGAGACTAGATTATTCTTTAAGAAATATTTATCAAGATTTTAAAGATTCAACTGGATAAGGCCCTGAAGCAACCTGGCCTGGCTTCAGCTGGAGGTTAGATGAGGAATATCCCTAACTCTCACTCAACTTAGATTATCCTGTGAAAGATTAATGGCACCAACAGCTACAAAACACAAAGTGTCTCCTATTTACTTAGCATTTGGCTAAGAGTCACATAAAGTACATTTCCAGTCTCCTTGACATCAACAAAGCTGATCAGTAGAAGCTGAGCAAAAGCACTTTCTTAGTTATCAGCCTGGTTTGATGGGCTCTGATACTGTAAAACACAATGTTCCAAACCACTCTGATCTGTAATTTTCCAAAAGCTCAACAAAAATGAAAGTTGGCTGAAAAGCAGGTGACCATCAAAACCAGGAGTTTACCAAGGCATGTTGCAAAGACATTTTTGAAAGGTTTTTGTATGTTTGAAAACACATCTACAGTTAGCTTGATCAAAAGTTCCCTGTACTCTGTGACAACCTAGATTTTTAACAAGCCTAGGTTTAACTGCCTGGCAGAATTCCACTTTGCACATTAGTGTATGCAGCATATTCATATCTCTGTATGAATATTTAATCCTATTTTAACATATTGTGGCTCAATAAGAAGTCAGAACACCAATAATTCAGAACCTTGTCACTGCAAAATGCTCCCAGGAGCATGACAGTAGCAAGGCAATCACACAGCCTCATCCCTGAGCACTGTACAAGAACACCCTTCGGGTCTGAGGACCATGGCACTCTGGGAAGCAGCCCTCCTCAGAAACACTTCCCTCATTCCCCATCTCTGTGGTGATGCTGTTACTGGCTGGCCACACTTTAAAGCAATTCCACTGCTTCCACCTCTCTTGAAAAATTTAACCTTCTGTGGGGCCCTATGCCAGACTGTTGGCACCACGGTCCCTCTCTGATGTACAAAGCCTTCATCCCTTCCCTTCTGCTGAGACACCACATCTCTGTCCTCCCTCCGCCCTGCATCAGTTTGACTGTCACAACAGTCTTGTATGCTGCCCACACTCTAGCTGGCAAAATCTAGTGATTTTGACTTCAGAATGCTCTGAAACATTGAAAAATACCTTGAATTCCTGGAGGACAGGGATAGTCCCAGCAGCCTGTCATTATAACACTCGCCTGCAGAAGTATTTTGCTGGCACAAACATCCCTGTGTTGGCAAGCCTTTACTCAACGTGCTCTTCCTCCCAAAGAGGAGTCTTAACCTCAGAGGATAGCAAAATGTCTGTTTCAGCTGGCAGAACACATTGCCTCCAGCAAAACAGTGACTTCTGTACTAGGGAAGAAGAAACAGCATGGGTACGCTTCCAAGGGGAGTGTTACCCTCACAGATCACCGTCAACAGTGCAAGCTGAAGGAAGAACCTAGGAGTGCTTGCAGATCCCTGGGGCAAGCCCTCAGCACCTTGTGGAGAGAGCAGGCATCAGGAAGAAGAAACACGATGGCATCCTCCTAAGCTTCACTGTGTCTCAGAAGCCAGTACAACATTATTAATAATAATTATATTTCTTTGCCTTTCTTAGAAACCTTAGCTGGCATTTGCATGGTTAATCATGCTACCGTATGATTGCAAGCTTTCTGCATTGTCATCCTGGAAAAGTAGGTAGGAAGCAACCCACTTCTCTATGTCAAAGCTTCAGGCTGTCTGTAAGCATGAGGTCTCTACTACTGGTTCACTCCTGAATGCCAACATTAACAGCTATAAGCACAAAGGTCTTAATTTAGTTTTAAAAGACCCAAGTCTTATTTGTGGACCAGTCTAACTAGTGACCAGGTAAAGGGGAGAGATGTTAGTTCCACAACGTGCTGTCTTCCTTCTTTCCTATTGTTGATAGTCACAGACTTGCAATTTACCCTGTCTGAGATGTGTCTCTGCCCTGTACACCTTCTGCAGCACAAGCCACAGCCAGGGACAGATTTTAGAAATCGTAATTGCATACTGCAGTGCACTCCAACTAAACCACCGTCTCTACTGCTGCATTTCACAGGCCATGATGGACACTTACCATGCTTTGAACTCCCTCAAACACTGAAGACAAGCCAAATTGGTTTCTAGTCTTCAGTCTTAAAGTGGAAGAGCATAGAATTAAACTAGATATGAGGAAGAAATTCTTTCCTGTGAGGGTGGTGAGACACTGGCATAGGTTGCCCAGGGATGCTGTGGATGTCCCCTCCCTGCAAGTGTTCAGGGCCTGTCTGGATGGAACTTAGAGCAACTTGTTCCAGTGGTAAGAGTCCCTGACCATGAAGAGGGGTTGGAACTAGATGATTTTTAAGGTCCATTCCAACCAAACAATTCTATTTCCAACCAAACAATTCTATTTCCAACCAAACATTTCTGTGATGATTTGGACAAATTCCAAGTTTTGCAAGTGAGATATTTAAGCCAGCCACACTTCCACTTTGCAGATAGGATGATCATTTTGAGGTAAACCAGTCATTTTGTTGCAGTTCTATTTTATATAGTTATTCCTTTTGGGGGGTGGAAAAGCCAACCCACGAAAGCTTACAAGAAAAAAAAATCCTGCAGAACTTGAGTCTGTAGGTGTTCCTGTCAAAAGTGTCTTATCTTTATCAATATCAGAAAACAGTCTTCTTCCTCTTTCCATTAACTTAGCAGCCTCGGTGGAGATGTTTAAGGAACACCTGACAGATTTCTTCCAATCCTCATCTGCTGGAGTAGCAGGGCAAAAGTACATGGGGTGGCTCGTAACTGTAAAATGCTCACAGCAGAACAGGAAACAAAGGCAGTTACAGATTGTGTTCTCTCTTCTATACTAGGTTTCCACCCATTTTTTCTAACCATACAAACCAGAAGATGGTGTCCACTTACCCACATATAAAGTTGCATCATATGACATTGTATGAAGAAGATCCAGTATTAATCTCTGTTAAAAGTAGTTTACTGCTCAGTGTTTACTTTTGTCCAAGTGCATATGTTTTTCTCTGTGGCCAGCATCAAACAGCCAGACAAGCTGGAAAACATTGATGGTTTACACTTCTGCTGATTTTAGTGCCTCAGTTTAGCTATGTAGCATAGCTGCAGCTGCCTCAATAACTTTAAGACACTTTGCCTTGCCTTTGCTATTCAGGCAAAAGAAGAGAGGAAATATGTTAAAAGCACGTTTAATTACCAAGGAAGGTTTGCAACTCTTGCAGCAAAAAGAGCTTGCTTCCCTATTTATAAATATGTGCGTTTCTATCCACACAGTATTCTGCTATGCATGCACACACATATTTACACCATGAGCTGTACACACATATTTTGAAGTAATATGGGCACAGTTGCTGGGCCCTGCCTGTTTAAAGGTGAGGGAATGTCTTGGACTTTTTGCAAGTTGCTGGTCAGCACCTACATGTGATAAGTCCAGGACCTTCAGTATACTTTTGCACAGTCTGCATGGTTTAAACACTCAGGATGGAGACAGACTGAATTCTAGGAAGGTTTTTATTTGCAAGCTATTCTTATTGCCTTGATCATTTAAAAATGCCACCTCCACACAAAAGCGGATGATTTCCCTGATTTGAATAACAGAAACGTTCCCAGAACTTGGCCATCTGATGAAACAATTACTGAATTTTCTTCCGCTGTGAGCGAAGAAGTGCTTTCTTTGATAAAGCATCATAAGCCATCTTCCAGAAAACATGTAATAAAAGATGTGGACAACATTATTACTTAACCTTTTTTTCTTGTAGGAATCTTTATCCAATTTTTACAGATAAAGAAGTGAGTTGTTCCAGCTGTCAAAAGACAGATTTCCCAAATTAAGAAAAGGATGCACACTCCTCCACAATTTTCTAAAAATTCCTTTTTGAAAAACAACTCAGGACTGGGTTTCTTTTTAGTGTTCAGATGTTGCACAGTGTATAGAACATTTTTTCCTCTGACCTTGAAGTATTTTCCTATTCCAAGAGTGTTCTTTGAGTAGATTGCTGGAGATTTTACTATGTAGATTAAATCTGCCTAGAAGGTACAGAGTTTGTGCTGAAAGGCCCTTTACAGAAGACATTGCAGTGACTTCACATAATCATGGTAGAGATTCAAGAAATTTTTAGCATCATGCCAGAGAATGGTTTGATTACTATGCACAAGATCATTGCTGCTCAGAAAAGACACAAAGCTACAATTCTACTTACATTTCTTTTTCTGCTATCAGACTTTGCTAGAATTACTGAGGTGATACTTCAGATTTCTTTTCCTAGACTAGCAGTTTGCAATTATGTGAGCACAGACTGATCTATCTATAGTGTCTGCCTTGCACTGCTTTTTGCCATTAGCACAGTAACAAAGCTTCATTTTCCAGCATATCATTACCCCCAAATAAAATTTTACTATTACTAGATCAGCTTCACTTTGCTGTAGCTTCATGTCCTTCTGTCACTTTTGTTTTTGGATGGTTTCTCTCAGTGTAAGGCCAACATCACACAGTTGAAGACTAAAGGAAGCAGGGTTCACGGGCTTATTAGGAAAGAGTGGTGACCCCTCAAGTCAGTTTCACACTGCTTGAAGTCAGAGCAGTGTGTTCAGATCCCTTGACTAGGATTTCATTCTTGCTCCAGGTCATCCCTTGTGTTTGCTGCAGCAGGAACAAGCTCAGACCTTTGACCAGGAGCATGAAGGATGCAGGATGGTCAGGAGAGATTGCTAGAAGGAGCTGGTTAATGCAGAGGCCGATGACAGACATCCATTCACAGCACCCCTAAGCCACCTATAGCCTGTTAAAGTCAAACTGACCATCAGATCTTCATCCTTCTGTAAGACCCTTGCTGGCTTTTCTTTCCTTTTCTGTTCCAAAACACAATCCCCTGCCAGTGCATGATTAGATGTTCTCTTGCCTGCTTTGCAAACAAGCCTTTGACAGCTCCAAGCACTGGGCATTACTTGTTCTAAGTCCACACCAGTCTAATTATCCGGTCATGGTGAACATAGCTGTAGCCTAAATGTGAACAGGGTCGTAAGTGAATTTACTTGCTTCTACAGTCCCAGCAGTAGGTGCCTTTACCTTGTCCTAAGATGCAACCATAGCAGGCTTGATGTTTCGCTTTCTAGAAGTAAATCTGGCTACCTTTGTTTTTCCCCTTTTTGGACTTAAGAAAATAGTTCCATATTAAATTCTGCTTCTCCAGTAGTCATTTAAAAATTTTCATTATCATCTATTTTAAAACAGTTTTTTTTAGACTACCAGACACTTATCCTTTGAGGTAGGTGACTGTTGCCTTGTTAATGTTATGTGAACTTGGAAGACAGACTCAGGCAGAACACAGAGTGAGAGGCAATTTTAATGCACTTCCCACCTCTATAGAGTCTATAAACATCTTCAGAGGAAACACAACATGTCCCTTTCCTAGTATTAGTACATATTTCCATAGCACAGAAGAGTGAAGGGGGGTCATCAAGCAAAAACTTGGTGAGCAAACTAGTGGGACTTGGAAAGACACTGAGAGAATTATAGATTTTTAAGGCAGATTTGAAACTGTAGAATAAGGTACTTAAACAGGGGCAAGTCTTTCCAGGTACCTTCTGCATGGGAGGAAATCCAGTGTTACTGATTCTGGGATGAGTTTTGCTTATGGAATTGCAACAGCTTACACCACCAATACTGACACAGAGTGTATCTGCAACCATGTGTGAGGCAAAACACTTGTGCCTTATCACATTAGTGAGGAGACTGAGCCCCTTATCTTGCTTAAGAACGAGACAGATGAAGAAAGGACATGGAAGCTGGATCCTGCATTTCTTCCAGCTCTCCTAGATCCAACCTGACACAGCACAAGCTGCTGAAGGCATGGCAAGTGCCAAATCTCCCCAAACATTTCACAGTTCACATGCTTGAGACAGCCACAATGGTATCAAGGGAAAAGTCAGAAACACAAAAGTCTCCAGAACAACTGGGAACAGTAGAGACAGAACACAATGAGAAGAAATCATGGCAGGCTAGAAAATGGTCATGAAGGATGGAGAGAAATCTGGACTTTAAGGGGTTTTGTTTGGTTGTGTTGTTTTTGTTTTTTTTGTTTTTTGAATGGCCACCATTGCTCATCCTGTAGAGCAGGCATCCCCAGAGCATCCCCAGACATCAGTGTTGGAGAGCAGCTGACTGGTTTAGCAGCTGCCTCCCAGTTCCAGCATAGGGCAAGGGCAGCTGGGTCCAGGCAGAGTGAACAGCCATGGTGGGAAGGGCATGAAGGCAAGGTATCACAGCTGGAGAAACGTTGCTGCACAAAGAGAACCTGAGAAAGATGGAAAATTAACCATGGACAGAGGTGGGGATCTCAGAATTCCTTCTGAAGACTCAGGGGACAGTAGACCTCACCTGGAAGATTTTCAGAAGTCACAGATCCCTCTTCTCACAAAACTGTTTCCCACCAGACACACATTTCCTTTTCCAGAATTAATTTCATATCACTTTAAGCTTTTTAATAGAGCAACCATCTTGGAAAAGTGAAAAGGATTATTATGGAGTCTGGCCTTGCTCATAACTCATGCTAAGGTTGACAAAAATCAGGATGTAAACAGTGTCAGAACTCTTATAGCTGAAACAAGAGTCACTGTTTCACCTAATCCTCCTAGCAGGAAAGCACAAATTCTCAACAACATCAACTGTAAGAAAGCTGTATGTATGCTAAATGGATTTAACTTAGTGCAATGTTCAGGATACAGCCATGTGCAGCTTAGTCAATTTTCATTTACACTCTTTGCCACTACAACTGAAAAAAACAACTCAATACATTGAGTAACTAGTGAGGCAGATTAGACTGTACAGTCAGGATAAACTGTTGGTCTAATGCTACTACCTTGATAAGCAGGTGCAGGAAGTATGTAATAATAAATATATAATGATAATTACGAAAATAATGATGTAATGAAGGTAAGGCATGTCTGGAATGGTCGACTGGATCTGCTATTCTCCAGTAAAGCAGAGGCTTTGATCAAGGCCTTTTCCATGCTCCGAAGTATTGTAATTCCTGTATGTATTCACTCATGCTTAGTAAGAGTAAAGCTCATGCTGAATACTCTCCTTCAGTGGGAACTGTTAGTAGGGACTCAGTCTTCTGCCTGGTCTGCTCATCTGAAGAAAGCTACCGATATGCTTATCTCCCAAGCTCTCTGTTTCTGTCAAATTCATTAAATTGGCTCAACATGTTAAAAATTTGCTGAGGGATAGGAGGAATAGACAGATACAGTCAGATTTTCTAATTTCCCTAGAAGAATTCTTGCTTGTTCATGGTTTGTTTGGGGTTTTTTTGTTTGTTTGTTTTGTTGGGGTTTTTTGTTTGGTTGGTTGTTTTTGTTTGGTTGGTTGTGTTTTTTTGGTTGGTTGTTTTTGTTTTGTTTGGTTTGGTTTTTTTGTTTGTTTGTTTCTAGTTTGTTTTTTTTTTAGTAGAGCCTTAATGTATGAAATTACTCATGTCAAACCATACCTGGAGCAAAGAGTCTGAAAACTGAAGTCCCTGAGCCAGATGACCTGAATCCTGCTCCTTGCTATAGCAGAAACTTCCTGCAGTCATTAAGAGGTCAATGAGTCTGTGCCTTAGTTTCTGCATTTTCTATAGTGGAACAACAGCATTGTGTACTGAGGACAGTCATGGTGTCAGGAGGAACTATCTGTGACACACACACACCATGACTGATTCATTTTTCAACAGCTAATGATGTGGTGGATCCACCTTAGCAATCAACTACATTAGCTCACCTTAATTTTCCACCTCAAAACACAAGACGGATTAAGGGGCGTTATGTTGGATAGGCAGTGACCACTTGCAAGTTGAGAAAAACAACACAGCTGTGTATGTGTCAACTTATGTTTAAGATAGGAATAGAAACAAGACTACAGCTACACCTGTACTGGCAAGGAGCAGATCTGTAGCACGAAGGAGCTGATGCCAAGGTTAAAGTCTGTTACACTTTGAGGGGGCAGAGGGAACAGGAGAGGAAAAAGTTATTTCAAAACAACTTTAAGTCTTTTCCATGAACTGAACATCCATTAGAGGTCAGAGCCTGTTAGGTGAGCTTTTGGAGAACATTTTTCAGCTCAGTTTCATTCAAAAGGAATCCAGGTCAGGGACTGAGACAACTGCATGATTTGAGCCCCAAAACACAAAGTGAGGACAGGGAGTGAGACTCACTTCAAAAGCACAGTCCCGAGTTAAATTCAGTGTGCACACCATGCACAGGACAGCCTTGTTACAGGATTATTGTCTGTTTGGTTCTAAGGGTAACAGAAAATGGGATTACAAGTAGGCCATTCAATTAGCAGCTCACTGAGCACGTTTTTGTATTTTCCAGTGGGTCCCATTTGTTTGTTTAGGGCTTGGGGTTTTTTTAAGTTTGTTTTTTAATTTGGTTTGGCTTGGTTTGTTTTTTTTCCAACTCCCTTGAGTTCCCACTTTACGAGTGAGGGGAAGAAAAACACGATAAAGGTGGTGATCCATCTCCCTCAACCAGCAAAACCAGAAAAACAGAGAAAGAGCACAGGCAGCTGAGGAGGGCTCCACCTTACAGGTCAGCAAATAAAAGTATAGTGTAAGCCTGCTAGCCACACACATAAAAAGGAAGAAAAGGCCAAGTCTGCTACTCTGACACTATGGCTCATCCACTGAACCTTTTGCCTCAGTTAGGCAAAAGCTATCTATGTATGAACAGAACAAAATGGCATCTAACAAAAAGTAGGACAATAATAGCTCAGTTATTTGAAGAGAATATTTTTTTAATTATCTATGCAATAGAGACTTCAAAAGGTTTAAGACAATTTGTGCCATTTTGTTGAAAAAGTTTCTGTTGCTTACTTCTTACAAGGTCTTGCAAACCATTTTTATGCTAGAAACTAAATCCACTGTTTTCACAGAGTTATTAACATAACGAACTGCATTTCCTAGAAACTGGGGAAAGAGTATCTCTTCTTTCATCCAGTTTAAGCCTTTTCTTTACTATTAATCACAACCAGAATTAAAAGGCTTGTCTGAACCAACACTTCCCAGAAAGAGAGAAACATGATGTTTTGTTTACAGTACAATTCTTAATGTCATGAAGATCAAAGTCTAAAGCTGCAACATTCACAGTTAACTATTTGTACTCAACAGAAAAAGCAGCTTACCAACCAGTAACACCAAACTCATAAAGGTATTCTCCAAAACGTGATTTTAATGTAATCTGCACTTGGAGCCTAAAGAGTAAGAGCAGAGAAATATCCTTGCTATTCCTTTTTTACGTTGCTGTTGAAGCTAAATAACTTCATGTAAAAAAGACACTGCAGTATTTCCATGCATGGAACTAGCCCTGCATAGGAAGCCTTTGTGATAGAATGGATAGAACAAATACATTACTTAAAATGAAATTAACAATTTCATTTTCATTCTGCCCTCACTGAGGAGTGAACAATTACTTTTGTAGGCAAAGAGATAGGAATGGCTCTAGTACGGCTCCCATCAATTTCTGCAAATTTGCTTTGAAACACTGAATACCAATTGAGTGTACTGTAGTTACAGAAGATAGAAATTAGAGTTTAGTTTATTTACTCACATTTGTCAACACTTTAGAATATAACAGGCATTCTGCTCTGTATTTCAAAGCATGGGAAAGCAACTTCAAAAGCAGTTATATCTTGCAACTATCACCTTGCAGGTGACAAAGTCTGAGGAGAATCGCATTTCTTCCTCTCTAGGTTTCTATATGGTTTTTAAGTCCTCCTTAAGGACTATAGCAACTGTGAGTTGCTATACCACTCCGTTTGTTTTCTAAAGTAATGATTTGTAGAAATGGGCAGAGGTTAATTTTAGCCTGTTACAAAACAGAAAGTAACAGAGAGCTCTCTGAGGACTTAGGAAATACACAGAACTACTTCCTATCCAGGGACTGCTGCAAAGCATATGGAAACCCAACTGCACTCCTGCCTTGCACTTCACTAAGTGTCTTTACAAGGCACTTAGCAGAACACAGACACCAAAGACAGCTGGAATCTTGTTGCCAGCATAAGTTATAGAAAAATAGGAATACAGCTTTAGAATTTGGTCAGAACAGCATTTAATTTTTAAATTAATATTCTCAAGCTTTCTGGTTGAAGTATTTCAGTTGAAACCCAAGATGATTAGAAGAAAAACTGCTTTTGCTCATTTTTCCCATATCCCAAAAAATACAACTTCAGAGGTCTGAGCAGGCAAGGAGGTATCACTGTCCTTGTCTCTAGGAGCCATGTGTGTAAACCGTTTAGTCATTTTTAAAACCTGTTTCACCACTGCAGGTCACACAATTTTTTCCAGTGTTCTCAAAGTTCTTCTGTGTTTGCAGTTCAGAAGCCATACATTTCATCAGAAAAAAAGTAACCCACATAGGAAGAGAAGAACAGCAGAAAAATTAGTTAAAAATATGACAAAAGTAAAACAATTAGTTGTGTTCTGAATGTTCTTTATTTCCTTGTCCTTACCACAGTTTGAGTGCAGCAAGCAACACCACTGCATTTAGCATCAACATTTCACTAAAATAAATATCCCCAAGAGATATGATATCCCCAAATTAGTAACAAGAGTAAGAATAAAAACAAAATTCTGGTTCAGAAAGTTGGTATCTATACTGGAGACAAAACTGGTTTGAATCAGGGGCCACAGGGGCAAAACTGCTACTAACCATGAGCAGTGGCCTAAGTGGCACACGCAGGTCAGACAGGGCCTGCTATCCCAGCTTTCCCCCAGACAGCAAATCCTGAACTAATCCCTAGCACAGGCTCTGTACCAGCTTGTTTTGAATAAAAATTGAACAGGATAATATGCAGAGACAAAATGAAAAGGAGAACTGAGTGCATTAATTCATACACCTGGTCACCTAAGTCCAAGTATCCGGCCAGGTGAGCAGTGCAGCAGATGGCCTCAGCACCATGAAAAAATAATTCTGCACGGTGGCCTCCAGGACTGAGGCACATAGGTAGATATTTAGACAGAACTGCCTACAATGCATCAGTGTCTCCTATTAAATTATTTTGTTTTTGAAGAGTAGCTAACAGGATAAGGCTTCCTTGCTGCAATTTTCACTAGATTTACTTATGCTTAATGATACATTGTCTCTTCTAGGACTCTTTCCATTATAAAATTTACTAACAAATAACAATTTTTAGATTATGTTTCTGGATTAATAATGTCAAACTAATTTCAAACAGGATATTTGACAGTTATAAAGACAGAAATTTAAACTAAAAAAACTAAAGAGCAGTACAGATTCCAGAGTATAAACTCTAAAAATCCCCTTCTCTGTGACCTACAGAAAAAGTATTATTTTTATGACTTGAAGTATAACATGGGTCCTTTCTAGTGTGGGGTGACTACCCCTACCTATATAGCAGTATGAAATCACAGAAAGAAAATTACATTAATTAAAAAAAAACTAAAAATCAAACTACATGTTCTCACAAACAACAACTTCAGTGATGTGTTTTAATCATTAGAATGCAAAGAAATTCAGCCAATTGACTAGAATTTTACTCCTGTGTATTTGCAAAAGAAACAAACAAAGATTTCTCACTCTTACATTTTCATATAGTGTAGACACGGCATAGGACAAACAGGAAAAAGTTACTTCAAAATACAGAGTCTTAAAGTGGCAATACACAAACAGCACTGCTTTTTACATATCTTTGTTTAAAAACATCCCCATATTTTTGCAAGAATGGCTAAGCTAGTAGGCACCACGCAGTACACTAACAGGAACTCCAAAACAGCCCAAAAGCAAGGAGGAACTATTCTTATATGCTCCCAAAATACATTCTTCCTCAACTTAATTCACAAACAACAAAAATTCTGACATCACCTTAAAATATAAAAATAAAATATTAAAAAAGATCTTCCTATAGCAACCTTACCTTTATCTAATTAAAGTGGTGTCTAAATATCTCCATTACTGACAAAAGCCTAAATCAACCTGTTGAATTTATGGAGCAAGAACCCCACAGGTACACTTACTGCCTAACACTGAAATGAAACATCAAGTCAAAAATATCCATTGTGTCAGACCACCAAACTTGCAAGTAAAGTGTATTCTATCTAGCAGAAATTACCTTTAAGACATTTGCAGGGCTAATGTGCCATAATAAATTCTACGATTAATCAACAGTAAAGTGCTGAATTATATTAATTACCTGAATCACACTCACATTTATGATCTTCATGTATAGATTTCTTATCAAGTCCAAAGAGCCCTTTCTGTTGTAAAAGCTAAGCTGTTGTGCAAATATTATAAAAATAGGTACTTTAGTCAGGAGCTATGTACACAACAGAACTTTTGCTTTAAGTACAGCTGACATAGCAGTAGAGATGAAAAATCCATGCAAGTATTTATAAAGATACTCAAAATGAAGAAAAAAGGACACTGCTATAGAACTTCCAACACCCTGCCATACAGCCACTTACTATATTAGATGATGTCTAGACCTGGACTGATAAGCATCATGCCACCAACATGCTTTTAGATTCTTTTGTAGCTAAAGTTGATTTGTAAATTTAAAACTACAGCATACAATTGATCTGTTTCTCATGAAAGTGTATCATTTGTAGTTAAACTTTGAGCAAACTTCACATCTAGTCACGTAACCAGCACAAGCAAGACATGAGTGCAAAGGAGAAGCTGTCCATTAAACATAATGAGGACTCTTCCCCTAGCAGCACGATGCAGTAAGACAATTTTCAGCTTTAAAGTTCAAGTGGACTTCAATGAGAAAAAGCCACAGTTTCTTCTCCCAGATTCAGGACAAATTTTCAGAGGATCAAAAGGAAAGCAACCTCAGCTACAGCAGTCAAAAAAGGCAAACCCAAGTTTGGAGAGCTGGTAAGTAACTCCCAAATTCATCATGCTATGAAGACAGCATTCTCAAAGGAGCTCCAAACAAACTGCAAAACAGAACTAGCATTTAAGTTGAAATTGGCCAAGTGCTGCATAGAAATATGCTCACACACAACAGTCATGTTTAAGCCAGTGCATAGAGAAGATAAAAGCACTTATGGTAGTTGCAAATGTTAACAAGTCCATACAACTTGTACAATTTAGCAATGAGTCCATAGAAAAAAGAACAGAGAGTAGAAATGTTCAAGCGAAACCAAAAGGATGACTTTCCAACCGTATAAAATCCACGTAACAGTTACAGTAAAAAGACATCAGTGGAAAATACTCATTCCCAAACACCCAACAGGCAATTAAGACCAGCGTAGACAAGCCTTTGGCAGACAATTTTTAAAGTTTAAATATGGCGTTACATTTCTAAATAATCCACAAAATATATTATATGGCATATTCATATTACATACTGGGTACCCATGTGTGTTGGGTCTGTATGGGAGCTTTGGTAGCAGGGAAGGGCGTACAGGGGTGGTCTGTGAGAAGCTGCTACAAGTGTCCTGGCTTCAAGTTGGACCAGCTTCTGGCCAAGGCCAAGCCCATCAGCAGCAGTGGATGCACCTCTGAGATTAATGTTTTTAAGGGGAAGTATATCTGAGGAGGGGAGATTTAGGTTAGACATTAGTAAGGAATTCTTTCTCGTGAGGATTGTGAGACACTGGAAGAGGTTGCCCAAAGAAGTTGTGGCTGCCCCCTCCCTGGAAGTGTTCAATGCCAGGCTGGATGGGGCTTTGAGCAACCTGATGTAGTGGCAGGTGTCCCTGCCCAAGCAGGGGAGTTGGAACTGGATGACCTTTCAGGTCCCTTCCAACCCTGAAAATCCTATGACTGTATCAAGGGGAAAAAAGAAACTGTAAAAAAAGACCTGCAGTGGAGAGAGGAGTGGGATGTGAGCAAAACACCTTAGTAGATACCAAAGTCAGAGATGGGGAGAAGGTGCACCAGAGCAGAGATTCATTCCCCTGCGTCCCCATGATGTGCCAGCAGCTGTCCACCTGCAGCCCTTTGTGGATCCCATGCCAGAGCAGGCTGCTGTGCTCAGGAAGGCTGTGACTCTGTGGGAAGACTCTGCTGGATCAATCTGCTCCTGAAGGACTGCACCACATGCAAAAGGCCCATGCTGGAGTAGTTGGTGAAAAACTGCAGCCTGAGGAAAGGACTCATGTCAGAAGACTGTGAAAGGCTGTCTCCTGTGAGAGGGACCCCATACTGGAGTCAGGGAAAGAGTACAAGGAGTTCTTCTCCCTGAGGAAGAAGCACTGGCAGAAACATGGGACAGAGTGACAGCAATCCCCATTCCCTGTCCCCTTGTGCTGCTGAGGGAAAGGAGATGCAGAAATTGGGAGGGAATAAATTTAAGCCGGGAGAGAAGGGAGGGGTGGGGGAAGATGTTGTTATGATCTGGTTTTACTTCCCATTGCCCTGCTCTGATGTGATTGGTGACCAATGGATTTTTTCCCTGACTCCAGTCTGCTTTGCTCGTGACCATAACTGGTGAGTGATCCCTCCCTGTCCTTGTTTTGACTCCCAAGATTTTTGTTAGTATTTTCTCCTCCCCATCCCACCAAGGGGTTGAGAAATGAGCAAGCAGCAAGTGGTTGCATGGTGCTTAGTTGCCAGCTGGGCTTAAACCACAACACCAATTCTGCAGATCTGATGCTAACAATGCTTTAGCCAATGAGAGCAAGATGGAGCAAGCTAAAGGGAACGCTGGTGTATCACAACAGTGCTCAAGGAAAATATCTCCAAATCGTGCTTCAAGAAGAGTACTCTGGGACTCTGAACTATCATCTATGGAGCAAAACAAAGTTCTCTAGTTTCTCAGGGATGTGTCCTGCATAGTATATGTTATGATTCACTATTACACGAGCAGCAAGACACTGTAATGTAGTATGATTTATGGGCTGGATTAAATTTTTTGCTATTTCCTTCTCATCCAGCAAATCACTAGCAGTTTGTTTATGTGAGTTTGTGGCATCAAAGTGTGAACCTGACTTGATAAGCAGGTTCATGATGTCTGGATGGTTGTTCAGTGCAGCAATGTGTAGCGGACTGTTGTTATCAGAGTCTCTGAAATTCACATCAGCACCACATTCCACCAGGATAGCAGTAACTTGTAGAGAGGGGAATTTACAAACTGGATAGCGACCCACACATGTGGTATTATTGTCAACAGCAAGGTGAAGCGGACTGAAATTATTCTTCCCTCTAGGCTGAAGCTTTAGAAACTTGTAAATCGTCTGTTTCTTAAAATGCTCCTGTTCTGAGCTGCAAGGTACTTTCTCCAACAAGCAAATTAAATGCAAAATGATGGAAAGGGCTTTGTTGAGCTGTATCGGATCAGGAGGACACTGGGTGTGTTTCATGGCCCGTTCTATTTCAAGAACACTTTTGCACAGTATACCCATGAGATCGTCAAATGTGACAGTAGTACCCAGCAGGCCTTTTGCCCTGTCCTGCAGCATGAAGGAGAAGAGTTCAGCAAATGACAGTAAACTGCTGGCTGTCATAGGACTCAGTGGATCAAGATTGCTCTGCTGCATATCCAAAGCATATTTCCACAAGTTGATGCAACGCTTGAAGTTTCCAGAGTCTGCATAAACAGCACCTCTGTACCTAATATAGTAGGATGTATCTGGGTGAGAAGGGCCAAGAATACGTTCTCTAATTAACAGTGCTTGCATTCTCATTTCGTCAGGGTCTGCAATAAGATTTTCTAGCTCTTCTGAGCTGTTTACCTCTTTAGCATAATCATATGCCATAATTAGTGTTTGTGGCACAGGTTTGCTCAGGATATTAGTCCTATCACTGTATCTCATTTCCATAGCTCTCTTCCAGTATTTCAAAGCACCAAGCAGATCTCTCTTTTTGTCCACAAACGTGGCACCTAGAAGTTCCAGGGCATTTATGCGCTCAGCCTTACTGGTCTGCACGTGCTGGGTCAGAAAGTCCACAATATTTGTGTGGCCTGTCACGCTAGCTGATAGAAGTGGAGTCATTCCATAACCATCTTTTTCCATTTTAGCACAATACTTGAGAAGCATCTTCATGATCTCCAAACTCCCAGATTCCGCACAGTCGTGTAATGCGGTGTTCCCTGCAAGAGAAGAAGCACAATAACAGGAATTGTAATCAAACTGTAGTCCAAACCTACCATGCTAATAAGTAATTAAAAAAAAAAAATTAATCGATTAAAACATTAATAGATTAAACATTAATAGATTAAAATGAGATATTTCAGCATCTGTGGGAGGCTTCAATGAAAAATCAAAATATTCAATATATAATTAAGTATAAAGGCTGCCAGGCAGCTATACAAATCAAAAAGCTTTATATTACTGCCGTAAAGAATTAAATCAGGTTTTAAGGACCTTTTGATCTCATTGTTCAAAAAAACAAAACTAAAACATAATTCTCCACTACATGAAAGCAAGTTAATTGTGTCAAAAGGAAGCTTAGCTGAACAGGGAACTATCTGTGGAGCCCAAGAGGAAAAAGAAATTGAGCACAGGTCAGGCTTTGGAGAAACATTATAGAGCTGTGATCTGTATACGCAGGGAGAAGACACAAAAGGCCAAAACTCAGTTTGAGTTGAAACAGGCCAGTGTTGTATCAGACAACAAGAAGGCCCTTTTAAAGCACATTAATAGCAAGAGGAGGTCTAAAGGAAACAGAACTACATTTGTTGAAGATGGTGCCCTGACAAACAGGGATGCAGAAAAAGCAGAGGCATTCAATGGGGATTTTTTTGCCCCAGTCTTTACTAAAACTGACAAGGGACCATGAGTGTGGGAACAGTGATTTTCCATTTGTGGAAATGGAAAATTGTAAAGGACCATCTGCATCAGCTGAATGTTCATAAATTCATGGGTCCAGATGGGCTTCATCCCTCTCAATCATCTATCAAAGGTCTTGGGAGTCTGGTGAGGTCCCTGCTGACTGGAAGCTAGTCAGTATTATTCTTTCTGATTTGTATGAGGGGCAAGAGGCATGTTCCAGGAACCTGCTAATGTAACCTCAGCTCTGGGAAAAAGTATGGAGAACATCATACTGGATACTATTCACAGTCGTACAAAGAACAATAAAATCATCAGGCACAGTCAATGTGGGTTCACAAAAGGAAAGCCTTGTTTAACTAACTGGATATCCTGCTACATCACCCACCTAGGGGATGAAGGAAAGTCCATAGATGTAACTTTTCTAGATTTTAGGAAGGCTTTTCATACTGTCCTTCATAGCCTCTTTCTGGACAAGCAGGCAAGCTGCAGGACAGACAGGTTCATGGTGTGCTGGTTGAAGAGCTGGTGGAATGTCAGATCTTAAAGGGCTGTAGTGAATGCATCTGGCTGGCAACCAGTGATCAGTGATGCTCCCCAAAGCTGAGTTCTAGGGACAGTGCTATTCAATATATTTATCAATGACCTGGATGCAGCAGTTGAATGCACCATCAGCAAGCTTTCTGATGACACCAAACTGCAAGGCCCTGTTAACTAACTCATGGGCTTTTCAGAATGATCTAGAGAGACTAGAGCATTGGGCAGTCATTAATGGCAAGAAATTTAAGAAGTCCAAATGCTGGATTCTGCACCTGGGATGAAGAAACACTAGGCTCAAGTATGAATTAGGGGAAGAGTGAGCAGCCCCACAGAAAAGGATCTAGGGATGCTGGTCAGCAGCAGGCTCAACAAGGGCCAGCAGTGTGCCCTGGTATGTGTGAGGGCAAAGTGCCTCATGGAGAAGCACTAAGTACAGCCTGACCAGCCACTCAAGAGAGGGGATTATCCTGTTGTACTCATTTGGCTTCACCTTGGGTGCTGGGCCACACAATTTAATAAAGTTGTGAAGGCCCTTGAATACAGCTGGTGAAAGGGCTGGAAGGCATGTCCTGTAAGGAACAGCTGAGGATTCTGGATTTGTCTACTTTGGAGAAAAGAAGGCTGAGGGTGACCTCATTGCTCTACAACCTCCCAAGAAGAGAAAGTGGAGAGGGAAGTGCTGAGCTCTTCTCTCTGGGATCCAGCAGCAGGATGCATGGGAATGGTTAAAAGCTGCATCAGGAGAGGTTAAGACTCAACATCAGCAAACATTTATTTACAGAGAGAGTGGTCAGACACCAGACCTCGCTTCCTGGAGACACTGGCAATGTCCCAAGCCTGTTAAGTGCTTAAAAGGTGTACAATGCCCTTAGCAATATGACTTAACTTTGACCAGTCCTGAGATGGCCAGGCAGCTGGACTAGGTAATCGTTGCAGGTCTACTGAAATAGTCTACTCTATTCCATCACAGATTTTCTATCTCCTTTCAGGTATGAAACAGACACTGAAGCATGCTCTTTCCATGTTGTTATTATCTTCCATTCTTCCTCTGACAAATTTCCCTTCTCCTCTAGCTCCAGCAGTGATTAAAACAAAACAAAACCTGTGCAGAAATTAAACTGAACTAACTCAACACTGGCTTTGCTCTCCTGTACACTCTACCTCTTCTATAAGGGATCAGACCCAGCCAGCACGGGTTCAGGAAGGGCAGGTCCTGTCTGACCAACCTGATCTCCTTTTATGATCGGGTGACCCGCCTGGTGGATGAGGGGAAGGCTGTGGATGTGGTCTGCCTGGACTTCAGCAAAGCCTTTGACACCGTCTCCCACAGCATTCTCCTGAAAAAGCTGTCAGCCCACAGCTTGGACAGGGGCACTCTGTGCTGGGTTAGGAACTCCTGGAAGGCCGGGCCCAGAGTGGTGCTGAACGGTGCTGATCCAGTTGGCAGCCAGTCACCAGTGGTGTCCCCCAGGGATCAGTGTTGGGCCCAGTTCTGTTTAGTATCTTCACTGATGATTTTTAGATGAGGGGATTGAGTCCATCATCAGCAAATTTGCAGATGACACTAAGCTGGGGGGGAGTGTGGATCAGCTGGAAGGCAGGAGGGCTCTGCAGAGGGACCTGGACAGACTGGAGAGTTGGGCTGATTCCAACGGGATGAGGTTCAACACGGCCAAGTGCCGGGTCCTGCACTTTGGGCACAACAACCCCATGGGGAGCTCCAGGCTGGGCACAGAGTGGCTGAGAGCAGCCAGGCAGAGAGGGACCTGGGAGTCTGGATTGACAGGAAGCTGAACAGGAGCCAGCAGTGTGCCCAGGTGGCCAAGAAGGCCAATGGCATCCTGGCCTGGATCAGGAACAGCGTGGCCAGCAGGTCCAGGGAAGGGATTCTGCCCCTGTACTCAGCCCTGGTGAGTGGGTCTTGCCACAGAACAATCTACCAATACCAAAAAAATTTTCACAGGAAACAGAGATTTAACCAAATACAGGTGGATTAGAAGTTTGGCAAATTTGGAGTGCATTGTTTGTCAACTCTAATTCCCTCTGGCCTTATTGGACATCACAGTCCAGAAAACTGTTGATACCTCAGTATTAAGGGGAATTAGACCTTTAAATTTCTAAAGCAAAAAACTGTTCAAATCAAAAAATACACAACCTTGCCAAAACATGTACATAATCTTTCTAGTACACAGCAAGTCTAATTAGAACACAATTACACCAGTCAATCCAGAATGAGAGACAGTCTGCTCTTCTGCACTCAGTGATGAAGACAAAACCAGATGCATCTGGGAGCTGGCTGAGCCACCAGTTCATACAGACATTTTTAGGATGTATTCAAGTTCAAACACCATTCCTCAGAGCAGACTATGAAGCACTGGAATGGGCACCTATTTTCTACCTTGAAGACAATATTTTTAAGATATTTTAAAAGTTATAACATAAAAGCCTGTTAAAGACAAAAAAACCAAAATGCATTAGTAACATCAAAGTTCTCACCACTGTTTCACAACCATTAATATACATTTTGCCAACTTTAACAACAGTATCAGTGGCAGCTATTTGCATTTCACATTGCAGACCCATCACCATATAATATTGCTCTTGACAAGCTTCTATAAATTGTCAGGTATATATATATACATATATATGACACATTAACACTGAAAAAATCCATACAAAAACTAAGCTTGGCCACCGTCTGGGTTAATTTAAATCCAGTCCAACAGTCTGTATGTCAGTAACTTACAATGCAGCTATGCAGTACATATGGAAATATGCTTAAGATTCTGAGGAATTTCACTGCACTACCCAACTGGATGTCTTAAATATAAAAGCTAATTGTCACTGGCTTGTTGGGTGTTTTTGTTTTTTTAATTTTGGGGGGACTATTTGTATTTTGGGTTAAAACTTGGGTTTGGGGGGGGGCTATTTGTATTTTATCTATTCACTTACTAGTTTAAGCTTTAACATTTATTACTGGGAGCATATCAGAAGTAGTGTAATTTTTAGCTATTTATATTGTAGAAGCCCTTAAGAGTTAAAACGACCACAATATTTTAAGCCACGTAATCACTAATAAAAGAATTCCATCAGCACTAGTTTTTAGTGGCTGCACTTAAGTTCGACTGATGGTACAAGTACAGCAGTAGGAAGGATGCATGCTAAAAACACAAGTTTCTATAGACTAGAAGCGGGCACAGATAAGACAGATAGTTAAGAGATGCCAACCTAAAAAACTGTAAATGTGAATCTTGAATAAAAAAACACCACCAAGATTACCAGCTACATACCCCTAGCAAGTACTACATGCTAAATTTGAGAAAAAACTTGAAAGAAAACATGGCAATAGCCTTTATACCTAAGCTCAAGTTCTATGTTGCACATACAGGCTATGAATTGCACAGTTCAAGTAAGTATGAGAAATGAACCCTTCCTCTGTGAACTAACTCATCCATTTAAAAACACTAGATTCTATACACTTGCAGGAATAAACACTGGCTGAAAACAATTCAGCAATTAATTTAATTTTTTTGTAAAATTACTTATTCAGTAACAAACCAAAATTCAACATTATATATACCGTTGAACTAAAAAAGTAAAAAAGGCTGAAAATAGGTAGAAGTAATTTGGAAGTAATTCTCTTTGATTAGCAGTCTTCCAAGGTACACATACACATTTTGGTCAAATTGAAGTATCTTTTAAGGTGTTAATGATGATTTCAAACTAGGTTTCATTAATTGTCCTAACCCATTTTTAACTCCTGCTGGAATTTAATCATATAGAGAAGATAACTAATATTACAACAGCTTGAGAGGCTCATCATATTTGCATAGAAACAAAGACTGGAATTGTTTTGGTATTGATGGTACTTCCCTGCTAGAAAATGAGTGCCACTATACTGGATTGCTAATACTGCTTACAACCCATTTCTATCTGTGTAAAACTTCACATTACCTAATAATTTCGTCTAATTAAAAGCTGCAAAAAAGTAACAGAATAACGCCACCTCCAGTAATTTCAAATCTTGTAAAAACAAATTAAGGGAAAAGGTATGGTCAGTTGGCACCATAGCTTCATGTTTTATTCTTTTGCTATAGTCCTCCCTTAAAACTGGTATGAACATTATGCAAACACTTCACAAACCACGATTCCCTAACTATCCAGTGCTACCAAAAGCTTATCAGAGCAGGGGGGTGGGCATTCAAATTCATAATGAGGCCATGTCTTTCTATGTCAGAAGCAAATAATACCCCAAAATAGACTAGTAGCTCGTGACATGGGAATGATAGAAAATGAAGCAATGACACAGAAAGTGATTTGATTTGTGATTCTCTCTAATCCCCCTATTTCTGGTTCTGACAAGTTTGTGTAAGATTTTTTTCTCTAACCAGGAGGTTTGAATGTCATAGTTTCAAGCACCCCACATAAATGACAATACTGAGATAGCATCAGCCCTTGATATAGTATTACTACATCTTGATCTATAATCTTGATGTAGGTAGCCATACAGAGTGATGTCTATACTTCTGAGGCTTATAGAATACATTAAAAAATGAGGAAGAAAAGTCCAATTGCTAGAGTACAGAAGATCATAAACAACGAAGAATCAAGGTCAGAAAATCTTTAGGTGTCAAGTTACACCGAAAGAAACACCTAGTTTCTTTTTTCCTAATTGCTAGTCCAGCAATTCATAGGCAATTTTCTAATACTCAGAAAAAGAATAATTAGTCTTCTGGCTAGAAGATGAGTACTAACAACAGAAAAAGTACAGAGTTCATGAAGACCACTAGTGAAAACTGTGAAAATCACCTCGAAGAGGCCACACACAGCTGAGCAATGGAAAGACTTAGAAGACACGTTCAGAAAAAGTATCTGCCTTTCCAGTAGACGTTTTTGAAAAGAGGCCTTATTCCCTGTCCCATTACATTCAGACCATTCTGCCTACCAGCCCCTGTTTGCCTATTATTTAACTCATTAATTACAGAAAGGAAAGGATTGCAGCAAGAGGAAGATAAAGCACAAAGCAAATTATCAAAATGTGCATTGCAATTCTTCAAAATGCGAGATCTAAGTGTAAAATCTGTAATTTCAAGGCCCAAAGCCTGATATCACTTGAATTACTAGAGCAAGGATTTCCCTTCAACTGCACAGAAATACATCAGTGAAATACTGTATTCAATTGAGATGTCTATTCTGAACCTGCTAAAGGAGCAACACTCCCAACAAGGAATCACTGGGAGGCTTCACAAGGCAGCAGAACAGGAAACTGCATGCAGCCAACACACCCAACACCCTCCTCATCCATGACAAGGCATGCCTGTGTTTCACTTCAGCTCTACTTCTCCGGTTCTCCCTCCTGAAAAGACTCAGGCTTCCCTTTCTCTAGCATTATCCACACCAATCCTCCTTTAAAAAGGAGCTTAAAAGGTTCAAGATCTTCATGGTTTGTTTTTGGAAAAAAAACCACACAAAACCAAAACAAAACCTACCAACTTACCATCTGAGATGCTATTATATACCAGTGAAACTTAATAACTTTGTTATTCTTAATCTGCAGCTTCTTAAACCAAAAGTATATACTTGGAGAAGCCTCTGAATTAGAAAGACAGCGGTGCATTAACTTATTTTGTAACAGTTTCTTTGGCTGCTTTTTTTGCTTTTCTACGAAAAAGCCCCAAAACAATCTACAGACATCTTTGCAGTTTTCCACAACTGTAAGACAAAAATCCCCCAGACTTCTTACCCCAGTTACCAGGTTTTTTTCCCTCCTCACTAATACTGTTCATGTAATGTAATTTTTTTTGGTTTTTTCAAAGTCTTTGATTACATTTGTGTTGCTTTTTTTTATGTGCTTCATTAAAAATTGGCTAAAATGTGAAAGTTCAGATCTTCAAACAGTAGGACCAAAGATAATTATAGGCTTGTAGTTTCCAAACCATTGTCCATCTTTCACAGTACAGAACTTACTTACCTCAAACATCTCATTACCACCTCCTTCACCACCATCTCCTGTAGGATTGTTCCACACCTATACTCAGCCTCCGTGTGGCACCTCATCTAACCCAGATTCTGAAGTTTTTATGAACATCTTATGCATCTTCTAGCTGTACTTTTGCCCTCCCACAAGTGTCTTTCAGGAACACGTGTTCTGAATTTCTGTAGTTTAAAAACACAGCTGTGGGATTCTGCCAGTATTTCAGAAGCAGAATTTCACCATGTTTTCACTTGCTCTTTCATACCTTGCCTAAGTTGTCACCCTGACTTTTACATGCCCATAAACTCACCTGTTTTTCAACTCGAAGTATTTTAATTTTTCCCTAGAACAGTCAACACTTCCAAACATTTTAATATCTTTCCTGGCTCCAGATTTTCCTAGGTTTTAAAATATGAATTAAGTTCTACCTTGCAATATGAAAATCCAGTGGAAAAACACAATGAATAATTCAAGTAATTTTCTCCACCCACCCTTCCCAGCCTTCATGGTTTAAGAATATTATTGGGAATCTACAGTCATCTCCCAAAACAGCTCTTCTACTACATAGTTACACAGTTTTGTTCTTGTGAAAAGCATTGCAATTTTAAATGCAGTAAAATTAAGGGTTGCTAAAGCTTTTACATCTTTCACATAACTGTAGGCTTCTCCACACATGGCTCTGGAAAGGGCCTAACTAAAAAGTGTTCAGATATAAGGATAGCAGCAACTTGTAATACACAAGAGCAGAGCACTCAGGTCCCCTGTGCATCCCTACCAACACACTGCCAGTTGTTTACTACACAGCAAGGAGGAGCAGAAATAACACATAGAGACTTCGAGGTGAAACATGACAATGTAGACTGAATCCAACTGGAAATATTAACTTTGAAATTAATAGCTACTGAGCATTCTTGCAAAATAAAGTTCAGAAGGCCAGCTGCTACACCTCAGGCACTACAACACCTACACTACTGCAATACTCAGAGCTACTTCTTTTGCTTTTCCACAGCTGACTTACACTGTCAGGGTTTCTAGTTCTTTCTCTCCTCCTTCATCTCACAGCTGCTTACTGAATAACTTCAGAGGTCAGACTGCTTTAAGATGCCAAAAAGTATGCGTCTGTCACACCAGAGAGTATTTCCACATATTTGACAAATAGATGTTATTTACACATATCCATTTGTACACACAGCAGTTCAAAGTATAAAATTAATTTAATTACCTAGAACCTATCCAATCCAAACTCTTAGAAAAATGTATTTAAAGAATCAGTTATACTGTGGTTATACTGTATGCCATGTTGTGAGTCACAGAGAAACTAAAGGAAGCAGAGAGAAGGAATGAAGATAGAGAAACTGAGAGTACTGAAAAAATCCTCGGGGGTGCATGGCTGCCACTCAGTCATTTAAACAAAGACAAATAACACTAATGCACTAGTAAATTAATAATAAGGACCAGTAAAGTAGAGCCTATTCCACCATACAGAATGAGTGGGAAAAAGATGCAGCGATGTATTTTTTCCGTTATACCAGATACTTAGCAGCTCTCCTCTGTTCATACCTTTCCCATAAAGTGAGTGGTTTAAAACTTAAAAATAATACACACTTTATATTTAGCTTGTTATGCCAAGAACTCTGTCTAGAAAAATGTCATTTTTATCCTCTCACAAGTCCATGATGATTCATAACATGCAGCCTTATATCCTTACAAAGGAAGATTAATTTTGCTCTGCCCACCTCTGACAAATTTGTAGTTTAGCTTTCTTTACATTTATCCCATTTATCTTCACGAAAAAAGGGATATTTAACTTAACAGCGTTTCCAAAGATTACTCTCATATTTAGCATTTACCAACATCATAGAAGAATCTGGATATAAAGCAGACTTTAATAACTGTAAGTATAGTATACTATTTCAAACGTAATTAGTCAGGAACAGACAGTGGAAGTATTACACCACAAAAAGGTTTATTAGTAGATCAATAATAGATGTATCTTATATATATATTATATATATATAAGAATATATATATGGCTGCTGAAATACAATTTTGGCTCAGCAAGCCAAAAATTAACCATTATCTGAAATAACTGGTACAGTCTTCAGGCAAGTATCACACCCATATACAAGTCTGAGATGTACTAAAAACCACAGTGGCTTAACCAGTAAGTCCACATAAAATCACAGCAAAAAATTAACAGAAAACTTCACTGGTAAACAGTAACACCAGGGTAATAGTCAATAGGGACAATAATGTGTCCTTCATGACCTGTGCACCACTCAAAAGTCCTTCTGTTGGGACCACAACCGCCTGCAACTTCCTTTCTTTAATCTTAAAATGTTCTGTTTACTAACACTGAAAAAAAGGTGCAAAATTATTCATGAGTTTAGAGGGAGAAGTGGAAAAAAAATTTTCTCTTCTATTCTTTCCTTCTACTAGCCTTATTGGCACTGGTCAGTTTTACACACAGCATATTTGGTTTGTTAATAAGAGTATGAAAAACAAAAATATATGCTCATATATTTGGATATGTTGCTACACCAGCCTACTACAACGAAGCGCTCTCAACGAGTTCATTAGCTTTTCAGATGTATGTAAATGTGATTTTTCATATGAGTAAAGTAATTTTAAGAATCAGGGGGTTAAGATTAAAATGTATCAAATTAGAATTAAATTATACAACCTGTGTTAGCAAATTAGTACATTGAAAAAAAGCGAGTAAAAGCAGCTAAATGCACTTTATCTTTTACTCATCCACTTTATGAAAGTAGAATACTTTGAACGTCAACCTCCTGAAGAAAGGTAACTGAGTACTTTTACCCCCGTGTACCACGAAGTGGAAAAATTAACTTACCTTTAACACTTTTTCTGTTAACATCAGCTCCTTTTTCAAGCAAATACTGAGCAATTTCTTTGTGGCCTTTGTAACACGAGATCATCAAGCACGTATGCCCATGACGGTTTGACACTTCCAGGTCTGCTTTGTGCTCCACAAGGTATTTTACTATTTCCAAGTGACCATCAAAACAGGCAGCTCTAAGTGGTGTTGAATTTGTCAGAGTTGTATTGTTGACAGATGCACCATGATCTAACAGACACTGAACCACCTTTAAGTGGCCAGCTGCTGATGCTGCCCATAGTGGAGGAGCCCCCTCAATGGTCTCACCGTCAAAATTCACCGAACCACCAACTTCTATGGATGCAGAGCAATGGTCCAACAAGTATTCCACCATGTCAAGGTGACCATATCGGGCCGCCATCAGAAGTGGCGTGGCACCATTTGTCTTCTCGGACATCAGTAGGGCTACCTCTTCTCTAGTTTTGCTTGCCAGTAACTTGGACAGGAGCCGCAGCTTGCCATCACGAGCTGCGTTGAACACTGCTGTCTTTAGATCCATTTAGTCTGTACCTCTCTGCCTCTCGAAGAATGCACACCTGCCTTTTTCAGAGTCAAAAGTATTGGAAATGCACCAGTCCAAGGAGAATGTTCTCAGCTTCCTCTCAGATCAGTTTCATCTAGATGGGGCAACATGGAAGCTCTGAGCAGGGTCCTGACAAAGCACACAGGCTGTGTTTGTTATAAATCTGCAGGAGAAGGATGGATACATGGGGTGTTTTCAACTCCTACTCCGCAATCAAGTAACCACAACTATGTTTTCCCACAGTTATGCCCACACAACTCGCCGCGGCGGTGCACCCACACCCACCTGCCTTCCGTGGGACCCCCCCGCCATGCCCGCTGCCCCCCGAGGAAAGCTGTCGGGGTGGAGGGAGCTGACCCTACCACCCCATCACCTATTCCAGCCGCAAAAAAAAACCCCCCACCCTCTTCCCCCTTACGGCGTTACGAGCCGTAGCCTCGACTTATTTTCCGGGGCAGCCTAAGGAAAGGCACAGCCTCCCCCAGCAGCACCGCGGCCGAGCCCCACGGGGGAAAGCCGGGAGGGGAACGCACTCCCCGGCCGCCGCGCTGTGCCCGACTCTGGGGCGGTAAAGCGAGTTCGAGCCTGCCCGCTCCCTCACGACCATTCCCGCCCCGCCCGGAGCCCCTCCGCCCTCCGTCCCCCCGAGTCAGCCCCCTCACCCTCCCTCCCCTCAGGGCCCCAAACCCGCTCCCGACTCTCTCCTCAGCCAGAACGGGCCCCCGGGACACGAGTTACCTTTCGGGGCTGCCGCCGGCTCCCTCCCGAAGGACCCTCACAGGCTGGCGCCCAACGCTCTCCCCCACCGCCCCTCCAGCTCCTCCATGACGGCCCCCGCCACCCTGAACCGTCCCTACCCCGGCGCTCGGCGCGGCCCCAGCCCCCGGGGCGCGGCGGGGACCAATGGGGAAGGGGCGCGGGCGCGGATCAGCCAATGGCGACGAGGCGGGGGGCGGGACTACGCCGCCGCTCAAGGGCGGCCGAGAGGGCGGCGGCGGCTTGGCCGCTAGGGGGCGGGCGGCGGCACCCCCTGCCGTGCGCGCGAGGGTAGGGCGGGGGGCGGGGCCTGGGGGTGCTGACCCCCCCCCACGCCGAGAGAGCGGCGGCCGTCACGTTCACGCGTGGGGGGGGCACAGCCCTCTGGGGCAAAATATACTTTTTATATATATATATATATGTATGTATGCCTGTGAATAAAGTTGGCTTAAACGGCCGATTTTTTTGCAGCGCCGAGGATGCTCTGGCTGCGGACGTCACCGTTTGCTTTTAAATTTGTTTTTTATGGCGTTCCGCGTACAGTAAGGGAGAGGGATCCTAAAAAAGCTGCACCCAAGCAAAGAAATATGACTTCTGTCCTAACCAAAATGTTACCTGCAAACCCCCAGAAAAGGAGGGGATGGCATTTTCAGAGGCAAACTTGGAGGAGACCTGTGAGCATTAATGGAGGGTAATGTGGGCATCAATGAGCAAGAAGTAGTCCCCCTCCCCCTGCCTCTCCCCCCTTCCAAAAAAAAAAAAAAAAGCAAACCAAAAAGATTAAGAATAATTTTCGAATTTATGTCCAGAAGCAATATATCTCAGCCCAGGCTGCCATTTTCCTTTTTATACCCTGCTCTGACAAGAAGGTTGCCAACTGCTTTGTCCGCAAACTTCAGAAACAGAAAGATTAAAACAAACTGGCAGGGGTTTAGAAAAGGGCAATCAAAGTGATTGAGGAACTGATTGCATTAATTTGTGGAGAGAGATTAAATGATGTAACTGTGTGTAAAATGCAAAATTAAAAATTAAAACCAAGTGGGGATAAGAACAGAAATCTTTTTCAAGAGATGTCAGTGGAGTGGAAGAATTAGTTGGAGAGTTTCACGAGCTTTAGTCAACAGCAACTGGGGAGAAACGGAAGGGAGGAAAGTACATGCTTAGCTTCAAAAAATAATATCCTGGTAGGAAGGCTCTGTCAGCCCAGGAAAATCATTTAGAAATTGTGGGAGATCACTGACAGAATCATTTGTGACTGGGCTGTGCAAATTATGTCACATAGAAATAAGGTACTGTGGGGAACAGTTCTGTGCCAGAGGGAACGTGGAATTGACAGCCTGACAGTTCTGTCCCCCTCAGTCCCTGGAGTTCACAGGGCAGATGTCATGCAGTGCAGTCCACAGTGATGGACCTACAAGGTACAGGGCTTCATGGATGCTTGTAAAGTAGTGGATGCAGCAGTGCTTCTATGGATGTCAGACACAAGCCAACACTCTCTCACGGTTCTGACCAAGGTTCATAGACAGGGTCCACAGGAGGAAAATCAGGTAGGTGGGCCAGAAGGGAATGGAAACAGCTTCTGCAGAAAGCTCCCACCTGGACCACAGCAGAAGGTGGACCCTGGCACACAGATGCAAGGCACACAGCCTGTGAGACCTCTGGGTTTCTTTTCTCTTCTGTGGCAAATAATAGCTCCTCCTTGATAGGTCAAAAATCTACTTTAGAGTCACTAGGTGTAGGCATCTATGAATTAAGCAAAGAAATAATCTTTAATAAAGAAAAGTTTACTGAAGTTATATACTTCATCCTTCTAGTTCATACCTCAACATACATACATCTTCAAAATTTATTTAATCAGATTTTTATTTTCTAAAGATGATCCTCGGGACACAAGTGGAATTATCAGGCAACAATGCAGTTGCATCCTGACCACTGTTGAGCCGTGCTTGACAATTCTACGCTGCCTGGCAGAGGCAGCCCTGGCTCAGCAGTACTTGCCTCCAGAGGGGCATCAAGAGCCATAGGCCCAGGTATGGCCCCAGCTACTGCTTCCCTGCTGCAGTCATTTTCTGACTCCCAAAACAGGCCTAAGACCTGCTCTCCAGAGGTAAGAAGCAGATATTTTGACCCAGGGGACCTGAAACACCATGGAAAACCAGATACTGATTCCTTCTTTAAGGTTTCAATCCCATAATCATTCATAGCCAGTCTACCTGGTTGCTAGTGTGCAGTCACGGTGCTAGGGATAATCCCACCTGGCCTATCTCCACCTCTCTCGATGCCCTGTGATGGATGTAGGCATAATGGCCTCTTGATGACAAGTAAAAGAGGTGGTGGTGTCAGACTGGGATTTTTGTTGGTGTCCCCTAACACAGCCCATGCCATTGGCAAAACCAGTTACTCTTGATGCCCTATTGATTCTGAACTTTTTTTTCCTAAAATATGCTCTTGGGTTTTGGAAGCTGTGAATGGAGAATGGTGTTGAGTGGAATAATAACTTATGTTGCAATGACTTAATTCCCACCTCAGGGTACTCTTGTCCTTACAATTCACAGCAGAGATTTGTCTGCTGAGGTCCTGATACACTACTGACCTTGCAGAGACCTCTGCTTTGTGTGGAGCAGTCTTCCACTCAGTGCCTCCGTCATGCCCCCATGCCACTACATCTCACAGAGATTTACAGTTTTACTGGTGCATCCACAGCCTTAGTTCCAGATTGATCAAGAGATACTAATTTTATGTATTAATGGTAATACCATAAGCAAAAACTTACAGAACACCAGCCAGTGCTTGATGGAGTGCTTGATTTGAATCAGTGGGAGTGTTTTCAGGACTGCTGTTGAAATTCTGTTTTCAGCAAGAGGTCTGGTTGTAAAGTGCTGTATTATATAGCTTCATTCCTTCAGGTTTACCCCTCTGTCCCAAAGGCAGAATAGGGTGGTGCAGAGCTTACTTCTCAAGCAGGCTATGTACAGCACTACAGAACAGAGAAACCTCAGCCACACTTCAGTTGCTAGTTTTGACACCAGAAGCAACGTATCTACATTAACAAGGTGATTTTCTTGAAGTTTTTGTCCTGTTTTTCATGATGGTCCAGCTGGTATCCTCAGCATGGCTATAGTTTGTTAAGCCCTGAGTTAACTCAGAAATCTACGTGTTGCATTCCGCAAGGCTGACATGGACTCCAGCTGCTGCTCCTAGTGTCTGTAGCTCAGGTCTTACCTAAAGCAGCATGCAATCGCCTATGCAGAGCCTGGTGAGAGTTAGGTCAGGAAGGGAATTCAGAGAATAGGTCCAGGAAGTTTCCCAGGAAGGGGACCTGAGGCAGAGGTCGAGCTGAGCAGAGAGATGCCCAAGGCATCTGTGAGCAAATAGCCGCATGCAAGCTGAGGTCAAATTATTCAATAAACTGAAATAACTGTTGAAGCACAGCCTGAATCTTAGGTGTTCCCTTAGGCGCCCTGAGCACAAGGCAAGGAAGTGGTTAGGGAAAACTCCTGTCATCTGCTGCCAAACTTCCCTTAATAAAACCTCCTTCCTGGCTGATGGTGCTTGCCCAGTCCTCTGGCAGCCTCAGCAGTGGCGCTACACACAGTTGCTGTCACTTGCTTTTTCACGTGAATATTTATGCATTTTCATACAAAGCAGAAGAGCTCCATGAGGACTGCTGGAGACACTCATCCTGGAAATGCCTGCACCAGGGGCTGTGACATTCTGAAGCATTAGGAGACCCCTGCACAAAGTGAGCAGTCCAGAGGATGCAAACCTGCTTCCCAGGGCCAGCGTGAGGTCTTGAGGCATGGGATGTATCTCCTCACCCTGCCTGAGCACCTGGGTGACATCTGCATGTGGCTGCATTGCAAAACACCCCTCTTTCTCTCAGGATAGCAAGCACCATGGGCCTTAGACACACACTTAGGCTGAGAAGACTGCATGTATCAGGTAGTTGCCACTTTAGGCCACGTATCCTGAAATGCGATTGCTTGCTTCAGGGGATGTTAGTGATCCAGACGTTCACCCTGTGGTCCAGAACCCCAGCCCTTCATATGCAAAAACTCTGTAGGCAACTCAGATGATGAAATTTCTTTTTTGAATTCCAACTCTTGCATAAATTGTCTTGTCAACTAAACTCTAGGAACTGAATTCATTACTTGTGCAAGCAGGAAAAATTGGTGTGGGTTGGTATTAACTTTGCAAGAGAGGCTGTGAGCTGGCTGGGGATGCAAGTTTGCAGGAACAGAAAAGTTTTAGCAGGTTTTCTGAACCTCTGCAAGCTGTGAGCTTTCCTTGTCCTTTGGCACTTTGCTTTTAGCCAACTACAGAAACCATCTGCAGGCCCTGTGTGGATGCAAACAAAGAGAGCTCTGGTCCTGGGAAGTACTGCATCTACCAAGGAGTAAGTTTTGCTGCCTATTTACACTTGAGTTTTAAGATGACATGTTGTTTCCAGTCAACTCAGCTGAACCAGCATTTTACCCCCAGGATCCATTAGTAAGTATTCGGCTTACTAATTTTGTCTAGTTTTACTATGAAAACAGAGAAATAATAAGAAAAGTATAATCAGTTTGTTTACAATTTGTAAAACATTTGTACAGATCATACTAATTTTAATACTCTATTATACATTTGTACACCTGTATGTAAGTATGCATGTATATCACATAAATATTTTCTAAATTAACTTTCTTAAAAGTTTTTTTAAAAGTACTAAACCACACAGACACAGTGGTTTAGTAATGGAAATACACTACAGAAGACAAATGCTATTCCATATGATATGGGTATTTCTAAAAGGTATGAATATGGTAAGTTTACGAATATTCTTATAAAAGCAGTTCAGTGTTTTAAACAGTCTAATTAATCTACAACATTCCTCACTATTCTAGTATTGATGAGCAAGGTGCAAAATTTCCCTCTCTGCTGCTTCTGGTGCTAATTCAAAACATTGAAGGTACTTTGACAAGAGGCTGCAATTCCAGAAATACAGGCATTTCTGTTGTTAAAATAAGTGCAGGTGTGCACCTGGCTTTTAGGTCAGTATTTGCCAAGCTTGTGGATGCTGAATTTCCAGCCAAGAAGACACACTTAATATTCTCCCTCTCCTGGCAGTCCAGAGCACTCACTGAAAAAGACCTACACATCTGAATTCATGCATCCAGAGACATTCCTTCTAGCTAGTGCATGACCATACACTGTCTCCTCAGTAACAATAACCTGCATTGGTAAATTTAATGTGGCAGAATTTAGAGGTAACAAAAATCAATTGCCAGAGAGACATTTTCTGCCAAAGCAACATTTGCAACTTAGAAAATAATCTCAGGCTCATCAGTTCAGTTGTTTTAAAACAAATCAACCGTTGAATAAGCTGTAGATAACAAATGCACCAAAAAATAGCTTAGCATTAAAATTAAGCTCACTGTACTTCAACAGTGCCATTGCTAAGTAGGGGTGATGTGTGCATGTTGATAGCCATGCTGGGACAGAACTGTGCTGTGCCATGATGTGATCCTCTAGGAGAGCTATGTTGGGCAAACCCTGTGACTTTGCTCACAACTGATTGTTTGACTCATCCTTTGATCTGTTAAACTTTGGGTTGTGCCCTTGTGACACCAGGAGCTTCACCTGTCCTGCACTGGGGTATAGGCATGATTATAGGCATGAAATTTACAGAATAGGCTGCTCAGAGTCTCTTTACTGGCCATTTTTTACCCAGTAACTACGATCCCCCTGTTATTTTCCTTTCTTTGCTCACACAGCAAGGAGATGATGAGGCCAACAGTATTAGTAAAGATAAGACATAATTTTAGATGTTGAATTCACAAGATTTCCACGGTGGGTGGAACAAGAAAAAATACATAGCATCCTCTGCTTTCCAAATATAGAACAGACATTTCACCTCCAATGAAACCTACTAGGCTCGTCATGATATTTGGGAATATGAGTCTTTGAACACCCAGGCATTTTTACAGACTCCTCTGCTAATTCACTGCAGAGAAAAACTGTAGAGCTGATCAGCCAAGGAGAACTCTTTAGCTGATGGAAAGCTCAGAAGGCTCCAGGGACTCCAAAATGGTTGGAAGCAAACATCTGTGTGGTAAAGCTACTTCTCCTCAAATAGATGTCTGGGGGGGAAAGCCCCGGGTGTAACCAGAGAAATACTCTGTTCACTGTAAGCACCAGCCAGCCTGAGCAGAGAGAGCAAACAAAACAGTCCAAATGCTAGGCAACAGTCTGGATCCAGCACTCCGTGTCCTGCAGCTTTTGCGGGAGCTGCCGAGGGGCTGCGGGCGTGCCGGGAGCATTTTCAGTCCTTGGCTTCAGATGGAAGTGCTGTGAGCCATTTCAGTCATCTGCAGCTGTAACTGTCACTGAAGGCCTGCAGAGACACCGAGCAGCTCAGACCTTTTACATTGCCTTATATATCCAGAAACCTTTCTGTCTCTAGCAAAGAATCCCAGTCCCCAGCGGTCCCTGGCCACTCGGGTGCCCGTGCATACGCACACACACAGGCACCTATGTCTGTGCTTTGGAGAGTTCTGCTCCCATTTTCTGCCTTCTTCTTATTTCCATGAGTAGCTGGTCGGAGGCAAGTGTGTGGCCTTTCATATGAAAGTTCTCTAGGAGCAGCTTCCTATTAAACAATGAGTAGGGGCTCTTCCATTTATCTGCCTCTGACAGTGGACTGTAGCTTGACCATGAAGAAACAGAAGGCATGAACTTACAGAAAGGCTATTTCCAATCTTGGCTTAGTTCTAGGTTAAGTGGCAGAGGCTTGGGGTTTTTTTAAATGGCGTGAGGCTCAGCGACTGAGTTTTTCTGTTCCCTTGTGCAGAGGTGTCTCTGCCTCCCCATCCGGTGGTTCTCTGAGACGAAAGACCTGTGTCATCCTGGAAGTGGCTCTTCTCCCTGCAGAGCTGTCATCAGCCACAGCCATCCCCTGGTCATTGCCCCACATCCTCTTCTCCAGACATCCGACCTCCCACAAGCTCTTCACCATTTTCTTTTAGCAGCAAGGTTTGTCATTTCTGAGCCAAGCCTGCAACAAACAAACCATGTAACAAATACCCTCCTTATCTAGGCTGCTTCTTCCACTGATGCAGCGTATGAGCATCTGATCCACTCTCTTCTGCAGACTGGATTACTAAACCACACTTAGGGCTTCTTGCAAGAATGCTTCAGAAGATTAAACTAGAGCAGACTGGAACTGTTTGCTTTTTTTTTAAATGCTAACCACACTGAGCTTATTAAAACTTCTCTGCAGATTGCCTTATCTGATTTAAGATTTATAAATCTTTTGGATTTATGCCACTAGTACCTTGGATACTCAGGACTGTCCTTTCCTTGGGTAATTCCCAAGGCTGTTACCCAGATGTGCAGACAAATCATCCCCAGTCCTGAAATCTGAGGTGATGGCTGACTTACCTCAATTTCGATTTTTTGGTTTGGTTTGGCTTTTTCTTCACTTAGAGTGGTTATGTCAAGTATGTCAAATATTCATGGTTTGCTGAGAAAGAGCTGCTCCTTTTAGTCTGCCCATTCTCTAAGGCATGAATTCAGAGCAGGGTAAGGTGGCAGCCACAAGACTTCACATTTTAGACCAAGTTGATTGGGAAATATCTGAGAAAAGTGCCATAAGCTTTGCAGTGCAATTGAATTTAAAAAAAAAAAAATTTAAAAAAGGGGATAGAATGGCTTATTTTAATAGTAAGTCTCAGTAGTTTTTGTGGAAGTCTACAGGCCTTCAGGAACATCAAAGGAACATTTAAAATCACTAATAACCTGTAGCAGACACAGCCAAGTACACCATTAAGCATATGAAATGTGTTAGCTCTGCTTCTCATTGTGCAATGCCTTTCTCTGTTCAGGCATGTCCAAATTTCCAACCATTAATAAGGTACCTCCTTCAAACACTTGTTGAATGTGGGGACCACTGTAGCCCCCCCCAGTGCCAGAAGCCTTTCAGCCAAGTCCATCATGATGCTTAGCACCCCCGAGGTCTCTCCCTGTCTCTGACCCTGTGCTCACTTCTGCCAGGATAGAGAGTACCAAGGGGACAGATTGGTGGAAAGGTGACATCTGGGACCTCCAGAGGGAGGAGATGGCATAGAGGCCACCAGCTGCAGTGCTCCGAGACGCCAGTAAATCTCCCTCACAAATGCAATAGCCATGGCAACTGTGCTCCAGCTTCTCCCAGAGAGTGGTCATTCAAATTTAGACATAATTCTGTATTTTCGGTTTGTTGTGCAGTTATTACTTATCCAGCACTATGATCACAACTCCTGAACTCTTTCTCTATACTGAAGATGGGGTAAGTTACCCAACTTGCTCTTTCAGCCCTTGTATCCTCAAGTGTGAGCACAGGGGCAGGTCACAGCTGCATGACATATGTGTTTCTTAGGATCTTCTTAGCACAGATTACAGATTTCCTTTCTTTGCCCGAGTATCCCTGTGTACCCTTTTAAGTACTGCGTTCTCCTGCAATTCTTGAGGAACTCTGTAGCATGAAGACACGGCAGAGTTGTGGTCTGCAGCAAATACAGGTGTTTAAGGCAGAAAAACGGGAGTTTAATCAGTCTGGATTTAGCATCAGCCAGACAGACCATCTCTCCATGGTCAGGCAGTAGTTTTCAGGCAGCAGAGCAGCACACTGAGTATCTCAATAAGACAATCAGGAGGATGGATGGTGATCAGTACTGAAAAGGCACACATTTCTGCATGAAAATGAGACAGCAATCTTTATTGTACAGATAGCTGCCTGTGTGGTTCTTACAGGCAGTATGCAGCAACAAGAGCAGACAGTAACACATTGCAGGAACACTTTTTTTTCTGACCTAGCTACTGAAAGAGAGCAAAACTAAAGCGAAAACCATCTGGGGACTTTAGCTCTCAAACACTGCTGGAGAGCTGCACAGTAGGATATTACCTTCAAGGATATTGTTCACCCCAGCAACGCAGCTGTTGTCTAATGGGGGCAGCCAGAAGGGGTAGTTTATAGAGGTGAAATAAATAACTAGCAATAACAACACAGAAGCTTGGTAGCTCAAGAACAGCAGTCTTAAGGTTGCTGAAGTTTGTTTGGTCCAACCCTGAGAACTGTCTTCCCTTTTTTGGAAATGCTTAGCTGAGTAAGAGCCCAGGACAGACCACGTCTCCTCCTGTGTCTCTTGGGCTCTTTCCTACTCACTTTCCTAATGTCTTCTTTGCATAACCCTCCCACTGACATGGTTTATAGACAGTATGCCATAGACAGGTTGTCTTACATTTACCATTTTAAACATCACAGAAGAAATAACATTTACACTGCTGGGAAAAATAAAAAAGGTTAAAAATACTGTAGATAGCACTCAAATGAATCAGCAGTGGCAGAGGCACTTTGGAAGCCTCCCACAGCCAAAACCCTCAATCCATGTCCATGGTGCTTGTGGCTCTCCTTAAGAAGCTGAGGCAGCTCGGGCCAGCTCACCATGATAAGGGGGGTCAGAAGGGAACAGAGATCTGTCCCACTTCCATCCCCCCACTTACAGTGAGATATTCACCAGTGATGGACTCATAAGCACCCCTGTGCTCTGCCTGTTGTTGATGGGCATAATTTGTAGCACTATGGACACGGTGGGTTATTAACTGGGTTATTAACTGAGAAACAGAGATAAGATATTGGGAAACAGATATCCAGAAACAGTCTGGATATTGGGAAAAAATCCTTTACCAGAAGAGTGGTGAAGTACTGGAACAGGTTACCTGGGAAGGTTGTTGAGTTGCCATCCCCGTGAGTGCTAAAAAAATGGCTAGACATGGTGCTGTGGCAGATAATTTTGTGGTTATGGTGTTGTAGGACTGACAGTTGGACTTCATAACCTTGAAGGTCCCTTCAAACCATGATGATGATGATGATGATGATTCTGTTCTAAATCCCTGCCACAACTTAGCAAATTGGGCAGATCAAAAACCAAAGCACAAAATTACTCTATTCTGCCCATCCCATAAAAAGGGAAGATAAAAGGGGAATAAAGACCGGAAACCTGAAGTTGGAAAATGAAAACAATCGGAGACAGATTTACTAGCACAGCCGAAAGGCAATAACAGAAAGGATAAATAACAAATATACAAGTGTATACAAATCTATCCATCCAACCCGATGTCGATGGTGTCAGGGAGAGGTTCCTGAGGGCCCCTTGCTGCAGGGCCGACTCAGGAGAGGGCTCCAGGGCTCTTCCCAGCACCCGAGGGATGTGGATGCTGAAGAGCAGTGTCGAGCTGGGGGTAAAGGAGCGCAGGGGAAAGAGAGGAGGGGCTGGGGTCTGCCTGAGCTTTAGAGAGGGTGGGCAGGGAATGGGAGGGAAGGGACCCCCAGGGCTGCCCACCCTCTCCGAGTCTGAAAGCCCTCCTGCTCCAGTTCCACATATTCAAGGGATGCCAATCCCCGTCCCTGCTGCAATTCCAGGCACCAGGACTGGGTCCCCTGAGGGGGACACTTTGCAAGCGCTGCAGACTCCGAGCAGATCCCCAGCTCCAGAATCCTTTCCTGTGGCACAGGGGTACAGCCTGTGCATGGAGGAAGCACATGCTGTGTCCATAACTGAGACAGACATACACAGCTGTTGTTCTCCTCCTTTGCAACCCAGGGGACAGGGGCAGAACAGAAAACAATGTGTCCAAATTTCTCCAGCATGCAAGCTATCAGCACAGCTATCACATCAGTTGCCTCCCATAAACTTGGTGTTGACCCTGACCTTGACACCAGAACTCCTCTTGCTGCCTTGTTTTGCTGGGAGCTGACTGTGCTTACATTTGGAACAGCCAGATTTCAGTCATTCAGAAAATAAAAACTCTCCATGTTTAATTTCATTTCCCTAGAAAAAAAGACGGTCGGTGCCATTTTAGTAATTGCATTCCACATCATCAATACAAAAATAGAGTGAAATCCAATGCAGTCAGGCTCACTGAATCACAACTAGAAGTCCTATCAAGTAAAGGAAGACAAAGGAACACTAAGAGCTCTCTTAAATCTGTTCAAATATGCTTAAGAACTAGGATATCTAAAGTGCACAAAATGCAAGTAATTTTAAAAAAATATCATTTCTATGACTCTCCCTCTTTTCCAGCCTGCGCTCAGAACACTTGCTTTTAAGACAAACACATCCTCCCACATCATTCTCTCAAATATAATTGTCTAATTATTTTCCCATAAAGCATGTGCCAAAGTTTAGTCAAAGACAATGCTTCTTGAAATAACAAAACACATCAGATTCTGTATATTAAAAAATCCCAAATACAACAAAACTAAATTGTCTCTGGAATGGCCATTTCTCCAAGTAGCTGCAGATTTCATAGAGTGCCTTTTGTGATGTATTGTGATGCACAGTATTCCTCTTTTACTGGGATTTTTCCATATCAGCTACAAGATGTGAAGAGCTGTAAATTGTTCCTGAAAAACTGTGCATATCTGGCAGAATTCACAAGATAAAACCAAACATAGCTAGGGTTTGGTGCTGGCAGCATTTTGTACCTTTAAGTAGCCACAGTGCTGAGCATACCTTCCTGTATGGCATGCATTCAGCAGCACTTACTTAATATGCCTTGGCAGACAGCTTTAGCATGAATGACGTCAAAAGTTTCTCTTTATGAAACAAGAGCAAAGGATATCACTTCTCTTTTATTCTAAACAGGGTCTGTCTTCACTGTTTTTACCCACAACAAGTACTCTAGTTTCTATTTTGTCCTTTCCTCGCTCTGTAGTATCTCTCACTGTTGCCCGAATGCAGACTCCTGTGAAATTTTGTCCTCTTGTTTTGCAAAGCCAGGACTATTTTCTTGACAGTGCTTTCACAGCCTGGCAAGCAAGCAAGCAAGCAAGCAAAAAAAAAAAAAAAAAAAAAAAGTCTTTTCCTGGGTAAATGGGCTACAGGTATCACAGAGTTGTAATTTATGCTGCTAAAAGCATTGAAAAAGGAAGTGTAAGACTGAAATACCTTTTGATCCATTTTGAAAATTTTGTCAGTAGCATAATAGTCCATGCTGAGCCACTCACAGAATCACTTAAGCTTTCCAAGACATGTTCACTGCAAGATACCACTGCAAAGATTATTCCAGATTCAACACAAAATTTATTCTGCAGCAGGTTCTGGATCTGCATGGTAAGTGCATAGAGTCATAAGTTTACAGAAAATACTGTCAGTAGTCTCATTACTGCTGCAAACTCCTGAAGCTCTGCTTGTGGGCTTTCTTATTTCAGTAGGAGGCCTTCAGCAGTTCATGAACTGGCTTAGAGTCTCTTACACTTGGGCTTAAGCTGTTAGCTGCCTATGTTCTTCTCTGTCAAGAGTGTTTTTTCTGGAGTAATTACTGCTCATTACAACAAACATTCACATCGAAAAATGTTTTGTTGGTGTGACTAATGTCTGTTTCCTTCATTATTTAAAAAAAAAAAAGAGAGAAAGAAAAAAGTTACTGAATGTTAAGACAAGATAAAAAAAAATAATTTCTTTCCTTTTTTAAATGACAAACTTGTTTATCTGGAGAAAGCTATTACTCACACTAGTGGAAGAAGCAGAAATGCTGAGAGAAAATATGATATTCAAGTTCAATAGTTCTGAGTCCTTTTTGCTGATGAACTCAATGCTGAGCATGTCCCAGGCACTCCCTGTGGAGACCCACCAGCCACCACCACTGGAGAAATCCATCCAAGGAAGTTCAGCTGTTGCTGTAGTTCCTATGCTGCAAAGCCATGTGTCTTGCTGCAGATGATGTCCTGGGGATGGCAAGCTGGAAGCTTGTCCATCCCCTGTGGGGTCTGCACTCTCACCCCAGCCAAAACAATGGGGGTCCCACAAAGGGTCTGCCTGGCTGCCAGTAGCACTATGAAGCCCATGCTGGCACCTCTGGGGAGGTGATGCAAGGAGCAGCAGTACCCACAAAATACTGAACAGACAGATTTTCACTGTCTGACTTCTGCTTGTTTATTTAATGCACAGCTTGAGCTGAATGTCCAGGAACATTCTTCCTTTGTGTAAAGGATTTGTAGGAATTGGAGGTTTTCATTCTGTTAATGCTGCTCACAGACTTGAGCAGTCCCTAGGATGGATCCTGCAAATTTCAGCCAATGCCAGACCAAGATAGCACTAGTGTGAAAGTGCAGAGAAGGCTCATACCCTGCAGGAAATTTAGGCAACTAAATTGGCCTTAAAATTAGGCTGATCTTCTGTACTCTCTTGCAGTTTACTGGGAACCTCTGGGGCAGAATCATGCTCAGATGGTAAGAGCAGTGGTACCTGCACAGGGAGGCACCTGCAAAGGAAGCAGTGTCAGCCTGGTGTAATCTCAACACTCCTGTTCCCTGTGCTTTCTCTCTCCTTTTAATCTCCGTCACCCTAAAAAAGTGTTTGCTGTAAAGCCTCCTTTCTATGCAGAAATAGGCGGGATAACTGGTGGGACTATGTGTGGTTTTCCCCCCCAAAGCAATCCAGTTCTGATACCAGCAAACACCACCTTCATGGGCTTAGTGCTCTCTCAGCACCTCCTACCCTGAGGAGTTCATCAAGGTCTACCAGAACTAGGTCTTGATCTGGCTCACAGCATTTCCTTTTTTTATACTCAAGGTTAAGCCAGCATTAGACTGCTGAAGTGCAGGTATAGCACAGGTGGCAGGGAACATCCACCTCTTCATGCTTCCCCACAGTTACAGCCCCACCCAGCTCCACACACTGTGCATAGGAAGGGTTTCTTCTTGTTCTGCCCTTAAATGATAGTTTCCTTTTATCAGCAGTGCTTCAGGTGTTACTTGATTTATGTTCATGCAGAGAGCCAGGTCAAACAGAGGTACAAGGCTTATACAAACCACCAACACCATGGCTGTACATTGCTCAGCCCCAGAGGCTCTCCCTATCTACAGGAGCAAATTAAGAAATCTGATGCATCTGAACAATACACAATTACAAAGCCTGGGTAAAGAGCTCGAATTGTTGTTGCCATGGGAAAAACAGAGCCCCAGAGAGCAGCATCAGTTTTGTCCTGCAGCTAGACAAAGGCCATGCAGACCATCCCTTGCTCCACCTCCATTTTTCATCAGGCCTTGACATTTTCCACATTAGTAAAAAGCCTGTTGTCAGTGTTGTGTTTTAATGTTGTAAACTCAAAAATATGAGTACAAGAACCCACTGCCCCCAGAAGCAGGGGCCAAACCACTGCAGCTCTTTTTAAAGCAAAAATAATTATCCTAACTAAACCCAAACAAGTTATTTCTGTTTCTAAATCAGATTCAGCCTGGACCAAGTAAAGAAATACTGGAATAAACCCATCTTTAAGAATATGTGGTTACCTGATCATACAGTCGCATACATGAAAGAGGTGGGTCTGCATGTTACAGGAATGATGAATTTGAAAGAAAATGCTGCCCAGTAAAGAATAAAGCAGTCTATTATCAGTAGTAGAGCCTGCAGCAGGAAGGTGAAAGCACTGATGAAAATTTCATACACATGGAAATAAATATGTAATACAGCTGTACATTGTGTGTCACACACTTTAATCCCACATAAGGCTGTGGAAATGGTGCTGTGAAATCTATGCCCTCCTATACAGTTGCCCCATGTCTGACCATGGCACAGGACTTACTTCCAAATGGTCTGGTAGAACTTAGGGCTTATTGCTTTTGTCTGAAGGAAAACACCAAAAGAAGAGAACAACTTAGAGGATTGTTTTTGCAGTGAGAATGAATTGGCAGCAAGCTAAATGCATTGAGCAGTAATTACAGTAAGAGACAGAACTTCTGTGCTAATGATCCCTCAAATTAAATTCTGATGTGACCTAATACAGGGCTAGGTGTGCAGTTCCCTTCTTGATTGCTGCACTCTCTTGGCAGCATGGCCAGCCTCCAAGAGAGAAAACACAGTGAAGGTTGTCAAGAGGGAAAATCATCAAACCATTCACTCAGAGAAGATGGAAGCAAAATGCAATATTCTGCATCTTTTTCCTCATTGGAAAAAATGATGAATTTTTCCAGTCAGATCTCCTGTCTTTTCTAAGACAATATTTGTTGACTCAGCATGGGTGTAAGAGAGAGAACTGATGTCAGTGGTGAGACTGTCTGTCACAGGCAAACATCATCCCTTCCTACAAATAATTTTGTACACCTATGAGCTACCTTGTCATTCCTCTCCCATAAAAACACTTTTCTGAAAAAGAGCAACTTTTTTGTTTTTCAGATGAAAAACGCTGAAGACATTGAAGATGCGTGGAAGAGCATCTGAACAGACTTTCAAGGCATTGTCTCAAATGCCTTCTACAAGGATTACCATCTTAGTATACATGTCTGTATCTGTTAGTATCAATATCAGAAAGGCTGCAAGTGGATCTTGTAACTCCTTTGTGGCAAACATGAGCTCTGTTTATCAGACCTCCTTCCAGCTTTAACTTTAATAAGGGGACTCTGTATCATTCGGGGATCAGAGAATCATAGACTTGGTTTGAGTTAGAAGGGACCTCAAAGATATAGCTCCAAACCCTTGAAGGGGGAACACCTCCCACTAGACCAGGTTGTTCAAAACCCCATAACCTGGTCTTGCACACTTTCAGGGTGGTTTTTTTAGCATATCCCAAGTTAGCTAAAGTATTGCACAAATAAGTCACGGTCAGCTTCCCTTTCTTCATTTGAGATGCCACCACAGGCATGCAGAGAACATGCCAGAGCTGCAGGTGGGCAGCTAATGGTCTCTGCAGGATTTGGCTTGTTCTGTGCAGCTGCAACTTTCAGAGTGCCATTTTGCAGTTGCCACGATCAAACTTGTCCGTTCTCATTTTGTTCCTCCTGGGCAGCTGTGTGTTCATGACCACACAGAGCTGTTTTGCCTGTGAACTGCCACAAGAATGAAAAGTACTTGGTGGCGTCACTCTCAAGCACCTCAGGCTGAAGCAGGAGAAGAGAAACTGTGAGTATTTCTCTGCCGCTGTGATTAGCCACCCCTTGGGATGTTGAGGAGTGGCTCTCCAACAGCCTCCAGAGGCTGAGAGCTTCCCACTGTCTCTGGTCCCTAAAAGTCCAAAACAGTTCACCAGGACTGTTAGGTATAACTCCAATCCAGAAAGAGTAAACTGAATTCCATCAATATAAGAAAAAAAAATTGAAGTCAATTTATGATACGTTGTGCTGTACAATGCGTTAAAAGTCTTTTAACAATTTGCCAAATCTAGTAAAATGCTCAGTATATGATTAATAAATACAAAGCTATGGGTAAATAAAATAAAAAATCTGTTCCCCAGATGAGTTAAAGAAATGTGTCGGAAGTGGCAATCAGACCAGAGGCAGTGGAAAGATTCTTGCTGGTTTAAGTGGTGCCTGCTTCCTAAACATTTGTCTTATCCACATGTTTTGTGATGAAAAAAGTCCTTTTAAAATTTAAAGATCTGATCAAGATTTGTCTTTAAGTTGTCTGTGCATACAACATGTGGAATGGTGCATGATCACAGTGAGAAAAATAAAATCGAAGTAAGTGAAATTGTTTAGGGTAGTACACTTCAAAATTTTGTCATCAAGTCACCAGAATTCAAGCAGAATTTAAGAAATCACAACAGCTGACTACAGCCTTAATCTTTGTAAAAGTTATTCATGGGTAAACCAATATAAAAATGAAAGGATTTATGACAGCCAGCACATTTTTCTACAGTGGTTATTTACAATACATGAATGTGTCTAAGAGCCCTAGACACTGGGTTGGCAGTTTTTATTTTAATTGATTCAACCCAGAGTGGTCCATCTACTGGCAGGTCCACTGGAAGTCAAGGCTCCTTCTTTGGACTGATAAACCCATACCAGTAGGAAGTTGTTTCCTGGTAGACACTATTAGAGAAGCTGACATAATGACAAAAATTAGACTTTTATACATATAATACTTTTATATATATATAATGTTATATATATTTATACACATATCCTTTATATATATGATACTTTTATAACTTTTTTATATTCAAAACTGGAAATCTGGAAGAAGGGCATGAGTGACTTGAAGTTTGTCCATTTCTTCCTGTTATACTGGTTATTTAATACAGTGTATTAGTTCTTCCAGCAACCCACATGCTGTCTTTAATCTTAGACCATCATAACTATGATCATCATCATTTTGACAAAGCCACAAGGCAATAACATAATTTCATAATAATGCCACAGTTCATTTCTGTAATGACAGTGGCTGTCAGCTGTTATCTTTGATGCTTGCTTGGGAGCAAGGAAAGGCTCAAGGAAAAAAGCTGAAAGCATCAAGGAAAGGCTGAATTCACCAAGAGCAAAACTGTGACTCTAATCTTGTTGACTAACATCCATAAACTGAAATTTGAAAGGCTATTTTCTACACTGTTTAGGTGCCTTCTGTTTATGAACATGCTCTAGAAGTTCAGAACTTTCTTTCCTTTCTGGGCCATATCCACCCAGGACATTGGGTGGATACACCACATCCAGGGCATGCTCATCCTTCATTTAGTGCTAACTTGAAACATCTGCTTTGAAGAGGAATGGATACGAGCCACACAGTCTCAGCTCAAGGAACAAAACAGGGTCTGACTTACCAGCTCTGACACAAACTACGGACAGACAAACTCTTCTTGAGCAGCCTGGAAACCCAAGCAGGGACATGCATACACACAGCAACCCCAGTGCATTTGTACAGTGGTAGCTGTCACTTTTTTCCCTTGCCAAGACTGTACCAGTTTCAGTATTTGCTGAGGAGCAGCACCACCGTGTGACACTTTTCTGTCATGCCTCACAGGGTTACACACCTCTCTATTAAGGCTCTGCTCACAGAACAGGGCACAGCTGACGGTCACAGGAGACACAGACCCCCTTCCAAAGTCAATCTGCTGGATGTTACTCCAGCTTTATCCTGTTCCGTGTCAGCTCACACCTGGATAGCTGATCCAGTGATCAGGAGGCTCACAGAGCACCAGTCCAGGGAGGTGCTGGGAACTAGGTCTGGACATTCTTGTTTGTTTTGGATGGGCTGCTTCTGCTATTACAGGCATCCTGCTGGAGCACTAACCCTTAAATTGGTTAAAGATGAATCATGAGGTAGACTAATCTGACTTCCTTCCTGGGAATGAGGAAGAATAGAGAAGAAATTCAACGTGTATGCATCCTCAGTGAGACAATTACATAGGCTGTTTGAAGTTTAAGAAGTTATGCCAGCATAGGCTTCAAGCAATAGATAGAGAGACTGTACAAAGTCTTATAAGAGAAAAAAAAACAAAAACAAAAACAAACAAAAAAAAAACCAAAAAACAGGAATAGAAATTAGTAAATCCATGTCAATATCACTTAAGGACATGACGATTTTATCCAAGATGAAAATGATTATTATTTAGGGTAGCAGTGTGATAATTTAGAATAAAATTCTTTATTGTCAGGCAACATTCCCTGGCACAGGAGTTGTCCAGGGAGGCCCCATCCCTGGAAGTGTTCATGGACAGGTTGGATGGAGCTTGGAACAACCTGGTCTAGTGGGAGGTATCTCTGCCCATAACAGGGGGGTTGAAACTAGATGGACTTTAAGGTCCCTTACAAGCCAACCATTCTATTATTCTTTGATTATGCTATTATAATCCACTCTTTTGGAGTTCTGCTTTTTTGCAGGCACATCATAATAAAGCAGCATGCTTCTATGAGGGAGTAAGATAATTTCCTCCCTTCTCAGATGCCAGACAATCTTAGCTAAGTGATATACGTGATTGATTGTGTATATATAATCCTTTAGACATAAACTGATGACTAAGCTGGGGACTTGGATTGCATTCAGCCACACCTAGGCTGCTCCCTGAGAAAGAGATTCCTTTCTGAACCTCATGATTATGGGAGGCTCTCTTGTAATAGTTGTGGTCTGATCCTGTCCTCTGCAGTAAATTATCAAGCTAAGCTTGACATTGAATCTTGTGAAACCACTGCTGCATTTACTATCAAACTTTGTTAAATTGCTGTTTTATATCAATAAGCACATTGCTACTTGTCTCTTAAAAGTGAAGTGCATAACTCCATTCATGGCACAAAGTGAGGTGTTTTACAAGCAAAAATTAATTTAGATTTAACAAATAAGAGATAACAGGAACAACCTGAGATATTTTTATGTATGTTTGTTTGTTAAATAATTTGTATTTTGGAAATACATTCACAGAAAACTCTTACTTACCCTCAGAGATTCAAACCATATATTACAGTGGTTCTGTAATTTTCTTACCAGTAGAAAATTATTCCTACACCTGGTCTAAATCTTTACAATTTAAGCCCATTTATTTTTCTTGGCCAATAAAGAGAGAATTATTTTCTCTCTTCTTTGTTGCAACCTTTTACATACTCAGAGATGTGTCTGACCGCTTTTTTCCTGATGCAAGAGTACTTCAATGTAATTGTTTACAATTACAACTAAATTTTAAAGAATTACCTTGCTAACCATTCATTCCAACTTGTTGTTGGAACTATTATACTCAAGAGGGCTGACAGCACTTCTTTCATATCCGAGATTAGAAAACAAGACTGTAGTTCACATATACGTAGCAACCTCTAGAAACAGTATAGGAACTCATGATATGAAGTGGAATGTTCCCTTTCCAAATCAAATGCCAAAATCTAAACATTTTCCAAACGCAACAGCACAGCTGCTAAAACATGATGTATACATAGCTTTGTGCTGAGTTGACTGTAGAGACAATTCAGTTGCAGATAAGGGAAAAAACACTGTAAATTTTATATAGATATAGATATAGATATAGTTATAGTTATAGATATAGATATAGACATAGATATAGATATAGATATAGATATAGACATAGATATAGATATAGATATGGATATATTACCATGCCCACTAAAGCATGTTCTGAAGCACGTCATCTACACAGATTTTAAATACCTCCAAGGGTAGTACCTCCACCACCTCTCTGGTGGAGCAAGTTCCAGTCCCTGACTACTCTCTCAGTAAAGAGTAGTCATCCTAATATCTAGTCTAAACCCCACCCTGGTACAACTATAGGCCATTTTCTCCAGTACTATTGTATTTTACTTGGGAGAAACAGCCAACATCCACCTCCCTACAGCCTCCTTTGGGGTAGTTGTAGAGAGCAGTAAGGAGGTCTCCTCTCAGCCTTCACTTCTCCAGACTAAACATTCTCAATTCCTCAGCCTCTCCTCATAGGTCTTGTTCTCCAGGCTGGAGGACCAGCCCAGTTGCCCTTCCCTGCACATGCTCCAGCAGCTCAGTGTCCTGTAGTGAGAGGCCCAGGACAGGACACAGTTCAGGTCACACTCGAGATGCAGTCTCACCAATGCCCAAGCACAGGGGCACAATCACTTCCCTGCTGCAGCTGGCCACACTGTTCCTGAGAGAAGCCAGGATGCTGTTGGCCTTCTTGGCCACCTGGGAACACTACTGGCTCTTATTCAGCCAGATGTCGACCAATACCCTGTCCTGAATGGGACAATATAGCAGATGAGATGTATATGTATCAAATAGAATTTTATTGAAAATAACAAAAGATCTTAAAAGCCAGACTAAAAAGGATTGGATTATATTATATTGGATAATCCAACTGGATAAATTGGAATATGTGAGTGTTAGGATATTATGGTACCAGAATAAGGTGTTAGGATACTAAACAAGAAGATACCTTAACGATAAAATATGCAAGTAATCAAATATCTGGATAACCATTGCACAAAGCTAATTGTACTGAGTACAAGCAAATTACTTATCAGTAGGTCTTACACTAGTTCTAGAATAATGATCAAAATAATAACAAAATAATATGAAAATACAATTACTGCAGTTTTTTAAGGATCCTAGAGACTTAAATTATTCATATAGAGGGATCTGCTACTTCTTACTCTTAGTTACTCTTCTTACTTCATTGCTCATCAGGCGCAATCACTTGAGGAGGCATTCCCACTGGAGAGAGTGAGAGGGTCCAGGACACCTTCTAAGGCAAAGCCTACTCAAATTCTCACTGATCAAAAGATGGCATTAGCCTTTTATACAGTACAGTATTGTCTGTTGTCATTTAACTACTTAGCAATACCTCCAACATCTTCTATTGGAGAACAAAAGGGAAACAAAGGAAAAGCTAAGGAAGCCTTTTTCATCGTTATTATAAATTCTTGTGTTTATCTGTCCAGTCTTGCTTGGTCTTTGTTCAGCTTAGCTGGAGCCAAACAGCTCTGTGTTTCCCAACACAGGTCAGCAGCTGGCACCACAGGTACCAACTTGGCTTTCTGTTAGTACTTCCAAGGCTGCTTAAAGTTCAGAATATGCTAAGCCCTTTGCTTTCAGTGGAAACTCTACAACCCTATACCAAGGGCAGTGAAGCTGAGACAGAAAGTGTGAATTATAAGTGGAAACTGAGGCAAGGCCACTGAGGTGGAGTGTCCTGCTACACGCACCCAGGTCCTTTTCCTCTGGGCAGCTTTCCCACTACTATTGCTCATGCCTGTAGTGTTGCATGGGGTTGTTGTGACTGAAATGCAAGACCCTGGCCCTGTTAAACCTCATACAATTGGCCTTACCCCATTGATTTGGCCTGTCCAGATCCCTCTGCAGAGCCATCCTACTCTCAAGCAGGTCATCACTCCCACCCAACTTGGTGTCTTCTGCAAACTTGCTGAGGAAGCACCCGGTCCCCTCATCTAGATCACTGATAAAGATACTGAATTTTGCTAAAGGAGCCTGGATTGAGAGCAGCCCTGTGGAGAAGGACTTGGAGGTGTTGTGTTGATGAAAAGCTCAACATATGCTAGCAATGTGCAGTTGCAGCCCAGAAAGCCAATGGTATTCTGGGCTTCAGAAGGTACAATGAGACTGAACTATGTAAACAGCTTTAAAAATTAAGTTCCTACTGATTTTTCTTTTGATACGTATAATTGATCTGTAGCTTTATCTATTATAACCTCTTTTTCTAATCACTGCCACCGCAAGGTGTGCAGAGTGCAGGCAGTCAGCTTGTGCAGTTCCCATGGATACCTCAAGCACTGTGAAGAATATTTTAATGACAACTATGCTAGATTTATTCTACCCACTGAATAAACACTATGACATGTATTAACTTATTTTAAATGAAATTATGCACTCAGAGCTACTTTAACAACTTGACATGCAAAATGGGTAACACAGTACATTGTTGAGTGAGATGGATTATCCTTTGAAAGTCATACCACTTTCTAACACCATAGCAAGGAGTTGGACAGATGATGGATCAACTAAGCCAATTACTGAGTGCATCCCATACTGGGGAAAGATTAGAATGGAAGGTATGGACAGAGTTAGAGAAACCACAGGTCTGTGATAAGAATATAATACTCCTCAGAAAGGTCTTCAGTGGTGTAAATAATGAAACAAAGAACCTGCAGAAACTGCACAGCAAAGTTATTTGAAAAAATAATTTAGTTTAAACACCAAGAAGTATTTCCTGAGAAATCTACTAGTGCAATAGTGTATTAAGGGAAACTCTTTTTCTGGCTAATTTAGAACTAAACTGGAGCAAAAACTGTCATGATAGCAAAACCAATGATTTAACTCTTGTTATTCTATTATTATTTTAAGCGGAAAGTTTTCAGTTTTATTTTGCTAGGGTACCTTCCCTTCATGATGAGGCCTTAGACACCTTGTACAGCTGCTTGGCTTTTTCATGTCTGTCACACTGGTGCAGCTGTTCTGCTTTTTAAGCCACCACAGCTCTAGCAGCAACACTGTTCTACAACTTTAGCCCTGGACAAAAAAGGAAAGAAATTGTACCTATTTTCCACTTCATAATAGCCCCACTTGAAAACACTGCCTTAAGATAAGTTGTGTTATTACTTTTGATTTCTCAGAATGGGAATGGATTAAGATTTAGGGTTGTTTTTTTAATATTGGCCTCAGTTTCACACCAGCCATGTGCTTCACTTAGGCTTTACAAAAAGACAACTGTATTACTATTATACTAGTAGTCAAACATAATGGAACACAGTAGCATGGGTTTTGACAAGTACCCAGTAAAAGGTATCCTGACTAAACGAGGAACAGGGAAGCCAGTGCTGGGTGCTTTAGAAGTCCTAGCCAGCAAGTTTTGCAGCTATATAGCTACATACAATAATAGCCATATTGTTGCTGTATAGTAGGAAGAAGTGTAATTATATGCTGGCTTGGTCCCATGCACATATTTCTCTTGAATTCTTTGCAGTAGATGGACTACATTTTGTCATGCCAAGGACTAGAAAGCAGTATCAAATGCCCTACTCACTGCTATGTTCCTTTCAGTCTCACTGATGTTAGTGTATTCAGGAACAGGCAGTTCCTGACTGGGACAGTTTGCAAACAGTAAATACTAGAGGTTTTGTTAGATCAACAGCTTATTTGTCTGTTCTCTGCCCAGCATTCGATTTTCCTAAGCCCTTCATTCTCCTGGACTTCCCTGGTGCTGAACTTTGTCATTATGCTGGGCAGGTCTTTGCCCTCATATGTGAAGGCTGCACACCATAAAGCAAGTAGGTTAGTCTTTTTTCAACATAACTACTATAAATCCTCTTGAAATAATAAAAGCATGTAAACACATACATGGGATGAAAGCTGATAGAAAATCAAAGGGGAAAAACAAAGATAAAAATTAGAGCGTAACAAGATGTCTTTCTCCTGCTGTGCATTAGCTGGAAAATACACCATATCTTTTCCTAGAACCCACCAGCTGATTAACTGACTCAGGGCTTCATCATGCACATTTTCAGGCTTGTCTACACTGGCAAAAAAATAGCAGAATTTAAGACTGGAGTTTTTTGTTACATCTGTATTGCACAGGCAAACACATTTCAATATGCTTGTGCAATCCTAATGAATCCAGTGAGCATTTTGGAAAGAATTATTTGGCAGGCTGTTGTGGTTTAACCTGGCAGACCACTAAGTACCATGCAGCCACTCTTGTTACCATCCTCTGGCTGGAGGCTGGGGGAGAGAGTTGGAGGGGCAAGGGCACTTGTAGGCTGAGATAAAAATAATTTAATAGTTGAAATAAAATTAAATAATAATAATAGAAAACTAACTAGTAGTAACAACAAAAGTAATAAAAAATAAAATAATCCAGCCTTATAATTTAAGTGATGTTCAGGTCCCTCACTTTTCAATATATCTTGATCAACTGCAACCACCTCACCTGTTTTTCTGATATATATACACAAGTATAATTCCCTTAGTCTATGGGACATTTAGTCAAAATGTCTGTTGAGTTCATTCAGTCTATCACTTTTTCCATCTGTCATGACAGTTTTTTCAAGGTAGGAGAGAACATGCAGAATTTCTTCAGGAGACAAAAGAAGAATGGTGTGTAGTCTCTGTCGCTTGTTTCATTTTGAACTTGTAGCTGCTGTATTTGGCATGATAGACATCCACAACTTCATGAAACTGTTTCCTGCTTTATTTGTTCAAAAGCATGTAATTGTTCAGGGCCCCATATAAAAATCATTTTTCTATCAGGTCACTTGGTGGGGAGGACATACAACCTGTCTGCAGTATACTCTCCAGAAACCCACAATACTCAAAAAAGCTTGTGGTTCCTTTTAGCTAGTTAATGCGACATATCTTTCATGTTATTCAATCACATCCATCAGTATGTGAAGAAATTAGACAGATGCTCTCTGTTATTTCCCCACTACCATGTTCCCCAGAGGAAGATGAAAAGGGAATAAGAGAGACTTTAAGGTTGGAATAAAAACTAGGATAGGTTTAATGAAGTAGTAATGAAGATGGTGAATTTAAAATGTATAAAGACATGTAAATATGGAACTTGTGATCCTCGGTGGGTAATTACTTCCCAACCAAAACAGTCCCACACTGGACTCAGCAGCAGGTGGTGGACCCAGAATCCAGGGTCCCAGTGACAGTCTGCAACAGCCTTAGTACAACCAAGCCGGTCCTACTTGGGATGGCGGCCAGTCTCAATCAATGGTGTTCTTCTCCGGTGAGGGAACAAGGCAGAAGCAATAGCAAACTGACCCCAAGCTAGCCAGTGAAGCCACCTGAGGCTCTTTTGGGGGCCATGTGATACAGGAGACCAAAGGCAGGAGGCGTGTGCTTGGTCCATTCGGGTCACCTGCCCCACCCCAGAGGCAGTGCTGCTCCCCCGGTGTCACTGCCACAGCCACAGCATGGCAGCAGCTTGGGGGGCCTGGCTGGCCCAGTGAGGCACAGGCAGGTTTTATCTTGGTCCTCTCCAGCCAGGACATCCAGCTTGCCATTTTATCCCTAAAAAATAATGTCCCTTTACCTTTACTTTGCTTTGCAACAAAAGTGGCTCTCAGAAGGGTTTGGATTGTTTTCTTCCCTTTCTCAAAAACTTCTGTTGTTTTGTCCCCATACACAGATGTCATCAAGATACCACAGGCCTTCCAGAGATTCATCCTGTTCCAGTGCAGTCTGTGTCAGTCCATGGCAAATAACAGGGCTGTGTTTCCACCCCTTGGCAGTCAGTTTCAGATGTACTGGATGCCGCTCCAAGTGGAAGCAAACTATGGCCTGCGTTCTGCTGCCAAAGGGACTGAGCAAAACACAGTGTGTTGTATCTGATGGCTGCCTTTGTCTACAGTTTTTACTGAAGATCTAACATGCCCAGCAAGGCAGCACTCAGGGTGGCATGACTTCATTCAGGCCACGATAGTCTGTCAGCTTCCACTCTTGATTAGATTTTCACACTGGCCACATGGAGCTGTCGAAGGATGAGCAATTTTTGCTAATCACTCCTTGGTGGTCAGGTCCCTGAATCAGTTTATGGCTAGGAACTACACAATTTTGGTTGGTGGGATATTGCAGCCTGTGAATTGTTTCAGTAGCAATTAGCACTTCATCCCCTTCAGCTTTCAGCAGCCCTGCAACAGGAGGGTTCACTGATGAGTCTGGCAAGCTAGACAGACATTTGATTTCCTCCTTCTCCAAAGCAGTTACACTAAAAGCCCACTGGAACCCTTTTGGTTCCTTAAAATATCTCCTCCTGAGGTAATCTATACCAACAATCTATGCCAATCCATGCCCAGAGCTTCTGGGTCAGTCACAATGGGGTGCTTTTGCCATCATCAGCATGTGAGCAGCCAAATGACAAGGTGCTTGCCTTGGTACTGGCTGAAGTCCTTTTGTACAATCCCACAGCTCCCTCAGAGTTCAGGTGGCTACCATCCCTTCCTCCCCCTCATCTCCATTAGGAAGATCATAAGCGGAACCGTCATCATTTCTAAATGCACTAACGTGTCCATTTCTTCTTCTGTACAGGAGCAACTGACACTGGCATAGCTTGGTCCTCTAGTCCATCAGAGGAGCTTCTCAACGCAGTTTCAGTAGCCACACAGCCTGTTGTGGGGTTTTGAGTAGCTGTAGAGTCTGTTGCAAGGGTTGGAGTTGCACAGGGCACCTACATCTATGACAGGCGTCTGGGGTGGCTGCCTCATCTGGTGCAGGGGCAGAGTGTCCTGTATTGCTTTCCTTTTGTTGGAGTAGCTGCTGGGGTAACACCAGCAGCAGAGCAGAGAGTGTGGTCTTTTTAAACAGTTGTTTGACCCTAAATAACCCCCAAGGCCTGATAAAGTTCAGGAGATCTAGCAGCAGCAGCATCAGGATCATGCTGATTTGAACATCCCAAGAATATTCAAAATGCTCGAGGACCTTCTTAAATGGTCTGAATTAAAACAGGAAAGTGAAGAAGGATCTTTCTCGCCAAGGAGGAAGAGCAACTGGTGTAATTGGTGATAATGCCCAGCGGGTGGCTCCCGAAGTGCAGAGATAAAGCCGGCTCTGGGTCCCTCCACCGCTGAATACCAATACACCCCAAATCGATGCAAGTCACAACCCAGAGGGGGTAACCCAGAGAGTTTCAGTTTGGGCCCCCTTGCTCTCTTCATTCCTTCTCAGAAAGGAGCCTGGGTGCGGCTGGATCCAATCCTAGTCTCAGACCTTACTCTCCCAGGGACAGTTGTCAAGGCTTCATGATCCTCTTGGGATAAATTAAGGTGAAACAACACCAAATGATCATTTAAAGATTTTGTTTATGGCAGAAGCAACCTGAAACTGGGAACGTGTATTTATGGAAGAACCAACTTGAAACCTCAGGAAGTGTAATGGTACACAGTGTGATTCCTTATTGAAACATTTATAAGAAGAAAAAGGCAAAGGAAAAAGAGAGACAGAAAGGCAAGAGAGAGAGAGAAAGATATCACCACCCTTGTACCCCACGATGATGAATGCAGTGACCCTCTGGTGATGGGCTTGCATGCTGCTTCTTGGGTTCATATTTTTTATAGCCTCGTCCCCTCCTTTTGGTCTTGCCATTCACACCCCTCAAGGATTTACGGGGTGAGTTGATAGGTGAGGTACACCAGAATACAGAACTGCCCAACTGTGCATCTTCTGACACTTCCTCTATGTACTGTGCTAGCTGGCATCCCATTTTTTTGTGGTTTGTTGTTGCTATGCTGACTGTAACTTTGTTCCTACCATGATATTTGAGACATCAACACATTAAATCTCTTACAGTCCCACTGTTCATGTTTTTATCATACCAAAAGCCAGCACTGTACAGCACAACAAAACTATGTCCTGATTCAGAAAATCAATAACCTCTATCCTAATCCAATGCCTAAAGGTGGTAACCGATGGGAAAACACTGGTAAACAGTGTATACAGAAAATAAGGTGCTATAGAACTCAACTCTGAAAACTCTTGAGAGCAAATAAAGCAACATTCCAAGCAGCAATGTCAAAGGCAATATAGTGAATGCTTATAGCAGAGTTGTTTTGATACCCTTTGCTCAGAACTGTAATTTCTCAATGCTCCATGCCCCATGTTGGGTGCCAAAAAGGACTGTTGTAATTTATCCTGGCAGACCTCTAAATACCATGCTGCAACTCACTCACTCTCCCTCACCTCAGGGAATGGGGAGGTGGGGGAGAGAATGGGAAGGCTAAAGGTAAGGAGACTTGTAGGCTTTGATAAAAACAACTTAATAATTAAATAAAATGAAGTAATTATAATAATTGTAAATTGCATAATAGTAAAAAAAATACTAAAACAATAATAGTAATGACCATAACAACAAAAAATGGGTGATGCACAATGCAATTGTTCACTACTCACCAACCAAGGCCCAGCTTGCTCCCACCTAGTGGTCCTGGAGAAGAGATTCTGGAACCACAACCCTGAAAGAGCAAGAGAGCAATTTGCCAGCCAGCTGTGATCTATGCACTGAGCATGACAATTGCATGATATGGAATACTTCACTGACCAGTTTGCATTTGTTGCTCTGGTTGTGGTCCCTCCCAGCTTCTTGTGCACCTGCACAGCAGCTAAGTATGGGTTACTTGATTTCATAGAAACAACTAAAAACACCACAGTCTATTACCAACATTCTTTTGATTCCAAATCTCACACTAATGCCAAAACATAAAACTATTCTAGCTGCTAAGTAGAAAAGTAGTTCCCAACCAAAATCATCCCAGCTAACCAGTACACATGGGTGTTACAAAACGCCTGTAAGTTGCTGGGCTTCATGCTTTCTGGGCTCTCTTCATAGAACTCTAGAATTTGTGGTTGAATTTGGTAAGTATCAAGATTTGTTTTCATGATAATATGTAATTTAACCCTTTTAAATTAATCTGTGACATTTTGAAATTCTGTGGCAGTATTATTGCTAAGTGGGCTCTACTGAAATCTCATTACATTAAGTCATGCCTCAGAAATATTTACAGTGCTGATAAGAACATGAAAATCAACGAGGAATATAAAAACCCTTTCTCTTTAAGTACTATCAGTCTTCTAACTTCAATTAAAATGATTACTGTAAGAGAGATGCTGGAGGCTGACAAAAGGAATTGCATTTACTGCATTGGTGACTGTTACTCATTTTATGACAAAAGGGATACTGAATTAATTTCATTTTATTAATCTTGGTGCATATGCAATTTTAAAGGATAAATTTCCAATCTGTGCTGTATATCAATGAAGAATTGTTGTAGTATTCCTGCTGATGTACTATAACTGATTCTCAAAGCCTGCCATATTTGATTTGTTTTTTCTCGGAGGATGAAGCGTGGTAGGGTTTTACAATACATAATTCCATTGAATTTTACTTTTATTTTACTTCTATCTGTCGGGAAGAGTGCAAAAACACAGAGTCTGTGACTAAAACCAGTATGACTGATACAGAGTACTCACTTTTATTAATATTTACACAGCGTTATATAGGGTTCAGAGGGCACGCCTCTTTTAGATAACAAATTCTTGCAGTTAACTACTTTTTGGCTAGACATCTTGTTTTTCGCTAGAGCTGCACCTGCATCTGCCAAACTAGTTGCTTGAATCATGCTTTCAGAGACACGCCAAGGTCAGGTTGTTTACTGCTCTCAGAACTGAAAGTTTCAGTCTGCTTCATACTTCTCAAAACATGGATTGGCCACAAATGCTGGGTGTCAACATTCCTTCAGAAATTCCTCCACATCTACCTTTACTTAAATTTGAAAGCATCTTAACACAGCTTGATTAGGAAATCTTAAATAAAAATTCTTTATTTTGTATGAAGTTGTGGGGATTTTAATGATTTTGTGGGGTTTTTTTGTTTGTTTGTTGTTGTTTGGGTTTTGGGGGGTTTTTTTGTGGGGTGTAGTAAGAAGTACTTGATGGGGACAGTAATGATAACAAAGCCAGGCTCTTCTTGACTCTCGTAATCTTGGAGATTTTTCCTCGGATTGCTGGGAACCATGGGGGGAAAAGAGTGGCCAGTGAAGTAATGTGTTACTTCTGTCGCCTCTCCTTTGTTTGCTTGCTGTTTTTTCTTGCCTTTGTTAGTTCCTTTGAGGCCACATTACATGACAAATTATAAAAATATGATCAAATTAGAGGATGGCTCCTGATAATGTAATGCATTCGAGAGCCTTTTCTCTCTATGCTTGATGGTGACATGAGAAAACTTAAACTGAAATGGCTGACAAAAGTAAAGAACCTGGGGACATACAAGTAATTAGAGGCCATGTTATTATTTCTGACTCCCTGTAGCGCTCTGTACTTGTTTATAAAGGGAATTATTTCAATCCTTGAACAGAAATCTGACCCTCTCTTCCCTCTCTGCACATCTCCCACCCCACACTTGGTCTCTCCCCTTCCAAGGTGAGTAAGGAGAAGGGTCCAGTGTTGATCTCGGTAGGAAGCTGTGGTCCTTGGATGGTGGGTGTGTATCCATCATTTTGAGTGTGCCTCTTCTATGCCACCTGACCCCACCTTTGCCAGGGGGGGAGGAACTACTTTGTCATATCTTGCAGAGCCAGGTGTTCACTTGGGCCCCTCCAGATGGGGTGACACAGCAATAACCCTTTATTTCTGTGCATGTGCCCTCTCCAGTGGCTTTACCCGGGGCACACACAAGATGTCACTCTGCCTCCGCAGGGTACAGCTTGCCTGTCCCTGTCCCTTATGGAATAAGGACAGTGTCCTGCCTGTCAGGGTGCCCATCAGACAGAGCTCCCCTTGCCAGGACAGTGTTCAGCTGATGGGGATGGCCACTGAAGGAGGGGCTGGTCCTGCAAGAGTAGGGCCCCATTTATCAGGGTGGTTACCCAAATGGGGGTCTCTCCTTGAGTCCAGATGGCTATCGAATGAGGCCTCCACCTGAGTGCAGTGTACATTTTGTCAGGGCGTCTGTTTTGAGACAATTAATCTTTTCAGGATTTCACACCACCCACTTGATGTCTTCCCCATAGGCACCAGGGTGTGCTGGGAGGTGTCTTTATGCCTTCTCTTCTCCATGCTGGGGCTGCAGTGCTGCTTGGGCAAGGACTGTGAGAGGGGATGGACTGTCATGACACTCCTGAGAGATGGATGGTTAAGTCCTCAAGCAGTAGGTTATGATGCCCCCCAAGTCACTGGTGGATGGGCTGTGATGTCACCTAGTGATAGAATATTACCAGCTGCTCCCTATGGTTTATATGCAGGCACCAAGTTCCACCCAGCTGGCTCATGCCTGTACTCCAGCTGAGCAGCTTGTGAGGATGGAGTGGCCTGTGAAGCATTGGTGCTGGTGCCCTGATTGCGGAGTTGCTCCTTGGAGCTCTTCACAATCCACCCCAGAGCCATCTAAAGATTTTCCCTGGCCTTGAAAGCTTCCAGCAGATAGAGCACTCACCCTAGGGAGCCTGGAGGTTTTCCTTTGGGAGTAACCTGGGCAGTTCTACCATACCCCCCAGGCCAGCCCATGACTGTGGCCTTTCTTGCTTTTCTAGCACAACACCAACTGCTGCAGCATCAGTGACTGGGGGCAGATTAATGTTTCCAGCTCCCCCAGCCCACTGCAGATGGAGAGCATGGCCATGGAGCTGGATGACTGGATGCCTGGCCAGCTGGGAGGAGGCCAGCTCTGTACTGCCATGCCTCCACCAGTTCTGCTACACCTGCATCCTGCAGTGGGCTGAGAGAAAGACCGAGTGCCCCCTCTGCAAGAGGAGGGTGACATCCATTGTGTCACACCATCTGCAGCACCATCAGCACCATCAGCTGTTGTCCACCAGCCAGGGGGAGCTGCTGGCCTTCCAGCTGCCCACAGCCCTGCAGGGACAGAACAACAGCCTGCTGGGCTGGGGTCCAGGGCTCTTCCAGGTGGCCTGCAGCCCAGCACCTGGGAAGCCCTTTTCCAGGACCACCAAGCTCTCCTGCAGCCAATTCTGCTCTGGATATGTCACAAGCTGGGGCAGAACTTTCAGAACCAAGGTTTTATTGGCAGACAGAGTGGAGAACCTCATTGTGCACATCCTGATCAGCTTTAGGCTGAATGAAGACATTCTTACCTGGTTGCTGGAGTCATCCCTCCAAAGCCCCACGGCAACATTTGTGCACCAGTTTATTGACATCAGTGTGCAATGGTGCAGCAGGGAGGCCCCCCATCTGCTGTGTCTGGGGGATGCCCCCCATCTGCAATGCGCCAAGCAGGCAGCCCCACAGCTGGCCCTGGCCCTGCTGCCTCCTGCTCCTGGCCCAGCCCCTTCTGGCAGCCATGCTGGAGTCCTTGCAGAGAAGAGCCCCAGCATCTCAGCTGCTGTTCTATGTGGGAGTCCCAGCAGCCCCCTCGACATCCACATTCTCATCCACAGGGAGCAGGAAGGCCTGGAAGAAGATCCTGGGGAAGCCGCACCAGGTTCAGCAACTCCCAGCAAGGACAGGAACAACCCCCCAGGGGGGTCACGGTGAGCCCTGAAGAGGAGGGACAGCAGCTCCCAGCACTCTTCGCAGCTCCCCAAGAGGACACCCCACGGGCCTCAGGAAACAGCACTTGTGTTGGGCTGACCAGCTGTTAAGAAGCTCTGCAGAGAAGGCCCTGGAGGTCCTGGGTGAAGACAATGAAGCCAAGCTCTTTCTGGTGTGTGACATCCCACCTGGTGGGTATGGGGAGAGTTAGCCTTTGATAACTGCCCCTGGGGCAAGGTTAACACCCTCTCCTAGTTAATCTCTTAACAACTGAGCTGGCAGTATAAATTTTGGTCCTCTAAGACCAACACCTCTTTGTGGTCCTCTAAGACCAACACCATTAAAATTAATTTAAAAAGAGTAAGATTACAAAGCTTGTAAAAAACTTCACAATATTACTTTCAAAGCAATAGATTATAATTAGCAGAACTCAGCAAAATTATACTTTCAAAACAAGATTATAATAAAAATTTATTAGGAAGACTTTGTCCATTGATTGAAGCCTTTAACTAACATCTGTATATCCATTCCTGCATTCATGGAACCTTATCTCCATATTTAACCAGTTAGGCAGACAGTAAAATATGGTATTGTCCTCCTTTCCCAGCATTTACCTTCTATAACAAGAATGTCCTCTGAGGTTTGTATCACTACGCTTAAAAGACTCTTAGTCAGAGAATAATATCCAATCTAACAAAGTTCTGGTACCCATTGGAGAGAACAGATGACAGTGGGAGACAAAAGCTATAGAAATCTTTACCCTACAGTCAATGCATTGTATTTAGGAGTATACAGAGACATCATGAAGCTGCTTCTATTACACTGACACAGCCATTTCAACAGATTAGTCTTTTCCCTTAATAGAACTCTATGTGTCCTTCTATGGTCCTCCTAAGCATAGAAATGAGCAGAGCAGAACTGACTTCTTTCTTTTCTAACAATTAAAGCTCAATGCAGTCAGCAAACACACTGTGTTCCAAGGTGCCATGTCCAATTCCCTTTCACTCTCAGGCCTGAACACAGCTGCAAGGCTGAGGAACTACACAACAGGGGACATCCAGGAGACAGAGAGGAGTCTTTCACTGTCTGTCTATCCACAGTCACCTGTGAAACACTTCAGATGTGGAGCTTCAAGAGAACGTCTGCTTTGAACAAATGAACAAACTCAGATTTACCATGCAGCCTTCCTGGGAGTGTAACACAGAGGCAGAAAGGACCCAGCTGAATGCAGGACATTCATAACTATATCAAAACATGAAAGTTGGTAAGAAAATATTCATTTACTTGTCATTCAGATGCTGGAGAAAGCATTGGATAGCAACTTAACTAAATTACATTGTATATATTCTTTTTCTAGGCAATTTCTTATTATCTACAGAAAACAATGCCCACTCCATATGGTTGAAGTCAGATGAGACTGCTGTTTGCAGGTTTCTGAATTGCCACTTCCAAATATTCTAACCCTGTAATGTGCAACCCTTTATACGAGAAGTGTTCCATCATTAACAGACATATTTAGTCTACAAAATAAAATGGAATATGATCAGAAAAAAGGGGGGGAAATCCATTTTTATTATCAGAAGGCTCTGGAGTTTCTTCTTAGTGATTTAAAAATTATGCTTTCTCAACAACCGACCTAAGGCAATGCAACAGTATCACTGCCAGCAGTATGCACAACACTCACATGGAACAGTAGTCTTGTAGATGAGAGAGAAGACACTCTGGAGAGAAAAATCTTCTGTTTTCTTCACAGCCCAATTGACTTTTTAGCCGACAAGATCCCAAATAAAATCAGTAAACACCATCTTGCTAAATGGGAGTTTTCCATCCAGGTATTTTATGAACACAGTAGCAAATTTCTTCCAAATTTCCAGTCTAATCCTCCTCGAGACCTGAGTGGCTCTCCTCTGACTGACCATGACTCATGATGTCCTAATGCTAGATGTATCCAGTGTTCAGGTATGAAGAATGTGAAGTACTGTGAATTTTGGCGACTACCCACGCTGACCTACTATAGAGTCTTTGAAATATGCCTATTCTGTTTATGTTGCATAGAATTATAGAATCACCAAGGCTGGAAAGACTCTAAGATCATGAAGTCCAACCTTCCATCCTACAACCCCTAAGCACTAAACCATCCACTGTAGCTCTTCATCTACCCATCTTTTGAACACCTCCAGGGATGGAGCCCCATCACCTCCCGGGGCAGCCCATTCCAATGCTTCACCACTCTTTCTGTGAAGACGTTTTTCCTCATATCTAACCAGAACACCCCCCTGGTTGAGCTTTAACCCATTTCCTCTTGTCCTATCACTGGTCACGAGAGAAGAGGCCAGCATCTGTCTCAATAATGTCACCTTAAGAATAATCAACAAACAGTACTAAGCAACTGACTAACTTTTAGTGAATCAACTAAAGCCAAATTTCAAAATTCCCTTGATCTCTAAGTTACTCCATGTTGTTGCATAGCCTCTTGCCTTTCTGGCCTGGGACTTCATCAGCTGCTGATGGTCTAGTATCATCTTGGGTGAAATGAATTTCCTAATGCTGTGAATTGTAGATTGGCTGGTCTTTTCCATCTTTGCCTCTGCTTTATCAAGAATTATTCTCTCTGTAGAATCTCTGGGTTTGTTTCTTTTAATCAAGGTAAAAGGTACCACACTACAGGAGGGAAAAGATCTTCTCCACAGACAGGATCTACACAGTATATCATGAGAAATTCCATTTGGGATGTGTCCAATGAAAGTGAGACTCCCAGCATCTGAAGGGAGTCTGACTCACTATTTATATTCCTCTTTTTATGCTAGCTTATTAGAATGGCTATTTTATCACATCTTTTGTTGGGCCTTCCTTACTGAGATACAGGAAGAACTGTGGACTGTGTCTGCTGCCTGCTGCCTGCTGCCCCACTCTTATGCACAATACCACACAACTTACATGGGATTTTTGCTGCTTTCCTGGTCACTGTCTTGCTGAAGAAAGCTTTTAATGACAATACAGCACAATGGATTCTTGTCCTTTTTTATTTTTTTTTTTTGTACTCTTGTGGCAAACACAAAACCATCTGTGACCCATGGTGTTTTTCTCAACACATGCATCTTTAGACAATGAGATATTGTTCTTCATCCCAAATCCCATATGCCTTCATTTACATTATTGTACTGAAGTCTTCAGTTTTGCTTCATCTTTAATCTAAGAGGAGACACTATTTTTAGAAAGTATTTTTCTCCCTCTGATAATAACCATGCTCAACACTTCTGCAAAACCCAGATCAGCTGGGTTCAGCTGAAAACTTTAATACTGTTGCTTTCCTTTTCTTTTGCTGTGCAATAATGAAATGTTTTATATAACAGCAGTTCAGAAGCAAAATCACCTAATTATGTTCTGTCTTGCTGTCTCTTTCACCTTACCCATTCACTCCCTAGAATTTTCTTCAGCAGCTCTATCAGGGCAAGACTGAGTCAATCATTCATACATTTACAGATCTACACAGGACAATAGTAAATTAAACCCTGTTAACCTGTGTATTCTTAAGGAACTTGCAGACACCTCGCCGAAAAAAGAAATTCTATTCTCAGAGTGTCCTTAGAGAAAAAACCTGGTATAAACATCAGGGATGTGGCTTTATTCCTCTGCTAATAGCTTACATTAATATGGATATACTCAAATCTTGTTTTAAAAATAAGCAAAAAAAGAGACAAGTCATTAAATGGTTCAGAAATATATGTGTAAACTTTGGAATGTGCTCCCAACCTAGCTCATTATAGAAAATCCTGGAAGTTCTTAAGGCTCCTGAACCACTTAAAATTTTTCCTCTAGACTCATAGGCTTGTAAGAAGAGGGACACCAAGAAGTGGTTGACTTTACTGCACAGAATAGTTGCTGCTTTTCCTGAGATCCTGCATTTGTCGTAGGAAGAAGTCTTCAGAGCTTTATCCTGAAACTGGAAAAATGTGGCATTTATCTTGGTACACAATCAGAGAACGGAGATGCAATATATCCTCAAAACCAGAAGGGGAAACTCAGATCCTACTCCGAGGCAGAGGTTTGCACACAGGATCACCCAGCTTGGGTGAGGCCAAACAGGGTTTAACCAAGAAACTGAGAGCCATATGCACAAATGTGAATGGCAGGATGGGATCTAATGTAGTAGAAGGCTGCTCCAGTTTCCCCAAGTACTTCAGTTTCTGAGAATTTCATATAAACTTGATCTCAGTCAACAGCAGTTTACACTGACTCAGCACCTTTAAACCAAATGCTTTTGACATTAGGCAGAAGTTCTATATGAATGTGACTGATGATGCTACTTAAATGTCAAATTATGAGTTATGGAAATTTACTTCCACCATAGTTTTCACCTTTCTGAAAAATTTAGTTAGTATCAGCACAGATAGCCATATCTGGATATTGAAATATGACCCACAGAGGTTTCAGAGTACCCCCAAGTATGGCACACTTTGAGCCTGATAGCACTGCATACAAGGTTGTAGAAAACTTGCAGAATGAACATCAATTGACACTGCATCCAGGTGGTACTTATCTATCTTGATTTCTTCAAGTTACATCCAGTGAGATCATGACTGTGTCATTGACTGCAGTGGCAAAGAAGGATGGCCTCTTCCTGGTGACAACAGCTGTAGGACCCACTCCTCCCATCACACCAGGTGCCAGCAAGCCTGGCTCTGCTTCTTTCTTCTGGCATATATTTTTTATGTATATACTGACAAAAGTACTTCAGTTCAGGTGTATTTTTTCAGCAGGTGGTATTCAATCCTGCTTTCTTCAATGACAGAGAAGAGGCAAAACTCAAATTCCTCATTACCCCAAAGTAATCCCGAGGAGAAAGAGATCTGCCAGTGACTCTGCTTCAGGTGGAAGCTGGTTTGGAATTTTATGATTTGCCTCTTTTATAAACGTTTGAGGGTAAAACTTGTGCATGAGACACTTGGGACAGATAGGCACTCTCTCCAAAGTGGTGCTCTGTTACCTAGGAGGTAGCTACACTCAAGTCCTTTGGCTTTTTCCAGTTGTTACATATCCCTAGAATGCCATCTGACTACAGTAGGCGTTGCAAACTGGAAACAAAAGACTCCAGGTTTTAGCCAAGGGCCTTCCTGAAGAATCAAAACTTTATGTGGATGTATGTCACAGTCACAGGTTCATTTTGCATTCCAAAACTGGTCTTCTAAAGTAAATGCTGTAACTAATGACTTGGTGCTGATTTAATCCATAAGGAAATCCCAGAGCTACTTCCATCCCAAATCTGTATTCAGTAAGACTTGCTCTTCTATAAGCTGAATGGCCTGACACTGGTTTTCTAACCTCTCCTTCATACAGCCCAACTGCCTTTTACATGCCAGTACAATGTGAATTATTTCCTTCACATGCAAGATACTGGATTTCTTTGCCTTTAGAAATCCAGGACAAAGAGGGTTTCCAAAGGATGAGCATAATTTTCTGTTTCGTAACTTTGCTTTTATCTAAGTCTCTTGTAAGTAGCTGTACTTGCTGAAATTAACAGCAAGTTTGTCACAGGCAGTATTATCAGAACTTGGCCACAAACACAGCTCTAGTGGTTTAGGGATATGACTGAGGTCATGGGTTGACAGTTCATAGTCCAATCCCCCTGCAGTGAGCAGGTACAACTTTAACTAGATCAGCTTGCTCAGAGTCCTGTCAAGGTGAACCTTAAATGTCTCCAGCGATGGGCCTCCATCATCTCTCTGGGAAGAACTTTTTCCTAATGTCTATTCTGAATATACTTTGCTCTAGTTTGAAACCACTGCTTCTCATACTATCACAACATGCCCTTGTAAAGAGTCCCTCTCCAGCTTACTTGTTCTCCTCCCTTGGGTACTAGAAGGCTGCTATAAGGTCTCCCTGGAGCCTTCTCCTATCCAGGCACCCCAATTATCTCAGCCTGTCATTGTTGAAGAGGTGCTCCAGACCCCTGATCATCTTCATAGCCCTCCTCTCGGCTTGCTACAACAGCTCCATGTGCTTTCTGTATTGGGAGCTCTAGATCTGGACCCAGTACTTCAGGTGAGGTCTCACCAGAGCAGAGCAGGGGTGTAGAATCCTCTCTTTCAGTCTCCAGGCCACACTTCTTATGATGCAGCCTAGGATGTAAGTGGCCTCCTGGGCTGTAAGTGTGCCTTGTTGGTTCATGTTCAGCAAAACTCATGAGCCTCCAGAAGCCAAGGACACCTTTACTGCTTGCTCTGAGGATTGAGTGTAGATTATGATTGTTATATTGATATTGAAAGCCAAGTATTAAAATTTGACCTGCTCTGCAGACTGTCCAGGTGAATAGGAACTGTAAGTTAGTATGTGCTATAAAATTCAGTGCTATGCTACTTACAAAATTGTGCTACACTGATTTTAATTACAGAAATTCTGTGCTACTTTCATCTTAAATTTTTATACCAGGCTGATCATAAATTTATACTTTAAAAAAAGCTTTCATTATCACTAAAACTTAAGTGCCATCATTATCCTGCTGAGGATCCCCAAGATTATCTGTTCATTCTCATAGTGCCATATAACAAGTAGTAGAACAACTTTTGGTTTAGAATAAATAGTGATATCTCAGCAGGGTAGCCACCAGGCTTATCTATTTAGGAAATAGTTTTGGGGTTGGCCTGTGTCCTGCCTTATGAAGCACAAGAACTGAGAATAACACAAATAGAAAAGCATCTTCATAGAAGCACACAACCATTTTGGTTGAACTTCTAGAAATCTGTGAGCCACTGCCCTGCTCAAAGCTGGGATAGTATATATCTGCATCTTCAGGGACTTCTCCATTGGAGGTCCAAATTTAACCATAGAGATCTCATTAGCTCTCTAGGCCCCTGTCTCAGTGCCCAGCCTTTTTTTCACTGTGCAGAAGGTCCCATTACTTCCAGAAGACTGTGTGTTACACAGAGAAGTCAAATTCAGAGATCGTTGTGCATTACAGCACAAAGCAGGGGAAAGTGCTTGCATCAAAGTGTCAGAGCTCCTGTTTATCCAGCTGAGTTGAGGCTGAATCAAGGTCCCAGACTGATTTTGCAACCTTCAAAGAACCCCCTGCTGCTGCAGCCACATCATTATCAGATTTCATTTTTTTTTGAAGGGTAGCTGGGACTGAAGGAAAAAATTCCAATTTTTTTGAATTTTGGATTCCAATTTTGGAATCATGCAAGAAACCAATTATTTCAGACTACCCCTACGCAAAGAAAATCTATTTTATACTTCATATTGGTCACCTGAGCTAGAGATTTCCAAAAAGAGAGGTATCTAAAGATGGAAGCAGATGACAAGCAGGATGCTTGCAAATACCCTGATTCCAGCCTGGTTTTATGAAGCTGCTTTTGCAAATTTTACAGGGCATATAAAGGTGACAAGCCCCTTCAAAATCTGACTGTGAATTGCCTGCACAATACAAGACAACTAAATATGACTGCACATGAACCATACCTGTTCTTGGAGGGAAAGAGATCACCACAGAAATAAAATTCACCATGTTCCAGTATTTAAAGAGTGGCTACAAAGAAGATGGAGACTCCTTTTTTACAAGGAGTCACATTGAACAGATGAAGAGAAACAGGTACAAGTTAATCCTGGAGATATTCCCACTGGACACAAGAGAAAAAATTTTCACAGTGACAACAATAAGCTACTGAAATAATCTCCCCAGCATTAAGATTCAGCTGGGTGGGGTGTTGGGCCATCTTGTTTAGACCATGTTTTTGCCAAGAAAAGTTGGACCTTGAGGTCCCTTCCTCTCCTGATGTTCCATGCTGATCACAGCATAATCGCTTCTCAGGAATAAACTAGTTGCCAGGAGATGTAATTTTGGAAATCAGAAAAATCAGACTTTGCTAGTAATCCCAGACTTATATACATACACAGAAAGGAAAAATACTCTGAATTTTGATAGCCTGTGGGTAAACAAACTGATCTGTTATCATTGCCTGAATATGTGGTGCAATATGTGCAAATAGGAGGAATCCAAAGACAGTATCGATGCCACACACCCTTTTTTGACATTAGTCACCAAGACAGAGGAATATCAGGAAGGACAACATTTCTCCATTTTGTGATGGGAGTTCTTTACATGCTGAATATTTATGATTTTTTTGCTTAGCCCAAAGCCATAAAAGCCACAAAGATTTTCCTTGTTTCCAGTTTTCTTGTGGATATTCAAATGTTAAAAGCTGAACAATAATAAAAATGTTGGACTCATCTTCCTGTAGGATAAATGTAAAGTTAGATTATGGCAGCATTTCCTGAATGTTTATTAATCAAGAAAGTTCCTTGCTGTGTATGTCACTTGCTTCTTTTTCTTCATCTTAATTTGAAATGCAATGCATGTACTGCAACATTTATTAGAAGCATGAGAGGAGAAAAATGTCGACCAAATTTCAGAGTTGTTGCAACTCATCATTGAATGAAATTAATACAATGTATGTGCCATTAGCATAAATTAATTACTTGTGTGTAATAATATACAAGCTTGAAATGCCAGCTGTTCATTAGGTGAATTTCTCAGTGGAGAAAAAAAAGCCTCCAAGTTACTCATTCTCTAATTTGGAACAAATTAGCAATTGGTACCTCTACTTTAAGAGCTGCAGATGCAAGCAGCAGTAGATGTTTGGTTTACATCATAACATCTTGTTATGATTTATAATTTCAGAGAGAAATTTTAAGAAATTTCTGTTTCACCACTGCCTGTCCATTGCTCTGTTTTGTTTACAAAAACATGCCAGAAACCAACCAACTAGAACTCATAACTCCAGCCAAAGCTCTGAAAAGATGATGCCTTATTCCTCCCAAAAGCCATGTGAAATCACTCAAAGCAGGGACCAGGAGTGCTGCAGGTGCAGATACACCCTGAATGAGCAGACTGGGGTTAGAAAGTGGCCTGTGCACATCCAAAAGTGCTGTGGCCCTTACAGATTCAGGTTGGAACACATTCTGAAATTGGCATGCTCCACAGGCAATAGAAATGTTAATCTTATCTCTCTGATATATCTGCCTTGCAGATTCTTCTTTCTTCATTCATAGGTATTATTCAGGTTTGGCTTTTCTTGGGGTTAGCCAGTAATCCCATCTTTCCTGTCCTTCCATATTGCTGAGATTTGATGGTAAATTCAGAGAACCCCTGAATCACTAGAGAAGATGCCCTGCAGTGGCATCGTTCTGCTTATCAGCCACTCCAAGCTGCCTGTCAATGAAGCAAAGAGAAGGTAGTTCCTCGTTAAGCCACAAGGAAAAGAACTGGTCCGACGCCTGGGGATTTCCTGCCCCTCCCATGCCTCCATGCTGGAGCCAAATTCTTGGTGGAAGGACTGGCAAAACAGGAATCAGGAAACAGCTAGACTTTTTTACAATAAGAGCAGTAAAGACATTGAAAGTCAACATGCTTCAGGGCAAAAACTCACCCTTGTATAAAGGGCCTGAAACATGCCATTTCTAGAAACAGCAGCTGTTTGGAGTCTTGCCTGAAAAAACATGGTACTAGGCAGTCAAGAAACAGGACACTTTTCAGGCTCTGGCTCTGAAGAAAACTGAAGTCAGATGGGATGAATATTGTGAGCAGAGATGAGAGTACAGCACTAGGGACGTAAACACAGAAATGTTTTTCGTTGCCCACTTTGCTCATTTCCACAGAAGCTGATGGCAATGCTGCAGGAAGCTGTGCCAGAAAAGAATGATAATTTACCCCTGTGCAATAGAACTATATGTTTAAAAGTAACAAGTACAAAATGTGACTGGCTCCTTACATCTTCATACCCTTTGCTAAACACTGCACAACACTGCTTTTCCAGTCTTCAAAAGGGGCTTATATTTCACCTACAACTTCAGGCCACCCTCTGCACAGCGTTTTAGGACCTCTGCTGTTGATGCTAAGAACGTGTCCGTGCACCTGAGAAAGGCACCTACCAACAAAATACACAGTATCCTGCTCCCTTAGAATCATAGAATCGGATGGGTTGGAAGGGACCTCAGAGATCATCAAGTCCAACCCTTGGCCACTACCGCTGTGGTTCCCAGCCCATGGCACTGAGTGCCACATCCAGTCTCTTTTTAAATATCTCCAGGGATGGAGAATCCACTACTTCCCTGGGCAGCCCATTCCAATGTCTGATCACCCTCTCCGTAAAGAAATTCTTTCTAATATCCAACCTAAACTTCCCCTGGCACAACTTGAGACCATGTCCTCTTGTCTTGCTGATAGTTGCCTGGGAGAAGAGCCCAACCCCCCCCCTGGCTCCAGCCTCCTTTCAGGGAGTTGTAGAGAGCGATGAGGTCTCCCCTGAGCCTCCTCTTCTCCAGGCTGAACACCCCCAGCTCCCTCAGCCTCTCCTCACAGGACTTGTGCTGGAGTCCCTTCACCAGCCTGGTTGCCCTCCTTTGGACCTGCTCCAGGACCTCAATCTCCTTCCTGAACTGAGGGGCCCAGAACTGGACACAGGACTTGAGGTGTGAGGCTTAGCATCAGCCGTAGCATCACCTCTAGCATCAGCGGGGCTCGGTGTCCTTGGATTGGGTCCCAGTGGGCCCCAGAGTGGGGCAGCCAGGCTCTGGAGAAGGAACCGCTCGAAGTGTGCAGGCAGCGGCTGAAACCACATGGCACTGGCTGTGCGCGCAGGGCGACAGGGACAGGCTAAGGGGTCGTGGAGGGGCTCCTGCACCTCAGGCCACCTGGGGGAGAAGAGGCACCCCCGCCTGTTCGCCCCAGACAAGCCCACCCGCTGCAGCGCCGGCCCGGCGGGGCGTCCCACGCCTCCTCCGCGCCTCCACTGCGCCCCCTCCGCGGAGGAGCGCGGGAGGAGGCGGTACGGACGGTCAGGCTCCCTCTCCGAGGATGCTTGCGGCTCTCACCGCTGCCGCCCGCCCTGTACCGGCGAGGAAGCCTCCGGTCAGGCTGCGGCAGAGCGGTGCCGAAGCCACCACCTTCTCTCCCCTCTCAGCGCCGCGAAGCCACCGCCCTCCCGCATCTGGGGCGGACCCGCCGGGGATACTCCGCCCCCGGACGCGGCGTTGGGCGGGGTCTGCATGCAAAGGCGTCCCCGCCTTCCCGGTGCGTGCTGAGGTCAGGCCGGGCTGCGCGGCCGGGGGGGAGAGACCTGAGCGGTGGAGAAGGTGCGGAGCCCGAACCAGCGCCTGGCGCCGGCCGGCAAAGGGCCGTGTCCCGCCGGGCAGTCGGGGGCCTAAACGGAGCCCTCCCAGTCGTTGGCAGCGGAGAGGCGGCGTGTGCGCGGAGGGGGCGGCTGGCCTGCCCCGCCGTCCTGCTCCTCCATGCCGGCGGCGAGCGGGGCTGGGGCGCTGGGCGCCGGGGGCAGCGGGCGGTGCTGAGGGAGTGCGGCCGGCAGAGACGATGGCCAAATGGCTGAACAAGTACTTCAGCCTGGGCAACAGCAAGACCAAGAGTCCCCCGCAGCCTCCGCGGCCCGACTACCGAGAGAAACGCAACGGCGCCGGCGGCGCGCCCCGCCCCGACGGGCCCCCGCACCTCCACCTTCACCACCACACCTCGCCCGGCTTCCCGCACCGCCGCCTGCGCGACGACACCAGTGACCTGCTCCGTGCCTACCGCGCCCAGAAGGACCGCGACTTCGAGGACCCCTACAGCGGGCCCGGCTCGTCCCTGCGCAAGTTGCGCGCCATGTGCCGCCCGGACTACTCTGCGCCCGAGGAGATGGGCGAGGCGGCGGCCAAGGCTTTCTCCTCCTCGTCGTGCTGCTCCGCGGCCCCCGCCACCTGCGCCGCCGGCTCCCCCCACCTTTTCCGCAGCCACAGTGAACGCCGCCCGGCCACGCCGCCCGACGTCAAGTACATCTCCCCTAAGCACCGGCTCATCAAGGTGGAGAGCGGCGACGGCCCCGGCAAGAAGCTCAGCAAGAGCTCCAAGCACCTGGCCTCTTCTGTCCCCTCTGCCACGAAAGATAAAGTAAGTGTCGTGCGCCCGTCCCTACCCCCATAGGCGAGGGCTGAGTTGGCTCAGCTCCTGGAAGGTTTTTTTTTGGTGAGGGGACTAGCTTCTGGCTGGACGCTTTTTGGAGCCACCAAGCGCTCTCCTCGGTGCTTCTCTGGACCTTTTGACTTTATCTGGGTAGGCCTGGCCAGATAAGAAGCGGTGTGCCCTGTCCTCCGGTTCCGTCTCCCTCCTGGTGGGGCAGGAGCCCTGCTCCGGGGGCACAGCGCACTGCCAGCCTCACGGATGCGACTGAGGCAGCAGATGATGGGAATCTGTGAGGGGGTGCTTGGGGAGCCCCATAGTCACTTGAGAAGCCCCGCTTCTGTGACCCAGAGTTTTGGCCTCAGTCCCATTGCGTGTGGCATAGCATGCTCCTATGAAAAACTAAAAATAAATTCAAAAAATGTAATGCCATCCCAAATCAGACGGGCTGTTTTTAAGGAGAGAGTTTGACATGTGTTCAGCAATTACTTTTTGCCTCCTAGTTCGGTGTTAAAGGTGAAGTGGTTCAAAGTCCAGTGTTAAAACAGCACTGGAACTTCTATCACTGTGTTTCTATCAGTGACAGAAACAAACTCACTCTTGTTCGTGAAACAAACTCTACAGCTACTGGTTCAGCATCAAATGTTTCCTATCACTTACTGACCATTCTCTATAGCAAAATACTGTAGGCACAGCAATCTAGAAATTTCTGGGCTCAGGAACTGGGGTTAGGTCTTTGCAGGGGGGAGGTATTATTTTGTAGGCACAGTACACATTCCCCCACTTCTTTTGGCCCTGTGGGTATTTTAGGTTTTTTGTACATTGGGAGTTGCTAATTCTAAATTTTGTAAATTGGCATTTACACCCTCAGTGTAATAGTCACATCACAAGAATTTGAAGCATGTGCTGTGTGTTATCAATTTAAATGATCAGTATTTACATGTTTAAATACGTAACATGATTGCATTGAGCGGTGACACATTTCCATGACAACTTGATCAATTACATCCTGTCCATGTGAAATTCCAAATGATACAAGATTAAAAGTCTGCAATTTCTTATACTGCTGTTCATTTTAGTTGTAGTTACTGACTGGGAGCAACTTCTTTCCTGTAAGGGAATTATTAAAAGTTAGAATGTTCCTGTGTCACTCACAGTCTCAGGAAATTCAGTCTTCTTTCAGTTGCCTGCATTGATGCCTTTTATCTCTCTTAAGTAAGTAATTTCAGCAACTTCAGATTTCAGAAAAAATAACTATGTTCCAAAAATGCTTCCAAGCACAGCTGCTCTCTGTTTTGTTTTAATAGGGCATGTTTGTTAATAATACTTCAGTTTTAGACCCTAGAAAAGGAATTTCTGAGCAGAAGCTGTATCTCTCACTAGCTTCCCTTCTACCTTGTATCATCGTAAGTCTGTGCACTGCTCCCAAGCCCCTATTGTAGGTTATAAAACTTGTTTGGAGTGAGAACCCTACATTTTATTCAGAAAGATGCAGAACACTTAATGTCATAGTCACGTTCTTTCTCTTTTGAAGGGAAGAATTATGTGTGACAATCAGGAAATCTTAACATGTTTAAGAAATAAAATAATCCCTACACCTCAAAAGTTAAATGTGCCTGCCCAGACCCACAGCAGAATTTGGCTGTGAGGAGCTACATATCTTGCTTTTTGTTTTATTGTGTTATTTCTTCAGTTAATGGACACAGAATCTCTCTTATTTCATAGCTCTGAAGTGAAAAGTCTGACAGTTGAACCTGTTAAGCAGTGGTCTTAGTGGTCAGGCAGAGAACTGCTTCTCTTCTACACCTGTCATTCAACAAGGAGAAAAAATGAGGAATTTAGTTGAGTACGTGTAGCTCAGTGGCAAATAAAGCAAGTGGAAATAAACTTCTGTAGCAAGGATGTAATAGGGAGAACAGTAAAGGTGCTGTAAAAAAATAGAGGTTTGAAATTCAGAAGAGTTGACAGAAATTATAAAAACACGGAGGGGACCAAAATCTGTGCATAGCATAGCATAAGCTTGTAACTACCTTAGGAAGTAGGTAGAAAAAAGAATAGAAAAAAGATCTATTTGCCATATATAGATTTGTCACAGAAATACGCTGATGTTTAACAATCCAGTAGTGTTTGCTAAATGCTTGCATTCCATTCCAGCCCCTCTGGTTTTTAATTTTCATACAGCAGGACAGAATGCTGTTTTCTTTAATGTGTTAACTGAGAAGCATGTTTTTCAACAAATTCATTGAGCAATTTTTCTAACTTTTTTGACTGGTCATTAGTAAAGAGCTGGCAGAAAAGCTCAGTTGTATATTAAACTTGGAAGAGTTGCTAGAATGGGAAGGAGATTTAGGACACTAGCTTGTTTGGTGTGGCTATTTATAAAAGACAAATGACTAAGTATGAATAATGACAGGTTAGGAGAAATTACCAGGAAAAAATGATAGCCTAGCTGATTCAGGGAGTTAAGGAGATGGAGATTAAAAGCAATGGCAGTCATGATCGTATTTTGCAAGATTCTAGGCACAGATTGTAAACGTAACCACTGACATGTAATGTATTTGGGATTCAAGAAGCTTTCATGTGTAGAGGTTGAAACACCAACTTAAGTTGAAGCAAACAAGCCCAAGTTGCCATGCATCTTTAATGGTGAGGTGACTAACGTTTATAACAGATGCCTAAGGGAGAGTAACCATTACCAGGTGGTAGAGTTAAAATTGGGGGGTGGATGTTTTTAAGTAATACAATCGGTAAAGTTTTGGGTCTTTCACAGTGATGCTTATCTTCAAACATGGGAGAGCAGGCTATGTTAGAATTCATGGCAGAAGCAGGTCAGCTTCCCCAGCGTGGAGGATAAGAAATTACTGGCTTCCACCTTTAATGTTGGCCTGGGAAGCATTGATTGCTTAGCTCTCCTGTGGCAGAGTGTAGGCAAGCAGGAATAACATGTGTCTATATGTCAAAACAACCCGGCATCTACTGTGTTTGTGAATAAATGCAAGACTTGGCTTAACATCAATTCAACAGACAAAACACTTGGTGCACTGGGGATCTAAAAGAATGAGATGAAGTCTTCCTGAGTGGCTCTGCTCTATCTGCCATTATGTGGTATGTGTAAATCCATGAAAGTAGTAACAGTTAAAGGGGACAGCGTCTGTGAAATAATACTTTGTGTATTTTATCACCTTTTACTGTTTTTTGTTAACCTAAAGATTTCCCTGCCTGGCTTTGCAATTGAAGAACCTGGAACACTATTTGAAGAGTGACTCCATCATACCCCATTGTAGGAAATTCTTAGGATTTAAAAGCTGGGATTGTAGTGAACTTGTCCTTTTAAAGTTGATAATTAGTTGATAATAAGCAGCATTTTGCACCCCCTCTATGAAGTGGAGTCAGAACTGTGCAGCGGTTCTGGATATTGAATGCAGAAGACACTGAAAGTTGCAGGATCCATTTCCAGAGGACAAATATGCTGTAGAAAATAGTTCAGCTATGCACAGTGCAAAAGCATGGAAGTGTTGTGTGGTGGCAGCAATCAGGAAACTTTTCAGGGCAGCATAGTTGCTGACTTGATTTACAGAGGTCCAAAAACAATGTCTTTGTGTGGATTCTACACACTTATAAGGGGAAAAAAATTGTCTCCATGGGATCCACTTCATAAGCGTGTGGTGCAGAGGTCTGGCTGCTAGGTGAGCATGAGAGCTAAACCTGTTCGACTTGAAAGCTTTTCCTTCCCTCATTATGTAAGAAGCAAGTACCTTTCTGACATTGCAGTAGACTATGGAAATGCTGTTTGAATTCTAAAGGTCTTGCACAGAAGTGCTTAGGCTCCATGGAACATTATTAATATCTGTATATAATTAAAACCTTTTAGTAAACATTTAGAAGATGTTTGTGTTATTTCTGTAATAGGAAGGTCTGAGTTTTATTTGATCTTGCAAGTGAGAAGAAGTCAGGTGTATTTAACAGAATTCTTCAGCTAGTGTTTCGAGGCTCATTGAGAAAACACTTGAAATATGTCTAAGCAGTATTTGGGGTATTTATATCAGAGTATATAATTTCTAGAGATCCTAAACTACAAATGTACAAAGGTGACTGTCATATTCCCATGTTTAATCCATTGCAGCAAGGTGTCAGGCTGCCACTCTTTACATCTGCTTCCACTCCAAAACAGTCTTCTTCTTTGTATGTAGTTCTCCTTGCCATATGGTTCTGTCAAATGACAGAACAAGTCAAAGTGACAAAGTTTTCAAGGAAAAGATGCCAGAGGCCATTGGTCATGTGAACCTACATAACTGGCTTTGGCAGGGCCACACAAAGGCAGCAAGCTCTGTTTGTTCCATGTGTCTCATGTTGATATAATGCAGCCAGAAATGCATTTTTCTGCCTCAGTCAGTCTCATGACCAAGGGACTGTCACAGTCTAATGAATGGGAAGATACTCAGTTAGTATCTGAGTCTGAGAAGCTGTAGTGACTTCAGGGCTGTTTGAAGTGATGTGGTAGACTACTCAATTACAGACATGGCTGGCATGGCAGTATATTTAACACCTTGCGTCTGTTTCTGCTCTGGGAATCATCCTAATTCCCAGAATCTTGGACACTGAGGGATCCAAGCAGAGAGTGCCTGTTAGGAAGGAGTATGAAGCAGTTGCACACGTGGAGACTGAGGGGATGAGCAGTAGTCTTCTGGAAGAGTGAATCATGTGTATGTAAACCTCTGCTGTAAGCTGATCCAAACGATTGAAAGAAAGTACCTCAGTTACTAGATTCAAGTGAGAATACTGACTTGCTCTTTCTAAACTAATGTGCTTACTGAACTATTTACTCAGAGGCTAAACAATGACTGTGTCCTGAAAAAGTCTAATATTGAGGTAAAAATACCTGTAAGGACGCTGAGCAGGGTGGTGGACCTTTGTTTCCACCCCTTTTCATGCAGTCTGTATATCTAATGTATGTGAATGGGCTCACTTGGCCTGCAATGAGAGAGAACACATGCTTGCACCACTCTTTCATATGTATCCTCTCTTGCTTCATAGGAGAGCATGCAAGATGAATGTGCTTCTGTGCTGGGTTGCCTTCTCAAATCCAAGAGATTCTCATTGATAGGAACACAGACTCTAAACGGCCACTTGGTTAATTTCTGAGCTCCTTCCATGATACAAGTGTTCATTCCCCTTTCCATTTTTCTGTTTCTTCAACCTGTGTTTGGAGCATCCTATAGCATGAGCAGTGGCTGACACGTGTTCTGGAACAGATTTAGCCTGAGCTTGGTCCTTGAATTTTGGTATCCCTGTTGGTATTAGCTCAAAGTCATGTTTTGAAATAATTACCAGAAGACATTTCTGAAATAAGTCTCCACCCTAGCACATACTTAGAAGCTGTCTGCACATGGTCCTGGGCAGCTGGCTCTGTGGCCCTCCTTGAGCAGTGTGGGGCTGAACAAAACAATATCCAGAGGTCCCTTCCAACCTCAACCATTCTGCAATTTTTTTTTTAGGCTTTACTGGAAGGACCGAATAAAAAGGCTTGACCCAGCATTGGCCTGTATAGCAGTAGTCACTGGACTCCAGCTAGATTTTGTGCCACTGGCCGCCACACTTTGGGCCTTGTTCTTCAGACAAATTTCTGTCCGTTGCATGGTCTGCTCATCCAGTCTATATTAACAGTTCATCCAGTCTATATTAACAGCTTTTGTCTCAGCCCAGCAGACAGTATTGGCTGCTCTCCCCATGCCTAGTAGACCAGTTATTTACACTTCCTGGCCATAGTTTTCAATTGTAGCTGAAAACCTAGTAGCAGCATTCATGACTGCAGTGGACTGCAAGTACTTGGGATGTTTTCCATGGGAAGAATGGAAGGCCACCTTATAGCCAATTGCTTGTTAATATTTGACTAAAAAAATATCTACGGTTGGTTTGATCCCCATTAACCTGCAGAGCTGCTTTTTTTTTGTAGCTGAATTCATACACTAATGTCAAACAGTACTGATTGATTATTGTTTTGTCACCATGTGGCTTTGCAAAAATACTGTATGTTGGATTAATAATGGCTATATTCCTGAACAAGGAGAGGAAGGCCACTCACCCTCCTCGGAAAGCTGCAGAGCAGTGCAGTCACCCCCCAGGTTCCATTTCTCCAAAGTCTACCAGCTGCTTCTCACAGGATGTGTCTCACAGATTTGTCACCAACTCTGTTTCCCTCATTTGGATGCATTCAAGGACCTTCACATCTTTCTTTAGTTGTGAGGCCCTGAACTGCACACAGCACTCGAGGTGAGGCTGCATACAACAGGATAATCCCCTCTCTTGACTGTCATGCTGTGTTGGATGTTCCTCAGGATGCTGTTTGCCCTCTTGGCTACCAGGGTACACTGCTGGCTTCTGTTTGGCTTGCTGCCAACTAGCACCTCCAGATCCCTTTTTGCAAGGCTGTTTTCCAGGCAGCATCTGGTCTTGTTAAATTTCATTGCATATTTCATGCATGTTGGGTCATTTCTTCTGTGTAAATCTGCCTATGGTGAGTGTAAGGGAAGTAAGCAGAAGAGTAAATTCTAGGTTTGTTTTCAACTGGGAAAGTATCCTTTGATCGAGGAGAAAGCCTTGGTCCAGTTTGCAGTGGCTTCTGTGATCTGTGACTAATTTCTCTCTTTTCAGGTTAAAGAGATATGCCTTTGCCTCCATCTCCAGTGCTTCTCTCTTGTCTCCCATACCCTGACATGTCTACTTAAAGAAATGTTAGCCATAGTGGGTGGCATGATTGCCCTGCCAGAGATCTGCAGGGGATATTGAAGAGTGAAAGGCCACTGCAGGCCGTTTAAAATCTGAAATTCACTTAAGCAGCTCTGCTGTGGCTTACAGATGTATATCTCTGGTAAAGGTATTGCAAACTTACTGAGATTGCAGCAGTAGCAAAGAAGGTAATCTGGATTATTTGGTAAAACCTGAAGTGATTTGTCTGCTGCAAGGTTTAGACACAAGAGAGACAAGAGTCAGAAGCCTACAACCTAGGATAAACTGAAAACTGCCAGATGCTTCAAGTTTGTAATTGCCCATTACAAGCTTGCCTTGGGTGTTTCACAGTTGGTTTACCTCTTGGTGCTTATACATATGTTCACTACTTAATCTTTCTATCTGTTAATTGCTATAAGGATCTATACTCAAAAAAACCATCTGTGGAGAGGGAGAGGGAAGTAATTAATTGTGCTTGCATTTCATTGCTGATTCAGTAGTTATGATTTTGACGTGGTTCTAACAGCTGACAGCTTCATGGAGTTGGAAATTAAAGCTGCATGCTGTAGATGCAATTCATGTTTTTTTAATACCTGTGGATTATTAAGATTATTATGTGACATATGAAGACCTTGGAACATTCTTTGCAGAAGTTAAATTTGCATCTTTCAACAAGCATTATCTTACTAGAAATATTAAGGGAACAAATAATATTAATAGCAGTAGTAGTGAGATACATTTCTGTGATTACAATGTCTTTTGTTATTGTGTTTTTGTGTTCATCCAGAATTCTAATTAAAGGCTTTATGTTAGTAAAGCTAGTAGCTGTAGAAGACAAGGAGGAGTATGTATATAGGTGACTAAGTGTTGGATAAGGGTAAATTGGATAGAGAAAGAAAAAAAAAATTACCTAAAAATTAGTTCAGTGTTGGAGATTGCACGGGTGGCAAAAGAAGACAGGTGAAACGAGTCAAAATGCCAACAGCAGATTAATTGCATTACGGGTTCTGACTTGAAATACAAGTAGAAACTACATGGTGGATACCACATATTGCCTTTGGATGGGATTTTCTAAATTATTGAGCTGAGTCTAGAGCATTCCATGAGTGTAGTGCTTACATGTCTTCCATCTTTGTAGGAACTGTAATATCTGTGAATAGAATCCAAGTGCCTGCTCAGTAACATTCTCTGGTCTGTACATCTTATATCTCTCTGCATAGCCATCTTCCATCTGATCTCAAACTTCTGCTGTAGTCTACCAGTTTTACTAATGTAAATTTAGATTATCTTGTTACATATGTTGAAATAATTTGTAAAGTTCTGAAATCTGCATAGGTATGCACAAATGCATCCATAAACCAAAGTATGATAAATATATAAAAAGTATAATTATCATTATTATGTGCTATTTTATATACTTAAACATGCATATTGCTGAGAAAGAGATTGTGAACTTTCTGTTTTGGGTGACTTCTAAAACTTGTGTGGGCAAGACTCAAACAACCTGGTCTGGCTTTCACATTACACCTGTTTTGAGTAAAAGAGAAGTTTAATTGTCTTCCAAGATCTCTCGGAACCTAATCTAACTCTTGACATTCAAAACCTGCCTGAGTTGCCAACAGGCTTATGTTAATACAGTGCATTCCTGCAAGATCTACAGTACAGCTCTGTCAAGCTGGACTGCTCTTGCCCATTCTGTAGATGAATCTGTGCAGTAAGTGAATGTGGAATTAGCCTGACTATAGTCTTTAAAACATACAAACATACCTTCTTCTCCATAAGCATGAAAGAATAAATAGGGGGTTGTTCAGATAAAGTGCATGTGTATACAGTTGGGCATGGCTGGGTGAGTCAGTGGGAGAGAATGATGTTGTGAGGACACTAAAGTTGGGTTGAACAGTGGGGCTGATCAGCAAGAAGGAATTATGCTTCCTTCTGTAGTTTGTCCTCTGAATTTTGATGTGGGTGTGTGCAGTAGACACCAAGTGTAGCTTATACAGCATTACACAATTCTGCTTCAACAGTTGGGCTGCTGTAAATCCAGCTTTCTTTACTGTTGCATGGTAGCATGGATATTACCTGCAGCCCTTCTTTCAAAAGGGCTCAGATAAGGAAAGAGGTCTATATTACACTTTTTTACAAATCCAACTTAACCCAAACTTTCAAGGAAAATTGGCATTAGGATTGTTCTACTGTAATCTGTATGTGGAAGTGCAGCCTTTTGTAGACAGAATAAGGCATTTTAAGTCTAAATTTTAATTTAAGCACAATAAGAGCATGTGTTGGAACTTACATACATAATTTGTAGCCTGATCAATGGGGATAAAGAATCTGGAAAGGCAAAGGTATTGTGGGTCTCTTCAACCATCAGGTCTGCTAGTAAACCCCTGGTTTGCAATCTGATCATACGGTCATAGTTTGCCGTTGTATTTACTTGAATCTTGGAAGAAGTAGATATTCTGTGATTTTTTTTTTTTTATTATTATTTTTTTTTTTTACAAGTTTATTTGCCCACCAAGCTCCCAGACACTGTTTGGCGTGAGAGATGTTTGCATGTCTAAGCATTTTTGTTCATATCCTTGTCTACCAGCAGCTGGTTGTAGAGATGATTCTCAGGCATTCATCCAAAGCACTTCCCAGTGGCAAAGAATGCAAATTATCTCCTTACTCCTTTGCTGCCCTGTGCTGGTGTCCTTGACCAACAGCAGGATGCTTGGGAGTAACATGAGACTTTGCAGTTGAAATGGCATATGGTGGTGTCCTGGGTTCAGCTAGGATAGAGCTAATCTTCACAAGAAATTGGGAGGGTACATAGCCAGGATAGCTGACCAAAACTAGCCACGGGGTTATCTGATACCATATAAAACTATGCTTAGTATATAAACTAGGAGAGTTGGACAGGGAAAGGTTGGATTGTGTATCTCAGTGGCTGGACATTGGGTTCCAGGTTATAAGCAACTGCATCATGCATTGCTCTCTTTGGGTATTCTTTTATTAATGTTATTATGATTATTATTTCTTACTGCCTTCTGTTGCCCTATTAAACTGTCCTATTAAGCCTATGAGTTTCATATTTTCCTTCTGTTTCTTTTCCCCATTCCACCAGAGCAGGGGAAGGCTTGAGCAAGCAGTGACATGGTGCTTAGTTTAGGCTGTTCCCAAGCCACAGTAGGAGGATTCTGGTAATAGATAGGAAATGGAATGTGATGCAGACCTTCCTGGATATGTCACTGGCTTTATAAATGTTACTGTTACTTAAAGACTCACTTTATTTCAGCGTGATAGTTCTCATTGGTTACTTTTTTGTTTATTCTCTTTAAAATATGTTTTTGAGTCAGACAGATGTTTCTGCAAAATCATGCATTTAGGTACGTTCTTTGTTTTCTTCCTATGACTGCATATGCAAATCATGGCTTTGCATATGTAAATACTCATTTAAACTTATATGTAGGTCTTAAATGGTCTTTTTAAGAAAAAAAAAAAAAAAAGCAACACATATATCCCTCTCTGAAACACTGATGATCTCTGGTGAACATTGGAGCACTGTCATACAGAAGGGCCTGTTCCTACCTGTACAGGGGAAAGAGATGATGTTATGGTGCTCCCACATCAGGTCTTAACCACATGGCCTGGGGGGGTGATTAAGATCATGGTCCCTGCTGCTCATGCAAGGGATGGAACTAAGATGCTCAGAGGCTTATGGACAGGACTTCCATGAGAGACTGGCAAGCTGAGAACAGGAGAAATGATCGTCTGTAATGGAACTTGAAACAGAGTTTGGATAGTTACAATAGATATGTTACAATTGAGCTAAAAACATACACATTTTATGTTTTCAAGCCTTCTTGAATGAAGGATTCTTTTTGAAAGTAGAAAAAACTTGAGCCTTCCTAGAATTGGAGAATTTACAGCTGTATAGCAAGTATAGAAGAAATCAAATGCTAGCACTGGCCAGCTGCTCTATCTAGTCTGGAAATCAGTAAATCTTAATATATATGGAAACAGTAACACTCACTGAGGGACCCCTCTGACAGCTGGGAGCTGTGAAACTACTTCCAATCGGGAAATAATACACATTTCCAGGAGGGTGATGGAAGAGAGAGAATGTTCTTTCTGATTGCCCAAGTGCTGAAAAGTGGATTTCTTTGGGGGGGTTTTGTTTGTTTTGTGTTTGTTTTTGTTTTGGAGGGGTTTTGGGCGGGCTGGTGGTTTGAGGGAGCCAGTTTGCCCAACCTGACAACTTTGATAAAACATAATTATGGTGAGCTCTACAGCATCTCATAGTGCTTATTCATCAGAAAGGGAGGAGTTTAAACCCAGTGTCCAAGATAGAGGAGGTTTTCATTCCAGGGATTTCTGTAGTGGGTATCTTTCTACCTTCAAACTGATTTGGGTAAAATTTATAGATAGTAGTAATAAATACAATAATTAAATAGTAGGGGCTTGGACCTGTTTACATTGTTTTTTTAGAATTTCCTTACTAGAAAGCAGCTTTTGCTTTACTGGATCTCTCTTGAACAACAAGTTAGCTTCTTTAATCTGTTCATGTTCACTACAGTAAGCTTTTCAATATGTTACCATTATGCTTAAAGCAAATCAGTCTTGACTTTTTGTCTTGTCTGAGAGCATTTTGTATGTGTCCTTTTCCTCCCTGGATATCTTTGCCAAATGGGGAAGAAGAAATACCATGTAACTCTGTTAGACTGCTTTCTGTTTCATCTTTTAGTACAGTTATGGTAAGGACTGGCAAGTATTACTTGTTAACATTTGTAATAGGAGCACAGCACAGAACCCGTGTTCTCGACCAGCATCTCTTGACAGGATTGCATTGGAAGACTAAATGGATAGAATTCCAACTGCAGCAGTTTGGAGATAAATCTGTCCTTGTGACTAGGAGAAATTACTGCTGTGTGATACACATTGTTCTCTTTGTCTTAAGCATGTGCAGCTGCTGTCACTTTGTTTGCTGCTTAGACACGTTGCCAGACATGAGGGAGCATGCATTTTCCCTTTGGGTTAAATGTTTTTGACAATAATGAGGCAGTAATTTCAGACAATAAGTGAAAAATAGTTTTTTTCTCCCTCTGCTACCATGTCTGTATGGTGGTTTGTGGCCAGTCAGGAACTTCTGATCACTTTAAACGTGGAGTGGAGGAAAACACAATTTCTAATGAGAACATCAGTCACAGATACTTTGGTATCTCCTGCCTGTGAGTGTAGCCATGCCTGACAGTTCTATCTGTGTGTTCAGTGACAACAAATGCATCTTCTAAAATACTTCCTTCTTTGGGATGTGCTTGTGAATGGTCTGTATATGTTTAGAAATGTGGTGGGGTGGTTGTTTTTTTGTTGTTGTTGACTTTTTTGCTACATTTTTGGTGTTTTTTCTCAAAAGCAACGTATAAAATGGCAGTGTAGCAGTGTTTCACAACTTGTTCTGTTATCTTGAAGGAGATCTCTGCCTTTCATAATACTTTACTTCATGGCATTTGTGCAGGTGTTTGATCTGGAGATGCCTGTGTCCTGTTCTTTCCTCAGTCTGGTGGAGTACACTGGCAGCAGGAGGCAGAAGCAGATGCAGCTTCAGTTGCATAGCTGGCAATGAACACTTCTGGTTCTTTGAAATGATTGAAGCAGTTGGAATAACAATCTGCTTTCAGTCTTACTGATGCTGGTCTTAAATATGTAAAGTAACCGGTGGGACAGATTCTTTGTTGAAAAATAAAAAAAGAAAAAAATCCCTCTTGAAGTGAGTAGTCCTTTTGGGCAGAACCCTGTAGGCTTGCCATGATTTGAGTGAGGGATTGGATGGGGTGATCTCTTGGCATTATTTCTCAGTCGAATTATTTTATGACTGTGTGGGGCTTCTGATGCTGAGGCTCTTCTTCAGACTCTTTTGTCTGTCCTATGTTAAATCTCTGTGCTCTGCAGTAATTCTCATATGAGGATTTTTTTTCTTTGCCCTGGTCCCCATGTCAGCTTCTAGAAATAAAGATAAACCCTAACCCTTCAGTAACAGGGAAGAATGATTCCTTAACTTTAGTGATCTGATTGAAAAGCCTGTGTAACCAATGTGACTTGCCTAATGTAAAATTATTTTGCAGGGGTCAGAGGAGTGATAGTGTAAGATAAGGGATGAGATTTTTCTAACCTTCAGGTTTCTAGTCTCCTAATGGAGGAAAAAGGCTTTTTCTTCTGACAGAAAATTTCTTTAGTGGCCATTTGTCCTAGTTCAAAAAATACAGGTAAATAAAATCTTCCTTCAAGAGGAAGATTAGCACAGATAGTTTCATAAAATGTTCCTTTGAGAGGAAGATTAGCACAGATAGTTTCAAGAAACTACATTTAAAAAAGAAGCTTGTTTTGTGCCTTGCTCCTTTGCAACTGAGAACAAAAATTACAGCTTTTATTTGCTATTTTTTATTAACGCAGTGAAAAGAGTATTGTATTTTGTTTGAAGAAATTTTAACAATCTTTTCTGTTACCGGTGATAAACCCAAAAAGCAGAGGGGGTTGATGTAAGTGCAAGTGAAATTGTGTCCTCCTTTTTGCTGAATGAACATGTCACGGTTTAACACTGGCCCGGCAATTAAACCGAATAACAGATTGCTCTCTCTTAATCCCCCTCTCTTCCCTGATAAAGGAAGGAGAGAGAATAAGGGAGAGAGACTTATGGGTTGGAAACTAAACTACTTTAATGAAACAGTAATAATAAATTGGAAAAATTACTAAATATATACAAATATACAGGAAAATTGATACCATGCTCCTCCACCCTTTCCCCCAATAACTCTCACGTCACCACTGAGGCTGCAGGGCAGCCCTGGGAAAGTCCAGGCTGGAATCCTGGAGTCAGCAGCAGTCAGGAGCTGGAGGCAGGAACACACAGATTCAGGCTGTCAGGGATCAGGACCACAGGCAGAGGAATAGATGGAATCCTCCCAGGATGCTGAAGCAAAAACCGGGAACAGGCGAGGAAGGGAAGCGGGAAGGACAGGAAGAAGTGTTTGACCCTTGTGATCCCTCAGATTTATACCGAGTATGATGTATATGGGATGGAATACTCTGTTTGGTCAATTCTGGCATCTATCTTGTCTGGTCCTCCCCAGAGGAGGGTTTCACGTGGGACCTCCTTACTCCTTCTGGAAGGTAAAATGTTCCTCAGAGCTGAGCAGTGTCCCTGGCTCTGCACACCAGTCGCTGGCAGTAACTATGAACATCGAGTGTTATCAGTGCCAGAAGGAGATACTGTCTGAAAAACCTGCTGTTAATTTCAGCAAGTGCAACTACTTACAAGAGACTTAGCTGAAAGCAAAAGTACACAGCAGAAAATCACCTTTATCCTGGCCCAAACCAGGGCAGAACATTAGCAAAGTTCTCTAAGAATTGCACTGAGTGGAATATACTGTTTGGATCTTTCTAACTTGCTCATGACAGTTACTCAATATCTTGTGCTAGTCATAAATCTTTTGACACAGTCTGCTTTTGTGAGGTTTCTGGTATAAAATGCACACTTCTCTGCCACCACCATTTAGAAACTGATTTGTGGCAATTGTGTATGTGTCCTCTGAACTCAGACTATATTTTGAAGATGACATAGGATGCAGCTGTATAAAACTGGGTTTTGTTGGCTGGTAGAGCTTTGCTGCCCTCTATTTTGCATGTCTGACTGGAGATTCCAGTATCAGTTACTTTCCTTTCTTTCAGGTATTGATAGCTGATGACTACTCGGATCCGTTTGATGCCAAAAGTGAGCTGAACAGAATGGCAAAAGTGGAGAACACTGGCTATATGGAACCATATGAAGCCCAGAAAATAATGACTGGTAAGAAAAGAAAATTGAAAGAGAGCTTTAATTACATGGCAGTTCACATGAGTATTACAGCTTCTATGAAACAGAAGTGTCCTTTGGCAGTGCAGTACCATGGTTCTGAAGATGCTCAGGCAGTCAACAGTAAATTTGATAGAGGCTTTTCATGTGCCTGCACATGCCTTGATATCTAAAAATACTGCTTTGGATCTCACTGTTGAATACAGATGGTTTGTACTGTGATGTGGGAAGATGAAAATGTAAGTAGTGGGAGCTGGACTGTATAATGCTCAGCTTGGCAATGTCAGGGCTGTCATCTGTGTATGTAGTTTGGATGGCCAAAACACTACAGTGTGTTAGTTCACTTAAAAACAGTTGATCAGTTGACTTACATCCTTTTTTACTTCAATTAGATTCAGATTCAGACTTCTTGTTGTAAGAGGGCTGCAAAGCTACATCTTTGTGTGGCTTCCTTCCTTCCTCATGTCTCTGATTGCTTGTACCAATGGTCCAAGTGTGACATTTCAGCATGCATATGAGCCTTTAACTGCTATTCTTGGCAGTATTCTTCCTTTTCGGTCATCTAGGGAGGTGGTTAATGGTATTGCAGGAATTTGGACTATCTGAACTCCTTGTCCTGGCATTATGCAACTGTATTGTCCCTGTATTTTCCTCACATTAACTGCATCCCTTTCCTAGTTGTTGGCTGTGCAGTCTGTAAACTTTTCTGGATATTGGGCTATATGTTTTTAATTATAATGATTTAACTCACTGAACACACATCTCTGTGCAGCTCAATTGTGCATTTCTCTGATTTGTACAGCAGGTCCTCTTTTTCACTCTTGCCCAGTTAAGTTGATTATATGCTTTCCTTTTCTATTGGCAGCTCCTGTTTTGGGCCCTCAGAAAAGATTTATCAGTGGGGGAAGATGAGGCTGTTGGATGCAAAGATCCTTTTTTCATGCAAGTGTTCCTATTTTTCTTTTCTTAAATAGCATTTCTGAAGAGAGACACAGGAAATAATGTGTGGACTAAATTGTTTGGAAGTTCTAAGTATTGTATAGAGGGACTGGGAGCTTTTATTTCATATCAGTGTAAATCTGTTCATTCTAGTTGAGTGATTTCTCAGAAGAAGAAACTAGTCCACATAAGTTCTTGTTCTTTGTAAAGCACTGATGAGCATTTATAATTTTAACCATGAAGCTTACAACGCTTTGATTTCTTCTTGTGTTTAGAGGAGGAGCTTATTCTATCTCCTTTTCCACATTAGCCATAGTAAATTGGATGGTGTAGTGGACAATACCGTATGGCTTAGCTAAAGTGAGAGACTAGACTTGTGTACCCTTGGAACTGCAAGACACTCTTGCCAAATTGATGTTTGGGGCAGATGATAAACTGTTATATCTGCTCTGCATGCTGTTAAGCAAACATGAAGAGCTCTTAAAGATCCTAAAGGCACTTTTGAAACTTGAGTTTAATTGAGTATAATGATATAGCAAGTGTTCTGAATATGTATTAGATTTAGCGAGTAGTAGATGCTTGATATCTCCTTGAAGATGTTCAGTTTTTTTGAAATCTGTGGATTTAGTTTCCAGTTATCTTGTTCTAATGTTGGTAGACGTGGAGAAAGTCTTCTCTTAAACCTTGGTGAGGTCAGGTTATATTCTGCTGTATTCAGACATGAATACATGTTTTATATTTGGGATTTTTATTGCATAGATGTTGCCTTTGCATTTTACTTGACAAAAAAATAATCCAAATGCATCTTTTTGAGAGTTCTTAAACATTCAGTTTATATTTCCCAGGTGTTCTGTTATTTATCTGCTACTTCTAAAGAAGGCCTTTGGGCTGAGTTTGGTTGGCCTCAACATGCTTAGTGCTTTGTTTGTTATGGTTTTTTGTTAGCTGTTCTGTCTAGTGAACAAAAGAATTCTATATGTCTATCCATTTAGCTTAGCTAATCTGAAGTCCTTCTGACTGTACTTAACATGGATTAATCTTGGAGAGAGAGAACCTGCATATCCCAGCAGAATGCTCTTCAGGAGAGACAGAAAATGGAACAGCTTTTCATCATTTATTCCTTGCTACAGATGTACCCTCTTGATCAACTCTGGAAACCAGGTGTAAGGGCTAGTCTGAAATAGGAGCCTAACGTTTTTGTGCTGCATGTTCCTTGAGTTAGCAGAGGATTAGACAAAAGGAAATGTCCGTATGAAATAAAATCCTTTTATTTCAATTAGAGGAGCTAAGCTGACACCTGGATAGAAACGTATAATGTCTGAATTAATTAGTGGTTTCATTCAAAACTTATTCTTCCTTCCTGAAAGCTCCACAGGCTCACTGCTATGGTGCAGTTGTTTCTCAGCTGATGTCTGACCTAGAAACAATAAAAATCTTTGAAGCCAATGATTTCAGTAAACTATGGAATGGTCTGGTTCCATGCTGTCAGTGGTTAGAATTGATTTTAATCAGGCTTCAAGTTTCTTTGATTGGTAGTGTCCCCAAAATACACTGTCTTCCCAGATTTGTCATTATCTTTATTGAAAGAAAGAAACATGTATGCCAAGGTTTGGAAAGGCTTGATGTGAGGCTAAGGTGGATCATGTTGAGAATGAATGTGTATTTATTAGAAGCCATTACCTCCTGGCAGCCAAACACATCTGCTGGTCTGTCCTGATACTTCTAAGTGTCTGCCCTGTCTTCAGGAAGTCCTTGCTAGAGGTTCAGAGAAAATCTCTGGGAATGCTTTTCTAGTGTGCTGAGCAGTGTGACTCTCAGCTTGGGTGAATGTGTGCCTATAACTTCAGGAACAGTGTTGCATCTTTGACTTATCCCTAGCCTATTTAGGGACTGGATGTCCCAAAGCAAATTCAGATGTATGACATACCAATTCAGATGTATGACATACTGTAACTTGGGACTGTTCAGGGAGTTGAAGTCATGGCCTGGCTGCTGTCATGGATGCACACATGAAAACAAGTAGGGATAGCTAAGAAAATGCTAATTTCTAAGAATTCTGAGAAGTAGGTGGACCAGAGAGAAAAAAACTAACCTGCTGAAGTAGGTACTGGCATTGTTGATAATTCCTAAATAACAACATCCCATAAAGAAATATATGAGGAAGGACTCCAAAGGGAAGTGGAAAGAAGAAACAGTACAAGAGGGCATTCTTGTGCCTAGGGCTCCCCATAAGTCTGCAACCTCATGTGCTGATTTACATCTGAGCTGTCTGACAGCTGGAAAAACTCCGTGGTCTCTTGGAACAGCAGTATAAATCCCCACTGTTCCCTTGCAAGTGTTAGACTGTCTATCCCAGTGTCTTAAAAGTATGGGATTTTCACTGCTTTCTTACACAGACTTTCAGTTCTTATTTTTCCCCTAGTGTAAGCCTGGAGCTGCTGCAATAGCTGCAGCAATAACATGTGGCCTGTCACAGAAATAGGCCTGTGCTGCCGTACCAAGCCTGTAACTAAAAGTTACATTGCTTAAATCAGGAGTAAGAGAGAGCGAGTTCCTCGCATGAGTGGTGGCTGGAGCTGATGCATGGACAGAAGTCAGTGGCTGAGACACTATTAGGCCAGATAACATCCTTAAGGGCTGACATCCTTAAAGTCAGTAAAACCCTATCCCAGCCATACTCTGTCAGCTGGAAGGGATAGTGCCTTTCCACTTTCTCCTGACAGCTGTGCTTGTTGACACAGCTCTTTCAGGTATCTCTGCCTCTCAAAAGGAATTAAATCTAGTCCTCAGAGTACATAAAACATTTGCCATCAAATGCCAAGTCAATACTGTACCATCTGTGTGCTGGATCACAGAGTGCATCTAAACCTCAGCTTTGGAGGAGGATCCAATTTTGGATCATCACTCAGATGAAGATAGACTGTCAGCCAAGTTGTTGCACAAAGAACTGTATCCTTTTAAGATGTGATAAAGCATACTGGCTGCAAGAATGACATAATGGGCTGCATCTGCTGCTCTCCTCAACTTGCTGCTTGGCTTTGTAGAGTGCCCTTTACCTTCATCTCACAATTATTTTTAATATAAGGTGCCTGACATGATACATGCTATAATATAAAAAACAATTTTCTTGAACAATGGTAAAATTGAGGTCAGTTCAAGTCTAAAACTAATGTGGAACCACATTATCTAAGGGGGAGGGGCAGTGTTTCTGTGAGTGGGGAATCAAAAAGTATTATCTAAGGGGAATGTGTACCTTGAGGGATGTGTGTTGGCAAAAACATATCTGTCTTTTCCATATCAGGAGCTTTATTTTCTAAACTCTCAAATGTGAAGGAGAGGTGGGGCAGATGAAGCCCTGGAGTTAGGATAGGACGATGGTTTGAATGTTGAGCTAAGCATACGTTACATCAGTCCCTTGGGGTTTTTGCTTATTTTTTGTGTTTTTTTGTTTGTTTTGGGGTTTTTTTAGAGGCCTAGAAGGGTCTGTGCCCTGGCTGGAAGCTTGAATGTGCACCGTGTTTTTCCTTTGCTTTTTTAGACATCACCTAGCACTGCACCAGGGGCAAGGGCCATGAGCCCCTTTGTGGGGTTCTGGCTTCTGTATCATGGATCTGCCTCAGGGATATGATTAACAGGGAGAAACCCCCCTACTTGTATTTCAGAATTCTGTAGAATTCAGTGGGTAGCAGTTCTTAAAATTAGCAGTTTTCCCTGAGAATGTAACAGGTCATGTAGTATTCCTTGTGGAGCAAATGCTCTGTTGTAAACAGACTTCAAAAAGCTGTCAAAACATTACTGATAAAATATACATTGTCTCTGTCATCTGTTCAGGGTAACTTTAGAGGCTACTCAGGATAAAAAAAACCAAACAGAAACCTCTCTTTTGAGACAGTCAAAGGCCTGTGTTTGAGGAAGCAGGAATTCTGTTTTGTTATTGATTAATTTCTCGTAAGAGGCTAGTCACATAGTTTTGCTGTGACCTGGGTGTGTCAGATCTTGTAGATGGGATATTGCTAACTCAGAAGATGAGGGGAAGTCCTCATGTGCATTGAGTCAGCCCTGAATCAACACAGCACCATGCTGACAGTGCTCCTTGAAGACTGGGGGATCTAAGTGAGTCACAAAAGGGCTTCTGGCTATTAACAAAAATCTTTATTTAAATCTCCCAGAGGTCGTTAAATCTGAAATGAACATGTCCTTCCTCGTACAAGTCTGGTCTGTGTAGGGCAGACTGAGCAGATGAGTTTGGGTTCATGCTTCATGGGTGGGTGACTGGTACGGGAGAAGAACCTGTGTGCTGGAACCGAACTGCTCAAAATTATTTCTGGGGATGGTCTAAAGCATTTGGATCCTGGCATGGAGTTACACGTTGTCTTGCCAGTGCCTTTGGTACATTCATCAACTTGGTGATGACATGTATGTGCTATCAACAAAGATGAACATAAACTAAGAGAAGTGCTTGAAGAGGAAGGACAGAACCTCTATCCAGACGGGCCTTAATAAAAGTGAAGATGCTGTAAACAGGAGCTTTTTTTTGAGTTTAAAAACTGGAGATATTTCTTCATAGGTTCACAGCAGTAGCATCTTCCTTCTTTTTTTTTTTTTTTTTTTTGTGTGTGTGTGTATTTATCATCCTGTCTCCACATACATCATCCTGGTTATGCAGTAGAGCAGCAGTGAGCAAGTTTAAATAGCTCCCACGTAGCGATTCTGTGCTTTGCACAGATCTTAGCCTCCTCTCTAGGTGCTAGGAGAACAAATGCCTTCATGTACTTCACTGCTTCTTTCAAGGGACTGCAGGAAGAGCCTGTGCCTGAACAACAGTGGAATTTCTCAGTGCATGACAGACAGCCTAACAAAAGCACAGCACCTGTCTTAACTGGGACCTCCACATGGACTTGCTGGAAGCAGTAGCTCTGTCTTGCTGGAAGCCATCACAGAAACACTGGGAGTGTGGAGAAACAAGCATTCCCATGAACCTGTACCTACTTCAGAAGGTCTTGGGTGTCAGTTTCCTGTGTAACTGAAGAGGCAGGTTTATTGTTCAGGCACGTAACTTCATCTGAATAGTCATTACAGCACACTGTTGGTGAATCAGTTCATGTAAAATCCTTTACCAGGATTTTATGGTAAAGATGCCTCTGGCATCTTGCTTGTTGGCACTGAGTTTACCACTGAAAATAAGGCAAAAAGAGCAGTGATAATTATTTTGATAAATAGACTGCATAGACTAGCACATACAGCATGGAATGTTTAGAAAGAATATTTCTGGCCTATTGAAGGTCACTGAGCCTGGCAAGCCAGCCCATCATCTTTAGAGAACTGTAGCAGCAGCTCTGTTAAAGATTTGCTATCTGCTTGTATTTGAACATGGGAAATAGCTATAGCCAGCACAGAAAAGGCAGTATGTTTGCCCACTAAGCTCAGGAGCTGTAAGTTTTCAAGCTGCTTCTCTTATTCCTACATTTGTGTGTTTTCCTATTCAAGGTTCTAAATGAGGATCTAACACTAGGCTAGTCATGACTAGAAATTAGACCAAAATGAGAATTTATCTATCTTTAATCCATCTCGTATGGTAATGTGGATTCCTCACTAGAATTCTTAGGATCATTGTCCTTTTGCCAGCTGGTGTGAATAAGACTACGTGTTGTTCATTATAGCACAACAAGTATTCAGATTTTTTTCTCTAAAAAAAAAAAAAAAGGTGGGAGTAAGTGCAAGGCAACTCTTCACTCTTGAATTTGATGTGTGTATGCTCTCAACTCATTGCAATGTGGAAAGCTAGTGTGTGAGATTTGGAGAAGTTCAATTTGGAGAAGCACAGAAAACTAGTCTTGGAAATTGTAACAAATGACTTTATTTACGCATTGGGAGTTTGCTTAAGGGTTGTGCTGGAAATCCTGGGGAGCTCTTCCTAGAGCTGACAGTGACAGGGGATGGCTGATGTATCCTGAGCATGCATACCCATCATTTAGAGCATAATGTTAGTGTTACTGTATGTGTTTATAGAACTTGTTTCTCACCTGCTGCTAGCCTGATTGTAACACAGAATTCCTTGCAGCCCAGCAGAGTTGAGGACATATGTTCTGAACAGCTGTGCTGCTTCTTTAAAATATGCTAGAAGTAATGCTAGTTAGAAACTTCCTGGCCTTATGCATCTATTTTAAGTTGTTTCTTATTTTGTTAGAAATTTAGAAATTCTGCAATGATTTAAAGGAAAGAGGTAGTCCGGGAACAGTTATGGAAGAGTACTTTTTCCTTTGCATTAGGTGTGATGAGTTGAGTCATGTTGGAAATAATGCTTGATATACTTAAACACAAGTTCTTCTCTTTCTCTAGAGCACAGCACTAGATCTCCCGTGTGCTGTGAAACTGCTTCACATGATCCATGGCCTGTTGCCAGGATGATGGTACTTCTCTTGCTGTCTTCATGGAGCACTTCACACTCCATCAGTGAGTGTGAGCAGATAGGGCCAGCATGTGTAGTCCTACTTCTCATGTTGGGAGGGACTGTAGAGTGTTGTGGTTGCTATAACTAGATGCATAATTGGGGGTAGAAACCAGCTGTGCATAAAATGAATAGCATTTTTCTATGTTTAGATCAGTCTCCTCCCTGAAAATAATTCAATCCATTCTCTTTACTGTTCAAGATTATATCTGTGTTTGCTGCACTGGACAGTGCATAGCAGCTTACAAATGTGTGAAGATAAAAACCCAACTCTTCATCTCTACTGTGTACAGCTCGGTAATTGTAAAAGTGGCCTTTTTTTTTTTGAAGAGTAACCATCCTTCAACCTTGGTCTGAAATAGGAGTTAGAAAGAGCCCCTGTGTCTTGCAACTCAGTGCATCAGTTGCATACACACAACATGTTGCTTAGGTTCAGTGTACAAACATACAGTCCAGAATGGGTTTAAGCCACAGTTTGGGTTTTTTGTTTGTTTGTGGGGGTTTTTCTTCCCCTTCTTGCAATAGACTTACTTTCTTCTTTTGACTGGATTTAGTCTGAAAATGGACTAAAAATAGTGAAACTTAAATCACAAGCCTGAATATAAAGGGAGGTTGGGGGTTTTTTTCAGTTTCTTGCCACTTCTTCTCATTAAGACACAATTTAGGTCCAAAATATTCTGGAGATGTCAAGAACTTTGAAAAAGTAGGTCAGCATCATAATAGAGTAGGTGAGAGTACATGTGGAACTTAACTTTATTAATGCAGTTTGTTTGTTCAGTGTGTGATGAATCATTGTGAAGTGTAAGGATGGATGCTTGCATGGTTGGGAAAGAGAAACCATTGAGATCAAAATGCTTAAACCCTTGCCTGCAGTTTTTAAGATGCCTTGTTTCACATTGATAAAGAAGTAGTAGTTTCAATTCACTTTAATCAAGAGGGTTACTTAGACAAACTACCTGTTTTTCTAATACAAGCAACATCTGTAATGTACGATGGTGCTTATTGCTTGGTTCACAAATGTATTTTGAACACACAGCATTGCCTTTGGCATAGAGGGTATATTTGAGTTCCTGAAAATGCTTCTTCCCTTCTGTGTCTGTTTTAGCTTGCTTGTTATCACAGGTCTTCTCTCTCACTCCCCACACCTCCATACAAATTTCAAGGTTTTGGGCTGTTTTTCTTAACAGTGGTCCTTTTAATACTAGATATGAATCACCTGTCTAGACAGGGGTGCTACTGACAAGCAGTCTGAAGAGCTGTATGGTCCAAGAAGTTTTAGAAGTTTAGCAGCTGGTCCTTGAGAAATAATGAAAAAAGAAAAAAAAAAAAGAGAGAGAGAACTGTGACCCTAGAGTGAGAAGAATTCAGTGAAGTATGAATTAACTGGAAATCTGGAAATCTTGGAAATTTTTTGGCTACACTGGTGAAAGAGCTCCTTGTTTCCTCATTTGATATCTTAGTGCAGTAAGGAACTTGCTGCTGCGCTTAAGTTTCCCTCCCATCTTTGCTTCTACCTGCCTCCCACCCCCCTTGCTCTCAAATACAAAGTATGTTGAATTTGAAGATGTCTCAATGCTCCAGCTATTCAGTGAGATAGAACAGATGAGCATCATCTCACTGCAAAGTATTCTCCTATACTGAACATCATGCATGACAGCACGTGGCAGCTAAGGGAGCTTCTCCCAGTCTCAGTCCTGTAAAGGTTCATGTGTGTTGTGTAAACCCTTAAACTGGATCAAATAACTTAAAAATGAAACTGTGTTGCAATTTTCTTGAAAGCAGAGTTCAGTAATTCCTTCTGATTTTGTTGGTGTTCCATCTGTTCTTTCTATGTCTGGAAAAAAAAAGGTGAGAGGCAATGAACATAAACTGAAATCAGAGCTTCTAGCTGAATGTAGTGAAAAAAAAAATCTCACTGTGAAGATAGTCAAATGGTGGTTATAGGTGCCTAGTGGGATTATGTACTCTCCATCCTTTTTTTAAAGACTGAATTGAGAAGTCAGAACCTGGTCAGAACCAGACCTCTTAGCTGACCCTTCTTTGAGTATGAGATGTAACAGGATGACTTCCTGACATCTTGTTTAGTCTAATTAATACTGTGATCCTGCAGCTAATCTGTAGTTCTTCTCTGAAAGTGAGAAAAGACTGAGAATCAGGATGACCCAGACTAGCTTGTGGGAATCCTTGTCTGTTCAGCCTCAGTCCATTTCCATCTTTGCCCCACTGTCAGGGGTACTCCCAGTACATGCCTTTTTAACCTTAACCAGTAGAAAGACCAAACAGGTGCTTGTGAGGCATAAAGAAGCAATATGTGGAAATATAACTTCAGCAAGGGATGGTCCATAAATATTCCAGTTTTTTGGAGGTAACACTGGGTAGAGGATATGCATGCTGAAAGCATGGTGTGGCAGCAGTGGGCATGATTCCTGCAGCTGTTCACTATCTGTTATTGAACAGATAAAGGAGCAGAGGCTGGACATGGGGTTGTAGACTAGACGGGGCCCTACGTGCATGCCTGGAATTCCTGTTGGCAGGAATTCAGGGTGCTTTCCAATTCCAAGGGTGATGGGAGTGTAGACAACTGTACCTGACTCTCGTCTGAATGGAAAAGGGAGACTTGTCTCAGACTTGGAGGAGTGTTACTTTATAGAGGGACATCAGTGGTACATTTTACTGACTTTACCAGTTCAGCCCTCAAGCTTCCTAAACTGTCCCAGTTCTGTTGTTCTTCTGCAACATTGGCCAAAAGCAGAATGGAGAGAATTTGTTACATGCAAAGTCAGATGCTTGGGAGAGATGTGAACTATTGCTGATGAGCTTTATAGGGATTTGTTAATTGGAGCTGGAACAATGATGCTAAAATTAAAAATGAGACTGACAGCACTTTGGAAAAAAGTGACACAAGTCCCTTGTCACACTCATATATCTTAAGTTATGCATTTTTTTCTTCTTCTCTTTCTTCTCTTGGCCTTCAGCCAAAGTACGTGTTTGAAGCCCTTTTGAAAATGTTTAGAAATAGCATTTTAATATCCAAACTACTATCAGGATTACAACCATAGAAATACATATCTCTGCACCAAACCAGATTTTTAAAAATAAAAACAAACAAACAAACAACTAGTGGACTTAAAATGCAGTACCATGTATAAAGGAGTTACTGTCCTCTCCTTGGCTAGCAGTTCTCAAGTTAAGGGTCCTGCTGGGTGTCCTTTTTTTTAACTTCATTTTAACTACTGAAGATTTTTTTTCTCAGAAGTATTTTCTCAATCATCCCTCCATATTATGTTGTCTCTTACTCTAATCACTTTGGTTTTTTCTTTGTAGTGTACATAAATTTGTTAGCTCAAACAAGATTGAGTAGGAAGTATTAGTTAAGCATATGATAAAGCAAAAACTTCTTGGAAGGAACAAGGCACCGTTTTGGTGTTGATATTTTGTCATCTTTGTTGTGCTTTGCTTGTTGATAAATGGTTAGAATTTTTGCCTGCTGGCTTTTCACCCAGGCTCCTGAAGTCTCTAGTGGCAAAACATCAGTGAAACCTTAGGTAAATGCCATACATTCTTGCAATTAGCTGTAATATGGTAATTGCAGTTTCTCCTGCATCTTTTTTTGAGTTTGTAACCCAAACCAGAGGAGCTTTTTCATATCCTTAAAAGTAAATGAAGGCTGAAGATTCAGCCAGTTCTGTGCCTGCTTGTCACAGAGATTGAACATCTTGCCACATCAGTTTAACGTTTTAATGTGGTTACACAGAAGTGTCACAAAATAAGCTTGAAGCTTCAGTAGGAAGGTGGTCAGAAACACAGCTTCTTTTGTGTACTCTGCATTTTGTATAGACTGGCTATGAAGAACTTTTCTTGAAAGTGCTCTGTGGCAAGAATGAAATATGCAAACTGTATTTCTGTTCAGATTGCTAAAATTATTAGAGGCCATTTTCTGCAGGAACTGGCCTGCCCTTTCTGGATGGGCTCAGGTGAGTCTTGTGGGCTTTTTTTTTTTTTTTAATAGTCTGTGGGTTGTTGTTTTCTTTTGGGGGGTTTTTTTGTTGGTTTTTGGGGGCTTTTTTGTAGTGGTTTTTTCTGTTTTGTTTGTTTGTTGGTGGTTTGTAGGGTGTTGTTTGCTCGGGTTTTTTGTTGTCTGGTCGGGGTTGTTTTGTGTTTGTGTGTGTGTGTGTGTGTTGAGCATTTCTTCCTGTCATGTCTAGCCAAGAAAAGATGTAGGAAGCCTGCAGTGTGTTTCTCCTTGCTGCTGGACACTGTTGTGCTAATGTTGCTGAATTTTTTGAGCAACATCAACATGTGCAAAAAGACTATGGAAATATTAAATCTTCATCTGAACTTGCTCTTGGTTCTGCCTTGTTCAGCTTCATGTGTTGGTGGCCAGGGGGGAGAGAGTTCACATATAGCTCAGTCTTATGAAGCAGGATGTAGGCATGCAGTCTGTTGTAGATGGAGAACAGCAATTAAGAACAAACAAGGCAAACTGGGGGAAATGGGACTTATCTGTAGGAACTTTGGGCTTGCTTTGAGTTCTGAATTAATTTTCTATGGAGTTGGTAGTTTCAAAAGGTACGTGAAGAAGCAGGGGGGGGTTGTGGCTGTTGGATGTAGGTAGTTCTTGTATAGTCTGCAAACCACTTTGCTAGGGGGGGGCTGCAAGGCAAAAGAGAGTGATGGCATAGCTGAGCCTTCTTGAGCATCTCCTAAGCAAGTCCTGCAGCAACTGTTAATGGCTGTCAGGCAGGATGAGGCTGGCTAGAAGGTACCTGTATTGCTGTCTCAGTTGAAACAGAAAGGAAAAAGTCTTTCAGATGTACCATTGCTTTTCTGTGTTAAGCTAAGTAACACGTACTGTATTGTCCTTTCCTTTAGTTGAGATGCACTGTCACTGAGAAAACTTGGCATATAATGGTAGAATATAAAGCACATCAACAGGCAGCCTCTCCTAATCCCTTTTAAAGGAACTTAATGTAACTTTCTTTAAAGACAACAAAGAAGATCCAACTTTCCCGAGTTTTGTCTTTGGGTGTAATTTTGTGCTTTGAAAATTTGAACGTGCACGTTATTCAGTGGTTTAGAGACGCATAGTGGAAAATAAAAGTGTAACTGGAAAAATTATCAGAAAGTGTTTACTCAGTTGTATGCATGAAGATCATGAATTAAATGAATTTTTATAATGTGACATTTCTGACCACCTTTTTGGAAAATGCCAGTTGTTACTCTTAGTGAACTATGATGCTTCTGTTGCAAGATGGGAGCACGAGGACCAATCTATGGTGTTGGCATGACTGTGGTTTGCTTTCCTTAATAGCAGGGTCTGTTCTTAATGATACTTCAAGTGCTAGCCAGATTTATTTGCTGTGGTTTGATACTAATGTGAGCACAAATGCTCTTGAGTGATGATGTGATACAGTATATATTTCAGAGCATTTTATCAGTAGTTGCTTACATTCAAGCATGACTTCACATTCTGTACTGTTACATAAAAGTATTGACCAAGGGGAAAAAAGCCATTCTGAATTACTGAGAGATTACTGTGTAAGTGGGCTTTCAACCAAGAACTGCCTTTTAGTCAGGATTTGCCTCAGTAGTGTAGTAACTATAGATGAATCTGTAGACAAGTGAAGGGTATAGAATATTAGCAGCTGGACAGCTCAGGGTAGAGTATTTCAAGTCTTAATTATACTGGGTATTCGTTGATCCTAGTCACTTTTTCTGTAAGTTGCAGACCTGACTTGATGATCATAGTAATGTGGCCATAGGCCTAGGAGGATGAGTTAAAACATCTTGCCAGTAATTCTAATGTTCATATCTCTGTCAATTTTTTCTGTCATAGTGAGTCAGCTGTCTTTTACTGCATGCAAGGCCTTGGATTGTGAAAAGCAAAAATCTTTGGATGTAATGACAACTGAGCAGCTTCCTTGGTCTGCTCATGTGGAGCTAGAATTCTGTGTTCAGACATTTTGTCTCCAGAGCTGAACAGAAAATGTATGTCATCTTTCATGCCTATATTAATGATCCTTGCTGTATGCATATGTAGGACTGTGCTGGACATTGAGTTTATCAAATCATCTGTGCTAAAATTTGGAGTCGTATCTGAGGCTTTTACATCCCACAGGTGGTGATTCATCTTAACTAGGTGCTTTGGGTACTGACCAGAGTTTCTAGATTGTGCCAGTAGTCCAACAGAACAGAAAAATTGCAAGTAAGGCAACAGTTTCCTTGGGAGTGGACAAAATTGCAAATAACCACTGTGGCTGATCACTGTTTCTTGCAACTTGCCATTTGCAAAATTGCAAATGATGACTGTGGCAAGTAATTGCTGTGGATGTTCCTCGGAAGGAAGGAATAGGAAGAAAACAGATGGTTTAGTATGCAGATGCTGTATGGCTTTTAAGTCCTGCCAAAGGAGGAAACAAAGTACTTAAATTGCTTGCTCTTTCTGGAATCCTGGTCATAGGGAAAAATGTCTAGTGCATCCATCAGATACTACTTACAAAGCTTTGACTGCTCTTTGTTTTCCTGTAGGTTTGTTCTGACTGATGACTAAGAAAGGTAAAATAATTATCATTAGTCATCAGGGAAGCTTCAGGCTATGTTTGGAGTTCTCACTCAGTTTTGTTGTTTTTTAATCATAGTGACACAATCTTTCACAGGCTGGAGGGTTGAGGTTTTTCTGCAATTCACAGTTCTGTGTTGATTTTCACCATGTAGCCACCATGTCTGTATTAAAAATCTACTCTTGGAGTTTTTGAGAAACAGGTCTTCTCCCTGTCTTATATTCATGGGGAATGCTAGCAAGTGGCTAAAACAAGATAAGAGCACAGGTCATCTTTGTTATATCAGATATGTCAGTTGTTCTGTCTGCGTGAGTTTACTGTCTTAGTCTGCCATATCTCTTGTTCCTTTGGGTAACTTCTTCCTCACTATCTATCACAGGGCAATTAAATCTGAAGGTAGGTTTCTGTCCACCACCCCTTCTCTGCCCTCTTGCCCCTGTGTGCAAAGTTAGTTACAGGCAGAGAAGGTACCTCACATCTGGGTAATTCTCATTGAATTTAAATTTCCAGCAGTCAGGGAATTAATTGGATATTTTGTCTTGATTTTAATAAACTCACTTTTTCTCACATGTGTATATGTCCCCTGCAATATCACCTTGAATGTATAAATACAGATAAATATAATCACTAAAAATCTTTTTGATCAGTGCTCGTTCAATGCTTTTGAAAAGTAGAGACTTCCACAAGCAGACAAGATTCAAGAAGGTCTCCTCCTTCTGTGCAAGAGCTGAATGGCATTTATATTCTGAATGGGTTCTTCTCTTTACCCCTCTCAAGGGGATCCCCAGGGAAGAATGAGATTGTGTGCCTGCAGAGAGCTGGCAAGGATGTTGCAATCATTAGGAACAGCCATCAGTAGCCAGACTGGTCTGGTATTTGCTGAAAGCTTCACTGTCCTGAGCACTGGAGAGCATTAGTTTTTAAAAATAGCCACCACATTGACCTTAGAATTTCTTTCAAGGGGAACTGATTTTATCAGTGCTAATCTTAGGACATTTTCTGGAATGCAGTAGTTTGTGTCATGGGCTGATGAGAACCATTGTGCTAACAGGTATCCATAACACTTATGCCACACTGTTTCCAGGAGGTCTTCCATTCCAACTTACCCCAAGGAAGAAGGAATCCTCTTTTACACAGCTTAACAAGCTTCAGTGTATGGAACGAGAATAATGGATTTTGGTTAAGCCAAAGTCTCTTTTGCATTACTCCCACTTGAATTACTCCATTTAGCCCATGGAACAATGATCCTTGAGTTCCAAAAGGTCAGTGCTTGTGATCAGAAAGATCAAGAAAACCTACAAGCAAATCAGAGATGTAGTTGTATGATGCTGCTGGATGTAGCAACTCCAGAGTTGGACATTGATAGTAAATTGTACAGAATCTTGTGGAGGTGTTTTATTCTTTTTCCTCTCCCCTAAATAAAAAGGACATACTCTACATCTTCCTTACAAATGTGTGAGGATTGAGTAGCTAAGCAGCATCAAAGCACCTCTGAAGACCAGTTTTAAGTTGGTAGTTATGATGTTTTATCACAGCTTATCAAACAGAAAATCAGGTGTTGGGGGGAAGGCTTTGAAGAATAAACTTCTGCCTTCAGGGAACTGAGGCAACCTAAATTTTTATTTCTTTGTGTGTAAAACAAATATTTCTCCAAGGATGGTCCATGTCCTTTGGAAGCTGCTGTTCTTCACCTTTCATTAATCAGCATTCCTGACTTTACCAGCACCCATCCCTCTACTTCTCTACCCCTCCCCACCCCCAAACTGAAAGGGATACTTCCTGTCTTCTTGGGCCTGCTATGCTTGCGTGTTTGTTTTATTGCAGTACATATTTTCTGTGGAAGATATTAATGTTATCTGATGCTGGTTTATCAGGACTTATCATAAAGGAACTTCTTCCCTCCTGCCCTTGCTCTGACTGACTTAATTAGTCTTTATCAGGATTGCTGGAATGTAAAGCTGCTTTGTATGCTTCTTCCTGGGGTAATGAGTCATACTTGGACTTCAGCAGGATTTCTGTCTTGATGTCTGTTTCAGGATACTGCTTTTCACATCAAGAGGTTATGCCAAGCTCTCACACCAAAGCAGGGTGAAATATGTCAAATATTCATTCCTGGAAAGTGACTTAATTCTGAGACACTTGGCTTCTGCTCAGATCAAAAAATGAGCGAGGATCTTCGCATATCCAGCTTTTCCTGCAGTAAAATACAGAATCATGACCACTGGTAGGCAGTTCCTGCAGTCTCAAAGGAAAATAACCCTCCCTGCCACTGGAATGTTATTGGTGTTTCCTTGTGTCCCAGCATCTGGGGGTACCCAGCTGGACCTAGATGAGATTATGAGAAAGCAATTTGACGTCTAGTGGTCTGAGGTAAAGTTTGAGCAGAGTTGAAACTTGGCTTCTGTGATGAATAAACTTTGCACTAACACAATAAGAATTCTGCATCATGAGTTCTAAAATGTTTCTGCATTTTCTTGCCCAGATAAGCGTTAAAAGAAACATTCATGGTGAGGCTTGGAATGAGTAAGGAGCTGGCTAAGTGTTTCTGAAATGTTTATAGGGAGGAAAAGGGAATGGATTCACTGAGTTCTTGTGTCAGAGTGATCTTTGCATTAGCATCTGTCTTGTGCCTCTGGCAAACTGGCAAGTTAATGGTTGATGTGTAGCCTACCTGTACACCTGGTGCAAACATCTCACAGCCCTTTAATGTTCTTACATGCTACTTCAGTGGAGCTCTGCTGGAAGCCTCAAGAGGAAAGCATTTGGAGAACAGAGGTTGGGCCAATTCAGCAAGACCTGTTTCCTCTTAGATATCAAGAAGAACTCCAAAGGAAACTTAGCTTTCTGTGTTCACATGTCTGTGATGTGGCCTTCATCTACTACAGCCAGGCTGTCTGTCAGGAGAATGTCTGGAGAGATACCTGGTATCTCAGTGTGAGCCTGAGCCTGTTTTCAGTGGCAGGTGAGAATGCAAGGAATATGGGTTGCTGTTGTCCAACCTTTTTTTTTGTTTGTTTTTTCAGTATGGTGCTCTTCTAGTGAACTCTGTCTTATTTATAGAAAGCCAGTGTGATACAGCAAATTTTCCAAACACTTTGCAGCCCCTGCTGGGACTTCTGAACATAAAATGTTTGAATCAATTTAATTGATTCAACTTTAATTTAAAGTTGTGCTGCTCATAACTCTGCTCTGACTGCCCTAGTTGAAGATGGGTTCCCTCACAGCTAAAACAGTCCTGTCTCCATAAGCCATTTGTTTTATAGAGGAGAACAAGATGCAAATAGTAGACTCTATAAAGGGGTTGCTCTTTGATTCCTTGCTCTTGCATCCAGACTTTTCTGATGTTAAAAGTTTAGTTTCTGTGCCTTGAAAACTTGATACCAGAAAGATCTGTGATTTCCAGTTGAAGTTGCTTCAATGCTGAGATCTTTGCTGGTGGAATGATCTAGCAGATGTGAGTAGCCTTTTATTACAGTAATGGAGAGAACGTCTCTGAATTTTTACTTCATTTGTAGGTTGAAAAGTCATCTCCCTTCTTCCAGAGTCTTTTTTATTTTTTTCTAAGTAACGTTGCAGTTCACTACATTGATGAAATTCTTGGTTTGTTCTTGCAGAGGTCAGGATAATCACATCTGAGTCTGAGTTGGTTCTTGATATTAGTTCAGAAAAAGGTTGTGCACTACGATGTCCAGTCAGGTTTTGAATGTTTCTGCAGATGTAGACTCTACAGCCTCTCCAGGCAAGCTGTTTCAGTATTTGACCATTATCACAGTAAATCGGTGCTTTCTTGTGTTCACATGGAATTTGATGTATTTTGATTTGTGCTTGTTTCTTCTTGTCTGATCACTGGGCTCTGCCAAAAAAAGTCTGACTCCATCTTCACTCTCTTCCATCAATTTTTTGCATGTGATCTTTTTGTCATACTAACCAAAGCCATCTCTCCTTATCATAGGTCTCTGGACCATGTTGTCTTGGTACATCTGCATTGCCTCCTTTCTAGCTTTATGAACTAGCTCACTCCTCATGCAGTCCTTTTAGTAAGTGTGCAGCCTGGACACAACAGGACCCTCTTGTTGGTGGCTCTAGCGTACCTTGGGCTAGGCGTGAAAACAAGACAGCTTTCCCCTTGATTTCCTAGCTGTACTCCTAACAAAGCCTGGTTTTTGCTTTCCTGTATTCAGGAGGCACTGTTCCTTTCTGTGAAGTTTCAACATGTTGACTTTTTGGTAAATCCAGTTTAATTTAGAGAAAAACATGGTTCTTAATGTAATGTGTGCTGAGCTCGAGTTGCTAATTCTTTCATTTAGTGTTCTTGCTGTAGTCCTAGATCATTTTCTGCTGGTATTCTGCAGAGGTAACTGCAGAGAACTTTTACATCAGCATATATAATTGTTTTGTGAGATTTATTTTTTGTGATCTTTGTATCGTTTGCCTTGTACTTCTGAATGATCTCCTCTTGAAGAGTTAGCTGCATACCCAAATTTCAGCATTCTTGGGAATTCACATTACAGCTGTTTGTAAGCATACTTTACACAGGCTGACAGGGATCGTGTGCTTTCTGAAATCTGGCTCTATCAAAGCTCAGAAATGTTGGTTAAGGCTTGAGACTCTGAGCTGTGGTCTTTAGTTGGAGCAAACTTCTACTTCCAGAGAGTTACCAAATGTAAAGATAAAATTTGCAAGTTCTGTACAGCCTTTCCATCTGTATAATAATGCTATTAAGGAATGGATGGAAGCTGAATGTACTAAAATTATTGACTGTGACAATAGAGCACAGTTAGTCGTAATGCTGATGCCATTTTCTTTCTTATCAACAGAGTTTCAGAAGCAGGAATGCATGAAGTCCCATCAGAAAAACATGCAGCTCTATGACACGCCCTATGAACCAGAAGGCAGCGGTATGGAATCTGATTCTGAAAGTGTGATGAGTCACCAGTTACGAGAAAGCAAATTGCCACAGGATGATGACAGGCCTGCAGATGAGTATGACCAGCCATGGGAGTGGAACAAAGTCACCATCCCAGCTCTGGCAGGTAGGATTCCTAGATCCCTACTAAGAAATTCTCTCATAGCATATATACTGTATTTCTTCTCTTCTGGTACATGCAGGGGGTGAAATCTCTTAAAAGCAAATGTGAGTAGTCTAAAATCTTTACCTGCTCCAAAAATGTGGAACGTTGCATTTTTTGTTTGGTGCTTCAACTGACCTGTCGTCAACCATCCCAGCATTTGGGTCATATTAGTAAAACTTATGTTTCTATCACTGTGTATCCTTACCCCCATTTTAATGAATAGTGTTTATTGAGTGACTCTGTGATGAGGGAGTTACTTTGCAAAGTCCTTAAATTGTGGCGCAGTTCTTAAAAGTATGGACAAAAAGTTACTGAACACCTAGGTGTTCTACTTAATGATCAGTTTCTTGGTATTTGGACTATTTTTATCATATTTGCAAGCATTTCTATAGATATGAAGAACTTGGTTTTTGGTTAATCTTTTTGAACTGAAGTTCTCCCACATCAGGACTTGTCAGGCAAGGAAATCTGACACAAAGTGATTTCTATTCCAGTGACTGTCTGTGTCTAGTGTTGATTACATTGCTCTCATTTTTCCATTCTGTTGCTTTCCAGAAGTGTCTGAGGGCATGTTGTTCAGTAAGGATGTGATTCTAGAGGCCAGGATGTTTTCTTTCATTGCCTGTCTGTGTGCCCAGCTGTATTAGTTCATCTTGCCATGTTCCAGACTGCTCTTGTAGAGTTCTAGACTAATAAAATCATGCTCCGTGATTTTCCTATCAATGTCGTGTCCTAGTGAAAAGCGGTGTCTAGGAGCACCGTTGTTCCCCTTCCTTCTTAGCAGTCAATTCAGCAGAAAGCTGGGAAAGGAGAGTCTTATGTAGTTGTTGTGAGTATGAGGAGGGAAGACGTGGCCCTGGGCAGAAGTATGAAAGAAACCTGAGAGCAGCGATTAGTAGTCAGTGTACATTTACCCTGCGTAAATCATGTTTGACAAACCTGATTGCTTTCTGCATTGAAACTACTAGATCTGTTAGTGGAAGGAGAGCAGGAGCTGTCATCTGTGTTGACTCTAGCCTTCAGCATACTGTGCTGTGGCACTGGCCTGTGTTACCTGGGCTGGAATGTTGTAGATGGGCAGGTAGACCCTGTCAGGGTGATTGTCCTCTAAGGGTAGGGCCTAGTGATTCATACTCTTCCTGGAGTCTGGTTACAAGTGTAATTCCTCAGGGGATCTATTCTGAAACCCTTCCTGTTCAGCATCTTTATCAGTAGCCTAGAGTAGGAGGAGAGGAAATACACCTCATGAAGTCTGGAATTATGTCAAATCAGGGGAGGGTTTGTGTGCAGAGCTGCCATTCAGAGGGACCTGGACAGGCTGAAGGAAATGGGCTGACAACATGCTTACAAAATCCAACCAGACAAACTCAAAGGCCTGCATCTGGAACAGACTAGCCCCTCCAGTGGTATGGGCTAAGGACTGTCTGACTTGCTGGGCAGCAGCTTTGCTGGAAGGGCCTTGTGGGGAAAGTGGACTAAATGTGGCTAGCAGTGCACCCTGGAAGTGGTGAAGGCTAGCATCATTCTTGCCTGTGTGAACCAGAGCACAGACAGTAGACTAAGCAAAGTGACTTTCCTCTTTACTTCACATTTCTTAGACAATATGTAGTGCTGTGTCCAGTATTCTGATACAGAGAAAGATGCTGGTAAGTATTGAAGTCAGCAAAGAGCTCTCAAAATGACAAAAAACTGCAGCATGTGACAAGTGAGGAGACACTGAGAGAACTGGATTTGTTTAGTCTGGAAAAGAGAAAGCTCTGGGGGTGTAAGAGCAATGTTTCAGTGCTTATAAGATCTTCAAGAAGATGGAGCCAGGTTCTTCATGAATGAGCAGGTGATAGATGGGGAGATGAAACATAAGTTGAATCAGGATTGATTCTGACTCAGTACAGTTTTTTTTAATCTGCAAGGACAGTCAAGCATTGGAAACACATGCCTTGTGCAGGTTGGACTAAACACCTTGCAGTGTCTTCCCACCTGAATTATTTTATGATTTTACAATTCTGTTTCCCTTCTATTGCCATACTATAGAAAAGAGAAGTAACTTCTCTCCACAAGTAAACATGGCTACTGTTCTGTAAACAGCCTGTTGTGACAATACCCTTATTGGGTGTTGGGGTGGATTCCCTAGCTGGTAAGTCAATGTGGGTGACAGAAATCTGTTTCTCTTATAGCACAGTGGAGTAGAGCAGTGGTGATCTGCTGTGACAGTGATTCTTCCTCTCTGCTTCTGTTGTTATTACAAGTTCAGGTTGTGGTTGATTTGGATTTTTTTCCAAGCTAACTTTATGTCTGCTGCATCTATTCTGTGAAATGTGAGAGCAAGAGACACGTGAATGAACCTGAAGCAGCTGCTTAAAAAGAAACTTCTTGCTCAACATCCTCTTTCATCTTGACCCACAGAAGAAAAGAGGATGGAGAAAACTGATTTCTGCTTCCTAGCAGCATGATTTGCCTCTGGCCTGTGAGCTGTTAATGTGGAGTTCCAGGCTTAGTCACTTTCCCATTAAGCATATGCTGATAGTTCTTTTCAAGCCTGGATCTAAACCAGCATCCAGTTTTGCTGGATAGTGTGAAAGTGAAGTAGTCTCTGTCCCTGAGGAGCATGAACACCAAAGTCTAACCTGCTTCAGTGGCTTGTAGTAGGATACACAGTTCTACTGCTGAACTTTCCCTTATGGCAGCTCGCTTTGATTCAGACATGCCTGAGCTTAGTCAACCCCTTTGCCAGACCAATTAAAATGCTTGCAAGACTTGTGCTGGGAGATTTCCTGGCTGTGAGATCCTGGCTATGATTTGGGACACCTGTTGTGTGTCAGAATGGCTAATTAACAGAGATGTGTATCACTAGGCATCCAGTGCTAAAATGGCTGTTTTGCAGATGCTGAATACCAATCTCGTCTATGTGTGGAAAGGTTTCTGCTTTGGGTTTCTATTATGTCACTGATGTCTGATCTGGTTCAGTAGCCTTTTTTTTTTTTTTCGTGTTCCTGTGCTGGCATTGATGTTGAGCATATGTGCAGCCTTCATCTCCTGACAGGTGAGCCTCACTGCACAGCAGCACAGTCCATATTAACTGTGATGCAGAGATAGGCTGTCTGCTACCTGCAGGGAATCACAAGCTGCCTGCATCAGTCAGAAGCAGTAGATCTGCAGTGGGTCATCTTTGTGTTGTGTTATACAGGGAATTTCTCTACTCTCCATTCCAACTTCTAAAGAGTTTTCCTTCTGCCACCACATCTGTATCTTATCTCTCTCTTTCATTTGTGGTCTTCTTCTCCCTTTTCTTTTAACACAGAGAACTGCATCTGTCTAGGCTTTCTCATTCATTCTTCTGCCTGACAACTGGTCCCACCGCGTTATTTTCTTCCATCTCCTTGGAATTTCTCTCACATTCAGACACCTGCTCCCTACCACCCAAGGTGTCGTTCTCTTAGCTGTGTGTGCATTTTTGCCCACCAGAAGGATGGTGTACTTCTTTATTCATTCTCATCCTCCTGGCTGTCTGGTCTAGGACAGATGTCACGGGAATGTCAGTGCTACAGTGACCACATATTGCTGTTCAAGAGCTCCTGCAAGATAGCTAAACAGTGAATTCTTGGTGATTTTGTTAGCTGAAAGGCTTCCAGTTATTTTTTGCCTTCCTATTCAGTGTTTGCTTAGCTGGAGTCATGTTCAACAATTCTTGCAGGTGTTCTTGGATGACTTGAGGTTAGGGCTATTTTTGAGCCAAGAATATATTGTCTGAAGGTGAGAGGGTAGTTGAACCCCATGGGCTGCATAAAAAGTCAGGAAGAAACAAATGCTTGAGAAGGTGACACTGCTTATCTCTGTAGCTTGTTTCTGTGGTTTAGTGTAGCATGGAGATGCCATGGATTGAGTTTTTCCTTACATACTAGTTTTGCTAAGGCTCAGAGTAATATCAGAGCTACTGCAAGGTTCCTACACAAGGCTGGTGAATATGTGCTACTCAGCTACTTTTTCATTAAATTAAATTAGTTCTTTTCTTTAAAATATCACTTTACGTGGCATTGTTGAATTCTTTAGGCTTACAGCATGCTGAGTTCTGTTCTAAAATGCTGTAAACATTTTTTGAGATTAATTAGATTTCTTTCATTGTATCTGCCATTCCTGGTAACAGTATTTGTTAGGTAATTGCTTATTTGTTACAAAGGAATGTGTGAGGATTGACTGCAAATGGATTCAAGCTGCTGTCAGTCACATGTAGTGTCTCTATACTTATTCCAATACCTAGGGAATAAAAATCTTAAGGAAAGAAGAGGTCCAACTTTTCTTCTAAGTGTGAAACAGTGGAAAGTTTGCTGTGAGGTACGGGCCCTCTGCTGAGTTGTGTGAAGCCCATTTCTGGCTTACTGTGTGCTGTGGTTCTGTAATGCATCTAGCTAATACAGCTGGGCTGAGTGTGGTGGTGCAGTTTTTAGCTGAAGTGAATTCTGAAAAGCACAATTTCATCTGTGCGGAATAAAAAATTCTGACAATGGACAAGTCCCACTTTACACACCAAAAATTACCATCTCCCAGCTGCTTGAAAGTTTGAAAGCTGTGAACCTGAAGGGACCCTCTGCTAAAACGTTCCTATTTTAAGAAGTTCACCTGATGGGAGCACAGGCATTTGTGATGTGAAATGAAGACAAAGCGACTTATGCAGGATTTTTTTTTTTTATTTATGAGGTGGTAGATGGAGGGAACAATCCAAAATGGCAAATGGTATTAGAATTATCATGAAGTTGATTGCTCATTCAAGTCTTGTAAGGAAAACATTTGTTTCTCTGCCATGATTTCAAGATTTATTGCCGAAGCATGAATAGATAAGCCTGTTTACCTCCAGACTGGAGTTTGAGATGTGCCAGGCTGAAAGTGTGCTATGAGCTGTGAAATTGCTCAGGTTGGGGGGGAATGTCTGCACTGTCTCCTAAGCATAGGGCTGGTGCTGCTGTCATGCTGACATTTGTAGGACTATGTACAGCCTTCCTCAGGCAGTTCTGCTCTTAAATGCAGTGCGGAAAGATGTGTCTCTGCCTATCAGAGCTGGATTATGCTGTCTGCAGCTTGAGGTCTTTTACAGTTTTGTTTCATTGGAGGCTGTGCAGCTGAAGCTGAAATGTGGTTTTGGTAGCTTTTATGGGAAGTGGGCTGGTCTTGTTACACCTCCTGCTTAGCTGGGCCAACTGGTTTGCCCAGAAGAGCAGAGGCTGGCAAAGCAACATGAGCAAAGTAGATTTCTTGGACATGTTCTGGCTGTGAAAGGAAAGCAACAACTGAGAGCCTGTTCACTAATGTGAGGCTGACATTGGCTCCCATCAGTGTGTGAAATCAGGTCTTTCCTTGCTGTCATCGGAGGACAGCAAACCCTTGGGTAAAGAAAAGGCCTGCGAAGTCTGTAGAACCTGTATTAGTATTGCTTTACCAAACAGGTGACCCTCTAAGTATGAAGAGGGCCATCTGGTAGTTTTCAGCACTGCTCTTGGGTGCCTTGAAGGAGCACCTGCAGGTGACAAATTTTGTCACCCCTGCTTGCTGTGGCTGCTGTTGTATAGAAAGCTGGTGCTGTGAGCCTTGGGGGACTTGAAGCAGGGTAGTTGTAGCATGCCATCACCAGAAGGGGTATGGCACCAGGGCAGAGAAAGAGAGGCTGCATGGAGAGACAGGTATGCAGGCAGTCCCATAAATGTAATGGCAATGTAAACAGAAATACCATAGCAATAAAGAACTTTGCACTCCTAGATGCATGGAATTGAGCTTCTGAAGCTTCACTGTATATTCTGCAGCTTTGGTTAAGTACAGATTTACACTAGCCAAAATTCAGTCTTGATAACAGCATTGTGTGGGGTTGGTGCCTGACTGGGTATTGCACTGGTCTGTTCTTGGTATTTCTTTCAGACTGCTACTTCCTGGCAATTTAATTCACAAGAAAATAAGTGGGGCAGGAGTCCAGAGACTTGTCCAAGCTCTTCAGACACAAAACCATTCAAAAGCATCTCAGATTTAACTTGTGCTGTTTCTTGAGCACAGGTCCTACTTCTAACCATCATGTTGTAAAGATATTGCTGTTCACAATCAGAACTGAGTTTTGGTTTTGGTTTGTGAACGGAACTTTTAGGTGTCTGAAAGATGTTACTTGGTCAGAAGCTGACATTAGTTCACCAGTGTGCACAGAGTCCCCATATTACATCCAGTAATGTTGAAACAATGCTGTTCATGTATGTTACTGGCAAGTACATACATGCAATGTTTCTCCTTATTATGCTAAATAGCTTTCATTACCCAGTAATGAGGTTAAATATGAGTTTCCATTTTAAGAAATAAGCAGGATTTTTCTGCCATGGATACTTCAGAATATTATTTAATATATCTGTTCAATTTTTGCAATAATTTGTGGCTGCTCTCTCTGAGTAGAGGGGGAATTCAGAAGTGTCCTAAGCCCCACGAGGAAAGATATAAAACCAACAAAATTTAAAACATTTTCCAAGTCCAGCACATCTCTATTCTGTATGTATTATCTTCTTGGACATGACAGGCTGTCTCGCTGTTATATAGTGCTACTTTAAAACAGTGCTACCAGCTACATGCCTAACTTCCTGAGTGTTGACTTCTAAATACATGAGATCTACAACCTGCTGTTTAAGGGAGTCCCTTTAATTGTAACATTTTTTCTGGTATCTCTGCTGAAGCTTGAGAGATGATTGTGCTGTGTGTGTTCGTGTGCATTGTGATTTTAGCCTCCTGATACTTTGAAATTTTTTCTGCCTGGTCCCCAGTAGATGACCTTAAAACAATAATCCATCTGCAGGAGGGAAAGTTAGTTTTGATGAAGAAGCAAATCACAGAAGATAGTCAAGAAGATGGTGTGGGTAGCTCCTTTCACTGTTGCTGTCAATATTCTATTCTACAATTTACATAGAATCTGTTAAGTGTAAATATAGTAAGTAAATGCTGACATCATTAGTATGTGGTTTGCTACAGGTGTTGCTTTGCTCTAAGAAATTAGAGTTTGCAAACTAAGGAATATTGCATTTCTTGGAATAATATAGTTTGTGAGAGAAACTGGCAAATGTCATTTTCCCTTTTCATCAATTTGTACCCAAGTGTTTGAAGAGGAAAACTTTGTGCCAGCACTGTTCTTAATATAAGAACTAGTTATTGTACAAAGGTTTAGAAGAGTGTGGAGTTTGTTACTGAAAAAGCAAGACAGTTTTACGAACTGTATTTTGCATGGTTAGAAATACTTTTACTTGATACATTTAATTTTGTAGATAAACCCCTACATCTTAATGCCCATTTATTCTTCCAGGGAAGTGTGAAACCTCTCTTAAGTGCTGCAGCTGTATTGGTCCTTGTTAAACTTGCCTGGAGAGGTAATTATTGTGTATCTTGCAGCCCAGTTTAATGGAACTGAGAAACCGCAAGCATCTCCTTCTCCCTCAGATGACCAGCGCAGGAGGTTAAGAGCACCTGGAGGAGGCTTAAAACCTATCAAACATGGCAGTCCAGAATTCTGTGGGATCCTGGGAGAGAGAATAGATCCAACTATTCAACTGGAAAAGCAGATGTAAGTAAGCACAGTAATTGCTATGTAGCTCTTTGCCTCCCCACTTACAGGAGCAGCAGGTGTACCAGATCCTGCTGTCCAGCTTCCTCTCCTCAGTATCCCCTGTCTTATTATTCATGAAAAACTATTTGTATGAATTGTGCAAAATGTAGGTAACTTTTGTGGGTGACAAAATAGAGTTAAACTGGAAACTCGTCTCAGGAACAGTGAATTTTATCTGCCAGATATGTGCAGTTATTCCCTTTTCAACCATGCTGATTACGTTACATTAGGCAAAACAGGTGTATATCACATATATATAAATTGCTTTTTTAAGCTGCACAAATTCTGTATCTGTGGCTGCAGAGCATGTTTCTAGTAGCTTAGACATGCCTTGCATCTGGCTGAAATACTGGTCCAGGGAGAAACCAGTAAGACATCTTAAAGTTTTCAGGAAAGACTCATTTTACTCTAGGGTAGTATTTAGAGGCAGTTTTGTCAGATCGTTACTCAAGTTCTGGGGTAATTCCCTGTAGTCAATCTTTGTTATCCAGAAGAGTCTTGCCTCACTGTTACCCTTACTTGAACCATTTGTACAGAATAGCGTGTGTGATGGAATGACCCACTGTCCTGTGTCATACTAAAGGTGAAGCTCTGTGGAAGGGGCCAGAATCCTCTGACAGGCAAAGGAAGAAAAATATTCTTTTGAAGCAGTTTAGAAAGGAATTTTACACTGATAGTTGTGTGCGTGGAGGAATTTGATAGAATCATACAGTACAGTGAGGAAACTATGTCTTGAAACCCTGAAGGCAGTCACACTCCAGATGCTGTCATTTTAAGTTAGATGCAGAATTTATTTTCATAGGAGAGGGAGGGCATAGTTTAGCATGAATGTGTGTTCTTTTTGAGCATACTTGGTTCCTGAATGGCAGTAATGTTGGGAGGATTAGCAGTTCCTTTGCCAGTTGTGTCTGAGAGAAGGTAGTTCCAGAAATTTCTTTCCCTTTGACATTCTATTTTTACAAGCAATATTTGGAAACTTTAGCTTGAAACAGAGAACAGTACCATCCACGTGATGTCACATTCCATCTAACTGACCTCGGCCTTCGAACAATCTGCTCACTGACAGATTGTAGACTTATCTTAAACAGAGGAAGTAGCAACCACTGTTGCAAAATCATTCAGTGATACTGTTAGGTAAGTGACTAAAATGCTATTAACTTGACTGTAAAATTTGGTCCTCAGATTTGGGTAGTTTCAGCCTACCATATCCTCCAAAAAAACCCCCCACCAAGCCTAAAAACATATAAAATACTCCCAAAAGTTTAATGTCTGCTAATTAGATTTTCATTCATAAATATCTTGTGTGCTTCTCTCTTCTGCATTACTGCAGTTATATGTAATTGCCATTGAAAATAACCGCTGTAGAGCTAGTTTTGCTTCCTTTAATATTTCAAGTGTTTAATCAGATGAGATTCTTTTTGATTCTTTATTATGCAGGATCAAACCACAAATTAATGTACAGTTAGTGTGTGTGTCAGAAAACAGATGACTTTAGCTGTATTATACCTTAGTTTATTCATAATCACACAAAATTCTCAAGTTTTAGTAATGTGAGACCTCTCCACAGTACATGCCAAGCCATTCCATCTTTCCTTACAAAAATGGAGTTCAATTTTATAGAGAGAAGTACAAGAGCTAGAGGAAAGGAATCATGTGAATTGACAAGTGGATTTCTTAGAAAGTAGGTTAGGCAGTTTTCCAAACAGACCAAAATATTTAATTGTGATAGAAAAAAATGCTATTTGCTTGTGATTAAGGAATCTGTAACAATGAACTTAGTAACTCATGGACCCAAGGGAACTGAATGAATTTGTTCAATTTGCTCAACAGCTAAAGAAGAAGCATGTTCTATTTCCGTTGTCTTATTAAAACTGGGTCCCTCACGTACAAGATCTGGTGAATTTTTGCTCTGATCCATTAAGAAACAGTGTTGTGTATTATATGAGCTGTAAAAACTGATTTTATTTACCATATAATTGATGAAGTGTTGTGTCTTCAGTGGAGCTCTGGCCACTCAGTGGCTGAAACCTGACCATTGAGAAAGTAAGGGACATCAGGAAGAACATTCTATAGGCCTTCCTGTCCTGGGAGGAGATACTGATAAAGGTCAAATCTTGTTTGAATTTTGCTTTCAGGTCTGCATTGTGTGCCCGTGTTTTCCAGGATGTCTTAGAAGACATGCATGTCTTCCAGTTCTTATGTCACACACATTTGCATTGATATCTTCCACAAGTTTTTATTTCACTATTTTGGTATCACATCATTGACATGTGACTCTTTGACCTTTCTGCACAAATATGTATATGCTGACATTTAAATAATAGTCACACCCAAGGCAAACAGCTGCAGTACACTTGAAACAGCAAATTAATCAGGAAATTTAAGCTGATTATAGATAGTACTATGGCTGTCTCTCTAGCTAGCTGTAATGAGAGTAATCTGAGTGTTCCATTTACATGGGCATATGATTCAAAAGTAATTGCACTTTTGAGTACTGCTGTATACCCTCAGCTGTAGCCGGAGTATCTTCCAGGCATCACTTCTACATCAAGATGGTCTCCCATCAGCGGTTATCTTCATATCTGGATGTTTTTCTTTCATCTGTTTAAAAATCACATTTTGTTTCCTGGAACCAGCCCTACATTCTTTTTCTGTGACAGTCTCTGCCAACTGCAGAACATCGGATCTGAATATGTGAATGACTTCCTTCAGAATATTGGAGTCTAGGATATCTCCCTGGTTTTGGATAAGTCATATTTTGGTTTTGTTTTATTTGACCCTTTAGGGAGAAAAGAGAAATTGTTTCTAAAAATTACTCCTATTAGTTATACTCTCCTAGGTCCATTTTCTGATTTTTGCCTAGAGTCAGTATACTTCTCTTAGATACCTAGTCTTTAAATTGCTTGTTGAGAATTATTCTTCAGCAGCAAATATCTTAGCAGCTCTTTTCTACACTCAACTGTTCATGTTTTTCACATGTGATTTTCTTGTTCTTTGTTTGCTTGTTCTATTTTTGTTTTGTATTTTAGTTGAAATACTGATACATCACAGGAATGAAATAGAGTTCATGTACATATTGTGGGTCATCTTGTAAGAAAAAGATTATAATGTGTTGCTCTGAATGGGAATTTCTTACATAAATATGTACACCGATCCTGTTACATGCTTTCCTGATCTAAGTTTTTTCCTTCATCTGACAGGAATTACAAACCTCCACAAATTGTGAAGTTAACAAGCAGATAATGGAAGCAATGTGGGTTTTATAAAAAATTTGTTAGATCTTAAAAGGTACCCATGTGATATTAACCATTATTCATATCTAAAGAAATGAAGTATTGAAAGGAGTATGGATTGTACCATATATGTGTATTATCACTCTGCTTTTTCCTAGATGGTATCACGGAGCAATCAGTCGGACAGATGCAGAAAACCTGTTACGTTTATGTAAAGAGTGCAGCTACCTTGTGAGAAATAGTCAAACAAGCAAGAATGACTATTCTCTTTCACTGAAGTAAGTACTTGTCAGTAAAACACAATAAATGCAATTCATATGCCATAGCTTCTCTTGTGCAAAAAGAGAAAGTTATCTAGTCTGTGGAGGCAGTGGTTCAGCTCAGAAGGGCATCCAGAAAGTTTGAGGCTGTCAGTCTGCATAGTGTATGGTGGCAAGTCACTGCATTTGGATATTCCAGTGTGGAGTTGTTTGGTCTCTTGGTGCTCACTTAAAGAAATAAAGTTGGATTTTTCTTTTTCTTCATCAGCTCCTGCTACTTCTGCTTAAGGCTGAATAAGGAACTACATTGTTTGAATATTTTACTTCTTTTGCTGTGGAATGAGTAAAAGGGCATATGTTAGCCTAGTTTTAAGATTCTGTTCCAGAGCTTAATAAAAATATTTCGTAGGACTATTTTTTACATTTTAATTCCATTGCTGTATTTGTTGGGATCTCTCTGTAATGCAGAGCTCCATCTTGAACTAGAAGACACGTGCTTTAGAAATGAGGATCAGCTCCTGTTGTCCCTTTTGTCATTTGATTTGTGTGTTCTCTGATAACCATAGCTGTCTAGATATTTTGAAATGTTCAAGTCTTAATGTGACATATATGGCACATATATATGCAGGCTTTAGTTTTCCTGTAAATTATTTTAAGTCTTGGAATATGACTTGGTTTTAAGTATTACACTTAACTCTTGCATCATCACATGAATTTTCTGATTCAAGTAGAGTACAACTTTAAGAGAAAACTCCTTGTGCCTTTCTGGTTTTCTTCCTGTGTTGTTCCCAAGAACATTCTAATTACTCCTTAGGAAGGGGAATTGTGATAGTAGAGGAGCTGTGTGTCAGCTGTGGAGTCTCATGGCAAACTAAACGGGGACCCTAAGGCATCCTGTATGGATGCTGGTTTTGTGAAGAATGTCATCAAATTTGTAAAAACTATCAGAGCTGCCTTAGCTAGGACCCTCCACATGAGAGACAGGAATACGGATATATAGGGGAGAAGGGACTACTACCCCAAATCTGGGCAAAGTAAACCAGGTAAAAGCTGTTGGTTTAAAGACAGTGTTCATCAGCCAAGCTGAATGGGTATGTATTACATGAGAACTAGGATAAACTGGACTTGCGTATCTCAAAATCCAGCTTCATTGAGTATTTTTCTTCAGGAACACCTGATCTGCTTGTGGGTGCCCCCTTAAGGCCTGTTTCCCAACTCAGCTGTGTTGAAAGGGAAATTTAGATAGTAATAGAACCCTGAAGCAATGGATATGAGTATCTGCTGTGACTGTACCTTGAATATGGGAAAGTAATGCTGAAGACTAAGCTGTGAGGTTACAGCCATGAGCCATCCAGGCTTGCTCTGGCAGCATATTAGTAGCAGTCCTGAAGTAATTATTGAATTTGTTCTTGGTTATCTAATCAAGTGTGATGTCTTTCTGATACTTTCTTTAAGTGTAATAAATTTTGAGGAGAAATTGCTTCACTGGTGAGGCACATTAATTAAAAATGGCTGCAGAAGCCATAATGAAATACTTTCAAATGACTGCACTCACCTTTCACTCATTAATCAATTAATTACTGTGTTCTGAAAAGTAGTAGGCTGCCGGTAAGCCTGTATTCTCCCATTAGGCTGAGCATCCTGGCTGTAGGTTTGTAGGGGTTTTTTTTTAGCCTTTTTACCTAGGTTTAATTGGTACAAGTGTGGCAGGCTGTGTTTAATAATGAAATTATATTTCTCTTGCCATGTTTTGTATATGAGCTTTTCACAGCAATTCATGAGCAGGCAACGCACTAAACTCACTGATGGTAAAACTAGTGAGTGCAAGTCCTCTGTTTCATGGTGGGTTTTTTTATAATGGGTGGGGTCTACTTTGTATTCTGCCCACAATAACTGAAGCAGCATCCAGTTTGTTTTATCCTTTGGCTGATGTTTTTTGCTTTTTTACATAATCACAGAATTACAGAATGGTTAGGGTTGGAAGGGACCCTAAAGATCATAAAGATCCAGCCCCCTGTATTGGCAGGGACACCTCCCACTAGACCAGCTTGCACAAACCCTCACGCAACCTGGCCTTGAACAGTTCCAGGGAATGGGCATCAACAACCTCCCTAGGCAGATACAAAAGAAAAGATTGTACAACAGCTGTGTTGTACTAGCAAGTGGATTAGAAAAAAGAGGTGGTGACCACCCCAGGATCAAGCAGTGGATCCATAACAGGAACACAAGAAATATGATTTGTCTACAGACGATGCATAAAAGATAAGGTCAGTCACAGAATCAAAGAATCAGATAACAGTCTCCAGTTGACTCTTAGAGCAAATGGGATAATTAACACACATATCTCAGCCCGTTATAAGCATAGATAAGGGGTAGGTAGAATTTCTCTATACACACATAAGCAACTACATGAAATACAGAGACACATATAACATCTAGGTAAAATATTGTGAAAAAGTTCTATGGAAACAAAACCATACACATGCACAGGAATGAACTCGGTTTCCTTTTGTTTTGTGTGCAGCACTTGACTAAAATTATTATCTCCTGGCAAATTCTTTTATCTATATTGAGAGCAAACTCTGCTGTCAGTGTGGATTATCTTTGTGTTTATATATGTGAGGATCGGCTGGAAAAAGACAATGAACTCCAATATTAAGTTTCTGGCACTGTACGACTAGAACACTCACTTCAAAATGTGTGAAATTTTTTGGCATATTCTGGGACAAGCATTAGAATGGTCTTTGTTGTGTAACTGCATAAATCAGTCACATTAAAGAGTAAAAAGATAGGGACTTAATTTAGATTTAGAAAAAAAAAAAGCACTGTGTGGAAACGATTGTCAAGAAACTGAAAGAATGCTGGCAACAATTGGACAAAAGTAGACAGATGAAGCTGACTTTTCTGAAATGGTGTTTCAAGCTCAAAGGCACTTCTGTTTCAATATGTAGGAGCACTACCTTTTTTCCATTTTGGTTCAGTTAAAGCAAGGGTTCTGATTGGGTTGATACCGAAATCCAGTGAGTTACTTTTGTCATCAGTGATTCTATTGCTTGATCAATGACCCTGTGTTTTCTTTATTATTAATGTTGTTTAGGCCAAAGTGAGTCTACTTAGTCACAGAAATGGGAAAGAACCTGATCTGTAGGTCAGTGGGATCTGGAATTGCCCTGTGGGTTTAGGTGAGATCTGGCAGTTGTGTAGCTCTGTGCCTCCAAGATGATTCTTGGGCAAAAATTGCTTCTGTTCCTGTCTAAATGTTGTATGCTTCCTCCAGGCATTAATATTCACCATTGTCTTTTGGGTGTGTTTGTACTTCTCAAGGACCTTCACCAGCATGTGTGAATCAGCATTTTTTTCAGTTAAATTCACACATTTCTGATTCAGGGAAAAAATGAATGACATACTGATTTTGTACTGAGATTAAGTGTTAGCAATTTAAAGTCTATTCTTTAGCTTCATATGGCAAGGTTATTTAAAAAAACAATTCTGACTTTAGTCTTTGGGTTTGTGGCTTTCTTTTCCCTAGTAAAAAAAAGATAAATTTAAGTTTCCTGAAACATGCAAATATTACCTGTATTTGAAAAGTTAAAGATGATAGCACTTTAATTTAAGTTAATAAACTGAATATTGCACAAAGATGATGTCTCTGAAGACCATCTTTTCCATTAGCAGGAAAGCTTTCTGTGGACTTTTGAGAGGGCCAGACAGGTTTAACTGGCATTTGGAACTTGCACAAGAGTTGTTTGTCTGATTCAGATTCCAAAAATAACTATTTCAAATGCATGAAACACACATTGAAGTTACATCATTACCAAAGCATAATGCATCTGTAGGTAAAACATTATTCAAGATAGTTTACATTGTTTATGTCAGTGTCTAATATTTTGAGTTGCTGTAGTTTACCCAGTGAAGATTAGTTGTATGTGAATTGGCTACCTCTGGGTGCATCAAAGGAACTCTGTGATGTACAGGTTCATGTGTTGCTCATCTCAATTAGAAACAAGGAATTGTTACTGTTGGTGACAAGTCTTTGAGGCAAAAAGCATCTATGGATTGTCATCCATAGGGCTGGGTCTCCTTGTCAGCATTGTTTAAATTCCCCATAGCAGAAAAGGGAAGGAACATGATCTACCTTTCCTGAACACAATTATCTCAAAGGCCTGAGGAGCACATGTGCATTATTTTGTGCCTCCTCCAGGAGTGCTATACTGTTGCTTGTATTTCCTCTTCTATTCCCTCAGTGTTGTAGTTATTTGGCTCATTCATATCCTCCCATTTTTTCCTTAAACCCGTTTGCAAGAGGTTGAGTGAGAGATCCATGGAGATCCATGCTCCTGGTAACTGTGTTTTGACCAAGGCTCCCAGTCTCTGGCTGACACTGAAATGCCTAATTACAAGCTCGTTATGTTGGGTGTGTTCTTCACAAGCAAACAGGATGGTGAAAGAGGTGGAAGTACCTGGGCAAAGGGAAGATGAGAGCCATCTCTCACTTATAAGTGTGTCTTAGGTGTTAAGCGCTTACTTCACTGGACATCAAGCTCACAGAGGTGCCTGCCTAATGTAACAACAGAACAGCATCTTGGTAGTATAGGGTATTATGTTTCAATACTACTCAGATAAGCAGTCAGTTGGGCTTCTTTCAGTCATAATTTCCTCTTCCCAAAGCTCCTTGCAGCACTGTGTGCACCAAACCTTCACAACTTCATTTCCTGCCTCACATTTCAGTTTTGGAAAATGCAGATGTTCTTGAATTTTTGAGATTAGCGTTATTTCAGAAATAAGATAAATGTGCACATTATGAGTAAAAGCTCTAATAGGCATTGCTTTCTGCTCTTTCAGATAATTTCTGTGTAGTCATTGCCACTAGAAAGAAAACAGAGCTGAATGGTGTTTACTGACACCCTGATCCTGGGGTCTCATAAACAGGCATGTGGTTTTCCCTAAATAGCAAAAATAACTTCACAAAGTTTTTTGTCATTATGCAAATGCAGGATTGATTTGTAGGAGAGGTCCTGATTCTCAAAGTTGAGAACATAGACTTTGGGTAGGGTCTAGGCTTTGGATTAATGCTGGACTTGTTACCTTTTAGTTGTTTTAAAAAAAATAAGATGCTCTTGGAAAGTAACTTTTGTAATAGTGTTTAAAAAAATACGGGTTCTTCCTGTTACTATTACTTAAAAAGAGTCAGCAAGATTTTTGTCTCTCAAAATGAAAGTATTTAAAAATTTTCTACCAGTCTGCTCTTGGCCTTAATAATGATAGGGACCTGGCTGTTAGTTGATGTCAAGGATTCTGTAACTTCTACAGAATTCCAGCTGGTACTGAATATACTTATTAAAAGCAGCAGGTGGGAACTGGTTAGAGTGGATCCTGAGCTCAATAGTGGTCTTCACACGAATGCTGTTGCAAATGGACACTGCCAACCTTTGCTGGCAGGCAGAGAGACCTCGCACCAGGCAGACAGTGGCTCTTGAGGTACAAAATGACAGTCCTATGTACTTTGTGTTTCAAGAAGACACAGGAAAAGTAGCCTATGAGTATCTCCAGTAAAGAATTTTTCAAAGTAAGCACTCATCAAGAGGGAAAAAAAAAAAAAAAAAGTTGTTTTGGTTTGGGTTTTTTCAGGAGAGTTTATAATTTATTTCTTTATTACTGTAGGTTGCCATGAAACATTACAGGCTTTGTTCAAAGTGACAGCATATAATGTAACAGGCATTTCAGAATGGGAAAACAAGACAATATGAGGTTCCAACATTGCTAGAAAGTTGTTTTTCCCAATGTTTAGTGCAAATGTGTTGCTTTTTTTCCCTTGTCTAAGTGGCATTTCATCAAAATGAATGCAGAAAAACCCGTTTTGTAAAACGGCACTTTTTCAGAAAAAAAAGCTTTCAGAAGGCTTGGCTAATTTTTCTGGTTGTGAAATGAATGATGGTTAGAGGCCAGGAAGATTTTCTGGAAAAAAACCACTAGGTTTTCTATCTAATTATGTTTCTTGTACGTTCTTGTATCACACTTCAGGTGAAAGACCAAAACCAGCACAATTTCAGGAGCTCTCTTCACAGTTCCTTTCTTGTCTTCATCGGATTTCAAAACCAGAAGGAAAGCGTGTGGGAAAGCTGTAATTTGAAGTTACTTGGTTTTATAGTTGTGTTACAAAACATTTTAAACAAGGTGTGACTATTAGTCATATACCAAGTATTGTGTTTATGTAAACATCTGTGCTTGAGAGTTCCAAAGCAGTTTGTTGCAGGGATCAGCAACTCCTGCTCTGTATTTGAAACTCATGGGGAATGGTTGCAATAAGGAAGGGAAGGGGTCAGTACTGTCTGATTTGGTACTGGTACTGAACAAAAAATTAGGAAAGAATTATTGCAGTATTTGAGAAACCATAATGACATCTATAGTTTACATGGTAACAATATCACATGAGTTAGGTCAGGTCCCAGCATCTTCTCTTGCAGAATGAGAATGTCTCACCAAGGCACTGGCTTTCATCAGTCTTTATGTGTGTGAATTTGGGTTCTGCTCTTTGAAAACTTTGAACCTGGCAGGTTCTTGTAGTTATTACTTTCAAAGGTCTGAGAAATCTGTAGGCCAAAAGGAGGAATGGTCACCATCAGATGTGTTCTGCTTGTACTTGTTCAGGTTCAGGTAGACTTCAGCAGATCTTAGAAAATTAAGCAGAAACTAATTTTCAGCTAGTTCAACCATGAAGTGTTTTCATCATCTGATGTTTTAGTAATCCCTCTGAATATCAAAATCGGAGAGAAGACAATCTCTCTGAATGTATGAGCATACCAGAAAAGGGAAGTTATGTAAGACTTCAAAAACAAATGTGAAGGGGGAGGCAGCATAGAGGAAATTTAGGTCAGATGTGAACAGTTTCAAATACCAAACTTCTCAAAGGTTTATACATATATATAAATATTGAAATACGATACACTTGTGTAATTCAAGGGCATGGCTTCAAGGTGCCAAGCTGACTTTCATCCAGTTTCACTTCTTCATTCTGGAAGATGATGGCTTGATGTTTCTGGCTGCAACTAGTGACACTTCAGTTGGATTACTTGTAACAATGAAGGCGGATAATCAATTCACACTGTAGTTTTTGGAAACTATAAGGCAGTAAAGGAGATGGAAGAAAATAATTGAAAACACATTTGCTTTCATCCACCAGTAAGCCTGGAATAATGCTTATAATGCTTAATTTGAAGAGTTCTGAACATCCAGAAAAGTAGGTGTCATAGAAATTAGAACTCAACCCATCACTAACAACATAACTGTTCACTGTAAGTACTAGCAATCAGTAGCATTTAATTAACATTAATCAGTCACAATTAATTAGTTAATTGATTGAATGTTCCTTAGCATTCACACAAAATGACATCTGAAACCCATTTCTGAGGGATTTTCATTCAGACTGGGTTTTACTTAATGAAAGTAATTCTGTTTTTTTGTTTTTGTTTTTTCTTTAGGACAACCCAAAAAACTTGAAAATACATGGGAAGAAATAGCTTTGGTGTGATTTTTGTGGAATTATTTTAAAAGAAATATTTATTTCTTGTAGTATAATAATTTTTTTTTTCTTTTTTTACACCTCCATTTCAAACTAGCCACAAAAGACTACCAAGGGAAAGGCTTTCAAAAGGGAAGCTAGGTTTTTATATGTTCTAACTGTAAAAGTTGTGAAGAAACAGCACATCTGAAGGGGGGAACATAAAAAGTATGGAATAAGGTAATATGGAGGTAGGAAATAACCACTTTTAGCAGTCAAAATGCTAGGTTTCCAGCCATTTCCTCCCAATTTTCAGCATAATGCCTTAAAAATAAAGTGGAAGCTAGTGCTTTACTGAGTGCTCTTAAGAGATGGTCACTAAATTTTCAGAGATAGACTGAAGATTAATGATAACTGACTGAAGGTAACTTCACAGGTTTTTGTCTGCATATGGTGAGCTGACAGTTGAATCATGTGGAATGTTCCACAAAGATCCTGGTTAGCAGTTGATTTTAAAGAAAAGCTATGTGCAGGTAAAATATCCAGGTTTCTTAGTCTTACGTGGTTATCTTTCAGTGACTAAAAGAACCAAATGTCACTGGGGGCTGTGATGATAAAGTGATGAGTCAGTGAATACAGGGAGAGGTCCTTCATTCACTGAGCTTAATCCTTCTACCCCATAAATCAATGTGCTTTGCTACTGATTTTAACAGCAGGAACTACACTCCTTAAAAACTGTAATGCGAGCTGCCTAAAAGGAAGGAATGTAGGCGACATCCCACTGCTGTGAAATAAGATAGAAATATCAGAAAACAGTGATGCAGTTTTAGTCCTCAAAATACAAGCTGTATGTGGATTGCATCCTGCTGTTCATGAAAGATGAGGGTGACCCTTCTACCTCCAGCTATGTCGGCTTTGTATGAGAGCTTTTTTAAACTCCTCTATCGTGAAAGGAATTCATTTAGTCCACAGGTCTTGCTGGATTCTTTGTTAAAAATTGATTGAGCCATTACCAGGGAAAGTACATACTAGCTGCCAGCAGTACGCACCAGCAGTTGCAGAATTACATAATGTATTATTAAATAATTTGCCTTTTAGGAGTGGGTCATTTTGTTAACAGGGTCAACTTCAACAGCAGTATTTCATGGTCTTCTTGATGGAAAATTTTTTTTCATTATGAGTGATATCCAGCACTGGTGTGGATTTCTGTAAACATTGCATACATTAGTGAGATCTGCTACCTGTTGGGGAGTTCTCTGTGATTCCAGCTTGCTCCTCAAATATGTTTTATCAAAGAAAGAGAAATTTACAAAGTTCTTTTGATAAGAAATAGGACTGCTGGAGCTGCCTTGTGCAGCATAACTATGAGCCACAGATAGTGCCTTGGTTAATCAGATGATGAAAAAGAACTACTGGCTTGGGCTTAGTCTGCCTTTGTGATGGACCGTCCACAGGCATTTACAGTTACCAGTCACTGTCAGAGGCTGTCCCCTGTCTTGGCCTGAAACCCAGCAAACCCACAAGTTTTGTTCTCCTACATTTCCCTCTGTCATGAAGAGCCTGTTATGGTCATGCTTCTCTCATCTCTATGCAGAAACATGAACTAACTCTTTGCTTTCCTTGCAGGAGCAGTCAAGGTTTTATGCACATGAAGCTGATGAAAACCAAAGAGAAATACATCCTGGGTCAGAACAGCCCTCCCTTTGACAGTGTTCCTGAAGTCATCCACTACTACACCACAAAAAAGTTGCCTATCAGAGGAGCAGAACACTTGTCACTGCTCTACCCTGTGGCTGTGCGGACCCTCTAATAACATAGTCTCACCCCTTCCTGTAGATGGGAGGTGAGAGGTAAGCTGAGTTGCACAGAATTAATTGCCAGAATCCAGTGCTTGTGTTTGTGATGGAGAGTGGCAGCCTTTAGTCTTGGGAATGTGGCACTCTGCAGAGTTGTGTATGGGACTGTGTGTATGGTACTTCTATGCTGCACCATGCACCTAGAACTGTGCTTCTGCGTAAGAAAAAAAAAATCTTGGTGCAAGGAAAACAGATAACCTTCCCAGAGTTTCTCTGTGAATCAAAGTACTTCCCAATTGAAGTTCTTCCTCCATGTTTTGAGCAGAATCAACAAGTTCTCAGCAGTAAAACACCAGCAACTTTTATTCTCTTGCTACCCTGAGAAACTTCTCCGTAAGAGTAAGCCTGCTCTGAGGGACCCTAAGGTATTCTTGGTTTACCTGAGGAGCTGCCTAGCAGGCAAGTCTCTGTAGCTCCTGTTACTTAGTTTGATGGAGTTTGGTTTTTAATATAGTTTCTTGAGGTAGTCAAATGTTGAACTATTAGGCACACAATCTTAAAATAATTTTGTGACAGAAAATTATGGTCAGTTATTTATGAATAGGGGATGTAATTTAAACGTAGTTATATTTTTTTATCCTTTTTGGTACAATAATTACTTAAGGGTTACTGACTTCATTTTCAAGTTTCATTCATAGATGCAGGCAGCTAATTCTCTTTGGGACAGTTAACATCATAATGTTTTAGATAGTTGAGAATGAGTCACTTTTATATGTGGGTTAATATTCATGCATGAGGGTGGTCAAAGACTTTTTTAAAGCTTTAGTAGGCAAAACCTTCACTTGCTCATTCATCTGGATAAAACAATTGTCCCACTGAGGTAGCCAAATAACAAGTGCATCTCACACTGCCTTTCCATAAGAAGGCTTTGCTTTTGCATATAGGTAAATGAGAACTGTGCTTATGCAGCAAAGCAGGATTTTTCTGGTGTACCAAGGCACTCTTAAAACATGGTGGTCCCATGCCACATACCTGATGACCAGTGTTTATTTTTGCTGTGAGCAGAAGCCCCCTGCTGTATCTCCGTCACTTTCAGCCAGAAGCACTGAAGAAGCTGCTCTGTACCTTAGGCATGCCAACTCAGTACCCATCCACTTGAGACATACTTTCTCCATGCTCTCTGTGCTTGTTGAATGGGTTAAGTGAGAAAAATATTATTGTATAGGAGTTGGAACTGGGGATTAAATAATCTGGGAGCCCTCACTTTGTGTTATCTCCCATCTATGTTTAAAATGTTGTGTGTTAACCCATCAGCTGTTGTAGTAGCAAACTGGTTATATGCAGTTTATGTATTTTATAGACTGCAATAGGACTGTGAAATTGTGTGTTATTTAATTCAGCTTTCTTATCTACTATTCCCTTTTATGTATGCTTAGAAAGAAGTGCAAATCTGGAAATTGTAATGGAATAACCACTTATTGCCTGTAAAAGCAGTGCTTCATTGTGTTGTGTAATCTGATAAAAAACTCAAGGATGTCCTATGGAATGTCACTGGTGATGAATATTCTGCTTCCATTTAAGTTTGCTTGGTTCTATGTAAGAAAACTGGCAAAGTTTTAATCGGAGTGGATCATACACATATGAGGAGGCCAATGTCATTCTGTGCAGCAACACCAGCAGGTCAAGCTGTCCCTGTCTCACCCAGAATTTGAAGCTGCATTGGACTACGTCCTTTCTTTTCTGAGAGAAGAGTGGCACAATGGGAGTAGAAAGAGACAAAATTCCTCTCCAACTGAGACACAACATCTTTTTTTTCACATACCCACCTACATGTGCCTTTTATTTCCCTGACGTCTTTGCAGAACTCTTAATTCTCCTCTTATATCACCGACTGGCAAGAGCATGCAAGCACTTTTATGTTAAATTTTCTCTTGCCAGAGGAGGAGTTGAGGAAGCAGGAAGGTGGCATGGCTTGCAGAGATTATGAATCAGGCTGCATCTGCTGCTGCCGTAGCCTTTGCATGGTGTGAACTCCAGCAATCCTGTCATGCCCCTGAGGACAGATACATATTTCTTTTTTTACATGATGCAGTGCAGTTTTGAGAATCTGTCGTTGTTGCTGCTCAATGGCCTGCTGTTCATCACAGCACAGCAGTTTGGGTGGACCAGAAACCAAAGGACAGAATTACTCTCTATTACCACTTCCACCCCACTCCCACAGGGAAGATAAAAGGGGAATAAAGACTGGAGACTTGAAGTTGGAAATTAAGAAAAACTGTAAACAGATTGACTAGAACAGGGGAAAGAATTTAATGTAAGGGATAAGGAACAAAAATAAAAATATGTGTATAAACATACCCATCCAACCCGATGTCGATGGTGTCAGGGAGAGGTTCCTGAGGGCCCCTTGCTGCAGGGCCGACTCAGGAGAGGGCTCCAGGGCTCTTCCCAGCACCCGAGGGATGTGGATGCTGAAGAGCAGTGTCGAGCTGGGGGTAAAGGAGCGCAGGGGAAAGAGAGGAGGGGCTGGGGTCTGCCTGAGCTTTAGAGAGGGTGGGCAGGGAATGGGAGGGAAGGGACCCCCAGGGGTGCCACCCTCTCCGAGTCTGAAAGCCCTCCTGCTCCAGTTCCTCCTACTCAAACTATGACAAAATAAACCTTACAGTAGCAGCAATTGCCAGTAGAAAGCAACTTTTTTGTTAACCAAGGCCTTGCCAGACTTCCTTAAGCACACTGTCTTTAACTCACTGAGGTGATTGTTGTACTGAATCTTTCTTCTCATGGCATCAAAAGTTAGTTGAAACCAGAAGGTGCCAGTTTGTCATCTGCAGCTTTTGGGTGGGGATCCCTTGCTTCACAAAAATCAGGTCAACGTGCATAATACAAATCTGTATATAGTTTATTATGGCTTCAAGGATCAGGATTCTTGGTCCATGAAGAGGGGATAAACTCAGCAAATGTTGGTGGTCTGTGGGAGGGTTTTATCGATTATTTTTTAAAAAACACTTCTAGAAAGTACTCAGTAATTGCAGAATAAATAAAACCAGGATTTTGTTTGCACTGTAATGTTGTCTTTGTTTATTTAAGTGATTGTATGATATTTTTCCAGTGAAGGAATTTTCTTTTCAGACATTCTGATGTACAGTTTGAAGGCGGTGTGTTGCAGTGTGTAGTATGGCGTATAGGTGGAAGATCTCGTAGCAATCATGCCTATATAGCTCATTAAAACTGTATTTTTAAAAAGAATATAAACCTCTCCCTTTTCTTCCTCTAATTGTCAATGTGTACTCGGATTGTCTCGAACAGCTAATAGTTGAAGTGGCTTTTCAGAACAGCCTGTGTTTGTGTGTCTTAACTGTGTAGTAAAAATAATCCCTAGGCTATCATCTGGTTTGGAGTCTGAAAATCATAGGTTTCAGTTCTGCCCTAAGTAATTCTCTTCATAGTCTGCACCTTTGCTAGGGTGTGCCGAAACAACACAGGTGTGTGTAAATGCCATTGCTGTGCAATTGCTTGAGGTTTAAAGAATCCAGCTATTGCTGTTTACATCTGAATACTGGTGAATCACTCTTTGCAGACTTTATAAATAGAGGTATTAATTAGGCTTCGATTTTGATGAGTATTTCACAACATGATGAAAGCCCCTGGGCTGTGAAAATGGGGTGGGTAGTAGAGTTTTAGTGGGCAGGATTACCGTACTTGGAAAAAATGCAAAGTTTGTGGAAGTACAGTCACCACCATAGGTTCTGCACTTGGTAATAGTTTATCTCTGACTTGAAAATGGAAGTCTTTAGAGCCAGGATGCATAGTCCAAAACACATTTCCAGCTTCTCAAAGTGCACGTCATGAGCCTATGCTCTAAGTAAAAGCAGTTGCTGCTTGGAAGGTGATGCATTTATGTGCTGCTCCTTCCCATCACAATGAGTCTCTCTTGCTGTCATGCTAAAGTTGGCAACACAAACACTGTGTGGTAATTTTGGTGGAGGCTGTAAATACCATCTCTTATCCAGGTTCTGGTTCACCCTGCTGCACTGCTAAGCTGTGCTCTGAAGTACGCTGATGGTCCTCTGCTGCTTTTAGTTACTCATACTATCCTCAGGTTGTGCCTATGGTGATACCTGAACAGAACAAGCAAGGTCTTAACATTTACTTAAATAAATAAATAATGCTGTGCACACTTGCACTAGATCCTTGGAGAGGAGGGAAATCAAAACAGTGATGAAACAGACTTGTCTGCAAGGGAGGGGGTAATCAACAGTGGAGATTCATACACTCTTTTCTTTTGATTTGCAATGATCCCACATAAAACACTGCTTCCTTTTATTCCTTCTTGCGGGAATCACCAATAATCAGGGAAGAAGGAAGGAAATCAGCTCTTAGTCTGAAATGGAGCAAATAGAAGTCCTGCTGAAGAAAGATGTCCATAGGTTGCAAGGGATGACCCTGTAAAATCCCATTTTCTGCAGCATGTCTGTCTCCTTGTGGATCTCTCGGGCCTTAAGCTGACTCTGAGAACCCTGTACCCACAATTCAGAGTTGCTGCAATGACCTCAGTTCTCTGGACTTGGTAGTTAGTTCAGTGACAAGATCAATCTAAACATTGATCTTGCTTTCTTAGGAGTCTGTCAGGATCTCTGAATTCCATTTATTTTTACTGGCAGTTCCAAGACATAAGTACAACTTAATTGCAGCTCTGCAGGGCTAAGTTTTGTTTCTAGGCTTGTTCTGGGGAGTAATATTAACTGTGACATTGGATACAGGTACAACTTAAATGTTGATACCTGCAGTAGAAGCATAGGAAAAACAAAATGTTATACTCTATGCCAGACTACCAGAGCCTTCCTTGGTCCTCATATTGCTCCAAGAGCACATGGGGCTCTCAGTGCCTACCTGTAAGCAAAGCTGATGTGGCATTTCTGTCACTGACTTCTGTCTCAGGGGTCTATGCAATTACTGCAGCATAGAGTACAGCACTTGTCAAGCTACAGAAGAATCTCAAAGTTGCTGTTGCCAGCCTCCCCATTCAGAAAAGTAACTCTGGAGGACTGATACAAGCATCTCCCCTATTGTAAGTCAAGCCATTTTGTCACCAGAAGGGGACTGCTCATGTGTCAACTGGAAGTCAAAGTGTACAAGTCTTTGATCCACAGTTTATTCAAGAATAAATCAAAGTACTCTTTTATGTCTGTGTCTCATATAGACATCCTTGGACTGGCTCTGTCTAGCATTGCTATTTTGGAGATGACTTAGCTGACTAGAGGGAAGTTCAGAGGGAGCTTGCTTGGGAAAAGGAGTTGGCCAGAACGAACCTCCTGGAGTTCCATAAAGGCAGAACCACATTGGGTTGCACTGTCCCCTTGCAAAAGGACAACTTGGAGGGTCACTGGTGGAAGGCGGGGTAACAAAGAGCTGAACAGAAGTCAGGACTCTGCAGTTGTGAAGGCCTACTGCAGTCAGGACTGTGTGGTGTATATGTAGCTAGCAGGTGAAGGAAGTTGCTACTTCTACAAATCACTGGATCTGGATACTGTGTCTGGTTTAGGTGCTGCCAGGTATAAGAAGAGTTGTCAACAAACTGAAGCAAGTCTAGAGCAGGCCCTCTCTTAACCTCTGGGGGTTGGAATACACAATATACAAGAACTGATAGTAGGACTCAGACTGGTTTAGCTGGAGAAGGCAAAAGAGTACACCAGGGCCTAGGTAGCTGGCTTACAAGGAGAGGTATGTTGCTGCTGCTTCTGATCTGATGCTTTATAGGCTCTGATGACTTGAGCTCTCCCTCCTGCACTGCTCTCTGGTTACCCTACAGGAACTCTGGAAGGTATCACTGGAGCCCACTATTGTTCTGGTGCTGCAAAGCTGCATGAAGGAGGGGGTGGTAGGGAATTTAGGAGAGCCTTTCTGCTATCAGTCAATCTGACAGAAAGTGGGAGTTTGCTTTTCGGCCTTTACTACCCCCTATGTTCAGCATTACCATTTGGTCTGAAGCAACAGCAGTGAGCAGCATGTTAAAAGTCTTGGAGCAAGGCACTGCTTTTAGCATTGGTAGGGCACATGGAACATTACAGCCACAATGCAGGTTTGAAAGCAGGCTTTGGTTTTTTGGCCAGTGTCACCTGGGCTGAGCTTAGTTAAGCTTTTTTTCAAGGAAGTAGACAAAAAAGGAATTCCAGAGTTTAGTTTTAGAAACTCTACAGAGTTCAAAGTAGAAGTAGTAAAACGCAGTGTCAGCAGTGACATAGCCATCACTTTCTGTTCTGTTCCCATAGTGGAAGGGCATAGCCTTGAGTTTGCTTTTACCTGGGAAGGAACCCAGTGGAATCAAATACCCTGGGGGTGAAAGTAGAGGCTTGCCATTTGCTATGGACTGATTCAAGAAACCTTAGAGATGGGCAGTACCCTTGAACACCAGCAGTACACTGATGTCATCATACTCTGGGGACAAACAAAAAATATTTCAAAAAAAGGCTAAGCAATCATTAAAATCCTATTGAAGGCAAGGTCTGGCATCAGGGTGTGTTACAGAAATGAAATTACGAGGTGATGCGTGGATGGATGGATGGATGGATGGATGGATGGATGGATGGAAGATGATACATCCTGTGAAGTGGTAGAAAAGATGATGTTTCCCAAAGCTCCCAACAAAAGGGAAGCTCAAGTGTTTCTTTTGAATGGTAGGATTCTGACAAATACATATTCCTGAATACAGTCAACTAGTGAAACAAATATAAGTGGTGGTGTAAGCAAGACTGGTTTATGTGGGACCCAAGCACCAGCAAGGAAATGATGAGAAAAAACAAGGATGTGAAGGTTGAATTAAACCCATTTTGGCCACCAGAGTGTAACAACTTGCCTAGAGCAAAGATGAGTATTCATATGTCACCTGAGTGCACACATCCCAAGCAACTGGGCCACAGAACCATGGCAAAATACTAAAGCCAACCAATGTATAGAAGAGGTCATCACAGTCCTGGTTGCACCAATGAGCAACAAAGGAGAATCCATCATGGCACAACAGGCCCATGAGATCATAGTCCATAGAGGCCAATACGATACCTGTTACTGGGCCAGAGAATGAGGGGCAGATGTGCCACTAGCAGTGACTGCCCAGGTCATTCAGAACTGTGAAGTATCATAGACTCATAGAATGGTTATGTGTTGTTGTAAAGGAAGCCTGACAGAGATTACCTGTTGTCTACACCTGCAAGAATATGTGGAAATCAGGTCAATCTTGTTGGCAAGATGACTATATTAACCTCAAGACTGCCTCCAAGGAACAGTGGTCCTAGCTATGACGGAAATACTGGCAAGATGGTTGGAAAGCTCCTTATTTGCACAGGCCATGGGGATGACTGGAGCACAATGATGATGACATGGAGCAAATCTGTAGGAAGAGTTACAGGGCTGTGTACAGAATAAGGGCTAGATGTGTGGCAGGTGTTATGGGGTGGGCCTGGCTGAAATTTAGCTATAAACAGATAGAGAAGAATAAGGGAACAATTTAGAGTAAGCAATCTGTTAATTGGTATGAAAGCTGCAAATGTGGCACAGAGAAAATATGGAGATACTTTTAGAAAGGGCAGCATGTGAATGCCAGCAAGCCAAGAGAAAAATGTGAGACACAGAATTGGATGGGCTAATCAGGAATTTGGCATTCTGTACCAGTTTGTAACTCATGTCAAGAGAGATCTGGAAGAGAATCCCAATAGAGCAAAGCCAGAGGTAATATAGCTAATACATAGAGAGACTAGAGAAACTTAGGGAGAATCCAGAGATACTCAGAAGAGGTTTCAAGCAAGACCCTGAGAGAAAATGGGGAATACTTTGGAAGAAACAGAGGGAACTCCCCATCCTTAGACCCAGACAGCAGGGCCAGAACTGCTGCACTGACCCATCTGACTTCTCTTCCAGACCATGTGTTCTCCCAAAATAGGGCAAGGAAGTCATGTCAAGAACTGCCAGTGACCAACCCAATTTCTCTCCTCGACTGCACAGTCTGTCTTGCAGGTCTGGGAAGTCACGTTACATGCTGTTTGCATCACACAGATCTATAACTGGAGTGTTTTGTTGTCTGACTCCATTTAGTCTCTGCACTAGACTCTGCACACAGTCAATTTGGTCTGAAACTGCAGCAACCAGCCCTGGGTTCCCTGTTAATTATTGATTAATTACTGTTATTGTTAACTATTTCCGAGTACAAATGTATTTGATCTAACCAAATAGAATCATTAGAATAAAAAACATTGCAGGTAGTGGCTCTGTCTGACCAGGATGGACTTGAATTTGAAGCCCTGGAAGAAGCTATGTATTCTGCTGCCTCCCATGTTCTCAGCATGGGGATCATCAGTTCTGTGAAATTAAGGGCCATTTAAACATCATGCTTGATTTTTGCTGTTCGTGAGTTCCTTTCAGGACAAATTAATGTTCCCCCTGAAATCATCTTATTAATTAGGTCTATTAACTAAATATTAACAGAGAGAATAACCTGTAAGTTTCTGACATCTGCCCATTGCATCCAAACATGGACAATATTCTTGTTTTCACAGAATCGTTTCGTAGAATCATTTATTTTGGAAAATACCCTTAGGATCATTGAGGCCAACCCATTAGCCTAACACTATTGAGTCCACCACTAAACTATTTCTCTAAGGACCATATTTACACATCGTTTAAATACCTCAAGGGATGGGAACTCAATCACTTACCTGGGCAGCTTGTTCCAGTGCCTGACAACTCTTTCAGTAAAGAACTTTTTCCTAATATCCAATCTAATTACACCTTTCCACCTCCTGGCTCCATGCAGCTTGAGACCATTTCGTCCCATCCTATACCTTGATACTTGGAAGAAGAGAGCAACACCCACCTCACTAAGACCACCCCTTGGCTAGCTGTAAAAAGTGATAAGATCTCCCTGCAGACTCTTTTTGTACAAATTAAACAAGCCCAGTTGCCTCTACTGCTCCTTATATGACTTGTTCTCCAAGTGCTTCACCAGCTTCATTGCCCTTCTCTGAACATCCTCAATTTCTTTCTTGTAGTGATGGACCCAAAACTAAACACAGCATTTGAGGTGCTGCCTTATCAGTGCCAAGAACGGGAACAGTCACTTCCCTTCTGCTGGCCACAGTATTCCTGATGCAGGCCAGGATGCTGTTGCCTTTGTTGGCCACCTGGGCACACTGCTGGCTCATATTCAGCCACGTTGGCCAGCACCCCCAAGTCTTTTTCCCATGGGCAGCTTCTCAGCCACCCTTCCCCAAGCATTGCATGGGGTTATTGTGACCAGAATGCAGGATCTGACACTTGGCCTTGCTGAACCTCTTGCAACTGGCCTTGGCCCATTGATCCAACCTGTCTAGATCCCTCTGTAGAGCCTTTCCACCCACAGGCAGATCAGCACTCCCTCCTGACTTGGTGTCATGCAAACTGACTGACAGTGCACTGACAATCCTCTCATCCAGATCATTGATCAAGATGCTTGAGGTAACTGTCCCCTGGGGAACACCACTGGTGACCAGCCACCAACTGGATTTAACTCCAGGCATCACAACTCTTTGGGCCCAGCCACCCAGACAGTTTCTACCCAACAGAGTGTCTAAGCCATGAGTAGACAGTTTCTCCAGAACAGTGCAGTGAGAAACTGTCAGAGGCTTTACGAAATCCATGTAAACAACATCCACAGCCTTTCCCTCATACACTAAGTAGGTCGCTTTGTCATACAAGGAGATCAGGTTAGTCAAGTGGAACCGGCCTTTCATAAACTCATGATGATTGGGCTTGATCACCTGCTTGTAACTTGGTTGTCCTGCACATGCTGCACTGTGGCACTCGAGATGATTGCTCCATAACCTTCCCCAGCACTCAGATCAGGCTGACAGGCCTGTAGTTCCCCAGATCCTTCTTCCAGTCCTTCCTGTAGATGAGCACCACATTTGCTGATCTCCAGTCAATTAAAACCTCCCTGGTTCAATAATAAATTATTGAAAGTGGCCTGATGAACGCTTCTGCCAGCTCCCTCAGTACCTACCTCCTCAAGCCCCATAGACTTCTATGACTCAAAGAGGTGTAGCAGTGCTAACCCTTCCCCAGGTTAGCAATCAACAGATTATGAGGCCATCACTCTGCTTGCTGTCTCTAAAGGCTTCCAGCTCAGTAGATGTATTTATAGAAAAATTTTTATTGTCTTGTACTGCATGAGCCAAATTAAGTTATAGTTGGGCTTTGGGGCCCTCTGATTTTCTCCACGTATAACCTCACTGTATTTCTGTAGTCCTCCTGAGTTGCCTGCCTGAGCAGGTTCCAGCCAAAGCTCTGTTCAGCCAGACTGGTGTCCTTCTCCGTGAGCTTATCCTTCAGCACATGGGGATGGTCTGCTCCTACATGTCATATTTCCTTCTTGAAGAATGTCCAGCATTCCTGTACTCCTTTGCTCTTCTGCTCTGCCTCTCAAGTGACTCTCTGAACCAGGCCAAAGTCTGCCCTCCATAAGCCAAGGACAGCAGTTCTACTGATCACATTCTTTAACTAATCTCCCCGCTCTCCTGGGATGTGGTGACAGTGTGATAGGTGAGCAAACATCTAAGGAGCCCTGGGTTTGAGTATTTTTTATCACCTGTCCCAAGCAGAGGCTCAGGTTTACCTCAGTAGGGCAGGTTCTTGCCTGGGCTTCCCCAGCACACCTGGGACTGCTTTGCTAGAAATCAATTTCCACTTCTTGGCTACTCCATCTTCCACCCGTGTAGGAAGCTTGTTAGTTGGTAGATCTTCTCCAATAATGTGAGTGAAAGAAAAGCTCAGAAAAGCTGAGCTGGGACACCTTTTGGGATGGACTGTCCTTGAAGTCAAAGCTAAGCACACCCCCTTCTAGAAGCACAAACTGTATCACAACTCCAGAATAGTAATTCCAGCCAATGTTGTCTCTGTACATGAATGCAGGGAGACCTGCATTTGCCCAGTTCCTAGGGAAGAGAAATTCTGACATGCAGAGCTGTGTCAGACCTTGCTAAGCTTCAAGAGATGATTATGAGATGTGTAGTCTCTTTGACGCACATCTCCATGGAGCCTATAATTTACAAATATTCTAGAGAGTTCAGTATTACTGAATAATACTGCTGGGTTGGATACAGAGAATCATAGAATCAGAATGGCTTGTGTTGGAAGGGATTATAAAGATCATGCAATTCCAAACCCCCAGGATGGGCAGGGATACCTCCCACAACCCAAGCTGCTCCAAGCCCCAGACAACCAGACCTGTAACACTTCAGGGAGGAAGCACCCACAACTTCCTCTGGGCAACATTTTCCAGTGTTTCACCACCCTCATAGTAAAGAACTTCTTTCTAATGTCTATCTTAAATCTACCATGCTCTAGTTTGAAACCATTGGCCCTCATCCTATCACAACATGCCCTTGTAAACAGCCCCTCCACAGCTTTTTATAGGACCCCTTCAGGTACTGGCAAGCTGCTACAAGGTCTTGGATCCTTCTTTTCTCCAGAGTGAACAAACCCATCTCTCTCAAACTGTCTTGACAGGAGAGGTGCTTCAGCCCTCAGATCATTTTCATGGCCCTCCTCTGGAATCACTCAAACAGCGTCATGTCCTACTCTTATTGGGGGCTTCAGAACTGAATGCAGTACTCCAGGTTTTCACAAGAGCAGAGCACAGGGGGAGAATCACCTCCCTTAACATGCTGGCTGCCCTTCTTCTGATACAGCCCAGAATATCATTGGCTTTTGGGGCTGCAAGCGCACATTGCTTGCTTGTGTTGAGCTTCGTATCAACTAACACTTTCAAATCCTTTTCCTTTGGGTTGCCCCAGTCCAGTTACAGGACCTTGCACTTGGCCTTGTTGAACTTCATGTGGTTTGCACAGGCCCACCACACATGTCTGTCATGGTCTCTCTGGATAGTATCCCTTCTCTCCGGTATTTTAGACACACTACACAGTCATTGGCAAACTTGCTGAGAGTGCATTCAGTCCCACTGTTAAGGTCACCAACAAAGATATTAGACAATGCCATTCTCAGTATCAGCCCCTAAGAAATGCCACTCATCAGTGATCTCCAATTGGACAAGGAGCTGTTGACAACAACTCTTTGAATGCAACCATCCATTCAATTCTGTATCCACCAAGTGGTCCGTAGACTTGAATATATACCTTTCCAATTTAGAGACGAGGATGTCAGGAGGGACAGTGTCAAATGTGTTGCACAAGTCTGGGCAGTTAACATCAATTGATGAGGATTTTCATAGAGACATTTGAGTAGGAGACACGAAGTGCAAAAGTGGCATCAAAACTCTTTCACTAAGGAATGTTTTTGGTAGGAAAACAAAAACTACCCTGGACTTGGATAAGGCAAAGCCCTGGCTGTATAGTTTAAGAAAATTTTCTCAGTAAATAAAGAAAAAAATCTTTAGAAGTGCAATTGTGAGTTCTAAAATAGAAGAGTCTGCTTTCCAAAAGGCCATTAGCATTCTTACAGGACTTAAGGTAGGATACGTGGAGTGTCCTCTGAGCCTCGAATAGTAAGGGATAAATCCTTTCCATTTTTCTGGATTGAAGGAACCTCCCTTTTATCAGCCAGGCATTGCAGTAACATCCCAAGGAAGATACCATTTATTCTGAACAACAAACACAGCTCAGAGCCAGACACCATTGTGTGTGTTTGTGACTTCATATCTCCCTTTGTTCACCCTTGGCCCATTCCTCCAGCCTGTTGATGTTCCTCTTGAATAGCAGCCTTGCCCTCCATACCTACGGCTCCCCTCCCCCAAGGTTTGGTATTTTTTGCAAATTGGCTGCAAGGGCACTGTGCCCATCACGACAGTGACATTCAAAAATGTGGACCTTTTAATCTGTCAGGGTGTGCCATTCATTCCCAGATGCCAGTTGGAATTTGTACCACACAACATGGCATCAGTGGTCCAGCCAGTCTGCCATTCATCTTACAGGCTACTTGTCAATCCCTGCCTTACCCATTAGGCAACAGGAGGCAATGTCAAAGGCCTCACTAAAGTGTACAGCATCCACTGCTCTCCCTGTCTGGTCAGCCAGTCATCTCATCACAGAGTGGCTTCCAAAGAAGTTTTCCTCTATAAGCTTCCTGGAGACTGAAGCGAGACTAACTGGCCTGTAAATTCCCCAGATCACTTCCTTGCCTTCTTGAAAATGTGATGCTTACCTTTTTCCAGCCATCATGACCCTAACCTGATTGTGTCTCCCTACAACCCAGGATATAGCTTGTTAAGTCAAGCTGAGGAAGAAGTCCATGAAATAATGTGACGGGTTCAGAGTTTAGGTATCTCGACATGCTTGTGATATTCTGATGAACAATGCTAAAATTAATTTGGCGTTTCAAACAGTTGTTCTGTGACTGTAAATATTCAGCAAATAAACGTTCTAATATTTAAGGGAAGAAGTAGTACACATAAGATCCAAACTTTTCTATTAAAACTATATAATATTAATATATAATTATATCCTATATTATATTAATATATAGTTTTTCACATTTATATAAATTTTTATATTCCAATGAAAACCACTTTACAATGGCTGAAGACTAAATTATATCTGCTCCTGTGGTGGGAGTTAATATTTCATCCACTTGTTTGCTTAACTTAGATAAACCCAGCATCTAAAGAAAACACAAAGTCAGCATTTTTTCCTTCCTCCGGTATTCAGGTGTATATACACTATACAGACTTTTTTCCTGTTCTTTAATTGCATGCCCAAGAGTCCTGTTGCCAAAAGGTCCATTCTGCAATTGCAATTTTTAATGAAGGAGGTTGCTCCTTGATAGAATTGGACAATCGGAGCTAGAGCTGGTATTACCCTGTATTCCCTACATTTTTCTGAGCTGACTGCTCCTGAACAGCATGCTGGTATTGACCTGGTCAAGGACTAAACTGTTTCAGGAAGCCAATTTAAAAAACAAAACAAAACAACTCATTACTGTTCTGCTGGTGAGCTTTCAGCAAGGAGGGTTGTCAAAACTGGCCCTTCCCAAGCACACCAAGAGAGGACTGGGAGCATGTGACAAGGGCAGGCAGGAGTGGTCCCTGACACCTACAGCCTTGAGTATATTAATTTGCTATGGAGTCTTTCCATAGGAAAAAAATCAAGCATAAATATATGGGTGAGGTTCTGCTGCCTGGGCAGTGTCGTATCAGCCAAGCTTTGAAGTATGTATAATGACACCTGCATGGATTAGTTAGGACTTCTACAGATCTGCTGCATGAAAGGTAAAAGTTATAGCAAAGAAAATACAATCAAGATCTTCTTCTTGTTCCCCTACTCAAATATGTGCGCATTTTTATATGTGGGCTCTTTCTTAAACATGTTTATTACAGAGGCATTACCTGCATAACTGATGGACTTGGCCTTGGTCAGCAGTGGGTCTGACTCGGAGCCTGCTGGCCTTTGCTCTATCAAACATGGGGAAACCTTCTAGCAGAGTGAAAAACTTAGGGTTGTTCCAACAGTTGTTCATGAAAGCTGCCTGATTTTTAAGGAACACCTACTCCAGGCTCAAGAGCCACGCATCCCAACTAAGAAAAAGTCAGGTAAAAACTCCAGGATACTGGCATGGATGAGCAAGCTGCACCTAGAAAAGCTAACAAGGAAGCATACAGAGGGTGGAAGCTAGGGCTAAGCTAGGTATCCTGGGAGGATCACAGAGGCGGTGTCCAAGCAGCTAGAGATCAGGAAAGCCAAATCCCAATTAGAATTACATCTCACCAGGAATGCAAAGAACAATAATAAAAGCTGCTCCAGGTTTGCTGGGGATAAAAGGGCAACAAAGGAAAATGTGGACCCTCTCCTGAAGGAAAAGGGACATCTAGCTACACAGGCTGTTGAGAAGGCTGAGGTTCTCAGTGATGTCTTTGCACTTCTCTAGCAAGTGCTGCAGCCTCACAGCAGGTGAAAGCAGATGAGACAATGAAGTACCCCCCCACTGTAGGAGAAGAACAGGTTCATGACCATCTGAAGAACCTGAGGGTGCACAAGTCTATGGGAGCTGATTGGTACTGAGAGTGCTGGCAGATGCAGTTGCTAAGCCTCTGTCCATCATATTTGAGACATATATGGCAGGCTGATGAGGTTCCTGCTGCTTGGGAAAAAGGTAGAGACCCATCAGCAGGAACCTCTGTGCCTCTGGAAAATCTGCTGGGGCACATGGAAAATAAGGAAGTGATCAGTGACAGCCAGCATGGCTTCACTGAGGGCAAATCATGCCTGATCGGTTTGGTGACCTTCTACAACAAGGCTACAGAGATGGTGGATAGTGGCACAGATACTGACATCATCTACCTAGCTTTGTGCAAGGCATTTTACGATGTCTCACACAACATCTTGGTCTCCAAACTGACAAGACATGGCTCTGACAGATTAACAACTCGGTGGGTAAGTAATTGATTGGTTGACTACACCCGCAGAGTTGTGGTCAATGTCTTAGTGTCCAAGTAGAGGCAAGAGGTGAGTGGTGTTTCTCAGGGGTCAGTACTGGGACCAGTGATGTTTAATATCTTTGCTGGACACATGGACAGTGGTATAGAGTGTATCCTCAGCAAGTTTCATGGCAATACCAAGCTGTGTTGTGTGGTTGACACCTTAGAGGGAAGGGAGACCATCCAGAGGGTCCTGGACAGGCTGGAGAGCTGGGCTCATGCCAACCTCATGAAGTTCAACGTGGCCAAGTGCAAGGTCCTGCACCTGGGTCAGCACAACCCCAGGCACAAACACAGGCTTGGGAGGAAATGGATCGAGAGCAGCCCTGAGGAAAAGGACTTTGGGGTGGTAATAGGTGAGAACATCAGTTGCCAGTGTGTGCTCACAGCCCGGGAGACCAACCACATCCTGGGCAGCACCAAAAGAAGTATGGCCAGCAGGGCAAGGGAGGTGATTCTGCCCCTCTGCTCTGCTCTTGTGAGACCCCACCTGGGGTACTGCATACAGCTTGGAGCCCCCAGCACAGGAAAGATACAGATGTGCTGGAGAGGGTCCAGAGAAGAGCCACAAAGATAATCAAAGGGCTGGAGCACCTCTGCTACAAAGAGAGGCTGAGAGAGTTTGGGCTATGCAGCCTGAAGAAAGCTCTGGGAAGACATTATAGCAGCCTTTCAGTACATGAAGGGGGCCTACAGGAAAACTGGGGAGGAACTTCTTACTAAGGCATGTAGCAAGAGGATGAGGGAAAATGGCTTTAAACTGGAGAAGTGATTTAGGTTAGAGACTGGGAAGAAATTCTTCACCATGGGGGTAATAAGATACTGGAACAGGTTACCTAAAGAGGCTGTTGATATTGCCTCCCTGGAGGTGTTCAAGGCCAGAATGGATGAGGCCTTGTGCACCCCAATCTAGTGGGAGGTGTCCCTGCCCATGCAGGGGGGTGTGGGTCTTGATGATCTTTAAGCTCCCTTCCAGTCCTAACCATTCTGTGATTCTATAACTGGACATACAGAATGTCTGAAAAACTATCCTCAGTCTTAAGAACTATTATGAATAAATGTGGATGGAGAATGAAGCAGCTTGTATCTTCTACTTACCTCCTCCCATGCCCATCTGAATTTTGGACTACATCCCAAAAAGTGAGAAAAGGGCAGGACTATGGTATTGATAGATTTCCAGAATATCCTTATATCTTCTACTGGAGTCACAGTTTAAGGCTGGGCCAGCTGTTATCTCTCCATCTCTTCCCTAGACCTTGGTCCTCTTTCATTAATTCTTTTAGGGATTTTGTTTTGTGGCAAGGGGAGCTGGCTGGCTTCTTTTTGCCTTGTGGTCACAGGATAAATTTGTAGAGGTGTAGAGATGCAGTGGGGGTGGCAGCAGAGCTGCAGCAGTAGCAGCAGTGCTCTGTGTCGAGCCAGAGCAGCAGCAGCAGTGGCAGTGCTCGCTTTATGAGCAGCAGTGCTCAACAGCATCAGGAGATGAGGTGGTTACTCTTCACCTCCAGCCAGGATTTACTGATTTAACTAGATAGCCTTGCTGAAAAAATACCAAGACAATCCTATCTTAAACTTAGGGGGGGAAAAAAAACACAAACAAACAAAACCACTACCCAAATAATGCCATTTTGGTGGGACTCTGTTGGAATCAGCTGAGCAGAGAAGGAAGAAGCATCATTTCCCCACGGAAAACCCAGCCTGTAATAGCGGACAGGTCCTGCCAGGCGGCGCCCGGAGCACAGACAAACCTGACTGACAGACAGACAGACGGCGACAGGTTGGAAGGGACCCGAAACATCACCTGGGTCCAACACCCCTGCCAGGGCAGGGACACCGACCACTAGACCGGGTCACTCAAAGACCCAAGCAGCCCGGACCTGGACGCATCCAGGAGGGGGCATCCTCAGCTCCTCTGGGTAAAGTATGCCAGTGTCTCACCACCCTCATAGCAGGTGACACATATTTTCCCAGTATCTAACCTAAATCTACATTTTTCCAGTTTAAAGCCGTTGCCCCTCATCCTATCTCTGCGTGGCTTTGTAAGAAGTCCCTCCCCAGCTTTCCTGTAGGACCCCTTCAGGCACTGAAATGTGACTATAAGGTCTCCTTACAGCCCTCTCCAGACTGAGTAAGTTCATCTCCATCAGCCTGTCTTCACAGGAGAGGTGCTCCAGCCTTCTGATCATCTTTGTGTCCCTCCTCTGGACAGTGTCCTCTGGACAGTCACTCCTCTGGAGTGTCCAACAGCTCCATGTTCTCCTTGTGTTGGGGTCTTCACAACTGGACACAATATTCCAGGTGGGGTCTCATGAGAGTAGAGGGGAAGAATTACCTCCCTTGGCATGGTGACCATTCTTCTTTTGATACAGCCCAGGATATGGTTAGTTTTCTCAAACAAATGAGAAATGGAATCTGCTACAAAGTGCCTTGTGATCTCTACAGTATGATTATGGAGAAGACCAGATGAAGTTAGCTCTGACACAGGCAATAGGCACAGAGAGCTTGACTATCTTGATCCCTTTATACTTTATATTGAGTATGATGCATATGGTACAGAATATTTCATTTAGTCAGTTTTGGGTCACCTGTCCCATCCGCTTCTCCCAGCTGGTGGGTCACAGGGGTGACCCCTTTTTTGCCTTTTTGTTTTGGGTGCACAGGAAGTTCAGCAGAACCAAGTAGTGATCTTGTTTTCTATCGGAGTAAGTATAAGCATATAAAATGTCTGCATACCATTCCCCAGCAGTAAGTATAAACAGCAGTCTTATCAGCCCTAGAAGCAGAAACTGACTGTGCAGTTAATTAGAAGAGACTTATCTGAGAAGTAAAATTAGTAAAAAGAAAATTGGTTCTACTCTGGCTTAAACCAGGACAGGTGAATATTCTGTTGGTGCTGTTCAAATATAATATTTTCAAAGGAAAATGCATTACAAATATGCTTAGGATCAGTACTGCAAATTTTATTTTTGCAAGTAGTTTTTCTGTCCCAGACTTTCCCTTAATGTTTCCTGTCTGTGCCACACTGATAAACTGCAATGATTAAGTTTGAATATTTGACCTGATACCAGGTCAGAATGGCACTATACTGTTACATTATTTTGTGGAAGGTGTGTTGTTTGTTCACCTTTTCTGTTGCAGAGCTCGTTGTAATTACCAAGGTCAGACCCATATGGTGTGGAATTCCTCCTAACTTGCAGCTCCTGCAAAACACCATGGAATAAAGAGAGCCAGACAAATACTATTAATTCTAGTTAAGATATCTACTGTTTAACTGAGTGTTCAGGCTCTGTATGCTGAAGTATTCCTTTTACATCCATGATAAGCCTCTTGAATTTTAAGAAATCACCTCAATATATATTAGTCTAAGAACACAGACAGGGCAATAAATACTGGTTTTATACACTAGTACAAGTATAGCAAGACACATACATAAGCTATTCTGAAGAAGCCAGGACAGCACACTGTGGTAGAATAGATAAGCAGTAGTCAACCAGTAAAACAGCAAGCTTTCTGTATAACACTTATGTTGTTTTCACATGGGATTAAACACATGTTTAAGTACACCTAAATTTACAGTTCACATTCAGAATTAAATATTTTGCACTAAATCAGAGCCTGCTTGGAAAAGCAAACCATGGTGAATGTAGTTAACAATTTATTTAAGCTTTTTATCCCAAAATAAGAGACCAGAAGCACAGAACTAAGGCTGACACTCTTGTGTCTGTGCAAGAAAGGAAGAGAGAACTTTATCCCATGTTGAGCCTCCCCAGACATCTGGTCCAAAGCATGTTCTGTCTTATGGATCTATTGAAGGATGTATTCCCAAAAAAGAAGACAAAGAGGATGTCTTTCTTCATGTTAATATAGGAAACTTTAATTTTCCCATAGTGTTTCTGCCCCACCTCCTTTCCTCCTTCTTCCTCCTTTTTCCCTGATAGCACTTGAAGAGTTAATCTAGCCATACAAAAAAGGAAGAACTTTTGATGGAAAGTCTCATTGTTAGTTTCACACAATGCCCTGTCATCTGTCCATACTCAGCAAAGGGTTCTTTGTGCATTAACAGAGATTTCAGCACCATAGCCCAAATCCTCTCCCCTTTTGTGCAGTGAGAAAGAAATAATTTGGCATGGTTGGCACAGTCTGTATTTATTATTCTTGCTTGAACTGGGAGGGTGTCAATGAACCAGGACCAGAGTCAGAGGGGGTGGAGAGAAGCTGAAATGTCAAGACAGGGAATTAAAAGGCACCCGGGTTTGCTGCTTGTCACGGCAGTGTGATAGGTGACACACATCAGATGCTGCTGTAGCAGAGGTGGAGGAAAGTGTGGTGTGAAAGAGCAAAAGAAATGACAGGCCTCTGCATATTCTCCATTTTGGTCACTGTAATAATCTGCCACTGTGGAGTAGCAGGGGTGCCCTCAGGCAAGCAGGAAATCTTGTGTAAAAGGCAGCTGGGGCAGCAGGAAAATGTGTCACAAGTTTCAGCACACTGTTAGAATCCCTGGATTGCAGTGAGCACACTGCTGAGCAGGAGAGATGTGTTGAGGCAGTCCTCATTATCATTTACCTGGTTTAACTGTTCTGGTTTTCTCTCACGCTCTCCTGCTGGCTATTTTTCTCCTGTTTTCAGTGATTTGAGCCCATATACACTCACAGGATCTACCGGGCTGTAATTTGCAATTCTACAGCTGGATTCAGTTAAAGTTTGTCAGCTCAGAAACTCGCTTCTCATTTACAGGACTGTAATTGTGGCCTGAACAAGGTCACTCGAGCTGTTTTTCCTGGATGTGTGATTGTATTTCAGTAAAGAATAACAGCCCTCTGAAACAGCCCTTTATCATGCAGCTGGAGATAAAACCACCCTTCCAACTTTGCCTTGTTCATCCTTCCTTTTTGCAGGTAAGGCTTGATGAAGACTACTGCAATGTCTCTGGTGGCAAAACTGAACCAGTGTCTTTGATCTATTTCTATTTTACTTTTTTGTTTTGGTTTGCTTTATTTCTGTTTCTGATTCAGAGGAGTTGGACAACTATAAAGGGAGAAATTCTGGTCAAGAGGGCCTATGTGCACTTTTATTTTTCCTGTTACAATATTTCCTAAGATTACAATGATGAAAGTTGTTTTGCTTGGTTGGATTTTGTTTGCTTGATTGTTTGCTGGTTTAAAGAGAGTTTCCCTGTGCAATCAAATGGCTAACTATATTCTGTGAGTGTCTGTCTGTACATGCCAGTTGTTCCAGGTCAAATATCAAATGCAGAAGAAAGAACTCAGAAGATGAGAGGATCAACACAAAACTGTTGACCTTGAAACTTGAAGTCTGGATCCTTTTGTATATGTTGAGTTGTTCTTGTCCTTTCTCATATTGTTGCATTAGCTTCAATTCTTCCTGATTCAGCTCTCTGCAAATGAGAGTGGAATCACACCTCATGCAAATTTGGGTCAACTGCTTTTTGCCTTGTTTCTTCTAATTTGTGTGTGCGTGTGTGTGTGTTTGGGTTTTTTTTCCTTTGTTTTATTGTTGTTGTTTCCAGAACTATGTAGCACTGAAGGTGTTATCAGAGAGGAGGAACACAGAAAACAACCAACACAGCATCAATCACTATTTCAGCTGCAGGACAGAGTCCTTCCCCACACCACCAAACACGATGCAAATGGGTTCATGGGGGCCTTAGACTTGGCTCTGGTTACCTTCATTTTCTCAACATTCTGCAAAGAGACTTCCTGAAAATGGACCTTGTGACAGTATCCTTGCTTCACAGAAGCTCTGGAATTGCTGTGTTCTTTCAATGTGTAATTGCCTGATACTCATGGGGAAACTTCCTTTGTTTTCTTCAATGTACAGCCATGGACCACAGCTGAAGAAGGAGGCTGGTTCATGTGCAAAATGAAGTTCTCCTCTTTGTAAAGAAGCAATGTGTTAACTGAGACCAGAGCAACTATGGGAGACTATTGCAATTATTTAATTTTAGCTTAGTGTTAACTTGATACTTGTATTCCAGTTTTGTTCTTCATATGAAGTTTTGTTGTTGCTGAATCCTAGCATTTTATTATTTAGCCTGCTTGTGGTTAATTCAGTTTTTGCATTTTGTCTGTCCAGCTGTGCTTTTCCTTTTCTTCCTTCCTCTTAACTTCCCATTCCTCTCCTTTTGGAAAAGTTCAAATCTAAATGCCGAGTAATTTGATTTCAGTTTTGATAAATAAAAATAATATGCATGTTTTGGTGCAAGAATGAAAACTTTGCCCATTAATTTATTTCATCTTCTCCAGACCAGACTGGCCACTCCCTTCCCACTTGATCTTTAATTGGACAGAGCAGACCCCAGGATTCTGGAGGATGGAAGAGAGCTGCGTGCTCTTCCCAGAACTGCTAACAATCTTGAAGCCAGGATGGGCTAGGACACTGCTGTGTCCCCCAGGAGAAGGGGATGGAGAGAACCCAGTCTTTACCAGCTTAATGAAGACTAACTTCCCCTGTCCTGGTCTCCAGTGGAGCCTGGCTTGATTCGGGGGCAGAGCATGAGGAAACTCCTCCAGAAGTAGAGCCTCTCTGACAGGCTGTGGCTGATTCCTCTGTTCTCATCTGCCCCTGTCCTGTCCCTGACAGATCTGAGTCTGCATGTTCCCTGTCCATATCACCTGGCTGTTTTACCAGGAATCCAGAAGGGAAGTATACTGTCAGTGCAAGAACACTGCTCCCAATTTTTTATCATTTTGTAGCAAAAATGACTATTGATAGGAAAGTGCTTTCAGGCCACCACCGACACAAGATACTTTGCTAACTGCATCTGTCCTCATTACACAGTCAGTCTTGTGTCTCCCCTTTTGGGGTAACTTCATACCAATAAAATTCTTGTCACGTGGGTTCCTCATCTGTTTGATAAACTGTGGATTTTTGTCACAGCTGTTCTCATAAACTTGATTTTCTTTAGTCAGATTAGGCAAATCCCAATTGGATATAAATCTTTATCTGATTATCTCACGGGAGTGTCTCAGATTACACTGGCAGATACAGACCAGCAGTGAAAACTGGATTTTAGGCCAGAAACTACCTTTACTCATTCAAGATTATTTTATTTCACTTGTACTGAATAATTCCCCTTTATTTCTAGTTGGAATGCTGACCTTTTATTTTCAAAACATTTTTCACTTTTCAGTGAAAATCTAATTGCAAGGAGCATAAAATAAAAGCTTCACCCAAGGACTTATATTTAAAAGTTTCTACTGCCCTTAGTTACCTGTATACCAGACCCTAATTTGTTCCAAAGGTCTGGCTCATAATTGTGTAAATGCAAACTAAAATTCAGCTCCATGAGGTGCAGAAGTCAGCTCCAGCTCATTAATAATGAGTCTGGGTTCACCAACATTTTCACCAAGATTACATTCTCAGTAAGAGTGGGTCAGGAAAGTATCACAGAGCTTTGGATGAATACAAATGGGGAAACATCCCAGCACTCCATTCATCAGGAATCCCAGCAGTACATTCACAATAATCAATTCTTTGTGTTTTTTAGCTTAAGGAGAGCAAGCTATAAAGTGTGAGGAATGATGTATCATCAGAAACAATGAATCTTTAGGCAACTATTATAAAAAGCAATGTGAAAACTCCACCTTTTGTCACAGAATGATAAATTTTGTTGCCTATGTACAGCACTCACACACCACCTACACTTAGAAACATAGCACCTTGAGAAAATGTAGAAATGATCAATTTACCACTTTCTTTCTCCCAAAAACCTGCTATTGTTAGAAAACTTTGTGAGTTACCAGTGCTTTTACAACAGAGAATGAGGCGTACAGCAAGAATTTCAACTTGCATTATGAAGTGACAGACATGCATTTTTTTCATTATTATTTAGTGGTATAAAACACAATACAGCAATGCCCTAGATAGGGCGGGGAAAGCCCACAGGAACTTTTTCATTCCTGGACAGTAGCTGAGTGTCATCCACTACATCTGTCTAATGAAAAGTAAGTCCTATTGATGCCAGACTTCAGCACATAGTCTGATTTATCCCTGGGACTGTCTTTTCAGTAGATCCCAACTTACATTGTCCATGTCTAACTAAAAGACAGATTTTTTTTTTTTTTTAATGACCTTAGCATGCGGACCTGACCTTAGCACTGTAGACCTGATCATGAACTCTGTCTCTTGTTATACTGGGAAAGGAAAGGACAAAGGGAAGAGTGAGTTTGCAGTGGCTAACACATAGCAAAGTTTAGGTGGAGATGACTTTTTAATCCAAATCAGCATGAAAATTTTATGATTTAAGCTGTATCTTCACTACAACATGCCAAAATCAGTGAAGATATAGCAGATGCAGAGGTCTGGTCAGGAACAGCCAAAAAAAAAAAAAACAAGGGCTAAGAATACCATGATCTTTTCCTTTCAAAGGCAAGAATTTACGTATCTTAAATATAAACTGTGGATTTTTAGGATTTCAGATATTTTGATTACTTTAAAAAGGTCCACATCCCATTTATGTGTTCCATTGATCCTAGACATTTTGGGAAGAAAATAATATGCTTAAGAGTCTTTTTTCATGGATTAGGTTTGTTGCCAGTGAGAAACAATGTAAAAGGTGCTTAAACAGCCTTAGAGCAATTCCTAAACACTCCACACTGTTCTGTGATTGTTTGCAGTTGGTATTGATTTCAACATGGTCAGACAAGGGAACTCTTTTTCATAGAATCAATTATAGGATATAATATTTCAGTCCTTCCATTTGTGTTAATAGTCAAATACTGAACACTGAGAATAGTGAGAATATATGTTGGTTTATGTTTTGGTTTGGTTTGTTTTTCTGAAAGGAATAATTACTGCAGAGCAATAACAGAAGAAGAAAAATAATGTCAAAGAGGAAATAAGAATCTGTATATCCTAGAGGCTGTGCTGCTTCTGGGGTACATGGGCTTACAGTCTTCTTCAACTGATGCCTTTTAAATTGAAAGCTTTTGCATTCTATCTGTGTTTCTACAGACTGGGGCCAGGGTTGAACTGCATAAATCAGTATTTTTTGCAAATATAAATGCTCACCATTTGCTCAGTGTGAAAAAGACATCAGCATAAAATTATAGGCTGAGAGAAGCACAGACTTCCATCTAGCCCACTCCAAGAAATTAAGGGGAGTTACTGATTTGACCAAGAAAACACAAGGTGTTTTCTGTAGTACTAATTGAATCTCTCTGGGAAAAACATCAGCAAATAGATCAGTCAATTACAACCCAACAAAGTGTACAAAGAAGGGGTAAGAACTATTAGCTAAAAATTTCGGGTCTTAGTTTGGGAGTGAACAGAGACATTGATGGTTGGGTCATGTCTTTATTTGAAGCATTCCACTGTTTTTCTAAAGATTGTGTGTGTGTGTGTGTGTGTGTGTAGCAATGAACACAAGAAGTGAAACAGAAGATGCACTCTCCTCACTCTCATCACCATGTCCTTCTCAGTACCCAGTTCAAAAAGGTTTTTTTAGATCATAAAGACAGGGATCAGAATCCACTCCTGGTTTCTGCCTCAAACTTCTTTCCTCCAACAAGTGTTCTTCAAACCTGCTGAAAAAAAAGTATGCTAGCCAAATAACAACCCAGACAATAGCAGTTTTTCAGGAGACTCCCCTGTGCCTCTTAATCTGTAGGCTAGGTGGGATTTATACATGCAAAAGGTGGCACTTATACATAGCTCCCAGAACTCTCAGCATAACACCACTTATGTACTATAACTCTGGCCACTTGCAGATTCTTTGGAAAACTAGGAAAATTTAATCCAACGTGGCAATGGGGCTCTTGTGCAAGTTTGAAAGAAGAATGTGGTGTCCTGACATATCTGGACCAGCAGGCAGCAAGAATGGACCTCTTGGCTGCTTGCTTTTCTCTTCAAATAATGCCTGTGGTCCTAACACAACAGCAACGCCCAGGAGCAGGGGGTTCTGCACATGTTCACATGTGGTTACACACTTGAACCATACAGTATCCAATTTTGATTAAAGGAGAACAACATGTAAATAGTAAAAATCATGTCTTATTTTACCTTATTTTGCCCTTGGAACAAATTTAAGCAAAAGCAGAGGTGATGCCTGTTGTTCTCTGGTGGATGTGAAAAATGAGATGTTCCAAGTAAAGTTATGTAATTGAAGACACCAATTTAAGAAAGCATGTAGGGAAACAAAATTTAAAAAAACAAACAAATGTGTGTTCTCTGGCACCTTAGCAAAATAATGCAGCTTTTAAAAACTGTAATAAAAAAATAAATAAGACTTTTCAGATGTTCTTTTGTGAGAGCAAGAGATATGTTACAGGAAATCACAGGCAAAAGTCCACTTTAGGATAGTAACGAAAAAGAAATTTTCTTGCCCAGCACACATTGTGGTGAAATTTTCTTACAACTTCTTGGCCCTTTTAGTATGTAGCAGACTGAGTATCCAACTGAGCAAGCAAATTCTCCTGCAGAGGCATGCACTACAGCCTTTCCTAGATCAAAGAAGATTCTGGATTATTTACTGGATATATTTGCAAGGGCAAAAAATCAGTTCCCAAGCATTCTCACTTATAAATAAGAGTCTCAGTTTTTACAGAACTCAACTCACACTGCATAATTTAATTCACAACCTGCCACCTCCCACTGAGAACAATAGAGACCCCCTCCTCCCTCTCTCATCCTAAGGAGAAAAAAATAGGATACAGTAATTTCCAGGATTTTTAAAACATTGATGTCGTTCTATCTTTGGGTTGTGATTTGATTTTTATTACAATTGCATGAGTGAAAGAGAAGATACTATTTTACACAAGACAAAGTGAGGAATGGAATATATATAATAGCAGGAAATCTATTTTACATTGACAAATTTTTTTACCAATTTCTGCCTATTTTCATTCTGTTCATTCTATCTCCATGTTACGAAAAGGATAAAACCAGAGTTTTTTTATACCAGTAAATATACTAACCAATGTACCAGAAAACCAGTACAACATACACATCCAAATGAGAAGCAGCCTACTTTGAGTTTTTCAGGCTACTTTCACATCAGCTGATCTGTAGCACATTTAAGATCACTCATGTAAAAGAACCTTCTTCCAGCAAATGTGCTTCTGCTCCAGTTTGCCTCTTCTGCTTCACAGAGGTTTGGCAATTGTGCATCATTTGCACAGTACAATACAAAAAGACAAATAATCAAGAAACAAGGGAAAAAGCATAGATGCTCATAAGGGCCCACTTTTCTTCTGTCAGATTTTGCACTCTGTGTGCTTTAAATTATGCATATGTCATTCAGACTCAGACAGTGTTTCACACTGGTATCTTGTCATGGTTTGTTCAATTACAAGTCCTAGCAGTCATTGTATGGCTTCACAATCTTTCACAGGCATTTAGCTAGAGATGGTTGCTCATTCTCATTTTCGGTCCACACTCTCTCTCTGCTGGGACAAAGAGACCAGACAGCTATTTAATATTAATTGGACAGAGCTCCTGCCTGATGACACTGTACTCATGAATACTCTGCTCTTCTGTGACTTAGTGTATAGCTTTACTGTATAGCTTTCACTTGTGCTAGCAGAACTGCATTACAGTGCCAACCAGCATGGCATGTTGCTCTCATGTCAGAGCTACACAGCCTAGCTCTTTTCTTTGTCTCTTGTGGAAATAAGATCTCAAATGAGTGTTACATGAGTCCAAATGAGTTACATGAGGTGGGGTTTTAAGCAGTCCATGTTTTGAGGGTTATTACCTAGTGGTTATTGGATTCAGCTGATTTGTAATAAATCTAGGAAGAAGATAAGAAACTGTCTGAGAATTAGCCACGTGAAACTTCCTCCCACTCAAAAAGATCTGTTTGAACATCAGTGGGAACCAGGCTATCAGAACAGATGAAGGTATATTTTCATGCAGGAAGTTTCTAAATCAGTCTCACACCTAGAAGCAAAATCACCTCCCTGCCAGACAAAAGTGACCAGTACCCAAACATTTTTACCCCAGGCAGGGGTAAAACAACTAGAATGTGAAGAGCAAAGGCTGGCACTGAGCACTCTCCTGCATTTTTTTCCACTTTAGTTTTTGGTCAGTCCTCAAATAACCAGTCTGGAATGGTTGGGAATGGAATGACTGGGAAAAAAATAACTTAAAAAAGCAAGTATCAGCTATAGTCCTTAGGTGGTCTTTGCCAATCCATGCTAGGATGGATGTGTAAATCAGTAAATTTGGTAAAAAATAAAAGTCAGCAAACAAAAATTTAAAAGCGGTAAGAGACCTCTTGACTAGATCAGGTTGTAGAGGTAATCACACCCTTACATGTAGGAAATTACTTCAGGAATATCAAATCTGAATTGTTGAACCAATATTCTGTTTGAATATATGAAGCTAAAGCCACTAGATGATAAAAAATACTGTAGGGCTTAGTTCATTTGTCCAGAAAAAACATAGGGAAAAAAATGGCATAGGAAGCTTTCACTATTCAATAGTCACACCTGAGACTGGGGTGCTACCTTACTGAGGATTTTCTGAATGTGAAAACGAGAGGCTTGATACTTTAAAGCAGTAGTATTTTCCTTCTGAAGGTAAGTTGCTTGCAGCAGCAGTACTTCACTGATCGTGAGGATTGTAACAAAAGGTTTTGCAGAACTAATAGTAAATAATGTATTTTTATCATAGAGAAAAATCACTCACCTGGAATGCGTATATCATTTCACAGTTAGTTCTCTAGAAGGCAAAAGAAAAAAATTTTTCTTAAGAGATTCTTCTATTTTTCCCAAAGGACTGTTTCAAGACCCACTATGTAAAATTGTGATCATTTGAGGAAAGCTGTAGTACAGTTGTGTGATCCAGAGTGTTGTCACTACTGAACGTTTCACACTGTGTGCAGTCGTGTCAGACTAGGGCAGTATTGAATAACTGACTTGGTTTATCCTTTTCACTGGTATTCATGCTAAAACAGGAACTGCACTCTGCATTTTGTTCCAGAGTACAAGAGGTTTAAACATCATACATCTCTCATTCCCAAGTGGTTCATAGCATTGACTGTTTTCCACAAAAGACTGTACAGCTTGTATGTCTGTCCTCAGTGTCATCTGAACAATCATGGGCATTGTGCCACATCCTACTGATGTGCAGAAGCAAACTTTACAATCCACAAGAGGTCACAAACCAAGTATGTTTATTGCAGGGCTGGGGACACAGGGGACGCTTTCACCCTATTTGCCAGTTTTGTCACAGTTACATATTCATTACATTTCTAAGGAATGGGCAGAGATATTACAATTAACTCCAAGAACTTTTTTTATCATAGGTCACCTCCCTCTTGAGCATGGACTCTGACATCTGGTGGTCGCAGGCAGGGATCTTCTGGAAGAAGGCTCCAAGTCTTCCTCACAGTGAACTTTTTGACCTTTGGTTCAAACTGCTGAGTTGTCATCAGCCCTTATTCACAGAGCTAGATTAGACGAGCACTTATCTTGACTGCCTACCCTTGCATACAACAAAGTTTTTCTTCGATGTCCTACGAGTTTCTACTTTATTGTTATCTTACAGTGTTTTGCAAATGCAGCTGCAGATTAAGCCATGTCCTGTAAAAAATGTTACTCTTATGCTTTGTGCTACTTCATTAACTTAGACCACAATCTTTATTAATAGGCCTGAAGCCCCTCTATCACTATTCAGCATTTTTCTTGCAAGAAACTCTAAATATTTAGTTAAGTAGGAACAGGAGCATCTGAGCAAAAAAGGAAATCTAGTACTACAATCAGACAAACAAGAACCAAACCTCACCCAAATCAACATCTTTAATTCTTCAGTGTTCGTTGCCAGGTGGGGGGTATCAGTCTTTCTTCACGTGAGAGGTGCTCCAGCCGTCTGATAATCTTTGTGGCCATCCTCTGGACTCACTTGAGCAGCTCCCTGTCTTTCCTGTACTGAGGACTCCAGAACTGGATGCAGTACTCCAGGTGAGGTCTCACAAGAGTGGAGTAGAGGGGCAGAATTCCCTCCCTTGACCTGCTGGCCACACTTCTTTTGATGCAGCCCAGGATACAGTTGGCTTTCTTGGATGTAAGTGCACATTGCCAGCTCATGTTCAGCTGTTCATTCACCAGCACACCCAAGTCCTTCTCCTGTTCTCAATCCCTTCATCCCCCCAGCCTGCATGGATAGCAGGGATTGCCTGCATCTGGCAGCAGGACCTTGGGCTTGGAGCCCCAAGGAATCTGGAGTATGGAATTCAGCCTAACATTATAGATATGCATCGTTTTACAGTTACAAAGTTACTGCCTTTGCAGAGTTGCATACCTTCCAGGTTGAGATAATCTGTACTTAACCACTCCATTTAGGTATAGGCTACCAATCCATTTAGATTGCAAATTGAACTGCTCATATCATTAATCCATAACTTCTTGCAGTACACATAGTACCCCAGAAAGAAGCCAGGCTGTTAGAACTTCTGGCAGGGGTAATGGTGAACACTGATTAATAGCTTGCAGCTGGCTAGATGATATGTGTCCATCACTGAATAACAGGTTTTATCTAAGACCGTGACCTTCTTAAAGATCCTTAGATCAATAAAGAGCCACAGAGAGTTTAAACAGTGGCTAGACTATGGATATTGGAATAAGCATATTGATTAGTAAGTTCTACTTCAAATAGTTCCAGTGGCTCCAGGATAGCTATTTGTTGAATCATACCTAGCTTGTTATAAGAACTGAAAAAATCATCAGGCAAGTGAAGGATACAGCTGTTACTTTTCCCTGTGAGCAATTTTGCCATCTCTCTCTTTGTGACAAGTTCACATTCAGAAACACAGGAATTATTGACAGGATTTTAACAAGAAATGAGCTGTGTGGAAGGGGGCCCAATGCAACCATATGTAACAGAGTTAAAGTCAAAGAGAGACTAAGACAGAGTTTGCTCTTTTGAGGCGAAGTAACCCTGTGTTGCTTCTTTTTTGAGGAAGGTTGTGGTACTGTAGTCAGACTCACAATGAACCTGAACATCAGTTATCTCTTTTTCAGAGCATTGGAAAGGTATGGTGCTCTGGACATACAGAAATGGCAGTACTACATCTGGGGTAAATTACAAGAGTTACAGTTTAAATGTAAAAGTATTATCTAAACTACTGTCAAATCAGAGATGAAATCAGATGACTTGGCAGTGCTAAGACAACAGTGAAAAAAATGCTTCCCAGCTGGCTTCCTGCAGAATCTGACTGTGGATTCTAATTCATGGTTCTAAGCTCCTGGACAGAATGACACAGGACAGTTTAACTAGCGGACAAACTGTCAGACAACACTTGGACTCTTCTCTATTAATTTTTCAGCTAAAAATTTATCTTTAAAATGTTTACTTCTCTGCTGTCCAATGTGTTGAAAGGAGATTTGGAATGACAGATTGTAATACCTGGTATGTTCACAACATATTGTCTTCTAGTTTCATTTTATAGCACTTTTTTTCAGTCCAGCTGGTCTTTTTCCTTCCAAAGGTATGCAGCAACACCGTTCTGAATTTCTAAATTATTGTCACAGCACATTTCTAGATGTACTGCAATACTTTTGCTGTGTTCACAGACCTCTAGTGGAGTAGATGCATGAGGCTATTTGATTAAAGTTAATGGGCCACCTGCTTAGGAAGAAACTAAGGACAAGTTACAGACAACAGATTTTTCGATGTAATTATATCCGTTGCCTAATCTCCTCTTCAGGTTGCTTTAAGAGCAGGTGAGTCCTGTGACACCAGTCCCTTTTTAAAATTAGGGAAATGTAACTTCATTGAGCAACTCACTCTACCAATTCTCCCTTCCCACCAAAAACACCCCCCCCTCTTTGTCAACACTATTTTACACATAGTGCATGACAGGCTGTTCCTGTCCTAGGGCTACTCTGCAGGATATGCTGGGGGCCACAGTGATTGATTAACTGCAGTCACAACAAATGACTTCCAAAAAAATCACTGTCAACGCTGAACTTGACCAGTCTGAAAGAAACAGCACTAGCAAGTACAATGGCAACAGACATGAAAATCTTACAAGGGACAACACAACCCCACCAAACAAAAGGAAGAGACAGCTGAACACAGATCAGTCTCCTGGGGGATGTTTGTGTTGTAAGGAGTTAATTTTAAATTAATGGAGTTTATGCAAAATGAACTCCTGTCAAAAATGTGCACAGCAAAAATATTCAATTATCAAATTGTATATCAAAACCAGGTGGATAAGCTTAAGACAGAAAGAAGAAAGCACGGTGTCCTATCTTGTAAAGGTGAGCTTCAGAGGGATAGGTCTGTCCTAGAGAAGTTATCTAAAAACAGGGAGTCCTTTGTGTAGCCTTCACAGGTAGCAGAAGAGCTGGAGACTACTAGTGGGAGTAGTCATAACTACTATGGCCTGATCACCCCTGATCACAACTGATCACCCCTCAGCACTGCAGAACAAGCTCAGTGGGTGCAGGAGGGAAGCTGTACGTTTACCCTCAGTCAAAAGCTGGCTTGTGCGTGTCAGCTTGTCCACTACAACAGCCAAAGGGAAGACACAGCAGTCCAAGAGTTGATGGACAAAGCTGATGGCACTTCCTGACTGCATTGTGTAATTCTGACCATCCACACTTCACGCTCCAGTGTGGTCTATAAAGCAAAATGCTCGCAGGCATTCAAGCGTAGTTGAAACAAGTCCCAGATTCACTCTCCAAGAAAAAGATTTTTATTCATTTGGTACATACATTATATAATTCAATTACAGACGTCTTTTTTTTTTCTTTTCCCTTTTTTTTTTCTTTTCCCACCCAAAAGTTTTGGTGACTTGACTTACATAGAAGTTATTAATTCATTAGGGAAGGCACTAAAGCTATGAAAGGGTCTTATAGTCAGGTGACTTCAATAATAAAAATTGTTGTAAATTAGTGTGGGCAGGGTGGGAGTGGGAGGAGCCTGGAAAAGTGGAGTGGGTCTTGGAGGGGGTGGGAGGGGCCTAATGAGGGGTGGGGTCTGAAGTAGGGGGCGGGGCTTAGAGGGAGCAGTGATGCTTAAAGAGTGGGCGGGGCTTAGAGGGGTGGGTGGGACTGGGGGGCTTGATGGGTGTGGTTGGAGGGTGGGGCCTATGCAAAGTGGGAGGGCCACGTGGAAAGTGGGCGGGGCTTATGGATTGTGGGTGGGGCTTCAGGGGTGGTGTGGGTCTGAGGGGGTGGGTTCTAAATGAGGCTGGGGGCTGGAAAAGTGGGTGGGGCTTGAAGGAAGAAGTAGGTGGGGTTTGGGAAAGTGGGTGGGGCTCAAACGCCTTGGGGGTGTGGCTCAATGATGGGTGGGGATGCAAAGGGTGGGGCCTGGGGAAGTGGGTGTGGCTCAGGGGTCAGGTGAGGGGGTGGTGGTTTAAGGGAGGGCTGGGGCTTAATCCCAAAGGTTGTCAGGCGAGGTGGGTGTGGCTCCAGGGGGCGTGGCCGGGGGGGGCGTGGCTTGCGGTGCTGTCCCCGCCCCCTGCGCGGTGTGCAGTGCCTCTGATGCCAGTGGGGCCCTTGGGGGCGTGGCTTAACGGAGGGGGCGTGGCTTGTGCAGTGGGGGCGTGTCCTGACGTGGCCCCGCCCCCCAGGGGTGAAGGCGCCCTGGGCCGCTCCCGGTACTTCCAGACCCATTTCCTCACCCCCTGTGTCCGCCTCTGCGGCTGCCCCGGCCTCTTCTTCCCGTCCCGAGCCCCCCCTCAGTTCCAGGTAGAGCTAATTAATCTTTTTTTGTTGTTTTAGTCCTTTCTTTTCTGGTTAACCAACACTTCCCCCCCCCCCTCCTAGGGGCTGGACAGCTGTGGGTTACCCGGCTGCCCTTGCTCCCCTTTCCTGTTCCCCAATATCCTTCCATTTTATTTAAGCCCTTCTCTTTTAATTAATCCCCTTTTCTTTAGGTTTATGTCTTTTTCTTTTAATTAATTTGATTTTCTTACATTATATCCCCCGGTGCTTCCCCGACTCTTCCCTTCTTCCAGAGCCCTACTCGCTCAGGGGCTCTCCAAGACAAAGATTTTTATTCATTTGGTACATACATTATGTAATTCAATTACAGATGTCTTTTCCTTTTGTAAATTGGATTTCCTCAACGAAAAATTTTCAGTGACTTGACTTACATAGAAGTTATTAATTCATTTCGGAAGACACTAAAGCTATGAAAGGGTCTTTCTCATAGTCAAGTGATTTAAATAATAAAAATTCTTGGTTTCTTTTAAGAATCACACTTATTTTAGAGACAAAGATGTCTTCAATATCTTGTCAGTCTTCATAGTGGTCACATATTTAAGCTTTTTCTGTTTTTCACTCAAGAAAACCAAAAAGCTACCGTTAAAAAACTGAATCTAGTAACAGGATTTTGGGAGCTGCAGAGTTAATTACATACTCTGTTATCAAAGAATTGTAGCAGTAGGCAATAAGGAAACTTCCAGTTTTGATGTTTCCCATAAAATGATCCAGCTACTTTTGAATTGTAGAAGTTTGGTAATGTGATACACAGCCCCTATCCTTGCTTTGAGCACTCAATTTCTTGTTAAAACAAAGGCAATTTTTCAAGGCATTTTTGCATAAGCTGTTGAAAACTTATTTCTGAGTACTGCAGTGGAAGAGGGAGACAAGATGAGCACCTTTACACATGGTAATAATCCATTACTAAAATCAGCCATTTGTTGCTACTTCTTATTAATAGCAGTATTATACTGATTCTGCAAGTTCCTTAGTGTTTTTTTTTTTAGGTTTTTTGTTTGTTTTTTTTTTTTTGTTTGGGTGGGTTTTTTGGTTTTGGTGTTATTTTTTTAAGGGGCAAATAAAATTTAAACCGCCTTTTTCTTTAGAATAAGGTTATTGACACAGAAAGTGACACTAATATAATTATGTTAGTGTAACTTTTTAAACTCCCTGCAAGGACTGATTTCACAATAAGGCATTTACAGAGCCTAAGGCTAGTTTTGGAATATGCATCTTTTGTTTCTGCCTTATTATGACTGATACTTTTTTTTGGATCTGTAGATCTCACAACTTACTAATGGAGCAATTTGATTTTTCAACAGTATCTATTCCACCCTTTCCAAAGATCACTCATTTTTACATTCTCCATTCTCATTTCAGTTTCATTTTTGCAATGGAAGTCCTCATAGACTTTCAATATATGGGCATCACATGAATTACAGCCAGGCTGATGTAAAAGACAGCCCCAAATACTTTATTCCCCAACCACTCCAGTTCATATAAAAAAAAAGTCAATGGGAATGTCTCTGCTAATACCTTCATTGATTGCTCTGCATTTGGAATGATTTAGCCTTGAAACTGAATCATGTCTCAATGTAGGAGAGTATATTACAAGTCAGGACAAGCTCAGAGACAAAAATCTTTCTGGCTCTGATTAAAGGACCTGTAGCCTGACAACTTCTTACTTCAAGCAAAACAATGTAGTTTTGTTTGAGGCTATCTGTTGGTATATTGCAGATGCTAGCACATGGAAGGCAACACTAAGAGGCTCTTACGGAGTTTAGTCTTGTGTAAGCAAGAACACATAGACAGGGATGTGATTCTAGCAACTGCTTAGGACCCCCTGTCCTAGAACCTAGCATGGGGAAATGCTGAGATTCCAGGGCCCGATGCTGAAGCAGGTCCTGCCCAGTGCATCTTTGAGAAACAGGACATCCAGCTCCTGTGGGGTCCCCATGGGGTCCAGGGTCAGCTGCAGAAGCTGAGAACTTCTGGCTTCAGCACTCAGAGCACTCTGCATAGCCACAAAGTCTCCACTCCCTATGGATGAGAGCATCTTCTTCAGTGATGTGAGCAAATGCCAATGCTGCCTGTGCCATGGTGTCTGCTCAGACACATTGTTGGTGCATGTGGGGTGTATGCCTGGTTTTAAACTCATGGTTTCCATTCCTTTGCTGCCCCCCATTTATGGAACACAGTGCAATTGCTGCCAGAAGAATGTATTTTGCATCTCCTCCCCTGTAGAGCAAGAGAGGAATGGTCTCCAGTAAGGTGCTTAGTCCCTAATTTGGGAGAAAAAAATGTCAAAGTATCTTTCTGTCAAAGCAAGCAGCAGTTATGGGAGACCATTAAAACTACCGACTTCCAATTTACTTCATATGACAGGTGGCTTACCAAGGTCTGTAATGTCAGTGTGGGTACTGTAGCATTCACATGTTTTTAAAAAGGAGCCAGATCTTCAGACGTGTCTTGGTGAAGCACTGTGTGCACATATAGTGTTAAACAATCTAATGGCATTGGGAATAAAAGAACAATGGGAATTAGTTCATAAATGTAACTACCAGTTTTGCACCAAAATCTCAGGAGATAAAGAATCATTCTGTGCTGGACATGCATTTTAAATGGCCTAGAACTGTTGCTGTGTGCCCACCTTGAGTATACATTTGCTACAGTTATCCTCTTATGCTGAGACATTTTCTTTGAAAATATCTGTGATGTATTAACAGAAAAATACTTTATATACTACTGAAGTTAATCAAGTGTTTAATATCTGAGCCAAAATATCAAGTTTGTTTCATTGAATGTTGTCGATAGAATAAATTCATTGAAGTAAAGAAGCATTCCAGAATGATATTTTTTTGTTGATGTCAGGAGATAGAATACTGCTCCAAACAGTAAGCCCCTCCCTTTTCTTTTTTTCCCCTGCAACTCCAATAAAGCCAGCAATGGTTTCCAAAAAAGTGAAGCCATTGCTGCTGTTATCAGAGGGATGTTGTTAACACAGACAGAACCCCCAGGAGGGACCCCAAGATGGACTCAGCTGTTGAGGTCTCTGGCTGCGCAGTGTTTGTGCACAGCTTTAACAGGGGACAGATGTGAGGGGCATCTGTGTGTGATGTGAGGAGGTGAATGATTTGCTGTGCCTTGTGACAGAGCTCAAGGAAGAGGTGGAGAGGCTGAGAAGCATTAGGGAACGTGAAAGGGAAATTGACTGCTGGAGTCACATCCTTTCTCCCCCAAAAGGTGTTCAGCAGGAGATGGTGAAGCTCCCCTGCCACTCCTGCCATTGGGCAGATGGAGCAAACCAAGGAGGTGGGGAGGAATGGAAGCAGGTCCCTGACCAGGGAAATCAAACTCACATCACCCCCCTGGGTGCCCTTAAAGAACAAGTATGGGACCCTGGACCCAGCGAATCAGGTAGAGGACAGCCAAGAGGAAGATCTGTCTGGAGGATGTCCTGAGTGTGGATCAGCTGGAAGGCAGGAGGGCTCTGCAGAGGGACCTGGACAGACTGGAGAGTTGGGCTGATTCCAACGGGATGAGGTTCAACACGGCCAAGTGCCGGGTCCTGCACTTTGGCCACAACAACCCCATGGGGAGCTCCAGGCTGGGCACAGAGTGGCTGAGAGCAGCCAGGCAGAGAGGGACCTGGGAGTCTGGATTGACAGGAAGCTGAACAGGAGCCAGCAGTGTGCCCAGGTGGCCAAGAAGGCCAATGGCATCCTGGCCTGGATCAGGAACAGCGTGGCCAGCAGGTCCAGGGAAGGGATTCTGCCCCTGTACTCAGCCCTGGTGAGGCCACAGCTTGAGTCCTGTGTCCAGTTCTGGGCCCCTCAGTTCAGGAAGGAGATTGAGGTCCTGGAGCAGGTCCAAAGGAGGGCAACCAGGCTGGTGAAGGGACTCCAGCACAAGTCCTGTGAGGAGAGGCTGAGGGAGCTGGGGGTGTTCAGCCTGGAGAAGAGGAGGCTCAGGGGAGACCTCATCGCTCTCTACAACTCCCTGAAAGGAGGCTGGAGCCAGGGGGGGGTCAGTCTTTTTTCCCAGGCAACTATCAGCAAGACAAGAGGGCATGGACTCAATCTCTGTCAGGGAGGTTTAGGTTAGATAATAGGAACAAATTCTTTACAGAAAAGGTGATCGGGCATTGGAATGGGCTGTCCAGGGAGGTGGTGTATTCTCCATCCCTGGAGGTTTTTAAGAATAGACTGAATGTGGCACTCATTGCCATAGTCTGACAGCCACAGTGGCAGTGGATCAAGGGTTGGACTTGATGCTCTCAGAGGTCCTTTCCAATCTGTCTGATTCTATGATTCTCCCCTCTCTTTTCAGCCTGCTGTCACATTCTGTGGTACTGCATCCAATACACAGAACAGTTTTGGCAAAACATCTTCAAAGACCTCACCTCATGTAGAATCCTGTCAATTCACAACTAGTAGTTGCTCAGGACAAACCTTGAGTTTACCAAGCACAGCATAAAGAAAAGCTTGTGGTTTACCTCAGCATTTAATCTGCTGATTGGTTGCACCCACATAAACCACAAGTGATTGTGAACTGTCAGGCAATGAACATCTTTGTTTCTAGTACAACAGCACACAAATAACAGTGTGGCTTCAAAAACCTCCTGTAAGGTATAATCCACAGGCTAAGTGCTTTCTCTTCTACTAAAATATAGCCATAATGGATTAATGAGTTTAGGTAAAGTCTAACCATAGTAGAAGAAAATGTACAGTGGCTTTGCCAATGCCTATCTAGGAACATGTTCATTCTTGATAATATTTCTGATTCAGCCTCCGTTGTAACATATCATTAACTGAATTCTAGACTCCCACGTAAGGAGATGCACAGACCCACCACAAGAATTTTTTGTCTATTGTGGGAAAGAGGAAGCCCACAGTGTCCTTCCATAATTACCATCAGGTATTTAAAACACAGAAAGACAGAAACATACAAAAGACAGAAATAAAGAGGGAATGGTATGTACCTAGTGCCAACAGTAATTTTATCACTATGTACTGTAATCAAAGCTGATGCTTAGCTGATAGAGAGGGAATGCAGAATGTTTTCCACAACTTCCTGAGCCAGCTGGGTAGCTACAAAAGAATAACACTATGTTTCTTTGAAGAAGGATATGCTGTGTTCAATGAAACTGTAAAAATATGTCAGATGATTTATAAGATACAAATATTCTGTGCCACATAGCTACTATTTTAACAAGATTTTAATAAGAGAAGTTTAACACAGTTTTTCCTAACTGTGATCAAAAGTGACAATTGCAAGATTTTTTAAAAGAGCAGGGTGGTGGGGAAACCATTATTCACACACAGATCAGGTATATCATGTAGGATGAAGTAAATGGTCTGCTGGAAAAAAGCTTATCTGCCATCTCATGATGACAGATGGTGCAATGTACTTCTTTACAGGGCCAAAGGAGAGGTCAGAGGTGGTTAGACTGCACTTCTGATGACATTGCTGAACCTGGCAAAGACCAGTTTCCAAAGTATAAAACAGTTCATTTTGCAAGCTTTTGTTATTAATAGTTTAATCATGCTTTGATTTTTTCAGTCTGCTTAAAAACATTAAATAAATTAATTAACCTTTTCAGTTCCATTTGTTAGAGTTCATGCTAAAGTTCCTTTCAGTGCAGCGGGCGCCAAAACTGGATGCAATGCTCCAGGTGCAGTCTGACAAGTGCCAAGTAAAGTGGCATGATGGCTTCTTTGTCTCTGCTGGTGATGCCCTTGCTGATGCAGCTCAGCATCCTGTTGGCTTTTTGCTGCTGCAGCAGGCTGTTCACCTGTTCAGCCTGTTGTCCACTGCGAGCCCCAGGTCCCTTTCCACAAGGCTGCTCTCTAGCCAAGTGAGTCCCAGTCTGAACTGCACTCCTGGGTTATGTGTTCTCAGGTGCAAGACCTTGCACTTCTCTGCATTGAACTTCATGAAGTTCCTGTTAGTCCACTTATCCAGTTTGTCTAAGTCATTTGGAGATGGCTCTTCCTCCTTTCTGGGGTGTCAGCCTCTCCACTCATCTTGGTGTCATTAGTAGGCTTCATCAGGATGCTCTTGTATGATACAGATTTTTAAAATACTAAAAAATAGCAGATGACAGGGGAAAAGAGGAATAGAAGGTTATTTTTTACTTTGAAAATGCCACTTTCACAGTGCCCTGTGGACTCCATAAAGGCCAGAATTTTAATGCTGTGCATTAATCTTTTGAAATCCTAGTCAGTGTGCCTAACTCCTGCTCAAATTTATGACAGCTTGGCACATTTGCCTTTGAAGATCTGGGCCTTAATATCACTGGAACAGAACGCTGTTTACTGAATCATGCAGACAACTAAACATTTCCAACTTTTCCATTTGAACAAAGGTAATAACAGGTGGGGAGGAAAGCCTGTAGTGCCCCCTCTCAGTCTTGGGAAGGCAATTTCAATAGGTGCGTGAGGCTACTTGGGGAATTATTTCCTTAACAGCCATTCTGAGCCACAGATTTTGGCAGATCCTTGTGCCACACATTCTAGATTTCTGGTTACACTGTGCAGGCAAACAAATTGAACTAATAAAATCGGATTAAGATTACTTGAGCATTTTGTGTGCCACTTTACATCAGGAGAAGCAAGAGAAGGTGCTGCTTTGGAGTCTGAACCCGTGTTTTTACCAGAAAACAATGCCTTTGAAGCTGCCTGAAGAACTAGGGGTCAATGGTTTGCCAGAGGGGGACTGTAGTTCCACAGCTGGCTGCAGGCAACACTCACAGTATGTGCTTGGAAATAACAAAGCTGCCTTAAAAGTTGAAATTCAGTAAAAAAGCATAGAACAAATAAGAAAGAAAACATAGAACCTTATCTTATAACTTTTAACTTCTCTTTTATTTGAAAGCTCCCCATCTAAGATACAATAAGATAACACTGTACAACAAGATACAAAACCATACAATGAGTAAGCACAAGCTTACTGTTGGCAGATGGTCTCTGGTGAACCCCATTAGGCAGCTAAACCCCACACAGCTGCTCGCTCACTCCCCCACAGTGGGATGGGGAGAGAATGAAAGGGGTTACATTGAAAAAACTCATGGGTTGAGATGAAGACAGTTAAATAGGCAAGGCAAAAGCCATGCATGGAAGCAAAGCAAAAGATGGAAATTATACGTTCTCTTCCATGGGCAGGCAGGTGTTTAGCCAGCTCCAGGAAAGCAGGACTCCACTACACATAACAGGTGCTTAGGAAGACAAATGTCATCACTTTGAATGTCCCCCCCTTCCTTCTTTGCTCAGCTTTCTATTGCTGAGCATGATGTCACATGGTGTGAAATATACCTCTGGTCCTTTGGTGTCAGCTGCCCCAGCTGTGTCCCCTCCCAACATCTTGGATGCCCTCAGTCTACTTGCTGGTGGGGTGGTGTGAGAAGCCTTGACTCCGTGTAAGCACAGCTCACCAATAACTAAAATATTCCTGTGCTATCAACACTTTTGGTGACAAACCAAAAACTTGGCTCCATAAAAGCTGCTATGAGAAAATAAACCTGATGTCAGCCAAAGCCACTACACAAGAAAAAAGAATTGTCAAAATTGAGTGAGATCTAAGCAGAGTGTATTAGGGATTATCCCCTTGTGCAGCTCTTTATTTACTGTCACAGAGTCCAAAATGAAACATGGGAAGGTCAGGGAAAAGTCACACAGAGAACTGTGTCTGTCATTGAATGCCAAGGAGAATTTCACCTGTTGTAGTCTCCTTCCTGCCAGTGGGAAAAGGGCAAAGCACAATCTGCTGCAGTTCATTCATTCATGCTTGTCAATGCAGAGCTGACTGCTCCAAAGTGCTGAGCACTTTTGTTTCTGAGACTTAGAAGCACTCGGACGCTTGTGGGAACAAGAATTGTGAAAAATCCAGCTCTCAAGGGAAGGAGTGCAGTCTACACCAGCAAAGCATGTAGCCTGAAATCGTGATGGGACAGGAGCTGAATCTGTGTTTGCCAGGCCAAGTATGCCCAAGTTTGAAAGTTCAGTGTAGCTGACTACAGAAATAATGATCAGCTGTAAAATTTTGAGTCATATCCAAATATTTATCCTTAAAAGCAACCTTTTAGTATCTGAATGGGAGGATGTGGCTCTGCTTTAATTTCTAGTTAACAGGGTTCTTAACATTATCTAACTAGAGGTGATTGACTCTATGATCTCACAAGTTAGCAGACTCACTTGTGCAGAAGAGAATTTTCAGTCATTGAATGTGAATATACACATCTGAATACAAATGTAAATACAAAACACGAACTCAGTTCATGTGGGTTTTGATCATGGGGGACAAAACTGAGATCTTGGAAAATTCCCTGAGATGAGGCTAAAGAGACATCTATGGCCAGGGGTAATAGAAAGTAACAGAGTACAGCCATACCAATTAAAAGACCAGAGCTTGGTTTGGTTGTCTCCAAAAGAGTTAGGAAACCCCACCACCACTTACCTAACCTGAACTGCAGTAGAACCTAGAGGCAATGAGTCTGTGCTCAATACCTTTCCAACAGGATACTTTTTCTGCTTAAACAAATACAGAAGAGCAAGGAGTAGTGAATTGTTTCTCCCAGTTCCATCTGAGCTCAGAACAGCCACTAGCTTCACACCAGGGAAGCCCTCAGCACTCATCTGTTAGCTCAGGGACAGTGCCTTTGTTTTGACAACCTGATGATTACAGCCCTGGCTCTGCATATGGTTTCTTGATGCCAGTATCCTACAGCCCAGAACACAGATGTGTGGCAAGAGAGGGTATGTGCATGTGTCTCCTTTTTGGCCTCTGTTTGGCAGATGGCAGTCTACCTTTGAAAATGTGGGAGACAATGGGCAGAGTGCTACGAAAGATGAAGAAGAACAAAGAAACATAGCCTTATTTCCCATCCGTCTTATACAAGTTGGTCCACAGCTGTTGTGTTCCAGGCAGACAGTGATCAGCTGATGATTTCTGACTCGTGAGCCACTGTAGTGTCAGTGTCCCATCAATATCACCAGAACTGACTTGTGAAGATCTAGTCACCTCTGAAGACAAATTGTATCATGCTGTTAGCTTAAAAGCATAGGTTATTTACTGTACTCCATAACTATGGGCTGCAGGACTGAAGGCTAAGGATAGGGTATGTTACATTGGCAACTGTTGGAAATTAGCATAAATTTGACTATTTGTGCAGTTCATCCATAAACAAGGACAAAGAAGAGTGTTTTCCTGAGTTGAACAGCAACATCCCAAAAGTCAGATGAGAGAAAATTCTAAGAACATGGCTTTTTCAGAAGCAAAATAATAGAGACCTGCAGGATAATTAGGGAAGCATTTCCCTGGCTGCTGAGCTGCTTGATGGGTAAGTCACTGCAGAGAACTGTTAGTACAGCTGCACAGGCCATGGAGTCCCTCACGGAGAACAAGGTCTTCTCATAACACCAGAAGTTAAGTGAGAGCAGAGACCAAAATTATACCTGGATGGAATTTAATTGTCTTATTGGGGTCCTGTAGGAAAGAAATTTGTTCTATGCAAGAATCTTTGTCAAGTAATACAGTACCACACGCTCAGTAGTCTTCCATATACATTTTTCTATATGGTAGGAGAGAGGAACTGGTGTGGATGGTGGGGATGCAGATTGTGACGGGAAACTTCTGGGAACCCAACACAAAATCTCATATTTACTTGACCTCCAGGAGACATGGCCAACCCAGCAGCAGCTCTAGACCATGTTGAGGATTTCCTAAATTTTCCCTTTTTGCAGCACTGTCTGTTTGGATTAATTCTAGATCTTGCCTAGTACAAAGCTCATGACATTTCCATCTTCCCTACAGACAGTGAAGCTTTTAGAATGGAAGGTGCTTTCAGGATACATTAGATTAGATTATTAGATTAGATTTAGGAGCCTTGGGTCTACCTCCTAGATCCACTACAGACTTCTTATGTCATCTTGGCCACATCATCCTGTCCTTCAAGCCAGGACTCCTGCCTGTATCTATGGTCAGAAGGAATTCTGGGACCTTCCTATTCTCTGGATAGAGGCAAGATATTTTTGTTGCATAGCAGACAAAAGGAATGAAACGAGGGTGCTACTGGTCACCCTAAGTATGATGCTATGTTTTCATTCAAGTTCCCAAATAGCTAACTATAGTCATGATTCTGTCCTAGGCAAAACTGTGGCTCAAGCATTCTTCAGACCTTGTTCTTCCCTCTTACTTGCCCATGTCTGCATTTAGTGCAAAACACCATGTGAATTTGTGAATCTGGCTGGGTCCCATGGTGCTCTCCATAAAATGCATAGTACAAATGAGTGAGGTTGGTCTCAGATTAGTAAGGTATGGTTTCAAAGGCAGGCCCATTGTCAGGGATCTTTTGGCTATACTGCAGAAAAAAAATGGAATAACCAGAATCAGATATGTGGGTGACCTCATCCCTTCTTCCATATCCCTTCCCCTTCCACTACACACTGGGATGATCTGTCTGCCCTGTTTTTTTCTCTAAATGTGCCCATGGCCTTGCTCACTGCAGGTAGCTGCTGCCCAGCCTGCTTAGGCCTTGAAGTGGAGTGATTTGCACGTAAGCATTGTGATGACTTGGCCAGACAGCTCTTTAGTGGGATGAGCATTCTTCTGCAGGAATTTTAACTGATCAAAGCATCAACAGTTTTCCCAGCACAGCTTATTCAAAACCAAATCACTTGCCTTTTTTCTCTCCTGGACAGCATGTTGGGAGAGGCAGCCCCTGTAGCAGATGCTGAGTAAGTTTGATGTGTTTCCTGGCATGATAAAGATGAAACAGCAACAGTCATCCTCCCCTTCCCAACCCTTATGACCAACTCTCAACTTCTCTGATTTCAGCAAGGTTCTTTCATCATTGTAAAAAAATCTTCTTTCTGCAGTCCTCCTGGACTGCCTTTTGATATCTTACGGATCACTGGAACAGGCAATCTGCCTTGAGAGCTCATGGAGATGTATGTGCTTGTTGACCAACAAGAGAGAAGTAATGCTTGGGAGTATTTGTTTCTCACTGTCTGGATGCACTATGTCTTCAATCATAGAAACCATCCTTCCTAGTTCTGCTACATGTAGACCTGTAGTCATAACATCAGGAAAATTCCTTGCCCTGCACTATCACTCACTCTAGGCTTATGCAAATCTACATTTCTGAGAAACACCTGAGGCATAGCACTGTTTCATCTCTTTCTGTACCAGTCACTATCAAATTATGTTGCTCATAAAATGTCACAAATGACATTTTATTTTAGTTACTAACTGATAAGTCAGAAACCTCCAATGTGTCTCATTCATTTGCCCAGCTGACTGGCTTTGAAAGAAGGAGCTCAGTGGAAAAGCAGACCAATAACTTAGCATGTTGACAGTAATTCCAACTGCCCATTGGTGTGACCAAATCCACCCAGAAAATCTACTGTTCTGAGAGGGTAATGGCAGGGCTGCACTGGCCAGAATGGAAAGACACCTCAGCTAGAGAGAAATTACAATATAAACTATATATGAATCATGGCAGCCAGTGAGGGAGTCTCTCCATGAAGAGAGACTTTAAAGAAGAAGAGAAGAGAGTCTTTCATCTTTAATATTTCTACCTTAGGAAGTAGCACATTTGGAGATGATTTTACAAAATAGATAGGAGTGCTCACAGAGAGAACTGTTTAGAAGTTGGATAAGGCATTGGAAACTTAAAACCCATCTTTTAAATTTCTGATTTTATTTCTCCAGGAAACTTCAGTCTGGGATAGGAGTAATTACTTCAATGTGCAGATGATGAGGATGTAAACGCAAAGCCTGTGAAAGCTAAAACAAGGCAGACAATAGATTCTGTTACCTAGACAAAAATTAGTGCTAATGTTCTGCCAATGCTATGGCTCAAAGTGCACTAGACTAGCTTGCCCTTTTCTCCCTCTGTAACTAAACTTTGGTCACCAGGACTGACAATCCCTCTATTCCTGATCAAATGCCCATTAGCTCCTCCCTCTTTTCCTATACATTTCTGACAATTTGTGGAACATACAACAATATTTAAAGGCAACTTGTGATTAAAAATTTGAAAATTGACCACAGTACAAACTTGCATAATGAACACTTCTTTTAACTAGGCTCTGGAGCCCTGTCAGCGAATAAGTAAATATAAATCTAGCTTCCAGAGGAATACTTGTAGATCTTTTGTTAATACTACGAACATTTTTGATACTCTGTAGTGCCAGGTCTGGAAGGAGATACAGTAAGAAGTTTGCAGAAAGTCACCAGTCACTTGTAGCCATGCTTCCATCTGGGCTAGGAATAATTTGGCTCCCTTGTCATCTCCATCTTCTTTTATTAGCTCACACATACTCCTGCATCATCTAAACTGTGACTCTATACCTAGGAGTCTTTCTGTTTAGACTTAGTCATACGAGGTGTGCTCCCATGTAGTGCCATTTGAGACCCCTGGGTGCACAAGGGAGAAGGAGGGGGTTCTGCTGGTCCATGGAAACCCTTGCTTTTCTAACTGCATGTGCTGTGAACACATTCAGGGGTCTCACTTAATGATCCTTGGAGACATCAAAGCCAGTTGTTGCCATCCTGTTTAGATACCTGATGTGACAGCTTTATAAGCAGGTGCTGTAGTTCCTTTGGAGGGTCAAACAACCCACACCTTTGTGACTGAAGGCTTTGATACACTGGAGTTGCTGAACCACACTGCCCCTGCCTGTTGTGCTGTTGCTGACTATTCAACATCTCCACAGCATGGACACCCTGCAGTGTAGCCTTTCCTAGGCTGAGCAAGTTTGCAGCTGCCTCTGAACACTGACTGCAGCTCCCTTTGCTAGACAGATCATCACTGGGACATGACTGGGAGCCAAATATTTGTCCTGTGCCTGTTATGACTGTATGAATAGGCTGTGCTGCAGCTTCTCCACTGTCTGTCCTGAGATCTGCAGAAGAACACAGACCTCTGAGGGAGGAAGGAATCCCCTTTCAGCTTCCATATATTAAGGGTATGAGTAGCAATACAGAGCCCAAAGCTTTGTCAAGGAGGGTGTTATACTGATTTCTACCTCTTGTTCTCACAGACCCTCAGGGCTTCTGTGCTTTGCAGGCAGTGTGACAATGATGTCTCCCCGACATACAGTTTTCTGCAGTATGGGAGGGAAGAGAGACTTAGAATTAGCTAAAAAGAGCAAGGTGTTACTCTGCCCTGTCTATGTGCAGTTCTGCTGCTCTTTCTGAAAAGGTAAAGTACATTTCGTCCACTGCCTTAGGCAGGTTTACCTGGAGCTTGCTAGAAAGCTCTCTTATTACAGGCTCTGTGGGAAGTTCTGTGCTTGCAGGAACCCTTATTCCTATTCACAGAGCCATTTCATACGGGTACCTGTTGCTGTGTCAATTTGATCTTGGTAAGTGCTGCCCAGAGCATTTTTCCAAATAGACATATAGACCTCCCAAGGTAAGCATGGTGGCAGCAGACACATATTCCCCTCAGATTTCAGACACTAAGAACTTCTGGCAGTCTGTGGAATGCCTGGCATAAAGATGACATATATCATATTTACCTCTGTCTTTCTTATTCCAGATGGATACTTACAATGAAGTGTACTGAACATTTTTCTGGTGATAAATTATTCCACAAATGGAGAAGAACTGTATCTCTGAACAAACCAGTGCCAGCATAAGAGAGAGAAAGACAGGTAGGATGGCTGGAGAAGTGTAGCCTGTACAACAAGATAGAGAACTACAGATTAGATAGTGGCTATATCTGAATATATATGTAAAGAATATGGTTGGTCTCGATTATTTTAAAGGTCTTTTCTAACCAGAATGATTCTGTGAGTACATTTGATGTCCATACAAGCCCCAGAACAGCAAAGCTGGAGGATGCTGATGGACACTGGGTAGCAGACTTCCCCCTCCTTAGAAATTACTAGAAATGACTGTAACATGGTCTTATTATATTTATTGAGATTTGTGGTCAGTACCAGGTTAGTCACTGTTTTAAGCGTGTTCAGTGTCATGGTCCATTTGGATATCTCAAATTTGCATGACAACGTACTCTGTGAAATAATTTGGTTTATGATCTCATTAGGAAACAAGTAAACATGACAAATAAGGGCTCAACCCCCTTTGTACAGACTAATCTAACACATGAATTCACAAATTAATCACTTAAGTAACGAGGTTTCTAACTCACAAGTTCTCTAATTCATAACTCGTAATTTATGCACCTATGAGCAAAGCAGTTACCTAGCCCATGGTGAGAGTGCTCATCCTTCCTAGTCCATCAAGAAGAAAATGTCTCATTTATCACACCAGGAAGCACAAAAGCTTCAGCAGTCCAGCTGCTGTTGGATCTGGTTCAAAATCTTTTTGGGTATACTGACATATTTATACCTTCCAACTTGGAAGCTTGGTCTATGACACTTCCATGAGTTAGCAGATTCTGAAGAAACTGCTAGGGTACCAGTATGCAGGGATTCTTGGAGCAGGAGACAGCAAGCTGCAGGTGATGGTGACTGCATAATGGCCTTTAGGCCTTTCTGGGCATTGTGTCCTGTCTATGCATTGCCTTCACTTTGATCTAGTAGTGCCCCAGGCAGCATCCACCAGGTCTTAGCATGAGCTGTCTGTTAGTAAAAAATTGAGCACAGTTGAGTGAACAGTCACATTCCACTCCATTATGTTGGTAGCTGGAGGTACTGTTACTCCTCTTGTCTTGTTGGGTAAGGGAAGTTTGCGTTTGAGGGAAGTTTGCGTTCACAGTTTGTAATCAGGTAAGAGCTGATGGGATGTGTTTTCAATGTGGTAAGATAAATGATAAACAGATATACAAATAATAATAAATGTAATAATATGTAAAATGTTAATAATAAAAAATGTAATAAAACAGAACACAATATTACAATTATCGTAGGATGCAACATAAGATGCAATATGCCAGTTGCAGATGGTGTGTATCACATAAAAATGTCACATCAAGGACATCCAAGAGTTTGTTCAGTTTCTGTTGTGATTCTGACGATCCAGCAAGTACCATGTTTGGTAGCAATAGTTACTTGTTTCTGGTATGTAATAACTTTTTTTAATCTGGTTATTAAGGTTTCTAGTTCTTCAGTTTGGGAGTGTGTCTCATATTGGTCCTAAGGGTACGGACCAAGTTATAGGCCAGAATTCCACCAGCATTAATGTGATATTTTGAATACAGGGACCCCTCTGTCCATATGATGGCAGAAGCTACCAGCTTCCAGGAGTTTACTTGATTATTCATGTGACAGAATGCCAGATTTCCATGTACAAGGGTTTGCATTGAGAAATGACTGGACGGGGCTTTGAGCAACCTGGTCTAATGGGAGGTGTCCCTGCATATAGATCTCTTCCCTTCCCTCCTGCCTGTGCAGCTTCTGAAGGAAAAACAAAGCTTTCAGTATTTGCCTAGATCTAACCACTCCCTGCACTGTCCTGTGTGCTATCTATAGATTGTGGCTACAAATAGACCTATTGATGTCAGTTATTAATTGAAGTAAAATTTGGGCGAAAAAATCACACAAAAGAGACATGTAGAATAAAACCAGACCTCACATAACCCTGTAACAGCAACCATTAGAGAAAAACACATCCCTAGTAGTCAACGACCTGTCCTTGAGAAAAAGGCCTGAAAGACAGATGAAAGGGGTGGAATCAAGTACTCCCCACAGCTTTCTTGGTTATAGCCTTGAGCACTACGTAGAAAACACTGACTAATTTGATTTAGCTAGTTAACATGCTATTAGCATATTTATGATCTATTAGCATACTAAAATACCCATCCATAGGCTAAAATGGCTACTACTAACAATAAGCAATCTGCCCTTCGAGTATGCATGGTGAAATTTTTAAGCACTGTCACTTTACATGGAAGTGAAGAACAACTTAACCAATCATGTATACAAGTGATAGAATAAAATTGGAGATAAAATAATTTTACATATTGTGTATAAAAGTAGCCTCTGCATATTGGGAAGCTGAGCTAGCCTTATGGAATACCACATGGCTCCCTTTCTGTGCAGAACTGGAAATTAAAGCAAGTATCTCAACTCTGTGTATGGAGCAGCTTATTTCAGACGGGGTGACGGACCCCACTTTTGGGACAACACTACCAGGAGAAGAGGATTAGAATGCTTAGCAGATGTGGACTCAACTGTCCCCAGGACAAGTTTAGCTGTAACAAAATAGGCTCAGCCGTGGTGGAGAAAATATACTAGCTACAAAAATTTAGATTAAATATTCCTTTGTACTGTCCCTGTGGATCTGCAGTTGGTGCTAATAACATAGTGATCGTGCATGAGCTGTGAATTAGACAAAGCTGGTGGTGTCAGTTCAGACATTGATAGGTGCAGAACATACCTCCCCTTAACAATACATTGCATCTTGCATTCCTGAATAAAGATGAAAATGCAGCAAATACAAGTACCCAGTGTGGTATGAAGAGGAGAAAGGGGAATTACATGCTCTGCAGCTTACATTAATTCTATAATTCTTGTGCATTGTGTAATTCATCAGACTCTGTCTTACTTGGGGTGTTGTCGGGAAAAGTGCAAAATCATGGAGTCTGTGGCTAAAACCAATGTGGTTGAAACACAGCCCTCAATTTTATTAATAGTCACACAGTGTTGTATAGGGTTCAGAGGGCATGCCTCTTTTAGGTAACAAATTCTTGCAGTTAACTACATTTTGGCTAGGCATCTTGTTTTTCACTAAAGCTGCACCTGCATCTGCCAAGCTAGTTCTTCTAATCGCACTTCAAGGACACTTCAGGAACAAGTTGTTTACTGCTCTCAGAACTAAAAGTTTCAGTCTGCTTCATAGGTCTCAAAATGTATATTGTCCATAATCGCTGGGTGTCCACGTTCCTTCAGAAATTCCTCCATAGAGTGTTAAGGTAAAAAGCAGACCCAGCTCTGCTCCTTGGGAGAAGTGGAAAGTAAATTGCTTGCACCCTCCAAATATACCATTCAGAGGGTAGAAAATATATGGGAAAAGAGGTGGTGACTCTTACACTGTCACTATTTCCTTGGAGAGCTCTCTGAGAAACCAGGTACTACAGAGCTTACAAGCCAGAAAAGGATCAATGGGAAAACAAATGCAAATTAAAAACACCCTGTCATAAATGTCTTCAGACAAGTATGTGGTTCCAAGGATGCAGCTGCTCATCCACACAAAGATTCTGTGTGGAGACTGAAATAATTAAGGACCAGAATGGAGGGAGGAGTGATTCAGGACTGAACCTCACACTCTGTTCTCCAGAACCAACAGCTTTGAGAACAGCAGTGATATTGCTGCCACATGCAGTTCATACCTTTACTATGTAGGCTGGAAGGTAAAAAGGGGAACTCACAGTTGTAGACAGCAAGGTAATTGAAAACAACAAAAAGAAGCACTGAGGAGGTCAAAGGGGTTCCCTGGATAAAATTTGGTGCCTACCCATGTTAGTTGCTCAGGCTCACACTGCAGATCACTAGGAGCATGAGAAAAGTGACAGGAAAAGGGTGCCACATGTCTAGGAAATTAATGTTTGAAATCAAATGGATGAGCTACCAACAGCAGGCACGTGGTGCAATTTATCACTTGGCTGAATTTCCTATTCAGGACTCATTTTATAACTGCTTTTAACTCATGAACACTGAAAAGATAAAAATGGTTCCACCTCATGTCATTCCTTCCTGCTTTCTCAGTCCCAGGCAAAAAGCTGGCTTGAATCACCCATTAGGCTGTGAAGCTTGAGAGTTTAGGAATTTGACTTTTCATCTGCTCCTCCCCAGAAGGAGGAGAAAAAGAAGTAGGCAAACAAGGACCTTGTAATAATCAGATTTTATTTAAAATCAAACAAATAACTTGGGAGTTCAGCCTCTCTTCTGGGCTGCTGTGTAAGTGCACACAATGCACATGGCAGAATGCAGGGCAGCAGAGGTGAGCTTCACATCCTCTGCCCTCTGGGCAACATTAGTCTTTGGTGAGAACTGCAGCCCTGGAACTGCTCTCAGTCCTGCTAGTTTGGAGACTTGGGACTTTTCAATGAGCCTTAGAGAGACATGTACTGAGGCATTATATGCACAATTTATGTCCTTGAAATGGAGGAGTCTAGCAGTGCTTAGGCAGTGGACAACACAAAAATAGATATCATTATACATTTCAGGTAGCTAAAAGATAAGCTAAAAGATCTCTCCATTTGTTTAAGATTATTTATTTGCTCTACTCACGACAAAAGCCCTGTTTGGGTGGCTCAATAGCAGCAGTAAAATAAAATTGAGTAGAAACCCATCTTTTTCTGAAGAGAACAGCAGGTCACTTTAGCCAAATAGGCTATGTAAGTGTATCCAATCAGTCCTCCATGCCCATGGTGGCATTCTCAGGGAACGGTATTACTTATTTTGAAGGCATACAATGTCCTGTGAAAACAAGAGCTCAAAAATTCATCTCAATTTAAAACAAACAAACAAACAAAACAGTCTAGCATTGATAGCTTACTTACTTGGACAATAGAGAACTCTCTGCTAGAGACAAAATTAATTTCTTGCCAACACTAGAGGTTCTCTAGAGAGGACTGTAAGTCTTTCTACTGTATTTAGAAAAGAACAGAACAGAAGAGTTAATTGTAAGGGATCTACAATGATCATGTAGGCCAACTGCCTGAAGACTATAGGGCTGACCAAAAGATAAAGCATGTTATTAAGGGCTTTGTTCAAATGCCTCTTAAAGGCTGACTACCTCCCTAGGAAGGCTGTTACAGTGTTTCACCACCCTCTTGGTACAGAAATGTTTTGGAAAGTCACCTCAAAACCTTCTCTGTTGAAGCTCTGAACCATTCCAATGGTCACCAGACACAGGGAAGAAGAGACCAGCACTTCCCTCTCCACTTCTCCCTTCTACACTGAAATGCTACAGCAAGGTCTCCCCAGACCTTTCTCTTCTCAAGGCTGAATAACCTTATCTCTCTCAGCCTTTCTTCACTGGAGGGAGTTTCAGTGCTCTGCTCATTTTTGTGGCCTTCCTCTGGACCCACTCCAACAAGTCCATGTCCTTTTTGTATTGAGGACCCCAGGGCTGAATGCAGTATTCCAGGTGGGGTCTCACCACAGCAGAGTAGAATGGGAAAATCACCTCCCTTGTCTTGCTGGTCATGTTTCTTAATGCAGCCCAGGGTATGATTGGCTTTCTGGACTGCAAGTGCACATTCATATGAAACTTTCCATCCCCCAGTATTCCCTAGTCTTTCCCAAGGGGACTGCTCTCAATCATTTATGTGCCAGTCTGCATTGATATTTGGGTGCCAGTCTGCAACGATATTTGGAATTGCTCCAGTCCAGATGCAGGAACTTCCACTTGTTTCTCTTGACCTCCATGATGTTCACATGGGCCTACTTCTCAAGCATGTCCAGGTCCCTCTGGATGGTAAACCCTCCTTTGATCCTATCAGCTGCAGCACTCACCTTGGTGTCATCCACAGACTTGATGAGCTTGCACTTGATACCACTGTCTGTGTCATCAATAAAGATATTGAACCAGTCCCCATACAAACCCCTGAAGGACACCACTTGATCCTGATCTCAATTTGGACTTCAAGCCATTGACTGCAATTCCTTGTATATGGCCATTCAGTCAATTCCTTATCCATACTATCACTATTTTCAACACTGGACCAAAGTAAGAACTCTGAGAATAATCATACCACACAACAGATTCTGGCAGACCATTTGGAAACGTAGACTCACATTTTCTGTTTTAGGAAGAATTAGCTTGGAAGAAGAAAGCATCCACAGTTTGCAAGAGAGCTTGCACCAGTGTCAGATGTCCTTACAGTAATTGTTCTGACTCAAACCCAGGAGGTCTGAATTCACCTGAGGTAGAGAAACAGTCTACCATACTCAATGCAGTAGCTTTCTGATCATTGCTGTATTTTAAATTTGTAAACTTTAAAACAAAATAAAAGTCACAGCAGAAAGAAAGAACTTAAAAATCACTTTTTACAGCTTTTTTTCTGGATCTTTTTGATGTACACTATCAACAGGTTTAACTCTGGGCATCTGTCAGTAGTTTTATGTTTAAAAAAATAACTTGATACCAGTTCTTTAAACCTCAAAGACAGAAAATCTTCACTATAAGAACCTTAAAACCTTAAGAAGAAATGAGGAAGGCTTTCAGTACACTGTCAAAAGCTTGTCTGTTTTCCAAATGTGGAAATTACCCTAATAACTTATTAGGCTAAGAGTATTACATCATCTCATTTCAGTTAGACACTTGGAAAAAATCTGGACCTAGCTCTTGTAAGTATATTATCTTGAAATGCTTAATTTAAGTTTAGAACGAACATGAAAATGGAACACTCTGGCTACAGAACTAAATGAAGTGCAGTGCACCAGAACTGCCAGGTTACATGTCTGCAAGACTGCCAAGCCATACGGCACAGAAACAGCCTTCCTGAACTGCCAGACTACAGCCTGGAGTGCATGTTAGATTAATGGCTGGAGTAGATTCATAGTGCAGAAATGCATTTTCTTTGCTTCTGGAAGACAGTCTGGATGCAAAAAGGTTAGAAAATCTGTCTCAGTTGGAGGACAGTTGGTGTACTAAGACACCATTTCCTGTACTACAAAATCCTCTAGTACTCAAATCTGCAGTTTTGGAGGGGTCACAGGTCAGTGCCACTATGCAGTCTTGTGTAATGGCTCCAGCATGGGAGCAGTTTTAAAGCAACATCCCCTTAGGAAGTGAGTAAAAAATGAATCACCATGAAGTAACAGTGGCTGTGTTATTCTGCTGTCTGAGAATTGCCAGAAGCTTCATGCAGGCAGCAAGTGCGTTCCCTATAGTGATGGGAAAGTATTTTACACCCTGGTGTTCCACTGGATCACAAGACAAGAGCTGAAGAAGTTGTTTCCTGATTTAGGGCTGATTTAGGGTTGTTTCCTGACATGAGTGGCTAGCTGTGTGGAGTTTTAAGCAAACAGATCTAGAAAGGCTTAGAATGGCTTTCTCTAATTACTGAGACACATTAACTATGCTGGGAGACTACAAGTCGCACAGGTGCTGCTCTCTGGGGAGAAACAGCCACCTTGTCCTGAAGTCCGTGAAAAGCTCAAATGACACGAAGGAATGAAGGAAAGGCATGAAACAGCAAGATAATGCTGGCAAAGACATAATTGGTGAGAACCTTTTCTCATTCATGGCATTACATAGAGGGTGGCACTGCTGTGATGCGCAAGGCAAACAAATTCTCCACCTGAACATTTATATCTCAATTGTTGGGGCTCTCCTGGTGACAGCGAGTGTGTCCCTCTATGCAGTGACGCTAGCTAAGTAGTGATCTGTCTTTGCTTATGTATGTAACACTTTTCCCATTAAACACGAAACCCTGCTGAATCAGCTTGGCAAACCCGGTTAACCTCAAGACAGCCCAGGCAAGCGTGCAGAGACACCATCACCTTTAGGGAAACCATTGCCTGCATCCCTGGCATCTTCTCCTACAAGGGGATTAGCGTGAATAACATTCACCTGCCAACAAGGCAACTCGCCGCCGGTCCCGTGACGGATGAAGGAGTTCACCGACACCTCCCCACACCCACCCACGACAGGCCTGCCGCAGCCCGGTCCCGCTGACACCTCCCAAGCTGCCTGCCGGCGGGGCTGTCCCGGGGACCCAAGCGTTCCTGGCAGGCCCGGTTCCGCCCGAACACCCCTCACCGCCCAGCCCCCCCCTCCACCCTCCCTCTCAGTCAATCGAGGTCTTTGCCCCGCCGGAGAACCGCACAGCTTAATGGGGCGGGTAGGGGCTGCGGGCCCCCGCACACCAGAAAGGAGAGAGGGGTCCATGCACAGGCGGAACGCGAGGCGGGGCGAGCCGGTTCCGAGCTCCGCGTACCGGGTCTGCTCGGGGCGGGCTATGGCCAACTGGGCTCCGGCCGATGGCTGCGCGGATCTCGTTCCGCCTCCCTCGCCCGGCTAAAGGGGGCAAGGGCACGGCCATAATAAAGGGCGACCGGCTGCCGCGGCTGTGTGCCCTTGGTAGTCCCCGCGCTTTGCGGCATCGCTGTAACTTTCTGTCCCCGTCCCACGGCAGGCTAGCGACCCTGAAGGCTCCCGCCAGCGGGCAGCTGGGGCCGGCCGGGAGAGAAGGGAGGGAGGGAGGGAGGGAGGGGGGGAGGAAGCAGGCGGGGAGACTTCCTTCCACTCAGCAGCGAGCCGGGCGTCGGCATCTCCCCGCAGCAGCCGGCGCGGCTGGGCATCGGTCCCCGCTGGCCGGCCCCACAGCGGGAGGTTCGCCGTACCGCCCATGCCGTCCATGCGCGTCCGCGGGCGCTGAGCCCTGCCTTGGCACCGCGGCGGGGCCGCTCTCGGAGGGCGGGCGCCGCCGGCTGGACGGAGCGAGGAGCGATGCCGGTCGCTGCCCGTTTAGCGGCCCGCGGGGCGCACTCCGACGCCGGCTTCCTCGTCCCCGCCCGCCGGCGGGACCTCGGCGAGGAGAGCGGCGGCGGCGGAGACCTCCACTTCCTCCGCCCGGCCGCCGAGGCGGGCCGGCGCGGCAGATGGGTGGTTGCTTCCGCCGCCCCCTTCCTGCCTTCCTTCTCCTCCCCTCCGCCGCCCCCCGCCTCCTCTACTGCCTCCTCCCCCGCCGCCGAGGCTGCCGCCGCCGCCGCCTCCCCGGAGGCTGCCGGCCTCCTCTCCGCACCCCCCCGGGCCCGCGCTCGCTCCCGCTCCGGCTTCCCCGGAGTCGCCATGAGCGGCGGTGGCACTCGCTTACCGCCGCCCCCCACCCTCTGCCCGCCGCCGCCGCCCCTCCACGGGCCGAGCCTGCCGGAGCCGGGAGCGCGCAGCCAGGGCCGGGGAAGCCCCCCCAGCCACGGCGCGCCCCGCGCTGCCCCGGGCGCCAGAGGCCCGCCGCCAGGTGAGCGGGAAAGGGGCTCCGGGGAAGGGGGAGTACGTCCGGACGTCCCGCCCCCGCCCGGCAACGCAGCCCCGCTCGGAGGGCCTCGAAGTTCTCCGCAGCGCCCGCCGTCGCTGCCGTCTGGGGGAGGGGGGGGGGAAGGGGAGTCTGTCCCCGGGTGAGGGGCAGGACGGGGTGGAGGAGAAACTCCCATGGGTCGCAAGAGACAGAGGTCACTCGTGGGAGCTGCCGACAGGCCATGTGTCGCCCGCCCGGGCAGCCACGGGGTGCCCAGGGACTGCCGCGGGGTCCCCAGGCCCCCCCTGCGCGTCGGGGGCCGGCGCGGTCACGGCTTTTTCTCCGCCGGTGGGGACGCGGCGTTGCGAAGCGCGGGCAGCCCGCTGCGCTGGGGATCTCTCCAGCCCTCCGATCCTTCCGATCCTACCGCTGCCAGCGCTCCCCGTCTGTTGGCCGCCGCTGCCCCCGGAGGGCTCTCTCTCTCGCTGCTGGCGGCGTCGGTGCTTGTTTGCCGTCTCGGACCAGGCTTTGGGCAGCCCTCGGCGGCGCCGGGGCCTGGACGGCCCTGCCCGCCCTTCCCAAAGGCTCGGCGGGACGCCCGCCGTGCCGGCATTTTTTCCGAAACGCTTTTTTTGTTTGGTTTTTTTTTTTTCTTTTTTTTTTTTGGGGGGGGGGGGAGGGGGAAAACCGCATCCGTGTCCCTGGATCAGGCGCAGCCCCTCTCAGCAGGCTTCCCGCTTCTGTGGAAATCCGCGTTTTTCAGTGGCAGGTCACCTCTAGTTCCTGCGTATGGCTCCAAAAAGCTTTGCAAGTCGGCCCGCCGCTAAGGGAGCCCTGGAGGAGTGCCTACGGGGCCCTCAGAAGCTGCCCCGTAAAACGTCTTTGAGTTTACTGTTACAAACAGCCAGCAGCAGGGTCTCTCTTCGGAACCAGTTTTGTGGATGCGGTTCGCTTGTCTTGATGCTAGAGTCCGTTTTCAGGACTGAGGTTCCAACATCTGGTTTGATGTCCTTACTGTCGAACGCCAGAGCTGTCTTGAGGTATGCCGTGGGGTTTCCCACATGCTTACCACTAAACAAGAGTCAGCGTGCTTTCAGGAACGGGCCCTTAGATGTTTTCCTAAACTGTTGTTTCTGAATGGCAGCAAGAATGAAGCTGCTTATGTATATCTGAAGCTAGTAATTAGGAAGTGGTGTAGGAGAACTAGCAGAAAACAAGACATCATTCTTTGGGCCTGGAGGGTGAAGAAATTTAATTGTTTGGTTTGGAGGAGGCTCAGGGGAGACCTCATTGCTCTACAACTCCCTGAAAGGAGGCTGGAGCCACGGGGGGGGTTGGTCTCTTTTCCCAGGCAACTTTCAACAAGACAAGAGGGCATAGTCTTAAGTTGTGCCAGGGGAAGTTTAGGTTGGATATTAGAAAGAATTTCTTTATGGAGAGGGTGATCAGACATTGGAATGGGCTGCCCAGGGAAGTAGTGGATTCTTTGTCCCTGGAGTTATTTAAAAAGGGACTGGATGTGGCACTCAGTGCCATGGTCTGGTAACCGCAGCGGTAGTGGATTAAGGGTTGGACTTGATGCTCTCAGAGGACCTTTCCAACCCAGATGATTCTGTGATTCTGTGAATGAGATATCTAATTAGTCTTTTCTTGGAATGTATTTTTAGAGGTGCTTACAGGATTACCATGCAGAAAGTTGAGGAAGAACTTGAATTTTTTGAACCTTTGAATTCTACTACTTAGCTGAAAAATAGCTTTTCATACCACACAGCACATGGGAAGATCAGTCCCTCTGGTGTGGCTATTTGTGTGTTCCAAATAAAATATATAGGAGAAAAAATATTCTTCCAATATGCGTGGTCTGGAAACCAGAGGTTTTACATGATGAAACTGCATTTCAGCTTTTTTAATTTTAAAACTGCACGGACTTTCTTGGTGTAAAGGATAATCTTATCTTAAAGCTTGATCTCAAAATCTCTCCTAACCTTCCCACACTCTTAATAATCCAATAGATGAATTGACTTTGTATGCTACTATTGGGGGATAAAAGCATTTACATTTCCCATGATTTGGAAGATCATGGAGGAGAAAAGAACTATTACTCTTACCATATAATGAATTCATTACAGGTCTTGTGTATAAAAACCTTACTTTTGAATTAGGGAATGCTGAGCCTTCTCCAAAAAGGGAAGAAGCTTTTTGAATCCATCCTGAAGTTTTGATAGTAACTAGCATAGATCGTATGCTTAGAAGACCTGAACTCAAAGGTAACTAGAACAATCTGAAGAAGTTTAGTCAAAAGAGCTCATGCAGATGCCCAAGTTAAATTATTATTTTACAGTATACTTAAGTCATGATAAGAGGTGACTATTTGTTATTAGTTGTGATCTGAAAAATAGTTAAAATGTTTTCTTGTAGTATGATCTCTGATTCATCTTCCAATTTTGAGATCATGTTATAATTTACAGACAAATCCAGGCAAGTTATGAATTTGGGATGAGAAATGTATTTTTTTTTCTCCAAAGGGAATTATTGTTATTCTTTGTGAAAGTCTACCTGTTTCAAATATCTGCCATCAGTGGAAAAAATGATGCACCAAACTCTGGCATCAGAGCTGAACTTGAATTGTTTTGCTAAGTGTCCTCTTAGTTGTGCACTTGAAAGCAGTAGTCCAATATTGGTGGTCCTACTCTATTAACTTTTAATTAAAAGTCAATATTTTTGTATTGTGACCTGGCCATCAAACATTAAGTGTTAGTGAAATAACTGTAGTTTATAGGTGAGATTGAGAGGATGTTTACTATCTCTCCACCCCCCCCACACCAGCGCCCCAGCAGAAAAGCATTAAGTGATGTCTGGTTGTTCTTTTTTTGTTGTCATTGTTGTTGTTCTTTCAGTATTTTTTCTCCAACAGGAAAAAATACTTTCCCAAGTATGTATCAACAGAAGGGAAAGTCTGTTCATGACTGTCAGTTAGTGAAAGAATATTGGTCTAGAAGGTGCTGTACTGGAGAGATGATTGTTTCATTCAGGAAGCTGATCTTAGTCTTAGAGGCACTTTACATTCCATAAAGTACTTTGCCTCCTCTCTGGTATGTGTATCTTCTCGGTGCACATGGGAAGCCCACCTAGAGACAAAGGTGTCAGCTAAGATGAGGAAAGTGTGTCTAGAGTGGATATACTTAGGCCTTTTCAAGTTCAGTTTTTTTGGAAGGTCTATATTCTCATGTTTTGTAGCATTTGGAAAGGAAAGAAGGCCTTTGAAAGTTGAGGTATACTATAGCTGGTGAAAGCAGCCTTCCTCTTAAACGTTGTTATGCATATCAGCTTTTGAATGTCATCTGTTAAAAATTGCTAAATTTAATTAATATTTCTTGCCTCCTTATGTTGAGAAGTCTTTAGTTAGAATCACTTTAAAACTGAAATTGTTGTTCAAGATGCACATGAAGCAAAATTGTCTAAGCAGATAACTAGGCATCTGTTAAGTCTTTCAGTTCTGAGAAGCTGGAGCTGCTGATGAAAGGGTCAGTACCAGTTTTCAAACATGCACATAACTGTGGAACGTGAGGGGATGTCCTTGCTGGTAAAGATGGTGCTGGTGTGTCAATTAAGTGCAGTAGAATGCTGTTTGCATTCGTAGTGATTCTGCCTAATGCTGTGTGTGCTAAGCAGATCTATTTTAAGTACCAAAACGCCTTGTATGTTCACATTGGCACATGTAAACTTTTGTGCTTCTAGCAGTTCTGCATAGTTGTATACGCATGGTATGTGTGGTCTTAGTTCTGGAAGCTGGAAGATTGTTACTGTGCTTTAGAGTGACTGTCATGCTTAATTCTGGCACGCCTGGAGGTAGATGAGAGTTTTGTGATTTATGTCACAGTGATGCCTTCACAGATTTATAACTGTGTGAAATAAAGCAAGGTGAAAAAAATTAACTTCTTAGTAAGAACACGCCGAACACATTCAGTATGTGGACAGTTTTCAAGAGTCGTGATTTATTTTGATAGATTAAAACCAACCAACTAAAAAAAAAAACAAAACAACCCTAAACTTGAAAGTAGTACTGCAGCACCTTTGTTTGAATTCTGTGAAAGTACCGTGTTCAGCAGCAAAATGGTACTTGGTTAAAATTGCAACATTATTGTAAACATGTCACTGTGCTTGTTTGTTGCAGTGAACTAACTGATCTGTCTTGGACACAAGATTATAATTACCTTTGGTATATCGGAATTCTTTATTACAATACTTGTGTGTTGTTTTTGCTAGTTTTGAATTATGAAGGAAGACAGAAGGCTTTGTTTTTTACACAAAATAGGTTCTAATTACTCTAGATTCTAGAAATTGGAGTGTTAATATTAGCAGACTGTTTATTTCAAGAAGTTAGTTATAACATAAACGAGTTTCATATTTTTTGGTTTAATTTGGGAAATAAATGGACATGTACTTAATTATTTTCAGATAAAGTATATCCATTTTAAGTTATTCTCGGTGGTTACTCTTATCACTTTTTAAAAATTTCACTTTGGATTTCTTTGATAAATTAATATGTAGTGCTTATTTGAACTGGAAATTATAAATTTATGGCCTGAAATTGTTCTATGCCACAAATGTACTGTAAAAAGTTGTTTTGGTGGGAGGCCCTCTAAGTGCTAGCACTTAGAGCCCAGTGAATGCTAAAGTGTTGATGTTTCACCCTCTGACATAAGTATTTAACGGTAGTGTGCAACTCAGATGCATGTATTTTTAAAATAATAAAATTAACATGCAGGTCTTTTTACAAGAACTTTATTTACAGGGGCATGTAGATATAAGACAAGGGCTAATAGCCTGGCACTGGAAGAGGATAGGTTTAGACTAGACCTTAGGAAGAAATTATTCACTGGGAGTGCTGAGACATTGGGAGAGATTGCCCAGGGAAGTTGTGGCTGCTCCTCCCCTGGAGGGAGGATGGGGCTTTGGTTAACCAGGTCTGGTGGAAGGTGTCCCTGCCAATGCAATGGGGTTGGAACTAGATAATCCTTAAGGTCCCTTCCAACCCAAACAAATGATCTTTTTTTGTGATCTTGTAATTGTAATTTTTTCAGTGCAAACAATTCCGTCCTTGCTTATACTGGCATGTTGTAAATGTAAAATATGCAGGAGCAGGGGAATGAAAAATTCCAAAGTGTCTCTACAGTACAAATTTCAGTTTAATGGTGGGGAAAAGACCAGAGACAAGCCTTTTTGTGCTGTGCAGCATTTCCCTATGAAATAACCTAAATTGTAATTTGGTCTAATCCATCAAGATACTGATTAGTGTTAGTATCTGTTGATTTTCAGGTAGGTGACTTAATAGAGCTGATCCTTCAACTATCAGAAGGACTGAGTTTGGGTGGCTACACAGAAGAGTGTAACACAGAGTTGCAGTTTAGCTGGCAGCTGAGTTGGTTTGTAAACTCATCTATCTTTTCTTAGCTGCTGCCTTGGCTAAAATTGTTAATTGCCTAGTAAATGGGGGAGAGATTAATTTTCATTACAAGAGAACGTGTTAGACGTGTGTGTTGTTCTCATCAAGTGTCACTCCACAGGCATTGGTGAGGATGGCATGGATTTGCAGCTGAAAAAATTTAGTGATATATATTTTACATCATTTGTTTGTAGCTTGTCTACATGTATATGTGTGTATGTGTTTGTATTGTTTCTAGCAGTTTCCTCTTACATTTGCATGAATTTTTTTTTTCTGTATTTAATGACAATGCTGCAAAATTTGCATTTTCATATTGACCTGAAGTTGGCATCCCAGGCACATAACATGTTCTATCTGAGCCATGAGCTGTTTCTTTCCAAGGTGAAATTACTCCAGAAACAGCTAGGCAGCAAGATGGATTTTGTACTCTTCTTATTCTCACAGCTTCACCTGTGATTTCAGGTGGGTGTAGACTGAAAAGTCAACACTTTTCTCAGCACAGTTACAGAAATATGTTTGCCCTGTCACAAAAGGGTTAAAATGAGAAATTGCTTTGGAGAACGTTAATAAATGTGATCATAAATGTTATTTAAAAAGCTGATCTCAAAAATAATTTTTTTCTTGTCATCTTACGTTTAGTTTTGCTGCTTGTACAGCCCTTTTTCATTGTCTTGGTAAAGGGAGATCCAGACATGCTCAGAATCTTTTTTGACACGTTTTTTTCCTGAGAAATACAGGCCTTAAATCTTTTGCACAGGAGTTTTTTTCTTAGTTCTTGCACCTCAGCTGTTTTCTCATATGGCATCTGCTTCATATCAGGAGTTCAGGTGGAGACACGTCATCTAAACGTAAGAGTTGTCATTACTAATGTGAAGCAAGATGTAGGTAGGATAACCAGAAGGTTAAGTATCTAAATGTCAGAGACCATCTTAAGAAGTTTGCTGTGGGAGTTCCGTTTGCCTGAATAACACGATAGTAATGCTTTCTCCAACCTTTGTTTTTCTAGGTTTTGTTTGTTTTGTACTGTCTAGTGGGGGAGAGTTGTGCTGTTTTGTTTTGGGGTTTTGGTTGTTTTTTTGTGTTGGCGGTTGTTGTTTTTGTTTTTTGTTTTTTTTTTTTCTTTTAACAGCTGGTTGCATTCTTCTATGTTTATTTTAAACTACTTTTTTTTTTCTTTGTGTATGTGAATTATGGTAAATGCTTAGTCATTATAGCTCTCTGAATGAGGAAAAGATTCTCCATTCCTGAGGAGAAAAATACTGTTGCTCTTTTGCTCTGATGGCTTAAAATAAAGCTTTTCTTCTGGAAATTACTTCATGTGTATTGCAGAGCAAAGAATGCATGCTTCATTTTATTAGGGGAAGATGCAGGAAGTGGTTTTTGAAATAGTAAGTCAGGTATTTTCAGAAGTATTTTCAGCAAGTACACTGTTCTTGTTTTCAGAGCTTCTCAAATACATCCACGTACTCCAAATGCTCATTCTTGAAACACTCGTCCCTAGATCTTTCTCGGTGGAGAGCCTGGCATCCCAGCTCTAAGCTTCTGGGTAGTTCTTCCCATTATCAGTGTCACTATGTTTAGGTTAAGCTTCTGCATCGTCCCTCATGCAGGCCCTGCACAGCCCTGGGGTATGAAAGAGTAACATCTGTGATTAGTCTCTTTGTGGTAAAATGTGGCAAGATGTTTCTCCAATTTTTCTTGTAATGACTGGGGTTCTGCATCCACACAGATAAACTCTGTTGCTTGCTGCATTGTCCTGGTGGGTTTTTCTTGGAGGTGGGTGGTCATAATAGCCATCCTTTAATGATACACCATAGTATTTCAGAGCTTGCAACTCTAGGTGTTGGCCTTGGTTGCCAGCTTCTGAGATAATTCCAAATTGGAAATTATAATATTAAAAGGAGACACACTTCATAACTTTAGTTGCAAAAATTAAAAAAAAAATCAGAAAATCTTAGGTAAGTCTTTTACAGAATTTTTATCCTTTTGCATAAAGTACACTACTGTAGCACAAGGGTTTGCAGCCAGTTATCAAAAAGAACATTCATTACATTGTTAAAAGTTACCTATTTTCTGACAGTCTATGTGTAGAGAATAAAGCATGAATTCTGTGAGTCTTGGTAAAATACTGAGTGCTGTATGACAGAACCTGAACGAAGAAAACTGCAACATACAGTTTGAAAACATTTGCTGCATGTTTTTTCAGCACAGCTGAAAGTTGCGTCCTCTGTATCTTTTGCTGCTTGGCACCTGGTGTATATTCATGTTCCAAAGTGAAAACATTAGAGATTTAAATTTACTGTCTGCTTGGGTTCTTGCTTTCTAAAGATTTGGGTTTTAGGCACAAGGGTACTTCTGCTTCCATTAAAAGCATATGCAAATTGTTTCAGGATCTGAACTGTGGTGGGTTTTTTTTCCCCACCTACACATCGACATTTTAAAATTATTCCCCTTGGAAATGTGTTTATCTGCTGATTTTTAGCATGTGCAGGCTTTCTGGATGCATCTTCAAGATATCACTTTTTTCCTGTTTGTAGGTTGATATGGCAGTAAGCCAAGCAAGGAGTAAGCAGTAGCTTTTGGAAATAATTTTTATGCAGATTTAGAAATAAATTATTGAGCCTATTGGCTCAGAAACCCTGGAGTCTATCATGTTTATGGTTTGTCTTCATGCAAGATAACATGAAATGTTTATGATATGATCTGAAAACTGCTTTTGCAGATGGTCTTGGATACAGGTTAGATTTACAAGTAATTTCAGAAACTCCTTAAAGATTTTGGAGGCTTGAGAGTGAAGACTTTTAGCCACTAGTATAAAAATGTGTTAAAACTTACAAAATCTGTAGCTTTTACATTTTTGATTGTAAAGGAGTAATGCAGCAAACTGGTACAGGCTGCCATAGTGCATTTCAAGAAAGTGGAAGTCAAGAGATATCTGATACTGTTCTTCATTGGTGTTTGCTGATTTGGACTAAAAAAGTGAGGGGAAGACACACAGAAAAAGACTCCTTTCTTCCTTAAAGCTTAATTTTATTTGTAAAACATGGTAAGTCTCTTTTGCCCATAGAGCCTTTCACTCACATACACTAATATTCTGGTTGATCAGTCTTGATGCTAAGCGATGAAGGTGTGTATACAAATCCTAGTTTAAACCAATAATCCTCAAGCTTTTGATTAATAAAACGTTAAGTGGGCTTATTTTTCTCTTCCTAATTTTCACTTAGTCTAAGAGTGGAAAAATCTGGTGATCCTGAATGACCCTAAATTTGGTGGTTGACTCATTTAAATTCTGTAACCCACACTGGAGTTTTCAGGAGGAAGCATCTAGCCAGTCTGTAAATTCGTATTATGTTGGTTAGCTCCTACCCTGGAAAAAAAGAATGTGTTTTCTTTTTTACTGGGAGAGCAGGAGGAGTGGATGGGAAATAATTCTTGCTGATCCTGCTTTTATGCAGTGAGATACAAAAAGTACTGATTACGAAGAATTTGAACACTTGGGGAAAAGAAAGTATTTTGTATATTGGTGGCAAAGTGAAAATAAGGGACTAGGGGAGAGCTGTGAAAGTGGTAAATATGGTAAAAAAGATGTGACAGAAGTGATTAGGATAGTGTCACCTTATAAAAAAGAGCCCTTCTATTCCTGCACCATGTATCTGTCTGGTGTAACAGTGGTCCCCAGCTAGTTCAGAGATTACACCCTGCTCCGGAGAACAGTCAGTATGCTAGGAGACAGGACAGAGGGACTTTGATAGGTTGGAGAAGTGAGGATCTCTTGGCATTCAGCAGAAGCAAATGCTAATTCTTGCACTGGGGCACAGAGTAAATGCATGGAAAAAGTGTGTATGAGTGGGTGAGTAGCAGCTCTGCTGGAAAGGCAGATAGTGACCTGATGAAGTGAGTTAGCTGGAGGACACCAGGATGGTGCAGGGGCTGGACATGTGCCTGATGAGGAGCAGAGGTGAAGGGAACTGGAGCTGCACAGCCTGGTGAAGAGAAGGGGAGCCCTTTCTGTTAGCTTAGTTCCTCCTTTGTGTTTCTCCCCTCTCTGCTATTCTACCCTTGGTTTGTTTGTTTATTTGTTGTTTTTCTTGCAGTTTAGTAATGACAAAAAGAGAAGTAGAGGAGTGAAGAAGTCTTCATAGCGGGCATTAAGAGAAACAGGAAATCAGTCTGTCATTGTGATGTCAGTTATTAATTGAAACGAGTTCAATTTTGAGGAAAAGTCACATTTGGGGGGAAAAATCACATAAAGGAGAACAAGAGACATACAGCATAAAAGTAGGGCACACATAACAGTGAAACAGTAAGAATGAGACAAAATTCCGATTAGAGAGAAACACATCCTGAGTAGTCAGCAGCCTGGCCTTGAGACAAGCCCTCAAGACAGATGGAAAGGATGGGAAGAAGTGCTCCTCACAACTCCCCACAACTTGTCTTGGCTACATTCTTGAGCACTGCATAGAAAAACACTTGAGTAATTGGATTCACTGTGTTAACATACCATTAATATATTAATGATCTATTAGCATACTCAAATACCCACCCAAAGGCTAGAGGGAACCCTACTAACAAAAAGCCCCTTACTCTTTGAGCATGTGTAGTGGAAGTTTTGACCACGGGCACTTTAAATGGAAGTGAGGAACCACCCAGCCAAGCATGTGTGAACAGGGGAATATTGGAGACAAAGTTCTTTCTCATGTTTTTGGCTGCTTAGATACTTCTTTTCCATTTTTACTCACTACTTCAGTATTGTGAAACGACGAGGGAAGACTCGAGCAATCACTATGATTGATAATCGAGCTTCAAACTTTATTGCGCAGTTACAATGCTTATATAGTGCTCTTTGTGACCACTCCCCAGCCACCACACAGCAACACAACTTATTACTGGACACCCGGTGTGTTTACCTATAGAGAACGAATCCCAGATGTGCAGGGACGGTAGTAAGGTCCCATGTAATTGGCCTTAGATAAGGAATTCTGTACACAGACACGGGCTTGGGCACATCCCAATTCTAGGGCATTCTACGATATTCTACAACACTTCAGGAGATCTTTGTTTCAATGGAACACACCGAAAAGTAAACTAGACTATATATATGTTTTTAAGTGCTGTGTGTGTGCATTGTGCATGAATCTGAGAGCACTTTCTTCTGGACAGGATTAGACAGGATTAGAGGTATGCCTTCATTGAAAGCAAAAGCGGAATGGGTTAATTCATACGAAGATACTGGTAATAGGAGGCCCAGTTGGAAGGAGTCAGTAACTTAAAATTATCATATAGTCTGGTTATAATTGCAGTAACTTGCCCTCTTTCTCAAAGTTCTTATATATCTAAGAGAGTCTGAACTCAGATGGATATTTTTGTTGTTAAGCTGCTAGATGAACTACTGAAAACTGCTGAGCTATGTGGATATGTCACAGGTACTGGCTGACGTGCATCTGTGTTGCTGCTTTTGCTTTCAGATGTTACCATGAGTATCAGTTGGAGCAGAAGGAGCTATGGTAATAGGAGTGTTTGGGAGAGCTGGGTCTTGTTTACTTGAGAAAGGTAAGAGTGTGATGGGATTGTGGGAACTCCTGATGGAATAGAGAGAGAGTGGGGCATAAATCTCTAGACAAGACCACCAGGCAATGAGATGTCTTAGTAAGTTCAGAGAAAAAAATACCAGAAGCTCAGAACTGGCAATGATGAAGGAAATGCTAAGGAATCCATTAGAAAGGAAAGTGAACTGGTTATTTTTGTAGCCTGTAACTGAGTTAGGAGGCATGAAGAAAGTTCCAGAGTGTAATTCTTTTGCACTGAACATAGAAAATTAGAAACTATGGAAACTAAAATGAAATCTTGTGGAGAATGAAGGTTATCATGTTGTGGTGAGTTAACTTTGGGTGGATGCCAGGTGCTCACCAAGCAGTGCTATCACTACACCTCCTTTACAGTGGGGACAGTGGGGAGAAAGTATAAGAAAGGGCTTGTGAGTTGAGATGAGGACAGTAATTATAGTCACAGGCAAAACAGGCTTGGGGAGATAAATTTAATTCATTGCCAAACAAAAGTCAGAGTAGGATAATGAGAAAGGAAACCAAATACTAAAACACCTTCTGGTCACCCCTCCCTTCTTCCCAGCCCCAACTAAACTCCCCTCTTCTCTACCTTCTATCATCCAGTGAAGCAGGAGGACTGGGAATGGGAGTTGGGGTCAGTTCATCACATATTGTCACCCTTTTCAGGCGGAGGACTCTTTACCCTCATCCCCTGCTCCCATGGGAGTCCTCCATGAACTTCCATGAGAGGTCTTACCATGAACTATAGTTCTTCATGAACTGCTTCTTCATGGGTCCTTTCCACAACATGGAGTTCTCCATGAATGGACTGCTCCAGTATGGGTCCCCCTTGAGGACAGAGGTCATGCCGGACCTGCACCAGTGTGGGCTCTCAATGGGGTCACAGCCTTCTCTGGGCACATTCCCTCTTCTAGCGTCTTTACAATGGGCTGCAGGAGAATTTCTGCTCTTGTGTCTGGAGTGTCTCCTTCCCCTCCTTCTTGACTGACCTATGTCTGCAGAATTGTTTCTCTCATTCCTCTCTTGGCTGTTACAGTGCAGCAGTTTTTTCCCCGCTTCTTAAATATGTTGTCACAGAGTCACTACAACCATCCCTGGTTGGGTCAACTTTGGCAATCAGTGGGTCCATTGTGGGGTGCATCCCATCAGTGGGCTCCAGCAGACATAGGTGGAGCTTCTGGCATCTTCTTGCAAAGGCCACCCTAATACCCGCCAGCTACCAAAACCTTGCCAAATAAACCAAATACAAGATGGCCTGGGATAAAGAGATATGGATTTATTCACATAGACAACCAATCTAGGCAAACACTGCCTACCCTGTATGCAATTACCTTTCATTTGACTGCACAAGGAATTTGAGTTCATAGTTTGTCACAGCACCAAGATAGGTACTTGAAGAAGGAAACACATCCTTCTATGTTCTAGAGCAAGAAAAGGTACAAGAAGAGCTAGGTGAAAAAGCTAATGTAGGTCAGAAGATTGAAACTAGCACCTGGAAGTATTTTGTGTGCAATTTCCTATGACTTAAATAGTTTGCTGCCTAGAAGAGTTCTACAGCTGAAAAGGGTAATGTAGTTGACCCCAAAGGTAGGTTTTTCTGGATTCCTCATGCTATAGCTTGCATCTGGAATTGAAAATGAGTTGTACGGTAGCCATTATTTTGAATACAATGTATGTCTACAGAAGGATCTAGAGGAAGCCTATAAATCCTACTGATATTCTTTAGATTACTCACTAGTCAGAAATCTTATGATACTGTATGTACTTGTAAGTTTGCCGTGGGGGAAAAGTTTGGAATTGTAAAGAAAATAGAATTGTCAAATTCAAAATGAAACGCTAGACAAAATCCTTTGGGATTAATTATACAGTGGGATTAATACAGTGTGTCTTTTGCTTAGCTTTTTGAGGACTTCAGATTTTTAATTTTGCCTAGAGGCTTTGAGAAAGTTGTCGGGGTTTTTGTTGTTGTTGGTTGTTGGCTTTTCTTTTTCCTCTCCACAAAGCAGGGAAAAAGCTACTGTGGGACTAACAAAGATACAGGAATAATCCAGCTGTACAAATGCAATGTAGACAACAGTGTTTGGGCTGATCTGTGGTTTGCTGTAAAATTTTTTGAGTGACCTGGTGCTCTGTCGGTTGATAAAATGGATACACTTTTTCAGGTTTTTTGTAAATGCAGATTTCTATGTGTATTTTTGCAAAAATCTTGTAAGTGTCTTAAATCTGTCTAATATTTACCTGGTGGTCAAATTTTGTTGGCTATGGTGCTCAGAGTAAACATCGGAAAGCATCGGATCTCTTACAAGGACAGAGGAGCTTAGTTAAGTACGTTAATATAAGGGTAAGGTTTGCTCATCAGTGAAACCATGTCTCCAAAAGAGTGCATGGAGTTTATGAATAAGGAGGAAAGGAAGATGTCTTCTGTCCTTGTGCTTGTAAGGAACTGCTCCTTTCCAAGTAGCATTTATTTCTTATACCAAGAAATTATTTAAGAACTCTTCTGTTTGTGGAGGATCAGTTGGTGCTGCTCAAGCTGACCTATCTTGTATTTTGTACTGTGATGAAAACTGCCCCATTTTGAGCCTTTCCAAAATCATTCAGATGCTGTGGCTTATGCAGGAGATCCAGTATTGCTTGTGGAAAATTTTACAAAATAAAATCAATTTTTCGCTGAAGTGAGTGGGTGTGGAGCCTTCTAATGAACAAGTCTAAGGTAGGTGGTCACTTCAGAAAGCTTTTTCTCTGGTGATGCACACTCTATTCAGAGTAAAGAACACCATCTACATCCATTGCTAGCAGTGTGTCACTATTAAGCAGTCTCTTTATATTGAGTGTACGGCTGTTGCAATCAGGATGGACTGCAAAAACTGTTTTGGGTTTGGGTGTTTGACTGCCATTGGTTGCATATAGGCAGATCAGGATAGTTGCACTCTCATCGGAGTTCCTAAAACATTTGGTTTGTGTGTGTGTGTGTGTGTGTGTTACCTCTGGTTCATGCCACGAAGCTCTGAATCAGACACCCACTCCCCTATATAGCTGTCTAGGAACAGTATAAGGAATGTCTTAAAAATTAACTGTGTTTCTAAGTTCATAAAAACTTCATGTACACTTAAACTGCAGCTGGAAAAGCATAAAAAGTTGCCCATTATCACTTCTAACCACCTCTCTCCTACAGTGGATTAATGAAGTGCTGCATTTTACCACCAGCATTAGGTGTCAGCTGAGGTAAATCCCTTATTCAGGTTCACTGGATGTTCTTACACATGCATACAGTACACAGGAGAGTTTCCCTCAGTGGCACAGTGGCCCTGACATGGGATCAAGAAATGAAAGCAAAGGTTGCAACCACCACTTACCAGTCTATGTATTAAATTCTAGTCTGTGTTTGGTTCCATCTCTCTTCATGCGTCTAAGTAGGTGTCTAGGATCACTGAGTAAAAGGGAGGACTGCTAGCTACTGCAGTATTGAATATAGAGATCTTTTGGTTTTTTTCAGTAATCCAAAAGATTCTTTGTTGTAACTAGTAATCTATTTTTATATTCTTTAGGGGGCTGTTAGGATATACAAATCAAATTTCAGGCAGACTCACGCAGTAAAGAAGTGCTTTGTTAAACTAAATAGTGATGGCATTGATTTATTTATATCTTTGGCTGTAAAAAATCTACCTATGTGCAGATAATGGTAGAGATCAGCATGAATGATGAAGGAACATGTACTTGGGAGGGGAAATAAAAGAGAGCAACTTGGTATTTTGGAAAGAAAAGGCATTTTATTGCATGCGGCTCTACAGTAATGCAAAATGAATAAAAAATTTCACACATGCAGTGGCCGCAGTGAGCAGATATTTATTTGAATTTTACCTTCATTTATGTCATTCAGTTTGGTAATGAATTAAAAATAACAGCTTCTTTTCCAGTCTGTACCTGCAATTTTGACTAATCCTCACTATTAGGGTGACTGAAGTTGGAGGCCCCTCTTGTCTTGAGGCTAGTGATCCTTCTTGGATAATAATAACTAACTTGGCTTCTGGATTATAGCCTCAGCTGCTGTGAATGTAACTTTTACCAGGCTCTGTAGTGTGTTTTGCTTATGTAGCCCCAGTGCTTTCCTCCTGTGCTTACAGTACTAGTATGTGTCTTGTGCTTTTTGCCTCATGTTTAATATGCACAGGCAAATATTATGTAAATGGTATTCAAGGCATGTGATGAACATTAGCTTTTCTTTCTAATCAAGTAAAAAGCAGAAAACCTCAATTTCCTTATCCCCAACAGTGCATTGTCATTTCACAGAAGTGTGTTAACTCTATCCTACAGAACTACGCATCTGACTGCACTTCCTTTTTCTAGCTGAACAGCCATTAAAAACATTTTAGTTTTGCAGTTATTTCCAACCTAGAGTTCATTCTTGTAAGCTTTACAGTATGGTTACCTTTACTGGAGAGAAACAATGTTCTGTAAAAAATGGGAGATTTTCTCATTATGGAATGCTGCTTCTTTTGTGAAAATAATGTAGAAAGCATTGGCAGCTAGACAAGTGAAAATCTGTGTCTAGAAATCCAGAGCATAGCTTAGTCATTTGTCTCCAGGAGAACTAACATTAAGTGGTTTATTGAAGCAGGCTGCTAATAGTGTAATAAGAGTTAAAAAATCTGGATTGTGCTCTTCTCCCTCAAAGTAGCTCTTGAAAAGAGGTCTAGTCATAGGACTATTAGGAGTATTAAGCAGGGTCTTCCAGCAGTCCCTCTGATGGCTTCTGAGTAGTGCACTTTGTGTAGTGAGTGCACTTGTAGTGAGTGCACTTCATGTAGTTTTGGCTTCATGTTGGGTTCTTGTTAAAGAATATTTGAACTCATTGCAATACCCTACTATTGGCAGGCATGGGAATCTTAATATTAGTCTGTGTGTTGATCTTGTATGTGGGTTGTGTTCTCTCAATTTCCTTTTTCCTAATGTTTATTCTTGGCCACATGTACCCTGGAAATTCAGATCTTACCTCCTAATAATGTTAGCCTATATTCCAACTCCTCTTACCATCCATCACCTCTGGGTACCTTGAGGAGGAAGGGAAATAAAGACATCATTTCCAGAGGGTGTATGTAATATTTGATTTACTTCTTTTTTCTTTCTTAACTTCTTCAGAGCTAACCTTACCTGCTGTTCCCTCCTCTAGTTTCAGTTTTCAAGTATCTGAGTGCAGGAGAAACTGTCATGTACTAAATTTTAGGCAATCTAGAGAAAGTTTGGACTTTGCTCAGTCTTTGTATCCTGCTAGAAATCAACATCTGACCCTTGATTATGTTCCAGGAAAATCATAGCCTTGGTACCTGGCTTTTGAACCAGGAAATAACATAACCTGCTTTATTGCTTCATGGGTAAAGTCTTCTTACTTGCATTGCTATTGTACTTGGGGAAGCTGTGTTTTGCAGAATGGTACAAATGGATGGTGCAAAAAGAAAACTGATAATCAAGCAATCTACTTTCAGAGTGGGGAGAAAGTGTACTATAGATTCTTTCTGACCTGGTGCCCAGCAGGTTTGTTTTGCTCTGTTCAGGCACTTCCAGTCTGTGATAGGACTGCTAGGGCTGTGGAAAACTGTCCAATAAGTCACACAATGTCTGTTAATGGGTTTTCTTCACTGACAGGGACTGCTTTTGATTGTGCTTTTGATGTTGTCATAAAAATACCGAAATGCTTTACTGAAAGCATTTGGAAGCCTATCTACAATTGGACTTCTGAGTCCAGAGGCATGTCTGTGGAAATTCAGCAGTGGTTTTGGAACAAATTGTTCTTGTGTTGTTGTGTGGTTAGTCCTAGGTCAGTCTTGATTACACCCAGAATGGAGTTCGAGTGAAGCACAGAATGAATAATTATTCCCATCGTATTACCCAGGCTTCAGGAAGTCCTGGTCAGAGACTTTCTGAGATGGAAGTTGTATTGGACACATTGCACTCAATGGAGTGGATTTCTTTTGAGGCACAGTGAATAAGATTTCTTTGTCCACCTCCTCTGTGGCACTCCTGACTAGGTCATTTAACTCCTAAGATGAAGAGTCCAGGTTTCAAGTCTGTATGTTGTTTTCACTCCACACTATCACTGTTCTGTGGCTCTAACTACAGCCTCATAAGAATGAAATTTCCAAAATGCTAGGAAGCCCTGAGTGTGTGGCATTCTCAGTCTCATTCCGTAAACCTTTTCTGCTATATCTGAATGTGCATCTGTTAATTCTATCAGAAGCTTTGGTAAGAGACAGTTTTCACTTAAGGGTAGGAAGTCCACAAGTCTAGCTGGGATTATTTTTTTCCTTGTGTGGGTTCTTTTGTAGTTACTGGCACTGGAATTCATCTGTCACTTAATTTGCCCCTCACTCGCTATTGTTCAATCCAGTCATAATTCTGCTTTATTTATTTTCCATTTGACCCCACGTCATAACTGCTACTGATGTTAATAGACTAGAAAACGAAGATTGCTTTGAAACTTTAAAGGCCTTGTGTGGTATTGTGGAAGGATGATAGACAGATGAGGATAAGCACTCCTTAGATTAACAATTCTGCCCACGCTTCATCCAGCATATTTGCATGTCTGTGTGGAACTGACTGGATCATGTCTCCTGCTTTAATTGGCAACGTGCTCACTTTACCTGTTTGTAAACAGAGCATGTCCTGAGGATATTCTGGAAACGTGGAGGCAGTGTCATAGAAAGGGCCAGAGGTCTGCAGCAGGGGCAGCTCCTTCTGACTTCATTCATTATTATCTTCTTGCTCCCCTTTTTATCTCCTTGAAGGCATTTTTTTGGGTCTCTACCTGCTTTTACTTCTGAAATTATTTAAACAATTTTTCCTCCTTAAAAGGGTAATTGGGTTCTGATAAACCCAGATAATAATAAAGCCGTGATTTTAATTGCTGTGAATTGTTAGGAAGATTTTATAGTAATACCTGACTGATTCTTCAAGGTGACTTAGAAATTTACTGGTCCCTCCTTTCCCTGCTTCCTGAGAATGTGTCCACTCCAGATTCCTTTGCTGGGATTGTATTTTCTCCATATAATTTTAGGGGAGAACCTAACAGATAATCTTGCTGTGACAGCAGAGTGTTACAGCTATAATTCCACTAGAGTTGGGTGGAGATTGGAAGATATTAAAATGTATGCACAAACCTAGTGGTTTGCTGTGAGGAGTGTTTCCAGCTGTTTGCTGTATTCCAGTTTTAGCTCATGTGTTTTGCACCTGCTTGAGAAGTCTGTGTTCTGTCCCCTGGCTAATGCAACTTGCTGCCTCCTTGAAATTAGAATACCAGACAGCATGCCTTACATCTGCTTTGTTTGGTTTTAAACAGAGAAAAAAAGAATCCTTTCTGTATGGTAGTTATCCAGAGAGCTGTGTAAATTCCTCAAATAAGGTTTAAACAGTGCTATTGAGGAAAAGTATCCCAAATGTAAGTGCTTGCAGTAGTTGCACATCGTGGACAGTCTCCCTAGTCTAACAACTTTGTTTTTCAGAAGAAAAGTAAACTGTGTTCTGACAATATTCTTGGAAATATATTGACTTCTCACTGAGTGAGGCAGTGTCACAAAAGAAGGAAGTCCTTGCAGTCCTTGTCAGTTGTGGAAATGCTGGAAGCTGAATTCATATCATCCATCTGCAGTTGAGCTGGTGGTAAGAGAAAAAGCACAGGGATTCACCTGGTGCAGTGAATCCTTCATTGTTTTAACTATGTCCTTCATGTTTCCAAAATAAGCTTTTACTGGAGTTCTGAGCTTTCTGATACATGGCACCTGCTTACTTTCCAACATAAGAAATAAAGTGAGTATTTGGGTCTTCTGAGTCATGAGGAAGCTTAAGTGTCCCATCTGGATAGCATGAATAGTTTCTATTTTAAAAAAAAGTCATAAATGTTATGTATAGTATCATTAGCATGATTGTTGGCCTAGTTGAGTGGCTGCATGTTTAACTTTGTGCTACTGATCTATTCTTATTTTGCAATATGCCTCAGGTAGTCAGTAACACAAAGGCTGAAAGGAAGATGAGCGGAAGACTTTTTTAATAAAAAACAAGAAACAAACCCCACAAAAAACAGCAACACGAAAAAATGTATGGAAATATGGATCTCTTATGTTGGACAGGATAGCAGATCTACTCGTAGTAGCAATGAATTCTGGCACATCTGGGGTTAGGAGAGAGAGAAAGTAGCATGGTTAAAGCAGTATGTGTGATACTGAATGCTGCATGCACAAAGGGTGAACTTCCTAGAATGGTCAGGAAACTTCTGTGCCACAGTTGATATTTTGCTCTAGCCATACAAACATATGATGGCTTTTCTGTTGGTTCTGGGTAAGAAAAGACTTCTATGAACACAGTTCAGCTCAGTGTTATGACAGTTACCTGACCTTTTTTTCTAGTGCTGGTTTTCTCCTGTGAGTATTATCAGCAATTATTTGTCCCTGTCAAGTCTTAACTTTTAAAGCATCTTGTACAACTTAGAAAACTGCAGGTTAAATACTGTGATGTGTATTTATCCCAGAAATTGTTATAATTTGTTATCATCTTTGTTATATAATATTATTTAATAATATAATTATAATCGTAATCTTTATCTCATGCCAGATGCACTTTGTGCTTTTTCCAGTTCCTCCTGTATCAAAGCTCCTTTTGAGTAATTTCTTTTAGAACTTATGCAAAGTTGCCCCTTGAACTTTCTATTTTTCTACAGGTTTGTCTTTCCTGTAGTTTTCAGAGACATTCTTCCCTATCTAATCTCTGACTTTCATAACTCTGTACTCTTTAATGTTTCGTCATAAATTTCTGCAACAGATTAGTGTGATTTATGTCTGTGCCTTTCATGTAACTAAACTCTGTACTGAGTTCCGAGTTTTCAGTTTTTTCTTTTTGAAACAGATCTGTTCCTCTTGTCCAAGAACGTGCAGGATGCCATGTATGGTACAAGTCAAGTCAGCACTGTTACTACAAATGCCTTCTATGCAATTAGATTCTTTTGTGCTGCCTTTTGTGTTAGCACTATTCAAAACCATGCTAAAAACCAGAGAGGTTTAACCTTAGTTTTTTTTTTTAATGCACTACTTTCATAAAGGCAGCTCCTGTATGCATGTATTCTCGTTTCACTGCTGAAGAGTAATTCTGTTACAAGATGCTCAGTATTAAAACCTACCTGCAAGGTTATTCTGTAAGAAGTGTAAGCAGAAATGAAAGCACAGGAAAACCAGTGGGACTAAGAGCAGAGGCAGTCTGGTTAGATTGGCAGCATTTGGAGATAGGTGACAAAGTTCTGGACAGTTAACCTGTCCTCAAACAGGAGAGGAATGAAGCAGAAAAACTGTCCTTGATTGCTTGTCTGTCGGAAGGCTGTGGCTGGCTAAACATCACTGTCATGACTTCAGAACCTGCCTAACAGTTATGATGAGGATGCTAGTTAAGGGCTGGTGAGTGACATGGTACCACCAGAGCAGAACTAGTCCTCAGTATACAAAGAGCCTTGACCTTTTTCTTCTGGCTTAGTTGATTGGGGTGTGTTTTTATAGATCTTGCTGCCTCTAAAGTGTTAAATCATAGCTCTTTAGCAATGTTACTGAACATGTGACTCGGGAAGGCAATGCTGTCGCAGTCAGATTGGTGCATGGTCTTGGTGGACTGTGCCCTTTGCTTTCTCTGGACTAGTTATGCTTATCTTGGACCACTAGCTTGAGAGCCTAGGTATGAAACACCACATTTTGAGCATCAGAAAAGAGCAGGATAGTTTGCATTCTCTTTCCCTTCTGTGAGAAGTCAAAATGTGATTTTAGTGGGACTGAAAAGGTGTTCAGGGAATGAAACTTCAAAAAGTGTTATGTATGAAATGTTTTACTTGAATCTGGTGAACCGGGTCAGAAGTTGCTATATAATGAGATGCAGAAGGTGTTCATGATAAAAGCATTTGTTCTTTGTGGTGACTACTACTGCTGAAGCAACTCTGAAGAGTTTAGGAAGAGGTTATTTGTGGGGAATTCAGAAAGATACTAAGAACAGAAGCAAAGAAATTCAAAGACAAATCAAAAGGAGTGGTAAAGGAGAAGGGTATAAAAGGTCCATTTGAAAATTTTCATTTCAAAATGTGTTTCTTTTCAGTTGAGCATCATTAATCAATTTCAGTGGTGTAATTAAACCCTTGTTATACATTCCTCAAAAATAAACTGGAACTGCGTATTGTGGTTTTATGTAGATTGCATAATTAGCACTTAAAGAAGTAGCCAAGTGCTTTGTTAATTATGGTTTTACTTGAACTATTGGGTTTTTTGAAGTTGTGCCTCCTAGTAGGTCTTTCTTAGATGCCTGTTTTCTTTCCACTCTGAATGTTTCTTAAGAGTTTATTTACATAATTTAAAGTCTTAATTTAATGTATCATTGAAGGAAAACTGCATCAACTGTAACTATGTAGGTAGTCAGTGTTTCTTCAGCAGAAAGCTTTTAGTCCCAGTTCTTGGGACTTTTCCCTTGAAGTTAGGAAACAATTGTCATTGTGTAAGATGTGATGGTGTCTTAATCTTTTAAGAGCTTTAAGATATGAAGGTGCAGAATATCTTGGGTTTGTGACATGTAAATCTCATTACAACATAGTTATATACTGGATCCTCTGCGTGTATTCTGTAGTTTGTGCGCTAAGACAAATCTTTTTTTATTGTTTGCAGAAGTTATTATTTCTTTCTCTCAAGATTTTCGTCAAAGTTGACTATAACATTGCAGATTGTTTTTCAGCCCATTTTACTGTATATACACTTTCGGTTCAAGGAGGTTTTTGTTCAATTTATCTGAGCAATTTTTAAGTATAATTTTTGTTGTGACAGAAGCATTCTGATAACAATCTAGAAATGTTTGGAAGATAAAAGTTTAGCTTCTGATCTTTAATACACAGCAAAGGACTGCTTCATTCTCCTGTTGTATGTAAGCTTTTCCCCCAGTTTCTACACTGATGTTTTGACAGATCTCATGAGAGTTTCTTACATAGTATCAAAGTAGAGGGTTACGTCCTGATTATTCTGCAAACTTTCAGACTCCTCAGGCACATTTTGCTGACACTTTAAGAAAAACATCCTGCACTGACAGTCCTTATTATATATATATGTTCTTATATATGTTCCTCTACATATATGTTCTTACAACCTTTCCCGTTCTCACCTGCTTAAAATAGTAGTGAGTGGGAGGATTAGTATGAGAATTTTTACCCTCCAAGTGAAAGTTTGAGTATGCTCACATGTGCTCATACAGATTGATGCTGCTGGCTGGCCTGCTGCCCACATAGCTTGTAAATCTGACTGCGTAAGAGCTAGTAATGCAGCATTATTTTTTTAATTAATTTCTTGGGCTGAAGGAGCTTTTTTATTCACACCACCGGGTCCTGCAGGGAGCTGTGGTTCTGGCAGAAGGACCAGACTTCCCTGTAGCCACTAGGTAAGGTTGTCTTTCTGAAGTTTGGTTTAGGAACACAATTAGCTGCCTAGCAGGTTCTTCTGAAGGTTTTACTCTCTTTTATTCTTATGTTCTGTTATCTGGTTGTCGTTGATCCCAGCTGCTTCTGGCTGTTCAATTGCTAAGTGTTCCCTAGAAAATGTAGGGGAGGCTGAAAGCCACATCACTTTGCTGAGGTCCCTGTGCAGCAGAATTTATGCGTTGTCCTCAAGCATCAGAGTGAAACTTTTGGACTGTTTTTGCTTAAAAAGCAAGAAACTAATGGTGTGTTGGAAATGCTATATTTGGAGTTAGCCTGGGATACATCCATAATTTTGAACTTGCTTTGTATCCTTCTGATCAGTATTTTTTCTGATGATGCCTTTCTGTGATTATTTTTGAAACTGCAGTTCAATTTTTTATCCTGAGTGGACACCAGATACTGCTTGTGGAAAGAATTGGAATTGTATCTCAAGAGCATGTGCACTATAAGAACACCTCTTCATTTAATGTGGGAAAGTAAGCAGTGAATGGGACAGAGCATTCCAGGAGGAAATGGTCTACTTAATTATAAGTCAGGAACTGCTATGGCAAACCAAATTCTGTCCCTTACTCTGCTATATGGTGCCAAGCAGATATGCCATATAACCTTTTCTAGATACCTTCTGTGAGCTTGGATCTAGTTTTGCAGAACTCTGGGCCTATGTGACTGTAACCGAGATAAATGAGAACAGTACTATCAAAGTTGTGAACCAAGCAGCTTTGACTGAGTATGTGCTTTGAGAGATGATGAAGAAGGAAAGTCGTGAATGATCCCTGTCCATGCTGAGTGTCCTGTGTAACTGAGTTAGAAGTGCAGAAGAAAATGTGATGTTTTTCATAACTGTCATAATATACAGAGAGGTTGAAATGAATGTTGTGCAAGCTACAGTAATGCAGCCATTTCGTGAAGTTCATTTCTCATTTGTAATGTGATTCTGCTTTAGAGCCATTTAAACGATTCAGATGGAATTTCAAAACAGTTACAGTATTTCCAAAAACTTTGGCTACTCACATCTGAGATTTTTTTCTCTGTAAAAGGTGAAATCAGTGAGCTAATACTTCAGATATTTGTTTAAAGAATATTGCAGACTTCAGTAGGGCATAAAATTTGATCTTTGGACATATAATATTTGATATTTTGTATTGTGTCCAGATGAACACTGTGCTCTCTGTCCCTTTTGTTTCTGTCAAATGAGGAGGTTCTGTTCTGAAGTATTTGTTCTGCTTAGTGAAAATGTGTCAGATTGAACAGGGTCTTTTCTTTTCGTTTTATCAATTTTCTGTTATCACCCTACCCTTTTTGACACACAACCCTTACTCAAGTGGTTTATGTGTGAAGATGACCTTGGAATGAAGCTACTCACTAGAAGCTTTCTGTTATTTTTCAGAAAGTCATGCATCTAGCATTGCATCCCCTTAGGAAACAGACAAAACAGAAAGTGTGAGAAGCTTGCTAGAAAATACAGAAGTTGGTATACTCATCTCCTATACACATATTTATGCTTCGATTACAGAATCACAGAGTGTTAGAGGTTGGAAGGGACCCGGAGACATCATCATGTCCCAACTCCCTGCCAGAGAAGAATCATCTAGTGTAGGTCACACAGCAACATGTCCAGGTGGGTTTTGAATGGCTCCAGAGTAAGAGATTCCATCACATCACTGGGCAGCCTGTTCCTGTTCTGTCACCCTCACAGTGAAAAAGCTTTTTCTTATATTTATGTGGAACCTCCTATGGTCTAACTTGTACCTGTCACCCCTAGTCATATTGTTGGACATCACTGAGAAGATGTGATCACTGGCTCTGTCCTCTGGACACACTCACCGTTTACATACTTATAAACATTCATGAGTTTGCCCCCCAATCTTCTCTTCAGCATGCTAAAGAGATCCAGTTCCCTCAGAAGGGAGATGTTCCACTCCCTTAATCATCTCTGTGGCTCTACACTGAACTCTTTCAAGCAGTTCCCTGTCCTTCTGGAACTGAGGTGCCCAGAACTGGACACAGTATTCCAGATGTGGCCTCACAAGGGCAGAGCAGAGGGGGGAGCAGAACCTCTCTCAACCTGCTGGCCACCCCCCTTCTAATGCACCCCAGGATGCCATTGGCCTTCTTGGCCACAAGGGCACATTGTTGGCTCATGGTCATCCTTCCATCCACCAGCACGCCCAGGTCCTTTTTCTCTCTGCTGCTCTCTGATAGGTCAGTCCTCACTTTGTGCACTTTGTTCCCTCATTCAGATCACTGAGGAGTATGTTGAACAGTACTGGTCCCAGTACCAACCCATGAGGGACTCCACTAGATACAGGCCTCCAACTAGACGCTGCCCAATTGACCACAACTCTCTGACTTCTTCCCTTTAACCAGTTCATGATCCACCTCACTACCCTGATCTTCCAGACCCCATTTTCTTAGTTTAGCTGTGAGGATGCTGTCAGAGATGGTGTTTAAATGCTTTACTGAAATCTAGATAAATGGCATCAACCGCACTACCATCATCTGTCCACCTGATTCTGTCTTCATAAAAAGCTATCAAGTTGGTTCAACATGACTTCCCCTTTATAAAACCATGCTGAATGCTCCTAATGACCCTCTTTTTCTTGCTATGCCTAGAGACAGCACTGAGGATTCTGTGATGTGCATGCATTTGCTTCCTTCCCCCCACTCCCTTCATAGAGGAATAGACACAGGTTTGCCATTTGGCCTCAACTTACTTCACAGATAATCAGCTTTTAAATTAGCAGGTGTGAAAAATGTTTAGAAAAAAGACAATTTCTCATGTGCCTTAAGAGTGTTTATTAAATGTGCAGGGGGTAGAGTAAGGTAGGCTCTCTCCGGTTGCAAATAGTTCCTTACAGGTACAAGGCAGAACTTTATGGAAGTAACATACCTCACAATACACTTTGTTCATTGCATTCCATATGGAGCACCCAATTTTGACATGCATAGAAACATCTTTAGAATTGCTTTGGAAAAAAAAAAAAAGAAATAAAATACATGATTCTGTGTTTCTTTCTGCTTCCAAAACAAGGCTGTCAAATACTTCAGCATTCTATTTAAGGCTTCTTTAATGGGTAAGCATCTGAGTACTTCTGCTCTAACAGGCTATTTAGGAGCAGAAAACCTGATGCAACTGATCTTGTTTCTCAGTCTTCATGTTGGCTGAAAGAGATAATAAAAAAGGGACGTTAACTTCCCACAGGATTTCCAGTGGGAACAGAACTCTTCTGGGGCCGGCACTCTGTAGAGTTAATATTTTGAGTAAACTGAGTATGCCAGTAGTTGGAGAAAACTGCAGGCTTCAGTCTCCACTATCAAAGTCTGCTGGCTGTGCACAGGGAGACTTAATTCTATATTCTATTGAAAGGCAGTCTGCAGTTGAGGAATATGTCTTTCTAACCTCAGGTCTAGTTTCTCCCCTGTATTTTACAGGTATTTTATGGCCTCTTCTGGTAGACGTAAAAGATAATGAAAAAATAAATCCCCTTTACAGCATCTGGTGAGTTTGGCAGAGGACATTCTTCAGGCCTTACATACTAAAATATTATATTCTCACTTCTTACTTTGATCTCTGTTATTGTTTCACCTGTTAGGAAGCAAGAACTGTACTAGTAATTAGTAATAACAACAGTACCTTCAGTGGATTTCAGAGGGTGGTCCAGCCGGCTTAGGACGTTATTGGAAGTTCTTGCTCCTTCTTCCTTGATAACAATCCTGTGTTTCAGGATGTTCTTGTAACAAGTGAACTGTTGACACTGGAGGGTATTATAACCAGAAGCAGATGAGCCTGACTGCAGAAGTGTCATGCCTTTTCTAAAGAGTGCTAAAGTTCTCAAAGTACCCTAGGAAGATAAGTAGTTTGATGTTGTGATTGACTTTGAATAAGAAGATTTTAAAGCAGAGTGTGTAAAGTTGTTGCTGTACTTTTGGATTGTGCTGGCTGTGGCTGTAAAGGAATGAGATTTTATCTGTTCTCTCTATTTGTGTCAAGAGTGAAAGACCATGAGTTCCTTCCAGATCCCTCTTCCATAGTCTTTCATTTCACTGAGTACCAACTAGTGGATGCTTTAGGAGAAGCTTAGGGACAAAAGAAGTGGTGAAGGATCCTTTTCTTAGTCTGTGCTTCCAGGTTTTGTTAACTGATAATAGATTGTGATCCCTTTGTCTATAGTCACTTTTGATCCACAGCTGTCTGTGGCATCCTTTGGCAAAAAATTCCACAACCGAGAGAAGGGTTGTGTAGCAAAATCATTACTCAACTGTAAAACTTCACAGTGATGACAGCTACCCTGAGAGAAGTAGTCAGTATTTGTTCTCTATTTACTTTCATCATGTAAAAATTTTTAGGCTTAAGTGTAGTGTCTCTTGGTTAAGTCGACTCTAAGCTGAAAGGCACGTTTTTTTTCATGATTGTTTCATGTCCTGATAATTTTTGCTGCAAGTCTCCATGGCGTCTGCCAGGTTTGAGTCATGGCCACAAATTCAGTGCTTGTAGAATCATCACACCTTGCTCCCTGAAGGGTGATAAAGGAGAGAGGTATATTCATGTGTAATTGGAATGTGTCATGAGCATGTTGCTGCAACCAGCTTATTCTGAACTTTTCAAGCCTTGCTGTAAATTAATGTAAATTTCAAGCCTTCTTTGTAAATGAACTGTTAGAGCCCCACAGTGAATCTGATAAACCTCAGCTAGCCTAGCCTCAGGCTGTAGACTTTGTGTAGGTTGATGTCTCCCATGAATATGCTGCACTGAAAACCAGGCAAATATCATATTTAAATACACAGGTGCCTATTAACTTCAACTAACAATTACTCTCATTATTTGTACATGTTTTTCAATGTAGGGAATTATTTGGAAAGCATACTAGATCTGGAAAGGTTGCACAATTTAGATCTCTGTTTCTTCATTTCCTTATGAAATGTAGTAATTTGGAGAGTGCAAAAAGTCCTTTGCAAGCAAAATTCACCCTGAACTCAAAATGTCTTTGAATTCTTTCTTCATTTTGCCTACTAATAAAAATGAAGGCCAGGTTAAGTTCTCTGTCACCCATACGTGTCATCACAATAAAGTTTTCCAAGTCTGAACTAGCAAACAGTTGTGCAAGAAACAGCACTTAACACCCTTTGATCAGTGTCAGCCCATAATCATTTTACTCCTCTTAGAATATAGTGTCTTCAGGTTTTCTGGTTGAGATGAATAGGACCTCTAAGTTCATGAGAAACAGAATCTTTGATTCAGTAGCCCACCAGGTTGTAGAACTTTCTGGAAGAGAATGATTTTTAATCCAGAAAACTTAATTTGCTTTTTTCTAGTAGTTGTTAGTCCCTGTATTGGATCACTATATTAGATTATGCCTTTTCAGACAAGAACATAGATAATCAGCAGTGCTATAATGAATTTCCTTAATAAAAATAATTTGTGCCACAGGTTTTATGACACTACAAGAAGAGAATTTGAATATGTAAATACCTTGTTTCTGTTGGTTATGGTGTTGGCATTGCATCACATTTTATTTTGCATACAAGTATACATAGAGTCCTCATCTTGGTAACTGTGATGCTCTTACCTAAAACTTAAAAGAAATCACCAAATTAAAAAAAAGGGAACATAATGTGGAATAAGGTTTTCAAGTTCTGTTGAACAATGGTTGTTCAAGCTTGTAGCCCCTAGTATTTCTGTCACATTCATGCCAAACTTAGCAGATCCTGCATGCTTAAAATTGTGGATTCACTACTTTTACTACAACTCAGTAAAGTCAGCAGATTTCTGCCAAATTAGGCTTTTTTTTGAGAAAGTAAGAAGAATTAATTATTACCGGGCATAGTTATTACTAGTTATTTTGTTGAACTTCACTAAGACTAGATTAATCAGAAAAAAGAAACATTTTTTAAACTTCTGCTTTTTTTTTTAAATGTGACTGCATAGTCAATGCAAACTGAAAGAGACAACAGTTGGATTTTCTTTATTCTTCTCCAGCAGGCAAACAGCACTGAGGTTTTGGAGTAGTTTCATTTTCTTCTTCTTCATTATATTCTCAGTATAGCCTAACCCAAGTGTACAGTACATTATGTTCTCTAACCTCATTTGTGAGTTACGTGCTAGTTTGGTAGGTGGCCAAACCAGTTGAAATTTGGAGGAAAATGTAATTGTATTACTATCAGTTGAGAGAACTTGGCTTGTGGGGTTTAGGAGGAAAGGCAATGAGCACAAACTGAAGCACAGGAGGTTCCTTCTGAACATCAGGAGACTCTGAAAGTGACTGAGCTGTGGTGTAGGTTACCCAGGGAGATTGTGGAGAGGTCTCCCACCTTTGAGACATTCAGAAGCTGTCTGGATGTCATCCTGGGCAACCTTCTCTAGTTGGATCTGCTTGAACAGGGTGGTTGGCCAAGATGACCTCAAGAGGTCCCTCCCCTCCATCCTCAACTATTCTGTGATTCTTTAGCCTTTTTTAAAGCAAAGACTTCTTTCTATACTAATCAGCAATCATAATGGATCATTTCTTCCACATTTAAAAGGACTGCCAACATTTTGCTCTGAAGCGTGAAGCAGGAAGTTCATACCTCCAACAATGTTCTCTTTATTCCAGAAGTGCTGTCTCTTCTCATACTTGGAGGTGAGTTTTGAGTCATTTTAAAGGGAAACACTTAACCAGGAATCATTTTTAACTAACTTTAGAAGTTGAAATTAAATATCGTTCTGTTCCAATTAAAGGCTGTAGATGAAGGTAGGTTTAGGTAAAGCATCCCAAGTTCTGCTTTTTAGTTGGAAGCCTTCTTGCAGAAGATAACTTCCTTCTGCCTCTAACTGTACACCTTATTTTAATGACAGATGTGGAAGGCATCTTCCCGTAATAAGCCCTTTGAAGGAGATGAAAAACTGAAGCAAATGCACATTTCTGTTAAAGCATTTGTGCTTTTGTCATGTGTTGGGGTACAAATATAAAATTTTTTCTCTTCCCCCAGAATGTCAACTGCTGTTCTAATTTGGAATTTAGCTAAAAATTGAATATATTTTCACAGACCAGAAATGCTGTTTTCTTACTGTCTCTTATAACATGTGAGGTGAAAGGAAGGTGAGAGGTATACTTTCATTTGAATGGCTGTCTTTGTCATCCTATTAACTTTTCTGTTGCTGAAGAGCATAGTACATTTAAAGGTTAGCATTAGGCAAGTATAATCTAACTTTTAACCCTCTGGAAAAACTCCCTCTTCATGGAGAGAGGGGGAGTGGTGCAAGATTTCCTACAATGAGAATGAGAACTACACTTTGGGGACAATAGAAACCTAAACTTTTATATGGCTCAGGAAAAATATAAAAAGCAGCATCAGTACAGAAGCATCCTGTCAAGAACCAGGTGGCACTGGGTGTGAAGTTTTGCAAAGTTTTGAATATGAGGCTTTAAAGCTCTTTAGTTTTATAGGTGAAAAAAAGTGGCTTTTAGGAAAGAAGAAAAAGAAACACGGTCTTTGATAAAGAGGTATTTCTTATTAATCTATAAAGTGAAAATGCATATTCAGCCTCTGGAGTGGCACACAGATGAGGTAGTATAACCAAGACATACATTTAGATGTGTCAGCAGTGTAAATTGCTGATCATCGAGGAAAAAATGTTCTTTAATTCAGTGCTGAGTTAGCAGTTCACCTTGCAAAAACTTTCTCCTTTCACTACAAAAGAACTGCTATAAAAAGAAACCCATTCCATTTGAGAGATACATACAAGAGGAAAAGATCTGGTAGGCAAGTTTTTACTTCCTATCACTTCTCCACATAGCTTTTGGGAAAAACTACATGCAAGATTTTTAGGTTTTAGCATAAAAAATTGTATGGGACAAATAGGTGGTGGAGTGTGTGAACCAGTTTGCTATCTGGAGATGGCATGGACAGCCTGTTTGACAGAGCTCTCATAAGGAAATGAACGCCAGGCAGTCATGCAGAGCCAACCTGGGAGAGTGGCAGAAGAGTACCTACACAAAAGAGATTCTTCAGAAAGATTAATTCCATCAGACCTTGCAACAGCTACAAGGTCTTCTGCTTTAGAGATTCACCTGGCTAAGTGAAGATGATCTTACTGAATGAGGTGAGCACCTTTTATGTGCCATGGAAATCCACTGGTCACTTCAGTTTGGGATGTTTTGTGCAGTGAGGCCAACAAAATTCTTTCTTTGAGGCCCTGTGTTTGATAACTGGCTGTTGCAGCTACTTGGTCTCTGAAAGCTGTTGAGAAGACATAGGGAGAACTCCCATTGGAGCTCCTGCTGACCATGAGTGCAGTGCTTGAGGCTTGTCTGAGCTCGCTCAAAGGCTGCTCCCTGGGCAGGTTTTCCTGCCCACCAGCACATCACATACAGGATTGTTTGATTTGCATCTAGGAGTTAGTGTTTCTAATGGCGAGTGCCCTTATTTTTCACGGTAGGTCCACTGACATGTTTATCAAGTCACAGAATTTCCAGCAGCCAACCTCAGCCCTGTAGACTGCAGCTGCTGTGCATTGACTCATTAATGCCACAGTACAGCACTTTTAAGAAGCCAGTGCTGCAGATGGAGTGCTGTGTGACCTATTATATTTAAAAGGAATTAAAGTCAGAATAAATTTTTGTACATTTTTGCTCCTCACTAATCCAGCCTCAACTTCTTCCAGTGCCTGAGTTGGAAAATGTTATTGTAACATCCAAAGTGCTCAGGAAGTGATAGTGGAAAACACCAGTCCGTGTTGTGTTATTCAGGGTATTTCTGATACTGTTCTGTGTCAACGGCAGGCCTTTTCTAGTACTCTGAATCTCTGCTGGAGTGAAAGAGACTCTGTCCAAACAATCTAGAGGGCTACCAATCTAGTTTTAGGATATGAGTGCAGTTTCCCCAGAGGTAAAATTTACTTAAGACGTTGGAATGTTTTTGTGAACTCTCTTCATTGCATGGGATATTTTTTCTTAAAATAACCCCTCCTACTTAAGGGTAGGAGTTGAAAGTGCATTACCCTCCGTGCAAAAATTCCCCTGCCTGTTACAAAAACAGCTTCTCCAAACTCAATCAGAAACTTTTCCTTTGATCTACCCTGCTGTTCTCAGATGTCCTCACCTTCTAACTGGTCAGATCCTGTTACCAACAGATACCTCATCAGAGTTTTTATTTTATGAATATTTGTATGACTACACTTTAGAGTTCTGTGTATATGTTTGGTTAGTTCTGAGACATGCAGAAGCAGGAGTGACAATAGGGGCAGACTTAGATGGTAGTAACTGTGTCCATTTGCTCCCATCAGGGTTCTGGATGTGTTGAGGGGGAGGAGGTTGGGCTTTCATGGAGGATTTGATTACTGTAGAGGTTGTGAATATCTGGGACCCTCAGGATGGTTCTGCTGGTGGTCTCAGAGGCACATACTGGAGCTCTTGTGGTCCAGACTCGTAGAGAACCTAGATGGAAAGAAGCAGGGTATTGCTGTGGTGAGAGACCAAGGGAACTCACTGAAGCATTGTCAAAACCAAGTGATTTTGACTCATTGGCAAATCATGCTGAAACAGAAGTTTTCTTAATCTTCTCTATTTCTGACCCTAAATCATGCTTTCTGTTGCCATGTCTTCAATGCTGTTCAGCTTTCAACCTGCCCAAACAGCTGACCTCAGCAACTGACTTCCAGGGTCCCTCTAATAATATATGGGGACTTACTCTCTGTCAGCTGCAGTATTTGCAACTCATAATGCCTTTGCATTTTGGCTTTAACCCTCTTTTGTTATCTTCTACCTAGCAGAAAACAGGAAAAACACTTCAGATTGTCACTCACATCTTAGCTGAGTGAACTCTCATGAGACTTCTAACCATCCCGTGAGTTTATATGTTATTTTGAGTACTGTGGTGGCACAGTGTTATACATTGTCCTCATTAATTAGAAGACTTGCTTTTTATTGACAGGTGGGGAAAAAAACATTTAAAACAAAAATCCTTGGAGATTTGAATAAACTAAGCTCTGTCAGAAGACTTTGCAAAATATTCTAACAGTTTAATATGCTTGACAGTAGTAGTTGTGTAGCTCAAAATACTGTTAATTTTTCTTTGGCAACCATACAAACTAAAAATCAGATGAGGTTAAGTGGGTGTTTATTGTAGCAGTCTTTGCTTGTAGGAGTACTCATTACAGAGCAGTTAAGGAAGCAGCCTTCCCAAGGGGCTATCAGGCAGGTTGTATACCTGGTGGTAAGCTCTGATACTTTCTAACAAAAAAAAATTTAAATTATTCCCAGAGTGTCATTAAAGCCACCTTTGTTACTTTAGGTTTGTAATCTAGGTGTACAGTGCAGAAGACTCAATAACTAACACCTGTTGTCTGGAGTTAGTTAAAGATACGAGTGAATTCCTTCACTCACAGTGTCTGCTGGCCAGAAGCATTCTCAAGATGCAGGTTAAAAACAGGCACAGCAGGGTCATGTTAAAGCTCTGCCTTGTGCACCAAGAAAAGTTACAAACCTTACAGTACCAGTACAGATTCTATGAAACTGTGGAAGGTGCTGACCTAGAAGTTGCAATACAGTGTTGAGGAATATCCTTAGCAATAAAAACCCCAAACAAACAAAAACCATACAAACAAACAAAAAATTCTGCATGACAAGTTTACTTCTGTGATCATGCAAGTCTAATAAAATATGTATAGCATCCCCTCATCTTGGCTGGAGAATTAATACCTCTCTCTCCATGAGCTGGATCTTCAGTGAGCTGTGAAAACAGCACAGTGTTCCTCATTTTGAAAAAATAGACTACATTGGTCGGAGTGGAAAAAATCTTGGAAACTGCTTCTGGGTATGTGAAGGAGGAATGGGATAACTCAAGCTTCATCAACTTGATTTGTCTTTTGTGGTTAAATGACAATGGGAGAGTAGAAGCTGTCATCCAACCTGGCCTTTAACATTTCTAGGAATGGAGCATCCACAGCTTTCCTGGGCAACCTCTTCTAGTGTCTCACCACTCTCACAGTGAAGAATTTCTTCCTCATGTCTAAGCCAAATCTGTGCTTTTCCAGCTTAATACCATTCCCCCTTGTCCTGTTGATAGATTGATACTTGTTAGAAGTTCCTCACCAGCTTTCCTATAGTTCCCTTTCATGTACTGAAAGGCTGCTATAAGGTCTCCCTGTAGCCTTCTGCTCTCCAGTCTGGCCCACCGCAGCTTTTTCAGCCTGTCCTTGTAGGAGCGATGCTCCAGCTCTCTGATCATCTTCATGGCCCTCCTCTGGACTCACTCCAACAGCTTCATGTCCTCCCTGTGTTTGGAGTTCCAGAGCTGCCTACAAGTTGTACACAATTGATCTACTTGTGTGGATTAATCTGTAGTTCATCATCAGTTAAAGACTGTCATTTCCCACCTTGAACCCTGTCTGTAAGAACAGACATTTTAAGTCCTTGCTTATGGATAACAAAGACAAAAAAGAAATTGACTATCCCTGCCTTATCTGTTTATGTTATCTCTAGATCATCTACTCCAGTCAGTAACCACCCCAAGTGTTCTTGTTCAATCTTTTACAGTTCTTGTAGCCAAAAAAGCTCTTCTTGTTATCCATATGATGCTTGCAGGTCTTACCTGCAGCTGAGCTTTGCCTTTTCTTATGCCATTCCTTTGCCACAGGAAAAGTTTCTTAATTCCTGCTTTGTACTTGAATGCTGCTTTCACCTCCTGTATGCTGCTTTTATGCAGTGAAGTTCCATTATGAGTTCCTTCCTTGGCTAAGCTGGTCTCCAGATACATGTGCTTGATTCCCTGAGTATTGGGCTGGACTGTTTCTCTGTGGAGAATATCTTCAAGGCCTGCCAGCTTTCTTGTTATCCTTTATTTTTAATGGCAGCTTTCAATGAGTTCACATATACCACTCCCCAAGTCTGTTTTCCTGAAGTCCATGTATTCTACCACTTCCCTTCCTCTCTGCCCTCAGGGTCTTGAACTCCCCTATGCCATGGTCAGTACCACTGAGGTTGCCAGTGATTTTTATATTCTTAATTGGTACTTCCCTTCTACTGAATAGTAGATGTTCCTAAATATGCACCACCTAAGGTTAGTCTATCCAGATACTCTTTCTAGAAATCTCCTTGCTGTTGTGTTTCATGCCTGAACTGTTGCTTTTCTAGCAGATGTCAGGGAGATTGAAATCCTTCATAAGAAGGATTGGGCTGTGATTAAGAGCAATCTGCAAGTTGTTTAATGTGCTTTGTCTGTCTGGGAGGTCTGTAAGGAAGCCATTTCTGCCATGATGCCACACTTACTAGTCTATTTTCAGATACAGACCCACAAGCTCTCACCCAGCTGAAAGAGCTCCATATATCCAAACTGCTCTTTTGCATAAGGGCATATCTTTACCTTCCTTATTTACATTTCCTGAAGATCTGCTGTCTGTCCATTACAACCCAGCCATTCCTGCCATCTCTCAGTTATTCCATTGTGTTGTGACTGGATGCTGAGCTTCTTACTATTCCCAGGCTGCATGCATTTGTGCAAATACACTTTGGATAGGTTTCCCTTCAGCCTGTAATGTTGCTTCTGAGGTGCCTCTTGTTCCTGTCATTCTTCAGTCCTTTACTTTATACTGCAGTCCCTGTATTCTTAATTGTAGGACAAATTCTCCCTTGTCAATTGGAGAAGATGTGAGTTAAAATCAATTTATCTGAAAAGAACATATATTGCCTTTGCACCTTTGCTGCTATTGCTGTGCAAAGAATAAAGTGTAAACCTTAATATCCTGCATCATCCACTGCAGTAACCTGCCCTTTGCATCCACTGATACCTCTCTTGCCAAAATCTTGATGTGTTGGTTTTGGGTTTGTTTGTTGGTATCAGGTTTGTTTGTTTCAGTGGTTGTCTTCTTCAAAGACTACTCAAGAAAAGGAGAAGAGAAAAAAAGGATGGGTTAGTAAACTCAAATCTGAAAACAGAATTAATAGCTTCATGAAACATGTTATAAGCTGTACCCGTTACTAGTACTATAGCTAAAAATTGCTGCTGCCACTATAACCTCACACATGGCAGAATTTATGACTTTGTGGTCAAAACACACTACAGGCAATAGAACTTGGCATTCCTGGCCAGAGGAAATACTGCAGCTTGGTTTCTTTGTTTCTTTTTTAATTTAAAATCATTATTTCATTTTAATCTGTACCAGCCCAGACTGTAGAGGTTTTGTGGATTTGGCTGGAATTTGTATTTCCTACAGCTATGTTTTGTTTGTATAATTGCTGGGTTATTAATTCAATAATGTAATCTCATTTGTTTCCATTATATGTACACACTGTTAAAATTCTACTTGAATGTTTAATGTTAACACTAAAACTTATTTAAAGATAATATCTTAAGCACTTATTCTGAAACCCATTTGAATACTTTTCAAAGCTTCCCTGTAAACACACAAACACAGAAACAGGCTATGCATGGACAAACAGTTTTTCATAGCTGGAAAAAAACGGAGCTGTGAATTCAGTTAACTTAGCTTTGCTTGTGCATGCTCTCAGAGGATTTCAGTGAGACTAATAGCATAGCTTAATCTGCCTTGGCTGGGTCTATTGATTGTATGTTTATTTCCAGTTATTTTTCATTCTCTACAGCTCTTGCTGCAGACATCACGCAGTGATCCCTGTGATTCAGGCAGGTGATTAAAAGGTAGTGTCTATCTGTCAATTAGTGGTTGTTTTTTGAGAGAAGCCTATTCAGGAGATATTTACTATGCAATTGTAGGTAGCTTTTAATCTAGTTCTGATTTTGCTTGGTACCTTCTACTTGGAAAAGTGCAAGTGAACCTTATGTACTCCTGAGTGGGGTTTAGAGTCAAGGTTACGGAGGAACAGCAGGAGTAGGACCATCAAAAAGACTTTCTTCTGGAGGGTGTCATAAGGGTGACAGAGTTTAGCTAGTATGGTTTTAGTAGTATTATTTATGAAGCCAAGACCTTAGAACCAAGAGAGGTTATAATGACTAGGCCCTATTTTGACAGTAAAAACTGCCTTGGTCTCATATTTAAAACTTTACTTTAACCTAGGTTTGCTTTTGAAACAAAACATAGTATATGATTTAAAAAAAAAAAAAAAAAGAATATGTTTGTATTGAACATGTTGCCTTTTCCTTTTAAAGACGATGGTGAGGATACAAAGTTGTAATTTGTGTCAGCACACACTGTGCAGCACTGTCAGACAGCTCCCCGGGTTTTCCAAACTATCAGGGAGCTATAGCTATGCACACACTTTTAAAGAAAGCAAAAAAAGTGCATTCACTGTTGTCTGTTTAGGATATTATTTCACTCATTTGGTATCATAAGGCACCTTGCCTTCTGCCTGAAATTTGATAAAACTTTCTAGTACAAACAAGAATACTCATAGCTTCACTATGCATTTTGGTTTGCCAGGTGGAACAGCACTGGGAAATGTTCACAGACAAATTCTTGCTACACATTTGGTGAAAGAAGGACTTGTGGCTCCTTGATTTCCTGCCACTTTATTTTTTTCTAAGAATAACGAAGTGACAAGAATGTTTTAATTACATCAAGCAATGCGTCTATATTGGGAAATTTACGTTCGTCAATTTGTTTAGGTTACAGACTTAAAATCAAACTGGATGTAGTCTTTAGGACAGAGATAAAATTCTTCCCTATACTGAACATACTTCTGATGCTTAAAAATAAACAATATCTTAAGTTATCCTTCTCTTGATACCTCTCTTTATAGCATATTGGTAAAGAGATGCCGGGGGGGGGGGGGGGGGGGGAGGAATGCTCTTTTGTCCATACCAGAGAGATGACTGGTGGCAATTCTTGTCAGATTTTAAAAGTCTCTTTCATAGCTGAACTTGCTAATGGTAAGACAACTTTTCAACTTTTCAGATGATGTCCTTCTTTGTCAGTTGGTGACTGCTGAGCATGGAGATAAATGATGTCTGGGAAGACCAGGGATGCTAGGAAAGGGATATTTGTGTTGTTACACAGTGAATCACCAAGAAGGTCAGTTGAGGGCTGACAAAGGAGTGTAGCAGCAAGGTCCAGAACTTGCTGTGCAAATTCTTGATTACAGGTCACTCTTGTCGTTTGTATGCATCCCAGGTTGCTTATGCTTACAGCTGTAGGAGGAGACATGAGGCAGCAAAAAAACAGTGAGTGGCTGATGCCTGGACTTGCATATACTGTGCACATGTGCATAGGCATGAGTGTATCTGGGAGATACAGATAACTGGAAAACATCTCAAATATCAGGCTTCTACAGATTAAATATTTAATAGTTTTAATATTTTGACAGGACCATTTTTAATAATCAACCCTTAGTAATTGAAAAGTAGCTATATTGTGATCTCAAATAACTCCATTCAAAGGTCTTCTTTATATTACATCTTTGTGCTTCCAGCAGCCACTCAACCTCAGTAAGAAATTAGAAAGTTGCTTTGCATTTCAGGGAATCCTGTTAGATTTTTCAGCTTCATACTTTATAAATAAAAGCTGTCATAAAAGAAAATACAGTGTCCCTTAGTTTGTTGCTGGTTTTACTTAGCATATGTGTATTTCAGCATGCCTTCCATGTTGCTTCTTCTGAATTCAGTTTGTGAGTGAGGTTATGGTGAACTCTGTCAAACTGAGGTAGATGGTGATGCAGTAAATCAGAACTTACTGAATCACAGAATGTTTAGGTTGTAACAGACCTCCAAGATCATCCAGTCCAACCTCTGACCAACACCATAGTCTAAGTACTAAGCCATGTCCTTAAGGATCATGTCCAAATGCCTTTTAAATGTGTCCAGGGATGGTGACTCCATCCTGGGCAGGACATTCCAGTGCCTGACAACCCTCTCAGTGAAAAAATGCTTCCTAATATCCAGGCTAAACCTTGCCTGGTGCAGCTCCCATCCATTCCCTCTGCTCCTATCACAACCCACTAAGGAGCAGAGGCTGTTTCCCTCCTCGCTCCAACCTCCCTTGAGGTGGCTGAAGAGAGCAATGATGTCTCCTCTCAGCCTCCTCTTCTCCAGACTGAACACCCCCAGCTCCCTCAGCTGCTCCCCACAGAACTTGTGCTCCAGGCCCTTCATGAGCTTTGTTGCCCTTCTCTGGACACGCTCCAGCACTTCTGTGTCCCTCTCATAGTGAGGTGCCCAGAACTGAACACAGTGCTCAAGGTGCAGCCTCACCAGAGCTGAGTACAGAGGGACGATCACCTCCCTGTTCCTGCTGGCCACTGAGTTCCTAACACAAGCCAGGATGCCATTGGCCTTCTTGGCCATCTGCACACACTGCTGACTCAATATCTTAAGTCGACTGTCAACCAATATCCCTTCTGAAATGGCACTGCTATGTTTTGGCTCCTGGATTATACTTTCTGTGGTGGGACTCATTCACTGCACTATGTATTAGTAAAAATTAATGTTGTGCTTCACTCTGGAACTGCATTAAATGTGCACATGTGGCATGAGAGCATCTACCAGACTGTGCATGTGCAGGAGCACACCTGATAAAATAGCCCCTTGCTGTTGCCTGGTGGCTATGTGAATAACCTCCAGCAAAGCTGCCGCAGGGGCAAGACACCATAACTGGAGATGCTGTTCAGAGTGTGTTGGCAATAGTGTCAGTTTCTCACAGAATTTAAATGCAGAAAATAAGGTTCCTTTTCATTTCTTTTGATACATAGCACAGGTAGTTCCAGTTTAGGAAATGTGAGTCTTACTGTGCACCAGAGAAGAGAATGGAAAGTAAAACATGGCTCGTCTTTAATTTCTGTGTCTTAAAATATCAGTCTTTGTCTCTTGAGTATCAGTTTCTGTGTAGCTACGTCTCACAAAAGTCCTGTAATGCAGCAGCTAAGATGCAGTGTGGGAGAAAAAGATTTTGCATCTATCAGCAGAGGTAGTATGTTTCAAGCTGCAGGTTTCAGTTCCTCAGAAAACTACCTCAGAGTGCTTTTGTTATGAGAGAACATCTAAAGAGGACTTCTTAGGCAGGAGGTACTAATTCTTGTGTTTGATTCAAGTACTTGACTGCCAAGTGCAGTGGGAATAACCTGAATCTGTAGACCTTGCTCCCAGCTGCATGGCAGATCAACTCTTAAGAAATACTGACTGGTTTTGGGAATAAGTTTTACGGAAAATTGTTCCCTTCCCCGGACAAACTTTGTGATATGTATTAGGTAATATTTCTGTGTGGCATTTCAATGGAGCAGTTGAAATGGTTCAGATTCATGTATCTTTTATCAGTAATCCCACAGGCAATTCTATTTCTTGACTTTTTTTTGCAAATACCCTTCTAAAAAGAAGGATCCTGGGAATTACCAGCCAGTGTGTCTCACCTCAATGCCTATTAAGTTCATGAATCAGATCCACCTGAAAGCTCAAGTCAAATCATGGAAGTCTGGAAGGCTAGAGGGAAGGGAGGCTTTCCATGGCAGTTTTGAAGAGTGAAGCCCATGTGAACTTAGTGAGGTTCAGCAATATCAAGTGCAAGGTACTGCACCTGGGTGATGGCAATCCCCAAAATTAATACAGGCTGGGGGATGAATGAATTGAGAGCAGCCTGCAGAGGAGGACTTGGGAGCTACTGGTGGCTGAAAAGTGGGATGAGCCAGCAATGTGTGTTTACAGGTCAGAAAGCCAACTGTATCCTGGGTTACCTAAAAAGAAGTGTCACCAACAGGTCAAGGGAGGTGATTCAGTCCCTTCACTTCATTCTCATGAGACTCCAGCTGGAGTGTACTGCATTCAGTTCTGGAGTCCTCAGGACAAGAAAAACATGGACCTCTTAGAGGGAGTCCAGAGAAGGGCCACAGAAATTATCAGAAGGCTGGGAGACCTCTCTGGTGAGAAAAGGATGAGAAACTGAAAAAAGGCTCCGGGGATATCTTTTTTGCAACCTTTTAAATATATAAACAGGGCTTACAAGAAAGATGGAGACTTTTTACCAAGGCCTGTAGTGCCAGGAGAAAGGGCAATGTTTTTAAACTGAAGGAGGGTATATTTAGGAACACAAAAACTTTCTTCCTTGTATCTTCAATAGAGTGAGGGTGGAGAAATGTTGGAACAGGTTGCCCTGTTGTGGAGAAATTGTAGATGAGCCATCATTGGAAGTGTTCAAGGCCAGGTTGAATGGTGCTTTGAGCAACCTGATCTAATGAAAAGTGTCCTTGTCTGTTTCAGGGATGCTGAACAAAATTTTGACAGAATTTTTTTAAATAGCCATATAATAACAGTCTAAAATTTCCTATATGGTATTACTTTAGGAAGATTATTTCTTAGTCTCAACTCACACAAGGTTGTCCTCAGAATATAAAGTGATTTCCTACTTTTGGCCCTGTGCTTAAAAAGCTTATTTGATTAATTTGATAAATTGTACTCTTACCTTACTGCTATATGTAGTTGCTTGCTTTTTTTTTTTTTTTTTTTTTTAATCATATATTTTATGAAACAGACTTAACCTGCTAACTTATCTTGATGATTCATCTCTTGATAGTTTTAGTACTAGAAGAACTGCTAAAATAGTGGTATTGTGTTTATGGGTGTAATCAAAATTCTGCTTTAACCTAATTTCCTGAAGGTTTATTGCTGCTGTAAAATCTTACCCTTGGATGACTTCCTGCTGAACTGCTCTTTGAATAAGTAGGAAAAACTGATCCCAGAGCAAAGAACACAGCAGTCAGTAGCCTTATGGAAAACTTCCTTTGCTTTTATATGTTTGCACGGCTTACAAGTTTGGGCAGACCACAAACCTAAGGACAGAATTCCTCTCTATTCCCCAACCCCACAAAGGAAAGATACAAGGGGAATAAAGACCGGAGACTTTAAGTTGGAAAGTGGAAACAACTGGGTGCAGATTTACTAACAGAGGGGAAAGGTAATAACATAAGGGATAATAAAGTAACACAGAATACAAATACACACAAATATCCATATACACAACCCGACAGATTTGTGCCCTGAGGAGCAGGTGTCGAGCTGGTGGTAAAGAAGCGCAGGGGAACAGCAGCGCAGCCAGGAGCGAGCGGAAAGAAAAAGGGAGGAGCTGCCTGGGCTCCCCCAACTTTATAGAGTATGGGCAGGAAACGGGAGGGAATAGACCCCTCCCTCTGTCTTCTGCCCCTCCCAGGGTCCTGTAGTTCTTCCTGTTCACACAATGACATATGTGCACTGTAAACATATGAAAATACCAAATTTAAAATACTAGTTTTGCACTTCCATGAAATCTGAACGCTTGACACGGAAAGAAAGAAAGAAAAAAAAAAAAAACCAAAACAGTAAAGATTTGCTTCTGATGTGTTTCAAGTTTGTTTTGGTTAGGTTTTCCTTTTGGTTTTTTTGGGGGGTGGATTTGGGTTTTTTGGTTTTTTTTAAATAACAAAGATCAATGTTGAAGAATGTTCCAGAAGTCTATTCCTTATGTACAGTAATTTTGTTTCTGTAGAGATTTTGACAATGCAAACAAGCAGAATTTTTAAACATGAATTCTGTAAAACCTTTGATTTCAAGAATTTTTTAAATGTTGTGAGGAATGTTTCATTTTACTTGAAGCATCACTGAATCTGATTATTTGCCATAGGCATGCTGGTTTGTATAGTTGATGTACATAAATCTTGTATGGAAATTATTTTAATAATTTGGAAATAAAACTTTGTACGTTCATTGAAAGCCTTTGTTTATCCAGTAATACTGTATTGTTAGTTGCAGAAAAGTCTTCTGATATAGTACTGGATATCTGACTGTAGCTGTAAATCTAATAAGGTACATGGGAAAGCGTATTTCTGATATGTTGGAACCCTCAGGTGCTTTTGTGTGGAAGTAGCTCAGATGTCCACACAGCTTAACTTAAAAACATGGAAATCCTTTCAGAATTTGGACCTTGCCTGATGAAGTGGGATGGCCACAAAAGCAGTGGCCTCTCCCTATGTGAGACTGCTATGCAGGGGATGAAGCAGTGCAGTTGAGCCTGTGGGTTATGTGCCCATCGGGAGTGCAGGAACTCCCACTCTTCACGGGAAAACACGGAGCTGCTGAAGTTAATCCAAAAGAAGAAGGCAGCAGCTAGGTCATAATGGTGGTAGTTTAACTGTTCCATGTCTCTCTTACTGGTGGCATTGTAGTTCACCTCTGTTACTGGAGACCTTAGGCATAATTGATTCAAAGCAATTAAGAAGCTTATTAATTAATTAACACAGTATTAGGACATTGGTAAAGCAGTGAAATAGTCAATAGTAGGCTATGAAATCAATTTGCCATTATACTACAAAGCATATTATTACATTTAACTATAAAGCTACTAATTATAAGTCTAAAATCTAATGAATCATTATCTGGCTATTGAATTACAATTCTGTCGGTATCGAGATGTCTGTCACCTGGAGAAGCCCTCCTGCACATCAAGTCTTAGAGGTGCCGTGTCTTGGTATGGGAATGAAAGCAAGTAAACTGCCTTCTCAGGACGTCAGTCCAATGTGGAGACAATTGCCTAGATTATGGGGTACTTTGAAACCACCCTTTTTAAAAGATTTACATAGCTTGTGCAGTAAAATATGCTACTTGTGAACTTTTATGTACTTTTGAGCATTAAAAACTGTTTTAAGAATCGTTTGGTGTGAAAACAACTCTTATGAAAGACATCACAAGTGTATCACATTTTAGGATGAAAGTTTTAATAGAACTTTTCAGAGAAAGGAGCTCAAATGCTCTGTTCCTTATATTGAGGCCACGATATGTTGGAATTTTCTTGTGAATTAAACTTTATTTGGTGCAGATGTTTTCCTTTGAAAAAAAGGATGTCAAGTGGCTGAATAAACTTGTCATAGCAGCTTTTCTGATTGGATGGTGTTCAGATTGCATGTGCACCATCAAACTTTTGGACAGAAAAACTGAATACTGTCAGGAAGAGCGCGAAAACACGGAGTCTGTGACTAAAACCAGTATTATTGATACACAGCACTCAATTTTATTAATAGTTACACAGCGTTATATAGGGTTCAGAGGGCATACCTCTTTTAGATAATAAATTCTTGCAGTTAACTACTTTTTGGCTAGGCATCTTGTTTTTCGCTAGAGCTGCACCTGCATCTGCCAAACTAGTTGCTCGAATCGCGCTTTCAGAGACACGCCAAGGTCAGGTTGTTTACTGCTCTCAGAACTGAAAGTTTCAGTCTGCTTCATAGTTCTCAAAACATGGATTGGCCACAAATGCTGGGTGTCCACATTCCTTCAGAAATTCCTCCACAGAATACTACTACCTGTTCTGTGGAACTTGGAAATGCCAGGACGGTATCTGCATGAAGGTGTGACATGAATCGCTTCCCAGTAGCTGTGGTAAAAGGCAGACAGTCTGTAAGTGGTGTGATGCAAACTTAAAATGCTGTTAATTGGCTCAAGCTCATGAATACACAGCATCCAGATGCTGTGTGCTGGACAGGGCTTGCTGACTGATAGGGTAGTGCCTATGCAGTACAGTACTGCTTTTTCCATGCTTTGTACAACAGCTGAGATAAAAAGGGAAATCTACCACAACCAACTTCAATAGAATTCACATGGTATAATTATAGTAGTAGCAAGTATTTTTGTTGAATTACAAGACAGTGTAATCCGTGCAGCTCAGCAGCGTACTCTTCAATAAGATCCCATCTGGCTGAAGGGCGTGTGTGTGTGCATACACATCCATGTGCAAAGAAGTGAAGAAGGAAATGGATTTTCCTTTTCTCCCATTTTCTCAATTTCTCCATTTCTCAGAAATCAGGGGGGTAAATGCAATTTTGATTGTAAAATACACTGTTTCTTACCTGAGATAGTGGTGACAATAAGCAGTACAAACTTCTTCCCACTCTCTGACAAATACAGAGGCATCTGGGGGCAGCTTGCAGTAATTGGACATGATTTTTGCTTTCGGTTGGCTGCTTGCTTAAACAGTTATTTTCTCTGATCAGTTCTGTCTAGGTCCAAAACAATACATGGACTTCAAAGTTTTATGACAAACATTTGTATGGAATTTATTGTAAATGTTACAGCACAAGGCTACCAATATTTTGAAATTTTAACTGAAGGACCACAAGAAACTTGTGGAGAGAAATTCTAGATAGATCTTTTGGTAATGAAAATAATGAAATGGTATGACTTTACAAATGAGACTTTTTTCCTACCTGATTTGGTTTGGGGTTTTTGGGTTTTTTTTTTGTTTTGTTTGGTTTGGTTTTTTGTTTGTTTTTTTTGGGGGGGGGTGTTTTGTTTTGGTTTTGGTTTGGTTTTGGGCTTTTTGTTTGGTTTTTTTTGTTTTTTTTTTTTTTGCTCAGCATTTTCATGAAGAAGTCATCATAGGGAAACATAAATTAAAAAATAGTGGTCACACTTCTGCTGTACTTTCTGAGCAAGGAAAAAAAGCACATTAAAATAGCTCTTACACTGTAAAGTTTTATGTAAATCTGTTTTGAGAGTCTGTATGGATACAGTCAAACATTAGTTTGTATCCCTGCTTGGACAGAAGTCTCGTGAATGGGGTAAGCCTTTGCAGAGGTGTTCTGTCCTTTTTTTCCTATGGTTAAAGAAACATAGGGAAGGACCTTAAGCAGGCAGAAATTCCACTACAGACAAAACAAGTGTTTGTAAAATTTTTTTATGTTGACCTTGAGTTTTTTCACTCACTTTTATTCTTAACACTGAAAAGAGGCTGCTGTTTTGTGGCAACTCACAGTGATGAAAATTTTCTGTAGTAAAAGGTATGGGACAGGACTACACAGTCTTAACATGAAATGTGTAGCTTTGCCATATTCATATGTATGCATGTGTACTTCACAGTGTATGTTTGGTTTTGATTGGTGACCTAACTCTAATTGCATTGTTTAACTGTGTAGGAAAAATTGATGTGGATACATTGTTGGCATACTGTACAATCAGAATTAAATTCATGGCTTGTCAGACATAGCTGCTCGATAACTAGCTCTCATTTGTGTGCGGAGAAAAAAAGAAAGTTAGATAAGTTTCTCTTTATTTTTGGCCTTTACAGGAATTGTGTTATCATTTAATGATTTTTTTTCTTCCCCCTCCCTCCCTTCTTTTGTAGGTAGCATTGGTACATCCTTTCAATGCCACTCAATCCATCAAGATCACATTTGTAATGATGACAGTGACAAGGTGAGGCTTACAAAAATGTTTACTTCACAAGATGCATATGCACTGGGTTTATTTCTATACAGTTATTTTTTTGCAGGCATAGCAGTGAATTTTCAGGGTTACTCTTTTAACTGTTTCTGGCACATTAAGAAATAAATCTTAAAATAACCTTTTAATCTCTCAGGTAAAAAAATTAATACTGTATTTTTGTTTTTTCTTGTATTTTTTTGATATTGTAAATACTGTGAGTTGCCTTACCAACACTCAGTTAAGAAGAGCGATATTTTTGTTAATTTTTCAGTAAGATAGGATGTCTTGTCACTTCTGACTTCATAGATTTAGAGGCTAGCTAAGCATTGAAAGCCCTTTTGCAGTAGCAAAAGTTTTGGAGTTGGGAACTTAAAATTTTGCAGATATTTTGCTCCTGTTCAGTGCTGCAGTCTTAAAACACCAGCTTCTCTAGTAGTGTACAAGCATTTTCCTAAACTTTTTTTGGTGCATTCTCAGATTAGCTTGCTTGGAATCAGTACTCAAAGTTCCTTCTGCTTTTATCTGGGATGGAGCTAATTCTTCTTTGTAGCTAGAACAGTGCTGTCTTTTGGACTCAGTATGGGATTTGTCATGACAAAAATGCTGATAATACACTGATGGCTTTGTAGCTGCTAAGAAATCAAGGACTTCTCAACTTTCTATGTTTTGCTGGTGTGCAGGTGCATAAGAAGCTGGGAGGATAGCCAGAGGAACAGATAAAAATTGGCCATTGGAATATTCTGTATCATGCAATGTCATGCTCAGTGTACTGATGGGGGTTGGCCAGGGAGCTGGTTCTCTCTCTTCTAGGATTACAGCTTTGGGTTTTGGCCTCCTCAAGTATTGCTAGCCAGAAGAGTTTTAGTTGGTAGGAGCTTTAATTTTTTTCTATGAGAATACATGAAGCAGTTTATGTGGCATTTCATAGGAAATTCTAGCTGATCCCTTGATAAAAATCACCACTTGTACAGAAAAATGGAGAACAATCTTCTGAACATATCTGTGCTCTTCTCAGATATGCCACTGAACTCATGCTTTTGTTTTAAAAGCGAAGATAGAGCAGTAATGCTCAGTTAGTGTCACCACTGAGGGATATAAGCTGACTGCACATCTGTCATTCCATTCTTTAATTTTTGTCTATATGGATATACTTCTTGAAAAAATCTTGAAATATCTTGAAAATCTTGGATATACTTCTTGAAAAAATATACTTCTTGAAAAAATTTTCAAGTAATGCTTCCTAAAAGCAGCTGGTTACAGTACTAGGGTCCAGTTTTAATTCTCTACCACACTTTGCTTGTATAAATACATATGCCTGTATATGTGTGTTGTTTTTTTAACTTACTCGTTTCCAGTGTAAAATTATTTAGAAAATGAGAGTTCTGATTTATTCTGCCATTACAGTAGCTGTTGATTTTGGTTGAAATATCATTCAAAGACAAAATGCAGGATTTAACTGTTTTATTTACCTGAAAATGGTATTAATTATTGGACATTTTTGTTATTGTTTTTCAATACTTTATGAAAATCATGCCTTCAGAATAATTTGACATATCTTTGATTAGTCAATACATATGTTTCGGTGAAATAATTTACAGCTCCTGTGCCTGACTATGCATAACCAGTTTTTGTATTATAGAATAAATGTGAAGCATAGTACATGACTATCAGTCTGCATAAGATTTACAGCAATTTCTCCATAAGTCCAGTCTTTATTTCCTGGACAACAGCATGAGAAAAGTTCTATGCCACACATGCTAAATGAATGTTACAGTGGTAATGAAAACAATTCCCAGGCTCCCACCCCAATTACTTGATTCTGTTGACTTGGCACACAAGTGTTGAATTCATGCTCATTGACATCAGCAGGAAACCAAGCCTTAAGGTTTTTCATGGGTGGCCTCACTGTCTTAAAAAGGATGTGTCATTGCTGAGAGCTTTATTGGTAATACCAAGAACCTGTTTCGTTTCATAGCACCGGAAGTGGTATTTTGACCCTTGTCTTACGAAAAAGATCTAGTAAAGCACAGATACAGAGAATATTTCCCATTTTACTTGGTGTTGCAAAGTGATTATAAATGAGATACATGTTAAAGTCATTGTTGCTTTGCAGGTCAGAGTTTTTAACCTCAGTGCATGAGTCAAAGTATCCTTTTTTCATGTTTATAATTTCTTTGAAAGTGTAACATGCTGAATGCTTAATACCGACGATTTTAAAATTAATGAAGTACTTAGAACTGGAATTGTCATTGTATTCTTAGAATATTGAATAGCAGAACTGAATGAGTTTGTTTATGCAGCAGAGCACTTAAGGAAAGCTATCTGTAAAAAGGAATCCTTTGGAATATCACTTAGCCTTAATTCCCAGTCATTTCCTCCTAGTGTTAAACAGAGATACATGCAATTATGTTATCCTGCGGAACCTTTCAATCATGTTCAGCTTATTTAGCTTTTACAATGGTGGAGGTGGGTGGGTTGTTTGGGTTTTGTTTGTTTGTTGGTTTTGTGGGGGTTGGGGTTGTTTGGTTTTGGTTGTTTTGTTGGTTTGGTTGGTTGGGAGTTTTTTGGTTTGGGTTTTTTGTTTGGTTTTGTTTGTTTGTTTGTTTTTGGGTTTTTTACATTTAGGTGGTTGTTTCATCAGTGGTATACTTCCATTAAAAAAATGTTTGCTCGATTTTAAAAGAAACTCCAAAGGTGCAGCTCTTAAGTATGCTTGGGACAGCTCTTTTCAGAGACCTCTTGGAGCTGCATTGTCTTTAGTTCTGCAGCTACAAACCAAAACGACCATCCAATTAGTAAGGAAAAAACAATGCAGCATAGCTGCAATCCAGTGGAATTATTTTAATACCACTAAGGAGTGTTATTTCCAAATATTTACCTTGCATCACTTATTTTTAACTTACTTTACTTTCTTAGTATTCTCTGATTAGATTTGCTTCCTTAGAGTATGTAAGGAATTTCTCTTTGCCCAGTACTTACAAACCATATAAATAATTACATTGATTGATTCACTATTTCTAACCTTTAAATTCCCCAGTTACACTTGGCACACCTTTTATTTCTTTAGCAATTTCTTCTTCCTGAACCTTATCGTGTTTGTCTGTCTTGATTGGCATTCAGTCCTCAGTCACTAATCCAGAGGGCTCTTTAAAAGATGTTTTTTCATGAGAGGGGAAGTATTTTGTAAGTTCTGATCCTTAATAAAATAATCTCTTCTTTCTTTTCCTCTTTATATGGTACAGAGTGAGGTAGGATAAGCCTACTCATCCAAAGCTGAACCCAAAGTGATTCAGGAATTCAGATATTTTAAGGTCGATCACTTTGCTTAAGATGTGACCTGTAAAATAAGACTACATATAACTTTCGTGGGGAGTGTTTGGGGGACAATACATAGAAAACTGGGAGTATGAGAAGGAATTTCTTTTGCCCCCTCCAGTTTTAATACTGTAACAAAATTCTTCCTGTCTGATTCAGACAGCAGGAAGGGGAGGTTTAGACTAGATAATCAGGAAGAAATTCTTTACGAGAGAGTATTGAGGCACTGCAACAGGCTGCACAGGGAGGTGGTCCCTGGAGGTATTTAAAAACCTTGTAGATTAGGAACTTCAGGACATGCTCCGGTGAGCATGGTGATAAGAGACAGACAAATACTTTCTTTTATTGGGGTGGGTGAGGGGAGTGTTGACAGTTCGACGCTTTGATCTTAGAAGTCTTTCTTAACTGTGGCAATTCTGTGATTCTGTAATTTATTCCTCATGCTGTGTAGTTGTCCTGTTCCCCTCTCTGTGCCTTCTGCTCTTAGTTTGAGTTAACTCTGTGTATTCTTACTGAGCAGCTTCATACCTCTCCCATTTCACCTCTGGCAGCTGCAAGAATGTAATTTACCAATCTCAAACCAGTTCCACGCCTGTTGAATTGTCTCTTTTACAGCAGTAACTCTTTGTATTTACAACAAATTGTTTTGTTTTCGTGGCTCAGATTTGGGAAAACTTTAATTAGACTAAAGTGCAGAGAATGGAAACAGGTTTGAAAGCTGTAAACAGCTGGGGTGCTGCTACCTCATTTGAGGGGAACAGCCTGAATACGAGGTCTCTTGATACCTCGTTTTTTTTGTATTTGCTGAGCAGTTCTCGCATCCCCTGTGGCACCGTCAGCTGAAGGCTGATCACCTTCCTCTGGGGACTGGTCAGAAGGTGACGTTGCCCTGCGGGTTTCCTTGGCTTTTCCCAGTCCGTCTGAGCCCCTCCTGCATGCCAGGACAGGAGGGGGAAATCCGGACACCAGAACTACCAGCAGAGCAGACTGCTGGCGGCCGTCGCAGGGGCGGCTCGGTTCCCTCCCTCCCTCCCTCCCGTCAGGGCTGCCTCCTGCCCGCTGCTCCAGGCCCGCGCTGCCTCCCGCCCCGCTCCTGCGGAGCTGTGGAGGGGAGCGGCGGGCGGGCGTAGCGCCCTGAGCGGCGGTGACGTAACAGGCGAGGGGCGGTGACGTAAGAGCGGAGGTGAGGTATCGTGCCGGCCTCCCTCCCGCCCCCGGTGCGGACAAAGGCGGGCGGGGGGGCGGGGCCGGGGCCGGGGCCGCTTGTTGCCGCCCGCCCTGCGCCGGGCTGCGGGGTGACGTCACCGGGCCCCGGAGGCGGCGAGGCGGGCGCGCGGGGTGGCGGGGGCCCGGTGGGGCGGGAGATGGCGGGCGGCGGGTGGCCGCGGGAGCAGGGGGCGGCGGCGGCGCGGAGGCGGAACGGGCGAGGGGCACGGCGGGGGCTCGCCCTGTGATGGGCGGGGGACGCGGGGCCGACGCTCCCGGAAGCAATCGCGCGGGCAGGCGGTGTAGGCCCGGCGCGGGCGGCAGCAGCGGCAGCAGCAGCGGCGGGACCCTCGGCCGACACGACGGGAGGCGGCGCGGGAGCCTTGACGGTGACTGCCCGGCGTCCGGAGGGGGCGGGGGCGCGGGGGCGGCCCCGCCGCGTCCCTCCCTCGCAGGTACCGGCGCGGGGACGGAGGGTAGGGGTGTAGAAGGGTAGGGGTGTAGGAGGGCGGTGGGCCCGCTCGGGGCGGGACCTCACAGGCGCCGCCCGGTGACCGCGACTCGTCCCCGCCGAGCCCGGCAGCCGTGGGGGGGAAGGAGCGATCGGCGTTAGGGCAGTGCCGGGCCCAGCGCCGTTGGGCCGGAGGAGGCGGCGCGGCCTGGGTGTGAGGCCGCCGCTGGGAAGCCCGAGCGGCCCCGTCTGCCTCTTCAGGAGCTGAACCTCCATGTGAGGCGGCCTGCTAGGTGGACGGGAGCTCGGCGAGGTTAATTCGGCGACAGAATCGTTTAATCCTGCTAAAAATTGCTGTATCCGTTTTGGCAAAACGTGTTACTGGAACCTTAAAATTTTCCTGACTTTCCAGAACTGAGTCTCTTGTGTGCTGCCCTCAGGAAGACAAGTGGGGTTCAGTGTCCTGCGTGGGAGAAGGTAGCAAGTGTTTCTGAAGCACTGAATAGATGATTGCCTTCACATTCTTAGACTAAAATGAAGTGTTGAGGTGTCTTTAGCCCTCTCAAGTTAGTAAAGAAAGAACAACGAAACGCCCATGTTAGCAAGTGTATGTTTTTAAAGTGTCTGTTGGTATTTTTCAGCATATCTGAGGTCATAGTCCCATAAATACAAAGGTAATTTTCTCGTTCTTGCACCATAAAGATGCTCTTAGTTTCCTTAGGAAGGTTCCTGGTTGAGTGGTTTAATGAAACAGAGTTTAATTTTTCATACCAAGCAATTTACTTATGCCTTAATGTCTAGATCATGAGAATGTGCATGAGTGCATGAGTGTATAGCATTTGCATTTCAATAAGAATTTTTGAGGGTAGTACTTGGAGCAAATGTATGTGTTTTGGTAAGTTCTTCACGTGTAGTGAGGTAACTGGAATGGTAACATGAACATGAATAAGGTGGACTATTAGTCCTTATTCAGGGTTTGCTTACAAGTTGATCAGGTGATTCTGTTGACATGCTCTGTCATAAATTGCTTTTGCTGAGTCAACTCCTTTAGTTTAAGTTGTCAAAAATTATGGTATTGTTGGATGTACCTGAGATCTTCTAGAGTTGAAACTGAAATTGTAGTCTGGATGCATTTTAATGCTGTTGTACATGTCTGTCTATGGAAGCAGTATGGGCCACATTGTAGTGAACCTAATGGCAATTTCTAGAGAGTAGATCTTAGACTGCTAAAGATTTTATCATTTAATCTGTGTGTGTAGCTCCACCACTGCCACAGAAGGATTTGAAAGTTAGGAATAGGAGTACAGGTAGAATGTGATTTGTTTTATTTTGTTTTGCCCCCTCCTATTCTTGGTCAGAGAGTTGTTTCAGCTCTGGAGGACTGATTCTTGAAACTTCTGGAAAGACAATAGCTTGGGCTTATAACAGGTACTAGGCACAAGTACAGCTTGTGGTTTCCTTCTTTATGTAAAGCTCTATATCAAGTTAAAAAATCTAATAGAGTGTAGTTAAATTCTGTTGTGAGCAAAGTTTATCTAGGTCTCTGATTTGTCAGGCTGATTGTCATGGTTTTTACACTCCAGATTCACGTTGGAGTGTGTATCTTACACACTTAGCTCTTGAAAGATCAAGGAAATTTTCTTTGCTTTTTGGTGCCCTCTACAGATTTCCATTTGTCAGAACATGGAAAGCTAAGACTTTTTTGTCTTGTAGCAGCAATATAATGCTAACAGCCTCAGCTCTTTAAAATCAGTTGGAAAGGAAAAGAAAGGAATACCTTTTGCACCTAAGCATTTTGCTGATTGCTGTGCAACCAGTTTTCCTGGATTACGGTGGAACTGTTCCTCACTACTGTAGAAAAATAGTTAAGCAGTGTAAGTCTACCTCAGCTTGTGTCTTCTACGCCCTTGCTCTTCCCCTCTCAGAGAAATAGAGACTGTCCACAGTTCCTCATTCTCAGTGAGCAGGTTTAAGATTTGCTGTTCTAGAACTTACTACTTCCTGATTTCCTCACAGTAGCATTGGTTTTTGTATTTCTCATCATTACCTCATACTCTAAAAAAAAGTGCAGTGGTTTGTGTGGGTGCCACTAGATATGCTGTAGTTTGCTTGCTTTCTGTTTAATACCCCTTTCATTTTGTCAGTCTTGAAATTTTGTCCCTGTCCCCGAAATCTGTGAATATCTCTGTTTTGGGCAAACTTAAAAATTGTGTGAGTTCAACCCTGTCTTTTCTCCAGAGCCTCTAGTCATAGCCTTCTGGTCTGTCTTTGACATCTCTGTTAATTTCTGGCAGAAGTGGCCAAATGTTTCTTTCATGTTGCAGTAAATCATGTCAGTGGGGAAGAGAGCCTGGCACAACTTTATGGTACTGCTGAGACTTTAGGAGATGGTCTCTTTAGACAAATAAAAATCAAGACATTTTCTTCCTTATTCATGTTATTTGTTCAGATAATCTTTGTTGGGATTGTTCTTCTAAAAAACACCATAATGTTTGGATATTTTTGATGAACTGCATTTTCAAAATCTGTTAGAAGTCAGTATCTTGCAAAGACATTTAGAACGATATAGGTGAGTAAAGAGGGAGGGCATTTTTTGTTTGTTCTCTGTGTGTAGGTTTGTTGGGAAAATACTGGAACATAATATATAACAAGAAGGGGAATTGAGAGATTTGAGGCATGAAAGAGTAGAACAGGTAATAATTTTAAACAATGTTGTGGAAGGAAATTGTGAAGATGAGTGGATGTGTATGGATTTGAGAAAAATGTTCAGATGTGAACACAAAGAGCCTGGCCAGGCAAATATGCATTTGGTGATTTTGCTTGTGCGTCTCTGCTGAGGACAGCTGGGGGGACCCCATGTGAGGCTTTCTTCCTCCATTTACTCAGCTTTCTTACTGTGTCAGCAGTCGGAGCACATACAGATCAAATCTGTATCAAATACAGATACCTAGCATAGTATTTCTAATCTCCTGCTTTGCTTTCAATATGGATGTTTACTTATACCTGTAGTTGAATTGTTGCTGAACAATTCATAGCTGTGATGATGACTTAGTTCAGCATGGTTCAGAGCTTGAGATGGTATTTGAGAAGTATACATCTCACTGAATTTCTTGAATACTTTAAATTCTCATCTTTTTTCTCCTAAGAAAAAATATAGGATGGGATTTGAGAAGTCAGGAAACTGTGCTTATTTGAGAGTATGTGGAGGAGTGAGGCTTTTTTTTCCTTCACATATAATTGAATAAGTATGTGGTTTGCTGGGTTTTTTTAAACAAAACTACTCCAAGTTTGTGTGGTAAGAATCCTGTTTTCTAAAGTTAAAGACCTACACAAGAATAAGTTCATTCTTGAAGCTGAGGAGCTGCAATGTTTTCCCATATTCCTCTCTTCAGGTCAGCTTAGCAGAACATGTCAGTTATTTCTTGGTTTTACTGTCGCTCATAATTTGTCAGTTAAATTACAAGGACTGCGTTCTCTACCCACTACATGCCATTGTAAGGTTTATATATGTGACTAGGTCATTTCTCTTACATGATAGCCTCCCAATATGTGTATTTTGTAGGGGCAGAGGAGCCAGCCACTGTTGCACCAGTTAAACATTCACAGGGCCCAAGGTCAGCCTGACGCATGCAAAAATTAATTTCTGCAACCTACTGAGAGCAAAAGGTGTATTCAAATCCCAGCTAAAGGAACAATTTTTTTTTTCTAAGAGCTTTTTGAAACAACTCTATTAACTTAGACAAGGCTTTACTAAAATCATATGGTCTGCATAGGTTTAAAGCAAGTACTTTGTATTATGTACTGCATAGCTTAAATATGGTGAGCTTAAAAAAAAATCATAGAATCATTTCAGTTGGAAAATACCCATAAGGTCATCATCTAACTGTTAACCAAACACTACCAAATCCACCATCAAACCATGTCCCTGAGCACCATGTCTACATGACTTTCAAACACACTTATAGGTGTGGTGACTCAGCCATTTTACTGGACAGCCTGTTCCAGTGCTTGACAATCCTTTTGTTGAAGAAATATTTCTTAATATCTAGTCTAAATCATCCCTGGTGCAACTTGAGACCATTTCCTCTTGTCCCACTGCTTGTTACTTGGGGACAGACCCCTACCTTGCTACAGCCTACTTTCAGGAGCAGCAGTGTATAAACACCTAGTATTCTGCAGTGTAAACAGATCCATATTAACAAATTGACTAACAGGATGGTAACCATAGCATTATGCTCAGTGAGCATAATGAGCAGCATTATGTTCAATGACTTGTGTTCCATCATTTGTAGGTGATACAAAGAGTTTACATATATAAACTGTATGAATGACAAAGCAAAGCCTTTGTATTTGTTCCAGATGTGAAAATTTCCTGTTTATATGGCACATGGTCTAGAAGAATGAAGAACAAACTAAGTGAGAGAAATAGGAAAAGTACAGGAGTGAAAAACAGTGAGAGAAGCCCTAACACTTTAGTGGTGGAGATTGCTATGACAGCTGCATACTATCACTGTTGTACATGTGCTGTGTGCCACTTGGGACATGTTTTCTCCCTCATTCTGTGGGATGTATACAGAAAAGTAAACTGAAAAAGGCAGAACTTAAGAGTCCCGTATTAGAATTATGTATCTTGGCCATCCTTGAATTTTCAGGCATGCTTTTTAATACTTTTTGTTTGTTTGTTTGTTTTTTTCTCACTGATAGCAGTGTGTATATATTGCAGAATATTGAAGAACATTCCATATTGACATGAGTTTGATCATTACCAACTAGGAAGGTAGGCTGTTTTGTGGAATCATTGTGTAGTTTCTGAAATAGATTAAGAGTATTCATTGAGGCTTCAAACATCTAGCAATATGGAGAGACAAGATGAAGGTAGAGACTAAACTGCAGTATATTCTTGAGGAAATTACATTATGTCTTCCCTCAGTTTCTGAGAACACATATTACTTAATTATACACAAATTTTTACCAATCCTGTGTACTAAGCAGAGGCAAAAATATTTTGGTAATGCAGCTCGGTGTTGTGATGTTGGGAAAAGCCAGACAAATGTGAATGTGCTCTGCCACAATACCTGGCTGAAGTATGCCTGTAGACCTCTTCCTAGGAACAAATTTTCAGTGTTGCCTTTGTGCCTATTGTGGTAAGGACATCAGTTACAGCAGCGTAAATAACATTCATAGCAGTCTAAATGTTATCTCTTTGGGGGCTAAAGTTTGAGGAGGAGTGATTTAAATAATCTGGTTAATGACTGGTTAAAATATATTACTCTGTTAAAAGCTGTTTCGGGTTTGTAAATACTAGTTCAAGTGCTTAGGTAGTGGTATGCTTCATTTCAGTGTTTGGATGTTCTATAGCACTTTTTCAACAAATATGGTCAGCTTAGCATTAATTCACCTGAATAAAAAGTTTCAGTCCTCAGTGCTGAAATACTTGCTTGTCCATTTATGTGTACAGTGTTCCATATATGTGCATGTGTGTGCATGTATGCATGCTTATGTGTGTATATATATATATGTAGTTTAACATAGGGAGAATATTGTATATGTGGAAAAATTATGATTTGCATTTTAATTGTCTTCATTACCCTGTCCCTGTGGATGTGTCTGTATGTTAGTTTCACATGCCTAAGTGAAAACGCCAATAGTTAATATATACTGTACATTCAAATTATGCACAGAGAAGATTGATATGAAGACATCTTTGAGCCAGACTTCTCTTCAGACTCCTTGACCCATTGGCTGAAAGAGAAGTTATAACTAAAATTGAAAACTTGGTCTGTTTGAAATGTGAACACCTTGATTTCACCACTTTGCTCTTACCCTGGCATCATTTTAAGTGTGTAAATTTCAGTATATTTTATGACAGTTGAAGTAATTTATTTGTAACAATTAATATATTTTAATGGTACAATTACAAATTTTAATATGTTTGAGCCTTTTATGTGGGGAGATTATTCCTCTTTAGCTGCAAATTTGTGGCTTTAATTAAAAACCCTCCTTCTGTTTTATTTACATACCAAAATAGGAGTTCATTACCCTGTATGTACTAAGCCATTGCCGTTAGTACCATCTCCTGAAATGTCACTTTCCGTACTGTGTTAGGTGGTGTTGATATCATAACATAGACACTTCAACTCAGATTGATAGGCAATGTAGATAAACTGGTAGTAAATGAGTAGTATGTGTTGCATAATTTCTAACCTTTCCAGTTTTAAGAAAGAATGCATACAAATATTCAGTGAGACACTAAACCTGTGTAATGGGTTTTGCTTACTACCATGGTACATGTTAACAGCAGGAAATATCTGCAGAAGTAGTACAAATTGTTTTCAGTTTATTATCACGCACAACATTAATGACTGACTTAAAAATTGAGACCATAAATTTTAATTTTAAACTAAAACTAATATTTTTCTAACAACTTTGTTCTTTGTCAGAGAGGAAGGTATTGCTGAGTTTTTTCCTTCTTAGCAGTTGGCGTACATGCTTTGGATGAGAGCTAACAGTCCCTATTCAGAACAAAAAAACCACGATGTGATACAAAAATAAATACTTAATCTCTCTTTTTTTTTTTTTTTGAGTTTAACAGCATTGAAGTTGATTTGATTCATTTACCTGAAAAATTATGACAAAATCTTTCCATATTTCAAAGTATTTTTGCAGAAAGTGCTGCAAGCAATATCAAATACTAACACCATTGAATTAGAAGGATTTTGAGATGTCCAAATTTCCTTGATTCTGGACTCAGTATTAAAAAAAGGAGGTGCTTCAGATACAATATATAAGATTCACTGTCCTTTTTGTGTGCATAGTAGAACTTGAAAATCAGACACCTCTAGTCCTCCTAAAAAAAATTTGCTCTTTCTTTTTTGCTGTTGAGAGTAGTGCAATGTACCAAATAGGATGAAAAGATTTTTACATTTTTAAAATATTCTTGTGCGTTTTGAATTAACACTCAGCAAAGAAATATTCCAGCTTTTAATATGAGAAATTGACACCCAAGAATCAAGTTCTTAAGAGTGTTTAAAATATTTACTGTGTGTAACTTAAGCAGTTTAGGCTTATCTGTCTCCTAATGTTGTTTCTTTTGTATCCTAAATGCCTGATTAAATGAGAATTGCATTTCAGAGAGAGAATTAATACAGAGAAAACTCATAAATGGCTATAAGCCTTATGTCAGATGAACAGGAAATTAAATATTCAGGTTATTAATGTTTTGATCATAAGTAAAGTGAAGAGATGCATTTGGTGAAGTATGTTCTGTGCTGTTGTTATGGCATTCACTGTTAGAAGCTTCGTATCTGTTACAAAAATACTTTACATGGAGGATTTCATTGATAGTTCTGGTTGCAACTCTGGCCATTGTGCTCACTGCCAGTAAATAATGAATTAATCATATTTACTGTTGAGTGAATTATGGATGATGCAGAAAGATACAGATGAATGCCTAGTACAGCTGTTAAATACAGTGTTGATACCCTCATAGCTTTGAAACACACAACATTAGATAGACTTGCATCCTCTTTAAATCATGTTCAGTAGTGTCATTCTTATTTTACTAATTTTATTTTTTATTTTACTAAATGCTGTGTAAATTTTCTCAGTTTCACCATGAAAACAGGTCTCATTCACAGAAGTTAAACAACATGGTATTCTTTGACCTGCTGCAGCAAATTTTATACTGCCAACCTGACCTTATTATTGTTTCTTTTTAAGATGAAGTTACTGGTTTCTTTCCTGACCACATGGTGATATTTAAAAAGCAAGTTGGAAGAAACAACTGAGGCTTCCTTTCAGAATCATGTGCCTTGATAAGGTTTCTTCCATCTCTAGGAACTGAGATTCAGAATATTTCTTCCCTGATCCTATAGGGAAGGCACAGGAACATTCTCTACAGAACTGCTTTTTTCTCCCATGCATTTTGCTATAGCCATAGGAACTATTAGTGTCATGCTTAGTGTTGTTTGGTTTTTATTTGCGAATTTTTCATCCCAAGTACTAATTACGTACTCGTTTTCATAATTCTTGACAATCTTCTCTGAAGATCAGAGGGAAAGGATATCCACGTGAAGTTCAACAAGGTCCTGCACCTGGGTCAGAGCAATCCCAATCACAGATACAGACTGGGCAGAGAATGGATTGAGGAGAAGAACAGGGAGGTGTTGGTTGATGAGAAGCTTGTTGTGGACAGCAATATTAACATTTTTCTCGCCATGTTGCCCTTTGCCTCTACTTTACTGCTTTGTTGTAGTAGGTTGTGCTCATTATCAACAACGCTAAAATTTTCCATTTCTAACCAAAGAGTGTCTGTTCCAGATGTTCTTTTACAGATGTTCTGCTAGCCGACAAGTTAATATGATCAGACTTTTTTTCTTCCTGTTTCTATTTTCTAGCTGAAATGAGCAAACTGCAGGTGTGGGTCCCTCAAGGAGGAGATAGAGCAGTCAGCAAGTGACAGCTTGGGTGTTGATGAAAGCCTCCTGTTACCACACTGGGAACCCTGAGACACTAATGCTAAATGGGGGGACCTGATGTAGTGGGCCCAGCTTAGGGGTGAACTTCCAGGGATGTCAGCACAGGGCTGGATAATAACATTTGTGCTGCTCAGCATATGATACGTACACAATTTGCTCACTGGTGAACTTGCTGATGTAGTTCAGTTGCTTCTGTCTGATTTCTGAGATCCCCAGCCAGTTGTCACCATTTGTACCTGTGCAAAACTAGGTGCAGGTGTGGGGAAAGCAAACTTTAACAAGATAAGGTGTCCTTGATACCCTACATACTAGGGTGGTGGAAGCAAGCTGTTCTGGGTTATTGTAACAGTCTTCTTGCACCCTTCACTCTTCCTTTTAATTTTTGGTCAATATTCTTTCTTAGGGAAAGGAGTGAGGGGCCATTGTTTTTTTGCGTATTCCCTTATTGTTTTTACTCTTCTCAGAGATAGTCCATCCCACTCTAGTTTCTTGACAGTATCTTTTTTGGTTGGGTTTGTTTTTTGTTTGGGTTTTGGGTGTTGGTTTGTTGTTGTTTTTTGGTTTTGTTTTTGTTTTTTTTTTTGTACCATTAATGGAATAGTTAGTTGTGCTTTCTGTAAAGATCTGTGGAAGGATAGCTTGTGAAGTTTGTCTGTTCAAGGACCTTTTCAGTGCCAAATGGAGAATGAACATTCTGAGACACAAACATGACCAACAGAAAGTAATGGAGGCAGTAACAAGGACCAGACTTGGTCAGTAACTAATTGATGAGGATGCATATAATATGGGAACGTTCATTTCAGTGAGGTTACTTTATCAAAGGCCTTGTCAGTTTAGATTATAAGGAAAAGGGGGAAGCTGTTGGCAAAATACACAGTGATGTGAACCTGCTAGACAAACTTAATGGAGACAAAGACAAGAAACAAACCTAATCAGTCATATAAACTGATGGTCTGTTAGGAAGCTGCATGCAAACAAGGACTGTATGACTGATTAGGATGCAAACCTGAGGGTCCAAGATGTTGTAGGGCCTCAGTGGGACTATGCAAGCTGGGGAGGCAGTGTGAAAGGGAAGCAAATCTGGGAGAGGCAAAATGGGGCAGACAGAAAAGGGGACAGTTGTGTAAGTTGTGACCAGTCTTTACCCTTGTCTAGCCAAACCCTCTGTTTGATCACAGCTGTCTGTCCTGTGCTGTGTGATCTCACTGTTTCCTGCATGTGAGTGAGACCAACCCAAGTGGAGGCTGGGCCAGCAGCTGGAGCCTCTCACTGGAAGTGTGGGTGCATCTGGGTCTGCAGTGCCAGCCGTGGGATTGAGTGTGAGTCTCAGTGTCAGGAATTGGAGCTCTCTGGACTACCTTGCTGGTTTTCTGCAGATTTGATACACACAGTGCCAGTGACTGGGGGACTGGGCTGAGCACACTGGGTGCCACCTACTGGAGGCAGCCCGGGGATGTGAGCATCCTCAGCCAATATCAGTTTGGGAAGCAGTTTGGTCCAAGTACCAGCTGCTGGGGATGGGTGAGTGTCTCGATTGCCAGCTCCTGGACCAGGAACAGTGTGTGTCCCCAAAGCCAGCTATTAGGGAGTGAGGATGAGTGAGGGTCATAGTCAATGACAGAAGCCAGGCCTGCCCATGTGCCTGGTGCTGGCTGGTGAAGTCATTGGCTCCAGTATCTTACCCAAACCTGCTGTGCATGGAGCAAGTTGTGTATTTGTATTTGCTGACAATCTCAAACTGAGCCAGTTGGCAAGTGGATGGGCTTTGGGACCAGACTGACATGTCAGGCAGGCCAAGGATCTGTGATGGTGTTTCAGGGTACCTCTGAGTGTGGGGTGCCTGTGGGACAAGTGTGTGACTGCTGTCTGTCTGCAGTGAGCACCAAGCTGGGACAGGCAGAGGAGGAATTTCTGGGTTCACAGGACATCCCCTAAGTTTCTTTTCCTTGCTTTTCTAAGAGGAGATTTGCTTCTTTTATTGCTTGACACCTGATGTTTACACGCACAGTCTCTAGTATGCAGGGAATCGAGGGCATTGTCACCATAGTGAAAAATCATGAGATGTGTTAGCATAGGAGTGGAAGAGTGTATTGACAAAAAACATTAAAAAAAACCCAACAACCTAAAAACTGATTTTTAACTTGTTAGTAATTTTTAACTACCCGGTACCTTTCTAGCTCTAGAAATTATATACTAGGGAGTGTTGCTGTCCAAGTGTCTTAAACAAAATTTGCTTTCATGTCTAAATAGCTGGGTTTTGTAAATGTTTGGCAGACTTCTGGCAAGGACGAGGCAGAACAGACCTAAAACTGATTTATCTCTCCAAAGTAATCTACTTTGTCTTTGGCGGCTGGCAGCACATAAAGAAAGATTATATCATTAATGCTTTTTTTAGCTTTTGTGGCCTATGTTCTCCATTTGGTATCAGATTAAACCTAACATTCTATGCATTAAAAGTGGATTAAATGTGATTGCATGTTGATGGGAACAGTACCTCAATCACACACAGAAATTGACAGATAACACGCTATTTCCTTGGTTGTAAGAACAAGTATTAATTACATTTTATCACCAATGTAAAAATTAAGAATGTAGAGAATGCTCTTATAGAGTTTCTGTTTCTCTTGTGAGCTTTCAGAGTTCTGCTTGCTTGGAAAATTACACTTCTTGTTTAATACTGCCAAGTTATAATACCAGTGTGCTAGCATTGACTTTTCAAAGATATTTTCATGAGCTGGTACGTGTCTGTCTCAGGTTGTTTTTAAACATCTTTTGCATCTTTCAAATAAAGAGTTTTGCTAGGAAGCAATTTCCACATCTGTTCACAACTTTTTAATGTAAGAACACCTGTGGGCATCACTGTATGCTTACTGTTCTCTGGACTAATATACATAAAAACAGCCCATTGCATTGGTTACAGCATATTAGTGGGCTAACATTCCATGAAAGTGTGCTGTGTGACATGCTCCCAGGGAATATTTTGGGTTGGATTTTTAGAATAGTAGAGCATTATATGGTTACTGAAATACAGATGTGGGATATTTGTTACTTACTTTATCTGTTTATTTCATAATTGCTTTTTAAAAAGAGGCAAAAATCATTGTGGTTTTGTTTTGGTAGCTTAAGAAGTGTTTGGAGGTTCTACCTGAATACAGAAGATCTTACTCTGTGAGCTGAATTTTATAGAGAGAACTTTAACAGAATTACTTTAACAGTAATTCTGTGGAAATACACTGCTGCTATTCTTGCAGCAGAAATTAAGTGTGTCTGGAAACAAGACTCCAGTGTTCTTTGCAGAACAATTTGTGATCTCGCTCTCTGATATGCAGACTACAGTGGAGACCAGAGCTCTGTCTCTTAATATACATCCTGGATTAGTTTATATCGGCAGTTTATACTGTTAGGCTTCTGCCTCTGGTGCTTTCTCAGGGTGGGATGGAAGATGACAATAATAATGCTTATAAGACCATTTGGGCTTGGTTACTCCATGCTGTCATGTAAGTGCCTTACTTTATCTTGGTTCTAGGGTTGTGAGGGACATCTCTTCCAGAGCTTACTAAACCTGGGCTACATAATGTTCCTATGTAAATAAGCTTAGTCCTGAGTTGTGAATAAGAGACTGCATATGGAAACAAGCGGTCTGGTCAGCCCAAGAATTTACTGTTATTGTAGCTATGATCAGAATAATTGAAACACTGGAAGTATTTCATACCACTGTTGTAGGAGTGTATAGATTTTCGCAGTTAGGATATGCAAAAATGTTCAGTTTAGTAGCCCGTAAGATGCCTGTAGTTATTTGAAAATGCCTGTAGATGTCCAGTGTTTCATATCATGGGGGAAGAATTATTGCCTTTTCCATATGCATTCTTTAGGAGGAAACACACAGTTCTGATTTCCAGTAAGCCTGGTAGAGTTACATAGGGTATATCCATCAGATTGTACTTGCTGTGTAAAAATTTCTAACGAAAAAGCTATGCTTATAAATACTCTTCAAGTATTAGATTACTTCAACAATATAGTCTTCAGGGGCTGCAGGATAGATGCAGTTTATTTCCTTTATTTGTCATTGAGAGTGCGAAGTAATTACTTGTACTTTCCAGAACCATGAAGTGAGATTATGCAGAAGGCTGGAGAGGAGAGTGATTTTCAGATATTGGCAGCAATTGTTTTGGTAATAATTTCCTCCTATGATGGTTGATCACACTGTGTGTGTGTGTGTGTGTTTGCAATCTGTATAATCTGTGCAATCTGTGTTCCTTTGTTTGGAAAGGAGAATGGAAATGGAACACCTCAGAAGGTGGTGTCTTGGTGAAAATATCTAGTTAAATTAAATGGAACAGCATTTAGATAAAACATATACAAAATTAATTGCTAAGGTAAACATATACCAAGGTGTAACAAGCAGGTTTTTATTTTTTTAGTAGTATGTTCCATTAAAAGGTTGTTTTCTAAACAAGCACACTCTTTAATCACCTTTATTATGACTGTGAGAGTTTATAGGGTACACAGATGAGAATGGAGCAGCTCTGTGCTGAGAATGTCTGTGAAAGGCTGACATTTAGGAATGAAATTATAGGTTTTAGTGTCTTCATATAAGTTCCCTTTTTAGTTAGTAGCAATTTGATCCCTTTGTTTTGATACTAATGCCTTTAAATATGAAGTGATTTGTATTTGTGTTAATCATGCTCTTATTTTTCTTTGTTGAATTAACATTTAAAATAAGGTACTGCTTTTATTTTGTTCATTAAAAGCTGAATACAGAGTTCTTGTTGCCTGTTTGTCAGTAGAAAAATACATAGTGTAACGGCTGTGAGAAGCAGCAGTAGTCCCAGCAAATGTTTTTAATATTAGCAAATGTTTTTAATATTAGCAAGATGCAGCTTGAGTTGTTTGGGGATTTAGAGAGCTACCATCTTTGCTGAAATCGTATTCCACAAATTAATTGTTGAACCTAATGACCAACAATGATGTAGGTTTCAAAATTATACTGGCAGTGTCTGGTTATTCCACATGTTTGTTGAAAATGACATGAATACAAATCTTAAATTAAATAGGGTATGTGTCTGTCATTAGCTCCCAGTACTGGTGTTCCACTTGTCCACATACGAATAGTATCTTGTTACAATCATCACATCAGAATTCGATTCTTAATAAAAACTGAGATAAAATAATTTTTGGAACTACCTATAACTATAGATTTAGAATGTAATTATGTATTTTTTCTGTACTGAAAAAAGAAGTAACCTGAAGCTAAACCAAACTTATACACAACTATCATTTAAAAAACCTAATACAAGCTTAAACTCGAAAAGGAATTGATGTTTTATCTTCATTTTCTATCTAATAGAAAACAATTTTGACTGAAAAGACAGTTGCTTAGTGCAGAGGGCAATTAGCACTCATTATGGAGATCAAAATAGCTGTGTGAGTTAGTAATTTGGAGTGATGATGAAGGTTAACTACTTAGCAGTTTGCATCTCCACTGCCTTTGACGTGGCGCACTCCACATACAAAACGAAAAAGAATCGAAGAACAAAGTTTTTCCAAAGTAGACTGCTTTCTACAGGGCAGGATGCATTAATGTTAATGTAAATGATTTAAATGAGTGTGGCAGCAGTGGGAGATCCCCATCCAAAGACATATATAGAACCTAGCAAGACAGCAATGGTTATTTTGTTTTTTCAGTGTTAGTTTTCTGCCAGCTTCACTAAACCCAGTCTTTACTTCTTCCATTTTACTTTTCTTTTTGGATTCCTAAGACCACATATACCTTATTTACCTGCATTTTTATTACCTGTGCTTCTTTTTGAATAGACTTTAGTGTTTGTGACATTAAAAAAAAATAAATCTTCCATCCTGAAAGCTCCAAGTTGGGCCACAGATCATACTTCTCTCCTACTCATTCTATCACAGCAGTAAAACATTAAATAATCAGCTCTGGGTGGTAGAACAAATGCAGAGCTATGGGCAGGTAGCCTCCTGGAAAGTCAGCCTTCACCTGAACAACTACCTTCATGAACCTTATGGTTAAAACCTGTCTTGTTACCTATTTTTCTTTGTAAAATAGAAATGCAGTTGTTCAAGTATTAAGCACCGAGACTTAACCAGAGAATGGTTAATGGTGATTAGGTTATTTTCAGGTTACGTGCAAGTACTTTTCAATGACCATTATTACACTAATAAGTAGAAAGATGAAGCACCTTTTTGCTGAGCTAGGAGATTTTAAATAGGCTGCAGTACATAGCAAATGTTTGATAAGCTGTATAAGTACAGCCTGATAGGAAAGGAGCACAGTGCAGAGTGCAGGCTCTCTAAGACATCTTCTTATGGACAAGTGTGGATTCTGTTGCTTTCAACACTATGCTTCTACATCTTTTTGTGCTTCTCTAGTTTATAAGGGCTAGTGCAGGAGGCATGTAAAATAGGTTATCTCATTTTCTTCATGTTACTCTCTTTTCTGATATAGTTTTGGTGTCTCCCTGATGTTAATTTTTATCTTTCAATGCTGCTAAAGTAAAATGTAGTAGCAGTTCTAGATAATAAAAAGGAAATTACTTGAAGGTGTTTTCAATGGTGTTTTACTGCAGTCTTCAGTAAGTCCCTCTTACTGCTAGCTGCAAGGAAAGGCTAAATTGTGGATTGTAATTCACTCATCTGGAGGTGGGGTTTGTTTTTGTGTTTTGTTTTTTTTGAACTGGCATAGAGTGAAGACAGTCCTAGTCCCAAGCGACAACGTCTTTCCCATTCCGTCTTTGACTATACAGCAGCATCACCAGCCCCATCACCACCAATGCGACCATGGGAGATGACATCAAATAGGCAGCCTCCTTTGGCTCGACCCAACCAACACCACTTCTCAGGGGAACGATGCAACACACCTGCACGAAACAGGAGAAGGTAAGCAAGCTGTGTAGGCAGGGGAACAATTTCTTGTTCTTCCTGATTTCAGCTCGAGGGAAGTGCATTTCAGGCACAGCATTGACAAGATCACACGTGTTACCATTTCCTTCGAGCTGTAAGTTGTTATATTTGTAACTGAAAAGTTCTTGAAAGAAATTCAGGTTGATGCATCAACCTGTAACTTTTGTGAATAAACAATATAGGGTGGGGAGTATGTGAGCCTGATTCTCTTCCACTTTGCACTGGAACGATATGCATTTAGAAAAATGCTAGGAAAACTCTTTCTCATCAGGGTACTTTTAAAAATATTAAGAGTTACCATAGTTTTCACTACAGTCGTTATTGTTTTCTTACTTAAAAACAATCTAAATTGAGGGTAACTAGCTGGGAAGAGTGAGGAAGTTAACATAGTGTTAAATTGCTGCTGAGATGCATGATTCATGTAAGATAGGGGTTAGATTTTCATGTTGCTTTTAGCTTGTGGGTGTTTAATCTCTCAAAGTAGAGATTTTGGACAGATTGCAACAGTCACGAAAGAGCAGACGTTTGAAAAGCCAGGTTGAACTGGTGCAAGGATGAGTGATAGTACAGGAAGGTATAACACCAGAGACTTCATTACAGCTCCAGTTAAACTGATCATCCAAGTCACAAGCTTTCATTGCTTCATCTTCTGCCTTTAAAAATGCTGAGTCATCTGATGCAAGTTAACTCACTGCCCCTCTCTTTGTGATAAGTATTGTCGTTTGGTTTTTACTTAAATTTAAGTCTAATTCGTTTTTTCATTAATATAAAATGCCAGGTTTTCTTCTGATTCCACAAATCAATATTGTCAGCCATGATAAGATCAGGGGTAGTTTTGTGTCTTTGCTTCATGACAAGTCCATCTGAAATCTTTCAGGGAGTGGTGTTCAAAATGCACAGCTTTTAAAGCAGCTTGACCAGCTTAAGGAAGAGGTTGAATTGTGAATTTGAAGGGGTCATTGTGGAGACAGAAGTATCAGGCCTTTTGTACAATTTGGTACAGGGATGCCCTGCACATACATTTGTTCTGCAGAGCATTTTTTGCCTTTAAATGGTTTGAACTGAGGTGCCTGTGACAAGCTGCATTTGGCCTCTTCTTCTTGGTGTCCCACCAGCTTACACAAATTTCTTTTCAACATTCATTAACATCTCCTGCAGACTAAGTAGAGAGCTTAACAACCTAAATGCCAAGTAGCTCAATTGGATATCCTGAGGGATGAAGGAGAAGAACGGTGTGTGTAGATGAAAGTGCACGGAATGAGTGTCTGATATTCAAATGCGGGTGTTAGAGATAGTGCTGCAAATAGACATTGGAGTGTAAAGCCATCTTCAGTCTAACAGGAGTTGTTAAATTTGCTACAGCATTGCAAACACAAGGTGTTAGTCTTCCTAGGACCAACTCACCTGCTTTTGAGTAATAATGCCTGCTTTTGCTCTAATCAGAAACATGTCAGTACTTTGTTTCCCTGTGCTTGAGTCATTTTTTAGCTTGGCTGCACTGTTACATTTGAGCTGACTCAGTTCCAGAATAGTACTGCACTCAGTCTCATTTCCTAGAACAGATTCATTTGAGATAATGATACATATATGTCTCTTAATTTGCAGGACTCTTTGAGTTGTAGAATGCTTTGGAGCCATATCAGGACTAATAACCACTCTCAAGGATCAAAGCTTGATTCCTTAAGATAATTGTATTCTGTTATTAGTGCTTTGGATGAGGGGGTGCATGTCCTTTTGAAGTCAGTTTCCAGATTTTGCAGCTGTATTTTATCTTTCCCATTGGCGAGTGGTCTCAGAGTTAATGAGGTTTTCAGATGAAGACAAGATGAAAGGTGGACTGCAGTTCCAAATGGTCTTGCAGCTCAAGGGAACAGACCAGGACAAGTGCAAACACTGACCCAATGTCATCAGCATTACCTTTTTTATCCTACCAGTTCACTCCTGTTGGTCAGCACAGGCTGTGCTGTTTTTTGATTATTTGTTTGGGGTTTTTTTCCATAACCTGCATTACTATTTAGACCTTACCATTTTGTATCACGGACTTTGTACTGTGCCTACCACAGCAGTGCCCTAATTGATCGTGATTCATTGAAAGCAAATAAATGGTGCTTTTAAGAGGGCAGCCTTCTGGCATGATTTTGCAGAAGAACGTTCAGCTGCTTATTGTACAGATAAAGTGTGGCTGTAAAAGCATAATGAGAAGGCCATTCCAATTTGTCTTTACCCATCACTGTAAAATGAGGAGATTTCTACATTGTTATGTCTCTTCTCTGACCAGTGCTTCCTTTCCTTCTTGTATTGAATGTAATTCTGAACTAACAGGATTTAAAGATAAATTTCTGCAATGAAATCAGCCTTATTAGAAAATGTTTGAGATCTCTACTAACTCTGCAGGTATTGATACCTTTTGATAACTGTTCCTACCTAGGGAGGAATTTAATTTGCTGCTGCCTCTGGGACCTGTCATTTATATATTGAGATTGGCAAGCATTTATTTAAAGCACTGGGGGTGGGGAGAAGGATTGTTGCTTGACTTCTTTCCCCTTCCAAATAAATGAGAAGTGATCTTTTCACTTGTGCGTGCAACAGTTTCTGAGAGCTGAACATGAGCTGCTGGTATTTGATTTACAGAAGTCTAGACAGTAGCAGCTGTGCTCAGAACATAAACACAACTATACATGAACACATAATCAAGTTCAGTGCCTGTAGATCAGTTGCTCAAAAGAAATGGATTCTCTGGTATAAATCAATCTACAGAAGAGTTCTCCATTCTGGAAAGGAAAGATTAGCACAATTACAGTTTCCTGGGTTCTTCTGGAGAGAGTAATTCTATGAGGCACTCAGGTATGTAGTGAAGGTATAAAAACTGAAAAGTTAATTTGTTTCTTCAAAGCAGTCAACTACTTTTTATGCCATGGCTAAATGAGCAACCATTCTTTATCCTGGTCAGAGCAAGGACCTTGTGGAAATCTGTCATGATGAAATTGAGGATTTTTGCTTAGAATAAATGCATGAAAATACCTTGACATTTGCTGTCCTGACTTTCAAACGCTTGTCTTGGCACTCCAAATGCATTTTTTTAACAAGTTAATGTTTGCAAAAGAGTTCTTCTGGTTTCCTGAACAGCATCAAGCAGTTTTATGCTGAAAAAAGTGTCATTTCTTAAGGTTTTTAGCATTTTTGTTAGTAAGAAGTTATATTCCAATCCAATAAAAACATTCTAATATTTTTTCCAGGTTTAAAAATTTCTTTACACTTTGTTTTTCTTGGAGATTTATTAAGAAAGCTTTTACTTAATCTTTTTTTTTTTTCGCTGCATTTTCAGTCCTCCTGTTCGACGTCAGAGAACAAGGAGGGATCGTTTGTCCAGACACAATTCCATTAGCCAGGATGAAAATTATCACCATCTCTCCTACGGACAGCAGCAAGCAATAGAAGAGCCCCGAGCCTTTCACCCACCAAATGTATCTCCTCGTATATTGCACCCAGCTGCTCACCCCCCACAGCAGAATGCAGTGGTGGTTGACATTCATGATCAGGTAGGAATTTTACAGTACAAACACCGGGGTGTTGAAGATGTGTTTTGGTTTGTTTCTTCCACCCCCACCCCCACCCCCCAAATCTTTCCTATCTCTCTCCTTACAAAATCAGTCAGCAGTGAAAGTCAAGTAACACTGAATTCTATTTGCCTGTTTAGAAAGCATTTTTCCTGTTGAATATTATTCGTGCATGGAGCATTGCAGCAGGCAGTGAAAAAACAAAGCCAAAGTTCAGACAATTTAACAATGTATTGGCATAGTTCTTTAGGTCTCTGCCTCAAATCTTTGAATTGGAGTTTTTTTGCATTTGAGGTTATGTGAGAAAGGTGTGCTATGACAATTAAGAATTCATGTGAAGTACCTCTCTTTAGCTTAGGAGTCTTTACAAGGTACATTAATTTAGAAGTAGAATTCACAATGCATATATTTAATTGGCTACGTGAAAGCAGAGCTCTGTAACAATATTGTTGCATAGCCAAATCAGCCATCCAAGTCTAATCAACTTGTCCTTAGATGATATGAAAAATGAGATGTGTGGTTGGTCCAAAAGTAAATAATTCCTCTTTATGACAGCAATTAGCACAGAATTCTGAAACTGAGGACTTATGAAAGAAGTTGGCCTGTGGAGGTTAGCTTTGTTGTTGTTAAATCAGCAAGTTGCAGTACAAGTGTAGTAGTTGCTATATAGTCATGAACTGGGAAATAGAACTGCTTATAGGGATGTCCACTTCCCACTCTGCTCATGGATACAATGCAACTCTTAACATCTCGAAAACTGGTTTGGTTTCAGTTCAGCTACGTGTCACAGGAGTGTGGTATTGTGCATGCTTAACATTTCTCAGTAAGGAAGTTGTTGCTTTTGGGACCAAGCGCAAGCGTGGAAGCTTAACAGCATTCCATCCATCTCATAATCTTACCTTTGGATGAACAATTTTACTGCTGCAGCATCTGTAAAATTTGAATCGTGCTCTTTGTGTTGCAAGATTACATCATGACAGAACGGGATAAACATTCACTGATGAATATGATGAACAGTACTGGTCCCTGTATTGACCCATGAGGGACTCCACTAGATACAGGCCTCCAACTCTGCCCCATTGACCACAACTCTCTGACTTCTTTCCTTTAACAAGTTTATGATCCACCTCACTATATCAGATCATGGAGGAAGAGGAAGCTTTATTGCAGTAAGTGCTTATAAATAATCATAGAATCACAGAAAGTTAGGGGTTGGAAGGGACCTCAAAAGATATCTAGTGCACACCCCCCCCTGCCAGAGCAGGGTCACCTACAGCAGGTAAATAATAGTCCATGTTCCCTGCCATTTGAGACTTTTGAATTTTATTAGAGAATCAGAGATTTCTTACTTAGTGTTTAAAAAGACAGCAAACAAACAAAAAACCTAAGTGGTTTTTAGGTCCAGAGTACCTTTTGATCTGAGTTCAAAGATTAAATTGTAGGGAATATCACTAGGTAGAAAACCGGGTTATGTAGGTCTGTTTCTTAATATAAATGTGGATACTTTGCGTCTGCTGCTTCTCATGCTCTTGTATACTTTTCCTTTTCAGCTTTCCATTTAGCTGGTCTGGTAAATTAAGGTTAGGAGACCTAGCTAGAGTGTTAGTCTGAGAGTGAATCAAGTGAATGCTGTCTTTGGAAGAAGAAATTCTGGACACTTCTTGTTCTTTATAGATAGAAATCTACAAAAAGTGATTATTGAATCACTCCTTTCAGAGCTGAGAAGGTTCTCTAGTATTTGTAGGTTAGTTTTTATATGGGCATTAGTGCCTTCTTATTTTGTAACAATTAACCTTAGTATGAGGGGGTCAAGGCAATAGAGCAGTCTGAGATGCTTCTGAGTGACTCTGAGGTGTCTTTAAATTTTTAATATTTTAAGCTGCCAAATCACTATTGGCTTTGCCCAGAAACTGCTGAGCAATAAATAATATTCTATTGAGAAAAACATTGAATATTTCAATGAACAGAAGCATGTGTCTCCTTTTACAGCTTCATAGTGGAGTTTTTTCTGATACGTAAATTAAAATTAGTTGACTTACTCTTCATGCTGTACAACACTGTTAAGAATTTGCAATAAGTTAATAGTTTTTTTTTCCTTTTGATGCAGATCCATCAGGGCACAGTTCCTGTCTCATACACAGTGACAACAGTGGCTCCACATGGGATACCACTTTGCACAGGCCAGCACATCCCAGCCTGCAGCACACAGCAGGTCCCAGGCTGCTCAGTGGTTTTCAGCGGGCAACACCTTCCAGTTTGCAGTGTGCCTCCCCCAGTAAGTGGATCTCTGCAATTACACCAGCCTCAGTCTTAGGCTTTGCACCTTGAAGCTTTAGTGTCTGTGTGGCTTTAATGTTTTTCCTTTCTTGTAGACTGCAGTGGCACAGCAATGTAGGCCTTAAACCTAGTTAGAGTACAACTGTTTATAGTGTAGAGTCCTGGTGTCTTTTAACTCCAATTAAATACTGGTTTGTGAGCTGATTTTTTTTTCAGCAGCTTTTATGCTGATATCAGATATTAAGAAGAAGACACCTAAGGCATTTCTTAGGCAACTCACATAGAAGAGAAAAAAAACAAAAACAAAAAAACCAAAACTTATTTAATGGAGACCTTATTCAGGCCTAGTTATGCAGAAAGGCCTGATATTCCAAAGCTGGTTTTATTCTGAAAAATAATAATATCCTGATAGATCACCAAAAGCTGAGAAGTGTTTTTCTGTCTCAAAAGGCACTTGTACAAGGAATCAAAAATATGCTTTATTAATGTCTCTTTGTGACTTTCTGGGAGCAAATAAAGTGTCTTCACTGGCTAATTTGTCAGCTTTAAAATTGAAATAATTCTATTTTCTCAGACATTTTCGTGCATCAGCTTGGAGATACTGTTTCTGAGGTCATATTATTCCACCATTCTGCTGAATTTCATCATTAAGAGCTAGCAGGCACCTGAGCTGAAGAAGCATGCCACAAGAAGGTTCTGTGGTATGGATGAAGGTTGCAGAACCTGATGGAAGACTTGCAGCTTTTTTTCCTCTCCACTCCTTTTTCTAGTGTAAATCTGTAATATAATTGAAACTATATGCACAGTGCTGTTCATTTGCCAGCATTGTGTAACGTAATTCTGTGACTTGAGGGAATAAACAAGCCTATGACACAGAAACAAAACCTGTTTCTTTAGGCTGCTCATTGAAGAGTAACAGTAGTCTGCATTCATCTTGTCCAGGTACCATTTATCTGCATGGAAGACAAAGTCTGCAGCATACTGCTGGCATGTCTAGAATATCTGTGAGCAGTGTTTCCCCTTAGCTTTCAAATTGGTGGAAATCTGTTACATGAGTCAGCATCTATCTCCAGCACAGGATGAGAGGCAACTTTTTCCTTCTGCTTAATGGTGATGTTAGTGGAACAAGGCAATCACAGACTGAGTACCCAGAGATTGGAATAATATTTCCATAGTTAATTCATCAAGACAAGAAAGCAACATATCCTAAAAAACAACAGAGAAAATGCTAAAATTGTATTAGGACTTAGGGAAATCCAAACAACAGATACTAATAATCTTACCCCCTCCTTTGAACAAATATATTACCTGTGCAATTCATAAAATATCATAATTCAACAAGTCACCTGTCCTTTCAATATATACTGGAGTAAAGCTCTAAGCAGGCTGTTTGGACTGATTGTACAGCAGTTAATCAAGTGTCTTGAGAGAATGGATGTAGTACAAGTGAATATAAAGAATCAAGTTGGAGTTTTATTTAGCATCAGCAGTCAGACTTCATGCTGTCTTTTGTTATGTCACAGAATTGAGGAATAATGTAAGATAGGAGGCAGCTCTGGAAGTCATCTGGTGGTTACCAGTTTCCAAGGATGGAGATTTCACAATCCCTCTTGCACTCCAGTGTTTGACTGTTCTTGTGGTGAAGGATTTCTTGCTCTTATCTCAGGTTTCTTTGCTGCAGCTTGGTCCTGTTGGTCCTTCTCCTTTCACTTTTCCCCTTTGAGTGCCATCCAGGTTCTGCCTGTCCACTCTTATCAAGTAGCTAAAGACAGTGGTAAAGTCTTTACCTGGTTTCCTCTTTTTAAAGCAGAAGAAATCCTGCAAATTTATTTTCAGCAATTTTAGAGAACAATTTTCTATTTAGTAAAATACAATCTGAAAATTATTTCAACAGTGGAAACATTTGACTGTTGTATTTATTTTTTATAGAAATGTTGTAGTAGCTGAGGGTAAAGAATAGTTAGCTTAAAAAAAAAAAAAAAAGTGGCTGTAAAGATTCATGTTTGGTCATTATCACAATAAACTGAGGAGTTAGTTCCACCTTCACTACTGTAACCTTGTTTTAAAGTAGATCTCTTTTACCATTTTATGCCACTGTAGTCAGTATGTACAATGTTGTGTAACACAACTGAAAAGAACAAAAAAGGTGAGGTATCAGGACTGATCCTCTTTTTCTAATAAGATTTGGTAACAACTATCTTATTAACTGCTCTCTTAATTGTCAGAAATGTAACAGAAATGCCTGACATTGTCATGATGGGTGAAACAGCAAGAAGAGAAGGAAGGTTTTCTGCCTTCTCCATCTCTAAAGTTGGAAGTAAACTGAACACTTCCACAAGACACATTATACCTCCCCTGCAGTTGCCTTCATCACTTGTTTGTTCAGACTTCAGTGCCCAAGGTTGTTTATAAGAGGAGATAAAAAGGGCTGTTTCCCACAGTATCCCTGACCTAGGGACCTGCCTTCAGAGCATGAGACTCCCCACAAAGTACCGTACTGAACAGTGCTTATGAATTATTTTTAGTATATGAGGGAATGGAGGTTTTACAGCACAGTCTGACAGCTGGGAGACTCTCTGCTCCACCTGGAGCTCAAAATGGTTGCAAGGGCACTGCTTTGGCATGCTGCTTTGAGGGTAGTATCTGGGGAAAGTAAAATTAAGTAATGTAAATATATCTTATCTTCATTTAAGAGTCTATCTAATCCTGGAGTGTTGAAAATACTAACTCCTGCTGACCTTTTGAGAAGTGAGAGATACTTTGCACCTAGGAGGTGTCACACTGTGGTACTTGCAAAACCTTTTCTGTTCTAATCACCTGTGTATTTTAATGAGTTACTATGTATGTGTTCTATGGAGGCTTTTCCAAGGAGGCAAGAGGACTGCTTTCTTTCAATGCTGCCTTTCCATAGTATGGAATGCACTGAAGGGAATGTTTGCACTAAAGACAAAAATATATTGTTTTCATTTTATTTCAGATGCTTCAGGCGTGCTCAGTCCAGCATCTACCTGTACCATATGCAGCATTTCCACCCCTCATTTCTAGTGACCCATTCCTTTTGCATCCTCCTATCTCTCCACACCACCCTCCTCACTTGCCTCCTCCTGGACAATTTGTTCCTTTCCAAGCACAGCAGTCACGGTCGGTAAGTAATGCTTCTTATTGTCAGTAGATTTGTTGGGACTAGATGGGCAAATAAATAACTTGATTTCTGAAACAAAGATTTTATTCAGAGTGAAAAATTTTTGCTGTTAAGCTTCCTGAACAAGCCTGTAACCACTTAATGTGAAGATAAAAATATAATTTTAAGGTTCACTGTGTTTCTCTTCAGATTTCATCAGCTGTTGTCAGTGCTGTTTCTCCACAGGCCTTTGCCTCTGTCCAAAAGATATGTATTATTATTTCAAATATTTATTTCCCAGGAAGTAGAAGAGAATCCTGAGGAGGTTATGTAGTGCAGTAGTGGTCTTAGAGAAAAGCCTAGCAGAAAGACAAGTGCAGAACATTAGTTTCATTACATGCCTGTTTTGTGTTACTTCTCAGTTGATTTTAAAAGGACCAGTGCTTTTTCCAGAACATAATGGCCTTAGATCATTCATATATATATTCAAACGTACTCATATTTCACCCACCTCCCTCCACTTGTGAAAGTTATTGATGCCTTTTGCTTAAGCAGGCTTGGCTTAGTGATAAGGACTATGCAAATATGGGGAAATGTGACCCTGCTTTGGATCTGTGGAAATTATATTTTCAGTTCTGTCCTGCAGCTCTTACTGTGGAGTTATCTGTATGCTTGTTTCCATTTGTTTGTAGCTTTGACTAGAAGATACCAGTATTTCACTAATGCAGAAATAGAAAACAGCTTCACTGTTACTTATAAACACTCTTGAGACTTCTCCATGCCATCTCTCATGTGGATAGGGTTGTAGTCACTTTTTTACAATGATGGGATAACATCCAGAAAGACATGGTTTTCAGTGCTAATCTTTATAACTCTTCTATTAGAAAATGACTGGGCTCAGATTTCACCCTGGGTTGTCTTCTTAAGTTATTGACTTGGCTTGCTTGTCAACTTTCAGCTCTGGGAAAAAGCTTTATCTTAGTGTTCTAAAAATACCTGGTATTTAAAGTTTGCTCTGCATAACAGGAAACAGAATATTGTTTTGATTTCACAAGGTAGCTTTCTTAGCTGAATTTCTTGAAATGGTGGAGTTCAGTGTCAGGAGCAGAAAAGTAAATTGATGAAATAATGACAACCCCTGGTTATTTCTTGAGTGCTTTTGGGCCTACGTTATGTACTAGAGTTCACTAGGTTACAGTAGTGATCTGCCATCTCCTGCTTCTGAAACCTTGACTGTGTTACAGGACTGCTTGCGTGATCCTTCTATGAAAGCATCTGCTTGATAAATAAGTGTGACTAGCAGTTTGTTCTACTGGAGAAGACATGTTTCCTCTCCAGTTTTCAGATTTTATGGCACAATTTCAGTTCTTGTCTGTTGTTTATTTTTTTGTCTTGCATAGTTGTACAGCTTGTCAAGAAGGAGAGCATATATTTGCCTTGAAAAATGCAAGACACAGGAAATTACAGCCACTCCTATATTTGCTAGCTTACATAAGTAACTGGTCTTATAAGCATGGCTAGCTGGAACAGGTGAATTCATTATCAAATGTGTAGAGTTGTCTTTGCTTTTTGGTAGTGTTAGTGGCAGATGTATTATTCACAGAGTTACTGTGTGAAACTGAGTGCAGTTATACCTGTAAGCAGTATTTATTTTTAACCTTATAAGGTTGACCACGGCCACTCAGAATATACAGCTGGGATTGCAGTTGTTTACTGGGAAATAATTTCATCTCAATTGCAACCAAGCCTATTTCTTTCTTTATTTTAGCCACTTCAAAGGATAGAAAATGAAGTAGAACTACTTGGAGAACATCTTCCTGTAGGAGGTTTTACATACTCTCCCTCAGCTCATCCACCAACATTGCCTCCCTCAGCTCCTCTCCAGTTCTTAACCCATGATCCTTTACATCAGGAGGTGTCATTTGGTGTAGTAAGTATTGTTTTCAGTGCTACTTCCTCATTCATACTGCATTAACATTCTTGATCTTCATAATACATTTTGTTGAAAAGTATATCTTGCAGTTTTATTTCATTATTGGCCATAGCTGCATACCATGTTATTTTCTTTAATCTTGTTTTAATCACTGTAAGGCTGACTTAATGATAGTAACAAATTATTTCTGACAATGTTATCCATAGGGTGTCACAGCAGTTACATAGAAAACATTCCATGTTTCTGTAAGGTCCAGGACAGCAAATTTTAGCTGATTCTTCTCCTGTGTTGAGTTTCCACAAGTCAGGAAAGCTAGAATGCTTTAGAAGTAGTTCTTCTTCTTTTAAAAGTGTTTGCAATTTTTCAGGCAAGCAGTTGTATTCTTGAGTTCTTCCATAATGTAGATTGTAGTATGATATTAAGATAGCCACCTTTCTGGGCACCTACAGGCAGTTCAACTGCAGCAGCACACACATACAAAAAAAAAATGAAACCCAGTGTAGGATAAAGTCTGTGCTGAATTTTGTGCTTCTGTGGCATGTTCAGTATCAGTGCTAACCTCCTAGGATCTTTGTGGGGAGCTTCAGTCTGCAATTGCATTAGTCCTGAGATGGTTTTCTTGTTGGTTTTGCTTGCTTTTGGCTTTTTGCAGAAAAACCTGTGTAATGCTTGAAGAAATAACTAGAAGTTAAGTACAGGCTCCGAATATTTTTCCTATTAGACCTGTGCATCAGGTTGACAGAATGTTTTAGAGGCATATTGCTATTTAAAATTTCAAATGAGAATGGAAGGTTAGGCCCTGTGACTACAGAATATTCAGATAACTTTCAGTTAGCCTCCTTGAAGTCACATGACCTAGTTAAATGCTTATAAAAAATGAAGTTTTTATAAAGATTCAAGTATGTCTCTACCATTTAAAAAAAATTGCTCAGCTCCCTGTTGAACTAAAGATGTACAGATTTTTAATTATTCTTTTTCTTTCATATGCGTTACTCTGGAGACAAAGACACTTAAAAACTTCTCTAAACTGCTTGTATTCTATTCAGTGTATTTGTTAGATGTACTAGTCTAATCACAAACATTTTGGTTGGAGTTAGGCTTGCTTAATTTCCAAGTTCAGTTTTCATAGTAGATAAGGAAAAAAAACACCATATTTTTATAGATTATGTAGCATTTGTCCCATCTGATACTTCAGTTCTGGATTGTATATCATTGAGGAGTAGAATAGAGGTTTTTCACAAGTAATAATATGGTCTTTTATAAAGCAATCCAAAATGTATATACAATTTTATTAATATTATGATGGAATGGCTGCATTTCTGATTCTTGTTCATTTAGTAAATACAACAGTTGCTGATCATATTTCTGGATTGCAGAATTCACAAAGTCGTAAATCTAGTTGGAGAATTCACTTTCAAGAAAAAGACCCTGGCTCTTCTGTATTATGTTTATATTTGAATGTAAATTTTATGTATGTGCATGGTTTCCTGTTAATAATGTTCCCATTGTAAAATTAGGGCATTTAGGTTAGTAATTGGTGGTATTGGGCTTCTTCACTTCATTTAACTTTAAACATGAAAGAAGAAAAACATGTTAGTGATAGCTTTGAGTGTTCTTTGTTTTCAGAAAGTCTTGACCTTCAAATATGAATTCAATAGTGGTACATGAATTTGAGTTTTGAAAATTACTAAAAAAATTTTAGCACTTCTGATTTTTCCTGAAAAATATAGTTAGGGTTTAAGTGGAATTTTTTTACCATGTATGTCCCCATCTTAGGAAGTAAGGAAAGAAATTTTGAGCAATTATAATGAAAACTTAAATATACAAGAACTTGGCCTGCAAATGAAAAAAGTATGACAATAAAGCTCTGGTCTATCTAGGGAAAGAATACACTGAAGATAGAGGTTTGACTGTCTCTTCAGGTGCTGTCTAGATGTAGAAATTGTACTGATTAAGCTCTGTCCCTGCACTTGAAAGACTTCAACCTTTCTTTAACATAAATATAAACAACTCCTTAAAAGTTTTTTCTAAAAAAGATTTTTAAAAAATCTTTAATAAAAGACTTCCTTGTTTTTTTTAAAGGCTTCTTTATTCAACTCCTTGTGTGCAAGTGTCCATAATAGCAGTAGGCCTAAAGCCTGAGCTTTTATATTTGCAAGACAATCAGCAGTTTAAATCCTCTTTCCCAAAACAGCCTACATGTAGACTAAGCACACAAGAGCTTGCAAGGATTTCTGTTGTGTATTATTACTTTTTCATATGAAGTGGTATCATGGTGTGTCATTGGAAATTGTTTCAAATTGAAGCTAAGGTTCTTTTGGCTTTGAGCAGAGGCTGAATTTTTTTTAGTAATGCTTTGTTGAAAGTGGATTTCAATATTCAGATTTAATTTTATTTCATGATTAAGAAAACAAAATGCTGAATCACAGACTCACAGACTGGCCGAGATTGGAAGGGAGGTCATCTGGTCCAGCTCCCTGCTCAAGCAGGGCCACCTAGAGCCAGTTGCCCAGGACCATGCCCAGTCAGCTTTTGAATATCTCCAAGGATGGAGACTCTGCCACCTCTTTGGGCAACCTGTGTCGGTGTTCAGTCACCCTCATGGTAAAGAAGTCTTTCCAGATGTTCAGACGGAGCCTCCTGTGTTTCAGTTTGTGCCCACTGCCTCTGGTCCTGTCACTGGGCACCACTGAAAAGAGCCTGGCTCTGTCTTCTTTGCACCCTCCCTGCAGGTATTTGTACACATTGATAAGATCCCCCTGAGCCTTCTTTTCTCCATGCTGAACAGTCCCAGCTTGCTCAGCCTTTCCTCATGTGTGAGATGCCCCAGTCCCATCTTAGTGGCCCTTTGTTGGACTCTCTCCAGTTCGTCCATGTCTCTCTTGTGCTGGGGAGCCCAGAACTGGACACAGGTTCCAGTTCCACAAGTTCCAGTTGAAGCTTATTTTCTTCTTTCTTGCAGCCTTACCCACCTTTTATGTCTCGAAGACTCACAGGGCGCAGCAGATACCGATCACAGCAGCCAATGCCACCACACCCTTACCATCCCAGCCTATTACCTTATGTGCTGTAAGTTCAAAGTACATTTGCTTCCATTAGGCTATTAAAAGTCACATGACTTTCAGTAAGTCTCTGCACTTTTTATGGTTGGACTCTACTAGTGAACAGGCATTGTTCGGCTTTCCCAGAGAGGAGGAGAACTTCCATTTCTGTGTACATTTTTCAGCTTCTTTTGAATAACATACACCCTTGAGCAAGGAAAAATATAATTGAGCCATTTTCTCCAATGTAGTTCTATAGGTTTTTTTGAGGTACGGTATCCTCTTATTTCTGAACTCTTCCTATAATTTTCAACAAATTTTAAAACTTCCTTCTTGGGTATTCTTAGAGAGGCATAGTTTTGTTGCAGGATAAAGTTCTAGGACTCTTCACTTCAGAATATATTAATTAGATTTGGTTCTTAATTCTGAAACACAAAGGTGGGAACTTTCAGTGATGTGTTACTCTTTATTCACTGAAGTGCTAGTGTGTTACCACTGTTGAATTTGTGTTCTGCCTCTGGTTAACTGTTTCTGGAAAATATGTAGGGCAATTAACATACAGGAATTATCTGTGGGGTGCTATGGTAGACCATCTGTGGCTGAATTTGGGTATATGACATGAGATTTATTGCTTTTCTGTGTTCTGTTTTGGAAGTAAGTATGAAATGTTTAGAAAGCAAAGTTTATTGCCTGGTGGCAAGTTGACAATGACAAGTTAATACTCAAACCTTTGCATCGGATCTGTAGTTCATGTGCACTTTCAGGTGTGGCATTAAAATGGCACCAGAAATCTGATCCAGTGAACTTAATCATCTTCATGTCTTCACAGTGTAAGAGTGATATCACAGCTTCTTTCCTGTCCACTGAGGACATGATGTAGCACAATAATTTCTAGCTTCAGTGGGATTTTATTGTATTTTAGTCCTGTGATTTCTATGTCTGCAAGTCCTATAAGACTATCTTGGGGTATAAAAAAGTTGTTGAATATAAAACGAGAAAAATATCTCTCTCTCACCTCTCTATCTGAAGAGATTCTGCTTGGAGCAGCATCACAGCATGTGGGAAAATGAGTTTGTGTTTGCCTCCCATATGAAAGTTGGTTCAGTAGCATATCCTGCTTATCTTCATTGTGGGTTTTAGGCTTACAAAAGTTTCAAGGCTTTTGTATTGTAGAGATAAGTGAACTTAGGATTCTTTATCTTTGTTGCCATTTGTCCACTTAGAGATGTAAAACATATTTAAAACCAGAATTTAAATTCTTTTTTAGTTTTATCTTGCCATAATCTTGTCGTAAGTAAGAGATTATTTTTTGTAACAACACTGAGCCTGTTTGGAAGTATCAGTTGAGACATGCATGGAGTTAAAAAAACAGCACTCTGAGGGTCAAAAAGTGGCAGGATTAGCTTTTTCATTTGACTCTTTCACTTCATATATCTATTCCTGACTTAAAAATTAACATTTTTACCAATTCTGAGAACTTGTTTATTTGAAAGGGATTAGTAATATACTTTATACCTCTGTCAGATGTTTTTGTGCTTTCTGTCGTCAAGATGCTGAACCTGTTCATTGTTTGCTCTCATGGTAGATCAATGCTCCCAGTGCCTCCTGCAGTTGGACCAGCTTTCAGCTTTGAGTTGGATGTGGAAGATGGAGAGGTAGAAAACTATGAGGTTGGTGTGCAAACTATAACTACATTTTATTAGCTCAAGAAGTAGATAAAATTTCATTATATTTCACTTCTAATCCTGGTTTTGTCTTTCAAATGAGTGTATTGACTGTTAAGACAGAATCCAGAAAGTATCCTTTCAGATTTTTGGTCAATATTAGAAGTGCTTTGCTTCAAATTTGGTCTATTGCTCTTTCCCAGAATTGACCTGCCCAGGCTGGTAATCATTAGATTGTTCAGCTTTTATGTCCTATACGCTACTCTACTCTTTTTCAATTTTAATGCATTTTAAATATCAAACAGAAGGGAAGCACTTCCAAAAGAAAGGGGTAAGTTACTGGTTTCATGTACATAACTTTGCAGAATAGCGTTAATACAGAATAGTAATAATGTAGGAATAATCTAAATGTAGTGTTTATAAAACTGCCTCACCGCCTTTCTGCATTTGCTTCTTGGCCCTTAGGAGGGTACAGTAACTCACATCTGTAGATGTAGAACCCTCTTCTATATCCTAGATAATTATGGGGCAGTCCCAGCTGTCATGTCTTTGCTGGTTCTGAGACTGTTGCATTCTGTTTGATTTTTCTTCAAATGGTCATCACCAACCCTTACTTTTACATCTCTTTGCCTGTGCTCCCCTTAAGAACTCTGTGTAGTTGAACATTTTTAGTTTAACAATGAGCACTTCTGTAATAGCTTCTGTACTAGTTCACAAGAAGCATCATCTTATTTCTGAGAATTTGGACCCTGTGTTTGGCAGTACTAGCAATCTGTGATCGGTACCATTTGCAGCTTTTACTGAGTCTTTTAGCCTTTCTGTTCCTTGATTCTTCATTGCACATACAGTGATACTTCTTCCACATCCCTTGTCAGGGAGTGCAAATTGCATTCATGACAGAGAGGCTTTTAGTTGCAATGCTTGGCTTACACAAAGTGAACATAAATTTTGCAAAAGAGGTGCTTAAAGTTTTATGGCATGTATTTGTTTTCCAAAATCAGGATAAAATCTCCATATTTCAATTTAGCTAGCCCAGGATGGGAGCTAGCCCAATCAGAACCTGTTCCTTCAAATAGAATCATAGGAATCATCATGGTGGGAAAGTACCTTCAAGATCATCAAGTCCAACCACCAGTGCCACCACCAGTCCTACACCACCATAACCACTAAGTCATCTCCCAAAAAATATCGATGCCTCTTAGAAGACCAGACTCACCTATTCTTAGGAAGCAAATCTGCTGATGATATTTTCTGGTTACCATCATTATTAATTTTTTAGCAGAGTGAGGTAGTCCTTCAGAAACAAATTACTTACCAAGCTGTGCACATAGCCACAGGACTAATTAGAGGTTGGGTTCTGGTGGCTTTGAAATCATGAAGAGAGTATCTTACATAATTGGAAAGGGGGTTGAATTCTCAAAGACTTCCCATGAGTCCTTGTGTTGTGGGGGAGAGCTAAGATTCTAAATACTTCTTGATGAAAGGCTTTTGTGCAACCAGCTTGGGTAGGAAGGTGTAATGGCAACCCTGCCTCCAGTGAGACCTATTTGAGCATTGAATTTCTAAATGTCCTGTGTCTGTGTTTTGCAGGCACTGCTGAATTTGGCAGAACGTCTGGGAGAAGCCAAGCCACGGGGATTGACAAAGGCAGACATTGAACAGCTTCCATCCTACAGGTTCAATCCAAACAACCACCAGTCAGAGCAGACATTGTAAGTACATTGGTCTCTTTCAAAGCTCTGTAATTTACGTGGCTGTATTTTATTCTTTTAACTTGCAGCCTCAGCTAGGCCAGAAGGGCTTTAAAAGCAGTCATGTCAGTAAACAGTTTAATTTTCTTTTTTTTTTTTGGGTTACTGTACAGATCAAATATTACTTATCGTTACTTGAAAACCTCTTTCCAGTCTCACATCATTTAGCTATGATTGAATTTAGTTCCTCAGCATTTAAAAATAAAAATGAGAAAAGGGTGTTCTACTATGTCCAGCATACTAGACACTGAAGTGATACTGGAATTTGTGCTGTGCTAAAATAGCTTCAAATGTTGAAGTTTCAGGTGCTTCTGATAGAGCTTAGTCAGTGGTTTAAGAATGCATCTTCTTATAAGTGAAATAGTACCACATGCTGGCTGCCTGATGTTTGAACTTCAGTGTAAGGATTTTTCCAGTTTCCAGTGACCTTCAGTGTGACTTAGTAGTATCACTGGGGACTGAACTTTGTAGATCATTTGTTCCACCATTTTTCAGTTTTGATTAAACATCTGTTCTATTGGGTGGGTTTGTGAGCAAGAGCACTTGCTTTGGGATTTGAAAGCACAGAAAAAAAACCCCACAAGAGCAATTCTTACTTGGAATTGTCTCACTGCACATCTGCATCTGTAGCTTCAAAGATAACCATAGCTACCCAAAGGGTAAAGGAACCATCATTCTGCAGTTGTCAGCATGGTAGAATTATGTATTTTTTGTTCTTAAGTAGTAGATACATTTGAACTTTGTTATCTTTTTTTAGGTGTGTGGTGTGCATGTGTGATTTTGAGTCAAGGCAGCTACTTAGAGTCTTACCATGTAACCACGAGTTCCATGCCAAGTGTGTCGATAAATGGCTGAAGGTAAAAAAACAGAAATAAAAATTCCTATCCTATACAGAGCTCCTTATGTAGCTTGGGGGGGGTATTTTGCTCTTCCACTTCATTTCATCTTGTTTCACTTTTCTAGTACCTAGGCTAGAAATGTCAGTAAAGTAGAAGCTCAGCCCACTTGTGTTATTTTTCTGTCAACTGATAAACGAAGATTTTTATAAACTCTGAATAAGGGGAAATGAGCATGAAGAGAATTACTTTCACTAACAGATCTTACTGTTTTCCATTTGCACAACATAATTGCTGTGAATGAAAGTAATTTGTGAAATTAAAAAAAAAACTTGAAAGCAAAAAAAGTAACATAATAAAACTGGAAGTGTGAATTGGAGTTTCTGTGGAGTTAGTGGCTTTAACTGTTTCACATATCCTGCATAGGACAAATGAGTACTGATGCCTTCCTCCCCCCCTTTGCTATTAATGTTAGGTTCTGGGGCAAATAAAAATATATTATGTATGCACATATGTGTATGCATATATGTGTATTTATGGGAATGTAATATATAAAAATAGAAACTGTGATTTTGAAATTTAGGGTGTACCCTTCCAAGAAAATTTGAGTAGAAAATGAAGGATCTAGAGTCAGGGCAACCCAGCAGAGGACAGAGAAAATAGCAGCAGTGCAGAAAGTGTGGAGAACAGGAAATACAATTAAGTAGATGTTAATACACAGACAGTTCTACAAATTTCATTAGCCAGATCTACTGCCGAGAAGGTATCAATCCCCATCCCTCACCTTTTGTGTCAGCATGTATTCTGTTCCAGTCTAGTTTAATCTGTGTGTAGTCTGCTGTGGATGAACACTTAAAACTGCAGTGATCCTGGGTTCATACAGGATACAGCCCCTAGAGAATTGTGGATGGTGTCTGTTGTTTCAGAAAAAAATTAAAACTCCTTACCTTTCTGGCTTCATAAAAGCAAGAAATTGCATATCTCAGGCATACACTGAAATATTCAGTGCTGAAAATGAGTAAGTCAAGTTAATATTGACAGCGCTCCTTTGGCTAACAAGATACTGAGAATAGTGAGCAGGACTTTAAGAACTGGGATATAAAACTGCATTTGGGTTACAGGACCCATGGTAGTCTAAGGCTTCTATGAAATCTAAGGGCAGGGTAAATGTCTGTATACAGTGCCTGTAACTTTCCACAGAACTGGTGTTCTTCAGGATGTGAATCCATCCATGTACATACCTGGGAATCAGCAAGAGCAATGTAAAGAGTTGTTTTATTTTCTGATTAAAAGGACACACACACATAATATTATCAGTATATCCATGCTAAATGTATGCTGTTTTATTCAGTAACTGCAAATAAGAGTAGATTATGTGTATTAAAGCGATATTTTACAGTGTCCCCCTACTCCTCTAGATGAGTATTCACACTAGATCTGTCTAATCTTTCCATTGCCTGAAACTTTGCTAGTAATTTTTGGTGTGGACAAAATATCCAGGGATAAAATTGATTTTGTTTTATGAGAAAAGATCATTTAACACAACCCATGAGATAGTGGATGCTGTAGTTCTACATAGGTTGAATTGATTATATGGTGTTGTTTGTTTTTTTTAGCAGACAGTTCTTTACATGGTATTAAGGCAGAAAAAAAAATATCTCTAAATCATAGAGCCCTTGATCTGAAAATTGCTATAAGTTAGAAGAACATACCAGGAAAGCATCATACATGCTTTTTCTCTTCTTATACTCTTTCTTAGCTGATATTTGGTCTCAACAGTTATACAAGTCTGTGGAATTAAGGTTTTAAGGGACTCACTGTGGCAGTTCAACAGATAAATGTAATACATTCAACTGGTCGTGAACTGGCAATGGAATTGAGAACAACAAAGTGAAAAAAGCTGATTTAGCTTGGTCTTATTTTCATCATCTTGGATGTCCTGTACTAGTGATGAAACAGCTTTTTTTCTGATGTTCCTGTCCAATTTTAGAAACTATTTTCTAAGAGATCTTCGAGTGTGGTATTTTCTAAAGTTTTTCTTAAGAAAAACTCTGAAAGTGTGTCAGGTAGGTGAGGGGATGAGATGAAAGATACACAATCTAAACATAGAGAGTGCAGTTACATGCACCTAACACTGTTTGTGATGACAGTATTGACATGTATTCTAGAGCTAGATGCAAAATAAGCTGGACAAGGTTAAAGCATACTAGTGCAGGATTTCTAAGGCAATATATTTACAACATGCGGGTTTAGTTGCACTGGTACAAAGATGATGTATGGAAATAAAGATTATTTTGCTTTGCAAAGTACAAGAAATAACCAGGTGGTTAACACCAGCCTGTTTTAGTTACAGCTTCTGTCTAAACTTTGTTACGGTTAAGCAGCAAACATCTGGAAGTGAGGATAACTGGAAGATATTTTGGGCTATGGGTTTGCTTCTTTCCATTCCTTTCTGTATTTGAGATCTTGCTTTATATGTTTGTAGTATAACAGTATATAGTATGTCCACATCTATTAATTCACACCATCCAGCCAACATGTTGATAAATTCTTCAAGGGAAAGTAAAAACAGTAGCTTTCAGTACTTGTAACAAGGAAAGCTTGAACTTCCCTTCACCTGTCTTCACCCTGAGGGTTTAAAACCAAATAAGGAATATTTTTGTGTATAATGTTATGATAGGAAATTCTATATTACGCATGAGAAAAGACAGACTGTAACTGTAATTCAATTTAGTTCTAATGGTCTAACACCAAAGTAGCGCAGTGCTTTTTAGAGGATTCCAGTAGCTGTTCAGATTCTGAATGCCATTAACTAATAGCTGTACATTTCTATAAAATATAAAGTAAATTTATTAATTTATTGAGGCCTCTCCTTACCACACAGAAGGTAAATTTACATGAAAAAGTAGCTACTCAATATTAAAATATTAATTGATTTACTCCTCCTTTTGCACCAAAGAGTCATGTAAAATGCCAGGAAGGAGGAATAAATTTAATGAAAGGAACAAGAATACAACTACATTTAAAACAGATATACCTGTAAAAATTTGAGAAGTGACTTAAAAAGCAGTGCTGCAGTGTCCATGTGTCTTTTTTATAGGGGCACATTTGATTTAGTTCTGCAATTCCTATCAGGAAATACTCCCACTCTGTTTCTTGTTTAAAATGGTAGATTATTATTTATTTAAGTGAATACCTCATAATTCACTAGTCTATTAAAATTTTAAGAACATTCATTTTCAGTTTAAAGATCATATTAGCTGGATTATATGTAGAATAATGTATCTACAAAGTAGTGACCAAGTAATGGAATTGTGATTTCAGAACTGCTAGAGAAAGAGCAAGAAATAAATTTTCAATTGGTTCCCCAATTCATGCATTACAAAAAGCTATACAGTAGTAATAACTATAATACAAATTGACAGGAAAAAATACACTGGCATTTTAACTTGCTTTTCTAAATAATTTTTCAGTAATAACATGTTACTTTCATTGACAGATGTTTGAATTTAAAACTTGGTAGTGATTTCTGAACTCTGACCTGCAGAGCCACATTTCTTGATGTTCTCATTTGTATTTTCATTGAAAAAAAATGGGCTATCTTAGAAATACTTGGAGTTGATAGTGGTTAGTACTACAGTTTTAGAAACCAGGAAATAAAGAATTTTGGGCCTTTTTAAAAGGGTATGTTTTGTCACAGATGTTACATACTTGTTTTTGGTCTGTTTTCTCATCATTTGCTATAACAAAATTGGCCTTCATTTGAAAAGGGCAATAAGAAGGCAGACATACCTTCCCAGTAGCTTACAGAATGTTACTTCACATCTGTTTTTTATTTTAAAGAAGCTATAAAAGAATCACAGGATGTAATTGCAGTTTGTGCTTTTCTGAAGGGCTAAATCTAAACCTGATTTTGTGTGTAACTTGAGTACCCTTTTTGTTAGGTCATCTTTCTTTTTTTTTCCCCTTTCTCTTTACTAAAACCCTGCCATGTTTTCCCTGGGCTGCTTACAGCTTTGACCAACTCCATAGGATGGGTTTCTGTGAGAATAATTGAATAAACAGAGTATGAAGAGATGTGATCACTGATCAGCAGAGCTTGTATCAATGTGACAGCCTCATATAGGACATGTATTTGCAGCCCAAGGGTGCTAGTCTGGTGTTGGTGGTTTTCTCTGCAACAGACAATACAGCTTCTTAGTTGCATATATCTGATTGCAATATACTGTAAATATGGATCTGCATTAATAAAACCACCAGCACTTAGATAAAGCATAGTTTGCTCTTTTGGTTTTTCTTTAGAGATAAAAGTCACATTCAAATTAAAAAAGGCATAACCACACGTCTTTTGGTTTTTTTGAGTACTCTTGAATTGCTTTTCAGTACTTGAGCTGGAGGTAGCAACCTCATTACAGTCACAGTTGTTCAGGGTCATATACACATTGCTTTAACAGTGTATTTGTCAGTAGAGTAAATCCTCTTCTGTTTATGGTTTTACAGGCAAATCGTACCTGTCCGATTTGTAGAGCTGATGCTTCGGAAGTGCATCGTGATTCAGAATGACCAGTCTAAGAGCACAAATCTGGTTTGGGTATTCCTAGTCACATGTATATATGAACTATCTGTTGAACTTACCCATGTGGCTTCTAGCCTACCCTTCACACAAAAAGGGTCAATGGACCTTAACTTTGCACTGTGTGACTTAATCAGTTACAAAGCATATAACTAGTCTTCACAGTTATGGGATTGTTATACTAACAGTGTGAATGGAACTCCAAAGATATTTTTTTTCTTTTTTTTTAGCTTCATTTTGTGTGTGCACTAACATTCCCTGGGTTTTGTGTGATCATTCCGAGTGTTGCTGCGAAGTTACTGTGGACGTGATCTTTTAGCATGTGCTTTCATAGAAAAGAAAAAGGAAAAAAAAAAAAAAAAAAGTGGTAGCTTCAAACAATATAGCAATCTACCTTATATAGAGCCTTCAGATACTGTGAGTGGGAATGGATGGCATGAATGTGTGTTTGCCTGGGAGAGGATGCATGGAGCGTGCCTTTGAGTGAGTGTGCATGTGTGTCTGAGAACCTATATACCAGCATGTACTGAGAACGTATGTGTGTAGTAATAATAATGCTGCAATGTATAATCTTGTGTGTTATTTAAACAGTACTAGTACTGTACACTGGTTCTTTTCCTTGTGTTTGCAGTTGCACACTGAATGCAATTCGTGCAGCAATTACAGACATATAGTATTTCCTCCCCAATGTACTTACAGGTATAAAGTTCTTTTTACCTGCTATTTGAAACAGCTGATATGCTTCCTCTTGGAGGCTTTAAATGTATACCACTAAAGAGTGCATTGGTTGTTCATACATGAATTACTTATGGGGATTTTAGTGTTTGTTAAAAAGTCAGGATTTTTGAGTGGCTGATTTACAAGCTATTTTATCAATGTAAAGTTGCAATAGCGCACAAATCATGTAGCAATACTAACATTTTCAATTGCTAATAAGAATATCAATGCTTTTCTGTTCTCCTCTTAAGTTTTTCTAGCTGGTTCTGCCAGTTATGTGCTTCTTCCATGAAAGGAAGCAGAACGGATGCTGAGGATCTTGTGCAACAGCTCTTCACTTTTTTTCACTTCTCGGTTATCTTATAAACATTGGCTTTAATCAGACACATTCCTCATCATTTGCAAGGGAGCTTGTATACAGTTAAAATAACTTGTAAAAGGTACAATTTTATTCTGGCAATTTTATTCATTAATAAAATAAAATTTTTAGCATTTCCTCTGAGAAGTAGAACTTCTGTTTTTTTGTTGTATCACAAGCAAAGGTGGTTTCTCTTCACTAACTGCAGAATTCAATTGCCCTGATGCTGCTTTTTGCCCTTCCTGTTTCATTATGAGTGTAATATGAAGAAGGAACTCCCTTGGTTTTTGCAGTCAAGTTTCCAGAGTGCTCCACTTCAGGAGATAATTGGAACACCTTCCAGAACCATGCTGTGAAACAGGAGGTGAAAACCTCTAGTGAAGTGCTCTGAATAATGTTTTATTTCAGCTATTGAAAAAAATTAGCTTCATTTGTAACATTCAGACTGTTAACATCTTCAGTATGTTCTAGCAGACTTTTAGGTCTACATTTACCATAGTTATTCAAAGGATGCACTTTTTGAAAAAAAAATCCTTGACCTAAATCCAGTGTCATTACTTTGGTTGCAGCAGCACAAGTGGCACAATTAGCAATATTGCTGCAACTTGCTGCCAGTATCAGCTTTAAGTTTATTTTTTATCATTTCTGATGCTTTTGTATGCTGCTATGCTTTAGTATCAGCTATAATTTCAGACAGTGTTAGCTGTTACCCATGCTGATTTCCCTCTTCAAAGATTCTACAGACCAGTTAGAGGTCTTGGTGCAGATAAAATAAAAGCACAATTTTGCCTATTTAAGATCCTCTTCCCTCTGTTTAGTTCTGCAGGTGATCCTTAAAAACAGCGAGTCTTTCTGTATCTATCCACGCTTAAGAACACTAAATAAATAAAAATGCTGTTACATCAGCTTCAAAATACCAGATTTCTCCTCTTTTCCAGTGGAATTAAAGAATAGACTTTTCAGAATAACACCTAACATGTTAACTTACACATAATAAAATATATTTTTTTAATAAATAGTCATGTTGTTTAAAAAACATATGCCACATATGTCTTTCAAAACTTAAGCTCTTTTATATAGCTACAAAAGAAAAAATTGTGTGTGTATAGATTTAAACATAACTAACACTACTGTGCTCAGTATTCAGTTTGAAGCAGGGAAAGAAAGCACTTTTTCTAAGCTAGATACAAATGAACAAGATACATTCTTCTGAAGCCAAGGGAAAGTAGTCCTCCTTCTGGGACTGGAGAAATCTTGATGTGTAATGTCCCCTTCTCCCCAGTAAAACTTGGTGAAAGCCCGAGGGGATGGAGGGTAGAAGTTGGTAAAAAACTGAAATTAATTGTTGCACTCTTTGGCTCATCTCTTCTGGAATGGTTCTTTTGTTTGCATGGGACTCTTGCAGATGTATGTGGACTTGCTGCCTGTGGTTAGTGTGTACAAACAGCACACATGCTTATGTCCTGACTCAGTTCAGACAAGCTACAATCAAGTCCTCTCTTTTGTGGCTGTGACGGCAGGGGGATTCATGTTCAGCTGTTTACTGCCATGTGTTACACACACCTGTGTGTAATTCCACAGCCTGCCATGGTGCCTGGCAGCACCTGAAGCAAGATTTTTACGTTTGTTGCCTTTCTGCCATCACCTGGCTCCTTCTCAAATAAAAAAATAAAAAATAATAATAAAAAAAAAACTAAACTAAAAAAAAAAAAAAAAAAAAAACCAACCTGTAATATGTTTTCTTATCATATTGGCACTGCTGTGTTTTGGTTTGGGTTTTTTTCTTAGTTTTTTGTTTTGTTTTTGTTTGCATAAACTGTTGATTTCATTTGACATCTTAGTGGATATCAAGGCCTACAGGTAATTCCAATGTCTCATTTTGTGGCTTTCTTTAAAATAAAACAAACCTAAAACCTTTTTGTTGTTTGCCGTTCTGTACAGGCTTTTGAATGTGATTTAAAAGCTGTTAACACATTATGTAATACCTGGAATAAGATTTACCAACCTTTTTAATTTTTATTGTAGAAAACACATTTTTGACTGAGTTATCTTTGGGCCTTTGTAGAAGCTGTGTTGGTTTTGGTTTTTTTTTTTCCTTTGGTACATTGTTACCTCATTTTGCTACTTGTGTTTCAGATTTGCTAATGATTATGGAAACTTCTGGGTTTGTTGGAATCAGTTGTCAAGTGTTTTCTTTAAATCATACTCTATTGTATCATGTAACATGTAGTTTTAAATGTATTATAAATATCTGTAACCAAATCATTTGAAGGCTTGATAAATTTTTAACAAAATTTGTACGTTTTTTATGAGAGTTACTAGTAATGCTTTACTAGGTAGTGCAATGAATTTTTATTTTTAATCCCTGTGCCCAATTTTGGAGTTGAGAGAGTTGTTCAGTAATAAATGTATGATGTACACTTACAGAATTTTGTCCTGTTCTTTATTTTGGAAAAAGGTGTATTTTTTCCTTTTGTTTCTCTGCATATTTCTCTGTATGACCATACGAGGTTAGATCTTGGCAGCAGACTCTTGTGTTGTGGGGTGACCTTAATGGTAGTCCATGACAAACTTTTTCTACTTTGAGAGATCATAAGAACAGGATATTAAATGTTTTTTCACAATTTTCAAAGTATAAAATAACCACAACTCATAAAATGTGCAAAGCCTTGCCTAAAATACCAGCTTTCTGAAGATGTTAGTTCATTAAGGAACACTGCAGGGATGGAGGTGCTCCTTACACATACTGTTTGCACTGTGTATCAGCTGAAGGGATGTTAGACTTTGCAGTGCCCTAACAGTGGTAAAAACGTGCATCCCATGTGAAGGATGAAATGAGTTGGATCAGCCAAGATCACACAAGAAACAACAACAACAAAAAGAGTTGGTTTTAGGGTTTTTTTTTCAACTGAGATCATGTAACCTGAGTTGAAAGGTGTAATTGTATAACAAGCTTCCGTTTGCAGGGCATTTATTAGCTTTATTGCTAGCAGGTGGTATTGATACTCAATTATATTTGAAAATCCATTTGTGCTTCAAGAATCCTTGTGCAAAAGTTCATGTACATGTCTTTTGGATTTACAATCCTGGATAACAACTAGTTTGCTTTCTTTTGTACACCATGTGTCAGTTAATTGGACCACTGGAAATGGACAGTGCTTCCAGTAGTGCTTGTAAAGCTAAGGTGCTCAGCTGCCCAGCTTCAGTGATGATAGATGAGCTTAGAAGTAGTGGTGACTCTTAGAGATGGGACCAGGAAGGCTCTGAGAGTCGAGCAGGGCTTTCTGGTAAGGATAATAGAATATCTTGAGTTGGAAGGGACCTGTAAGGATCATCAAGTTCAGCTCCCTTCTCCTCTCAGTGCCTACCTGAAACTTAAGAGACTAAGAGACGGGATGTGGCACTCAGTGCCATAGTCTAGTAACTGCAGTGGTAGTGGTCAAGGGTTGGACTTGATGATCTCTGAGGTCCCTTCCAACCCAGCCGATTCTATGATTCTAAACCAGATGACTGAGAGCACCATCCAGACACTCCTTGAAAGCTGACAGGCTTGGTGCCAAGACCTCTTCCATGGCGCCTGTTCCAGTGATGAAACCCTCTCAGTGAAGAACCTTTTCCTAATGAGGAGATTGACACCTTCCCCCTGAGGAAGCTGAAGGGTTCCATTGAGTCTCCACTCACCCTTCTCTAAGCTGAACAAAGGATGTGTCCTCAGCTGCTCTTCCCAAGTCTTTCCCCCCAGGCCTTTCAGCATCTTGGTCCCTCTCCTCTAGACAGTCCCAGAGGCTGATGTCTTTCTTACATTTAGGTGCCCAAAACCAGACAGAGTCATGGAGGTGGGGCTGCACCAGTGCAGTGCAGAGTGGGATGATCCCTTCTGACCTGCTGGCCCTGCAGTGCTTGATTCACCCCAGGACACAGTATGCACTCTTGGCTGCCAGGGCACACTGTTGATTCATATTCAACCCAAATCCTCAGATCTCTCTCTGTGCAAAAGGATGATGTTTCATTGAAAGCATACTGTTTTTCAGTTCCACTTCAAAAATCTAAATGACTTAATTTTGAAACAAATACCAAACCGAACTCCAGCCAGTCTATAAACTTATGACTGGTATACCTTGTAAACCAGCAGTTGCCCTTATTTTGGCCAGCAGTGAAGTTATCTTCTCTGGTATTTCTTTTCACAGCATCAGAATCACAGAGTTGTCACAACTGGAAAAGACCTCAAGATCACCATGTCCAACTTTCAACATTACCTGCCACCCTCCAATTAAATATATATATATATATCAAATATCTGCATCACCCACTAGAGCATGTCCTGAACTGCCCCATCTACATGGTTCTTAAATGCATACTTGAGTGTCATCTGTGTATTTATTCTTTTGCAGTCTTGTTGGTCTACACCATTGTCAAAGCAGGATTTTTAACTTGGGTTGTAACACCTGTTTGTATAACTCTCTTGTGACAAAGTCAGCAAAAACAGGGTCCATATAGAAGCCTGTCTCAGTTACCAGAGCTGGGGTACCATTCGAGGTTTTGTCAAGAACTTTCTATACCAAATGATAGGCAGTTATTGCTTAGGGATTGGTACATCTCCAGTGTTGATTTTGCTGGAGGCTTCTTGCTTCTAGCATCAACTCACTTGCTGGCCTTTACCTTTTTGTTTCAGCTTCCAAATTGGGGAGGAGGATTCGAGAATGCTATAAACTTTCAAAGCAAACAATCCTAGGTCTCCCTTCTGTAGTGAAGAGCAGCTTTTTTGTAGCTGCCAGCATGAGGTTACGCAGAGGTGCCATCCCAGGGCAGAGAGGCAACTGGTGGTGGTATTGCAGAGGAAGGTGTAGAAAGGAGTGGAGAAAAGATTGCCCACCTTCTCCCACAGGGTGGAGTATATCGTCTGTTCTTCCTGCACACAATTCTTTAATTGGTCTCACCTCAGTGCTCAGTAAGGTAATGGAACAGATCTTTCTGGAAGTTGCATCAAAATACATGGATAGGAGGAAGGTGATTAGAGACACCCAACATGGCTTCACCAAGGGCAAGTCATGCATGACTGATCTAGGGGCCTTCTGCAACGGAGTGACTGCATCAGTGGATGAAGGAATTGCTACTTGTACTTCTGTAAGGCACTCAGCATGGTCCCACACAACATGCTGGCTGCTAAATTGGAGAGAGAAGGATTTGATGGATGGACTATTTGATAGATAAGGGATTGACTGGTTAGCCATGTCCAAAGAGATACAGTCAATGGCTCAATGTCCAAGTCAAGACCAGTAGCAAGTTTTGTCCCTCAAGGGTCCATACAGGAACCAGTACTATTTGGTATCTTTAGCGTTGATGTAGACAGTGGGATGGAATACATTGTCAGCAAGTTTGTGAACGACACCAAGTTGAGTGGTGAAGTTGATTTATAGACTTGTGGGAAACTATGACATCCAGAGGGACATTCACAGGCTTCAGAAGTGAGCCCATGTGAACTTGATCAGGTTCAAAAAGGCCAAGGTTTTGCATCTAGATGAGGCTAATCTCTGGTATCAATACATGGTGGGGAAGGGGTTTGAAGGGATTATGAGCAGCCCTGCAGAGAAGGACTTGAGGATACAGGTGGATTACAAGCAGAATCTGAGCTGGCAATGTTCACTTGCAGCCCAGGAAGCCAACTGTGTCCTGGGTTGCATGAAAAGAAACACATCCAACAAGTGAAGGAAAGTGATTTTGCCCCTCTGCTCCACTCTGATGGGCCTTTACCTGCACTATTGTGTCCAGCTCTGGGGTCCTCTGTAAAAGAAAGACATGGACCTTTCAGAGTAGGTCAAGACATTCTTCCATCCACCAGCACCCCCAGGTCCCTTTCCCCTGTGCTGCTCTCCAACAGCTCAGCCCCCAACCTGTACTGGTACCTGGGGTTGTTCTTTCCCAGATGTAAGACTTTACACTTGCCCTTATTGTAATTCATTAAATTTCTCCCTGCCCAACTCTCCAGCCTGTCTGGGTCCCTCTGAATGGCAGCACAGCCTTCTGGGGTGTCAGCCACTCCTCCCAGGTTTGTGTCATCAGCAAACTTGCTGATAGTACACAGCCTGATCCAGGTCATCAATAAATATATTGAATAGTACTGATCCCAGTACAGACCCTTGAAGGACTCCACTGGAAACAGACTCCCAACTAGACTCCCTCCCATTGACCACAACCCTCTGGCTTCTGTCCTTCAAGCAGCTCCCAATCCACCTCACTGCCCGATCACCCAGGCCACACTTCTTCAGTTTAGCTCCAAGGATGCAGTGGGAGATGGTATCAAATGCTCTCCTGAAGTCAAGATAAACTACGTCTACTGCTCTGCCATCATCCTTCCACCTGGTTATATCCTCATAGAAGGCTATCAGTTTGGAATTTAACACCAGGGACTGGAGCAGGAAAAAGACTCAGAAGCAGCACAATCCTTTGTGTTAATCAGAAGTCACTGTGAAAAGGTTACCTGTTGAATTTGTCCAGAGGTAGAAGTGCAATTTTATAAGAAACCGGTGCCTGAAGTGAAAGCTATTAACTGTCCTAGTCCATTAAGAAATTAACTGATAATCTGCATTGGTAAATCTTTTTCAGGGTATCAGAAATTTGGAGCACAGACAAGATTTACTCATGCTGATTAAGGAGCATATTTTTTGTGAATCCACGTCTACCAAACACCCCTGGGTGGGCTGCCTGCCTAGGGATTGCTTCAGAAGTGGGATTTTGCAGTTGATCTCTCCAAAGTGATCCCATAATTTTGCTTGTGTTCAATTTTGTAGGAAGTCATGCCAAGAGGGATCCCAGTGTCAAGTGTCTGAGATCACAACATCTCTAAACTTCAGAAACACAACCAGGTCTGTTGCTCATACATGATGGCTTGGTTGCTGGAATTTGACCCCTTGGTTTGTGGAATATTAGGTATATGGCTTTGTAGGAGAGGGTAAATAATTGCAAGATACACTTTATTGCCATGACATTAGGCAATAACCTTCCAACTTAGGTCCTGGCATTCTATTAGGTGAATGATACTGGGGGTGCTTTCCTCTTCAGATAGGGCTGTGCAGAGGGACAATGTCACCGTGGCAAAAATGGACTGCAAATATTGACAGCAGATGGACTGTAAAGCAAAGGGCACAAACAGGGAAGAGTGTCTTGCTTGGCATCATCCTTTCTGTGCCATAGATACCAATACCCACAGAAGCCAGACTCAGAGTAAGAAAGTGGCAGATAGGAGGATATTTAATTTGAAAGGGTAGTTTTTATGTGAACTGTACATGAATGGCATTATTTGATTTACAGGGCATATAAAATAATGCCAGATTAAGGTGTATATGTAATGGTTTGTGTTTGAAGAGATGCAAGGTAGGAGTTTACACCCTGACCTTAGTGAGAGACAGGGAATGGCTTCCTCTGTGCCGCTGACCTAAGCAGCTGTGTATGCAGCTGTGGCTCCCATTCTTATATGGTACTTTACAACATCCTACACCTAAGGTGGTAGTTAAACAATATCTACACACCTGCTACTTCTTCTGGACTCTTCTTCACAAAAGCTGTTCTGTGGGTTGTTATTTACTGCAGGTTTGGGCAGTAACTTCCATTTCCCAGGAAGTTTTCTGGTGAAATGTATTATGTGCCTCCTTGAGTAGCTCCAGCTGCTGTACTTTGGCTCCTGAAAGACAAGCATTTGTTATGCAAGCAAGAAGCATCTGCTCTGCAATTGTTCATGCTGAGCAAGTTGAACAGTCTTGAGAAAGAACTGATGACCAGAAGAAGTTAATGGATGAACAAAGGACAGAAGACACAGAGAACACCTTTTCTTCAGGGAGATCTCAGTTCCCAACGAATTCACATGGATTTCATTGCTACCTTTGCCAGACTGTCCTGGGACAGTATTGTTAGGGATTTTTTGTACAAAGAAATAGAGAACACCATAGCTAAAACTGAGGCTAGGTCTCTGTATATTGCATGCTGACAGGTCCACATATAAACTTTGCAGAAATGCACCCCTAGCTTCCAGAAGGCTTCTGAAAGCCAAAGTGAAGAGAGGGAAATTGTTATTTCTCCTCAAAACTAGTACATGAAGACTCAGCCCCATTCTGGCCCCACCAGCCCACCCCTCCCTTCTTCCTCAACTGGCTTTTACAGTGAGATGTAGTCAAGCAGGAAAATAATATAACTTCCTGCTTTCTTCTTGATTTAACTCTGCTTCTCTCCACTGCCTCTGCTGGAGGATAATTCTTCGTCAAGGACAGCGTGAGGCATGCCCTGAGGCATTTAAACCCTGTTTTGAAAGTTTATTGGGGCTCCTTCCAGAAAGATACAGGTGGGAGCTGCATGCAATGAGCAGGGTATCTCCCATTCTCCTGACCTCTCACAACTGCAGTGCAGCAGCAGCATTTTCCCAGTGACAGACAGTAAAGTGCTGAGGTGAAAGTACATCTCATCTTAGTGCACGGAATCAGCACCTGACCATCCACTAGTCTTTATGCAAACATTTACCTTCTATTGTAACTGTCTCCTCTAAAGTAAACAATTGTCAACACCAAAAAGCCCAGAAGGTCTAGTTCAGTCAGTTCATTTGCCAAGTCACATGTGACACAATGGGAAATTATGCCCTGTGAACAAATATCCTTACAAACAGATGAAATGTTGTTCGGATGGATAGACTAGAGAGTGGATGGCAAACTGCCTGTTTTGGGGTTTTTTTTTAGGCACTAAGTGGTATTACATATACAAAGTCCAGGTAGTAGCTGGGTACTGGTGCCATTCCTCATGGATCAATGCTGATTCTGTTACAGTTTGAAGTAACATTAAAAATTTTTTGAATCTGTGAGAACAAAGTCCAACCATCAAGGCTCGGGTGCAAGCATAAACTTTTATTTGACAATTAACACAAGAAAAATGATAGAACCCAGTGAAGGTATGGCAAACATGTTGCCAGATGAGAGAGAGAGAGAAAGAGAGGAAAGGAGAAGACACAAGGAAAAGAGAGAGAGAGAGAGAGAGAGAGAAACAGAAAAGAAGAAAGTGGGAAAGAAAATAATGAGAATTAGAGAAAGTGACCACCAGGGGTTCAGCTGCCGGGCAAGTTTCTTGTTCAAGATTGAATTCCAATCCTGGATGGGCCCAATTAAGATGATGGTGGGTCCGTACAGGATGACGACAAAATGGGGACCTCAGCCTTGCTTATATGCCTCCAAATTCCTGTTATTCCAACAGGCCTTGCAAAATTGTCTTTTGAGGCAAAGAAATTTCCACTGACTGGAGTATCACAGAGCCCAGTGCTCTTTAATGTTCTTATCAACAGCCAGGGTGATTAAAAACCAGGATGGGGGGACCAGGGGATGAGGAATGACAGAGCGGTAGGCAGGGTCACTCTTCTGAGGAACTGTGACAAGGCTCTGGAATCATAATCTTTACAGGTTGAAGCAGGCACTACTCCTTTTGGTGTGTGGAGATGAGAATGGATGATCTCCAGATACTCCTAACTATCTATATAGTTCCATAACTCTAGCATGAGGTCTGCATAAGGCACTTCTAAAGAAACTCCTTTAAAATACCAGCTCTCTGATACAGGCATGATATTCTGCCTGCTTTCAGGGAGGCTGCCCTTGCCCTTCAGAACACCACATCCTCATGTATTAATACATATATTGACTTGCAAACTTTCCACAGAAATGCTTGTTTTTAAATACTTTCCTATCTTTTCACCTTTTCTCTTTCTTTTCACCTTTCTTCTTTTCTTTTTTCTTCCCTTTCCCCTTCCTTTCCCTTCCCTTCCCTCCCCTCCCCTTCCCTTCACCTTTCCTTCCCCTTCCCTTCCCTTCCCTTCCCTTCCCTTCCTCTTCCCTTCCCTTCCTCTTCCCTTCCCTTCCTCTTCCCTTCCCTTCCCTTCCCTTCCCTTCCCTTCCCTTCCCTTCCCTTCCCTTCCCTTCCCTCCCCTTCCCTTCCCCTTCCCTTTCCCTTTCCCTTTCCCTTTCCCTTCCTTTTTTCTCTCTCCTCTCCTCTCCTCTCCTCTCCTCTCCTCTCCTCTCCTCTCCTCTCCTCTCCTCTCCTCTCCTCTCCTCTCCTCTCCTCTCCTCTCCTCTCCTCTCCTCTCCTCTCCTCTCCTCTCCTCTCCTCTCCTCTTCCTCTCCCCTCTCCTTTCTTCTTTTCCTTTTTCGAGGGGTGTGAGGTGTGGCTGGGCGTGTCAATGTGGTGGATTGCTTTATCAATAGAAAGAAACAAGCAAAACACTCTTATGAATTTGGTTTGAATGCAGCTACGACCTCCAGCCAGAGCAATCAAGTATGCAAATTTCGTGAGAAGTTCGTTTTGATTCTGTACGTGAGACCTGACACAGGACGAACATCTAACTCTAAAGCAGCACCCTCTGCCCGGACCCGGACCCCCCGTCGGGCACCGCATCCTCCTCCCGCCCCGGGCCCCCCCGGGTACCTGCTCGCCTCGGACGGGCTCCCGACGTCTCTCCGGTGCCCCCGCCGGAACCGGCGCCTCCGGGTCAGCCCAGCCCAGCCCAGCCCAGCTGCGGGCTTGCCGCAGCCCGGACTTTGCCAGAACAGCTCCAGAGGGGCGGGGGGCACGGGTACGGCCGGGAATCGGGAAGGTCCAAGGGGCACGGGGCTGGAGATGGATTTGGTTGCTGCCTGGGTGTTTTTTCCGCCTTTCTGGGTAAAGCCGCGCTTGCTTTTGCCCGGGTGAGGTGCCGGCAGCAGCAGGCCAAGTCCCCAGCCTCCAGCCTTGCTTTGCTTGCCTTAGGAACTGGGTCTGGAGCACAGGTTTTGTTGTCACATGAATTTCCTAGGCCCAGCTGACCAGCGGAATGAAGTTTCTGTAATGTTGCCATTGCTGAGAGAGGGTCGTGGTTCCTGCCTGAGAGTCACCCAGTCACACCCCAAGAGCACATGTAACAGGAGAGTAAATCAAAGGGCAGCAAGGAGGTAACACTGACTTTTGATGGGTGGAAACAAACATCAGAACCCACGAAAGGTTATAAACCAGGTATGTGTATTACAGCGCTGGGTGGGAGGGGGATTTCTCCTCCTAACTTGCACACCACAGCTAAGTGCAGGCAGCTATTTATCACACAAAGCTATACTGCATATGCACTCGAGAAGCGAGTTTATTCATATTCGCTATTAACAGAAGCTTCCACCCATCTTAACATGTGCACTGTCCCCTGGTGGTCGTGGGCAGGGGTCTTTGGAGGAAGGCTCTGAGTCTTCCTCAGGGTGTCCTTTTCACCTTTGCTGAGCTGGCAAGGCTCCAGACAACAGAACTGGTTTTTGCTGGTTCTTTTCTGAGGATTAAATCTTGCAGACAGTATAGTTCTGGCTTAATGCTTACCTAGACAAAGTTAATTCCTCTTATCTGTGACACAGACAAAGGAGTTTTCTCTCTATCCACAGTTTTCTGCATTTTAACCCATTATTTTCTAAATCTGAATCACTGTCAGGTCATATGCACCTGCATTTTCTCAGAGCTTGTGTGGGTGATCAGAAGAGCCTGTTTGCCCTTGGGGACTTGTTTTCATTGCTAGTCTGGAAGTACCTTTGGCAGAAACATGGATGCCACAGGGTATGTTAAAAGGCCGTTTCTGTTTATCCCCTTCTCCCGTTGCTCTCGCTGTCTAGACCACAGTGATCAGCCATACACAGGGCCTGTTCTTAGGTCCATGGAGATGGGATGGGGAGCACCAGTTGTGGGTTAACCCCAGTAGGTAGCTAAGCACCACACAGCTGCCTCCTCACTCCCCTTGCCACGGGACAGGGGAAGAGGAAAGGAAGGCTAAATCCAAGAAAATCAGTGGTTTGAGAAAAAAATTGTTTAAGAAGCAAAAAATTGTTTAAGAAGCAAAGGGGAAGTGGAAGAAGAGGACAAAACCAGTGATCCTTAGGCAGCCCTCACCACCACCTCTGGTGGGTAAACCAATGCCCATCCAGTTCCTGAGACAGAGGTAGCTAACTCACCTAACCCTCCCTGCCACTTTCATTTTGTTACACTGCATTTTGTTACACATTTTGTCCCCACCTAACCTGTGCACTCACAGTGTAGTCACATTTGTAACATAACACTGTATGAACTGCTCTGAGGAAAAAAAACTCCACCTCATCCAGAACCAGCACAAGAGTCCTTCCCTAAGCTGTTTTTATTCACCTCAGTTTAGCTGTTCATCAAAAGCTTGCCCAGTACTTCTTGCTCATGCTTTGTTTTACTCCAGAGAGCCTGCCAGGAAGCTTGCTGAGGCCTGCACACTGTGGTGAGAGCTTAAAAAATAATAACACAGAAGTCTGATGTTCAGGAGCTTTTTTTCCTTTTTTTTTTTTTTTTTTTTTTTTTTTTAAGCAGTGTTGCTAGGAAGTTTCCTAGAGTCCCCGTGTGACACTCTGTCCCTGGGAAGTCTCTGCTGACATCTCCTGGATTAGGACTGTAGGGACTCCAGGCACAAAAGTGGTTTGTAGCCCAAAAGGCTGTATTTTGACAAATGTTTTTGTTTGCTGAGAGCGGTTACCCTGCACAACCCTTGTGTTCTGACATCAACCAGGGAGCACGTTAGAGTCTTCCTTGATGCCTTTAGCAAATCCTGTCTATGGTTGCTAAGAAGAGATGAGAACCATGGTGTGACATCCGGGATCTAAGGTTGTATAAAATCATCTGGAGCGATACTCAGACAATTACAACAGCACAGTGATCCTGTGGAGGTGGTATTGTATGGTCTCTTTCTGTCCCTTCTGCTCATTAGCCCTAATAAAATGCTCCATTGATCTCCTCTGTTGATCCTTCTGTATGTAAGCAGCATCTCTCTCACTGCTTTTTGTCTTCTTTGTGTTGGGATGTTGGTGAACCACTTTGGTTCTTGATTTTTGAGCTGTTAGTTCCTGCTATGGCATTGATTTCAGATCTGTATGAAATTCATGTCAGTTTTACCAGTATGTGGAACAGAGTTATGCATGTCTCTTAATCTTGAAGAAGAAGTCTATATCAGTTCTCTTCTTGTGTAATATGAAGGTCTGAAGAAAGGCAGAGCTTTTGGGAACCTTAGAAGGAAGGCTAAATTGTCCTTTTTCTTTATTGGCAAGAGATCACCATCACCCTGAGCGATAGCCATCATTTTACTGGAGGGGGCAGTGTTTTTCTTTTTGGCTACAGATAAATGTCAGCCTCTTTGCTAACGAGTTTCACCTTTGAGAAGGGTGCCTTGCCATGTGCTTATGTCCTGACACAAACCAAAGGATGCTGTTTCTCATGGGAGGGCCTATGGTGCGTTTTCACAGCCCTGCAACTGAGCAGACTTGAGAGTTTGCATTGTTGTGAGTGATATGGCCTGGGCATTCTGCTGTGTGTGCTAACAACATGTATGGGAGGGTACATGCTTTTCATGGCTTTGGAGAGAGTTTTTGTGAAGGAGGTTGTATTTTATTCTTTAGATTTATTTTAAAACTTAGCGGTTTAACTTTGAGTTTACAGCAGTTGATGTTTAATTCAGTTGCAAAGACAGATTTCTCTCATACTGTAACCTGCTATTTGATTTCCAGTAAGAGTAAAGAAAATACTGTTTGAATGGGTCTGTTGCTCCCTGTTTTGTGTTCATTTAGTGCTATGTGGCCTGTAGAGCACAGTGAAAGACTGTGAGATCACACATATAGTTCAGATACACAGCACTGCAGACAAATCAAAGCAGTCTGGATTTTTAAATAGTATGAACACTTTTCCCCCTTTGATTTAAAAAGGAAATTACTCACTCTGAAAAGCAGCTTCATGATATTCAATGTATTTGTCATTTGACATTTAAAACATCTAAGCTTCAAAGCTTATCTATACTAAGATTAAAATCGTAGTCAAAAAACCTATCAATGAACTGAGTGAAATATGATTCAGCAGTTTACTGAGTATTGCAAGTGTACTGCTGTTCAGTTCTCGTATTTATGTATTGTTAAACTTTGTTTTCTCTACTTAAAAGAATGTGGTTGTTATTTGGATAAAATTTTACATATTACTGCCAGTACCCTAAACAGTTCTGTAATTCATAAAATTGTATGTTCTTTTGGGTACCCAACTCTGACATTGTTTTTATCAGGCTTGACAGAAAGAGTGAAGGCAATTGTTTGAGAATGCCAGATCCTGTTTCAAAGGGAGTACCTTGGTTCCTTCTAGAACATGAAATCAGAAACCTTATAGTAGCACAGTGAATTACTACAATAGAGTATATTATGAAAACTTTTGTGAGCCATACAGTAATTCAGTATCACAGCTGTATGACAGTATCTTCAGAGAAAAAAATATCTTAAAAATCCTGTATCTTTTTGACCTGTCTTGTGTGACTATGTCATTTCAAACTTCTTTAATACCACTGTAGAGCTGTTTTTTTTTTTTTCCCTAGCTTTGTGATTTTCTGTCCTGTGGTAGCTGCTTCATGGTAAAAATATTCTAACCTGATGCTTGGTAAGACACTGGTTTCTAGAGTGTAGTTTCAGACTGATTTTCCTTTTTTAAATGCCAGGTTAGGTGAACTGCTGTAAATCCTCTGGGAATTGGGAAATTCTTCCTTTACAATGTATACAATGCATCTGCTCAGAGCTATGGTCCCTCTATGAGAAACAGACTCCTAGTGCATCTTCAAATGGGATTTTAGTGGAATTTGATCTCTCAGCCCAAGAGTCTACGCCAGTGCTCTCTAAAACCCTTAGGCTGTCATCCCACCAGAAGACCCAACTACTCTGCATGAAACATAACCACTGCATTTGTTCCCTGCTGAGCTGTATTCATCTCACTTCTGAACAACATGAAAACTGACTTGCATAGCCTTTCAAGCACATCAGTACCTAACTTTAAAGTGTGGTGCAGTGCTTCCAGTTGACATGTCAGGTTTTTCATTGCAAAATGGTAGATTCCAAGATGCTGCCAGCTGTGGGCTCCTTTGCAGGGTTTTTATAACTTCCACTTATTACAACTGTCATGATAAACATAGTAAGTATGTTTATGGTTTTGACTGCAGATGCAAGATCACTGACCTGGAATTACGACACCCTTCACCCAAGGCTGAAACTGTCTGATGACAGTCTTGTAGTAAGCAGGAGCTGGAGAAGAATATTTTACCCTTGTGGTCCCCAGAGATTTGATAAATCATGGCAAGTGCTAAGCAGAGATGCATACCTTTCTGGAAGCCATTACTGGGAAGCTGATCTGGAGCATGCTGGAGCAGGATGGTGGATTGGCACAGCACAGACTTCCATTGGCAGGAAAGCAGACTCTGAAACCTGTCGACTGGGCTGGAATAGAGCATCTTGGTGCCTTAAGAAGTCTGATTTTGAATACTGCGTATTTCACAAGGGAAACAGAATCCCCATCCTGATATAAGATGATCCCGATTGCATTGGCATTTTTCTGGATTATGAAGCAAGAATCCTTTCATTCTACAATGTTACTGATGGCATGGCTCATTTGCACACCCTCTGCTGCAAGTTCACAGACCCAGCTTACCCAGCATTGAGGCTCTGGGAAGGTTCCATTGCAATACACAAACTGACGTAAAGAACAAACCAAAATAAAGCCTGCTGTTTCATGCTTTTTCTATGAAAGCCACCTTAGCAATGATCTGTATGAATTAATCGCTGAGATAAAAGTTGTAACTGTGATGCTTTTAAAAGAGAATAAGTTCAAGAATACCAACTAATTTTTAATGTATATGCATTTTTCACTGGGGGAGGTGATCTGGCTTTTATAAATGATGTTGATAAAGCACCTAAAGTGCCATGTATTTTTTGTACTGTTTTTAAACTTGCAAAAAAAATATCTGGTTTAAAGAAGCCTGTTACAACTAAGATTTGAACTTGGATATCTCCATCTTTTTTTTGTTAACTCTCTCACCTCATCTGCCTGGAAAAGCAGCAATTTTATACGGTAAGAGGTTTAGTTTGGCTCAGGATCCAGCTTCATACATTGCATACTACTAGTTGACAAGAGCAGATTTGGATAATAAATGCATTAAGTTAATTAGTTCAAACTTGAGTATCACTTGAGAAAAATCAAGGACTGGCACAGACTGTTAAGAGTTAAGTCTCTTCAAGTAAAGCTGAATTAGGAGCTTCTGTAGCCACACTTTGTAGCCATTAGCTGGTCTCACCTGTGAAAAAAATTCTGAACTTGGCTTCTGTGTGTCCCTGTTCTTCCCACAAACACTGCAAGCATAATGAACAGTTGTGTACTGCCTCCAATAGAAGAGGAAATGTTTGGAGTACCCACAGGTGCAAGAAAACCACTAGGTCAGTGGGACACTTGTGCTTCATTTACTTTTCTGTCCTATTTGCAAAGGCTCTTTTAACAGCTGCTGGATAAAGGTATGCTGACAAAACTAGAAGAGAGAGCCTGTGAATTTCTGTATAGGGATAACTTATTTTTTCCCCCAGTACATTAACTGAAGTCCTGGAAATTTTGGAGTCTTATGTTTACAGCATCCTCTAGAACCAGCCCTGCTAGAGTAAAGAACCACTGCTGTGTGAAGCAAGGTAATCTTGTGGGGTTCAAATACTAAAGGACCCAGCATCATCACTGATGCTATTGAAGGCAAGGTCTGACCACAGGCTGAAATGCAAAAACAATAGTTTTTTATATAAGCTAAATTTATTTTTCAAATCTGAAATAACAATAATTAAAAAAAATTAACAATGTAAGGCAAGCATATTGCGTCAGTCAGAGCTCACATATGGTCAAGCACAATTCAAAGAATCTCTCCTTCCCAGTTTAAAGATATGAATACAGTTTCCTCAGAACTGCAGAAGGATAAACATTTTTAAAGTAAACAGATCACAGGTACAGAAACACCATCACCATATTCAAGATACTTCATCAACTCATGACCAAGAGGTAGAGGGTTCCAAACAACCATCACTAGAAATTTATTCCACCACAGAAACATGCAGATGAATTGTACCAAAGCAGGTCTGTGCTACCCAAACTAACTGAGGGATGCCTGGCACGCAGGTGCTGCCATACAGCTTCTCCCTGGACAAAGGGAGAAGGCTGATAGGAGTGGGATTGCATTTCTTGAAAAGTGAGCAGCTGTGATGCTAGAGCAGAGCACACCAGAGAAGCACTGACCATCACACTGAAGCATAGTGATGTGATCTAGGTAGAGCTGCTAGATTAGCAGCTTCAGCTGTCTCAGACACCAGTGTCAGAGAGAAAAGCCCAACCCAGTTTATCTGCATGCTAGTACAGGAAGGAGGCTGCTGAATCTTTTCCACCATCTTGCTTCCTACCTTAGAAGTTGCCCCCAGCTACCAATAGAGGTATCCAAATGCACTGCAGAACTGATTTAAGATTCCAGGCTCCAGTCAACTCACAACAGATGCTTTTTACTTTTTTTTTTTTTTTAATGCATAGGTTATTTCCACAGTCCCTTTCATTTTTTCTTCCCCCTCTTCATCTGTCTGGCTTACCCTCTTGCCTTTCTGCTCATAAAATTTTTCTTGACCCTTATGTGGGACCTTTCTGCATAGCTTGTTTGCTTCTTTTCTTGAGCAACTAGCTATCACAAGGAGCTTATTTTCCTCAGTGTGCAGATTCCTGCAACTCACTGCTTTATCTTAAGACTTTTTTTTTATCTTAAAGCTTTCATCTTGAGTAAAATCCACCAGGCTGCATGTGTGGCTTTTTGTTCAGTGTATGTAAACTTACATATACTGAACTCCAATTAGTATCCTGGGCAAAGGCGATAGAAGGACTATGACATCTCTCTTATAGAGGAAAGGCTGAGGGACTTGGATCTTTTTAGTCTGGAGAAGACTGAGGGGAGGGATCTTATCAACACTTACAAATACTTAAAGGGTGGGTATCAGGACTATGAGGCCAGGTTTTCTTCAGTGGTGCCCAGAGAGAGGACAAGAGATAATGGGCACAAACTTTAACATAGAAAGTTCCATCTAAACATGAGGACCTTCTTTATTTTGAGGGTAGCAGAGCACTGGAACAGGCTGCCCAGAGAAGTGGTGCAGTCTCTGTTTCTGGAGACATCCTAAACCCATCTGTCATCTATTCTGGGTGAACCTCCCCTGGCAGGGGCATTGGACTAGATGATCTCCAGAGGCTGCTTCCAGTTCCTAACATTCTGTGAATCAGTGAAAAAAAATGGAAGCTGGAAAGCAGCAGACCATGGTCTCAGATTTGGCAAAAAGACAAATTAATATATGTTAAGTGGAATGGAAAAAGGAGGAGCATGGTATCTTCTAGACACAATGCTTTATGGTTTCTAATAAAACTATTCTATGTAACATATACCCATTTGCTGCAGAAACTTCCTGCTAATGAGAACCTGAAAATTTTAACCTGCTTCTTGTATACTCTTAATTACACACCTTCTTCTAATCTACCATGCTGCTATATTTAAACATTGTGCAGTAATACCTCATGAAAGAGAGATTGGAGCACTTTGGTTTAGCACTTGATTTTTTTAACATGATTTTCCACTGCTTGCTCAGTGACGGTTTCATCTTCTTCGATTTTTTTTTTAACTTTCTGGCCCACCAGATCGAAGATGGCTTCTGGCGGAAATCCCTTAGGCTCTCCCACTTTTACTGTCAGCATGTCAAGTGTCAGTACTGCACCCTCAGGAATCATCACTTTTGCCACGACAGACTTTCCCAGCTACAGGGGAGAAAGTTAAACCAAAAAAAAAAAAAAAAGAAAAGTTTAAGTTACACACATTCCTGGGCTTAGCATATCTAAAAGGCTAAAAAATATTCTTCATTTATTTGGAAAAAGGTTGGGTGAAATTACCCTCACCACTACTTCTTGTTCCAAATGAAGGGTGAATGAAACCTTCAGTGTAACCAGACTGGTATGAACATCCAGACCCTTTCTGAAATTGGAACTTTTCAGAATCAGAATGGAGGGAATCTGATTAGACTGACCGGTATTCTAGCTTAGAGTCAAAGCAGCTTGGATACAGTCATACAGACCTACTACTTCTATTACTATCACTGAGTACTTTGTACCCAGCGCTGATGAAACTTCACCTTGAAACCCGTGTTCTGTTTTGGGCCCCTCGCTACAAGGACACTGAGGAACTGGAGCATGTCCAGAGAAGAGTGATGAACCACATGAAGGGTCTAGAAAATACATCCTGTGAAAACCAGCTGAGAGAACTGGCATTAATTAGGTTAATAAAAAGGAGGCTGGGGAGAATCCTTACTGGAAGGAGGTTGTAGTGTGTTAGGGCTCAGTCTCTATTCCCAAGTAGCAAGCAATAAGACAACAGGAAACAGCCTCAAGTTATGCCAGGAGAGTGTAGACTGGGGAAAAACCTTTTCACTGAAAGCATTATCAAACACTGAAGCAGGCTGACCAGGGAGGTTCCTTTGCCTGGAGGTATCTAAAAGATGTGTGGATGTGGTGCTTAGGACACTGCTTAATGGAAGACTTGACAGGTTAGCAGTTGGACTCAATGATCTTGAGGGTCTTCTCCAACCTAAATGTTCCAGTTATGCCACTCAACTTAGTTAATCACTGGATGGCAGACACAAAACTCCATTATACTGAAAAGTGTGACAACTATGTGGTTACTGACTGCCAGAAGTGGCATTTATAGAAAATGACATGTCTACTTCAATGTTAAGTGTGCTAAGCATACACACTGTGCATGCTTCTACTTTGCAGAAGAAATTCTTGAGTGCAGAGGCTGAATCACTGCTTCAATAAACAATTAGTAAGGTACTGTTCTGAATACAGTTATTAGCTGTAGATCTGGATGAGTTCCAGCTATACATGAATGAAAAGTAAAAGTTACCTTTTCGTTGCAAGCCATTTCACAGGGCAAGAGTTGCTTCACTGGAGAGCCCATTGCTTTTTCCACTGTACGGATGGCTTTCACTAGCTCTGCCAGTTCATTTGGCTCCAGGGATGCTTGGTGGTCACTTCCCTTCCATGTTTTGTCGAGAGTCACATGGCGTTCCACTACTTTAGCACCCATAGCAACAGCTGCCACTGAAATGGCTATGCCAGTTTCATGCCCCGAATAGCCGATGGGGATATCAGGAAAAGCTGTCTGGTATGCCTTGAATCATAACAGAGCTGATCTGAATTACCAAGGTAGCACTTTCAAAGACAAAGACAATTTAACAGTGATAACTGCAAAAAAAAAAATCATGGACAATTACTGTGCCACAAAATAAACAGCGAGCTATGCTGAGAATTAGGTTTTTTATAATGAACAAGTCATACTGCATTACCAACCACCATGTTTTAAGAATTTCACTAGGGCTATAGATACTGACAAAGATAATGAGGTTAGGTTCTGTGCTACAATTTCCCTTATGCTTTTCCTTTTAATTCAGTTGTACTTTGTTCAAAGCCTACATCACTGTAAGTTTCCACAATAAAATAGTGCTCTATTTTCATGGAAGAACACAGTGGCATGTTTACACTTAACCTGAATGCAAAGCAGATTTCCCCAAGCCTATATTTAAAATCTGAAGCAACCCTTTCAGCCATTCACAGAGGACAGTCACCCAGTCCTCAAGGCAATCAGATGCAGCCATATCCTGTTCTACTAAAAGTCACACACTCCATGTGCATAAAGAAGGCAAGTGCTTGAATACTGGCCAATTTGAGACAGTTTTCTTGCATCAGTATCAGGCATATTCAAGTAATATTTTAAGTGAAAAAAAACCATATAAGGGCCTAATCCATTTTCTTCATTGCTCTGATACCCACATGAAGAATTTTTACCAGAAGTTTCCAGTCTATCCCCATAATTCCCATAACTGAGAATTATATTCTCAGTTCCATGCACCTTAATAGTAACAGTCGACATCATTTTTCTTGGTAGGACAAAGAACAGAGTTAACCTGTTTTAACCTGTTAAGATCTCTTCCTCTCTCTGTCTGTGAATACTCCAGTAATATCTTTTACGATATTCCTCAGAACTGACTTCTGCTAAAAAAGCAATGGTAATTTTACTGCAACTTGAATCACAGGAACATGATCCATCTTCTGACATCTCAGAAGCAAATTCCTGCATTTCCAAGACCTGGAAGTATGTGTCAACACCTTCTCTGGGTTATTCACTGACCGATATCACACGGAGATTGACATCCTCTGGCTGAAGCGGGTATGCACTTGTGCACTGCAGGAAGCAGAAGTTTGGATTGATGGGCTTCACGATCTGGTAAACCTGATGCATTGTGTTCATTGACTGCATCCCACTGGAAATCACCATTGGGCGACCTAGGCATCAGAAAATATGCACTTGTGTTGTCCTAGGTCTGTAAGCAAGCTATACAAGATTCTATTAAATTCTTGAAGGAATGAATTCAGTAGGAAAGGAATTTGGGTGGGTGAGCCTTTTTTTCCAAGTTTGAAGATGATTTTCTGCTAAGATTACTTTAGATTTTTTCTAAAATCAATTGGGGGGAATATCTAGTAACTGATCTACTGAGGCACAGTGATGTTTACCAAGACAGCTCAAAGGAAAATGCTTACCTTTCTTTGCAGTCTTTTCCAAGTATGGAAAATTGTTTGTATCTCCTGATCCTACTTTGAAAAATGGAACATCCAGTTCATGTAGAAATTCCACAGCCATCTAAAATGAAAGAAATCACTGCACTTTAAAACACCAGATGGATCAAACGTGAAGAATTCCCGTGTTGGGAAATGAGCAGCCCTCCAAAATAGAAAAGCCAAAGTTTAATTGAATTGATCATATATATATCCCCACCTTCTCAAATAACATTTACTATTCCAAAGATACTAATTTCTCAAGGTGAAGTATCAAGGTGCCTCCTTCAATACTTCTATTACTACTCTTACAAAAATATTTCCCACAGGTTTTTGGCTGCTATCCTTGTCTCAGATGGTCTCTTTGGTCTCCCAGCTGGCTGAGCCAGCTGTAGGTACAACATGCTTAGTTTAAGTGAGCTCCACTGCTCCGTTAACCTCAAGATGAGCTTGTGTGCCACAGCATTTTTTTTTTTTTTTTTTTTTTTTTGGCACTCCCAGAGGGAGCAGCTGCATGCAGATGGAGTTTGCCTGTTGCAGATGGTATATATTGCAGGCACACAGGCAGTCTTCCAGCCAGACTTCCTGCAAGTCAGAAATACCAGACCACAGAGTGTTTAAAACTACAGGTAGTTTTCCTGAATATATCTGTCACTCTGGAAAACTGCATGAGGATATTGAATAAACACCTGAAAAAAGTAACTGCTCAGAAAGATAAATCCCAAGTGGATTTGCTTCTAGAATCAACACTAGAAAATAAATATAAAATGTGCCAAAGACTACAAACCAGTTTATTCAAATGTTAACTACATTCTGCCTTCTTGTAAAAATTGTGCTACACTGAAGACAATTCAGGAACTACTGGAGTAATGATGAAAATCAGTATTGTGCCCAAGTACTGTTCAGAAAATCCCAAACCTATTGCAGGCAAGAGATACTGAGATTCTCCATTCACACTTGGATGAAACACTGAAATAGTTAAATAACTTTGTCCCCCTTCAACCACCCTCAAACACTTTTAATTTCTTCAGCTTATTCCTTGTTGCAGTCAAATTTACCTAGTGCCAGAGAAAGAATACTAATATTCAAAAGTGAATTCTGGGATCTTCAGTCTCATTTTTCTATGCCAATATTGAGGCAGAATTAATTTCTTGTACCTAGGATGTATAACATCTCTTTAATATAGCTTCTTCACTAAGATGTACTGTGCATGATGACAACAAATATGTGATATGAAAATGCCACAGATCTAATCTGAGAAGACTACACAAAATAAAATACGATTCATAGATCTCATATCTAAGGTAAGTATCTCTTGAAAACTGGAAGCTTTTCTGTAATAGATTCAATGAACAGAAAATAACACCAAGTAATAGAGATGACTTTAAAGGGAGTGGTTCAATGGGATCCTGTTTTGCCTGGAGCACAAACTGCAACAGAGTACATAGAGGAATTACTCATAGCCTTTATATTTACTTCACAGATCACTTCATTTATTTCCTTCTATAGTTAAACACACAACCTCTTCAACACAGCTGGAGTTGGAGAGATTATGTTTAATTTACAAAAGTTGATGTATTCTCAATAACTTAGTACATCAATTTATGCAATGTTTGCCATAAGTTCCAAACCTGTACCTTGCAGCTTTGCCACCAGAAATCTTAGGAGCTCTGTAATGTAGTTACTGTTCAAAAAAGAAGGCACAAACTTGTACTGGTACTGTTAATTACTTTGGATGGGGCCAAAACCAAAAGAGGACAGCATCTTGGGAAAAAGAGGGACCCCAGAGGTGGAAAGTGATCTCAGCTGCTGCACGTGAAAGGTGTTCTGCATCACATGATAGCCTTTGGAATCTGTAGGTTTTAACATCAAAGAGAGTGTGATTCTTTTCCCCAAAAAAGCACATGGATATTTAAGGTTACAGATACAAGTCCAGATACTATGGGATTTAATTACTGTTTTCTTAAAGGCCCAGGTGCTGTTCAGCAGATCTCCCAGATATAGAGATAGCAATAAAAGGAACATCATAACATCAATCTTCTCACAGATCTATTTCTGAGTGGCATCAGGCTATTGCAACATAAGCAAAATACCTTTTGGTCGCTCAGACAGGTGAAGTCCTTTTTTATGCTATTTGGTGCTCATACTTACACCTCTGGGGCACAGCAATTCAAGGATTTTGGTCAACAGGACATTATGTTGATAGGAGCAGTGAGAATGGCCAGAGGAGTAGAAAAAACAGCATAAAGAAATGGAAGGAATTGGAACTGCTTAGTCCACAGAATACAAAATAGGAAAGAGATGTGCTAATGGTGGTCAAATGCATACAAGAACTGTCAGAAGCAGCAGAATAAAAATAAAACAAGAAAGGAGATTAGGCTCAGGAATTCCCACTGACAGTAAGGAGTGAGGCATTGAATAATTCACATAAAAACATTAAATAAAACCCAGCCTTGTCCCATCCTGGATAAGGCTACTTGCAGAGAGACAGGGACATTGCCATGCATGCATTATGCAAGAGTGGCTAGCTTGCTTCTGGAAGGTCTCTTTAAGTTTGGTTCTCTGTATTTCTAGGCCATAAATAAACATAAAACAATCTATGATCTCTAATCTGTACTGAGGTTTAACTGATCTTTCCAGTTGACTATTCAATTGTACATTGCATTTGTTTATATCATAGATAATATCACTTTGAAAGAGTAAAAGAAACATACAACTCTTAAGAGGAACAGCAGTAGATGAGCATCATGGAACTTACAAGTTGGTGACTGACTACTCAAGAGTCCACTGACAAAAAACAATAAATGCTTCAAGAGTAATATGGCAACATAGAATCTCTGTCCATGAAATTAGTAAAAGAAAAAGGAATATAAGCATTTCTGCTGCTTAGAAACACAACTGAGTTTATAAGTAGCAGAAAGGAAAATAAAATAGATTAAGTTGAGAAAATAATGTGGTATAAACACAGAGGGAAGTTAGAAAAGCTTGGTGCTAACACACCACACAATAGCAAAGAGCAGTCAGACTGGCGTCTTGATCTAAACTCTCAAAGCCTTGATTCTTTTATGGAGTTCAACTGAGACCTTGTCTCTATTATGACTTACTGTGCAAAACTACCTCAGCATCCATGACAGGTCTTCCAAAATGCTAAGCTACCTATTCAACCACTAAAGGAGACACAAATGAACTGGCAGAAGTACAGTTACTCTAGTTTCCTCATTTAGAAATTCAACGTCCACACACATTTAGTAGTATTTTCATGTCAGAACTATCACACCTAGGTGATAACTAACAGACACAACAGTAGAACCCTGCCTCTTATTCCAGTATAGCTTACATACCTCATCCATGCCAGAAGCTGTGAAAAAAATGCCAATCTCTTCTGCATATTTCTTGAGCTCTCTATATTGGTCATGACTAAACTCCAAGTGGCGCTTGTGCTCCCCATAGGTCTTTCCCCAGGAGTGTTTAGAGGTATAGGGTCTTTCCAGTGCTTTCTTGTTGAATTTGTACTCCAGTTCACTCTTCTGGAACTTAGCACAGTCTGCTCCACAGTCCTGCAAAACAAGCTGGTGCACACTGAGTGGAAATTCAAGTGTAACTGCACCTCTCCTAAGTTCAAACACAAGGATTGCACACACAGTGTACCCATTTGCAGCGGATTTTTCACATTATTGTAATAGCAATCACAGCAATGGTACAACAGAGTGACAGAGGACCTGCACACACATCCACCCTTTTATTTCCCAATAAATACAGACTGCTACATGGCAGAGCCGCAGTCTAGAAAGAAACCACACTAAAACTAAAAAACTGAACTGCCCCTTGCTACCTGTGCCACTTTTTCATTTGAAGAGTTAACTCCTGTGGCATTTTCCAAGCTCATGTCACATGATAATTTTACATGAAAACAAGTGACGGGATTCTGTAGAACAAGGAGTATCAACTTGAAATTTGTCTGGAGAGACAAAAACAGTGAACTTACATTCTCACTACACTATTTTGCACTTACACCCTGACTTCTCCCCACAGATATATATAACTATATATAGCTATATATAGCTATATAGCTATATATAACTATATATAACTAAATATAACACCAAATGTTAAAAAAACTCGGCTATCTTGGGATGACATCAATATTACCCAAAAAACCACGTAGGTAAAGCAAGTCAAACCGCAGGTTCATCAGAGGCAGCTCAGCAGTGAGTTGATTCCTCTCATACTCAGTTAGCCTCTGACACAGCCGCAGGGCTGCTGCAAACCCTCGGAGACTACAGAATCCTCCGTCTCTGTCTGTCTGTCTGTCTGTCCGTGCCCGGGATGGCGGGCTGCGAGGCACAGAACGAAGGCTACGGCGGCAGCACCCGCTCTCTGTGCCCTCACCACGGCTGTCCCCTGCAGCTGCTTCATTTTAGGCATTACCCCAGCCCATCACTCCCGCCCCACGCCGCGGTGCCGCCCTCACGGGGTGGGTGATGCTCCCCGACCCGACCCGACCGGCGGCTCCCCCGCGGGCACGGCTCTCCCGGCACCCGTCGCCGCCCTGGGGCTGCCGCGCATCCGCACCTCGCTGCCTCTCGCACTCGACCGACCGGGCCTGCCCACTCGCCGAAGCGGGAAGCGCTGAGGGAGGGCAGAGGAGAGGACAGGAGCCGAGCGGAGCCGAGCCGAACGGAGCCGAGCGGAGCCGAGCCGAGCCGAGCCTGCCAGCCGCGGCGCCCTGCCGGCCCTGCCACCCCGCCCACCGGAGTCAGCGCGTCCCGGCGCGCACCTTGGCCATGCGGATCATGCGCTTGGCGATGGCCAGGTCGCCCTGGTGGTTCTGCCCGATCTCGGCGATGATGAAACACGGGTGCTCGCCGCCGATGCGGCGCCCGGGGCACAGCTCGAACTCCCGCGACATGATGATGGTGATGGCCGCCGCCGCCCCGCCCGCCCGACTGCGCCAGCGATCCCCAAACCTGGCGGCGCCACCGCCTAGGACAGCGGCGGGACAGCCAATCCGTGCTGCGGTGGGCGGGGCCGGCGGCCACCTCCTGCCGCCATTGGACATATCGCCGAAGGTGGGCGGGACCGGGCACCGCCTCCTTCTGCCATTGGGCACCACCCCGGGGGTGGGCGGGGCTCCTGCCCGCGGGCCGCCGGGTGGCGCCTGAGGGAGTCTGCGCAGGGCGGGGCCGTCCCGGTGCTGCGGGCGCCGGCGGGGCGGGGCGGGGCGTGGGGGACGTGGGGGACGTGGGGGTGTGCGGGTTACATGGAGGCTTGAGTTACATGGAGGCCGTGGGACAGACGCTGCCTTCTGACAGGAGCAATTCCGGCTACCCAAGAATGGTAGCGGGGTCCGGCAGGGTCCCGGCCGGTGACACGCAGCCCGCGATGGCTCTTACGCCCCCCCCGGCCCTGTCTGCGGGAGGGAGCGGGGAAGGCAGCAGCGGGGCAGGGCCTGCTGGAGGTCCCACAGCGCCTGCACGGCCTTGTCCTGCTGCGCCGGAGAAGCGGTTTCTGTGAATCATAAAATCATAGAACTGGCTGGGTTGGAAGGGACCTCAGAGATCATCAGGTCCAACCCTTGATCCACTACCACTGTGGCTACCAGCCCATGGCACTGAGTGCCACATCCAGTCTCTTTTTAAATATCTCCAGGGATGGAGAATCCACTACTTTCCTGGGCAGCCCATTCCAATGTCTGATCACCCTCTCCATGAAGAAATTCTAATATCCAACCTAAACCTCCCCTGGCACAACTTAAGTCCATGCCCTCTTGTCTTGCTGATAGCTGCCTGGGAGAAGAGCCCAACCCCCCCCTGGCTCCAGCCTCCTTTCAGGGAGTTGTAGAGAGCGATGAGGTCTCCCCTGAGCCTCCTCTTCTCCAGGCTGAACACCCCCAGCTCCCTCAGCCTCTCCTCACAGGACTTGTGCTGGAGTCCCTTCACCAGCCTGGTTGCCCTCCTTTGGACCTGCTCCAGGACCTCAATCTCCTTCCTGAACTGAGGGGCCCAGAACTGGACACAGGACTCGAGCTGTGGCCTCACCAGGGCTGAGTACAGGGGAAAACTGTACTGCTGGGGGCAGAACACAGCTTCCTAGAAAGCTGAAACCAACTCTGGACCCAAGAGACCCTTAATAATCGTTGTCACAGAGAGCTTTTTGTAACAAAGTGATTTCCTGCTTTCTGATGTGCCAAAAATAAATAGGTAGCGTGCTGCGTATATTAACGTGGTCCAGATTTGCATAGGTTACTGCTGGCTATAGCTGGCTATAGCTGCTTAATGTATTTACCCACAGGTTAATTGCAAGTTCTAAATCTAACCCGTGTGCTGTTTTCTTTCCTTTGCACAAAGTGTACTTTGTACATAAAGTGTACTTTGTGGAAACCAGAACTTCTGTTCAAGGCTTTACAGATTTTCAAGGAGATGCACAGCAAAAGTATTTATAATTTTCAAATCAAATTATTTGAATCGGTCAAAATGTTGTTGTTGACTGCATTCTGATTTTGCCTTAAAATATGTAGATAAGCAAAGCAAGACTATTTGTAAAAAAAAAAAATAATAATTTAAATCTAGATTTTCTAGCAACAATTCTAACAACAATTAAATGGAGTATGTGGGTAAAAAATTCTTAATTCTTTTTCTCTTGAGGCAAAATTGACTCAAAATTGGATGCATTGCAGTGGTTTCAACCAAACTGATAGTATAACAGAAAAAGATTGTAACAATGTTAAGTAATGCTGCACAAATAATCCCTTCCTTGCACTCAAACATTTGCTTTCCTCATGAGTTACCTGGGGTAGTTAGCTGTGACATTTTGCCCAAGGTTGCAGTTAAATTCTTCCAGAGCTTTAGGACAATAAATAACATTGTAACAAAAATTCCTATGTTGCAATACAAAGTTAGATTTTAAGCTTGAGCAAGTTTTTCGTGAATGAAAACAGGTTCTGCACCATTTACACTGTTGGAGTACCTTAACAAGCAGTCTGTTCGGGTTTGTTTCCTGTAGTGGCTTACTGACCATAACCATTGGATAACTACTTCTTAACTCCAATAAAAATAAAAGAATGATCTGCTTAAAGATAATGTTATCAGTCAGGAACTGAAGCAAACCAGGCTGTGCTGTGTGGACAGCATCCACCCACATACGAGTGCGATTTCTAGAAAGGTGATAAATTTCTAATTTCTCCCTTCCTCCAGTTTTCTGTTGGCTGAACCTCACAAGATTAGAAACATAGAATTTCTTGTCTCCTTGCATTAATCACAGGTTTCTGCCCTTTTACATAAATCTTCAGTGAAGAATGGTGAATTAGTGGCTCTGAAGAAAGAAATACTTTACTTGAGAGGTATACACATGCTTAGTTACGCCAAAGTCCCATCATTCCTTCAGGGAATATATGGTGTCATGGCTTTAGGCAGCAGCTAGGTGACATATGCTCTCTGTTATTCCCCCACTACCCTCCCGGGGGAAGATGAAGAAGGGAATAAGGGAGAGAGACTTTAATGTTAGAAGAAATATTATAGGGTAGGTTTAATGAAGTAGTGATAGTGAATTACAAAGGTATATAAAATATGTAAATATGGGACTTGCCCTCTTCAGCTGGTAATTATTTCCCTACCAGAAAAGTCCCACGTTACACTGGGCAGCAAATGGGGGTGCCTAAGTCCAGTGACCAGGGTCTTGGTGACAGTCTGCAACAGTCCTAGAGCAACAAAGATGGTCCCACTCGGGAAGGCTGGAGGCAACCTGTCTTGGTGTGTGATTTTCTTCTGCAGTGAGGAAATGAGAAGCAGCAGGAGCAGAGGAGCAGGAGCAGGATTGTTGTGGTGTTCCTTTATTTAAAAAGGAAAAAGACAGTTAAAAAAAGGAAAAAAAATTAGGCAAATACATGCACAGTAGTGAGCTCCATGATCTGTTAATATACTAACTGGTGTTAATGCATATTTCTGTTAATTGTAGTAATGGTGGACACTGGGTGTGTATGGGGGTGATGTTGCCAGGTGCAGCTGTCACAGGGTTGTTATACTGGTGTGAAGCAGTAGCTCATTTGTTATGGAAATAGCTGTCCTGATCAAGCCTCTGGGCATGAGAAAACTAATCTTGCTGCCGTTGACAGATAAAGCAGAATGATTGCTTCAGAAAACAGGATATCTTGCTGTCAAGGTTTAAGGCTGTGCTTGTGATTAAACAAATGATAAATGCTCCCTATTAACCCATCTCCCTTCCCAGAAAAGCAAAGGAATAAGGGAGAGACACTTACAAGTTTGAAAGTTAATGCCACAGTTTTAATGAAAGAGTATTGATGGAAAGGAAAATAATGAAATATTTACAAATACATAAAAACCTACTATCATGCTCATCCCCAATAACACTCACATCACCACTGAGACTGTAGGACAGGCCCTGGGAAAGTCCCAGACTGGTTTCCTGGAGCCAGCTGCAGAGAGGAGCTGGATACACATGGACTGAGGGATTGACAGGTCAGGATTGGATGCAGACAAACAGAGGGGTCCTCCCAGGATACTGGCCATAGGCAAAGAAAGCTCGCCCCCTGTGATCCCTCAGCTTTACACAGAGTATGAAGTGTATGGGATAGAATACATCATCTGGTCAATTTTGGGTCACCTGCCTGCTCTGCTTCTGCCCACAGAAGGGTTGCAGGTGTGATGTCTTTCCCGCTCTTTCATTTCCCAAGCATAAGATGTTTTTCACAACTGAGCAGTGGCCTTGGTTCTGCATAATGCTTTCCAGCAGTAAGTATAAACATTGAGTGTTGTCAGTCCTAGAAACAGATGTTGGCTGAGAAACATGCTCTTAATTTCAGCAAGTGCAGTTATTTATAAGAGACCGAGAAGCAAAATCAGTAGAAAGAAAATTCTTTCTGTCCTGACTCAGGTCAGGACAATGACACATGCTGATGGAAAGCTAGGTATTGGCGGCACTGAACTGACATAAAAAAAAAAAAAAAAAAAAAAAAAAGGAAAGAACTAATGTTCCTGATATGATGGAGATGTGTAGATGATACCCCTGGAAGATTCTAAATCTTACATAAGGAGCTCAAATTACTGGTTATACCAGTTCATTTAAGTAACCAAAACTGTGGTCCTTACAGTTATTTCTGTTGACTCTAGTAATCAATCTCTGATATTACCAGAGAATACACACAGACTGGAAGTGTGAGGTTCCATTTCCTGGAATGGAAAAGAGACCACGCCAGTGGATTTCTGGTGGCTAGAGTAAGGTTAAATTTGGAAATGAGACAATAAGAATGAGACAATGAGAACAGCTCATAGCTTCTGACTACAGAATATTCCACAGAGCAGACATACTCTTCTTTCTCGGGGCAAGTTCCGCCATCATGTAAAGACCCAGGAAAAACATACCTCCAGAACACAAATAATTAACTCTGTGAACAATTTTACAGTGGCAGAATACCATTTTGACTATTGTTGTCTAAAATGACAGACGATTGAACCTCATGAAAGAGCATGATTGCTTTTTCTTTATTTTGTAGTAGAGCAGTAGAACTGGAAGTACCAGGATATGCAGCTATAACATAATTCAAATGTAAAGTACAAAAGCAAGAAACAAATAAAAAAGTACAGAAACTGTGGAACAGTGAGAGAACTATTCTAACACAGATAGTTTTGTATTACCTGACACTTATGTGAAAACAGCAATTACAAAACTGTATTTTGTGAAACTCTGCGTGATGTTTAAAAGCCTGGTTGTGTTGAGGGGTTGTCTTCTATTTCAGTAGGAGAATCTAAGGTTTTTATGTGCATAATGAGAATTATACTTTGAGTAGAGTAGAGTAGAATAGTTCCAGATGGAAGGGATATACAGTGACCATCTAGTTCAATTGCCTGACTACGTCAGGGCTGACCATAGTGTGATAGTTGTCACACTAATAGTTATCACACTAGCTAAATCAAATTTGCATGCAGTAATGCCTTGCTCAGTAATTACAGAGCCTGATGTAACAAGCACATGTGGTTTCTGTTCTCACAGATTTTTGTAGAGGTCTGGAGCTTGTCTGCCAAGACCAAAGCCCCTTGAAGAATCACAGACTTTGAAGCAGGTAATGTGCTTGGAGCTTTGACACAGTTTGTAGAGACAGTCTTCCATGATGATCCAGTGATGATGACCATTTGCCAGCAGCAATTCCTTTTGAATATCAAGATATAGTCCATTTATAAAATATTTTATTTTCTCAGTGGATTTTAATTCTTTGGTCTTCTTTCCTTGGATTACATGCTGTGCAAAGCTAATGGGTGTAATTTTCCCTGGCCACATATTTTTCCTTATCCCATTTTTTAACTTTGTTCTCTTTGTCTAAAGCAATGTTCTCAGCTCTCATGGTTATAATTCCTTAGTAATCAGAAGGTGACTTCCAGTGAAATGTTTACTGTCTTCTTGTCTTGTTTTCAGCCTATCCACATATTTCAAGGTCTCTGGTACTTCCAGTGAGATGTTTACAGTCTTGTCTCATGTTCAGCCTATGCTCATATTTCTAGATCTCTGGTATTATGCCACACTTTAACTTTGCATCACAACAAAAGGCATTTTGTATGAATCTTCAGTTTCACTGCAAATTAGCACAACCTGGACACAAGCCTAACAGCTCACCAGTTGCCTTGACAGGCTAGTATTAGGTTTCTTACTAGCAATAGCAGTATCATATTACCTAAGCCACTTAGACAACACTCACAGGCAGAATACCTCTTTACAGTGACAACAAGAATTTGTTTTCCATAGGTTTTCTCTATTCCAGCACAGCATCTGAATTTAACTTTCCACCCAAGTTCTGACTAGTCCAGATTACTAGTATGTTTCCCTTTTGCACTGTGCAACTTTCTTCTGCATGTTTGAGACCCTGTGGATTTTGAATTAGACTAGATGTGTACAATTCAGCAAATTACAGTAATAGATGATCTTATCCTGTCACCAGACTTCCATAGAGAAGAAGGGGGTGACTGAGACTAGTTAAAGTATTTGGAGGGGGTGACAGAGATGGTGTAAATAAGATAACTGTGACTGACAGCCAGTGAGTAAAGATAACAGAGGTGGGAAGAGATTCAGAAGGGAAAAGTTATAAAATGAAACTAGGGAATAGTAAGAGAATAAAGACTAGCACTGTCTAATACTGGGTCAGTGGACAGGAGAGGATACGGTGCAGCCCAGTATCTGAGAAGCCCTACAATCTGTATTGAAAGGTGTGGGACAGGAGAAATTGAAGGTGACTGGTTTAATGAGAAATGCTTCTGGAAACAGCCACTGAGGGGACTGAGTCATGAAAAGTAAAGAGCCTTTCCCTAGTGGAATTAGTATTACGAGACAAATGGGACAGGAAAAGAGAGTCTGCATGAGAAAAAGGTATGAGAGACACAGTGAAGTGTACAGAACAGATGATATTAAACATCTTCTTTTTCATAAAAAGTCACAGGTGAAGGGCTATGATCCATTAGAACACATTGAAAATTGGTAAAGATATTGAATTTAACCAGAGGCCTGCCACCAGCGTATTTTTTCCCTTCTTCAGCACAACTGTTCTCATTCAATTATTTTCTGTGCTGAAGGAGCAGAAGTCTGTATATTCCAAACTGGTGCATATCACTGGGACACACTGCTTTTCTGATTTGACAATGCACATTACAAGTACTATGACATGAAGTGAATGCTTAGGGCCACAAAAAAAAAACCAAAAAACAACTCAAGTTTTAAAACTGCTAGTTTAAAGATTGCTTTTTAGTCAACACCTATGCCCCTTTTAAAATACTTAAAGAAGTCAGCAAAACATCCCACCCTAAAGGAATATTGCCTCAGACTGTACCAAGTGTAGTAGAGGAGGATGTTCTGAAGTCTGTATATTCAATGTTTCATAGATAGTAGGCTGAGAGTGACCAAAACTTTAGAGAAGAGAAAAAATTACCCCTAAATTGATTCAGTTCTAATTTGCCCTGTATTTGCTGTCAGGTTCCTGGGTGATCCTGGGCAAATCACTAAAGCAAGCTTTTCACATCTAATTGCCAATTTGAATTCTTTGTCTTATGGCTTTCTTATTCAAGGTAGCAAGAAATTCTTGCAGCTACAAATCAGTAGGAGAAGAGAGGTGAACCAACACAATATATATAAAGCATGTCTATGACAAGTCTTAATTGGCCTTGGGGATGAATAAGGTTTCTCATCTTGTTGTTCAGTTCTGCTCTGTTGGGGCAGAAGAGGGAGGAGTGCATTCTCTGTAAACTGAGAATAGAGAGGGGAGGAATAATTCTCGCCTTGCTGAGAGCTGTGTAAAACCAAATTATTACTTGAAAAAGCTTCCACATTCTTGCAAAAGGCACAGGAGAGAGCCATAGGACAGAAATGAATACATTTGTTGTGAGAGTAGCGCTTGAGTGGGATGCAGAAAGCCTAGGATGACACATGAAACAGTGAGAATAAACACTGTCAGGGTTCATGAGCCCAATAGTCCCAAGTCAGCTAAGCACGGGGCAGTTTAGGAGTGCCTCAGCCTCCTGGCCTGCAGTCTGTGGGCTGAGGTCATAGCTGAACCCATTCCCAGCTGGTTCATTGCTTTTTGCATTCACTCCCATTGTGAGAGGGACTTGTTAAATCTGGATCCAGTTGCTTTTAACTGTAGTAATTTTAGGAGGCCAGAAAGAGGATGTAAGATTTAATGATGAGTATTTTGCTTCTACTTTTGAGCTTACATGTTTTGTTTCATGTGTCTGGAACTGACAGAGATGCCAGGTAAAATAGCTGCTCCTAGTGCAACATTAGCAGCTGGTGTCACTGGAGAAATAACAGGCCAGATCACAACCCCACTGACAGCTCAGAGATGTGAGATATGAAACAATTCCTGGACTGAGGTAGTGCCTGTAGGTTTGGTCTTCCACGTGATGGTGACGTGTGGAGGAGTACTCTACTCCCTTGGGGGACAAGGCAGCTGAATAGGTGCTTCCTATACATTCAGATGACACATTACTTTAGCACTCAGACAGGCAAAGTGGTGTAATAACTCACCTTCCATATTGAATTCAATCATACACCTGTTCTTGCCTTTTCAACAGGAAAACAGGAAAACATCCTGAGTGTGTACAGCTCAAAAACCCAAACCCTAAACCAAACCAAAAACCAAAAATCAAACCCAAAAAACCACTACACCATTACATTTGTTTCAGAAAAATAAGTGAGCAAATTCATGAATATGGTTGTGATACCACTGAATCCCCAGACTTTAGATTTTTTTCCATGCAGTGTGCTCCGTCAAACTACCTTGCAAAGTTACAATTAATTTGGAAAGGTAAAAAGTAAAATCCGTGTGACTTTTCATTTGTACCTACTTAGCATATACTTCAACAGTTTCTAGTGGCAATCATTCATTTTAGGGCCATTTAAAAATAACTAAAAACATGACACATTAAAAATAGTTTAGAGCAGGAACAGATGCAGAATTGAAGAGTTATTTGTAGTAGCTTTTTTGCATAAGTTTTTTCTATGCAGACAGATTCTTCTTGGACCTGTACTGGGTTTAAGCAAGGGGAGACACTCATTCTGCACTTCACAGAATACTTTTGTGTCTGTAAATCAAATCAAGAATAGGCCATTGCTTATTTATCTCTAAGGATGCCAACCAGAATTTAGCCCACAGAAGAAATATGAGATTTTAACTGCATTTACTACCACTAGGATTTGCAGAAGTTCCACCATCAGTGATACTGAAGCACTCAGTGTAATGTGTAAAAAAAAGAAGCCTTGGGAATCCAACCTGTAAAACAAAGGCATGATAGAGATTGCTCAGAAAACTTGAGTGAAAATAACTTAGTGAATTAATTTTTTTATATACTCCTGAAGGTAAATTTTTCACTGAATATTTCTGACAGTGTTGGAGGAATTCACAGTTTCTCCTGTAAATTAAAGAGGTGACTTCAGTCATGTCAGAGAAATATGTGAGATCACAGAATGGAAACTTAGGGTCTTGTTCCCTTCACAGGGATCAATGTGATCAGAGAAGCAGGGAAGTTTTCTTCTCTGTAAAACTACTTTTTCTCTCAGGTCAGCCCTGTCAGCCAAACTGACATCTCTTCCTTTGGATAGAAGAACCTGACATGCAGAGTATGAAAAAAGGACAAGTAACTATGAAGTCAAACATCCATATTATTCTTTTGTGTAACCAGGACTTCGGTGTTATCTTTCGCTAATGAAAAATTCAAAAGGTTTTCCCATGATCTTGTTCTTGATGAACTTCCAGAGATGAGAACTGCATATGCCTAAGGGGTAGCCTCTCTTGGGTGAAGCAGACAGGTGCTGTTACCTTTATGTGCTGCTCAAGCTCCTTCTTTTTGGCTCCTGTAACTTGCAGAGGAGCAGCAATGAGACAAAGCAGCTACTATCTTTCAGGTAGGAGTCTGGTTATAAAATTCTAGATTCTCATAACTGAAAAACTATTTTGTTCTAACTTCTATCTGCAGCCTGAAGGTCCATAGCCATCAGTCATTTCAGGGAACCTTTTAATTGGCTTCAATGGACCTGGACCAGACCGTAGTCATTATGTGTTCTCATCCTCTAATAGCTGTTAACTGTTGGCTCTTGTACAATGAGGTCCTAGTTAGAGAGATTTTTCTCAGATGTGGTTCATTTCCAAATGTCAGTTGCACAATGTCTTTCTCATCTGCATGCTTCCAGAGAGTGGAAGGGCTTGCATGTAGATTTTTTGCTCTGGAACCCTCTCTTCTACTAAATATTTGATTTCTTAAATTAAAAAAATTTTGAAGGAGTCAGTAAAAGTCCCACTACTCTGTTGCAATGTATTCCTTAATGTTGGAAGTGCAGGACTGCAATCCCCTATGCTTGGAAATGCTTGGAAACACCTTTTTGAAATAGTTTTAAAATAGACCTCAGTACTTTTAGCAACTCTCTTTCAAAGAATCAAAAGAAACAGAACCATTCTGAAAGTCTTTTGTAGTCTAATCCCTTTTTAATCTTTCAGTGAAGGTTTAGTGTAGTGAGATAAGGCAACACCCAGGTGCTGCTAATCAGCAGGCAGTGGGTGTGAGCCTGCATTCAGCCCACCTGTGCCTGTGCCTGGTTAGGGCTGGGCCCAACTGCGCAGGGGCAGAACCAGGAGGCCAATAAAAGGCCTGGCCTCCAGCACCAGCTCAGCTCACTTGCAGAGCAGGCCAGAGGAGAGGTTGGTTGTGTTGGGAGCACCAGCACTGACCCAGACTGACTGACCCTGAAGGCATCAGCTTCTGCCAGAGCACCGGTCTGACTTCAGAGCGTCATACCCCAAGAAGGGTTCGTCTTGCAACGTCTGGTGGAGAATGCGGGCACTTGGTTAATATGTTGTTGATCTTTTCCAGGCAGAGCTGCTGCTGCTTTCTCCAGGACAGCTTTGTTGGCTGTTTCTGAAGCAGCTTCATAGGGGAACGTTTGTATGCTTTGCCTTTGGATGCCAACCACTCCTCCGATCTGCAGCTGATGAGGTCTTGGGGATACGTCTGGCCTGGATCCCAGCTGGCTTTTGTGCCTCTGCTTTAGGTCTGTCTCCCCCACTCCTAAAACCACTTGCAAGTGCTGGAGTTTTGGAGCTGTGTGTGCTGCCAGGCTGGTTTTGGGTGACTGTCACTTGGGATGCTGCCTTGGCATCCTTCCCAGCCCCCTTTGCTACAGGCCTTTGCCGCTGCAGGGTCCCAGCTGTTTTCATAGAATCATAGAATTAGCCGGGTTGGAAGGGACCTCAGAGATCATCAAGTCCAACCCTTGACCCACCGGAGCAGTTGCTAGACCATGGCACTGAGTGCCACATCCAGTCTTTTTTTAAATGTCTCCAGGGACGGAGAATCTACCACCTCACCGGGCAGACCATTCCATTGCCTGATCACCCTCTCCGTGAAGAAATTCTTTCTAATATCTAACCTAAATCTCCCCTGACACAACTTAAGACTGTGTCCTCTTGTTTTGTTGAATATCGTCTGGGAAAAGAGTCCAACTCCCACCTCACTACAGCCTCCTTTCAGGTAGTTGTAAAGAGCAATGAGGTCTCCCCTGAGCCTCCTCTTCTTCAGGCTGAACAGCCCCAGCTCTCTCAGTCTCTCTTCATAGGGCCTGTGCTCGAGTCCCTTCACCAGCCTGGTTGCCCTCCTTTGGACCTGCTCCAGGACCTCGACATCCTTCTTAAACTGAGGGGCCCAGAACTGGACACAGGACTCGAGGTGTGGCCTAACTAGCGCTGAGTACAGGGGCACGATCACCTCCCTGGACCTGCTGGCGACGCTGTTTCTGATACAGGCCAGGATGCCATTGGCCTTCTTGGCCACCTGGGCACACTGCTGGCTCATGTTCAGCTTCCTGTCAATCCAGACTCCCAGGTCCCTCTCTGCCTGGCTGCTCTCAGCCACTCTGCGCCCAGCCTGGAGCTCCCCATGGGGTTGTTGTGGCCAAAGTGCAGGACCCGGCACTTGGCCGTGTTGAACCTCATCCCGTTGGAATCCGCCCAACTCTCCAGCCTGTCCAGGTCCCTCTGCAGAGCCCTCCTGCCTTCCAGTTGGTCCACACTTCCTCCCAGCTTGGTGTCATCTGCGAATTTGCTGATGATGGACTCAATTCCTTCATCTAGGTCGTCGATAAAGATATTGAACAGAACTGGGCCCAACACCGATCCCTGGGGGACACCACTAGTGACCAGCCGCCAACTGGATGCAGCACCGTTCAGCACCACTCTCTGGGCCCGGCCCTCCAGCCAGTTCCTAACCCAGCACAGAGTGCTCCTGTCCAAGCTGTGGGCTGACAGCTTTTTCAGAAGAATGCTGTGGGGGACGGTGTCAAAGGCTTTGCTGAAGTCCAGGCAGACCACATCCACAGCCTTCCCCTCATCCACCAGACGGGTCACCTGATCATAAAAGGAGATCAGGTTGGTCAGACAGGACCTGCCCTTCCTGAACCCGTGCTGGCTGGGTCTGATTCCTTGCCCATCCTGCAGGTGCTGTGTGATTGCCTCCAGGATGATCTGTTCCATAACCCTGCCAGGCACTGAGGTCAGGCTGACGGGCCTGTAGTTTCCCAGGTCCTCCTTCCGGCCCTTTTTGTGGATCGGCGTGACATTCGCCAATTTCCAATCATCCGGGATGTCCCCAGTGAGCCAGGACTGTTGGTAGATGATCGAGAGAGGCTGGGCGACCACTTCTGCCAGCTCCCTCATCACCCTTGGGTGGATCCCATCCGGTCCCATAGACTTGTGGGGATCCAAGCAGCTCAAGAGGTCACTGACTGTGTCCTTCAATATTTCAGGGGGGCTGTTTAGATTTTTGTCACCTTCTATAGGCTCCAGAAGCCTGCTGTCCATAGGATAATCTGTCTTTTTGTTGAAAACTGAGGTAAAGAAGGTGTTAAATACCTCAGCCTTTTCCTCATCTTTGCTAACTATATTCCCACCCATGTCCAGTACAGAATGAATGTTTTCCTTGGCCCTTCTTTTACTATTGATGTATCTGTAGAAGGATTTCTTACTGTCCTTCACAGAGGTAGCGAGATTCAGTTCGTGTTGTGCCTTTCTCTCTCTGATTTTCTTTCTACACGATCTGACTATTTTCCTAAATTCCTCTTGAGAAGTTAGCCCTTTATTCCATAATTGATAGGCCCTCTTCTTAACCCTAATTTCTTTCAGGGTCTCCCAGTTCAGCCAGACCGGTTGCCTTCCCCGCCGGCTCACCTTTCGGGACTCTGGGACAGCCTGCTCCTGTGCTTTCAGAATTTGCTCTTTGAAGTATGTCCATCCCTCCTGGACCCCTCTGTTTTCAAGGGCTGTTTTCCAGGGTATACTCTGAACTAGTCTTTTGAATAGTCCAAAGTCTGCTCTCCGGAAGTCCAACACAGAGGTTTTACTGACGACCCTCCTTGTGTCCCTGAGTATTGAAAACTCTATTATTTCATGATTGCTGAGTCCCAGTCGTCCACCAACCAACACATCTCCCACCAGCCCCTCTCTGTTTGCGAAAAGAAGGTCGAGTGGGGCTCCATCCCTGGTGGGCTCATTTACTAGTTGGAGCAGGAAATTATCTTCAATACATTCAAGGAATCTCCTAGACTGTCTCCTCTCTGCGGTGTGGAGTTCCCAGCAGATGTCTGGCAGGTTAAAGTCACCTACGAGAACCAGGGATGATGATTTTGAAACCTCCGCCAGTTGCTTGTAGAATGTTTCATCATCCTCATCATCCTGATTGGGCGGTCTGTAACAGACTCCCATCACGATATCGGCCTTGTTGACCTTCCCTCTGATTCTAACCCACAGGCATTCTGCCTTGTTATTGGTGATCTCAACTTCTACAGTGTTGAGAGACTCTCTAACATATAGGGCTGGGTGTTGGGTTTGTGGGCCTCCAGGGTCTGCTGCTGGCTGGAGGCTTTGTGGAATATCTTTTCAGTTGGGAGTGCTCAAGGCCTCCTACAGGAAGCCTGCCCTGTGGCTTTACTCCAGGCTCCCTTGCTGGATGAGTTTTCTCCTGATTTGCCACCATTTTTTAATGGAGCAAATTAGTAGAAGTAATAAGCTCAATCAAAACATTGAATGATGCCCAAAAACTAGTGGGCGAGCTTCAATGGGTTCGACCCATCGTAGGTCTCACCAACGCGGATATCCACCCCTTTTTGTCACTGTTGCGGGGCACGCAACCAGGCGCGTTAATGGGCTGGACTGACAACCACACCAACGCGTTAAAACGGGTCATCCACAAACTGGCAACCGGCTTCTCAGGTCGTCGAGATGCCACTCAGCCCACCGGGATCTGGGTATGCAACCACCCTTCATTCCCGTTTGCACTGCTGCTACAAGACTTCAATTGGCAAAGGGAAAATGGGGAACACCATGACCAAAACCGTGACCAAGACTCTCCAAGATCAGAGCCGACAGCAATTCTGGAATGGCTATTTCCACCCCACACAGCCCAGAAAGGTATCTGGCAACGAACAGAAATCACAGCATTCTTGATACGGAAGGGATGACAGCGCTGCCTTGAAGTAGATGGTCGAGAGCCAGGATGGATCAGCATCCCCATCAAAACAATTGATTTTGATTGTTTGCTGCAACGCTCTATGCCACTACAACTCGCCTTATTTGAATACTCTGGAGATATCCGTCATGGATGCCCAAAACACAAGCGCCTACAGGCCATCAGCCAGTTCCATTGGATAGAAAGACCAATTGTTTCAGAGCGTCCAGTGCCTGGTATCACTGTGTTCACTGATGCCAGGAAAAGGTCGAAACCGTCCGCCTGCGTATGGCAGGATAAGGGCCAGTGGAAACAACATTTGATTCCAGGCACCGATGAAGACAAACTGCAGACTCTGGAACTACTGGCTATCATCTGGGCCTTGACACAGTGGCAACGTGTCCCCCTTAACATCGTGTCTGACTCGCAATATGCAGTAGGAGTGGCGAACCGTATCGAGGATGCTCTCGTCAAGCCAGTACAGAACCAACGGCTACTGGAACTTTTCCTTACATTGCAGCGCGCGCTGAAAATTCGCACACACCCGTGCTGTATTCTTCACATCCGTATCCATAAAACATCACTGGGCCTAGGGGAAGGAAACGCAAGGGCTGACTCCCTGGTCAGCCTAGGAATGCAGGGTCCCGTAAGTCAGTTTGGGAAGGCTCAAAACAGCCATTCCCTGTTTCACCAAAACGCCAGGGCACTGAAGCACATGTTTGCGATTCCATGGGAAGATGCAAAAGGAATTGTTAGAGAATGCCCTCAGAGTGCACAATTTGGCCCTGCCCTAGGAATGGGAGTCAACCCACGCGGGTTGCAAGCAGGAGAATCTGGCAAATGGATGTCACCCACATTCCTGAGTTTGGACGGCTCAAATATGTCCACGTGACGATAGACACCTTTTCAGGCATGCTTTGGGCAACTGCTCAGACAGGGGAGAAGGGTCTACATGTGGTCCGTCACCTGACCAGTTGCTTTGCTGTTATGGGGGTCCCCCAAGTAGTAAAAACTGACAATGCGCCTGCCTATATAGGTGGGAAAGTCCAGCAGTTCCTTGCTACTTGGGGAGTAAAACACATCACAGGGATCCCTCATTCATCTACAGGCCAGGCGATAGTAGAAAGAACCAATCGCATCCTGAAGACGTATTTACAAAGGCAAAAGGACAGCAAAGATATGCGGCTTAGCAAGGTACTTTTCACATTGAATTTTCTTAGTCTAAGCCGTGACTCCCAGCAGCCTCCTGTGTTACTGCATTATTCATCGCAGAAGATCAACCGCATGCCGGAAGTACAAATTAACTACAAGGATCCATCTACAGGTCAGTGGGTGGGGCCCAAGCCGCTACTGTTTACTGGAAGAGGCTATAGCTGTGTCTCTACAGATTCCGGGCCTCTTTGGGTACCCAGTAAATGGACACGCCCTGCCGCGACCAGATCTCCAATAGACAACCCGGCACCCATTCCGGACAACGACACATCATCTAACAGGTCAAAAAGCTCATGTGCTTAGGACACGTTGTGCTTCTCTTTGAACTTCACATAGTTCTTGTGTTTCTTTTAAATAAATAAATAAATAAAAATTAAAAAAAAAAAAAAAAAAAAAAGGGGGGTGGGGGGGAGTGTACACCCAGGTGCTGCTAATCAGCAGGCAGTGGGTGTGAGCCTGCATTCAGCCCACCTGTGCCTGGTTAGGGCTGGCCCCAACTGCGCAGGGGCAGAACCAGGAGGCCAATAAAAGGCCTGGCCTCCAGCACAAGCTCAGCTCACTTGCAGAGCACGCCAGAGGAGAGGTTGGTTGTGTTGGGAGCACCAGCACTGACCCAGACTGGCTGACCCTGAAGGCATCAGCTTCTGCCAGAACACCAGTCTGACTTCAGAGCGTCATACCCCAAGAAGGGTTCATCTTGCAATGGTTTATTCATGTAATACTCCTGTAATAAACACTTCAGTGTGACACATCAACAAACCTCTATGGAGGAATTATGAATGTTAACTACTCTGGTGCTCTTTAGTGGTCTCTAAGCAGTGGCCTCTAGCAAAGGAGGTATCTTGGCTTCTTTTGTGCGGTAAGAAAGCAAGAAAAAAAAATAAAGTAAGAGTATTTCATGGTGCACTGCAACTATAGACAGCATACAAATTTTGGAATTCATTATCAGAACAGATCTTATGACTCACTATATTATTTGTTGCATCTAAAGAGAGTAACACCAAGTTTCCCATTCTGATGGAACACAGATAACAATTTTCTTGGGCCACTTGCAAACCTGTAATTCTGATTATATTTCATATGCCTTCATTCTTATTCTTCAAACTTAAGAAAAGCAAGTAGCCAGTTTGTTTTAATTTTATATCAGAGTACTTTATTTTGTGGCATTAAATCATCAGAAATCCAACACAGGGCTAAGTGGCAGCACAAAAAAACTTGCTAGGTTGTCATCCAAAATTCACTATTCGCGCTTAAAAGGGAAGACTAGGAAATTCCAGTTTTGTTTACATATTGGGGAAGAAGAGTAATGAAAATTCACATGAGAGTGTGTTTTTTTGAAAAAGCCAGCAAGTTTCACTGAGAGCATTATGTGCAGTTTATGGTGGTGTTTCATTTTCATAATCTCTCATTGTGAAACATGGGCCTGCTTACTGCTGTTATTCCTAATTCTTTAGTTTTCCTGTGCCTATTGGAGATTATTTAAAATAAATAAATAACCTTGCCGTGCTTCTCATAGAAGGCAGAATTCAGGGGAACCCAGCCTGCTTCCATGATAGATTCTCAGTTTTCCAAAAAGAAAGTCAACAAGTGTTTTAATTTACTAAGTGAGATGAAAGGAGCTTATGTCATACAGCGTGTGTTTCCTTGCTCTTGTTTCCCTAGCAAATTATGTTGAGAGTAGGGAAAACAGTAACTCAATTTGCAGGTCATCTCACAATGTTAAATTCACATTGGAAAAACTGACTTGGGAAATTCACAATATCTCACAGTGTTAAATTCACATGGGAAAAACTTGCAGAGTTTCACTTCTGAGTGCAACCACTTTCTGAAACACGTTTGAATAGGTTGATAATGTAAACCTGAACAGCTTACCCCTACTATACCATGAAACTTACACACAGACTTGTAGGCAACATCTGAGTGAGTTTTAGCATGTACTACTTGCAGCATTAAGACCAGTTCAAGAGCTGACAGTGTAATTTTCTCCTTCCTACATCTTTTTCTCTCCTCCTACTCTCTTCTGAGCCAATAATTAAACCAGTCACCAAAACTGATCGAAGTAACTTGCTCAAAAAATGCTGTGTAGCAGAAAGCACCGCCTTTCAAATAAACCTTTGTCAGTAGCAGTATAGTACACGCTTCTTGAAATTCCTCTACTTGAAGCTTCCCAGACAGCAAACACACAAAGCCTGATGAAAAAACAAGCGTTGTTTGTATCGATTTTTTAACTTTGTATTGATTATTGAGGTTTGTTTCCAGGGGACGAGTGCCTCGATGCGGTGTTGGCACAGTTACCCCGGGTTACTGCCGCGTCTGTCCCAGGCTCCCCAGCAGCCACCTGTCCTCTGGCAAGATCCAGCACTGCCGCACCGAACCGGGGGTTCTGTCGGAGCGGCAGCGGAACCCTGCTCCCTGACGCGGCTCACACGCCGCTTGCCGCACGATGCGGGGGCAAAGGCCGGGAGCTGCCTGCCTAGGAAGCCACCACGTCCCGGGCCGAGCCGCAAACCAGGCTCCAGGGCCTGACCGCAGGCGGTTCCGGGTTCGGGGTTGGGGTTCGGGGTTCGGTTCGGTGTGTGAGCCCGTGAGGGGCGGGGCTGTGTGTGGGAGCTGGGAGGAGAGCCCCACCCCGGCCCTCGCGCCCCTCAGTGACGCGCGGCGCGGAGTTCCGTTAGCCCCGCCCCCCCCGCTCGCCGATTGGCTGTGGCGGCCGGGCCGGCCCCTCCCCTCCGCGCCGATCCCGGGCGTAGGCGCGGAAGCCGCAACCTCCGGCGCTCCCGCAGTCTCCGCCGCTTCGCGATCCCATGGCCGACACGGAGCTCTTCGGCGCTGGGCAGCAGCCGGCGGCCCCCGCCGATAACGGGGCGCTGGACGGCGGCGAGGAGGATCCCGCCGCCGCTTTCCTGGCGCAGCAGGAGAACGAGATCGCGGGCATCGAGAACGACGAGGGCTACAGCATCCTCGATAGCGGCGAGGTGCCGGCGGCACTGCAGGTCCCGGAGGGCCCCGACTCGGGTACGCGCGGAGGGAAGGCGGCCCCGCTGCACCGGCCCTGGCAGGCGCGGGACCCGTCGGCCGGGGTGGGGCAGGGAGGGAAGGGGAAGCGGGGGTCCCGGCCTGCCCGCGGGTCTGCGCGGCCTCCCCGCTTCCCCGTGGTGGGGGCGGGCGGTGGGTGCCTGGCCGCGGCGTTTTGCCCCGCAGGGTCCGAGGCGTGCGGGCGTGCCGGCCTCGGTGTGCGCGGCCTTGGCGGGGCTGCTCCTGGGCTGTGCCTCCCCACACCGGGAGGAGCCGGGGCGTGCGGGCTGCCGGCCCGGGTGCGCTGCGGGGTAACGCGGGGGCTCCTCTAAGGCAGGAGACTGCCTGCAGTGAAGAACCACTGAAATGGCCGACCCCTTGTCTGCTGCCTCTTGGGGTTCTGCCTTCAGAGGCAGCGAGCCTGAAGTGTGCTGGCAGTTGAGCTAATGTGTAATTTTAGTAAGCTTACAGCCTTTGTTCCCTACAACCTTTGTACTGAGGGTGAGAAAACTGGCACTGCAGAGCACAGCGCTTCATTCAGAGGAGAGTGGCGAAGTCTGTTGGGAAGTAGGGGTTAGTTAGTGTGTTTTCAGTTCGTCAGCACGGTAGCCAAAGTAGCCCTGAATTAACATATCTGATTACAAAAGGTTTGGGGTTTTTGGCTGAAGTCTAAGTGGAAAGGAATTGTAAGTGTAGGATGATGCTGTGCTTCACTGGTGTTCTGGTACTCTTGGAAGACTTGGCTTGTCCTGGTCACTGGGTCCATACAAACAGATTTTGTTGTTGTGTGACATTCCTTTGGCACTTCAGGGAGATGCCAGTCTTTAGACCGAGCTGAGTAACTTTGCTTCCCAGTTCACTATGGGGATAGTGTTTACATCTTTAGAATTAAGTCTTCGTTATGCAATGTGATTTCTGAAATTAGTGGCATATCTTATGGCTGAGGATGCAAGTTCATAGTAACTCTTGTAATAAAGCCCAGCAAGATAAACTGAGCAATGGAGACCTGTTGCTTTCAGTACTTGTTTAGTGGCAGCACAGCCCCTAAAGTCAGCTCTGTTGCTATTTGTATTTGAAATCAGGTCAGTATCCTGATAAACATCAGACAGCTCTAGTCTCAAGGGCAGATTTGCTTATTAAACTGGTTTGTAAATTCAGTTAAATAGGTGGATACAGATTTCTTCTTGAAGTAGAATTCTTATGTAAATCCTTAAGCATTGTGATCAGGAATTTGTGGATTTACTTTCTTTAACTTTAAGCTTTTTGAACTCGTTATTGACAGGTCTGTTGGAGGAGCTGTCTAAATACTGAGCTAAGAGTCATAACTTGGGAACCTCTCAACTGAAGTTTGAAGATGCTAAGTTCAAGTCTTGTGAGATGCAGTTACTGAGATATTGAAATACACTTGTAAGAAACACAGTATCTCATACAGCAGGTTTTAAATTGCAGCCACTTAAAATTATGCAAATACATGGACAGTAGTGAACTCCATGAGCTGTTAATATTTGTATCAGGAAACTGGTGTTAGTGCGTATTTCTGTTAATTGTGGTAATGTTGGACACTGGATGTGTGTGGGGGTGATGTGCCAGGCACAGGTGTCTCACTCAGCACAGCTTCATATCAGCATGTTCAGGGTTGTTATACTGGTGTGGAGCAGTAGCTCATTTGTTATGGAAATAGCTGTCCTGTTCAAGCCTCTGAGAAAACCTTTGTGAGAAAACTAATCTTGCTGCCCTTGACAGATAAAGCAGAATGATTGCTTCAGAAAACAGGATCTATTGCTGTCAAGGTTTAAGGCTGTGCCTGCTTCCCCCAGTAAAGCTCACTTCAACTCCAAGGCTTCAGGACAGGCCCTGGGAAAGTCCCAGTCTGGACTCCTGGAGTCAGGTGCAGATGAGAGATGAACGCAGGAACATGTGGATTCAGGAATGCATGGATCAGGATTGGAGGCAGGAAAATGGGCAAGTTATCCGAGGTTGCCACTCTTGGACAGGGAGAGCTTGACCTTTGTGATCCCTCAGCTTTACACAGAGTATGATGTGTAGGGGATGGAATACTTTGTTTTTTGTCAGTTTTGGGACACCCGTCTGGTTTGCTTCTCCCCACAGAAGGGTCACAGGTGTGACTGTTTTCTGCCTTCTTCGTTTCCCAAGTGTAAGATGTTTTTCAGAATTGAGCACTGGCCTTAGTTCTGCATGCCATTCTCCAGCCAGAACTATAAACATCAAGTGTTATCAGTCCCAGAAGTAGACAGTGGCTGAAAAACATACTATTAATTTCAGCAAACACAGTAACTTTTAAAAGACTTAACTGTGAAGTAAAATTACTAGAAAGAAAGTTGTTTCTGTCTTCACTCAAACCAGGATGCTGATACATGCTCATGGAAAGCTAGGTGTTGGTGGAGCTGGACTGATAAAAAACCCCAGGAGTACAGTTACTTAGAAGAGACTTAGTTGAAAAGTAAAATTGCTGAAGAGAAAATTGGTTCAAATTGGCCTTGACTCAAACCAGGACAACTATATGTCAAGAAATATGATGTTGCTGCCTAGGTATTAGTAACTTGGTCTTTTATGAGATCAATTTTCAGTGATAAGTGAATGTCTGCATTTATTTATAGTCAAATTCTTCAATTCTCTCCAGTTTGACAGTACAAGTTCTTTAGGTTATAGCAGTTCACTTAGTATGTCCTCAGGTGAGTGAGTTGAGGTTGAAGCGTGTGGCTTCTTGAACCTGTATGTCAATATAAAAACGTTGTGACAGCTTGTCAAAGAGCTTCTTAAGGAGAATACATTCAAGGACAGGCAGTCTTACATCTTAACAATCATGGACAAGCATTTTCATATCTTAACAATCATGGAAGTGCACACAAATTTAGGCTGTCCTCAAACATTGCCTTCACAGTTTCAAGCTCTGTCATTGTTGTATGAACTTGAATGAATGATGCTTCTCCCTCATCTGCATCTTTAGGAGCAAAGAAACTTAACTGTGTTTGCTTGTTTGTCCATAAACCACATTTAATGTCCTCTTCATAAACTTAGTATTAATTGGTGGGAAAATATAATTAGGAAAGAATTGTTTCCTCCTGTCTCTCCAGTTAGCATTACAGACAGAAATAGTTACTTGTTTGGGGCTGTTGATTCTTCTTGTAGCAGCCAGTGTTCGGGGTTTTACTATACAATCAGTTTCTTGAGGCTTCAGAGTAGCACCTGCCCAGCAGCACTGTGAAAGGTATAATAAAGGGATGGATTATGTTTAACTTGTTTTTGCTGTCTCATGGTGATACTGCATTATTCTGAAGCTAATGCAGAAAAAACTATTCTTCTGTTTACAAGAGAATTTTCTCTCTATTGAAAAGTTTCAGGAACTCTTATGTCATAACATTATTGCAGACAGAAGAAGGTAGAGTCTTATATTGAAGATAAGGGAACTCTAATGGGTTTTGATATGACAGCAGGTTATAACTAAAGCACAGGGAAGAAGCACTCTTCCTGACCTGCTTGCCTTATTTTTCACACAGGCATGAGAATAACTTATGGCTAGAAAAAGTCTTCCTTCCTCAGTGTCCTGCATAACTGTCTGAACAAAAACTGCAGAGAAGATTCTTTCTCATCCTCTTGCAAATAAAAGTTAGGTAGATGAAGAAAAAACATCATCTGTGCCCGAAAGAAAGGGTGGGAAGGCCTTGAGTGGTGAAGTTACTTAACTTTATGTCTGAATGTATTAAACTTATAGAGTGGTTGGGGTTGAAAGAGACCACATGTAGATAACTGGTTCCAATCCCCTGCACTTAGTATGCTGTTCTGGTGCTTTAACTGTAGCTACTAGTTCAGGCAAAGCAGCAATGAGGGAGGGAGTTGAGTGCTCATTGTTGGAGAGAGAAAGTGAAAGCAGCTCATTAAAAATACATTATGTATGATGATATTGAGGTTCATTTCTCCTGCTTGATAATACTATTCAAAGCATAGCTGGACAGGAAGACCTCTGGAGGAGCTAGTCTGTGTGTTAGGAAATGGTTGAACTTGTGTTAGAAGAGCTACTGCTGCAAAGTCCTGCTTCTGCTGTGACAGCAGTCTTGCACTGCGAGTAGGACTTCAGAGAGGTGTGTGACCAAGGCTAAGCAGACATCTTGTTATGCCAGGCAGCACTGAGTCTGGTATCAGTGCAGGTAATTGCCTTGAGAGTAGTTGCTCATTGCTGTGATAAGCCTCTGAAGCAAGTTGACTTGTAGGGCTGAAGTCATAAAAGTGTTGTTCTGTTCATCTTCAGGCTATCCAGACTTTTCTTCTCGTAAGCTGTAGTGCATGTGGAGGGAACTAATTCTAGCTGTCTGTTTCTGACAGGCCTGGTTCCTGTGCATGCAAGATAGCTGATACAGCTTCTTGTCTCCAAACCCTTCCGGGCTCTATCTGAGTTGATGTGCTTGTGACAAAGACATGTCAGCATGACCGGTGGGAGGGGATGTTTACTGAGTTTATCTTTGGTGCAAAGAGGTGCTCAACAGAAGGTATTAATCACTAATGGCTTTAGCATTGAATACTAATTACAAGAAGTAGAACTGATAGTAGAAAGCACTGACTACTTGAACTTACTGTGAACTTATTAGCATGCTAAAATGTCCTCCCTTCGTCTGGAAGGACCCCCTACTCATAAAAACCCCTTATCCCCTGAGCACACACAGTAAAAAGTACAAGTGTTGCCACTTTTAAGTGAAGAAGGATTAATTGATACACTTAGACATAAGGTGATTTTGCTTTATTTTCTTAGAAATAGCAGAAATGCTGTGTTATGGGGAAAGTCTGCTAGCTTTGTGGCTATACCACCCAGCACCCCTTTCTAAGCGGAAGTGGAAAAAGCAAGTATCTTGATTCTATTTGTGGACTGGATTATTGGACACTGGTTCCACAGACCCCCTTTGAGACAACACTAAGGAAGTTCATTATTACCCTATCGTCAGCAGCATGTTTTTTGGAACAGTATCCTAAGCAATAAAGCTTTATCATAAGTTCAGAAGCAAGGCACACCAAGGCATCACCAAAGAATATGGATCATTACTAAGTAGAATGGTTCTAAATGTGTGCAGCATGCATTTTTGGAGCTTGATGGACCCTGATGCCAGTAGAGAACTTCCGTTGCTCATGGATGATACTAAAATGCAGGTAGCAGCAACCGTATTCAGGCTTTTTCTGTAGGAAGTCATATAGGAAATGACATTTTTTCTGTAGACAAAGAAATCTTATATACATAAGTAGCACTGATTATTGATATCAAGTCTGCCAGGTAGTCTAGGCTTCATGCTGAATTTACAGACACCAAGACTGGAGAGCTGAAAAGAGAGCAAGTTCTGACAATTTGTCTGGTTCCAGTTAGTGTACTTGTCAGCATGCTGGTACAGTGCTGTTTCCTCTTCTGCTTGCAGTATGCTCTGTCAGCATGCTGACTCTGCATCTTAATCACAAGTTCTGTGGAGCTCAAAACAGATGGAAAATTTAATATTTCTAATGCTGGGCACCTGGGTGCCCTCTGGAAACACTTCAGCTGTGTGCCAAATAGTGACTGTTCCTATGCAGAGAAAAAGCAGCCCTGAGAGAACCACAGTGGTTTTATCTCAGCTGCAGCCCTCAGCAATGCTGTTGTTCCTTTTATCTTGGCAGACTACCAGACTGAGTACTGAAGACCTGTATGAATATTTTGTACTGCAATAAGGAAACTTAAATAGTAATATTTATTAGTCTCACCTAGATGGTGAGTCAGTGCTTCCCAAGGCATCCTTCTTGTGAAGGAACTGCCTTCCTTGCTGAGATGAGAACTGCATGTATTTAAAGGGTAGCCTCTTTTGGATGGTATAGCAATAAATGTGTCTCCATGTTTCACTGTCCAGATATGTGAACTGCTCTCTGCTCTTCTGAGGCTGGCAGAGTGTGCAGCTGGCTTATTCAAACTGTTAGTGTCAATTTGAGTTGTAGATCCTTGCTTAGCTTTAATCCTGGCCCTCGCAAAACATGATGAACAACTGCAGCATGCATATGTAGTGCAGGTGGTCTTAAATTGAAAGAGAGTGAAGCATAAGCAGGGAGAAGAAAGTGGAAGCAACTTTAGAACACTCTGTAGCAGCTGGTTCTGCAGAGGCACAGCTTACCTGTTGGCTTGTGCCTGTTTGGAAAGATGCAGAGATAGGAAAGTGAACCTTGAAGAGTATCAGGTAACAATAGGCTCCATAACTACGTCATTAGGTGCTGTAGGAAAGCTTTCCATAGAAGTTACTGACATCAGTAAATCTGTCTGTTCTGTCTTTCCTCAAATGGCTAAACTACAGTCACTTCTTTACAGGTGCTGTTGATGGAGTGGTTAATGGAGATGCTTATCAGGTAAGATATATGTGTTGTCTACTTAAAATATGCTGTTCAACTTTGAGAACTTTACCTCAATCTAGACTAATACTTCTCGCTTTTTTTCTCTAATGTGCTTTTATCTCATGTCTGAAGAGGAACTTCTGTTTTAATAGCTAATCACTTAAAGCTGCTAATGCTCTTAACGTGTCCCTCCTCTGAACTCAGAAGCAACTAAAAGCACCAGCCCATTTTCATTTATGGCTTAACAGGACAGAACCACAGCAAGCAGACTGACAGGCTCTGTGGTATGACTTAACATTGACTTGCCAAGTCACTGGCTAGTAAGCTGAAAGCATTCCCTGACTATCTTGTTTAAAGAAGTTTTCTAAATTGCTTGTTCCTTAGCGAATAATTCACGTGTCCTGGTTGTTTTATTAAGCATTATATGCTTCTTGGTGACAGGCAGTTGCATGAGATTAAGCTGCTGGCTAAGTAGCTCAGTCGTTGTATAAAAGCAGATTAGACAGCCATGGTGATGACCAAAAGAGAATATAGTTGTTTTATTAATGTTAGGGAGGTCTGAGGCATGCTAAGGCATTGCTGTGTTGTAACTGAATTTCACACCGGTCTGGCTAAGGTATTGTCACTGCCTGGCATCAGAGTTGGGTGGATAGCCCTGTCTGAGTGAATGCTTGGGAAGCAGGCAGCATACGAGCTACTTTTCCGTAGAGTTTTAAGTGAACATTGAGCTTTGTGCAGAAAAAAACCAGATTTCACTGTTGCTAACATTTTTATATCCTCACCATTGCTTTGAGATTGATGGGAAAATCTGTTACTCACCCTTTTTGCTTCCTTGTACAACAGAAAGTAGATGAAACACCTTGATTTTATGTTTGCAACTCCCGTGACTGGCTGCTTTGGTTAATAGAGCATCCTTGTAAGGAAGAACAGACTGAACAGGCTACATGTAATTTTTGTTTTAGCTACCTGTAACTAGTTTGGCCTTGCAGCTAGCCAATTTATTTTGTTTTGGATTGAGTGTGAAGCTTGGTGCTGTTGCAGCAGCCTGGCGTCTTTTTGCTTTATGCTTCTGTTGAGGGCTATAGGAGGTCCAAAAAGGGGCAAGACACATCCGGATTTGTCATTAGCTGCAATACATCTGGTAATGTCACTGGTATTTCTTAGTTCTGTTAACAGTAGTGTTGAACCAATAAAAATTGTTGGACGTGGAGTATCTTCTGTAACAAATACCACAATATTTAAAAAATGTATACTAGTGTTTGTGCTGTTTTGATGCTTAAGTATCAAAATGTCTTGTGTTCCAGGCTGCATACACCAATCCAAATTCTGTGATGTCTTCAAAGGACTGTGGCTTTTAATATAAGTTCAGTTTGCAAATCTCTCTGAAGTAGACAAATAAATTATGGGGAACATTCTAAACTCTAATGCGCAAAACTAAAAAAAAAATTACTTTCATAGCAAATATTTAAGGTGAAATGGACCAGAGGATCTTTAGACCTTCAGCGGAATAGGGAGGTGCTAGGCATTGTGTTCTGCTTTCTTTAGGCATGAATCTCTGGCACAGTTTGAATTCCCAGTCAGCTTGAATTTATGTTTGATCTCTGGTTGCTAGAGACAGTCCTGTATTAATTTCCTTCAATCTTGCTGTAATTTGTTTGCAAGATATTTTTCACGTTAATGATGATGAAATGCAGTATAACATCAGATGAATGTGTAATGTGCTTACTTCAAATGGAGTTCAATTTTATGTAGCCTGCAGGCAGTTGTCCAAAATATTCAGTTGCCATGTATAAATGATATTACTGTTCTTTCCCTCTAAGGAGAGTAATGGTCCAACAGATTCATATTCTGCCATATCCCAAGTTGATCGACTTCAGTCAGAACCAGAAAGTATTCGTAAGTGGAGAGAGGAGCAAAAGGAGCGCCTGGAGCAACTGGGTAAGGAGGGTCTTCATTGCAGTGGTGTTCTTGCTTGTGGGTAACATTGTGGCAGCTTCTTGAGCAGCAGAACTCTCAACCGTGGCCTTTGGCTTTTGGGAATCTATTGTGCTTCTTGAGTGTGAGCAATAATCTTACAGGAAGCAGGTTCAATAACTGTGTAGGAGTCAGCAAGCAAGTGGCTCTCTGAACCTCAAGAGTACTCATGTAGCCTGACCTTTAAGTACAAGTAAGGTGACAGAAAATGAGTAGCCTTTATCAGGAGAGAAGAATGAATAAGTACGGCACCCATCAGCACTTTATTCAAAGAATAAAGGATTCTCATTTTGTAATTTCTGAGGCTATCTGTTGTCGCACAAATCTTAGTCTAATACCTTAATAATGGACTAGTAATTAAACTTAAGTACAGCTGTCAGAAGCTGTCTGCAGCTAAGTGTCACTGCATTGAAGAGGCTACAAACTGGTATGCTTTTCACTTTGAAATTGTTTGGACAGAACCTTCTGTACAATGTGATTCTGGATAGAGCTGAGCCTGTTGCTCTCTTTGGGGCTGGCTGCAGCAGATGAGATTGTCCTGAACAGTAGACTGAGTGTAAAACCATGCTGAGTGCCAGGCCCCTCACTTTGTATAAGCACAGACACTTCCCTGAAAGCAGAGTCTTCTGTTGGAGCTTTCTTCTAGCACTAGTGTAGCAAGGTGACTGTTTCTGGTTTTGAACAGTTTGCAGGTCAACAGACTTGTTGTATTTGAATTAGTCTACAGGTGCCTCTTCTAAACTGCAGTGGACTGTCCTAGTTATGCATTCTCTTCAGCTGAAGGTTCCTGAATCCTCTGAATGTTTGTGGTCTTAAATAAGGAATTCTAACCCTTATCTGAGCAGATGAAGCAGCTGTCTGCACTAGATTCCACCCTGAGCCATCCGTTGAAATGTTAGCAAGATGAAGCTGAAATAAATGACAAATCAATTCTTAAATCTTCAGATGCAAACTCACGGAAGCAGGAAGCAGAATGGAAAGAGAAAGCAATAAAGGAGTTGGAGGAGTGGTATGCCAGGCAAGATGAAAACCTCCAGAAAACAAAAGCAAGCAACAGGTAAGGTTTCTTCAGCCATCTGAAGATTTGTGGCACTGGATATGAAAATAAGGAGGGAGAGAGGATAGAATACTACTAGTATGCCCTAAGGCACTAGTCCTTCAGGTCATTAAAATAATTTTCCTTCGGAGAAATCAGTCTCCAATGGTACACTATCTCTTCAGGTTTTCTTAGAATCTAGATTAAATCTCCAAGAACAGCAGAAGAAACCATTGAGATAATGAACCAGAATTACTGAAAATTTCTTAAGGCATGAAGTTTGAATGGTGCTAGGAAAGTGTTAATCTACCCACTTGTTTGCATGCTTCTAGCTGCACAGGTCTTCAGTGACTGTAATTATCTGCCTTGAGACTAGCAATCTTTCTTGCTATTTTTAGAACGTGGGGAAGTGGCCTTCTAGAAAGTTAATCTTTTCTACGGATTATTTCGTTAGATGTCTTAAAACCTTTGGCTCCTCCTTTTGGAAACAATTGAGGAATATCCTGACTTCAGTTCTGCTAGTGCATAGATGCTGACTGTGCCTGTGTTGGGGTTGAATTGTCTAATTATGGACCCTGGGGCATAAAATAATGGTTTGGCTCCTAGCTTAGTAAGCTCTTACTTACACTTAATAAGATATTCACTATGGAATTTTAACTTCAAGCTATCTGAAGGTAAATATGATAGTACTGACCTCATACCACTTAGATCTCTACTTCTGACCTAGGGTTGCTAGGGTTTTTTTGTTTGTTTGGTTTGGTTTTTTTGAAAGACCATTTTTCTTGTCAGTTTTGACATTTGGCCAGCAGGTTTGTCTTGAGCAAGTGGAGTCCTAGGTAGACTCTGCTTCTTACTAAAGGAAGCCTCCAGTTCCTAAAAAATGATGGATTCAAAGCTCTCATTCACTGAGCTATGCTTTCAGATAAAAAAACAGTAGCGGCACACTTCTTGAAGGTGGCCAGAGATCCTGATACTCTGTAGCTTTGTTGTGGCCAGCAGGTGTAGGGTCCATTTAACAAGTGTTGCACAGGAGGAGTGTGTGACATTCTCCTCAGACTGGTGATACCTTTCTACTGCTCCTATTTTTTGTCTGCTGGAAGTAGCCCAATGCTAACACCAGGACTCTAGTCCTAAACTAGCTGGTCCCAACTTTTAGGGTGTAGCAGAGCTTTTGTGTTGCCCCTCTCAGTCAGTGGCTTAATTGATACCTCCCATGTGGTAGCTGCTTTTCTGTTACAGTAAGGCTAGGTGATTCAAGGTTAATGTGCTTGTTAGAACTGCCTTCAGCTGTGTTCTGTACTTCTCATCCTTATCTCTTCTCTCCTGCCTGCTTGCCTGCCTGTTGGACTACTTGCCACCTAGGGTGGCAGATGAAGCTTTCTACAAACAACCCTTCGCTGACGTGATTGGTTATGTGTATGTTGCTTAACTACTAATTCTGTTTGCTAGTCAACTAGATAATGAGGAGGATCAGAAATAGTGATGAATGTCTGAAGGTGACTTCTGAATATTTCAGGGCTAATAAGATAATGTAAGTAAGTAGTCTTTACTTTTTGGACTGACTCTGTTCTGCAGTATTAAGTGCAGCTTTCCTGTAAGGATCCCATACACTGCACAACATCCAGCACTTTGAGATTAAGTCATGTGGTATATATAACTCTGACGTTTTGAAAGTGACTTCAGTCGTTTTAGAAGTAGGGGTTTACAGTTGTTTCCAGGTCAGTGAACACTGTTTAGCAAGGTGCTTTGCTGGGTATGGGCCTTAGTGTCTGCAGTTTCATATGAGGGTGCTGTATTTAGTCCTAGTCACTTTGACAGAGAAGCAGTACGATGTGTAAGCCTGCATTCTCTATAATAGGCATTGAGCTTCTGAGCTGTGCTTACTTGCTTGCATAATTAGAAAAAATATTCAAGCAATTACGTGTAAATAGATTTCTGTAAGCCAAGGAAAGGGAAGGAATCATCTGCCATAAATCAGGGTAGAAGAGGTGCTTACATGTAGAATTAGTATGCTTATAGAGAGCAGATGAAAAGTACAAGAAGGTGGTACTGGAAAATCGGTATTTGCTGCTGGGAGAACATTTAGGAGCAGCTTTGTTTAATCATTTTGTAAGCCTGTGGTTCAATAAGAATTCAGCCTTGACTTTCAAGCCTCATTGAGTAGTTTCTGTGAGGTGAAAGGATTGCAATTTTCATTGGGTTATTCATATGTTTTAATTTCTTCCCTTAATTTGTAGACTTGAAAGATAGCCATGTTACAGATGGTAAGGTGACACCTTTAGGAGGTGTATCGGTAAGCCACGGTTTGGCTTTGAGTGGATTAATATTGAAGGTCCAGTGTGGAATTTGTACCTATAACTGTAGGTGGGTGTAAACCAAGATTTGTGAAATGCTGGATTTACAGGTGGTGTTTGATTTCTGAAGTCTCCTGGATTTGATGGATTTTTTCCAGTGAAATTCTTGTTTTTGTATATCTGATGCAAATGTGCAGTGTAAATGCTGCAGAATGAAATTGGCAGCCTTTTCTTGAATGTAGGCTCAGCTACTAGTGCATGTTCAGCTAGCTGATCATCTGCATTAAACTCATTCTCATTTTCTGTACCTGACTTAAACTTTCTCTCCTTGTTTCTTTTCTTCTCTTCACCTTTAAGCACAAACATAAATCATCCTTGCTACAGCCTAGAACAGTTAAGTAAACAAATCTTCACTGCCCCTTAAAAGTGTCATGTCACATAAAGTAGCAGTGTTGTAGTGATCCTTGTCTCCAGTGGTGTCTGTAACCTTACCATCCCTGTGAACAGTGCTGAACCCTCATGGGAGAGTCATCTTCACTGCTTTTTCTGTACTGCTTGTTGGAGTAGATGGATTTGGTTTGATCTCTTGATGCTTACTGCTCTTGCACTCAGGCAGCTACCAGGGCTCCAGAGTTCACATAAACCTGATGCTGGAGCATTGTCCATGTATTGAAGCAATGCCAAAAGGGTACATCTGTGAAGCCACTGGCACCAACCTGTGCATAATATAAAAAGCCTCCTTAAAATCTCCCTAGGATGAGAGCAGGGGAAATGTGTTTATCCTGTGAGCTAACCTCTCAGATAAGTTATCCCCTCTGCCAAGTTATGCTTTAGTCTATAGCACCCAGAAGCATGGGACTAATGACATAAATTCCTTTTGACATGCTGTTTCACTACAGCACTGGGAATCCTCAGTGTATAGCTTAATGGGGGCCTGTAGGCCTTGGGGCTGATTTAAATCCTCACACTGAATTTGTTTCAAGACATTCTAGTGGGGAGCTGTAAATTTCCAGTTGGCAAGTGTCCAACGTAAACCATCAAGTGGCAGAGGCTTAACTAGTTAAGACTTGGGCATTTCTCCATAAATAAAATGCCTGCATAGGAGTGCCTTACTTTGTGGCAGTTTGTATGGTGACTCCTTAGGCAAAGACTCAATAAACTACTCTTAAAACCAAACACCTGTATTCCAACATTTTACACAGCAATCCTCTGCAGTGCTTGTGCATAGCATACTACTGCAACCTACTTTCATCTCCAGGGTTGGGGCAGTGGGAGCTTAAGTAGCCATGATGTCCACGAGCAGCTGTCAGGTCACATTTCTTATGAAACATGCTGCAAGAAACTACATCCTGTAAGAGGGAAGGAGTGCCTTATATGTTGGGCATTAACACAAGGTGCATTGCATTGCTTTTAGGGCAGCTGAAGAAGCCTTTGTGAATGATGCAGAAGATGTTTTTCCGGGCACTGAGTGGGAACGTGTGGCTCAGCTCTGTGACTTTAATCCCAAGTCTAGTAAGCAGGCAAAAGACGTGTCCCGCATGCGTTCAGTCCTCATCTCACTCAAGCAGGCTCCACTGGTTCGCTGAAGGAAAGTGCAATGGAAAACACTACGGATGCAATATCTTAACCTGACTCGAAGAAGCTATGTTTGCAGTAACTGGATTAATTGTTTCAGTGGTTTTTTGGACCAAACCTTGTGATGTGTACCTAGAGCTGATACTTGTTTGATTGCATGTTCTTCCTCATGTTTTCTTGCTGTGTCTGAAATGGGAGGACCTCCAAAACTGTAATCTCCGTGCTACTGTGCACTGAGATGTCATTTCCCACATTACTGATATTAAAGATCTGTTAAACTGCAAAATGTGTTGACTTTGGATGAGTTAAGCAGTCCTTTTGCTCCCTTTCATCAGGGAGTATTTGTATTGAGTGTGAACAAACTTTTCTCTGTAATTGCTAGCGATTTCATATTGCTGGTAATGGACCAGCCAGCAGTGCTCCTGTTCTCTGCTCATCTCTGTAAGCTTTCTTAAAGCTGTTCAGAGCTTTAGTCTAAAAACTGCTTCCCTATCCAATTTGCCATACAAGAGAAGCTCTAGGAAACTGGAACAGGAGGCTTGTTAAGGAGCTTATTTCGCTTCTAGTGAAACTGAAGACACTGCCTTCTGCAGGTAAGCAGTTCTGTGTAGTTTTCTCCTGTCACTCCAGCTGCAGATCTTGGGCTAGAAATGCAGTCCAGGGCACTGGCATAGTTAAGACTTTTGCTATTCTACTGCATGTTTCATTCTGCCATGTATTTGATGTTGGTTTTTCATTTGCAAAGTCCTGAGGCTGTTTGGATGTTCTTGAACTCTATCCCTGTCCTTACTGACTCTTGCAGACACTTTCTCCCACCAGGGTGGTGGGCTGGCGATTTGGAGAGGGGACGACTTGCTTTTACTGCTGCTTATCTGCTGGGTTGGAGCTCTGGTGACTTAATTTGAAACAAACTGTTTGAGAAAATCTTTGTTCTGCTGCTTCCTTGGTCCTGTAATCTCACCCAGCATTCACAGGGGCTGTATTCTAGCCTTTCTCTGGTAAGACTTACCTTAGCTGCCTGTGTTGTTGGAATAGTCTGTTCAGTCTCATACATTTATTACACCTTTTTTCTCAAAAGATACAGTAGCTTAACTAGGGTGTAGCAGATTGCTCTACTACCACTTGTGTACAAGCAGGATGCTTAGCCAAGACAGTTTGAAGAGGGCTGCAGATGAGATTGAAATTTACTAAGATTCAGGGAGTTGCTGTTTTTTATCCTTTGGTGAATAAAATACTGAATAAATGGTTGCAACTGAGACTTTAGAAGTTAAACTGTACTTTAGCATTGTGTATAGTGACTGGAGCTATTCTCACGTGTCAAGTATATTCACAAGCTACTGATGAATGCTGATGAAAATGCTAATAGACTACAGGTCTGGAAGCTTTATTTCATGGAAGATGAAAGCAGGAAAATATCTTCTGAACTGCACAGGGATGCCACAGGTGAGTTTAATAGGACTGAAGCACAGAGTAAATCCACATAACGCTCATACTCAGTGCTAACCTCTACCAATTACACATTCACCTTAACTGAAAACTTTCTTCCACTCACCCCAAAGCTCTACAAAGGCTTCTGAAATGAATTGTCAATTTAATAAAGAAAGCTCCACTGTCTTAACTAGACAGTTTTTAAAATAACAATTTGAATTCACTGGAACCTGAAAGATCAGCAGTTTAGGTGGGGTTCCTGCACACTGAGTTATGGAAATGATTATTCACTATATTATATCTCATAGGACATTTTATCTGTGGTAAAGGCATGGGTTTCAGCTGCAGTGCTGGAAAATAGGCATAGACTCTAATTCAAGGCCAAAGCCAAGTTGTAGAAGCTGAAGCAGTGTTTTATAATCTGGACTTGCAGGGACTAACGATGTGTCTCTCTTCTACTGGGGAGTCTAGAACTGGATCCTGCACTGGAAGTGTGGCCTCACCAGCTGTGAGTATTGGCCTCACCAGTACTCCATGCAGACTTTCTGTGTCTGAGAATTATTTTTTTATACCTAGACTTTGTGGCACTGGGCAAAATACTCACCTTTATTTGGGCAAATCCAAATCCCTGTGTGTGCTTTTTTGTCTTGTTTTCTTCAGAAATCTCTCATGTTTGTGACTTCATGTGTAAATTCTGCACTGCACCTGGCCTAGCTCAGTGTACTCATTTGTTTACCAGCCTTCCCACTGTTGCTGCTCATCGCTGTAGCATGAAGCTGATGCAGAAAACAGAGCACGTCAGTGGAATTTGAAAAAAAAACAAACTCTGGACAATTTGTATCCCTCAAACAGAACGCCAGGTGCATGTCCACAAAGAGCTTATACAGCACTGTGAGAGAAGCTGCAGATTCCAGCTGAATACATCCTTTATGTAGAACTTGCTTTGTTCAGCTCGTGATCAGGGAGCATCCAGAAGCCAGCCGGTCTGGAGAGAATGAGCATTTGTAGAGAAGGGGGGTGGAGAGAAAGTCATGGGTTCATTAGGAAGCAGGGAGTATGGAAAGGATAGCAGTGTAGTTTCATCTTCTTAGCCTGAGGAATCACAGAATATTAGGGGTGGGAAGGGACCGTGACAGAGTCCAACCCACCTGCTAGGGCAGAATCACCCAGTGTAGGTCACACAGGAACATGTCCATGTGAGGTTTCAATGTCTCCAGAGGAGGAGACCACAACCTCACTGGGCAGCCTGTTCCAGTGTTCTGTCACCGTCAAAGTGAAAAAGTTTTTTCTATATTCACACAAAACCTCCTGTGGTCCAGCTTGCACCTGTTACCCCTCGTTCTATCATTGGTCATCATTGAGAAGAGACTGGCTCCATCCTCCGAACACTCACCCCTTACATATTTAGAAACATTAGTGAGGCCACCCCTCAGTGTCCTCTAACCTAAAGGTTCTTATTGCCTCTTTCAATCTGAAAAAACAGTCATCTTTATCTGATTTTATACCAAACTAATATTCAATCAGTGAGGGCTTGGGATGCCACAGCAAAGTATAAGGTTTGATCTTGTTTAATGAATTTGCCAAAGGGACCAACCCTCAAGTGCTACAACTGTACACACAAACTTATCCACAGCTTAAGAAAGAATTGGCTGTGTCTTTTTCAGAATCTTAAGAGCATTTTTTAGTTCTAACTAAAACACATTATGTGCCCATAGTGCGAAGCATCTGCTTTCAGATTGTAAAGTAAACATGGGTTGGTGCCAGGATAAAACTGATACAGATTGAATTGAAGTATGAACTCTGTGCCTTACTGTCTTGTCATGTATTTTCTGCGACACAAACTTGATAGAGCCTCCACTGCTGATGTCCTTTTGACAGCTCTGATACACTTACATGGAGGGAAGATAGTGCTTCAAGACCACCAGAAAGCTGACGCATTTATTAATTTTGAGTGTCTATATTGCAGATCAAAGATTCTAAATACTGAATGACTAAACTTACCAGCAGAACTTAACTGGACTCCTCATTGTCCCTCCCAAGCCCGGGCTGGGTGGGTTTCCATGCTCCAGCAGAGCTATAGCAGACAGAGCAGATTTTTTTTCCACCAGATGCAAGGATGAGAAGTACTGTGGTATAGGAGCTAAAAAGGTCTTACACTGATAATGTGAATTGTAAGCTGCAGTATCAGGAACTCAAGTTCTGAATATCTGGCACTCTCCAGTTTAAGTTCTGCTGGTACGTGCTCATGCAATGCTGATGATAAGCATGCATGTCCGTGGAGGCATCTCCTGCCCAAGCTCTGAGTGTCACACACAGTTCTGCTTGGGAGGGTTAGACAGGGGTACTCCTGCTCAGGATTCAGCAGATTAATGCAGGTCATGAGAAACCACTGCTTCTTCAGCCTCTGGAATGCTGGCAACAGTTGGGAAAAGCACATTCAGCTTATGTCTTATGCTTTCACACCCCTTCTTGCCCCCTAGTAATGGATATAAAGGCTGGTTTGTCCCTGACTGCCATAGTATGGGCTGCTCTAAAGGACGTAGGACCAGTATAAAGTTACCAGATTGCACAGTACTGCACATGTTCTGTGAATATCTGGTATTTGCTGCCCGTGGAATTGGTTATCACTGGGGGTTAGTGTCCATAAAGCCCCTGGTCCAGAATAAAGTGCCTAAAGTGTGAGGGAGGTTTCTGAACAGGGGAGGAAAGAAAGAAAATCACTATTATATGCTGTTAAATATGATTTATTATTTTTGATTTTATAGACCCACAAACTTCTCAGGGACAACTGCAAGGACTTCTGCACCACTTGCACATGCAGCACGTTCTTGTCCATTTAACAGAAAAAATATCTCAAAAGCATCTGAAGAACCATTTTTTTTAGTACTAGATATTAAAGACACTCAGAGTAAAACTTTTCAGATCTTTTTTAGATGTTTATGTCTTCTCAATGCCTGCAGCCTCCCTTGATCTCTTAAGGGAAAACATATCTGGAGCCTCAGATACCAAAAATACCCCAGCTTCAGAAAACCTGGTATCACTTTTAGCCAGGTATTCCTTGTGATGCTAGATGATGGAAAGAGCAAACGACAAGGTGCCTCGCTGTTAGAATCTCAGTACTCTTACCCCCTGACCTGAGCTCCTGTTTACTATGGAACAAAGCCAGTTTTTCCTTGACCTGCTCATAGAGCTACTGCTCTGGTATTAAAGTAATTGACAATCACCAAGTAAACTTAGACACATAGGAAAAGGAACTAAGAACCCCATGTGACATAAAGGCTGCTACAACTTTGCAAACGGTTTAGAGCCTTAGAGCCACTATTTACAGATTTGAGAAAAATTATGGTAGAGGCTGTGCATTTATTCCTGGGGACATCAAGATCTGGTGGTTTTTTTAAGGTCTCCTTTGAAGATGTGAGTTCTTAGTAAGCATTCCTTCCTGAAGAGAGGATGAAGCAAAGGCAACTTTTGTAGATTATATCCCCACAGTATCAGTAGACATCTACTGTATCAAAAGCTCTTCAGTCCAAGATAAGTGGAAAGCAGAGACTGCAGAAAGTTGTTTCATTTTAATTGGAGAATAACTTTGTGGAAATAGTCCCTTTTACTTGCTTTTTACTAATGCATTACTGGGCTTCTGTGAACAGGACCGGTTGTGGATGAGTTAGATGTCAAAACAGGCCATTGAATGCAGTACACAGGATGGTTTTGTTAACTGTTCCTCCACTGACACCTTCTTTCTGGGATAGCCAATGAGTTAGATGGGTCTGTTTTTTTCAGTTTTTTTCTTGTGTAAAATAATTGTCTTTACTACAGTATCTTGAAAGTGTGCTAAAAAGCAGCTGGATAAAGACAGCTATACATCAAGAAAGACTAGTTAAACAAACATAAACTATACTACACCTAGGCAAGCCTTCATTGGTATTTTCAAATACTTTGCTCCCAGCTTTCTGAATGTCTTGAAGTGGAAGATGAGGCTCAGACTTGACTTTCCATTGTGTGGGCTGATAGTGAATTTAAGATGAGACCAGTGTACCTGCAGTCACCAGAACTGCTGAGGAGATGCACTCTGTCACTCTGCAGTGGAACAGATTTCTTGAAAGGAAGAGTCTTCATGCTCCGGCTCACGTAGCTGAATTTCAGCTCATTGGTTACCCAAGAATAAACAGTTCCCTCTGTTAATTTGGCAGACAAAGTAGTAGACTAACTCCCTTGAGAATACCCCAAACACTAAAATTCAATTGATTTACTGTTGGCCGTAGCCAGAAGAAAAAGATGCTCAAAGCTACACTTGTCAGTTTGATTGGACTGCTCTGCAGACTGTAAGTTCACTTGACCATGATCCTTTTCCTTCATGTGCAAAGCTTCTAAAAAGAGACTGTCCTCTAAAAATGATGTGATAAATAACTACCTCCACCAAGTCCTCCATGAACCACAATTTCTCGAGGCAGCCTTTATGATTGTAGAGGCAGCTTCCCTTGTTTACACCCACTGAAATTACTACCTGCTACCAAAGACTGGTAGCAGGTTTTACTTTGTTTACTTTGTGGGTAGGAGCCTGGAAACTGAGCAGCTGGTCACATTGTAGACTTCTCATTTCACATAGGTGGGAAATGAGATACGGATCCCCAAATGATAGCTATAATTTGACACACCATACGCATATTCTGCACCATGCATCAAGATATGCTCATAAATAAGTCACTTAAAGCAACATATAGGCTTAACAACAAACATGATTAAAACCAAGAGATTTGCACATTAGCTCCTATGAAGTCAGATAAGTTTAGGAAAAATACAAAAGATCATACTTCAACTAGGAAATGCTGAAGTAGTCACTAACTATTCAGAACACTATTCTTGATTCAGTAGCTGCGCTCATCAAAGAAAAATTTTGGGCAAAGTATTCCCTCCACCCATTAGGAATTTTAATAGTACATTTCTATCATTCTTCCATGTGCCTAGTATATCCTACGTGTAGTATAATCCAGTACCAGGCTGGCAGCTCCAAGAAGAGCAGGATCTGCTAGATTTGAGACAACCACATCCACAGTTTTAACAGAGGACAGAGCCTGTCGATGTATCACATCTTTGACAGCATTAACATAGTGGCTAGCTAGGACTCCAGAAAGGATTACAAGAGAGGGGTTCACCGTGTGCAGAATGTTCACAACTCCAAGGCCTAATGCTGTCCCAGCTGAAAAGATAAAAAGAAATTATGTATGTATGTCCATATACATATGTATGTATTATTTATGTCCAAGCAGCATTTGTTTAAATAAGTCTGTTGGCAGCAAGTGACACTGTCAGGAAAACATTCTGTTCCACATGACAGACAGTTTTGAGTTTGTTATCAGAGAATACGAATTTGCCATTATTTTTTCTACCAAAAGTAAAAGCAAAAAAGAAGACAAGTTTTATTGCACACTAATGCATCATCCAATTATACAGATGTGAAACACAGAGCAGTGCATTACCACTTCTGTAAGCTAAACTAAAAAAGCACTGCTCTACCATCTTGGTGCTATCAGCGATGTATAAGGAAGAAGACTGTTTTTTTTAAAGGTAGCAAATGGTAAAATATTCTCCATAAAGTAGTAAGTAAATTGCCTTTGCTTGCTTAGACTAGCCATTCACTCCTCTACAATGGAATTTCTTCAAATATTCCAATATGAATGTTGAGACCTCACTTTATACAAACTGTTTGTTGCAGAAACTTTTCATCTCATTTACTGGAACAGAAACTTTTAATATACACTTCTACTTACCTTCCCTTTCATATTTACGTTTAACATTTCGTTACCATTAGTAATTTTACAGAGAGAGATCGTCAATGTGTAGAGTTGTGTTTGTTGTGTTATACTGCATTACCACTTTCTGTATCCCCAGAAATCTAACCCTGGGAGGGTTACACACTTTGGGTTATGTTCTCACCTGTTCTGAGAATGCTGTCTGCTTTTGTGTTCCCAAGTTTAGCTGCTTGAATGAGATGTGCAGCGCTAACAACCTCCTCATTCTTCATTGACATTCCTTCTACTAAAAGCAGATCCTCTGAAGAGCAGGAGAAGCCAAAAGAAAAACATGGTGATATGGTTAAGTCAAGAACTGGAGGGTGACAAACAGGCAGTTAAGATCCTTGCATCTCTTTTGCATGCACACTGAAGCCTGAATACTGGGAAATCTGTCCAGCCCCAAGTTTTAACCAAAGCAGTCATGTTTTCATTACTCAGAAAACTACTTGTAAAAACAGGGCATCAAATTCAAACACTTATAGTACGGAAATTCACTCTTGTCAGCCCCAGAAGTTAATAAAATAAAACAATTTTTTTCAAGTGCATCTAAGACTGAAAAACTAGTTTTGAAAGACTATCACTGAGAAAGCAAACCTCACAGTGCCTACCAAATTACCTTACATTGTGCGTAAAAGGGAAAAACTAAACTCTATGTCCTGGTTTGGGCCAGGACAAGGGTAAAGTACAAGACAGAAAATTACCTTTTTCCTGGCCCAAACCAGGACACTCTAATACACGCATGTAATAATTTTGAGACCAGTGGTTCCCACTGTAGCTTGCCTGGTTACTGCCGTCACTGAAAAAGAATTGTACTGTGTTACACAGATTGTGGCAGTTCCTGCTTTGGCCATACATGTATTCTACATGGTTGCCTGTTTTTATCTCTTCCCAAGAAAAGATGGCAAGTCTTTTTGTCTTAGTATCTTCTTTTCAAGTTTCTTCCTATACAGCAATTTAGTAATGTGTTAAAAAATAAAGTACATAGATACCATCATGCAGTTTCTTAGCTTCTCTCTGTAATGCTATTCCAGAGGCATATGCTTCTATACAGCCTTGGCTACCACAGAGGCACTCTGGTCCATCTAAAGATACAACAATATGCCCAAGCTCTGCAGCACAGAAAGAACTGCCATGGATCAATTCGTGTTGATGAACGATTCCACCTCCAATTCCTGCAAAGACAAGAAAACTTCTACAATTAAAAAAAAAAAAAAGAAAAAGAAAAAGAAAAGATGTAGTTTTTAAAGATTCTAATTCTTCAGGACATTGACATTTACTTATACTATTACAGACAAGATAAAATATGTACATCAGTGATCTAGAATGGAAACCAGAAATTATTGGTTACTGAGTAACTTCTCTTTATTCCACACATCTAATAAGAAAGCTCATAGCTTCCTCCTATTCATGTATGTATCAAAATTGTATATAATGCTACTTCTTTCTTAAAAAGCGTATGGATGGTACTGAAGTACAATGACAGATCTTTGAAACCTGTGAGTCATGCACTTTATGCACAAAACTAACCTTTCAAACAGTGCTAAAATTATGCATTTCAGAGGAAATGTTTTAATGCCGTATTTAGACAATGTCTGCTCAGTAGCCAGGACACTTAAATCTGAAATACTCTGCTTCCCCTTCCCTAACCCTGGGTGGGGATCCATCAGCTAGTTATCATTGCCACCATTCTAAAGGACTATACACTTAACAGAGGAGAAAAGTTGCCCCACACATGCATTTGAGATATAATAAGCACCATCTCTCATGCTCAGTTACTTATCTTCTAGATACATACTCTGATCTGACTTGTACTTCTGCAGCTGGAAGAGAATTAAGCTATAAAGCTGGAAAAAACAATTTATTCCAGCTAGAGTTGCTCAGATCTTCCTTATTTTTAAAAAGTTTTCCTGCAAAGCTGTGTCACCAGAACTTCTTTTATCAAAAAGCTTACACTATGCAAACTGCTTCACTTGCCTTATTAAAAAGTATCCTAAAAGAATATATATATATATATATATATAATATATAGTGACAAAAGGATTTAAGAACTTAATATATTAGGGTTTTGCAGGCCCAGTGGTGGTGTTTATGTTTTTAAGATCAGCTGAGCCTCTGAGTGATGGTGCTGGTATGGCTGCTTTGGGTTTCATGTAACTACAACATACCCACCTGTACCAGTAATAAGTGTTACAAAATTTTCTATTCCTTTTCCATGACCAAATTTCCTCTCTGCAAGAGCAGCACAGTTTCCATCATTATCCACCCAGACTGGCAGGTGCAGAGCATCAGATATTGGAGTTCTGAGATCCACAGAGCTCCATTCCTGAATGAGTTTTGTAGAGTGAAGCACAATTCCTTCTCGGGGGTTTACCCGCCCCCCTGTGGAAATACCTAAGTCCCAGAAATAAAGGAGAGAAAAATCAACACTAAGTCTATGTAGTACTTTAAGTAAAAGACCTGTTTTTTCTCTTTGTATTGATACGTATTTTTGTTTCTTATACAAAGCTTTGAAGCACAGAGTGAATATAACAAATTCTAAGTGTAATTGGCTGTGCAGTTTCTAACATGTAATAATTCATAGAACTCCACTGCTCCAATCACAATGCACCCAGTATCTTAAGACTAACTAGATGGATAATGGTTAGTGTTAGTCAGAGTTAATGTTCCTCCTTCAGGAAAGATAGCAGCATATCACTTAATGCTTGCATTTCTTTTTAGCCACATATAAAAGACATACAGTAACAAACTGTACAAAATAAATCATTCAAACCCTGTTAACAGCGTCCTGAAATTTGCTCTGATTCTCAAGATTTAGAATGAGTAAAATAATCATTGGACTTTGAGTAGTAATTTCTGCTTAAAAATAAACCCTTTTCCAGAAAAAAATCAACACTGTGTTTAGAGGCTGGCCTACAGAATAGAATAATGTTTAGCACTGTTAGCCAAACCAGTTTTATGTAGCTGGAGGGGCTTACAAAGCTGATGGACTCTGTCAGGAAATTTGAAAAATAAGTCACTCTATTACAGAAATATTTAGCTCTAATATTTAGACGACAAAGTTTGAACGTTTTATCTATTACTCTTGTACTAAGAATACATAATTATGTCACTTATCTAAAGATGTTCAGGAAAAAATCACAGTCCCAGGGTTAACTTTATAGCAGAAAGCAGCACAAAAGCCATGAGACAAGCAGCTGAATGGAACATTAAAGATCTAAGTCCCCCAAAAACCTCACTTTGTAAAGAGCAAATAGTCTGAGAACCTAATAGAATATTCCTAATAGAAACAAGATTCTCAGTGTCAATCTGTGGAGGTCTCCCTAGGGTTCTAAGAACCAAATGTTTACTACAACAGAATCTTATTTGGTACTTAGTTGCTAACCCAACAATAGTTTAGTAAAAATGTCTACTTTTTCTAAATACCATAATTCTGTAATGGATGTAAATCATCATGGGAATTAGCAGAACCTATCTCTTCACTGTCTTTGCTCTACTGTCAGTTTCAGAAAGGTAACTTGAATAGTGCTTAATATAAGTAAATAGCTCAGTCTCACAGCTGCCTCTATACATCTGTGTACAGATCTGGGTCTCCTTTGGTTTAAAATCTCTGGTTTGGAAAAGTAAAAACCAATTGCAGTAACAGCTACCAGTGTTCTCTTGGACTGATAGGTTTTGCTTTTCTTATTTTCATAAAGCTGTGCATAGTGTAAATGTTTTGAGTGAGAAAACCCCAGCAAAAATGAAAGGAAACTAACCTAATATTTTAGATACAACTTAGCAGACTGCTTTCATGGCTGCCACAGACTGGGGCAAGGTCAGTGTTCATAGTCAGCTTCTTATTTTCACAGACGATTAAAAAACTGTAGTGTTAAGAATATAATTACATAGCTTAAAATATATAGAATTAAATTATTTAAATTCACTAAGTTACATAATGCTTAAAATAGTCAAGAATACTTTTAGAAAGGCATCTTCAATTAATCAGTAGTTATTTAACTTTTGTTGAAAACCTTAGATGAAAAGGCAAAGTTAGTATATGTTAACTTACCTACTCCCAAAATTCTGCAGTTCACATTTACTGCCTCTGATGCAGCCTCTACACACATCTTTAGAATTAATTCTAGTCTGTCTTCATAAGTTTTAGGGTTGAGCTGAGTATACTTCTTAACTATTTCACCCTAGAATTAAAAAGAACAAAATACATGCTCTAGAAATATACTTGATGATAAAATTTCTCTTCAAGTTAAACCAGACGTCAACTTGAAAATAGAGTCCTAACTTCTCTCTTTAAAAATAAGTATAGATGCATGCCTTAGACTATGGTTCTACAGGCTTTTCTGTGCAAGATCCTGACAACCCTGGGGTACGAGTTTGCAAGACAAGGCATTATGTTCTACTCCTGTCTGGCATAAAATGTCTGGAATAAAAATAAAATAAAAAATGTCCTGTCTCCCCTGCCTGGAATAAAATACTTCTTGAAAGGAACACATAGACTGTGTATGGAAATCCCACAGAAATTACTGGAACTGTTAAAAGGAGGAAACTCTGGTACAGACAATGAACTTAAGCTCAATACTATAAAGTGTTAAATAAAAGTAAGAGAGTAGCAATTGCTAAAAAGAACAGAAAACCCACACTGCTTGAAAAGTAAAAGGTTTCTAATTAGATTACATGAAAGTTTCCCATGATTACCCAGACAGTGCTATTTTACCAGCAGGAGGAGAGTCAGACAGAGAGAAATGCTAGAAATAACTTTTCTTCTAAGCAATTATGCTCCTGAGTAATTTGAAATATTTCTGCTGTATCTGCTATGATGTATGTTGTATGGGAGGAGGAGAGTCCAGGAAGAAGGGATTATTTTCAACCCTAGGGAGTCATGCAGTGGTAATGAAAACATTATTCATGCATGCCTGAATCTGGGTACTAGGGAACTAATCTTGAAACAAAGTTAATATTGTAGGATTAGGCCAGGAAACCACAGCAGATCTGCTGCTTAGGAATGTTTTCCTCCACATTAAATCCCCAGTACTTTACTGGTGGGTGGTGCATTCATAGCACTAAGCAAAAAGGAATAACAAAGACAGTCTACATGCAACATGTTTGAGTCATTGTTGCCAAAATGACTTAGAAAATTCTAAACAACAGTTTGTCTACTGGATCCCACCAATTTAGCATCAGCTCATCAAGAGTGTTTGTGGATTTTTTATAATGTTTACTTTCCTCTTTACTTTTGGTTTAGAGTGGGAGTGGAATCAGAGACAAATTATTTCGGAAGAGAATGCTGCAGAAAACATCAGAAGACACAACAGCTTTTAAAATGAGCTGTTGAAAATTCAGTTATTTTCTTTGAGAAAACCACAATTTCAACTCTTTCCTTTCAAATGCTTTCATGTGTTGTGTATATTTTATAATGAAAGTGCTGGCAGAAAATGTGGCGTCAATTTTTCCTCTAAAAATTATACTTTAAGAAGCTAAAACCTTCTGCCAAGTACCTCCTTCTAGATGTATGCAGAAATTCTGAACCATATAAGAATGCCAACATAAGAAGGACACAGAGCTCCTTGAATGTATTCAGATGAGAGCCACTGAAATCAGAGGGCTGGAGCACCTCCCCTGTGAAGACAAGCTGAGGACTGGAGAAGAGAAAGCTCCAAGATGACCTTATAGCAACCTTCCAATTTCTGAAGGAGGCCTACAAGAAAGCTGTGGTAGGGCTTTTTACACAGCTGTGTAGTGAGAGGACAAGGGGCAATGATTCTATGATAGCAGGTCAATTTACATAGGACTTCATCTTTTCGGGGGGAAACTTCTCTTTCTGGGTAACTGCATCAAAGTGATTACTTGTCTGGAAGTAGCAGTGTACTGATAGGAGCAATTGTCCAATACTGTTGAGAATAAAAACCAAAGACTTCTCAACATGAGCTTTATTCACATCTTTGAAGAGCTGCAAAGTTCAGAATTTTCCTTCCCTCCCACGCAAGAAGAGTGATATCTAAATGAGTTAAATTCTTCAGTCCTAACTCTGATACCATTTACTAAACTGGATTAAAAACTACTTCAAATATTTTTACACAATTGGCAAGCAATGTGTTTACACAATTGGCAAATTGGCAAGCAATGTGTTTACACAATTGGCAATCCAAAAATCTTGAAGCTCTCAAATTTATATAGAAAATTTGTGTTTTACTCATTGATTTGTACAATCAGCTGATGGTCCTTGGTGTATTTACCGGTTTGACTATTTGATGCCTTTGCAAGTGATCTGGCAGCCAACTGATACCAATGCCAATTTGGTTGCCTCCCTTGCTGTTATTTAAAACTTCATTTTTTGATATGTTTGCAAAGTACTAAATTTCACCTTTCTCAGTGAGCTGTCAAACATTTGTAACATGTTGTCTATTACTGGCAGATCTATGCAAGCAACGCATACTTACTAGTCCTATGACACAGGTAAAAGAAAGTTTCCTGCTTTGCCACTACCAGAGTAGTGGGCTGAGGAACTTCTAAGCAAGAAGACTATTAATGAAATCACACAGTATTTCAAATGGCTTACTTTTACTGGAAAAGAAGCACTTCAGTCTTAAAATTCAGTCTTTAAAGTCTCTATGAATTTTACTGTATATATCAAATTCTGCTTACTCTGATGATGGTATGAAACACAAACAACACAATTAAAAAAACCAAAAACAATAAAACAAACAAACAAACAAAAACCCTAAGAGGAATTTTAGAAGATCATCATGCAACTCAAATCCACTTTTTTCCAGTACCAGATGAACAAATTATAATTCAGGTTGTTCAAAGACACCATTAAAACCAAAGCCCACTATTTTGGCAAAAACAAACCTTTCTAGACTATCTAGTGTAGCCTTCTCTTCCACTGACAGCTAAGCTGGATAATGAGACAAACTATAAAATAATTTTCTCTTCTCTTAATACTTCAGTACTTGTGCATGTACAAGTGAATCCAATTTTCCTCTACAGGAAAGAGGATTCTATATGAATATATGAATACTCCCCCTCCAGCCCTGTGGTTAGTTTCCTCTTCTAAATAATTCTAGTTTCTTCAATTTTTTGCTCTGTTTTCCATGTCTGTAATAATTACATGTGTGGGTTTTCTCCCCGCTGTCCTTCAAGTTGGCCTACATCTCTGATGTGATGCATTGCACTGAATGCTTTTACAGCTGAGGCTCAGTACTGTCATGCTGATTATGCTTCTCTGCAGGAAGATACTGAGATTTTTTATTACTGCCTGTTCTACTTTTGGCAGAAGAGATGCAAAATTCTGTATCCTGAATCTACAAATCTCCCTCAGTAAACTGCTTTGCCATATGCTACCTGTTGTTCAGAGTGGTTCTGTGTGTCCATTACATGGCTGTGTAAAGCAGTGGAGAGGTAAAAGACTGTTCTTAGACCCTTTCCCTTTTTTGCTCCACATACAAAAATCTACAGGGTGGACTGAGTCACCTTTTAAGGGAACCAACACCTCTGAAAGCTGCCCTAGTTTTTGAGGTCTGTATAGCTTCCCATGCTCCCAGAGAGGGAGCATGTAGGATCATGTGGCAGCAGTGGACTTTGCTGGTTTAACAGCAGCCTTAGAATAGCAAACTCAAAGGCAATTTGTATCAAGATTGTACGAAAGGTGCAAATAATGATGGAAAATCTACTTTACCCCTCAGCTGCTTTCTTTTGGAGCTCTTCGGCAACATAAGCCACTGTAGGATCAAAACCAGAAAACCCAAAGGAGTTTGCAGAGTATCTAAAAGCACAACAGAGTATTTACCTTCATACTGACAATTGCTACTCGGAGATTTGTTCCACCTAGATCCACAGCCAGAGCACTTTGGGTCTCTAGAATATGGTCAATGTCTTGAGAAATATTATCTTTAACAGGAGGAAAACAGAACTTCTTTTGCAGTGGCTCTTTGAGGTCAATAGATTTGAGGAACTTCAAAATCCTTGGAACAGCATTACCATCTCCATAGATTTTTGAACTGTAATATGAAAAGAAAAAAATCAATTTAATTGGAAATAACATTGCAATATTTAAAGTTATTTAAATGACAAAAGGCTGTAACACTGTGTCATTACAAAATTATGTTTCCTATAATACTGTAGTTTACACTAGTTGAGTTGGTCATGATATATGGTAGACAGTGTCAGTAGTTTGAAGATCAAGTTGGGCATTAGCTCCATTTTGGAAAATGGAACATAGAATATAGAAAACTGGGAAGTTAATGATGCCAAAACCCCCACAATGACTCCAGTGGAAGGACCACATAATAAAGCTCTCAAATTACAGAAAGTTTATGTATGTGCTACACATCCAGACAAGATGTACTTGTACTTTCATGACAGTTTGCAGTATCTAAGTCTGGCTTTAAAATATGTTGTTAGACATTTGTTTTTAGATAATTCAGTTTTAGTACTCTACTGAATTTCTTAGGAAATATGCTTTTGATTCTTGTCCTTAATTAGACAAATATTTTCTCTTGAACTTTAAATTAACTTATTTACTGAAGAACAGAGGATCAATGCTGTATGGCTGAAGAATAATGAAAAGCATTTGGCTATAATCCTGCAGCTCCCCTGGAAGCTTGCAGGCCAGACTCTACATAGTGTGCCTGAGGTCAATCCACCTATGAAATAGTGTGTTCTTCAGGCACAAGTCAGAAGTAGACAGAGAGGACGTTCTCCCCCATGCTGCTCCTATGGAACAAGTTCTCTTAATATCAAACACACAACTTTTTCCTCTTGACTTCCTGTTGGCTGCTAAATTACGTGTTATATCAAAACATCACAAGCAACATTTTGCTCTATGAATGCTAATCTGCATACCAGATATTGTACTATGACTCTGAATGTGAAATGAAAAGTAATTTGTAACCTCAGATTAATGCATTAAAAGCACTTCAGTCAAATATGATGAAGCACCTCAGGAATAATAATGCTTTAAGATACACTGCAGTGAAGCAAGATTAACATACTTACCATGGATACTGTTTACCAAACTGCAGCTGCAGAGCATGCAGAATCTTATCCTGTGTATCAGCATCACGAACGTGAAGAACATTTTCACCTAGATGACATAAGTTAACATGATATGACAGGTTAGCTCCTTGAAATACAGTAGTGGATTAGAACTGCTCTAGACATGAAGAATTTTTTTTTTCTTCTAAGCAAGGCAGTGGTGACTCCTATGATAAGCTATCATGCATTACAAAATGTGGGAGAGTAGAAAGTTAGCCGTCAATAGAAAACTATTATCAATTTTAAAATGTACAGATCAAAACGGGGTAAATGGCTATTTGTGTCATATTTGCGTATCTGTGAAACACCACAATACAGTTGCTTCCTGAAGTGGTAAAGAGTTTATATTTTTTAAGTGAAATCTGAATAGAGGTTGAAAATCAAACTAGCTATAAAGGAAAATAATTAGTTGCTTATTCTTCTAAATGGAATCCACTGCAAGTGGAGATAAGATTTTAACTTGTGTATAGACAAAAGCCTCATTATCTTACATATAACACGCAAGCATCACTAATATGATACAGAAAGAGCCACTGAGGCTTTAATATGGGTCAAAAATTATGTTTCACTGACACTACAAGGTCGCCTCTGTCAAGCATTCATTTGACTTTATCCTGTGGAAAAAAAACCCCTCAGAACCATAAGGAAACGATAGTTAAGGAAATGTGTACCTGTTTCTCTTCCTGTCTGACGTGTCCCCAGGTTGATTACAGGTGTGCCAAATGCACCCACTTCTCTGACACCACAGCTGCTGTTACCAATCATACAGCCAGCGTGAGCAACTAGCTGGATGAACTGGTCAAATGGGACATGCTTTACTGCCCGAAAATTGGGATGATGTTCAATGCCCTTCTTCCTCATCACTCGAACCATCTCTTTGCTTCCTACAGAAAAACAACAGGTAGAATAAATGATTCAAGTTCTATTGTTAAACTAAAAGTCCAAACATGCAAAGGAGCTAACTCTGAATTGCCAGCTCTGAGATGTTTGTGATCTCTTTTGATCCTCACAGTCTAAGTTGCAAAGCTGGGCATGTAAGCCAGAGAGTTTGATCCCAAAATCCACTGCAAAATCCACTCATATTGCTTCTACATGTCATATGGTTTCCCTTCATCTTCTTCTTTGCACTGAAAAGCTGAAATGTCCTCCAGCAATATGAACATAGGGCTGCAGCAGATGCACTCCAAATGCTGAGACCATCTAACTGTTTCCATCTGGCTGGATGTTCCGGGATAGAAACTCTCAATAAGAACCAAAGTATGCTCTAAAGACAACCTGTGTGTGTGCCTCTGTCATGAAGGAACTTTACTCACCTGCATCCACATTAGGAAATAGAACAAGTGTTCTCTTGTTGAAGGAGATGAGTGCATCTAGTGTCAGCTCAAACATCTTTATGGAATGTTTAATATCTGTGGTTACAGGATGCTGCAGAGCAACTATATAATCTCTGGTTTTGACATCTTCACCTGTCCAAATGGAGCCCAAGAAAAGTTTTTTTATTGGCATAAGACAGTTAAGAAGAAGGGAGGACATATTTTTGGAGCTACCAGTGTGAAAGCCCTAACAGTAAAATCACTGAACGGGACTATTTAGCACATAAATTTCAGTGTTAAGAGTAACAAGAGTACCAGAAGGATCTAGCTTATTATTTGCATCTCTGAGAAAATGCTGTAACTTTAGACACCAGTACCTAAATGCTAACACACAAGTTAATGTGCCACACAGTAGACTGCTTTGTGGGAGTTAAAAAGCAATCAGAAATCACATTGTTTACAGGAATTTTTGGTAAGTATATGAATATGAAACATTGAAAGTCTTTGCCGTGCACTGCCCTACCACAGTGCATTCCTTGAAAGAATGCTCAAAATATAAATTCCCTTTGTTTATTTTTTTTTTAGATTAGACCTGATTCTCTCCAATTCTATTTAAATACATCCTTTACACCACAATTATGGTTGGTGTAAGACAGTTCTGTTTTTAAAATGTTTAGCTCAGAGAAGTTATCCATTTATGCAGTTATTTTTTTGTTTTGGCAAAAGGACCAGATGTGTTTACTGGGACAGATGTGTAGCTTTCCAGCAATACAGGCCTGAACACCGATCAAAAGCAAATTTAGAAAGAAAGAAAATACTAGATACTATTGCCAAAGATATTATTTTTCACGTAGAAGAAGAAGCAGGTTTATGCTTCAAAATCATCTCCAGTTAAGCAAACTTTTTACTTCCTAGCAACAAGTCCATCTGTTTCTTTCCTGCACTTTTCTCAGAACCACTGGTTAACGGATGCCACGGGCTGATAACCTAATTACTAACTCTGTCTAGTGATGACAGTCATAGGAAAAACATAAAAAGTGGACCGCTCACCTAGCCACATGCGTATAACACTCATGTAGTCCTTATTTTTGGCAGAGAGAAGCTTGTCATATGAGGGACAGCCTGCCAAAAGGATGCGGTCGTGATCTTCACACATGGCTATCAGGTGCTGCTCTGCACTCCTTGTGCAGCACACGTGGTAATGGGCCAGCTTGGTTATGGCATGTCTGATGGAGTCATCAATGGTCCCACTGACTTCCCCACCTTCAATGTGAAGAATGCGAATATTCATCAGGGCTGCAGAAGTGGCCAGGGCCAAAGCATCAAATCTGTCCCCATGGACTATCATTATGTCAGGTTTCAGGCGGTTCAGGACATCGGGTAACTTGACTAGTGCAAGGCCCACTGACTCCACCATAGCTGCCTCATCCTCCCCTCTCACAATGGTGTGCAGTCTTGTGTGAATGTCAAAGTCATCTTGTTCAATCATCCGATAGGTGTTCCTGAAGGAAGGTAAGACAAGAAGGGTAGGAGTAAATACAGCTTGGTTATCAGCAACACAGCTTGACAAAGTAGCTGCATATAAGAATAGTCATACTGAGTTTGAACAAAGGCCTGTTTATCACATCTCTTTAATTGAGGAAACTAATTTTTAAGATTTTAACAGAATGTTCTCATCCACATGAAGATCTTCCCTCATATTCCAAGCATGACATTTTAAAAGACAGCCTTAATAAGAAGCCTTTCTGAAAATATTCTGGAAACCCTCAGATTCAAACTCTTGGTTTGTGTGTTTGCAGAGCCTTTTGGAAAATATGTATGGCATGATTTCCTTTCACAAAAGGTATGATGACTCCTTACAAATATATTGACCCTACTGGACAACTGTGTAAATGCAACAGATACAATGCAAAGCTGAAGTCTGTATATTCAAGATGCAGGTAGTAACCATTTTTCAGATGCTGTATTTGAGTAGCATCATCTTTTATACTTACAGGCTTAAGAAATCACTGCACAAACAGACCTTCAGTCCAAAGAAAGAAGGCTTTGCCACTAAAGAGAAAAGCTTTTCCACGTGAACCACCAGCTTCTTAAAACAGTCCTTGAATACTGAGAGTTGTTTTTGTTTACAGTTACATATTTGAAATAGGAAAGATCACACATCTGTATATTACCTGTCTTCCATGTTCACTTAACCTGACCTAAGTAGTCTGCATATGCGGGATGAAATAAGAGAAAAAAACAAAAAAGTTTTCCAATTTTGCCCTTAACCCATCTGACACATTAATGATTTTAATAAAAATATTATTACTGTATTTTAAAACTGCTTTAAATAAAATTTAGTATTTGTTAAATCCACTCTGCTACTCACATTCTGCAAATGAAAATCTCATGATCTGCAAGACTGGCAAAGATTGTAAACACTGAAAAGTGCTCCAGCTCAAGTAAGGAGCAATCTCCATTTTACATGACTAAAGAAAACCCTATCTACCTACCCAGTTCTGCTTACTGCTGGAATGCAGAGCATATCTTCCTACAAGAAACTTGTCAGGTAACTTGTTTTTTTCAAGTTCTATGTGACCGAGTTAAGTGGCTCTGACTTTCGTAGCGTAAGACCTGCTTTTCTCCCTACTATGTGCATTTATCTCAGAAAACTTTCTTCTCTTCTGTATTCTTTCCCTTCTGAAAGGTCAAAACCTAGGGAACAAACCAGACTGGATTTTTTGAGTTTTGTTTCTTTTTCTATTGTCCAAACGTTTCAGTAAGAAACATCTCACAGATCACTACAATTTGAATTCTGCTACTGTTGATTACCCTTCTCAAGTGGACTGGGAACACACACGTGTTGAGGACCCATGAATTCTCTATGCTCCCCAGATTAAATAGTGCAGGGCTAGGTCTCTGGGTTTAAGAATACTTAACACAAAGCAACTAACAGCAGCAGCATTTGTCAGATTAAAATCTCTGTTGCTCTGTGCTTACAGATCGTCTAGATCAGAGAGACAGGTACGAAACATTTGGAACTGGCAAAGCAGAATTTTGATTACTTTGCACAAGTCTTGCAGACAGCAAAGGGCTCAGGACTGTAGAAAAATCTGCCATGTTTCTAATTTTCAGCAAATTAAATGGGATTACTTTATTTCTCCAATTAGGATGCAATTCAACAGTCTAACTTGGAAAGAAGTTCCATTAATTTTTGTTTGCTTGTTAAACTCAGGTTAGTTTGTAGTGTTGAATTCACCTTGACATGTTATTAGTCCTGTGCAAAGTAAGGAACAGAGCACTATACTGAGAGTGGGCAGGAATGTGGAATTGCCTGTCAGTAGCTTGATGTAATACAAAATCCTCACATTTTAACTTAAAAAATCCCATTATGTCTCATTGGAAAGTCCAAAAAGTGTATTTATTTCAAGATATAGATAGCATTTCTTAAAACTGAACAATGCTGATATGCTGCAAGCCCTATGCTAAAGTCTGATTTTGACTTGCAAACTAAACATTCTCCTATCTATTTCACTTACTGGGTACAATCTCGTAAATGCAGTCTGGGTAAAACCAACCAGGCAACAAGTACACACACCCCAAGCAAGGATATGCATGCTGTTGCTTTCCCCAGCAAATAGTAGAATATTTACCTGGGATGTGGGAAGTCCTTCCAGAGGAAAGGATATGGACTAAGAAATTCCATCCTCCCAGGCAGGTGATCTGACTGCTTTATTATAGGGTGTTACAGAGGAGACTCTAATCTTCCCTGCCAAACCATACCTAATATACCTAGTAGTTACTCATTTCATCAGAAAGGGGTAACCACTCTTTCCTTCCTCCTCAATCCTGGAATTAAGAACTAACAGTATTCCCCTGGGATATGGAATATGGGAGTACTTTCTCCAAAAATTATGCAAAGCAGAAGAGCTGAAACTTAAAATGGCTGAAGATTATTTTTTCTCTTGGAAAATGAAAAATTTTAGCACATTTCATTCTTCATTTAGCACATTTCATTCACAATCATATTCTTAGGGAAATCTGAATGAACTGTGTTTTCCAGTTCATAAAGTCCATGATCCTGGTGAACATGTCAAAAAGACTTCTACACAAACCCCAGAAATATGGACCCTTCAAAGGAACTGCAAAACTAAATAAAATTTAAAAAAATATGTTTTTAATTTTGTTGTGTATATTCACAGTAACAAGGATTTTTTTACCTAATTTTCATCATGCTATTGATAATGCTCAAAAAACAGCTGACAGAGACACAAAAATTTACCTTACCCATAATCATCAATCAGGTGGGAGCCAAGCACTACGACATCAAGCTCAAAGAATTCTGGTTCTGCCTTAATACCAAACATAATGGGAGCTAGTTTTGAATAATCAGCACGGTTGCACGTAGCAACACAAACACGAAGTTTGTGGTTGTTTCCATTCTTCTCCATGACTTGCTTTTGTTTCTGTTTGGAAAGGTTCTTGAAATATACTTCCTGAAATAACATGGGAGAACAAAAAAGCATTAATAATAATCATTATAGCAAGTAAATGGTACACCTCATGATCAGCATACACAACTGCAGCCTAGCAACATGGACACATACTAACTCATCTGTTGATAACAAAACTGATACCTCACTGTATCTATCATGAAAAGATTTTAGAAAAGGACAAATTTTTTTAGTTAAAATTCACTTCATTTTAATACCTCTGCTTCTATACATGATATATAAAAATTATATAGCAACAAAAGCTAAGTATTATGAAGTCCAACTGTAATTAAACAGTAAAGTGACTTTTCCCTGTTCAGATGGAAACTTTTGCGTAAGGACAAAAATTATTGATGTCTTAGTAAATAAAATTAAAAAATCTCATCTTCCAAAGCCACATAATGGAACAAACTGCTAAAAGGTAAGTCCACTGACAGATTCTTTGAAAGAAAAGAGAAAGTTTTTTCTCAAGTCAGTTTCTGTTAATCACACTCTGGGGTGGTAAAGTAAGCTAAATATTGACTTCAAGCCAAAGTACCTAATGATGTTCAATAATACAATGAAAGAAACACAGAATGTTTGGATTGGAAGGACCTTGAGGATCATCTACTTCCAACACCCTGGTATAGGCAGGGTCACCACCAGACCAGGATGCTCACAGCCCCATCCAGTCTGGCCTTGAACACTCCCAAGGGAGGGGACAGCCAAGACTCCTCTGGGCAGCCTGTTCCAGTGTCTCACCAGCTTCACACAAAAGAACTTCCTCCTTGTGTCTAACCTAAATATTGTGTTGTTAGACAACAACTCCTAGAGATCAGCAGACAAATAAGGATTATGATTGTCATCAGGCAACTTCGCTGTTATTTGTGACAAAAAATGGTTAATGACAATGGGGATTCTACAGACACTCAGTGTTTTTACAAGCAACATCAACAGTTACTGTAACAAGATGTTTTCTCTAATGCAATTTCACATTAAACTGATTAAACTCCAAGTTACCTGCCTGAGCTAGAACCACCACTTCCTCTCTGACAAAGTAGTAAGCTTTTCATTTATATAAAATAGGCTCTTAAAAAGCAGTTTTCTGTCCTCCTCAATCCATAGAATTCTCGAACTCCTGAAGCAAAATCCAGAAAATACCGTGTCCTAAAATACCAAGTCCTTTAAGTTCTAAAAAAATAAAAACTCATGGTTCACCATATTAACATGGTATACCATACTAACATTGCTAGATCACGCATCTTTCTGGCCCTATAGATCACATTTAACTACAGTTGCTATTGGTGCAGTAATAGCCTCTTGAAATAATTTTGGAAGTAGATGTGGAGATATGTCACAAACATGTGAACTGACCAGAGTCAAAAGCAATTCATGCTATTTGTACAGTTACTCATCGGTTGACATAAGGTTTTGGAAAGCCCCAAAGCAGAATTATTTTTAGTACTTCCTTAAGCCTCTCTAGCACAAGTTTCCGGAGGTTGCAAAGCCTTGGTGCAGACACAGTTTTTGTACTGCTGTCAGTTTTAATGTGTTTTTTTTAAGAAACAAAACATTAAACCTTGCAAAAGGACTGATAATAACCCAGTGTAAGTATTAGCTACATAGGAAAATTTGCCTAAAAAACACTAAATCAATTTATTGTTTTTCAGGTTAAATTGGAGGATCATTTCTACAGAGATACGAAATGTATTTCTACATGACAGTTTAAAAACAGACAGAATCCTATCATGACTCTGAGCTATTCTGAGCCTCCAAATACAAAAATAATACAATGTTTTCAGATAGCATTCACTTTCAAGAAGTAATAGCAAAGTTCCTTCCACCATTAATAGCACACTCCTTCAAGCAGAGCTGCAATGTCCTAGCTACATAATTTTAAGTTTCTTGCCACTATGATTTTAGTATTAACAGACTTTGCTGGCTAATCAACTCTTTTCAGACCTGTTAATTAAAATTATTTTAAATAATTAATCATCAACAAGTGCCTCTTAGTTTATAGGCACTTGACAATATACTGAGTTAGATCTACAGTCTTGTCTAATCTGGGACCTTTCTGTTCCAAGGTCTATCACTTCCACCTTGTTGGGAACTATTAATCTTCAGCAGATAGGAGAAAAATAAAAGTCCTCCATGAAAGACTACCTGAAATAATTAATCTCTACTTATTTTCATCTAGTGCTCTTCCATATCCCATCTTAAGGCTTTTAGACTACTAGAGGTTCAAAGATTCTTTCAGACTGGGAAATTCCATGACAGATTTTACATCAACCAAGGACCTGTTACTTCTGTTAGCAGCCAAGTGCTTGAGACACCCCTTTTTCTGTGTTTCACAAGCAAATTATACCACTGGTATGTTCTACATTCACATTTCTGAAGTGACAGTTTTCAAAATCAGTGAGCCTGGAACACTCTTCTTTAAAATCACTATACTGGGTATGCCTGTGTGCTTGTGCAGTCATTTGACCTTGCCACTTTCTTCACCGTGTGGCATGCATATAGGTCATCCATGCTCAAAGCTCTTCCCATACCACCTACTGGTGTGCATGCTGGCCACCCTGCATTACCCACGGAGACACTGCTTCTGTGCTGCCTGTACACTCACATCTCCAGGGTCTCTTCCTGCAGCCCTATGCAGGTGATCATATACAAAATAAACGTCCTTCAATAACCCCCTTGAACTGTGCAAGCAGAGAAAGCATTCTATCATCCTATCACGTTTGCTTCTTACAGAATAATACCATCATTTTGGTTTGGAAAAGACCTTTAAGATCTTCAGGTTTAACCATTAACCTCGCACATTGGCAAGTCCACCATAAACCATCTCTTCAAGTACCCACATCTACATGTCTTTTAAATACTTCCAGGCATGGTGACTCTGCCACATGGTTGGGTAGCCAGTTCCAGTGCCTGAAAACACTTTAGGTGAATAAATTTTTCCTAATATCCCATCTAAAACTCCCCTAGTACAACTTCAGGACATTTCCTCGTTTTTTTCTTTGTTGTTTCTTGCTTGGTAGAAGAGACCAACACCCACCTCGCCACTACCTACTTTCAGGTAGTTGTAGACAGTGACAAGGTTTGCCCTCAGCCTTTTGCATCAGACTAAAAAACACCAGTTCCCTCTACTGCTCCTCTTGGGACTTGTGCTCTAGAACCTTCATGAGCTTCACTGCTCTTCTTCAGACTTGCCCCAGCATCTCAATATCCTTCTTGCAGGAGGAGGATGCAAAACTCTGCACACATATTGCCTGATGCGGAAGTGAGAAACTCATCCCTCCATTTCCCTCCACAAATGGGAACATCTCTTCACTGTCCCTCTTCCTCGTGCATGTGGGATCACCACCTTAATGCCTCTCAAGTGCATAGATACATTACTATCCCAGTGCAGGGTCTGCCCTTCTGCACCTCCTTTCCATGCTTGCAAAGCATCACTCCTGCTGTACACCTCAACATTCACTAGAACACATCTCTGCATGGGAAACCCTTCTGCTACACAACACACCTGTGTGTGCAAAATCTGTGTTTCCTCATCCACGTCTGGACTCCCCAGTACAAGAAAGACAAGGAACTACTGGAGAGTCTGGTGGAGGGCTATGAAGATGATCAGGGGAGTGAAGCATCTCTCTTGTGAGGGAAGGCTGAGAAACCCAAGTCTGCTTAGAATGAAGAAGGGAAGACTGGCCGGGGATTTTTATCAAAGGTTAGAAATATCTAAATGACAGGCGTCAAGAGGATGGACTCAAGACTTTTCAGTGGTGCACAGAGACAGGACTAGGGGGCAATGGGCACAAACACAGTAAGTTCCACCTGAACAGGAGGAAAAGTTAACAGAGCCCTGGAACAGGCTGCCGAGAGGCTGTGTCACCTTCTCTGGTAACATTCAAAATCCTCTTGGAAGCGATTCTGTGGAACCTGCTGTGTGTGTGTGTGTGTGTGTGTGTGTGTGTGTGTGTGTGTGTACCTCCGGAGGTCCTTTCCAACCCCCACACTCCGTGATGCTGTCACTCTGTGACCGTTACCTCTACGGGACCGTTAAACCCGAGTGTGCCAGGGCCACTCCCTCAGCACACCCGCCACACGCAACTGCACGGCTGCCCTTCTGTGGAGAAACCCACCCTTCCCTTCCTTCCTTTTTCCTTTCCTTTTTCCTTTCCTTTTTCCTTTCCTTTCCTTTCCTTTCCTTTCCTTTCCTTTCCTTTCCTTTCCTTTCCTTTTTTTCCTTTCCTTTTTTTTCCTTTCCCTTCCCTTCCCTTCCTTTCCTTTTTCCTTCCCTTTCCTTCCTTCTTCCCTCCCCCTCTTTCCTCTGTTCTCCCTTCCCTCCCTCCCTCCTTTCTACGCGGTGCGTACAACTGCACACCGCCTCTCTCGTTATGCCCCTCCCCCAAAAGCCCCATGCGCACCTTCCCCTCGGCAGGAACAGCAGAGACCCGCACCTCCCCGAGGCACGGCCACGCAGAGAGGCCCCGGCGAGGCCGCTCCCGCCGCAGCCCCGCACCGCTCCGCTCGCCCCTCACCCACCCAGCCGGGGCTGCCCCAGGCGCATGCGTCTCCGCCCCCGCCGCGGCACTTCCCGCCTGCTGACGGAGGAAGGCAGGGGCGCGGCTACCGGCGGCTCTGCGGAGCTGTGCCTCCCTCCCCCGCCTTCCCTCCTGCCGCTCGCCGGTGCCGTGTGCCTCTCCCCGGCCGCCGCATGACCTAAGCGGCCCCACTCTCTCCGGACCCCGTGAGGCCGGGCCGGCGCGGCCCCGCTTCGCGGTCACCTCGCTCCGCGGTCACCTCACCCCGCGCCAAATCCACAGCGGCAGCGGCAGAGCCAAGCGCATCCAAGGCCGGCCCAGCAGCAAGGCCCCGCCCAAGCCCGGCGGCCCCGCTCCGCCCACCTCCTCCGTGGGGCCGTGGGTCCCGCCGGAGGGACAGCCAGGACACCCGGCACTGTCTCCCCCGGGGCCCTGCGGCTGCTGCCGCGGATGTCTTCGGAGAGACGGGGCTGGAGCCCTGAGCAGCGGCGACGTTTCTCTGGCGAAGGGCCTGTGGTGCGGCTGTCCCTGGTCACTGGCTGGTTTGCCCCCATAGCGTTGAGCTGCGGCACCGGGTTGCTCAAAGCTCCATCCAGCCTGGCCTTGAACACTTCCAGGGATGGGGCAGCCACGGCTTCCCTGGATAACCTGTGCCAATGTCTCACTAACCACACTGTAAAAATTTCTTCCTAATCATAGAATCATAGAATGGGCTGGGTTGGAAGGGACCTCAGAGATCATCAGGTCTAACCCTTGATCCACTACCGCTGCGGTTACCAGACCATGGCACTGAGTGCCACATCCAGTCTCTTTTTAAATATCTCCAGGGATGGAGAATCCACTGCTTCCCTGGGCAGCCCATTCCAATGTCTGATCACCCTCTCCATAAAGAAATTCTTTCTAATATCCAACCTAAACTTCCCCTGGCACAACTTGAGACCATGCCCTCTTGTCTTGCTGATAGTTGCCTGGGAGAAGAGCCCAACCCCCCCCTGGCTCCAGCCTCCTTTCAGGGAGTTGTAGAGAGCGATGGGGTCTCCCCTGAGCCTCTTCTTCAGGCTGAGAAGAGTAAACTTTCTAAATCTAAATCTAATCTAATCTTTCTAATCTTTTCCACATCTAAATCTACCCTGTTTAAAACTATTCCCCCTCATCCTACCACTACAGGCCCTTGTAAAACATCCCACTTCAGCTTTCCTATAGCCCCCCTTCAGGTACTGGAAGGTACAATAAGGTCCTCCTGCTGGTCCTTCTCCAAGCTGAACAACCCCAGCCCTCTCACCCTGTCTTCACAGCAAAGGGTGCTCCAGCCCTCTGTTCATCTTCCTGGCCCTCCTATGATCTTGCTCTTTCTTCATGTCCTTCTTATGCTGGGGACCCAGAACTGGACACAGTACTTCAGGTGGGGGTCCCACCGGAGCAGACTGGAGGGGAAGAATGGAATAACTGGTGCAATGTACATCTGAAAAATGCAGTAAAAACTGCTGAATTATCTTACAGCTACCGTGGAGATGGCCATCATGTTAAGAGCTTTTAAAAGGAGGGCTGTCTGATAACTATGAACTATGAGGTTGCCTTTAGGAGATGCAGAGTACAGCTCACAGCAATGCATGAAAGAATAAGCAGGTTGCTTGAACTTGAAGGCTGTGAGGAACTGTAGCCCTTTATAGTTAGAGCACTTGCCTGTATCTTATGAAGAACGTGTGGGTGTGCTACAGAATTATATGACTGATGTGTTAATTCAGCCACGAATGCCTGCATTTCCTTAAATCCTGTTGACTTCATTGGCATGTGATGCAATCAAGAAAGCTGTTAAACCAGCTGGCAAGTATTGCTCATCATCTATGTGTTTCAGTTGACTATAAAAGAGATGGCTTTTGTTGGCTCACACTGGGTGTGTTTTGGGGCCAAAGTGGTCTGTTACTAGGGAGATTAGTGTAATTTGGTTTCTGGTTCAATAGTTTAGGCACCAAATGTAACAACAGCAACCTATGCCCATAACATTTTGCTGTGGAAGCACCTAAAGAAAACATTTTGGTAGCTAGCGCTGTACAATCCTATTAAAATGAGAATTCTTGGCTCATTTTCCTCTCTCTGACCTCATATTTGTGTGGCTGAAACCTGACATTATAATGTGGTAGTGCAATCCATCTGATCTAGCTTGTGCCATATTCAGCTGTTTTATACATGTACTTATATTTATATAAGTAATAATATATATTATAAATAATATAAATTGTATGTATTTATACATAGTTTTTCAGTTTAAATTGATTGTTCATCCATAAAATACCTGAGGTTTCTCAACTCCCATTTGCTTTCACTGTCTACTTCCTAGAAAAATGAGCCCTAATAATGACTCCTCTGTTTGACACACCTAGAAGAAAACAGATGCAAGGAATGGAGTGGTTGCATTCCTGCCCTCTACTAGGGAGAAAAAATTGAATATTCTAGCAGTTACAAATATTTGTTTAGAAAGACTTTAAGGAACAAAACCTGAAGTATTCAACAACAACAAAAAATAATTTTACAATGAGATTTGTAGAAATGTAATTTAAAGAGTAAAAACAACTTTAGGCATTGACTTGGAATTTAAAATTCAAAATTGACTTTCCTAAGAGATAAAGAAGAACATCTCATGGTGATGTTCAGAAAGTCCTCAGACAGCTGTGATCTTCTGAGTCATAGCTCCTCAAAACCTCAGTGTTTTGAGAGTACTGGAGCATGCCCACTTCTCAAATTACAGGGTATCTGAACTTAAATACTGACTAGAGGCAGTAATAGCAACTAGAAGCCACGTTACATTTCACCCATGTCCCACTTAAGTTGTTTTCATCGTTCTCTGCATCACTAGATATTACTTGTGTATATTGCACAATTGCTTAAAAAACTATGTGCATTCTGGAAATGCCATAAATAAGTTTGAACTGTCTGTTGAACACAGAAAAAAAATGCTGAGAAAGATCTCGAGTCATATTTGAGCATAAGTATATGAAAGCGTGTCTATGTTTAGAAATTCAGAATTATACTAGCACTTACAGAGCTAGAAGCAACAGCATTGAGAGTTGTTCTTCCAATACCATTATTGCATCTCTTGATGTTCTAATGGTGTTTCATCATCTTATATAACAAGCTGCGTAAGAATGGGGAAAGTTTACTCCTTTTTTTATTTCTCCCCTGCAGATGTCATATATTACATAAATAAGATAAAACCTATCTTCTGTTACCAAGCAAGCCCTATGTCAAGTCACTCCAGCAGAGAGACAAGGGCTATCCAGAAAGCTAGATAGGAGAAACTTCAGTCCACAATATGCCTGCTGTACTCAGTCTTACCCTTTGCTTCTCAAAATCCCTGATGATACTGTGAAGAGGATCTCCTCTCCTTACCAAACCTTGAGGAATTACTGGGCTCATTAGAGGAGTAGAGTCTCGCATTTGTTCATTGTCCTTCTCATCAAAAAACTATGCAAAAATGCTAACAGCCCTGCAGGGACTAAAAAGAGATATTAACACACAAAGCGTTGGGAAATGCTGGAGATGAGAAGCTCAATTCTTTCTCGAGGTCATGCTGCTTAAGATTTGACCAAAAGGCCCAAGATCATCTGGTTTGCTTTATAGTTTGTCCAAAGATCTTACTCTTTGATGCACATCTGAAAGAGGTGAAAGGTCTAACAAGGGATTTATAAGTGCATGACTGTGCCCAGGAGGTGGATTGAGCCAGGAGCACTCTGATCTTCTGCACTGGGGCAGTACACGGTTTTACTTCTACCCTTCTGAAAGCAAAGGAATGTGATTTTCCAAATCAACATCTATATGAGGTGGAACGTTATTTACTACTTCTGTAAATGTTCATTTACATCCCTTTTATATATGTCAAAACCAGCTGCAGAGTGTAACAAAGTAAAAACTTCAGGCCAAGATTTTCAAAATCAACTAGAAGCGGCTGTCCATGTCAATTACATGCATGAAAACAGGTTGAATTTTAAAAGTAAGGACTTTCAGCAGAGCAGGTCCTTGTGACATAGCCAAACTACGTCTGGCACAGCAGTGCTCCACTTCTGCAAGTGCATTTAACTGTGAGTATCCCTTACAGAAAAAGCCCAAGGAACCCATACCACATGATAGGAGAATATAAGAACCATAACAAACAAAGGATAAGAACAGACAGCAGAACGTTATTACCTTCCTGCATATTCCTGTTTGTCCTTCTCAGTTAAAACTACCAGGTGAGCTGTGCAGTTAATAGTATTTGTGAGCAATCATGGTAGTGTTAGATAGACCAGCATTACATTAAGCTAGGTACAAGCTTAATCAAGCATGCAGCCTGTATTTGATTTTTCAGAGAAAGGGAAGAGATGGAAGACAAGATAATAACATACATTGGGAAATTCGGGGATTTAGTCTTTTAGCAGAGACTTCTCACATCTTTGCTCAGTGTCTTAGGATAAGACAAAAAGAGGATCTGCAGGTAGATAGGATTGCTAGGCACAGAATTCCCAAACAAGGGAGAGGAAATACAAAACTGTGAAAATTTGTTACCTGTCTCAAAGAGCATGTATGTCTGAAGAAGAGCAACAAAGCTGGTGAAGGGAGCTGTCTTATGAGGAGCAGCTGAGGTATCTGGCATTGTTTAATCTGGAGAAAAGGAGGCTCAGGAGAGACCCTATTACTCTCTACAAGTACCTGAAAGGAGGTTGTAGTGACATGGGAAGTCTGGTCTCTTGTCCCAAGTAACAAGTGATAGGATGAGAGGAAACAGCCTCAAGTTGTGCCAGGAAAGATTTAGATGGGTTACTAGGTCAAATTTTGTCACTGAGAGGGTTATCAAGCATTGGAGCTGGCTGCCCAGGGAAGTGGTTGAGTCACCATTCCTGGAGGTATTTAAAAGACATATAGACATGATGCTTAGGGACATGGTTCAGTGGTGCTGGGTTAACAGTGGACTTGATGCTCTTAAGTGTCCTTTCCAACAGAAATGATTCTATGATTCTGTGTTAAAATTTGGTCCAGCAAAACCCCAGGTTTGCAACAATAAGCAGAGTTGTGATTCTCATTGAATAACAAGGATTTAGCTAAAAAAAAAAAATAATCAGGAATTTCTTTAGAGCTGCCAGTGTGTTATAAGAGGTAACAAGCCTCTTCTTTCTTATTGGAAAGATGGCATATGCTGATGCCTTGTGTATTATGATAGATCTGCATGTGCCTATACCCTGTAAAATTTCAGTAAAGTTTCCAGTAACAGTTAAAGTTTCAGGATTCAACAGAGGAATGGTATGAAAGGCAATCTGCATTTGGGCTAAATGAGTTGAGATTCCTTGGTTGGGGCTAGGGAGGTGAGACAGTGTATGTTTGAAATGCATACAAAGTGCTGGAAAGAGTGCTGGTAACTTCAAGAGGATTTTATTCAGTTTGTTCAGTGTTTAACAACTTGAGCCTTTATCTTAATTTTATCTGAAAAGACACACTAACCTCTTCTTTCCCACTTCCTGTCTCCAAAAATAAAATAGTGGAACTCACCCACTTTTTGCATTCATCATGTGATTCACTCTGTTTGTGTGATTTGTTTAATCCTTCAAGTTTTCTTTACTTGGATTAAAAACTTTTAAGTGAATAGATTGTCTGTTTCTTCTGAGGCTTCACTCCTGATCAGTACTACTAGAGCTAATCTGACTCTTATTGGTGATTGTTGACATACATCAAATACCCACTGGGGAATATGACACAGTTAAACATACCCAAGGCTGCCTTCAAACCAGTTGTTCTTGAACAATTATGGCAGCGTAGGCTGGGGTGATTCTTGTGGTAGAATTCTTCCATCTGATATCTGCTCATGCCTGTGCTGTGCATTTGAATCCCTCAGTTTGCAGAAAACACGGTTCACTTAAAACAACCTGGAGTATGTTCAAACAGGAATGAATAGAGCTACTGTACATACTCAAAGTATCTGTACAAAAGCCAGCAAGGAATCAACTTGATAGGAAGTTGCCATCACTAGGTAAGAACAGTAGATAGGTTTGACAAATCCCAGATCCCAGTTTCTACCTCAGCTACAGGTGGGAGAGCTGTTTGGTCTGTGTACTTGGTCAAGGCAACCATGCAGAAGAAACAGCCAAGTTATCTAGATTCAAATGGTTCTTGTATGTGAAAGACCAGCAAGCAAGTTCTGTTAAGCCTTCTCAGTTCTGGTCATTTTGGGCTTCCATCACAGTAACAAGTTTTTTACACTTCTTTAAAGAGGCAAGTTTGCAGGACAGGGCTTAGTTCTCTATCCATCTCTCAGTGGCAGCTAAGCCTATGTTGTTTCAGCTTCTTTCCTGCTTATCACAATTTTACAGATGGAAGATACCAGAATTACCATGAATGGCCATACAGTAGTTCTAACCTCGTGTTCTGCTCTGCATCATGTAGCCCTCTGCCCTCACCCCAATCCTCCTTTCAGTAAGTGCAAAATAAACTAAGGGTGAATTTTGTTGCATGTCCTGAGAGGAGAATGTGGGTGCATGTGGGTCTGTGGAGGCTTGTGAGCTCTAAAAAAGGTTTGAGAGCTGTGCTGTCTTGGAGCAGGAAGTCCAACAGACCAGATGCTGGGAAAAAAAGGAAGGGAGGAGTCAGAAATTATCATCTAGTGAGAAGACTGCCTGATTTTTCTACTTAAAGCTGACAGTATTGAAAACAAATGTGTGGCAGTAAGGAGACATACTGCATCACAGTCTGGCCTCCTGTCACTATTATTAAGTACCTCATGTACTGCAAACTGGTCTAGAGGTTCCTATTTGCTCTTCTTGTCCAACTTCTTTTTTACACCTTTTTTATCCCTCCTGAGGCTCTGTGGCATCCTACTTGTGTGCAGCTGTGTTTTCAACATTACTGTTGGCTGACAAATATTTGAAATATTACATCTTCATTGCTAATTCCTAATATTAGGGGGTACACATGATACTACATAATTACATAAGAAATCTGTTAAGTAGAGATCTAATGTCAGGACTAGAGGATGACAATAGTAAACATGTATTTCTATTTCCACATTTTTTCATAATAAAAAATCTGTTTTGTGTGTAGTATGTGGACCTTCGGCTATTAACTTCTATAAGACAAAAATGTGATGAAAGATGAAAACACTGCAAAGATAGTTGCAGTACAAAGCGTATAGTCAGTTTACAGTTTTGAAGAAAAACGGGGAAATTTTGAGACACTGAGAATATAAAAAGTGCAAATCTGTAGCTGTCCACTAAGGGTACAACCTTCTGTCTTGGAAGTTTGTAATACACAAGGTATCACTAGCTGAGTTATTGAAAAGTCTTCTTTAATCATGTGACTTGCCACAGCAATCTTAAATTCTAGACTATTACAATTTCCTGAAACAATTTCAGATTTTTCATTTCAAGAAGCCTGCAGAGGTTCAAATGCCAGTAAAAAGCACAATGGTTTTCATATCAGGCACTACATAAAAATATGTCTGTCTCAAGAATAAAACATCTGATTTTTTTGTTTCAAGTGTCTATAGCCTTTACTTTCATTATCAGCAAATTTGCAGAAATGGTTTTGTTTTTCTAAAGAGGAACCAAGAGTCAAGAAAAAGTAAAAATAAGCACATAACTTTAAAAGAGGTATTATCTCCAAAGGGTATGTAGAAAGCCTTCAACCAACAAACCTTCCACAGATGTGCTTTACTTAGGAAGCCAGGACCTTGTAAATGACAAAGACCAAATCTGTGGAGTTCAGGTTGACATTTAGGAAAGAAACACCCACCCACCCATCACCCACCCCCATGTTAAATGGCCATTTACCTCCTTGCATTCTTCTTTTGGTACTTATCTGGAAAAAAAAGAAGTCACATGAAGAGTGTCTGAGTCAGCTGTTACTGCTGAAGTTGTTAGAGATAGAATGAACTGAAAAAAATCCTACTGAGTTTGTCAGCACTCTTTCCAATGCTTTGCAGATTTCAGATGGATGTCTCCTTGAAAGGAGACTGCTTTTCATACCTTACTCCTATCACATCCTAAAAATTAGGATAGTCTCATTTTATCAGCTGGATTTGCTATCCACGTTTTTAATTAAAGATTTGATTTAGAACTAGATGTTTTAGTGAAAGAAATAAAAGCAACTGCTAAAATATTCCCTGATATCACAGGAAGGGCAACTCTCCTTACAGATGTTCTAACTTCAACATGTGTCCATAGGCTGAGCTGAGTCTTTCCAATGAAGACTGTAGAAATTGAGAGATTAGCATCCTCTATGTATTAGGATGTAGGAAATTACTAAGATTTACTTGGTTACAGGTGATTTTCTGACTGGCCTGGCTTCTGTGGCAGTATTTATTAGAAACCTGGACTGAGCATCCCTGCCATTTGTCTACTAAGGCTCCATGTTGTGAGGCTCTCTCTCTTACTTTTCCTTTGAGTTCTGAAACTTCCTTGTATATCTCTTAAAGGTAGATATGAAATATAAACATTGTACACTATGCTCTCATGCCTGTATTTTCTTATACAAAATTCTATAAGCCGTCTTCATCTTTTACAATGAAATAGTAAGAAAAAGCATTCAATTTGAACAGAATTTTCAAAAGGTCATTACGTATTTTCAAAGATAAACCTGTAATGTGAAAATCACTGTGAATGGCTTCTACCACATGAAATCATGCTGGTTTGTAGAAAGCCTTACAGAGATCTTTGACTCTCGTGTAGTCACAGTTTTATAAAATTCCCATGAAATTCCCCTTTCCCTGAGCAACATGGTTTTGATGAAAATCTCCTTGCCTTAATTACTTCCGCTAGTGTGGGCTGCCAATGTTTCTACTAGCTGAAGTTTTCCAGGTTGCAGGTAGACTTGTTAAGTGTGATATGCTAAAGGAGCAATGCAGCAGAAGTGAGAAATCTTCAGGTAAAAGAGTGCTCCCAAGTCAAAAAGTCCACTTAGTTTTTGGGCATTAACATTCTAATTAAAAGCCCCGTGGGACATGCAAACATTTTACATCTTCATCACTGCCCTTGATTTCGTTAATGTGAATGGGGAGCTTTTTAAATTTTCACTTCTGTCCCTAAGTTGGTTTACTATTTAGCAGCTGATGTACTGACACAGTGGTGTCACATTTAGGCTTAGAGCACTATAGGGAAACACTGCTGCAAAAGGGCAGATATGTTGTAAATTAAGTTCTTACTTAAAAATAAAACCAGACATATTTTTAGTGTTTGTTGGAAATCCATTCTTCAAAGCCTAAATTTGGTTCCTAGATGGAAGCCTTCACTAACAAATATCCAAGGTGATGATTATTTCTCAACACCTCCAGATCTCAGGGAGACCTGGAGACAAACCTGAAGTCAGAACTGGCTAGGAGGAAAGAGGAAAGCAAGATATGTAAGGGAACACTTCAGAGAAATACAGTTTCCAGCCGATGTGGTAAGGCATTAAGATTCAAATGGCTGCCTGTGCACAACAGGCACACACCTTTTGTCTTGTACTTTGACAGACATCTCCTTCAAGGTGTTTCCCACACACTTCCAGTGTGCAGAGAGCCATATCCCCTGGTGGCACAAAACAGCTTGACAGGCAGCCACAAAACCTGCTCTATAGGTGGCAGTGAACAGCCTAGGGCAACACCATCAGCAGAAATATTTCCTGCAATGGGATTGCTGGCTAAGGGGCACGTAACCAGGACTAGCCCCTGCAGGCTTGGCTGGCTCTTTAGCCCTCTCTCCAGTGCTACTTTCCCAGCTTTTCTGAACTTGCCGTCCTTCCTTCTCCACTGCCTTTCCTTAATGTTGCTTTCACTCCACTTGTTGGCTGAATGCCTTCCGAGAAAACCTAAAAGAAATACCACACAGGGAGCTCAGGCTCCCTTGTTACCCTGCTTCCATTCATGTCTCTTCCCCATCTCCCTGTCCTTGGATGTGAATCCTTTGGGGGTCCCATGCCTTTCTTCTCACTGTCTGTATAGCACTTGGCATGGCATGTCCATTCCTCATTACCACTGCTACATCAGTAACATAGAACTGATTAATAATCCTAACCCTCTGCTGATAAACAATCCTAAACCCCCCACGTATTACTCCAGATAGTACCCCCACGAGGGTAAGTCCAGACCTAAACTCTCATCTTCCAAACAACAGGGAAGGAAGTCACAATGACATGGAGCGCTAGCTTCGGGAAGGTCACCAGCTCCCCGCAGCTTGATAGCAACTTGACAATGAGGAGAATCCGGCGACAAGGGGCACTGACGGGCAGCAGCCATTTAGCACCCTCCCGCGAAGAACTTCTCAATGCCCAGCACAGCAGGCGGCACGGCCGCAACCCCAGAAGTCAGATGGAGAAGCGGAGTACAGATACGTGTCCCGCGTTGTCACCTGCCGCCACATCCTCGCCAAGCGGGCAGGGTTGCCTCCTCCCGGGGCTCCCCGCACGCCGGTACCGGCTCTCCCCGCCGGGCCGCCCCGGCCCAACACCGCCTCCCCCTCCAAGGGTGCGGCCAGACCGGCCTCTGCCCGCCGCCCGCCCAGGGGAACGCGCTGACAAAGGGCGGCTCCGCGGCCCCCGCACGCCGGGCTCTCCCGCAGGCGGCCCCAGCCCGCACCGCCGGGCCCTCCCCCCGGGACCCCGCCGGCGGCGAGCGAAACCGCTGACTTACGTGGGGGCCGCGGGCCAGCGGCTCCCGGCGCAGCGGCGAGTTGGTCCCCATGGCGGCCAGCGGGTCCCCGGCACCCAGCCGCTCGCCGGGCAGCTCTGCCGCTGCCAGGCCGGGGCCGCCGGGCCACCGCTGGAGCGGCACCCGGGGCCGGGGCTGCGCCGGTACCGCCCCGCCCCGCGCCGCAAGCACCGCCTCCGCCCGCCAGCCGTGGGGAGGGGGCAACGCGCTGGGCCTTGGAGGGATGGCGGGATCCTCACCGGGCCGGACGGCTGCTCTGATACGGTTCCGCGCCGGCGTCCCTTGCGGGGCGACCCGAAAAACGGGGGTCCGTGCTCGGAGTGCCCTGCCTGTTGGGAGTTACTAATAGAATCATGGAATAGTTTGGGTTGGGAGGAACCTTAAGGATGATCGAGCTAGTTCCAAGACCCCTACCATGGTCAGGGTCATCTTCCGCTAGACCAGGTTGATCAAAGCTTCATCCAACCTATCCTTGAGAATTCGAGGGGGGTGGGCAGCCTGGGCAACCTCTGCCACTGTCTCACTAACCACACTGTAATGAATTTCTTCCTAATATCACATCTAAATCTACCCTATTTCAGTTTAAAACCTTTCCCCCTCTTCCTATCACTACAGATCCTTGTAAAAAATCCCACCCCCACTTTCCTATAGGCCTCCTTCAGGTACTGGAAGGGGCTATAAGGAGCCTGGAGCCTTCTCCAGGCTGGAAAACCCCAACTCTGTCACCCTGTCTTCACAAGAGAGGTGCTCCAGCCCTCTGTCTTTGTGGCCCTCCTCTGCTCTAATAGCTCCATGTCATTGTGCTGGGGATCCCAGAACCAGACACAGTACTGCAGGTGAGGCCTCACCAGAGTGTTGTGGAACAGCTCAATCACTGCTGGTCATCCTTCTTTCGATGTAGCTCTGGGTATGATACTGCCTCCTATAGTGCACCCGTGTTTCAGGGAGCTGCTTCCCAAGTGGGTACCACCTCTGCATGCATAGCAGGTAGGAGATACAGGCAGCCTTACTGCTGCTAAGCCTGTTCTGTGGGTATCACCAGCTAGTACCACTGACAATTAACATTGCCTGGATGTTAAACTACCCAGAACCAACAGGAACCTGCAGCTGTCTTGAGGCAAGGAACCTGGGAAGCATGTGTGGCACCTGTGTCAAAAAGCAAGTCTTACAGATGTAAGCAGCCAGAGCTTTAGAGGTCTGATTCCATCTCCCTCTTGCCTTTGTATACACCGTTTTAAAGCTGTGTCTGGAAATGGATTGTTTGCAGCTATGTATCTGAATCCTTTCATGTCCCAGGGCCTGCATGTTTGCCCTTGTCTCAGGGGAGACCTGCAGTCACCCTTCTCACACAGGGCATTCAGCTGCTGCAGGCACCTGTATGATTTCTGACTTTCAGGGTCATCTTGGGGTACTTGCAAGTTTTTCCTAGCTATCTTGATTTCTGATACGTGAGTCTTCATGTAGAGAAATTACTTGCTTCCAGCTGTTGTCTTCTTTCTTGCTTATTTTTCCAGTAACACACATGTTCAACCTACCACATAAATCTATTGCAGAAGCACTCCAATAGGCAGATCAGTGTCTAGCACCTATACATTTTACTGATGGGCTCTTCTCTTGTGACAAGATTTACACCTGTACACAAACAATTCAACAGTAGTGGCCATGACTCTTTCTGAGAGTTGTTTTAAACTTGGGAAAAACATGCTATGTTGATATCTGTTTTAATTCATCCCTTTGAAGTCATGGCAAGTTATAACTCTTTGCACAGTGTGTTTCTAGCTGCTCATGTTATGGATCTACAATGTAGTCGGCTAAATAAAGCATCAGAAGAACATAACAGTAAGGGAGAAACAAAACAGTGGGCACTTGTAGAATCAGAGAACAAGGAAGTACTGAATTAGTTTGCTGTGAACCATTTGTTACATTATTTTCCCCATTTTCAACATACCTACATATCTGTGTGATGGTTTATCACAATATATTTTAACTGTGAGTTCTTCTGTTGTTCTCTGCTTTCTTTGCCTCAGAAAAATTCCATATTTTTTCTGTCTGCAATCTAATCTGAAACCCACCAGTGCTACACTCTGCTCTACTGAAGTCACATCCTCTACACATGTGTTTGCAGCTCCTACAGCTTCTTCACACTGAAACATTCTCTTGACAGATTTTCTTCTCCCAGGGCTGCATTATGTATAGGTATACACATAAATATATATGCAGATCTATGTTTGTTAAAAATAAACATATGTTTTCCAGTTGTGAGACATTTCAGAAAACAAATTTTATTCACATTTCCCCATATCAGATATTTTGTTTTTAAAATTTCTCTGGTTTTGACAAAAAAAAAGGACTGTATGTTAGGAGCTTAATGTTCTGTTTTATCCCTGGGACCACACTACATAGAAAAGTCCAGATTCCCTTGGGCTTTCCCGAGCTAGGTTCCCTTTTTATTGTGTTTTTTCACTTTAGAATTTGTCATTCTGCTTCTCCAAATCTCACTGATCATTTGTCTGGCAATACTTCCTATTCTCCTGTTGATTAATTCACTTCCAGAATGTTTCCATTGTTTTGGATTGATACTTTAAGTTAATTAAGTTAATTAAGTTAATTTTATTGATATTTTAAGTTAATTTACTTAACTCAAGCATTCCTTTAGTATTGTATTGTGTAGCACTGTGGAAATCTGAAGTCCTTCAGGAACTGTGTTTGCTGGGACACTTCCATGTTAGCTTTGCCTCCCTGGTCTGTCTTTTGCTTTACCTGCAACTTGGAAAAGCACAAGTTCCAGAGCAGATATGCTGGCCTGAGACATTCTTGAGTCTGCTCTGGAAATTAACCAAATGCCTTCAAAAAATGAGTACAGTTGAGTGCCTTGCAGGGGTAGTCAAATGTTCTTGTTCTGGTCCCTTGTGCCATATGAGTTGTTGTGGTGCTTACCAGGAGGTAAACACAACCATGGAGGTTGTGCTCGTTCTTCCCGTGGAGGAAAACACAACCATGGGCTTTGGAAGTGCAATAAAGTACTCCCCAAATACTTTGAGGTTTTGCACCAAAGCAGTATGAACAGCTCACTGTTACATGTTGTTTTGGCTTCCTTACTCTCAGGCAGGCTCTAGAGAAATACCTGTTTATTTATGCAACATGTAAGTGTAAGGCTTTATGCAATGGGATGGCCACTGGATGCATAAAGTGAACCTTTGACAAGGTTTTTCCTTAGAGTAGCAACAGGTCATCTCTGTGATATGCCCATCACTATTTCTCTGCACAAACAACAAATGTAGAAGAGGGTTGTTATCTCCCTGATCTTGACTAGTCTTATGAGTCAGCTAAGGATGTGCAAGTTATTTTGGCTTAATTGGGTTCCTATCTTCTCACAGAAAACCAGACCTTCAGCTGCCATATCTGGCCTTGTCTTCTGGCCCTTCCTTTGGAGAATGAGTCTTAGTAAAATGTTGTTGCCCAACATCCACTCAGCTTTCAGTCTAAAAAATTTTTAAGTTTTTAATAACGTTCTGATTAATTTTTTTCACGCTGTCAGAAATTTCAGTCCCCTCCTCCTTTGCCTGCATTTGGTCATATTAATGGCTTGGGTATGGAGATAACACCAGTGAACATCAGTGTTCTGAGGAAAAGGTGGCAGGATGAACTCAACCCGTGCTGCTCGCATCCTGGCCAGGTCAGGCAGCTGGCACACAGCTGGTAGCAGCCTGGATGGCTGATGATGAGATGAGAGAAAAAAAGGCTTTGCTTTTGTGTAGTTGTGTGGGATATTAAAAGAGGGATAGTGTAGTGCTATATACAATATACACTGAAGGCTTCAAACATCCATGCCTATTTTCTACACTCCTCCAATAGCCTTCCTACTGGAAGACAGGTAGTAGGTAGAAGCACCCTTTCCCTGTTAATTTTGCCCAGTCTTTTCACAACATCACAGGTTTAATTGACCTCCATTTTGCATTTTATGCAGTCTGGAGTCCTCTGCCCTGCCCAAGTGAGGAGGCAGAGGGCATAAAGGAAACTGAAATGTGGACCTGTAGGTTTTGCAGAAGGTTTTCCTGCTCCTTTTTTGGGAATTCAGAGTACTGATCTGGTGTTGCAGGAAGCTGAGAGTAAATGTTAACTCCTCTAACCCCTTCAAGGATATACCTATTTTTCTCTGCTTTGAGGCAAGGAGGAACAGAAGGCACTTTTCAAACAATCTCTGGTTAAACAATTAACCTTACTATACTACCTTTTCTTGTTCTGCCCTCCTTTATGTCCTTTTATTTGCCTCCAGACTGTTCCTGTGAAAATGGCACATGTACAAAATCCACTCAGAAAAGAGCAGGCACCCTTAATGTGGTCCATGGAGGCTCAGTTAACAAAAATGTCACTGCAAACACTGCAGGAATTCTGTGTGACAATTGGGACAGTCAAGTTACTGAAGCAAAAAGGAAGGATTTGAACTTCCAGAATGACAGAAAACCAGGTGGTTTCTACTAACCACTGCAATGTGAGGCTGTGAACTCCTCAGGCCAGCTGTGTCCTTCCACTGGCCCTTTTCATATCCTGACTCAGAGCCTGGCCAGACTCTCTTACAGGAGTGGAAAGAGGTGCTTGGTTAACAGCAGTGGGGAATCTGGATTGAGAGGGAGGCAAATGGAGAAGCTCTGTGTGGAAAATCCCTAGGCTTGCAGGCTTAATAAGACCTACTATCATGTTTTGATTCAAACGGATGATTAATGTTAACTCATTCGAAGTTAAAAAAAGTCAAAGCTCCACCCAAAAGTCCAAGGGTGTTAACTTGTCAAAGGCACTTGATTTTCTGTAACTAGTAGCATTCAGTGAGGTGAATGGCTAATACGTTTAGCTAGCCACAACTCATTAAAAGTAAATAATGTCTGCAATGTAATAGTATCTCTCTGCTACCAGGAGCAAAACAACACATTTATTTACATGTCCACAGCCTATTCCAGCACTCAATGAAATCAGATTTTCCTTCTGAATCACGTCTTGGCTAAATTCTCTGTTGTAATCTAAATAATGTGGCTGTATGTAATAAGATTCTCAGAGTAATGGTTTAGTACACAAGCTAGTACACAGTGCCAGGGGAAAGCAAGTTTACTCCTGTTTTTCTAATTTCAAAACCTTCAACCTCTGCAGGATCCAGCACAGATGGAATTCAAGGTAATATTTGTAGTGCTGGTTGTCTTCTGGCTGACCAGACACCATTGAACAGCCATCCCTGCTACATTCTTCTGAAACAGCAGCATTCTGGGAACAATAGGTTTATATAGCTAAATATGTATGGAAGCAGGCTGGTGGTAGGTTTCATTGGAGATGACATAGCATGTTTACTTAGAAATGAAGAAGGGCTCATCTCATGTCCTGTGTTTGCTTACCGATTTTTCCTGTGGAGACTGCAGATCTTTACTTTCCCTGGTGACTCACATTGACGCTTGCTTGGGTGCTACAAAGGGCAAATATAAAAAACAAATATTTTAAGGGAGCTGAGAGAAAAGTCATGTGGATTTCAAGGTTCTTTAAGGAGTCCTGTGACCATATAAAGGACTCATAGTGTCTAAACATTCTTCCTGGAAACGGATCCATGTGACTGCTAGGCCAGCTTGCATGTGATTTTTGGTGAAAAATAGTGCACAGAACAGAATACTGCTGTTAGAAGAATGGTCCTTGGACAACCTCTGCCTCCAAGTCGTGTGGAAGACACCTTTACCTGCCTTCCACCTCACTGCTGTGATGAGGTTTATCAGGGAGACTAACCAATAAGCCCTGGTTCTTCATAGAGCTGTGGTCAGGTATCTGAGGGGCACTGAGAATTTCTCTCTCAAGTTTCAGAGAGGTTCCTGCTCTGAAGGTGGCTCATCCCTGCGGCAGCTTATGTCAAGGCTTGAAAGTTGGCCTGGGAAGATTTACCATCTCCTCTGGTTCTACCCTGGTAACTGCTCACTCTCAGTTCTTGGTCAGAGCACGGGAAATGTGAGGTTTTCTCCCATAGCTTAAGCTATATGACAGCTTGGGACAGCTGAGGATCAAGCTATACAGTTTTTGTTAATAGGAGGGAGATAAGAGAAAAAACATGCTCCTGTCAGAATATGACTCTGATCCAAATTTACATGGATCTTTCTCTGAAGAATGTTGGTCACTCCATAGATAGCAATGAGCCTCATCCCAGCCCTGTCTGTAAAGCGTCATACAGGGTAAACACAGGCATGGAGAGGAAACAGCCTTCCCGGTTGTCCTAATCTTACTATTTACCATGAAACCCTTTCTTCTCCCATGTTCACAAATAGAAGGATCTGAGTTATTGATAACAGTGGATTTGTGCAGCTCCCAGAGCAGCGGGGAACAATCAAAATGCTTTAATTTTGGTCCCAAATAACAAACCAAGGAGCCTGGAGCTGGATGCAGGAAACAGACAAATCCTTTTATGCCTTGCCAACAGTCAGAAAGCAGGCTTGTGGATTCATCCCCCTATCTTCTGTGGTCAGTAAACAATGACCACCTCATTGCTTGCAAGGAATGGTTTGGCCTCGGTTTGGCTGTTTGCTTATCAAGCACTGTAGGAATTAATTGGTTTTAGATGTCTGGGAAACTGTGGAAAAGTCTAATGGAAGGAGGACTTTGTTTTCTTCTTGTTGGAAAAGATTCAAATTAGGGAATGCTTAAGTAAATTGCACATACAGGCATGTGCCCTGATTAGGAGCACCCATGAGTGCTGAGGAAGCTGGCAGATGTCATTGTGAGGCCACTGTTGATTATCTTTCAATGATCATGTTGACAAAGGGAGGTTCCTGAGGACTGGAGAAAAGCAAATATCATTCCTGTCTTCAAACAGGACAAGAAAGATTACCCAAGGAACTATAGGACAGTGAGCTTCATCCTGACTTCTGAGAAGGTGGTGGAACTGTTGAAACAGCTAGTCATAGAAACTGTTCTTTCCTGGAAAGAAGGTGATTTGGGTTAGTCAGTATGGACTTACAAAATGGAAGTCCCACTTAATGAAGCCAGTTACCTTCTATGATGAAATGACTGGCTTGGTAGATGTGGAGAGAGCAGTAGCTGTTGCCTACCTTGACTTCTGTAAGGCTTTTGGCACTGTTTCCCAAAATACCTGCTGAGAAGCTGATGATGAGCAGACAGTGAGGTGGATTGAAAACTACCTGAAAGGAGGCTGGGGCCAGAGGACAGTGATCAGTGGCATGAAGCTTGAGACCAGTAGCTAGTAGGTAGGATGTCAGTACTGAGTTCCATACTGTTTCAACAACTTCATTAATGATCTGGATGATGGGACAGAGTACAACCTCAGCACAAGTACTGCTGATACAGAACTGGGAGGAAAGACTGACTGACATCATTGAACAGGAGGAACTAAAGAAGGAAGACTCTGAGAGGGGCAGAAGACAGAGGGAGGGGTCTATTCCCTCCCGTTTCCTGCCCATACTCTATAAATTTGGGGGAGCCCAGGCAGCTCCTCCCTTTTTCTTTCCGCTCGCTCCTGGCTGCGCTGCTGTTCCCCTGCGCTTCTTTACCACCAGCTCGACACCTGCTCCTCAGGGCACTAATCTGTCGGGTTGTGTATATGGATATTTGTGTATATTTGTATTCTTTGTTACTTTACTATTCCTTATGTTATTACCTTTCCCTTCTGTTAGTAAATCTGTACCCAGTTGTTTTCAGTTTCCAACTTCAAGTTTCCGGTCTTTATCCCCCTTGTATCTTCCCTTTGTGTGTGTGTGTGGAATAGAGAAGAATTCTGTCATTAGGTTTGTGGTCCACTCAAACTGCTAAGCTGTGACACTGATACACCAAAGGGTCATGCCTCTGTTTAGTGGGACCTTGACCTTCTTATAGAGCTCAGCAAAGGGAAGTGCAAAATCCTGCATCTGAGGAGGAATAACCCCATACATCAGTATATGCTGCATGGAAAACAGTTTTGCAGAGAAGGACTTGGGGTTCTGGTGGATACCAGGTTGAAGCTGAACCAGCAGTGTGCTTCTATGGCAAAGTAGGCAAATGTTATCCTGGGCTACATTACGAGGAATGTTGTCAGCAAGTAGAGAGAGTGATCTTTAGCCTCTGCTCAGGATTGGTAAGGTCATACCTGAAGTATCATGTCACATTGTGGTCACCTTAGTACAAGAAAGATATGGAGCTACGGGAGAGAATCCAGTGAAAGATCAAAAAGATAATTAAGAGTCTGGAGCATCTTTCATATAAAGAAAGGCTGAGAGAGCTGGTATTCTCTCAGAGAAGAGAGGTTTGGAGGGAATGTCATCAATGTGTACAAATATCTGAAGAGAGGATGTAAAGAAGAAGGAGCCAGGCTCTTTTCAGTGGTGGCCAGTGATAGGCATTGCTCACAAACTCAGACATGAGAAGGTCCCTCTGAATATCAGGAAACAGCTTTTAATGTGAGGTTTAGTCCAAGCACTGTCACAGGTTGCTAGGAGATTCTGGGGAGTCTCCATCCTTGGAGATTTACAAGCTGCCTGAACACAATCCTGGACAACCAGCTTTAAGTGACCCTGCTTGAGCAGAGTGATTAGACCAGATGATCTCTAGAACTGCTTCCAACCTCCGTTGTTCTATGTTTCTATGTTAGGTGTTGTAAATCATTAAAGATGTGTGAAAGATTCTACAGGTCATGTGCTGGCAGCTGTAGGCTATGAAGGATACATAAAGGTCTCTAAAATGATGCCAGACACCTGTGTTTAAATGCCTGGTGTGTATCTTGGCAGTAGCTTCTCCACAGAGCAAACCAGTTCCACTCAGTGTTGCGTTGGTGGAACGGCAGGTGCAGGATGTGGATCCTGTTAAAAAGGAAGAAGATATTTGACTTAAAGGTGTTGGCTCATTTTATGTGTCAAATAACACATTGCAGAAATTCCTGCAGTTTTTTCCCAAGCATGAACTTCTTACAATGTTGTTTGTTCCATTTTTCTCTCTCTTTTTTTTTTTTTTTTTTTTTTTTTTTGTCAGGTTTTGATTCTATTGTTTGGTGGTTTTGATCCTTGTAGGACCAGGTCTGCGTTTAGCTTTTATGGTGATGACAAACAATTCGAAACGCAAACATCAAGATAGAAAAGGTCTGGGAGCCTAGATACGTTTCTAGATCTGGGCTTTGCTGTGTGATACCTCAAAGGTGGAGATTAAAGTCTTGGTGGCTCTAGGACAAGCGTTCAGGATACTTTTGGAAAGAAGTTTGGGCCAGAAGAGACATAGAAGAGTTGAAATCACTGTTGGGCACTGGTGTGTCTAAGCTGGGGGACTAGGCTTGAGGTCCATTTGGGATTTAGAGTTTGCTGAATAGCAGGAAAAATCCCTTTTATTGATAAGAAAGAAGTTTCAGGGTTGCACTACAGTTGCCTATAAGCACACAATCTTTCCTGCCTCAGTCATCTGCTATTTCATCCTATGACTATAAGATAGACTAAAACATAAAGCTATTGGACCAGAGACCATTGTACTGGATTTTTCTCTATGGTGAAACTCAGATTTTTCTTTGATTTGTTTTTTTTCCAGGTGTAAACTATGGTTGACAGGATAGTCTTGCTTTAATAATAATTTTTTATTTCTGGACCAGTCCCAAAACCAGACGATCTAATTCTGTCACAGTTAAAGTGAGGATCTGAAATGTGCTGGATTGGAAATGTACTTGTGGTATAGCTCCAAGAGATCTTCGAAAATCCAGGAGTGGGTATGATGTCCCCTGGATGATGTATATAGTGGATAATGTAAGCATATTTGTGGACAACATGCAGAAGGGAGAATATAATAGAGCCAAACTCAAAGGGATATTTATCAATCCAGTTTTCCTTTAAAGATAGAAATACAGAACCAGCTTCTTGAAGTTGTCTATTATTGCACTAGATGCAAGGGCAGCCACGCTCTCACTATGTGAGAACAGCCCTGACAGTGAGTTCATATCTTATGTTAGAGATGAACAGGGGACAGAGCAGGTTTTCTGTTCTTACAAAGGTATTTGCAGTGACACATGTGGCTGAAACTCTTCTACAAAGAAAAGACAAATATTGCATACCTGTTGAAGCTATTTGTTTTGAGTTTGCCTCAACAACAAGTGAGGTCCCTACTTAATTCAGCACTTTGCTCATCCAAAATCACAGGATGCTCTACAAGCAAAGTGCTTTGGCAACATCATGGAGTCCTGAAGTAAACCCCCTCCGAGATTTCAAAAGGCATTCTTTTCCCAGTGCCCTAGGGTGTGCATCTTCCTCAATGTCATGCATACCTCTATAAGAAGGCATGTGTCCAGTGCATAAATTTCAAGTGTTTCTAGCATTAAACTTACTGAAAAGTTTTTGGGCTTCATATGTCTTGCAATTACTCTGGTATGATCTTTCTGGTATCTGAAAGACCTTTAAAAATGTTTTATTCTTGTGTTTTAATTACCAAAAAATAGCCAATCTGAAATACTTTATAAAGGGGAAAATAAATCACTTGTGACAGAGCAGAACATTTCAGACTGAAAGAGATCTTGTTTTAGCAACCTGTATACAATAAAGCTGGAGGTGCTAAAACACGTAACAAACCTAACTGAAATCTCAGCCTAGTTTTGAAGGAAATTTTAAACATTTTAAGTCATTTTAACATTTTTAACAGCCAGATCTTGCTGGATTTTAGTCAGGGGAGGACAACTTTTTAAAGCTACTTTAGTACTAAAGCTACTTTAAAAAGACACCACAGGGATTTTTGATTATGCATTGGGAAGTGTTGAGATTCAGACCTGTCCCTCCTTCTAGTACCTAGCCAATTGGGATATAACTCAGCCAGGGCCTTCCTCCATCCATAGGGATTGCATTGTATTTGAGAAGCTGATGGTGTGATGTTCAGCTTTGTCCTGAAGCAGAGAGTTATGAGGCTGTTAAGAAACTGCGAGTGCAGTCATTCTGGAGTACAGCCCTGGCTGAAGGTAGGGAAAGTATTAACAAACCTGCAAGATGCCTGTCAGGACTTTGAGACTTGACATCCCTCTGTGGGCTGTTGCCTCTTCCTCTGTACCAGAGGACCTCCAGAGATGGCACGTCATGGCATAGCAGGAGGCAGAGCATGGTGAGCAACACCTTTTCTGCTCCCTTTTTTACTCAAGGTCACACAGTTTTTATAACAGAGGTACAGTTCCACACCAAACCCCAACTCCATTCTCCAGGGTATGTAGTCTCACAGCACTGTGCTTAGCAATCTGCTGCTATGCATTCTGCAGCGAGTTTAGTGGTGTTGAAAAGAGGAACATGAGGGGTACTTTTACTACTTGCATATGACTGTTTTTTCTTAGGACTCTGTTTAAGATGCAAAACTCAAGGGCACATAGTTCTCTCAGTGAAGGAGCAACAAAGGATAAGTAGAGCTATAATACTTGTGTAAGAATGGCATGCCTAGTACCTAAGCAACTCAAGATTGCCACTATTGGTCTAAAATATGCAGCATATTATACCTGACACAGACTAGCCCTTTCTTTCTTTTCCTTCTTTCAAAATCAAACTGAGTAAAAAATAGCTCACAGAACCTGCTTCAAGCATTCATGAGTGAGCAGCTCAAAGGGCAGGCTGTGGTCAGATGTCCTGCCCTGGATGCTGGTAATCAGATATCTTTCAGCCACCTCTCCATCAGACCAAGGATGTCTACCACCACCATTGAACAGGTGGCTGTTCTTTGGCATAGCCAACCCATATGACACAGATATTAGATACCTATTAAACCTAACCCTAGATCACTGTGACACAGGACATGTGTATGCATTTGCAACATTCAAGTGCAAGTTCTGCTGGCCAGATTGAGTGAGTAGGAGTCTTTTGAGTTTAACTACTTGAATTTAAGCAGGTACCTATTCTCTGTTGAAATCAGTATGGTGTAAACCCACACTAGTATTTTCATGGCTTTTGCCACTCACTCATCTTCATTTTAGCTGTACTGTTGAACCTTTCTTCTTTGAGTGGGTTTTGAAAAGCTGTGTAATGGGAACACCTTAAAGCTTTAATTCTGCATGTTTTTCTCAGTACTTACAGGTTCTCATTCTAAGGCCACTTGATGACTGTAGAATGTGGCTTTTAAAACCCACAAACAAAAAGGTATGTGCATAACATTCCATTATTCATGCAAATTTGTCAGTGTATTCACATGGAAGAATAGATTGGTAGGCGAAACAACTAATGTATTAATAGTAGTATTTTAGACTTACAGACATTTTTAGAAATATAGACCATTTAATAGTTTAGTTCAAGATTCTTAGTTGTCAAAAGCAATGGAAGATCTATTAAATGAAACTCCGAGAAGGCTCAACAGCAGGACCTATTCACCACACTTCCACAGGAAATGCTGTACTCTCCTCTGCCCACCCAAGTCCTGATACTGCCTTTCTATTCGAAATGAAAAAATAATTTACTCCTGAACTGAGATTTAGTGAGGTAATCATGACCATGTGAACAGGATATACTATTGTTTTGCTGCAGAGAAATGAATGCTGCTTCTCAAGACAGGTGAAAAGGAGCATTCATTTCATTCCCTTCCGTGTGCTAGATCCAGTGGCACCAGAAACCTGCTTCTATTCATATTTTATTTACCTAGTCCTCAGGGTCTTAAGTTTTATTTGCCCCACAAATGTCAAAAGAAGTGACTCACTTTTTCAGCAGAGAGCCAGCTGATCTGTACCTGAATGACTGTTGTTGGTCAATCAGTACATTAATTGAGGTGTGTTGTGTTTGTTCTTTGACGTGTGTCCATGTTTCAGAAGGGGTCAAGAGAGTATTAACATCCTCTACCAGAGATCAGGGAGGAACTTCCTCTCTAGAAATTATGAAACTCTAAACCAGATTGCATCAAAATCCTCCATTACCTCTTTCAAGAATAAGAGAATAAAAACAAAGTGTCTGGTAAACCTCTGTTTTCCCTTGCTCTCTTTTAATTCATCTGAATCCAGTCTCTTTTCAGGAGGAGAACCACAGATACATTTCCTAGGACTTGCAAGGACCCTGTGATCAAAGGAGACTGTCAGAGAAAACATGTGCTGTATCCTGAAAGTCTGCTTACCTGCTCTTCTCTCTGCTCTCTGCTGTTCTCTTACAGCTGCAAGAACGAGGGAGTCCTTCAGTGGTTCCTTAATGGATTAAGCTTAGGGACAGTTTGGGAAGGCTATGAATAATCTTACCACAATCTTTTCCAGGGAAATATTGCCTCTGCCAAATGCTGTGTGATAGGATAACGTAAGGATGTTCTTGCCACTATGAAGTGCTCTATAACTAGTCACAGCGACTGGTTTCGTGGAGTAAAATGGTGCAAAGCAGTAGGGTAATTACTCACATGGGTCAGGGCAATTGTCTCACTGTGAAATTTGAAGGTGCATTTTATTCAGGACTTTCCAAATCGACTGTGTTAGGATTAGGAGGTCAAAGTGGAGATGAGGTGTGCAAGGATCAAGATCTATAGATAAGTTTCCAGAATCCATCTGCAGCAGCAATGAAGGGAACAGGAAGAAATTATTTTAAATAGAGAAAGCCAGTAGAGAAAGCCCATTTAAACTGTCTAGCTCTGGCACTGTTACCTCTTTCTTGGCATGGCTAAACACCACTCTGCATAGGCTAATGGGTTATTCCTGGGAGAATTATCCAGCTCTTTGTATCACTGCTATTGGTACGGCATTTCAAGCCAACATGGGTATCATGTGGTAAACATAACCACCCCAGAAGGTGAAAGGATATGTTATAGACTGGGAGGTATCAAGGGAAGCTGCAGGCAGTTTCACCTAAATCAAACTGAGTCTTTCATATCAGGGAGCTTTGGGTTGGGTTTGGCAGGGGATGCTTGCAAGGACAGTCACTAAGATGCACGGTGTTGCTGGTGTTAGTGGTGTAACTGGCAACCTCATGGTACTTCGTGTCTGAATTCAGACTTTAAGGAAACAGCAAAGTAATTTGTAGCTCTTTGGGACAGAATATGAGAAATGGTTTTGAGGAGTAAAAATTATATAAAAAAACATTTGTAGATCTGTCTGGGATTTGAATTTCTTTCTCTTTGTGTCCTTGGGTGACAAATTCTCTTTTACTTTTTATGCTTTCCATCCTGACTAAAGCTAAGGGTAACCTTCAAGGTAAAATAAGAATCCATATGCTGGACCTTGGGCAGATTTATTCCTGATACAGAAGAAGAATCCTTCAGTTCAGTTGGACAACAGATCTGTTCATAGACAGAATTCTGAGTGGTGCAGCTTGCTATGGGGCTTGCATACTGACAGTGTATGTGACATACTCAAGCACTTTTCTAATGATTCTCTTCTGATCTGCCAGCCCAAGTTTTTGTTCCGACTCCAGCTGCAATCACTGCAGAACAGGAAAGCTGCAGTGGTACTGGTTCAAGGCTTGGAGGGTTCTTGAGGTGTTCTTCTTGTGGAACAATGTGTGCTTGGAGATGATGGGCTGGAAGGACTGAGATTGTTTTCCATCAGGACCTTCTTACTGTTTCTGAGACAGTTAATGAGGAAAGCAGTGATGGAGCTGTGGAGAAATCAACAAATTCAGTTTTCCTGAGTAATGTGAACTGGCAAACTTCTAGCAAAGAAGAATTTCACACACAAAAAATGTATTTGAGTCTGTGGAGGCATTCACTTGCTTAGCATGTGCTAAGAAGTGTAATAAGCTGGGGCAATAAATGGCTTCCTCCTCCTTAAAATTTATTTTTCTTCATGGTTTTTTTTTCAGGTGTTTACTACTGACCTCTATGGTTTTTTTTAATTTTTTTTCCCCCACTTTTAAATGAACAGCTACATTTGTTTTCCATTTTGTATTTTGCTGGTCTCCTCTTTCTGAAGAAGCTGATGATGGCATCCTGTGGTGCAAGGTATAGACAGGAAAATCAGGTACACAACTCCTATCTCAGCCAGCAAACAGACCCAATATCAGAGCTACCATCATGTGGATAGGCCAGATGGTGAGAACAGGAGAATAAAATAACATATTGACTTATCTGTTTTGCAGGAGGGGATGGGAACAATACTTAGCTGTCTAGAAATACCGTGAAAAGCTCCAAAAATGCAACGTTTTGTACAGTTCACTTCCGCCTCCCAGTAATGTTCAGCTGTCACTAAGATGGTCTAGATCAGAGTCACAGCTGTCTGAAGAGCAGGTGTGACAGTATTTGCTGTGCTCACCAGACTGTGCTGCTTCAGGCTCTGGAGCATTTATGAAGCAGCCTTGATTGCTACTGTTAGTGAAGGGAATCTTTAAACTTTTCTAACCACCGGGTCATACCTGTCAATTATTAATTCTCTGAGTTGAAAATAAGAACAGGGGTTCTGAAAACACAGTCTTCTTCTACGTAAGGTAAGAGGTGTTTCTCAAGTCAATGGCAGTCATGCATGCAAATTTTCTACATAAGCTAGTCTTAAAATGGTCTTTTAAAGGTGATTATTTCCATGCAGTTGTTTGTTTAAAAGTTTCAGTGTAGTTTCTAGTTCTGGACTTGACTCTTTCTTGGCTCTTTTTCCTGGCTGTGCACAGAGATGAGGTGGTGTTCAGGTCTGTGTTAGCAAAACCTCAGCTGCCAGCCTGCTTGTCTCAGCCTGCAGGTAGCAGCCCCCTCTCACATCTTGTGCCTGTGCTGGGGGCTGGAGGGCAGGACAGCAGCAGCTCTGCTCATGCCCAAGAGAACAGGGATAAAAGTCATGCACAGCAGCAGGCTGTCCATGCCCAGGAAACATCCAGCTTGCCATACCCTGACCAAAGGCAGAAATGTTGCATGTTGCGTGTTTCCCGTGCTGGCTGGATCACACATTGTTGGAATATTCGGAGCTGGATAAGGCTAAGTCACTAAAGTGACAGGGCTTGTATTTTCTCTTTTCATCTATTTCATATATTCCCCTATGGCTGGTTTTCCATTTAACGAGACTTTTCTATTTCAGCTGTGTTCAGTTCACACTTAGATCCTTGTTGTAGTCACTCCAGCTCCTCTGAGGTCCCCATAATATTTTTGAGGGTAAGAAGAATGGAGTCCTAATTTCAGAGCAAATAATTTATTAATTAATTAATTAATAATTAATTAATTAATAATTAGAGCAAATTATTTATTCTTACCTTGAAGACTTGAACACAGCCAACCACAGTGAACCTACAATTGCTGGGCTTTACCAGAAGATGTGTATTTCAGAGCAATATTACTACTCATCCTCACAAACAACATTGATTTTATTTTAATATGCCAGCTGTTATAAAAATGACTAATGACCAAGACTCAGTATTCTCTTTAGTAGCTCGATTTAATTAATAAAATTGCAGTAAACAAGGCAGCACAGGGTGCAGGGGACGAGCAGAATCCCAATCCCTCATGCACACTGATCAATGCCCTGGTCTTATCTTATATTGAGTACAATTCTATACATATTCAAAAGAAGGTGGGTTTACATACATACTCACAAGATTACACCATTTCATTATAATATTCATGATAGGTGGTGTCTGGGCGAAGTCTTCTTTTGGGGAGGTGTATTGGGGTCTTCAGGGGGTCTTTGGAGGAAGTAAGAAGTCTTCATCAGGCTTGAACTTTTACCTTTCGTGGTTCTGCTGACTCTTCTGCTCACTCCACTATGTTTTGGCAAGATGATAGCAGACTTTAACCATAACCATTGTCTCTTATCTGTTCATTGTGACATCTTTGTGCTCTTTGGTGTCTGCATTCCTTTGGTGCCTAGTTAGCTTTTGGCAATGTAATTATCTTTGAGACAGGAGTTAGTATTATTAGAGGTTTGCTCTGTTTCATTACAGAAGTTAACTGCTTACTTCATACTACCTCAGTGGAACAATTACATGTCTCAGCTGCTTTGTTTAATCCCACATTCACTTCTCACTCATTTAATTCTTTTCTGAATTTTACTTGGTTAGGAATACAAATTCATCAACATACATTACAGGAATACAAATTCATCAACATATATCACACCAGCCACAGTGAAAAATGTTTTCATATTATGTTCACTGAGAGCTCATCAACTAAAAAAAACATTCTGTCTGCTGATCATCCATAGCACCAGAGAGTTTTGTTCAGGGACAAAAAGTTTTAGTCAAAAGCAAAACAAGTTTCTCATTTTTGTTTCTTCAATATTCAGCTAAATTAAAGTACTTAACTCTTGTTGCAGATAGAAAACAGAAAGTTTTTTTTTTTTCTGGAATAAAAAATACCTGGCATTTTGGTTGAAATCCAAAGCATTTCTGTCTTGCTGATCAGGTAGATTTGCATTTGAGTAAATGATTTATTTTTTTTTTTTATTCCACTCCACTTCTCATGTGGAGCTTAAGGAAACTCCTTCTGGAAAGAGCTGCTACAATCCTCCGTGGCATGACAAGTCTGGCTTCTTGAGCTATATGCTAGTCTCTGTAAATTCAGGGAAAATGATATAATATGAAAAGCTCCCTCTAGACATTGAAAAGAACCATGTGTAATTAACCAAACCTATGTAGTTATCTCACTGTACTTGCAGTCCTCAGAAGATGAAGCTACAAATTGAGACACCAGGAAGTCAGAGAAAATTCCAGTGGCTGAGTCTGGGAAAATGGTAGAGCCTCGGTGGCAGTACACAGCCAGGATACCTTTGTGGGACTTTCCTTCCTCCTTCTGTAGTCAAACCCTGGACAGAGCGATTACTTTCACACCTGACAGCCAGGGATTGTTGGTGGAAAACAGGTGGGCGAACCATTGTACTTTTCTGCACCAAGTGCTGCAAAGTTCAGCTGGTGAAGAAGGTTAACTCTGCTCTTGATGTTTGCCCCAGGGCAGCAGCTCTGCTGGCAGATGAGAGGAGCAGGTAACATGCAAGGGACTTAGTGCCAAAGGTTGTATTGGAACTGTGATGAGCTCCATGGTTCTTGCTGATTCTGGGAAAAGGTGAAGCAAGCACCCTGTTATTCCTTGAGGAAGTGCGCTTCCACTTACAGTGGAAATTCTGCAGGAGGTTTCCAGACTTGCTGCAATCTCAGAAGCCTACAAGTGTTGGGAAAGTAGCACAGCACACTGTTTTAATCTCAAGCATTGTGTTAGTGACAACATTCTACAGAGAGGGTGATCAGACATTGGAATGGGCTGCCCAGGGAAGTAGTGGATTCTCCATCCCTGGAGATATTTAAAAAGAGACTGGATGTGGCACTCAGTGCCATGGGCTGGTAACTGCAGTGGTAGTGGATCAAGGGCTGGACTTGATGATCGCTGAGGTCCCTTCCAACCCAGCCAATTCTATGATTCTATGCAGGTTATTATTTTTCCAAGTCCAGTTAGGAGCCTGTCTTATAGTTTTTTCATTTTCTGGTGAGACAGGGAATAATTTATCTCAGATGTTTCAGTGTAGTTTATGGGTAATTGATGCTAGGATCGGCCTGCACATCAGATGCCTTAACATTCACTACTGATAATAAACCTTGGAGACCATGTGCCACAGAATATTGTATTGCTTAAAGCTTGTAGATGGGCTGAAGTCTGTCATTCAGGAAAGGAAGAACATTTTGAAGCACTCTGAAAGGGCTTATAAGCTGTGGTTCATTCTCATATTCTATTCAAAGAGTACCAATAAATTCATCTTAAAAACTGCTGTCTGTAAACTCAGTTTATGAAGTTTCCTGGTGGAGCTTCACATTCAGTTCCTACTAAGAAGAAACTAGGAAAAACTGGTCTCTAATCCACAAGAGTTCAGAAAACCTCAATATTTTGCTAAGTATTTTTAAAAACTTTGTTTTGAAAAGTATTTTCAGTCCTCTGTATTAAAAAAACACCGATATTTACTTAAAATCATAAAGCAATATATTTTGCCTTCTTATTGTCTTCCTTGGGTCTTTGAGCCTTTTAAGTGCCTGTTTCTCAAGGTTTTTTCCTTCAGTTTTGATGGTCATCACCTTAGCTTTTGGTTTTTAAGAAGCAGGGTATATAATGTGACTTCAGAAGTTGACATTTTAGACAACAAGACAGTGCATGCCATGTAGTTAGTTGAATCTTTTGTCTTCAAACAGTATTGACTATATACTTGAGGCTTCACATCTGTATTCTGGAATGGCCTGAGTTATCTGCTTGGCAAGCAACATGACTCAGAGGTTGGTTGAATAAACCACAAATCAAGTGACTCTGCACAAATCATTCCTTGTCATATATAGGGCAGAAATTCCAGTTTGTGGTAAAGAACAGCCAAACCCATTCCCAGCATTCACTGAACAGAAAGTTGAGGTGACTGTGCTGTTAATGAAGAATAGTGCCATCTTTCCCTTAGGTATTTTCACACCAGACGAAACAGCAACTCAGTCCTTTAAGTTGAGACTTATGCCTATAATTGCCCTGTTACCACCCTCTGGTACTTTGTTGTTGCAGAGGTATCCTAGGGATGGTGGGCAGAAGCTAGTGGGGGTGTTGAAGAAGGACTAAACTCTGACCTTCTGCTCTTGTCCTCCATTCCTCCTACATTCTTCACTCCTGACCCCATTTATGTTTCAGTCTAGAAGGAATCAGAAAGGGTTTTTTCCAGGAAAATAACTGAGAACCCCTCAAAATCGTTCCCCACAGTGTTTGTGGAAATTTTAGCAGCTCAAGACCAAGACTGCGGTTATCACAGAACCTGGAATGTGGATGGGAAAATCTTACTTCCAGTTGAACCCCTCTGCTGGAGCTTGTGCACTGTTTTTCTTGGCAGGCATTGAGACCTCTTGGAGAGGTCTCTTTGGGAAAGGAAAAGTGTAGCACAGGTCATGCTGACAAACAGCAGGGTCCAGCTGAAAGACTGCCTGTTTCCTTGTCTGTCTACAGTCTGATAACAGACAAAGGGATATGTCTGGAAGTGTCTCTGGTAAAGGCAAAACAACCTGCACATGCAATTCAGGCATTGTAGCAGGGCACAAAGCAACTTCTCTGCCACAGCAGTTGTGATTGCATCCAGTCTACCAGAACGTGATGGTACTGGATACTCAGTAAGGAAAAGAGGAATGCCTTTGAATTTGCAAAGGAATAAACCTAGAAGTCTGCATCCAAATCAATTGAGCTTGTTGCACGGTTTCAACAAACCAGACTAGCAATCAAACTGGAAATTCCCCAGGAATGGAACGATCTAGATAAGTCCAGTGAATAATTTATGAGATCTTATGAACATCTCCAGTGCTACAGTATATTTTTCTAAAAGTTTGCAACAGAAGGCTGTAATTGCTGCACAAGAGGATTAACCAGATCTTTCATAAAACGCTTCACTTCAAAAGAGAAAAAAAATAAAAAAAACAGGAGTCACTGAAAGCCATGGTGACATTAACCTGTTTGCCCCCAAAGTTAGTGATGCTCCAGGAGCATGTCTTGCATTTATAGACTTCAGTTATCAGACTTTCTGTTGAACTATGCTTCCCCACTGTTTTTGAGTTAAGGTTGTGTCTGAAGTCACCATAATCACATATACCTCAATAAATCCATTACATTGCTGAGTCAAATGTGTGTGGTTTGGTGGCTTAGACTTCCAGCTAAATGTCACTGTGTTGACTATCCAGGAAGAGAGATACCCCTGCTTGTGGCTTTTTTTCTATTGCTAGGCCACTCAACAGGCATGGGTAGAACATCTTCATGAGCGTAAGGGGAAATAAAATTTTGAAGTAGTTGAAGTCATCCACTAAATTGCTATAGTTTCAACAACATTTAGTTCAAGAAAAGCAAATGTAAATTAAGAAATTATCCTAAAAGGTGTGACTTTCCACGTGAGTCAGTTTTATTTGACTAGGTCCCTTCAAGGAAATAAGACTACGCACATCGGTATTTTAGGAAAGTGCTTAGAATCCATAAACACTAAAAAACCCAGCTGTTTTCCATCTCATGTTGAGATAAATAGATGAATATGAAATGTCAAGTGTTTCTGATAGTTTTTCTTCCTATTGTAGGTCTGACTCACTGTAGGCACTTACCCTGAAAATCCACCTCACTTCCTAGGAATGTGAAACACTTAATTATACAACACTGAGAAGAAGAGCAACAGCATGTTTGCAACTGATGTTGTATCTTAAAAGAAATATTTAATGCAGATTTCAGTTTTAGGCCCTCAAATGCTGAAATCCTTTGAATAACAAGAGAAACACTCAAGCAAACCTGCTATTCCTTTCTTCCAGCACAATAAGATGCAATAGCATGCAATATGAAATTTCAAAAAATTACTCAGGTAGAAAATGAAGCTGTCATTGGTTACCTCGCTCTGCTGAACACTTTCTTCCTTCTCATCTTTTCCAGCAGTTCTCTTACTAAGTGATCAGACAACTATTTTTGCTATATTGGGTTTGTGTAATAAATGTGACTGGAACTTGAGGGTTTCTTTAGGCCAGAGATTGTATTCAATTGTGCTCAATATTGCAGAAAATGTCTGAAGTAATTAATGCATGCCTTAACACAGATAAAACAATGAGATATGTGCTCAGCATACAGCAGTACCACATGAGCTGTGCTGTCCTGTAACTAAACTGGCTCAGCCAGTCTGTGGTAGCCTGGTGTAAGTTTTAGATGTTATCGACAGAATAAACACTTCCCTAATCTAAACAAAATAAGACTATAAGCATAATAAAGTAGATCTGTGAAAGCCTGCATCCCATCTTACTGCCCCAACACAAGGAGAGAGGAAAGATATTTCCCTTATTCTAGGAGTCTGTAAAGTCAGTATCAGCCTTTTTTAACCTTGCCAGGTACCACCAGGTGTGGCCATTTCTCCCCACATGGCAGCACAAATGTTTCTATACACACGTAGGGCAATGAGGGTGTGAAGGTGGGAGGGAATCTAACATACTGTGGTTGGGCAAGTGTGGGAAAATTGCACAGGCTCCTGTATCCTGGTCTGGATTTCTGATGGTGGGGTGTGGTTTAGAGGGAGTGGAGATCATCTGAGCCACACTGCCATCATGGGACATGAACTAATCTGCCGGGGGGGGGCACTGAAGGATAGAAACTAGCTGTGCAAAAGACCCAAAAAGCTATGAGGAGTCATCAGTTCACTGTGGTTTTGGTGTGGGAAATGCTGGATCAATGGGGAGACCCAGTCTGCAAACCACTGTACTGTAAACCATTGGAAGACTTAGTATTTTTAGTGAGTCCTGAGTTCCCTTTTTACAAAGATTATTTCAATGTGCATAAATTGAAATTAATTTAAGAGGTAATTTTAGCAAAACGAGACAGGTGACTGTCTGTAAATCTGCTTTTGGCCTTTGTTGCTAGGAGTCAAGACATTTTTTTTTTTTTGTAAATTTGAAAATTTAATTTGTTTTGGGAAAGCTGACCTTGTGTCTAGCTGGTAAATGCATAGCTCCTTCCAACTTAAGCTTTCAAAAAAACATGTAGAATGCTCAAAAAAGGCATTAATCTCACTATATTCTGATACCTTAGAAACTTGCTCTCCATTGCCAGCTCTGAAAAATCTTGTCTTTCTTTTAGATTTTATTATTTTAAGAAAGAAGAGTTGTTCTTCAAACTGGACCTGTGGTTTTCTTAAAATTTCACAGTTACTTATGGCACCAGCTGCATACACCTGAAGGTTGTTTTGTTAGGTGACGAGGAAGGATCTGAGTGTATGTCACCACAGTTCCCAGAGGCCAGGCTCCTTGCTTGCACCAAGAGGCCTTTTTGGAACATTTTCCTTATCAGAAAGAGACCTTAGCCACTTTCGCAGATGCTAAGTTTAGGCAAAGCTTTGTTTTTTCTGGTTGGTTTTCCATGTTGCCATCCCCCTGGGACCAGATTTCTGCTTAGCAACTGTGATGTTTGGTGAATGCCAGGTTTTCACAAGACTCATAAGAGTCGTGAGACTCTGATTACAGCAGCCTTTTCTACTTCTGGAGCCTGTGCACCAGAGGCACATAGCTCCTGTTGCTACAGAGTCCAGGGGAGGATGGAGCACATGCAATAGCTCATCAGTTGCCTTGCAGTTTCTTTACCTTCCCTGTATCCCTAACCTAGCCCCACCTCTCAGCACTACCTAGAACACAGTCTCGTCTACACCGAGCACCTCCAGGAGACACCTTCCAGAGTGCAAAAGGGATAGAAAACAAAGGGAAAAATCTTATGTCCTATTTTGGGAGGGTGGGCTCCTAATGGAGGTGAAGCTCTAGTACTTTTCGCAGCATAGAGAAGAGCAGTCACATGTGCTCAGAGATTCTCATCAAATGACCCGCCAAGAGATAAGAGAGAGCAGATGTCAGTCCAAGTGGTACTGTGTGTATTACCCCTGATCTTGGGAAAGGCATTTCTCTTCCCTCCAACTGTTAGGTCTTTGAATGCATTTGACAACATGGGGATTACATATGCAGGGTGAGGCCCCAGGGGAAATATTTGTAAATCAGCTTGTAAATCACAGAGAAGAGACTTCTGTATGGGACAAAACAGCAAATGGGACACTGGGAGTGGTGTTACGCTCTTATAACAGCCAAGGAAAAATAGGAGTCACTGTTTCTAGCTGGAAACTTCCCTTGGCACATGGAGCCTGGGGATGGCTCATTTGGCTTGGCGCAAGGGAGAAATCCTCATTTCTGCAGCAAAAGGGGCAGGAAGGTTCAGCTTACACTGAAATGGAGGAAGTACAATGAGACAGTGTACCAAGCCACAATGGCTACAGGAACTTGAGAGCTCAGCCTGAAGGAGAACTCCTCCCTTCCCTGGGATGCCTTCTGTGGTAGGTGAGGTGGAGGAAAAAGAGAGCTGAACAGTAGACCTTCATCTACCAATCATCCTGGAGGGCCCCCTGGCATAGGTGTTACTTGGAATGTGACTCTTAGCAAACCATGTAATGGCTGGGCTGTGTTTCAGGAAAGTTCTAGTCACTCTCCTTGCCTGACGGCCTCACATTCCTGATGCAGCCAAAAAACTGGAACAAAAGGGCCCAGACAGGGTCATGTTCCCACCCATATTGCAGGCAGCAGTTTCCGGGAAAGGCAGAGCTGTGCACAGAGTCCTGGCTTTAGAGAAAAGTTAGGAAGAAGTTGAGAGACAACATCTCAGAAGTTGGCTGAGGTGAGCGATTTAGGTTAATGCTCTCATTTCATACCTTCTGTTGTGTGTGGTCTGGGATAGGTATACTTTCTGCCTCCCTTGAAAACTGGAAATTCTATCCCACGTTCTTTCTTTTCCTTGTGGAATACTTGTCAAGACCTTAGTTTTTAGCTAGCCACTCCAGTCAGTGAAGACAGATACTGACCAACGCTGTAGATAAATGAAACTCAAGAGGTACTGGAACGAAACCAGTGAAACTGAAGCTATGCTGGGTCCTAATCAGTGACAGCTGGGATCTATGTGTTCCAGGAAGAATTTCAGACTTATATTTTGGGTTCTTCTGCCTCCTTATGCTTTGTTGTTTAGTACTGTAGGGACTTCTGATGCCAAGATCTCCCACAGCCTTTGCCCTTGAAATAAATGCTTTACAGTTGGGGAGTTAAGCTGTTGTCAGGAAAAGAGCTTCCATTACACATGCCACTGTCAGCCACCTTGGGCTTCACACGTTACAGAGTTCAGAAATAGTACTCAGACTTGAATTCAGTCGCCAGCTAGGCAAATTCCACCCTGTTATTTTAACTGAATGCCATTTTGATATTTGCTTTGGTGCAAATCAAAAATTTGATTGCAGGAATGCAGTCCTGCATCCCATTACACTTAATTTGTCAGAGTGTCACTCTCATCTGAGTGGTGGGCATCTCTAGACTGTTGCAAGCCCTCTGCTGCAAAGTATATAGCAGTCCTGTCCACCCTAATCATCAAGCTTGGCATAAGGTGGTGATGTTTTATAGGTGAGGAAGGGCATTATTTTATATTTTGATTGTGAGGAAAAAATCAGCCACTACTCATAGACATCGCACGAATTTACAAAAACAACAGGCTTACTGATTTAAGCAAATTACAAAGATTTATTTCAGAGAAAGGAGACAGTAACGCCACCTTTAAAAGAAAAAAACAAGTTTACAAGAGGAGAGATTTTACATAACTTAGTCACTGGGGAGAGAGTTGTTAAGGAAAGGAAAGAAAAACAAGAGAGCAATTAAGTTTTATGACTGTCCTCAGGCCCTGGCCTTTGGCTGGAGGGGTGTGGGGCAGAGGACTCGCGGTTTCTGCTTGGCTGATCATCTCCACTTTTCCTTTCCTCCTCTGGTGCTGTCCCGTAGCTGAAGCTGAAGTGGCGAGAGAAGGGGGGGGGAGAGAGAGCCACCTCTTCTCCTTTTCTCTTGGAGTTTTTATACAGCAAAAAGGGTTTCTGTCGTTTCATAAATCACTGGCACACAGACTTGCTAAAGATGACACACAGATTTTGCCATCCCAAGAACTTCTCTTTTAATTATTGTGATCTTTCAGTCCTTTTTACCTTGCTAAATTTATTGTCTTTGTCTTGACCGTGTACCAGGAGGTGACCTGATTAGCAGTCTTATCTTTAGGTGCCTGTCAGGCATGATACAAAGCAGAAGCTAGTCAAGTTTGGGGAAAAAATCTGTTAATTGAGAATATGTTTGGCATATTTTTAGAAAAGTGGAAAAAATACCAATTTGAGAGACATATTTCTTATTTTCAAAGTGTTTACATCAGGCATCTTGAAGGAAGGTGGCAGATTACAGTCAAGGAATTGAGAAGTGACAATGCCAGGAGGAGTATTGAGCAGTCACTTAAAATGGCAGGGCCTTGACTGGCAAGCTGGATCATTTGCTCCATGGCAGGTTGAGGAGACCCAGGCTTATTCCCATGGATGGAGAGGCCAACAGGAGCAATAACATGGCTGCAGCTGCATGGGTGACAGCTTGCACAACCTTTGCTTACATGATATGTGCAAGGATTCAGAGTACACTGCATAATGCTAGCAGCAAAGTTGTAGTCCCCTAAACTGTGTGCCTTTTTTTCCAAAGAGCAGAACCAACTTTTCTGCTGGTGACTTGTTTGAAACCCCCACCCTAAACTGAGGCTAACATTTATCCCACCTTTAACCCTTGGGAATCCCCCTAGCTCATTCCCACCACATAAGGACTTCTCTTTCTTCACCAGGCTTGACTCTTTGCAACTCACCTTCACTCCTCACCAAGCTGTCAGTATCCTTTTGTACAAAATGCCTTCGTTGAGCAGGTGCCCTGCCACTGATGTCTTGGCCCGGGGCCACAGGATCTCGCAGCTGAATTTCCAGGCTGAAATTCCTGTCCCTCGTAACTGTGCAGCTGATCTCCTCTCGTGGAGGACTAGTGACACCCAGTGGTCATCATATATAAATTCGGAAGCTCCCTGTCACCTGGTTTCCACCTTTCACCCCTCCCTACCCGTCCTTGGTGCATTTCCAGGGACATGACACATAAGGGGCAGTAACACTCACAAGCTCCACTGACGACAGAATACAGCTCCTCTTCACCTCTCTCAGACATCCAAGACAAACCGTGAGCAACCAAATTCTTTGGTTTCCTGAGAACTGTGGAATCAAGGGCTAACTGTATTTATTGCACAACTTAACAATAAGGTACCTCTTGGAGATGATAGATCAGACCTTAGGAAGAGGGTTTGTGCAAATGAAATGACTCTCCTAAATCAGTTGCAACCAGTTTATAATCCCTAGCAAGCAGCAGAAGGTTGAAATGATTGTGATTTGTAACAGTGTACTCCAGAGCCACACAGAACATCTGTGCAAACCTTGAGGAAGACAAGAGATAGACTGTGCTGTACACAGGCAAGTTTATCTTTGCAGTAGCAGGCAAATTCTTTAACACAGATGGTTTGATCAGTAGATTTTATTCCCATTAAGAAAACTGTGAATTATGTGCAAGCAGGAGGACACCCTTCTACAAAATTGTAGTAACTTTTGGAAGATTTTGTGCATCCTCCTCAGCCTACAGCTGTCCATGGCAGTGCTAAACTGGCAGACATCACTTAAAATCATTCAGTGCATGAGGGAGGGTCAGCTAAAGCAGGCTTCTCAGGACTGTGTCCATTCAGATTTTGAAAAGCACCAGGGGCTGACACTCCATGACATCTCTGGGCAACACATCCCAGTGCTAGGCCACCCTCACAATAAAAAAGTCACTGACAAGAGCCTGTCTCTATTCTCTTTACTCCTCTCATGAGGTGTTAATATACATTGATAAGATCCTCAAGCCTTCACTTACCCTATCTGAATAGTTTCAGTTCACTCATCCTTTCCCCACATGACAGGTTCTCCAGTCCCTTAATCAGCTTAGTGACTGTTTGCTGGAGTGTTTCCAGTATGTCAGTGCCTGTCTTGTACTGAGGAACCCTGAACAGGACACAGCACTCCAGGACTCACCAGTGCTGAGCAGGGGGAAAGAAACAATTACAGGCACTGACCTGCTCAGGTGCCTAGGGTTGCTCTTGGGCAGATTCAGAACTTCACACTGAACGCTGTGAGATTCTTGTTGTCCCATTTCTCCAATCTACTGATACCCCAGTCATCTGGTGTATTAGCTACTTCTCTCACTTGTGCCTTCTGCAGACTTACTGCAGTGCAATGCACCTAATTTTCCAGATCATTATGAAGATACTAAACAGTACTGGCCCCAGTACAGACCCCAGAGGAGGTGTTTCTGCCGCTCCTTCCTCCTCAGGGGGAGGACTCCTCACATTCTTTCTTCCCCTGCTCCAAGGCGGGGTCCCTCCCATGGCAGAGAGTCCTTCAGGAACCCCTGGGCCATGAGTCCCTCCCACAGGTGCAGTCCCTCAGGAACTGCTCCCGCCCGGGCTGCACACAGAGTCACGGCTGCGGCGGGAGCAGTCACCTCCTCTGGCACCGGGTCCTACAGGGCTGCAGATCCACATCTGACCCTCTCTGCAGTCCTGCACAGGCTGCTGCTTCCCATCTGCCAGCCTGTGGCGATTCAGTAAATTTGCATTTACTCCGCTGTGGTCCTTCAAGGACTGCTCCACTCTGCTCCTCCATGGGCTGCAGGGGCAGAGCTGCCATCTCACCATGGGCTGTGGGGAAACCTCTGCTTGGGCACTTTCTCCTGCTTCTTCAGTGGCCTTTTCTCTAGCTTTGCTCTGTCTCACTTCATCTTCTACTTTGCTCCACACGTTCTTTTTTTTTAAAATATGTTTTTTAGTTTTGCTTTCCCTATCTTGAATATGATACTGGCAGAGATGCACCCATACCTTCTCAGCTGTGGGCAGAAATGGGGCCAGGATTGGAACCAGAGGAACTTGCACAGCTTCTTACAGGAGCCACCCTTGTGTCCACCCCACTTCCAAAACACCACTGCACTAACCTAAGACACTAGCACTACCAGAAAAGGCTGAGGCTAGGAAGGCATTGAGTACCTTGGCCTTTTCCATAATGGTATAATACTAAACTCGGTAGTATGAGCTGCACTGGTAACATTAAATAGTTTTTTACTTATTGATGTAGAGACACTACATGCAAACTTTCTCCTTTGTCCATGTTTTCACTTAAGTCATAAGGAAAGCAGTGTTTCTGCCACAGAGCCACAGAGCCAACAGTCAGGTCTTCAGTGCAATGAGCAAGCAGGCAGAGGAGCAGAAACAGACTGAGATGCTGGGGTGTACTTTTGGCAAAAAGCCTTTCTCGGAGCAATTTTGTCCTGTCCTCCAGGTAGGCGTGATCCATTGGGATTCCAGGGGGTTCCCCGCTGTGCTGCAAGTCAGATATTTTCCTCTAGGGAGGGAAACCACAGGTTTTAAATAGAAACCGCATTAAATTTTCCCCAAAACTCCTGCTAGAATACACACCATGTAACCACTTAAGAGAATCTCAAGGACTTTTCTCTTAAATGACCGGATTATATCCAGTGGAGACAGGTTTTTTTTGAATGGAAAAATAAACTCCATATATTATTAACCAGAAAAGTTAGGAAAGAGCTGTGTTATCTATGGTTGAACTAATTGTGATGTGCTTAAGATAGCCGTATTTTTTTCTTTTGCAGTAATAGCTGGACACTTCTCTGCAGTGAGCATATCCCTATCCCATTAAAAATGCCAACGGAATCATTGCTACTCTGAGTGACATATGCTCCCATGCAGTGATTCTTATGAATTACTCTGTAGCTCAAAACCCTGTTCACCTCACTCAGATCCAACAGAACTATATCAAGGAAGGACACAGGGATCATTCCAGAATCCAGCTAATGAAAGCTGCTGAGAAAACATTGCTTATGTGAAATAAATTTTAGCAAATAGTTTTATTTAGGCCAACTCTAACTGATAGCTCGGATTTGTGTTAGTAATTTTTGTGAGCTATGGTCTTCTCAAACTTTTTTTATTAGATTTTGTGCTCACTAACCTGCTGATGAAACTGGAGTTTCAAGTTCATCCCTTATTACTGAAATGCATTTTTATGTCCTATATAAAATTAATCTCTTCTGAGTTGTGACCACATGTTGGTGTTGTGGTGATTCTGTTGGCTGACCAGGATATCATGAACAGCATGGCTAGGCCGATCAGGACTGATTCTAAATACCAGTGTGTGTTGAGCCAAAATGTTTTTTTTTAACTAAGGGGAACTCAGATCCTATTTTATTGGCAAGACTTGTCTCACTGCCAATCTGTTCACAGAGTCCTAGAATAACTTGGATTGGGAGGAATCTCCAGGGCTCATGTCATCCAACAGCACAGTCTAAGCAGCTCTAAACAGATCAGGATATTTAGGGCTGTGCCCAGATAAGTGACTGCCTTCAAGGATGAAGATCCCTCAAATTCTGTGTGCAATTACATCTGATATTTGACCACCCTTACAGTAAATATTTTTTCCCTGTATCAGAATTTCCCTTGTTCCAAGTTGTCCTCATTACTGTTTGTCCTATCACCATGCACCTCTTAGGAGAGTCTGACTCCACCTCCTCTGTACCATTTCATATTGTAGCTGCAGATAGCAATGAAGCCTCCTCTTTCTCTTCTGTAGGCTAAACATTTGCAGTTCCTTTAGTCTCTCCTGACATGCCATGTCATTCAGCTTGCTGGCCATCTTAATGGCCTATACTGGCAGGCATAAGCTGTGTCAAAATTACACTGAATACTTCAGCAATTCTGTGTTCCTTTCCATTAGATCTCCTGTCCTATAATCAAAAAATGGTTTAGGTTGGAAGGCACCTTAAAGATCATCTAGTTCCAATCCCCCTGCATGGGCAGGGACACCTTCCACTAGAACAGGTTGCTCAAGGCCCCATCCCACCTGGCCTTGAACACTTCTAGGGGGGAGGCATCCACAACTTCCCTGGGCAACCTGCTCCAGAGTCTTACCACCCTCATACTAAAGAATTTCCTCCAAGTACCTAATCTAAATGTCCCCTCTTCAAGTTTTAAACCATATACCCTGAATTATTTGCTAAGCTCCATAGAGGGAGCTGATGGTCCTTCTAAAGCTCTTCGAAATCTGTTTTTTGTTTCTCCCTGCCAAGCTTGTATCTTCCAGATATGTGTAAATAATGATTTACAGTGTAAAATTTATATAACAAAGTACATTCATTTCTACCCCTCTAGACCAAGATTTGCCTGTGAAATTATAATGAAATCCTCAATATTCTGGCAAGCATATGTGAATTTTATTTAGCTAATCTAGTTTCACTGTAGGTATTCACCGCTCACTTTAATTATTCCTGAGGTGCGTATAGGAACATTTGAATTTGTTCCTTAGGTGACTAAAATAATGAGTAGAGTTTGTGAGAATTTCAGATTACACGTTTGATTTTTGAAAAGAAAAAGGCACTAAAACAGATCTTTACATACAAAGTAAAAATTGAGCTGTTCCCAGTCCTTAAAAAATGAGCTTGGAAGCTGAATAGTTGTAGTATGGACAAAGAGGTTGAACTTCAACAGATTTACACAACCCTTAGTAGCAGAAGAACGCTGAAGTACAGAGAAATAATTACAATAACAAACCCGGTGCCAGAGGAGGTGACTGCTCCCGCCGCAGCCGTGACTCTGTGTGCAGCCCGGGCGGGAGCAGTTCCTGAGGGACTGCACCTGTGGGAGGGACTCATGGCCCAGGGGTTCCTGAAGGACTCTCTGCCATGGGAGGGACCCCGCCTTGGAGCAGGGGAAGAAAGAATGTGAGGAGTCCTCCCCCTGAGGAGGAAGGAGCGGCAGAAACAGCGTGTGGGGAACTGACCCTAAACCCCCCCTGCCCCTGCCCTGTGCCCTGAGGGGGAGGCGGCAGGGAAGGGATCCGGGGCCGGGGAGCAGGGAGGGGTGTGGGGAGATGTTAAGATCTCTCCATTTCTCCTGGTAGATTAAATTAGGTTTTTTGACTTCCCAAGTTGACCCTGTCTGGTTTTTGCGTGTCAGTGTACTTGCGGAATGCAAACCTCCCAGTCCTTATCTCAATTAATGAGCCTTTGGGTGGATTTTCTCCTCCCTGTGCCACAGTGGGGGTGGGGGTGAGCGAGCAGAGGCCCGGTTGGTACCGGCTGGGTCTGAACTGTGACATCCTGTAACTTCTGCCTAAGACTTCCCTGGCAAACCTGTGATCCCGTAGCCTCTTTAGCAGACATTAACCAGAGAAAAGTGCTGGACCTGGCAAGTCACTGTTCAGATAAGTGTAATCCTGAGGCTGATTTGTGACTCAGCTATTGGTGAAACAGGCAGGGCTCTGAGCTTGTGCCCCAAATGAGATGCCTGTCAGGAAACTGAACAGTGATGTGATTTCTTTCTATCTGACTGTCCTGTTGCTAGTGTGGGACACATTATTACTGGAGGGTGATTCTTTTAGCTTTTCTTCTGCAATGGGTTGGGCTTACTTCTCCTTCCTTCAAGAAGCCTGAAAAATCCCCCCAGATACATGCATTTTGATAGGAGAAGTGTCAAGAAAATTCAAGAGTCAGTGGTTCAGTTTGGAGGTATTTTGGGAAAAAGCTGTTCCGATAATTGCTGAAAACCTGTTGTATGTCCTTGAGTCCCTGTCTCTCTGAGGCAAGGACATAGGAATTGAAATGACTTCAGGAATCAAACTGTGAAGGACTGAGTTAATCTTTCCTTTAGTCTGTGCATCGGTCACACTGGAGGAAACAGCAAGACAAGGTGAAGCTATCCTTAACCCACTCATAGGAAAATTGAGGATTATGGGGTGTGCACGGCATGCGTGTACTGAGGGTGTTTGCTAGGGTAAAACAAGTGCTACTCAGAGGAGCATCATAGTAACCTGTTTAAGCAGAAATGTGGAGCCAAAAGTACCAGCTTGCCAGCCACTTGCAATTAGCGATCCTCATTCTCATGTTTGATGAGAGGCTCCTGTTCTGTATTTGTGCTTCTGACAGTAGCGCCCTGCTGCAGGACAAGGCAAGAGCAGTGGTCTGCTCCTGTGAATGGATCACATCCTCACCCATGTTGGCAAATGTCACAGAAATAGGCAGCTGTTATGATCATGGCCATGCAGATTTTCATTCGGCAGAGGCAGGAGCCTCTTCATACATGCAGCTTATCACATTGGTTCTGGTTATCTGTCAGTAAGCAAAGTCACACCTTGGAAAGTCCTGGTAACAGCAAAAGATACATGTCTTCAGTGAAATTTAACAGCTTGGTGAATTTTGCATGGAGATGCATTATTTTACAAGTATGTTTCAGTGACTCTTACAATTAATTGCTGTTACCTTTATGCATGAATGCCATTTTTTTCTGTGAAGGCAAACAGTACTTTGTCTTCAGGGTCCCCCCTACATTTCCAAGTTAAAAAATCCTGATGATAATTGTAGGAGGACTTGTTACTTGATGTTCTTTATTGTTCTTCACACGAAGTATGCATGTAAGTTTAATGTTGTGCCTAAGGAATATTAGAGGTATCTGAAGACTTTCCATGAGGTAAACCTCCTGAAAGCTCATAGATTCAGGAATCTGAGATCTGTCGACAGAAGTACAAAGGGGATTTTCTTCTTTACAAAGAAGAAATACAAGTACATTCAGTCTATCTTCTTAAGCCACCATGGTAAATCAGAAGAGAAAATCTGAAAGAATAGTTTATTTTAACAAAGAGAAAAAGTAGCCTTTAAAAATACCCCCATCTGAAACAGTATCTTGCATTTCAACTACTGAATCATTATTCTTGAGTATCTTCAAGTGTGCAGTGTGATGGAAAATCACCATGACAACCGCCACATCTTATTGTATTTTTATATCTAGGACATTAACAATCTCCTATGGTTGTACTTTGTGATACTTCAGTGGGTATGTGTAATTTCTTTGGATACTAACCACCTTATTCATTGACTGTATCAAGCTGAGTGTTTAAGAACTGAAAGTTTCCTTCCTCACAGGACACAGTATCTTCCTAAGAACAAAGATAAAAAAATAAAGGCACTCAGGTAATTTGTGATTTCAGTTAGGCAGAGATATACCTTCTGAAAATTAGGTTTAAAACAGTGATTCTATTACAGTTATGTTCTTTGTCTCAAAAAGCAAAGAAGAGACTGGAACTTTAGCACCTTGGGACACAAACACCCTATATTCCTACTTCATGTATCTCAGTAGAGAAGTCCAAATAAAGACTGATGACAGGGGCAGAGGGACAGTTTAAAGAAGCAAAGAGCAATACATGTCTGAAAGATGGTGCCTCAGGTAAAATTTGGGAGCTGCAATTGGTCTAGCATAATATTCCTTCTTGGAATTAATTCCTTTCTTAAAGAGAGAAAGACTTTGGTTATCTCACCTGCAAATATCTGCAGATGAGCAGCAAAATATTTCCTGGATATTTATGCCTGTCTCCCCTTCTGAGCTGTTGCAGACTGTCCTCAAAGTGCACACGGTTAAAATCCAGGCAAAAGCTGGGATACAGATCCTGGCACTGCTTAGCTACACAAACAGCAGTAGAAGAACTTCAAGCAGGTTGGCTTTTGGTCATCTCTGTGACATGGGAAAGTGACACACAGCTCCTGTTACTTCCCCCTCTCAAAGGAGCTGCAAATACCAAACTTAAAACTGATTCTTATCTTCTTCCCTCCACTGGAAACTTAATGTTCATGCCAGTTGCCTTAGGGCATGTAGATTTTATTGGTTTTATTGACATATTTTTTAACTTCCTGACCCACACTTTTTTGGTGTTCTTGAACTATCCTGCACATAACACTTTGGTGATAAGAGGAAGTGAGACCCGGGGCCAGATGACATTGTGAAAAAGTGGTGTATTGAGGTCTGACGCTGTGTGCTGTTACTGAGCCCTATAATGCAAGATTGCCATTGCTAGTAACAGGCCATAACCTTGGTTACCTTTGTTAGTAAGTTACTAACAGGCTTAGCTGAAGATAATGAGACTTGCCTATAGCTTCTTTCACCTTATTTAGCTGTAATAATTTTTTTTCTCTTTTCCTTTCCCTTTCCCTTTCCCTTTCCCTTTCCCTTTCCCTTTCCTTTTTCTTTTTCTTTTTCTTTTTCTTTTTCTTTTTCTTTTTCTTTTTCTTTTTCTTTTTCTTTTTCTCCTTCTTTTTCTTTTTCTTTTTCTCCTTCTTTTTCTTTTTCTTTTTCTTTTTCTTTTTCTTTTTCTTTTTCTTTTTCTTTTTCTTTTTCTTTTTCTTTTTCTTTTTCTTTTTCTTTTTCTTTTTCTTTTTCTTTTTCTTTTTCTTTTTCTTTTTCTTTTTCTTTTTCTTTTTCTTTTTCTTTTTCTCTTTCTTTTTCTCTTTCTCTTTCTTTTTCTCTTTCTCTTTCTTTTTCTTTTTCTTTTTCTTTTTCTTTTTCTTTTTCTTTTTCTTTTTCTTTTTCTTTTTCTTTTTCTTTTTCTTTTTCTTTTTCTTTTTCTTTTTCTTTTTCTTTTTCTTTTTCTTTTTCTTTTTCTTTTTCTCCTTCTTTTTCTTTTTCTCCTTCTTTTTCTTTTTCTCCTTCTTTTTCTCCTTCTTTTTCTCCTTCTTTTTCTTTTTCTTTTTCTCCTTCTTTTTCTTTTTCTCCTTCTTTTTCTTTTTCTTTTTCTTTTCTTTTTCTTTTTCTTTTCTCTTTCTCTTTCTCTTTTTCCTTCCCTCTAAGCTACTGTTTGAAGAGAGAACAAGTCCAAAAAGAAACACTGAAATATAGGACAAATATAAACACTGAAGCAAGTTTAGCTCCTGTTCAGGTACCCAGCTCCTCCTAGAGAAAGAATACTGGAGAAATTGCTGGATAGAACACTCCTAAGTGTTGTTCCCTGACAAAGCTTCCAGGGCCATTACCATAGAGCAGTGCTGTGCTGGAGCCCATAGGGAGGGGGTAATAGAGGGAAAAAATCTGTGGGCATGTTAAGTCAGTGTCAAACTGCATCAGTATGGGTTAGATTTCTTGACACCCATGCTGGAAGGCCAGATACATCCTAGATACTTATAGTGCCAGCCCTGCTTTCAGCACAGTAGATCAAGATCCTTCTTTTCTGCTCCTGTTGGGTTTCTGATCTTCTTCCGTGTGTTCAACGAACTGCTCTATCCAGAATCAGCACTGGTGATGAGTCTCCTAACTGAAGAGCAAAATAAAGGACTGAAAATTCTCTGCACCACATGGACAGTCAGCACAGAACTTGGTTATAATAATGGGTTTATATTGCTCAAGTATCCATCCTGTGTTTTTTTCATCTGGCTTCCTGAGTTCTGCAGGAATGAAAAGGCAATGGGACAACACCAGAATATCACCTTAAATAAGGTTTTTAAGGCCATTTAGAGTTGGTGAAGCTGGCAATAGCTAACCCAGAAAGAGGTACAGCAGAATAACAGAAGTGTTTTTGCACTTGTGCAGTCACCCTTTTCAGGCTGTTCTTCTGAGAGACTCCCTGAAATACTCCATCACTCAAACTGATAGTAAGCACACATTTCTACTTAAAGATGCTGCTTCAAGGAGAGCAAGACACAATGCCTTTTCCTTATGCTTTTCGCAGTGGTATCTGCATCATCTGGCTCTGAAATGTCTGTTTTGTTCATCTTCATGGTGGGATGTTTGCTGACCAAGGGAGGAGAGAATATTCCATCTGAAGGAACTAGCAGAGTGGAAACCCAACAAGAGCAGTACCAGGCCGTTCCAGATCTGACCAGAAAACACATAGTCTGTTTAAGCAGAAAACACAGAATTCTGAGAATTGTTTTCATAATTATGCTCAAAATCCAAATGAGAGCTTTCTAAATCTTATTTGTCAATAATAAGATCTTGAGTCTTCCCTTTAGAATGACACTAAAACCTCTTAAGACAGCTACATTTAGATTTCTGTTCTGTGTTGTACTATTGCTCAAGGTTGTCTGAAGTGGGTATAAAATACCAAAATACTAATTAACTGACAATATGCAACATGGAAGTTTTTACTTTCAGTTGAAAAGACTCAGAAGTGTGTGACTTCAGTGCATGAAATAAGGCTATCAACAGGGAGAAGGTTTGGTATCTGACTTGCCAATAATTAAAAGCCTGCCAAAATGTTGGACAATTGAAAGGAACAAAGGGATAAAAGAAGAGAGGAAGAGAGAAGGGGAGGGAAGGAGGGAGGGAGGGAGGGAGGGAGGGAGAGAGGGAAGGAAGGAAGGAAGGAAGGAAGGAAGGAAGGAAGGAAGGAAGGAAGGAAGGAAGGAAGGAAGGAAGGAAGGAAGGAAGGAAGGGAGGAAGGAAGGAAGGGAGGGAGGAAGGAAGGAAGGAAGGAAGGAAGGAAGGAAGGAAGGAAGGAAGGAAGGAAGGGAGGAAGGAAGGAAGGGAGGGAGGAAGGAAGGAAGGAAGGAAGGAAGGAAGGAAGGAAGGAAGGAAGGAAGGAAGGAAGGAAGGAAGGAAGGAAGGAAGGAAGGAAGGAAGGAAGGAGGGAAGGAAGGAAGGAAGGAAGGAAGGAAGGAAGGAAGGAAGGAAGGAAGGAAGGAAGGAAGGAAGGAAGGAAGGAAGGAAGGAAGGAGGGAAGGAAGGAAGGAAGGAAGGAAGGAAGGAAGGAAGGAAGGAAGGAAGGAAGGAAGGAAGGAAGGAAGGAAGGAAGGAAAGAAATGATCACAAACAGTGTCTTGGAGTGTAGTATCCCATCAAGAGATAAGAGTTCTGGGAAGTGGGTTTGCTTTCAGATGAGATTAGAAATCAAAATTGGGAGCTTTAAAGCAGAGCAAATGCATGAGCTTTATGTCTCTATAGAATGGATAATGAGGATATGGTTAATAAGCAAGAGATATATCAATATGACTGTATTTGGTACTTGAGAGGTAGGCTTAATCAAGAAATATGAATGTAATGTTGCAATTTAATCGTGGCACTGAATTATGAACTGTGTGAATGAATAGGTCATGTCTGTCCTGTTAGACCTTGTACTTCAGCAGCCTGTATTGTAGCTTGAGTAGCTGCTCTTTGGAAACCTGTAGCAGTGTCCTGTGCTGTGCTGAGCATGGGTGCTGTGATAGAGATAACATCCCAGCCTGTCACGTAGCCTTCTATTAGTTGAACAGTTTACTAATATAATTTGTAAGTTATAAAAGCTCTGAGAAATGTAAACTGTACGTGGATTTAGAGGTGGGATGTGCTGATCCTGACAAGATGACCACTGCACACTGAGGATATAGTGAGCCACACTACATTAAACCTGGACACATCCAGACAATGCATGCTCCTGTTGTGCTGCACAGTCCCTTGGCTGAGGGTAAACTCCACCAGCTCATGGTAACTGCAGGCAGCTCCTGTTTGGCACCAGTGGTTACTGCAGCTTCATGGCCTTGATTTTCTCTAACAAAGCAGAAAGACATTCTTGTAAGAACATCCTTTACAAATATAATTAATTATTTCCTTGTAAAAAAATAATATCATACTTCAAATTTCCATGGATGGAATCTGTACAGTGTGCTGTTGGAAAATCTATCCAGAGTCTGCTCAATGCTGCATGAATGTTGGGCTCTCAAAACACAACCGAACTTAAGATTTACTTATTGTATTTATTCCTTTTCTTGTGCTTACTGAAACAGCTATAATATTACACTGTCTATTGTTGGACATTTGTTACTGAGATCCTGAAAAAGCCCTGAACTATCTCTGTCCCCTCCACTCCTACTCCAGGTGATGCAGGGTACATGACATTGCACAGGCAGCTATGAGCTCTGTGCTCTAAGGTTCTCTAAGGGAGCAACAAATGGGTAAAAAAAGTAGAAGTGAGTTTAGGAAGTAGGTATCATGGTACATCCAGCTCAGCCCTTCTTGATGCGTAAGGGTTGCCTCAAGATGGAAGCATTAATATATTCCTGTCCCTTTAGTGTGTACTTGGCAAGTAGGCTTACTGGAGAAACAGACAGTACTTTTCAGAAGAACTTTGGGGTACAGAAAGGGGAAAGAGGCAGATTTACCTTCATGCTGATAAAAATTACTTAAGAAGTGAAAGTGGAAGGGGGTGTGGTGTTTCAAACTGAAGAGCTCTAAAAGAGCTTTCTCCTATTTTTTTTTTCAAAAAAGTTGGGATGGGGGAGAGGCAAGAAAATATCTTTCCTGAGAATTTACCTCAGGAATATGTGCTAATAAGTCAGCTGAGCATCTGACTTGCCGTCTACCAAATCTTGTGGTCTTGTATCTTTTTCAGTTAGTTGTACATACCCATATGTGTCTATAGACATATGCACACACAAACATGCACACACACACATACCCGTGCTGCTTTCTGAAAGGAAAGTTTTGGCAAATGGAGTAATTCAGATAGCCAAGTGCAACTGACTACAGCTGTTTTTGATATGGAAGTTGCTTTTCTGCCCCTTTGTCCTCCATCCTCAATTAAATCTGCAGAGTAAGTAGGCAAGAGCCAATTCCCCATGACACTGTGCTATTGCCTGAGTCTGCAGCAGGGGGACGCTCCTTATACAGTCCTATGCAATAAGAGGAAAGAGTTACTAGTCCTTCAGTCTGGCAATACTGTGGACAATTTTCTTTTTTTTCACTAGGTGACATAGAAGTTGCTACTGCGATTTATTTATTCCCACACTGATTGTTTTGAGGATGTTTATGCTGTTATCAAAGCAGACAGAACAACCGCTGACAGTCCTACAGGGGAACAGGTATTATACTCCTAGACCTTAAAATTCTGCTTTGTAGTTGTGCTGCCTCAAATAATTTAATTTTGCTTTGTGCCTGCTTCCTCTGGGGAACTAAATCTCATGGTGTTTCACTGCAATTGAGATCACAGTGTCAGTGAAAGCTAGGCTGGGTGCTGTGTTCTTTATAATATTTTGTGAATCTAGTAAAGCAGAAAAGATTTTGGAGACAGGGATAAGGGAGAATGGATAGGCAAAGGAGATGCCATCATGGGATCTGTTTCCTAGTTTGACTTTCAAGTGACCTTGAAGCAGGGCCACAAATATAAATGTTGCATGACATAGAACTGGGCTCCCTGTTGAGGAGGAACCTTTGTGCTCCTAACACACAAAATTTAAAGAGTAAATGCTCCATTAAACCTGCTTCTCTTCCCTTGGGCAGTTACGGGCCCAGCAGATCTTGAGAAATGACAGTATTCTAGTCATAAGAAGTGGTGCTCTGCTAGTGATGTTATGCCTGCACAACAGGTAATGGGGAGGCTGGGTTTATGATTGTCTCTGGCCTCTACTTCTTCCCTCCCCTCTTGAAAGGTCACTGCCTTCCAAGAGAGAATATTCAGGCCCTGCTCTGCTAGCATTTCAAGTGAATGAAGGAGGCAGTTGGGTCTGTAACAAAAAATGAGGCAGAGGAAAACACTGGCTTTCCACATGGTGGTCATTCTCAGGGCTGTGCCTCTGGGGGGCTGCAGGCAGCAGGCAGGCAGTCTGCTACATTCAGTCACTTAGATGGGATCTGGTACCTTGTCCAGGATTAGCACCCACTCAGGAAACCCCAGTGAGTGACCTGGCATAATGCTGTCTACTGCTAAGGAAAGACAGGGACATGGGAACATCTCAAGCAGTGTTCTGATCCCTGTTGCTCCACAGGCTGTTGTGAGGGGAGTGCATCAGAAGTAAAGCTCAGCTGTGTAAATGGGATATTACTTGACAGCTCAGGGATGGATTCTTATTCCTTTGGAGCTGCATGTTGCTTCTAAGTCCACGTGTTTATTAGATGCACAGAGAGCAGGAAGCTGTGATTTAGGAGACTCAGTTCTAGATCAGGTTGGCAATAGCCTATTCAGTTTGCCATGGATAAGGGAGAATTGGTGACAGATACAAATTTTGCCTTCTGGTTTGTGGTTATTAATTTTGTGGGGTTTTAAGGTAAACAGGAATGATTCCCTTCCTAGAACAGACAATGGGGTATTCCCATAATAATTTATGTAATTTAACCAATGTTAATACTTTGGTCTTATTTACGTACTTTATTATCCTCACAGAATAGCTGAAAGACAAGTACTTTGATCACAGTTGCTAAGCTGTGGTTGCCATCTGCTAATGCATATCTTCAAGATGTTAGAAATAGTCAGAATTTTTCCACTGGAATACTGGTTTAGAACAAAAAGTATTTTGTTCTTTTTTTTGACTGAAACAGAGATACTTTTCCTAGATGTGCCTACTCTATGCAGACTAATTCAATTTCTTCATTCCAAATATAAGCATAAAAATATTGGAACATAAGTATATCAGTGCTACCTCATATGAAAGCCCCCCTAGCTGAGCAGACTGTCTCTTTCCATGTACAAAAGCACATGCTGAGAGAAGGATAATAATAATAGGCACATATATCTGATACTTCCCTTAAGGATTCCTCATCTTCCTGCTGTTCCTCATCTTCCTGCTCAGGAAACTTAATGACCATGATGTGTTTTTTCCATTTATTAAGTTCTATGCAAATAACTACCCATTTCTGCTATAAATTATGCCACCTTTTTTGGCTCACAGAATCCTTCACCAGTGAATTCCACTAACACCCAAATGCAATTTTGGTGGCAGTTATCATGAAACCAGTATTTTCTTCCCATTGTATTTTGTATCCTTAACGTATGTTAAGGTTTTCTAAAGTGAATACCTTTTCTACAGTGCAAACACAATAATACTAGTGTGCTTCAGAGGAAAGTTGTGAAAACCATGGTGACCAAGTCAGATCAATTTGAGACACATTTCCAGCTTTCATAAGTTCCCAGATTTCATTGGAAAAATGATACTTTAAATTATATGAAAAAGGGACATTTTCAGGATGCTTCTTTTGCTCTTGCTGTCCAAAGAGCAGCAAGAGAGAGGCTGCTTCAGAAGGGATGGGAATTCAGGAGCTAAGGGTGAGCACAGCACAGTCAGGCACACTGACTTCTCTGAGGATCAGCATCACACATCACCTGAGGAATGGTGGCTGGACAAGTCTACAGTGATAAGGCAGATCTCAAGTCAGACTAGGTCAGGGTTAGGAAGACCAGGGCTCAAGCACAAGCATACCTACAGAGTAGCTAAGAAAAGACCACTGCAGCTCCCAAGCCCAAGGCTAAAGGGTATGTGAGTGGAAGTCTCAGATGAGGCTTTTCACAGCCATTTAATCAAGCTTTTTCCTCATCAGTCTCAAGTTATAAGAGACTGGTATAAGCTCATGTAAGAGCTGGACTTGTACAAAGGCAGCCAAATGCTTGGAGAGCAAGAGTTTGCAGAGCCTCTCAGAGTTCTTATTCTCATTTTCCAACTGGCTAAGTATTTTCCTTTAGAAAAGGAAGGTCATGCTGACTCTAACATGAAAGGCATAGAAACGGCTGGGCCAGTGTGATTTGCTGTTTTTACAGCAAAAATGAGATGCAAAAATCATCTTTTCTCTACAGCAGGCACAGTGGCATCTTCTGTCTGGCTGTCAGACTGTCCCTGCCTGTCTCTTTATAGGCTGATGGGCTGGATCACTGAACAATAATAGCTGTTAGAACTACACTTCCAGTAGTCCTTGGCAGCAGGGACTCTTAATTTGCAAGCATCTATCAAGCTACTTATTTCCAAGAAACTTGTAGAAACTTTCTATCTTGGATTTGCTCACGGCTGAAAGAAGTTGCCTAAGGAATTAGGGCCTCTGCCATTTGGGTATCTGTTTTAGTAGGCTGAACCTTGCTGAGAAGGTGAAAACAAGAAATTACCTTAGAGAAGAAAGAGTAACTGAACTTCGACCCTTAGCACATGATTCTGTCAGCATGGAAACCAGTAGAACACTATGCAATTTAAGGAATTCCCTTCATTGAAGAAAGAGTAATTCCTTTTGAAATTTTTTGAGTAATTCCTCACTTCCTTCAAAGTGAGGAATGGTGAACAGATTGATGATGACCATCAGTTATGCATTCTGTAAAGATGACAGGTTTTGTAAATACTTTGCCAGCCCCACACCATAGAGTTAACCTCAGCACAGAATTAACTGGAGTGTTAGGGAGAAGCTGTCAGTCTCATGTGGCTTCCTCATTAAACCTGCTAGCTCAAATCATCACCCTGGTTTTGCAAGCCTGCATCAGGAGTGAGCATTTTGCTTTCTACATATCTGAACTTGTTTCTCCAGATCTGAGAGAAAACAGAAAGCAGCTAAATTCCTGAATGAGTTTGGTGGCCCTCAAGACCCTAAATAATGACTCACAAACACAGGAGTGCTACGATGATCAAACTATTTAGCTTTCATATGTCTTTATTCTCTCACTCCCAAAATTTACTGAAGCAGCCTGTGAAGTACCTCCTGAACTGCTGAGCATTAAACAGCAACTGGTGCTGATTTGGAATTATAAATACCATTCCCTGGACTTCATTTGGCGTCTCCAACTTCTGGCTCTGGGTGCCCTTTCTTGCCTGCCCTTTCCTGCTTAATGTTAAACCTCTCCTTTCTGGGAAGGTCTGTGCATATTTGTCTTCAGCAGAGACTCAGTATGCTTACTGAAAAATCCTTCTTTACTTGTTCTCTCTTTTATGGCTATGAGTAGGTACTTTCTAGTGTGAAATCAAGCCTAATACAAATAATAATTTAGTAATTTTGTATTCTGAAATGAGCCTATGGTGTTGGTCAACATATGGTATAGTAAAAGTAGGTTTTATCTCTGTTCTGTAGATCATGTTCACATACACTGCAAATATATGAAGTGGAAAAAGAAGAACAAAGTTTTCCAATTAAACCGCAGACCTTTCTTTTAACAGATGACTAAAAATGACCAAGTTATATTAGGAGTAACCTCAATTATGCACAAGTCTAATTTTATAATTCCTATTAATTTTGACACTGAATAAAAATGACAGTATTTTTTCATCTTTGAATGGTTTTTCATTCAAATACATGCTCTGACTCTTTGGTATCTATTAATAGCTTCAAGAACATCATTGTAATGAGGATGTTAACAGTGTCTTTTTGCTGGAAATGTCATTTAAGCAATAGCCTAAGTAGCATATTAAAATTACTAGAATGGGAACTACATTTGGTGAACTACATTTGGAACTACAATTGGTGACTTCAAAAACAGTTTAGTGTGTGACCATGTAACCTTTTACTTTTTTCATGAAAAACAGTTCATAAATAGGGAAAGGCCCATTTTCCTAGGATGCAAGAACTCTATTTAAGTATCCTGGCTACTCTCATGCTAAACAGCTCCTGAGGAAAACTGTTGGCTTTCCATGCCTCACGCCTTCTTCTTAGTTTAGAGGATTTCTCAACAAGTTTCATTTTTTTGTTTCTCTAGGGTTTTGTTTCTCTAGTATTGTTTGTGGTGTGGCAGACAGAAACCCATTTGTTGTCTTAGCACCACACAGATGAATTAGATTTTTTCTCCTCACTGTTTCTCAATACATTTTGTCATACCATTGTTACCAAACAATAAATGTACAGGCAGGTTCTTTAAGGGTCCTTCGTAGAATGATGGTCCAACAAAGTTGCTGCAATGATAACTTTATTTTGTCTGGACCCTCTGCATTTTTAACACATGAATAGTAAGCTGAACTCAAAGTACACTGAGTAGAAGTTGCTCAATCCTCAGGGGAAGTATCTGACATTGGGGGCATCCCTGATCAAAGGGTCCTCACAGGCCTGCTGCCTAGCAGCATCCCCTTCCTGTTGCCACCTTGGACTTGGAGCTGTGCATTTTTATAAGCACCAGCCACATAATTTTATGCTTTCTTTCCCCTCTTTCCCTTTACAAAGCCTGGGATGCTTTTAGAGAAGTGGGAATATGACCAGCTCATTTACTTCTAATGGCCAACCACTTCATCAGTTGGCACTCATCATGCAAATCATAACATCAGGGGTTAGAAGCCAGGACATCGATCACAACCAGGGACAAAGTTTTGACAGATGATAGGTGTGCGCTTCATCTTAATTAGAAATTTCTATCTAACACATTTGAACCACTACAGATTATTACATTTGAGTTAAGGTGGGGAAAAGCCTGAAGTTTCCCAGAGAAGCAAAGGTCAACTGTAATCCTGAGCTCCACAGGCTCAAAAACTTCTGTGTGGTTCTTGGTGTTGTTGGCCTCTCAGTCATGAGTTGCAGTCAATTGCAGAACTGGTGAACTTCATGCGGTCTCTTGAAGACATTGCAAATATATACCTTACATCCCTCTGCTGGCATTCTTAATATTTTGATGGCTTCCAAGGCATATTAATGTTTACCACGATATTTTCCCTTCTCAGTGGAGCCTTTGTGTACAGATGGCTAATACCATGTCTTCTGTTTACAGCCATGCCTACTGCAGTCTGCTTTTGGTGTATGTTCATAGTAAGCACTGCATTTCCAGACAAATCCTGAAGATCTTTAACTCTGCTGGGTATAGGGCAAAATGAAGATCAAAAAAGTAACCCAAAAAAGAGTAGTTTTTCTGTATGGACCAGGAAGGGTTTAAGTACAAGGGCAGAAAAGATCATTCGAACCAGCTTTACAAAGGTCAGAAATTGCCCAGTATGTTCACTGGATCAAGCCCATGCCTTGGTCTATATTTATCCGTCTTTCTCTCAAAAGACTGTGTTTGAACTACCTAGTGAAAGTGGTATAATGGAGAAGGACTGGGGTACTCTCCACCACCTTGCAGTCTCCTCACTGCAGTCAATAATTTCTTTCCCCCTTCTCTTTCTGTCTGAAAAGAGCAGCATTACCTGTTTCTTGCCACTGATGCTAATCAGCTCTCTGGTTTCCTGCAGTACTCTATAGTAGCATGTGAGGAAATACAGTGTATTCAAAACTCTGAATCCTGAATTCAGTTTTGGCTTTGCATCAACTGATTTGGAAGTATTAGCAGGATCTCTTAATGTTCTGTGGCCTCACAGTGACTAAGGAGAGTTGACCTACAGAACTGGAGCACGGTCATCCTTTTAGGTGTACCAGTAGCTAGAAAAAACTCACCATACTACCACACACGGTAGAGCAGGCTGCTTATGGATCACACATTTTCCATGATGGCACACAGGGACACTTCTAGAACAGCAGCTCTCTGGCCATCTTTTGTTTACTGCTGTGCATTCCTGTCTTAAGCCCTTGACAGAATTACTACCCATGCTGATAACTGTGGGCTAATCTGAGGGCAGAATGTGACCCTGTGGTCTAGGATAACCATGAAAACAACTTCTGTCTGTGGGATAGCTCAAGGCCAATTATTCTTCATGATGCATTGATTGCTGACATATTGGATTGTCCTTTGTGAAAGGACTTAGTAGGGAATCTGAGATATTTTTCTTTATTCTTAATCTCATGCAATTCTTTGCCATGAAACCAGAGGCACAAAACCAGAACAGCAACCAGTGTAATGGTTTTGCAGCTGGTGAATGCACAGAAAATGGGGCTGTTGCTAAACTGAACTTATTCCAATACTGTCACCAAATCCAGTAGGAAAAAATATAGGTCAAAATGAAGTATTTCTGACTACAGAGATGAAAAGAGTGTTCTAACTTGAAATTTGCCCAAGAATCCATATTTGATAGTGTTTCATAGCCTCATAACACACTTCTGGCTGCAGGCACAAATGTACTTTAGGCATGCCCATCTCCTGCAGTAGGTGAAGGCTGTACCCGGTCATGGTGCTATCAGTGCATGACATGTAGTGTTGATCACAGGGAACTGAGATTCCAGAGGATGTTTCTGTCCACCCACAGCCTGGAACATCTGCATGGAAAGCAACTTAACATTTTCTGTCCCTCTTTGCACATGCAGCACTTCATGCTGAAGGCCATGTTTGCATGCTAACATGGTTTAGGTTGTTGACATCAATTCACAGTATTAATTTTGCCCTTTTGCTTTGATTCTGTGCATTTTTATTCATGGGTACTTTGGAGCTTATGCCAAGAAGTGGGAAAAAATAGTAAAACCAGAGAAGCTGCTATAACACATACAAAATGAAAATTTGAGTATGATTTTCTCAAAATAGTAGATGGAACTAAGGAAAAATAAGAAATGGTTTCATGTCAGTGTCTTGTTTTAGTGTGCAGTGGTGTTTTGGAAGCAGGGGGGCCACAGGGATGGCTCCTGTGAGAAGCTGCTGGAAGCTCCTTGGTTCCAGTCCCTGCCTCTGCCCCAGGCCCAGCAGATATCATAGAATCATAGAATTAGCCGGGTTGGAAGGGACCTCAGAGATCATCAAGTCCAACCCTTGACACACCGGAGCAGTTGCTAGACCATGGCACTGAGTGCCACATCCAGTCTTTTTTTAAATGTCTCCAGGGACGGAGAATCTACCACCTCACCGGGCAGACCATTCCATTGCCTGATCACCCTCTCCATGAAGAAATTCTTTCTAATATCCAACCTAAATCTCCCCTGACACAACCTAAGACTGTGTCCTCTTGTTTTGTTGAAAGTCGTCTGGGAAAAGAGTCAAACTCCCACCTCGCTACAGCCTCCTTTCAGGGAGTTGTAGAGAGCGATGAGGTCTCCCCTGAGCCTCCTCTTCTCCAGGCTGAACACCCCCAGCTCCCTCAGCCTCTCCTCACAGGACTTGTGCTGGAGTCCCTTCACCAGCCTGGTTGCCCTCCTTTGGACCTGCTCCAGGACCTCGACATCCTTCTTAAACTGAGGGGCCCAGAACTGGACACAGGACTCGAGGTGTGGCCTAACTAGCGCTGAGTACAGGGGCACGATCACCTCCCTGGACCTGCTGGCCACGCTGTTCCTGATCCAGGCCAGGATGCCATTGGCCTTCTTGGCCACCTGGGCACACTGCTGGCTCCTGTTCAGCTTCCTGTCAATCCAGACTCCCAGGTCCCTCTCTGCCTGGCTGCTCTCAGCCACTCTGTGCCCAGCCTGGAGCTCCCCATGGGGTTGTTGTGGGAAGCTGGAACTGCCTCTGTGAGTAACATATTCAAAAAAGGGAAAATTAAACTGCAAAAATATAAAAAACAATCAAACAAACAAACCAAACCCCAAAGAAAACCCATGACCTGTAGAACAGCGGAGAGAAAGAGGTGGGAGAGAGCAATGCCAGAGCAGACACCAAGGTCAGTGAAGAAGGAGGCAGAGAAGATGCCCGAGCAGAGGTTTTCCCACAGCTTACACTGAGGTGAGATGGCAGCTGTGTCCCTGCAGCCCATGGAGGAAGGTGCTGGAGCATTCCCGGTGCCAGAGGAGGTGACTGCTCCCGCCGCAGCCGTGACTCTGTGTGCAGCCCGGGCGGGAGCAGTTCCTGAGGGACTGCACCTGTGGGAGGGACTCATGGCCCAGGGGTTCCTGAAGGACTCTCTGCCATGGGAGGGACCCCGCCTTGGAGCAGGGGAAGAAAGAATGTGAGGAGTCCTCCCCCTGAGGAGGAAGGAGCGGCAGAAACAGCGTGTGGGGAACTGACCCTAAACCCCCCCTGCCCCTGCCCTGTGCCCTGAGGGGGAGGCGGCAGGGAAGGGACCCGGGGCTGGGGAGCAGGGAGGGATGAGCAGGTAGCAGCCGAGTTGGTACCAGCTGAGCCTAAACTGTGATATTCGGTGAATGGAAGTTGACTGTTCGCTGTGGTTTCTAGTTCAGAAGCCAGGGTGACAATATGAAACTAGTTGCTAGCATCTTCAATACAAATGAAGCAGATGATCCCACATTTAGTTTGCAGTTAGATGTGGAACTCCATGCCATAAGATGCTGAGGATGCTGAAGATCTATGTGATTTCAAAGAGGATATTATGTGAGTCAAGGAAGACAAATACTTATTGTGTTATTTACATTATTATAGGTATAATTTAATATTATAATAATATTACCTTAATAATTATTATAATTTAATAGTATAATAGTATTACCTATAATAGATTATTATAGGTAATAATCAACTATTGTTTTTTATTTGCTTAGCCTATAAACTTGTACATATCAGGGAAGGGATTTTTACTGGAGGGCAGTCAAATATAGTGCTTGGTCTGTTCTGTACTTGACTAACTTTTGACTACTCTGAAGAACAAGACACAGGGATAGTGGAATTGTGAGTGTGGTTTAGCATAGCCTTTCTTAAGTTTTTATATACAAAAAAAGGTAAATAAGAGAATCAGAAAAAACAGGAATTATCTGAGATTTCTGTAGCCAGTGTGAGCAAAAGGGACACCTAGCTTGACAATGAGAAGAAAAAGCTGGAAATTAGAAAGAATGAAATTCTGTCAGAAAAATGTCAGAGAATTCAAGTAACATGAAGTATGACAGTATTTGAATGCAGCTTGAAGAAACCAAGCACCAAAAAGGCATGATCATGAGGTACACCAGACAGTGTTCTATAACTGGCATCTGATTTATCTGCTTCTATAGACACAAAAGCAGATGCAAAGAGACAGCACCAGGAAGGTGATAACAGGGAGATACCAGGAAGGTCTGTTCAGAAATGACTGACAAGGAGGTTCTCATGGATTAGTGATGAGGATTAGGAGACAGGACAGAATTTCATCCTGCCCAGGGAGTGAGAAAAGGCCAAAGCAAAGCATTCTTGGCTAACTGAGATTCTAGCACACAAGTTTGCTACCTGAATCACATTTCTAGTTCCCAGTGAACAAACAGGGATTTGGATCTGGGTGGATAGGATTCCACAAAACAGGCATCTGTTTTGTCCCCACAAAACAGGCATCTTGTGCTGCTTCAGAGGGGTTGTGTATTACATCTGTCCTTCAAGGTCTAGAAAGACAGACGTCTCCTTTAGCCTTTTGTCATGTTGCCTGGGCTCTTGTGGCTGTCTTAGAGATTGTGCCTGAAGATTGTCATTATATAGTATACTATTGGCACTATGTACTGTACAATTTATTTAGATAACTCTGTTCCAGCAGGTAGCACACAGAAGCATGACTTTTTGGCAAAATCATGTAACTACTATACAATGTTCTAATATGTAGCCAGACTTCCCAGGTTTTGTAACTACAAACTACACTGGGATGCTTAGTTTCTGTGATGAAGAGAACCCTGTGGTTCAAGATGGTTGTGGAAGTGCATTATTGGCAAAAGAGCAGCATCAACTAGAAACAGTATAGTTAAACTCTCTAGAACTATAAAGAAAACTCAAGTCCTGCAGGTGACCCATGTAGTGAGATGTTCATACAATCTTCTTTGGCCCTCTGAGCTAACTTATAAAATATATTACCAGTGTCCCCCATATGCAAAGGGAGACGGGAGTAATTTTGATTCTTCAGGCCTATTGTAATACAAGCAAGAGTAATAGAAAAGAATAGGAATGGGAATAAAACTATGCTGGTACCAGCACTTATGAAGTGTTAAGAGCCCTGTGAATGTAACACAGTAAAATGTCTTCCATGCGTTCAATGCAGATCCACCACCTGGACTGCAAGACAGAGAGATTAGTGCCCCTTGCTGTCATGACATCTTCCTGGACAAACTGTACATAAGTACAAGCTGCTTTCTTCTCCTTAAAAAATGGAGAACTAGAAAGAATTAGGGATTTCATCATCACCCCTGAATCATTCTCATCAGCAGCCAAAGGCACATTTGCAGAATAGTAGCAGGTGTATCAGGACACTCCAGAGGGGAGAGCTGGTGACAATCAGCTCTGTCTCTTTCCAATAGGGAACCTTGGAACATTTTGGAGAGGAGACCAGAAGACGAGGCTATTTCCCTTCAATGTCAGTGCAGAGGCATGTCACAGGCTATCCAGGAGCTGACTTACAGCAGAGTTTGGGTGTCATGACTCCCAGTCCAGTACAGCACTGGCAAGAGGGCAAGGCATCATGCCTTTATTTGTCAGTATTCTGACTGCCTGGGTATGGTGGGAGGGTATGAGGGTTCTCTAGGGCTGTTGGGAGTGCTATCTGCAGGGACTAATACCAGCAGCAGCTCAGGGCCTGGCAGGAGCAGGGCTGCTGGGGATACTGGAGGCTGCTCCAGCCACAGGCGTTAGGCACTTCCCAGGGGACCAGGAGTAAGTCCTGGGGAGGGCTGCAGGGTGATGGAAATGAGCCCTGATGGGGTGTTACTAGGGCAGGGGCTGATGTCTGTGGAAACTGGCATGGTGTGCTGGGCCATGGTCAGGTTGAATGAGCCCTGGGGGTACAGATAGTGTCAGGCAGGTCCACTGCCGTCCTTCAGGCCCTGACACAAACATTACAATGTTGAGTCAATTGAAAAACAATCCTGCCCTTGTGTGGCAGGATTGATATCACATGCCTAAAATGTCAATGTAGATGTGAGTATCAGTAGGGTGAAGCTTGTCAGCTTCTGAACCCTGTTTTGTCCCTGCTGCTGAGGAACCCAGAAGCTGCGTGAAGCTCAGTTTCTTACATGGTCACATTTATCCAGGTGATAAGACTTTATATCTTGATCAGGTTGACATCTCTCAGACAGCACAACTATAAACATACTAACTCCACGTAGTGCAGGAGCTGAGTTAGGAGCACACTGTGGGTTTATTTTTTAGTTCCAGGAGGAACACAGTACATCTCTTACTGCCCCAAAGGTCAGGAGATGTAGGGAGAGTCTACACTTCAGTCCAGACCTACAGCACAACTATTGGAAACTAATCCTCTTCCAACTTCACCTATTGTCCTTTTCTGCCTGAGGAAGCTCTTGTTGTAGACTTTTAGCCTTCACACCTTGCATTTTAGAACATCGTGGTGTGTTCTAATGTAAGACAAGGAAAGAAGTATCCAATAAGTGAATTTGTTCAAATGATGTCAGTCAAAGTAATCAGTCATAGCTGTTTGAATCCCACAAAGGGCAGAAGTGAGTCCTAAAGTAAGAACTGTAATGAAATGTAAGTGAAATGTAAGCAGATTAATTCATGGTCTTCTGGTTTCTTCTGTCTAAGAGACTTCCCCAGAATGCATTAAAGACTGATGACTCTCAAGAGCTATCAACAAATTTATGAATTAAATTTTGTATGGAGTTTCTCCTTAGATCTCAGTCTCCTAATACCAGGACAACTTGCCTGCTGATGTCCAATGTCTGGCTTTATAGCCAGCCAGAAAGCATTTTTTTCTTTCTGTTGACAGTGTGGTGCCCTCTTCTCCAAATGGTGGTTACACAATATGACAGACTCACTGGCAGAATTTCCAGGCAGTAAGGCATAGTATAGCCTGGGGAGATGTGAAAGCTTTCAGTCTCCAGGGCTATCAGCTCACCTCATCCCACCTCTTCCCCTACTGCATAAATTTGCTGCTTAGTATGTAGGGAGAGAGAGAATTTTTATATCATGGATGTCTCCTGAGGGAGAAAAGAAAAACAGCCAGCAAGGTGTTGCCTTTGCAAAAATACTTGCATTATGTGTTTGAGAACTGGAAATAACCATCTGTAGCTAGAGTCTGATTTCAGGCAGAGACCTGTAATTGTCAGATGACTGACTGTGTTTGGAGAGGAAATTCTTTTTGTTTCCTGGTTCTGTTCATTCCGTGTCTGTCTGTAGGAAAAAATATAGCTGTGATATTGTGGGAGAAGTCTGACATACCATTGGGATTGAATCTATGGCTGGAATGAAGGATGAAGCATGATATTCCTGAAGAAAATGCTTCTTTCCTAGGAGATCAGAGCAAGTCCAGGTGCCTGACATCAGTTCCATCTTGTAAACAACTTTAAGCAGAGCCTTTCTGGAGGGCAATATGCAGGTGTCCTTCCAAGAGTGTAGACACTCTCAAGTAAGAGAGATGTGGTACTCCCAGGCTTGAATTTCTGTTTCTGTTTTGTTGAACATGAAATCAGTTTATTTTGACTGGTAAGGTTGTTTCAGAAGCCAGCCTGTTCTGTGACTGAGAATAATCCTTATGCCCTAAATGGAGACCCCTGCCTCTAAGCATGAACACTATTTACAAAAGATAGAGTTTATTTATCACCATGTCACTGTAGTGATATGGCACAGAGAAATTGACTCAGAAGAGCTCAATGGAGCTACATGAAAATTTTTACTAATTTATGCTGTCTGTGAACCAAAACTGAAGTCTGTTATATAAGCATAATATTAATTGTAAGTTTCAAATGTAACAAGCCAGATCTCTGTGTAAAAAGGCAGCTAGGAAGTGTTCACAAGGAAAGGTTTAATCAAACTTATCCAAATCTCTTCCTGTCAGTCTAGATTATTTCTGCTCACAGTGGTTCTCAGTACTTGGGCTTTGTTAGTGAGATACAAGAAAAGACAGAGATGTCAGTTTTTAAAATGTACCTTAGTAAACATCTAGTGCATTGAAAATTATCAAAGTTAGCCATAAAAACCTGCTACAGGTCGGTAACTGGCAGCCTTTTTTGTGAACTGCTAAGGTTCTTTTTGTCACACTCTATTTTGTTTCTCCAAAACATCCTGTTCTTTGGAGTGTGTGTACAGGCTAATGGAAGTGTAAACACTGAAATACCTGATAATTTTAGAAATCAGGGGGTAGCTGTTGAGGGACAGAGCCTCCAGTATCTTTCTGAGCTAGTTCAAATGTGTGATAAATGCTTAATTATATGTTCAGAAACAACCTATTGCCTCTTGCTTGGCTGTTATGTTCCTCACTGCACTTTGAAGAACCAGTTTGTTCCTAGATTATCAATTAAACAACCTGGAAATTTCACTCTCTGTGCTAGTCAACAATGGGCTGCAAATGTTTTTATCTTCCAAGAGCTTATAATAAAGCATTTGCTTTTATTTATTTTCTGTTCAAACGAAAAAGGAAAACAAACAACATTTTGCCTCTGGCTTTTAAAAGAAACGTAGCATTTTTCTTTTCAAACCAAGAAACGCATTGCAAAAAAACAGATTTTTTTTTTTTTTTAACTTTCTAGAAACACATACACCACCTGTTCTAAATAGAAATTATGTTTTGGTAAAGCATAATTTAGATAGGTAGCTATTCACTAGAATCAGTGGAAAGTACTTCCTGACTCAGCTGGCTGTTTGTTTAGGTGTTGCTTTCTCAAACCAAAATGAACTTTACAGAAAAAGACACTTTAGAACATTTGGTTTGAAATGGGACACATGGTTTCTATATTTGGCACAACAATGCTAGGCAACTGAAGACATCTTTCCAGTCTTATAGCATTATTTCAACCTACTCCTTACCTCAGAAAAACAGGCTGATCAAACCCTTTTTGATGAAGCTTCAACCCTTGACTGAATAGAGGAAAACTAAAGCTAATGTAGCTAAAAAAAATTTAAATTGCTGATGTTCTCCACTTGATTGGCTTGCACTTACACATTATGTGGATGTGTAGTTGTGTTGTGCTGTCTTCATTATACTTGGTTCATTATACTTGATGAACAATGCATTTTGTCTTATTTGGTGGACTTTTTATTTACCTCTCCTTCCTCCAGCTGACACATGAAACTAAAGATATTGGAAAGTGGTATCATATTATTGTCTTTTAATATCTGTGTCCCAATGTATTAACATAATTGCTGGAAGTAATTAACTGGGAGAATTGCCTAAAGGGAAAGAACTGTGTGCAGAGAACATGCAAACTCTTGTGGCATTTCTTTTTTTTTTGGAGGGGTCTCTGTGACATTTGGATATCTCTTCTCAGCATCCAGACATTTGTACTGTCCTTGCTTCTGTTGGTGGCTTAGATCTTGATGGATTTGCTTCTTATCAGGTAGAAGTCTGGATGATGCATCAATCAGAAAGAAAGTTTACTGTCATTTACATAGATAATTTAGTAAACTCCTGGACCTGTCCCTCAGAAATTACTGCACTACATTCAATGAACTGACAAAGAGAAATGCCACCTGACTGAGCAAAGGGTGTAATCCTTATACAATTTCTTGGAGATTTATAGGGAAAAATAACATTCCACAAAAACTAGTTATTCATAGAAGATGAGAACCTTGTAAACTTCCTGGTGGGAGGGATTTTTGAATCTCTGCATTTCATACAGGTTTCTATAATGCAACAATTCTCTCTATAACCACTTGGAAAAGAATACAGTGCCATTTCAGAAGATTAAAGTAGCTTTGAGGAAGGCTTTATTTTTGAAAATCCCATCAGTGTATACAAAATAATAAGCTACATGCAATATTCTTTCAATCCACTTTCCATTGACACAAGAAAAAATTCTTACTCTTTAATGATGCATCTTCTGGCAGCCCTTTTTTTGGAAATCTCATTATTTGTTCCATAATGACCAAAAAACTGTGACATAAAAGAAAATCAGAGTAATGGAAAGTCTCTAAAGGCACTTTAGCTTCCTGTAGTTGCACTGAAGGTAGTCAGTCACCCCCTTTAAAAGTAAGGAATTTTTCCACTGAAGGAAGCATATTGTACCATATATTTATACTGCTTCACACCATAATATTCATTTGAAACGTATGCCTTTAAGTAAGACTCCTCCTCTGAAACATAGACAAGCAATGGTAAAATCAGTCCAAACCATGCTCTGATACTCTTTTGCCAACAGTGCCTGCCACACCTTAGTTTTTGCTCTGTGAAGAGCCTCAAGTTTCCTTAAGCATCTGCTGGTCATACTGTGCACCACCAAAATCAGACCTCTGTACCTTTGCTAAGTGATATGAAGACTAGTCTTGGCATTTCTTTTGTCTATAAATTTATGTATCTGAAGTCACAGAATGCCTTGGGTTGGAAGGAACCTTAAAGACTGTATAGTTCCAACACCACCGGAATGGCCAGGTGTCCTTGATCGGGTTGTTCAAGACCCCATTCAACCTGACATTTAACACTTCTAGGGAGGGGGCAGCCACAACCTCCCTGGGCAACCTGTTCCAGTCTCACCACTTCCACAGAAAAGAATTTTTTTCTGATGCCTAATCTAAATCTCCCTTCTTCAAGTTTTAAACCATTGCCTCTTGTGCCCTTGCTACACACCTGTGTAAAAAGCCCTACTCCAGTTCTCTTCAGATATTGGAAAGTTGTTATAAGGTCACCTCACAGCCTCTTCTTCTCCAGGCTGAATAACCCCAGCCCTCTGACCATTTTAGTAGCTCTCCTCTGGATATGTACAAAGATCTGCTTTTGTTGGAATCTCCAGAACTGGACACAGTACTCCAAATTGGGTCTCACAAGAGCAGAAGGGGAGAATCACCTCCCTTGGCTGTGTGGCTATGATTCTTTTGATGCAGCCCAGGACATAGTTGGCTTTCTGGGCTGCAAGCACACATTGATGGCTCGTGTTAAGCTTCTGGTTCCCCATTACCCCCAAGTCCTTCTCCTCAGGGCTGTCCTCTGTCCTTTAGTCTCCCACCCTGTCTCTCTGCATGGGACTGCACTTGGTCTTGTTGAACTTCATGCAGTTTACACTTCTTGAGCCCATCAAGATCCCTCTGTATGGCATCCCTTCTCTCCAGCATGTTGACTTCACAGAATCACAGAATTGTCACAGTTGGAAAAGACCTCTAAGATCACCATGTCCAACTGTCGGCATTTTTGCCCTGTAGTAAAAGAAATATATCAATACCAGTATCACCCACTAGAGCATGTCCTGAAATGCCTCATCTACACAGTTTATAAATACTTCCAGGGATGGTGATTCAAGCATGTCTCTGGGCAGACCATTCCAATACTCAGTAAAAAATTTCTTCCTCATATCTAGTCTAAACCTCCCTTGGTGCAACTTCAGGCCATTTCCTCCAGTCCTATCGTTGTTCACTTGAGATAGGAGGCCAGCACTACCTCCTTTCAGGTAGTTGTAGAGAGTGATAAGGTCTCCTCTCAGTCTCATTTTTGCCAAACTAAACATTGCCAACTCCTTCAATCTCTCGTCATAAAACTTGGTTCTCCAGATTTTTCACCAGCTTGCCCTTCTCTGAACTCCCTCCAGCAGCTCAATCTCTTTCCTGTAGTGAGGGGCCCAGAACTGAACACAGCACTTGAGGTGTGGTCTCACCTGTGCTGAGTACAGGGACATGGTCACTTCCCTTCTCCTGATGGTCACACTGTTCCTGATAGAAGCCAGGATGCTGTTGGCCTTCTTGGCCACCTTGGCCACTGCTGGCTCATGTTCAGCCAGCTGCTGACCAGCACCCCCGGGTCCTCTTCTTCCTGGCAGCTTTCCAGATGCTCATCCCCAAGTCTGTAGTGTTGCATGGGGTTGTTGTGACCAAAGTGCAGGACCTGGCATTTGACCTTGCTAAATCTCATTTTATTGACCTTGGCCTACTGATCCAGCCTGTCCAGGCCCCTTTGCAGAACCTTCCTACCCATGGGCAGACCAACATCCCCACCCAACTTGGTGTCATCAGCAAACTTGCTGAAAGTGCACTTAATTTCACTGTCCGTGTCACAGACAAAGATGTTAAATAACAATGGTCAGAGTACTTATCCTTGAGGAACACCACTCATCCCATGTCTCCATTTGGATGCTGAAACATTGATTACAACTCTTTGGATGTGACCATCCATCCAGTTCCTTATCCAATGAGTTGTCCATCCACTGAATCTGTATTGTTCTGGTTTAGAGATCAAAATATTGTGTGGGACGGAGCTGATTGCTTTGCACAGGTCTAGGTAGATAATGTCTATTGTTCTGCCTTTGTGCTCCGAGGCTGTGACCCCATTGTAAAAGGCCAGTAAATTTGTCTAGCAGATGGTTTGTGGTTTTTCAACATTATTCACATTGTGGTTTGGTTAATCATTTGTGGTTTATAAACATTATTCACTAGGTAGCACATGCTCATTTACATAAGATAAATGCCTTGAGGGAGGAAGAGAGATATAAAAAGACAAATATTTACTCCTTCTTCAGCTACTTCTTTCCCTAAGACAAACATACAACTTTTTTTTCTGCAGCTAGTGCTCTACAAAATCCCCCATCTGTACATTTAATTAATTCCTTACACCCACTATCTGCTCTGAGGCAGATCCTTCTGCTTACTAACTCCACAAAGTCTTTATTCCTTCAGGTTGCTGAAGGCTTAAGGACTGCCTAATTCAGTATTCAAGCCCCTATATGAGCAGGGAGATGCAGGTTGCTCTGTATCTGCATGTGGTATCTCCATATCTTCCTGTCTCCTTATGAACTCTATTAGTGAGCCACCTTTTCTGTTTGCTGGAATTGACAAGGGGAATATCTCCTTACTACTGAATTATCCTTGCAAGACCAGTGGATGGGAGTGGATGTGTCTCTTCAGAGGCAGCTTCTTCTGTTGTTTACACAGCTATTAAGAGCATTTAAGAACTAAGTTGCCAACAGAGATAAACCCTGTGGACTAATGAGGGGAAAGCCCTTTTTCTGACTGCCCTTCTCTTTTTCTGCCTGCTAGGAAATAATAGGTAACACAAGTAGCTGCAGGAAGCAAGGTGATCTTTCATCTCCACAGAGAAAAGTTGAAAGCAGTTTCAGCTCCAATTATCTGCAATAATGAAGAAATGGAAACAATAGGGCTGCATGTGTCAGGGGGAAAGATAGGTCCTGGTAAGCTGTTTTGCATTTAAAAAAAAAAAAGTTTTAGTCAAATAACATGGGAACTCAAAATATCACATTGAACTGTTTCACTTGGGCTCTATTTAAAATTATTTCTTCAAGAATTGTTATGGTTTAGCAGTTTGTGCAGGCCAGAAACCTAATGACAAAATTCCTCTCTATCCTCCCCCACACAAAGGGAAAAAAAAGGAAAATAAAACCTGGAGACTTTAAATTGGAAACTGAAAACAATTGGATACAGATTTTACTAAGGCAAGGGAAAGGTAATAACATAAAGGGTAAGATAACAAAGAATACAAATATATACAAATAGATATATACACAACCCGATAGCGTGTGCCAAGCTGGCGGGAAGGAAAAGCAGCAAGAGCAGCACGAGGTGAGAGGAAAAAGAAGGAGGAGCTGCTGGATTCCTGATCTTTTCTAGAGTATGTCAGGAAATGGGAGAGAATAGATCCCTCCCTTTGTGTTCCACCCCTCTGAGAGTCCGAAAAGCCCTCCGTCTTTAGTTCCTCCTGTTCAGACAATGACAGGAATAAAGAGATACCTTCCATGATTAAATAGAAACTAGAGTTCAAAAAAATTATTTTGAAAAAATCTGCTTTAAAATACAGAGAACTGAGTATATTAAACTCGAATTTGTAACAGGCTTTCATGTTGCAGATAGTTTGCCCAAAAATTTCATAGGCCTGTACAAAGCTTTCTATCTGCAGACCTATCTTTTGTATTTGCTCCTAGGTGTTGGCAATTGGATTCACAACATGCTTTTCTATTAGCAGTCCACTACCTCTTTCATGTTGTTAGAGGATAGTTAATACAATTTTTGCTTAATTTCTCAATCTTGAAGATTCTGTAATGTTCTTAGAAAAAGCCCACGGATCAACTTTTTCAGCCTAAAATCTCACTGCTTACACCTGAATTCAAATTAACCTAAGCTCTGAACATTTTTTGTTTATAATTCTTCTCCCATTTTTATTTGATTCCACTAGAGCATACTACCATGCAGATATGAAGGCTGATAATTTGTGTTTGTGGGTCAAACCCTGGAGAAATAATTAAGGTAGGTAGGATGGAGTCTTTGAGACCATATGAGACCATCTTTATGTAACCATAGCATTGGCTTGGATGCCAAAGATACAGCTTGTGCCATGGTCAGAGGTAACAAGTTTTAGAGATAAAAATAGCATGCCTATGGCATGGGAAGATCTTTATAACAGAAATGGGGTTGCCTTAGTGCCTGTTCTTAGATGTAGGTTTAGGGCCTGATAAGAAGCAACTGGAAAATTATTTAGGCAGGACCCGAGGATTAATGTTTAAAGGCTATGCCTTTAGGCTGTAATTTTATGTGCAATAGCTGTTGAGGCACTCAGGTCATCTGTGAAACTGTCCAGAAACAGGTGTAAACACACTCAAAATGAGAAGAAGAGAGCCTGGCTACATGTTTAACAGTTGTATGTGAGCTTGTTGGATGAGGAGAGGGCACATATATAGACAGCAGACTAGCATTAATGGAAACTATGCCTGGGTAGAAATTGGCAGTAAAACAGGATGCTGGAGCACGAGCTTTACTGAAGATTAATTTTTGTGGCCCAGGATTTAGCTAAGGCTCTGGAAGAACAGGATTCTTTTATCAGAATAAAACATCTGATGCTCGATGATGGAGATCCTTTTTTTCCCCCTTTTTCTGGAGTCTGAATGACAGACTGAGGGCTGTGAAGTTTGAGGGCAGTGATCCTACTGGGTTGCTAAGGGACCAAAAAGTTAGAGGATGCAGGGTTAATTTCAAAGTTTGGATTTGAACCTTTCCTTCCAGGAGTCATATTCCTACATTCCAGCCCCACTTCCAGAGAGGGAGGGATTAAATACTTTGTGATATGAAAACATAGAAAGCAAGGTCACAGTAAATCAAGGATTTAAGGAGAGTTAGAATCAGACAGCATGTGCTATTCCTATGTTGTTTCTCACTGCTCAAATGCCAAGACTGACATACACTGTCAGTCTTGGCTACTCCAACAGCACCGAAAAAATAGGGACAGAAACAGGGCAATACGAAAAATAAGCAGTTCACTGGCTTCATCAAACAAACCTTTCCCTTCTCAGACAGCAGTGCACAGAACAGTGATGATTTTGGACCATATTCCTTTCCCTTCTCTTTAAGATGTTTCAAATAAGCACTGATTTATTTGTATAGCTGCAGACATTGCTGGACTTGAAAGCATGAACTATTAGCAGAAATTGCACTTAAAAATGAACCCTCATTCTCACATGTGTTCTCTCTGTCTTGACAGATCTGTTTGGTGCTGCACTGGAAACAGCAGAAGACTTTGTGAATCTGATTCTTCATTTTGTAGAGCAGCAAAGGTGTAAGCAGAGAAACTCTTTCACTTGTTGCACAAGAAAGGAGTCCCCCACCCAGTTTCACCAGCATTACTGTGGTGTGGATGGGACATCAGTAAAGGCAGAGCATTCCGACATTCACCTGTAACATCTTGAGAAGATTTTGCAGGAATGTCAATCAGCAGAGCAACAAGAGAGAAACAGTGAACCTAAGGCAGTTAAATGGAAAATGTTATATGGATTCTGAGAAATGCTGTACCCCTTGTCACATGTGGAAAGATGCTTTAAGTAGCGCTGAAGATGTTCTGAAGAGTAATCCCACACATTGTTCTTACTTAGAAGCCAGAGTGAACACAGAAATGGTGCAAGATAATGATCAGACCCCAGGAAAGCTAAAAGAGCTTTCTTTCAAATGCTAAGCAACAATCCTACAGCTGTGTCCTTCTGCACCATGTAAGGAACATGAAGTAGCATAAAAGTAAATCTATCTGCAGCTTTTGGGGCAACAAATACATGGGATGGAGAGTTCCCATCAGGAGAGAAGCTATGAAGTGGTGAAGTGCCATAATCCAGCATCCCCATTAGATAGCAGCTCTCTCAGAAGTAGCTTGGCAAGGCATCTCTTGACTCATGATTTCCAGTCACAGTCCCTGTATTATGAAACACAATGCAGTGTTTGCTCATTCATCAGAAAGAAAAGTTCATGGGAGTTAGGGTGCACAATGGGCATGGGTAAAGGGAGGCTAAACAGTGACTTGTGTTTAATTCCTATCTTATTCCTAAGTGGTTAGTATTGATATGTTCCCCCATCCCTAGATTTGCCCAAATATGGTTGCTATATAGGATGGTACTGCCCTTTTTTCACAGCACTGCTGTATCAGTGAATGAATTCAATATGGTTAGGAGGAAGCCATGCTGCATGTGGTACAAAAGTAGGAATAAAGGCTTCCCTCTTTACCACTCTCCAGATATCTACATGTTGGTCTACTGTCTTTTTCTTTTCCAGATTAAGCCAGTCAGATCTCCAAGCAGAGGAACAGAGGCTCAGGTTGACTGAGACCAGCTCAGAAAGTCAAAGAAGGAATGCACAGAAGTGTGCCTGACTCTAAGCTTTTGGTGGCTTTGTAGATCTCTGTCTCCCTTTAAGATGATGAGGTCTGATAAGATACCATGTGAACTGAGTAGTTTGTCTCAGGAGGACATGCTCTTTCCCCGATACTCTTTTAAAATAACGGCTGATAACAATAGTTATTATAATGCCCTTGACTGAATTAAGCAAGGTCATTGCAAGAGAAATAATTTTTGTTATCTAAAGCTGCTGCATGCAGAAACCTGCACTCACTCGTACTCAATGTATGGTTCACTGGTTTCAATTACCCACAGCAATGCTTTCGTGGCTAACCATGGCACTAAGCTATTCAAGTCGATCTTTGGATGCCTTGTTAATTTCCATGAAGACAGTATCCGCAGTCTTCTTTCAAACTGATATACAGTCTGAAGCCTTTGGAGATGCCTGTCTATTTAATTTTTTGACATCCAGTAATGTTGCTCTTATCAGTGGTATCACACCTATGTGATTCTGGGTGTCATCTGCCACTCTTTGGTTATGTGAAGGGCTGGTAGGGCTAGACATTCACAAAACCACTTCTTACTCTAGTGTAAATAAACTAGAAAATGAGATGCTGAAAGCAAGGGACTATTCCTTTGCCAAAGCAATCTGTGATGCATCAGCTGTAATTGACTATCTGATACCAACATGAGATTGATGATAGAGATGGGTAACTGGATGATGCATGAAAAGCATGGTGGAAGGAAACAGCATTCTCTTCAGATGTGGAGCTCTCTTGAAGGTGACAGGGTCGCTACCTTCTATTGCTGATGTTATTAAAATCCTGGGCTGCTTTATACGTTCCATATATTTGCATGCTTTGAGCTGTTATGAAAGAGGCTAGAAAAAAGGCTTCTTGTCTAAAGGGACACTGTCAGAGCAAACATCATAGTCCATAAATGCATTGCAGCATCTCAGATTTTCTCCTATTCTGTGACTGCATGTTGCTGCATCCTAGCTCTTATTGGTTCAGAGGCTGCTGAGACAAGGAGATAAGAGTGCTGCTTGTGTGTGGGTTCTGGCTGCACAATGCACAGGGATCACAAGACTTTTTTTATTTCTCAGACATGACAGAAAAGGTATATCTTTGTATTTTTCACAGATAGTAAATTATACTTATTCTTTCTGCCAGGGAGGAAGAGAATCAGTTGAAAAAGAAAGGGTAAGTACAGATGAGGGTGGATTCAAGGGAAACCATGCCTATGGCTGCTTCAAAAAAATGTTATCCTTGCTTTTTCTGAAGATGTGAAAATGTATTCAGTGAGAACACTTCGCCCCTTAGCACGTGATCTGTGTAAAACACAGATTCATTCAGGACTGTGGCTTCCTGATGACTCATTTCATGACATGCAAGGGAAAGCTCTGGTGTTCATATAGCTCGCTGCAGCTCTAATTTGGCACACCATGAAAAAAATTCTCACTGGGGGCTGAATAGCATGTGAAGCATTGCCAGCACATCACAGCCATATGTGGTGTTTCACAGTTCTGCAAAATTGCACTAGCATCTGCTACAGAGGGTTCTGGAAAACTGCCTGCTACATTAGAAAAGCAAAGTATATTTACCAGACAAAAATGAAAGAAGCATGCAGTATGTAATGAGCAACCAAATTTATCAGGGAGCTTTAACTTACATGTATTTTTCTTAATTCCAAGATATAAAATGTAAATACAACAGGTACGAGTTGATGAAGAGCCCAGAGAATAGGTGAGAAGGAGAGCAGAGACTGAGGAAACAAATCTTTTTCCCTTTCCTGACAATATCAATCTTGACTTCTACTGAAATCTAGTTCTTATCCTCCATTTCAGCCTGAGAGAAGGTCAAAGCTAAAGAATCACACTCAAGGCATATTCAGCAGCAAGTTCAAACGTAAGGGTTTAGAAACTTGATAAAATGTTGGGAGATGGTAAGGCATCCCAGGTATACTTTTGCTTGATGCAATAGTCAGTGGAGCAGAGCATGATTGCCATTACAGACAGATAGGACCTTAGGTCCTTGCTCCATTTCTTGGGCTGTGTGGAGTCATACAACCATAGAGTAATTTTGGTTGAAAGGGACCTTTGAGGTCATCTAGTCCAGTCCCCCTGCAGTAAGCAGGGACATCCTCAACTAGTTGCTCAGAGCTTTTCACCCACCAGCCCCCCCAGGTCCTTATTTGCAGGGCTGCTTTCTAAAACCTCATCCCCAAAGCCTGTACTGATAGTGCAGATTGTTCTGACCCTGGTGCAGGACCCTGCACGTGGTCTTGTTGAAGCTCAGGATGTTCACCTGGGCCCACCTCTCCAGATTGTCCAGGTCCCTCTGGCTTATCAACAACACCACTCAGGTTGGTGTCATCTGCAGACTTGTTGATGGTGCACTCGATCCCACGGTCTATATTATTGGTCAAAACATTAGCAGTACAGGTCCCTTTGCAGAACTCTGAGGGACAACATTTGTCACTGGTCTTCAATCTGGATTTCAAGCCTTTGACCACTACCCTTTGGATGTGACCATACAGCTGATTTCTTATCCACTGAACAGTCCACCCATCAAATCTCTTTCTCTCTAGCTTGGTGGGTAGAGTATTGTGGGGAACCATGTCAAAGGCCTTGCAGAAATCCAGAGAGATCACATTGATAGGTCGTCCATCTGTCACTTGTCCACTGAGGTTCTTTCCCTATTATAGGAAGCCCCTAGGTTTGTCAGGCAGGGTTTGCCCTTAGAGAAGCCATTTCTTGCATCACCTTCCTGTCCTTCATGTGGTTTATCTGAAGATAAAAGATGAAGTCTTCTTCTAGAGGAATTCGCTTCATGAGCAGACACAGGCTTCACAAGTTCCACAAGCCTTAGTGGCAGGACATACAGGCATGTTACGAAACCCAGATGCATTGGCTAGCCTTGAGAAAGATGCCAAGGTCAAGTCCTCTTTTTGGTGTATCTGTGCAAGCAGATAAATGTAGTAGGGCAAGTAGTAAGGAAAACAGAAGCAGATTTTCTTTTCATCCCTCCAAATGTACTAGAGTACTGCATTTCCAAAATGGGGTCAATAGGCACTTGCAGATGGATGAGGTGTAAGTTTGAGAGTGTTGATTACTGGGTCAGCTGCTACTGTAGTTAGAGCTCCTTGTGAGACCTTTGCCTGAGTAGACAGCTTTGGAGTTTATTGCTGGGTCACCAGAACAAGAAAACAGCAGGAAAGTGCAGTCCTATCTGTGTTTTAGTTTTCCCTTAGGCTAGCCAGCTGGCTTGGCAAGGGCAAACTTTGAGTGTATCAACAAATCAATAAATTCTAAAAATCCAGACTCACTATTGATTGTGTCTCTGAAATTCTCCTCTTCACTGCTCTGCTTTTTTTTTTTTTTTTTTTTTTTTTTTAATTAAAGGTGAAGTCACCTCTTTTGGTAGCTGCGGACTCACCAATTCATTCCAAGGCCCTCCCACCCACATAACTTCTGCTCATTTTTCAATTATTTTTAAAGGGGATTCTTTAACATTCTGCTGGAAATCACAGGAATTCTTTCTTTGCTTGATCAGATTAAACCATATCTATGATGATGAAACAATGCAGTTCTACAAAGTGATTGTCTAAAAATTACAGGATTTGTTTTTGTTAAGGTACTGGAGCAAGTGTTCATGAATTTTTATAGATAACACATACCTTTTACAAGGAGAACCTCAAGCTTTTGCCTCCATTTTCATCTGTAGGGATTAACAACTTTCATGGTATTTATAGTATTTCAGAAAATTTGTAGGCCATTTACTTTTTTCATAGGATTTATTTAACTGAATACATAATAGATTCCATTCTTTAATTAGATTAGAACAGATTTTTAAAGTTTACAGTATTTGTTCCCTTTACATACTAATTTTTAAATTTTGTTTCCTTCCAATTGGAAGTACAGAATTCTGTGCTGGTCCTGTGGCACACTGGCAGTTTGTGGAAGGACTGGACTATCAACCTGACTGGAGAAAAAGATGAAAGATGCTGGAGAGGAGAGAATGTGACTGTGGAGTAGGTTGTCTGATGTGACAGAGAGCAAGGAGAATATGAAGCAAAAGGCTAGGAGTGAGGGTCAGGCAGAGGAATGGTTTGCTTGATTTCTAAGAATGGAAGTGGAAATGTATAGTGGTGGTGGTGTTCCCTCATGACTACATGATTTTAAAGGTGGGAGGAGAGAGCAGAGTAGAGGGGGAGAATCACCTCCCTCAGTCTCCTGGCCATGCTTCTCTTGATGCAGCCAAGGATATGTTTAGCTTTCTGGGCTGCAAGTGCACACTGGTGGCTCATGTTGATCTACTCATCCAGCAGCACCCCCAAGTCCTTTTCCTCAGGGCTGCTCTCAAGCCACTCACTGCTCAGCCTATCCCTTGGTGCTTGCGATTGCCTCAACCCAGATGCAGGAACTTGCACTTGGTCTTGTTGAACATCATGAGGCTGTCATGGTTCCACCTCTCCCGCCTGTCAAGGTCCCCCTGGATGGCATCCCTTCCCCCCAGAGTGTCAGCCACACCACACAGCTTGATGTCATCACTGAACTTGCTGAGGGTGCCCTCAATGCCACCGTCCATGTCACTGACAAAGATGTTAAACAGGACCAGTCCCAACACTGATCCCTGAGGGACTCCACCTGTCACTGGCCTACACTTGGACATGGACACACTGGCAGCCACTCTGTGGGTGCGACCATCAAGCCAGTTCTTAATGCACCAATGGTCCATCCATCAAACCCATGATGACCAGATTTGAACACCAGGATGTTGTGCAAAACTGTGTGAAAGGCTTTGCCCAGGTCCAGGTAAATTATATCTTCCCTCTCTCTTTCCCTCCCTCCCTTTTCCTCTTTCTCTTCCCCTGTCTCTTCTGCTTTCCCCTTTCTTTCTGTCCCTGTTACCATGCTTTCTTGATATCCAGTGGTAGTGTGTTCTCCAAAGGTGGGACACATGGGTAGGCAGCTTGCACTAGAGTACTTCTAGGAAGGTCATCCACAGATGCAGAGACATGGAGCATCAGGGAGTGGTAGCAAGAGCCTGGATGGCGAGGCAGAAGGTATACATTTAGCAAGAAAGACCAGTAAAGTAGTAAACTGCAGATCTCTGAGTCTTGAAGAGTCAAACAAAACTGCAGACTAAGCAGGTTATCTCCAAATACCCAGCTCCTGAGGATGCTTACTCATTTTCTTCCACCTTGTCCAGAATAAGATTTTCCTCTCTAGCAGAGCAGTCACAATAGAGCACAAGCTCAGGAAGCACTGGTGGGCATAACTCCCACTCTATTTACAGCCTGTAGGAAATAAAAACTCCTTCTGTACTCTTCATCCTTTCCCACCCTTTCCTAGCTCACAGCAGGTACCTTTGCCAAACCATTGCTGTCTTGAATGAACATCACAACTTGCTGGGAATAAGGGGGAGAGAAGACTTTTCCAGGAGAAAATGCAAAGAGATGGATTTCATGAGCATTGTCATTTGAGGAAGAGAGGAGTGGGAGAAACAGAAAAGTTTGGCAACAACAAAATATTCCAAACAATATTCAGCTGTGAATGCTATTTAATTGTACAAATAATCAAAACTTCTTCCAGTATAAAATTTTTCTTTCACCTTTTTATAAGATTTGCCCATGGCTATGTCCAAGCAGGGGGGTTCCACCCATGGTGGGATGGCAGGGAGTAAGGGGAAGGGACCAAGGGGACAGGGCAGAAAGGAGCATCCGAAGACTGTGTCAGAGAAAGAGAAATTTATTTAAATTTTCCTGAAGATAGAGTTGTTGCAACCCTGCTACTGCCTTTTGATGTGCGGTCTTTTGCAGGGCTGGGGACAGTTCAGGGGGGCGGGGGTCTTATTCTTTGCAGGGCGCCAGGGCCTCCTTGTTGAGTGGTCCCTGCTCTGGCCAGAAGAAGGACTTGTGACAGCTGTCACCTCAAGGTCCCCACAGCCACTGGAGGAGGCTGGGCAGGGGGCAGCAGTTACCCCCCAGGAGGTGCTGAGACTGGGGCTGTCTGCAAGACTTGACCTCATGCAGGGTTGGGGAGGGTCCAGGGGGCTGGAAGCCCTCCTCTTTGGGAGATGCCGGGGTCCCATGGGTGAGTGGTCCGTGCCCTGGCCGGGAGCAGAGGAACCTGCTGCTGCCACCTCCTCTGGCTCCTCGTGGATCTGCTCCCACTTCACAGGGACGGGCAGAGTAGAAGGGAGGGTGAGGCCTCTCTGGAGTGTGGCCTTTGATGCACAGGCTTTATCAGCCATGTTGGAGCCTGCAGGCCTGCTGGCGGTGGCCAGGCTGGACTCTGTTGTCAGTGTCCAGGAGATGCTGGGCCTGGGTCTGCCTGCAGAGGCGTCAGTGCCTGTGGTGGGGCTGCCTACAGGGTTGTTGTCCTCCCCGTCGGCAGCACAGGTGTCCTGCTGGCCCAGGTACCGGCGGATCTCCCTCCCGCACAGGCGCTCGACGGCGGTGATGAGCCGGCGGATGAACGGCCGCGTGTGTTCCTGCAGCTTGTTCTGCAGCTCCTGCGCCAGCACCTCCTCATCCAGCCCGTACTGGCACAGGTACCCCACAAGATTGCCTTCCCACACTGATGCCTTCCACCACTGCCCCTCAAAAAGCACTTCAAGCTCCTCTTGCAGCCATGGCAGCAGGGGCTTGATGTTACTTGGATGGCTCTTGAAGAAGTCTGCCCAGATCTGAGCAGGGAAGCTGCCCAACTGAGCCTCACACCCCAGCCCCAGAGCCCCCTGCTCCTGCTGCTGGTCTTCAGATGGTGCTTTTGCAAGGCCTGGCAGGTCGAAGACAATATAATCATTGTATGATGGCACTGAGAAGATGATGGATGTTGTCCGTGAGCTGCACACAGGGCAGTTATGCTCCTGCAGTGCATAGCGAACTGCACAGCCAAGGCAAAATTGGTGGAAGCAAGGTACCATGCAGGCAGTGTCCCTTTCAGTGAGGTGGCAGATGGGGCAGCTCCACTTGCTCTTGGCAGCCATGCTCTCTGCTCCCTGCTCTGAGCCTGGGAACACCGCGGATAAGCAGCCGCTCCGGATGGCTGACACTGCAGCGGCGGGTGTTGTGTGCTGCAAAAGGGAGGGGTGACAGTCACTCACTGTCCCACAGGAGGGAGAGGAGGAAGAAAAGCCCAGGTTCCTCGAGAAGGACACCCTCCCAGCCTGCCACCACCCTGGCGGCACTTTGCCCACACAGCTCACCTCTGCTGCAGCAAGGACACCTGACAGTGCCCGGCTGCCTGAACCAGCCAGGGCCGGGGAAACACAAAGTTTGGCTCCGGGTCGGGCACACGGAGCTGCTGACAGCAGCCCCCAAAGCACCACCCAGCTCCAGGGGAAGCCTCGCTCAACCCTCCAGACCTCGCAGGCACGCTCGGTCAGAGGCCAGGCACGAGCCAGACTGAGCCAGACTCTGCCAGTGCCCAAAGATAAGAATCCAGGAATCTGATGTCACAATCCATCGTCACCCGCTGACATCACCCTCCACCATTCCAGAAGCTGCCCTGGCTGATCCACAGCACGAGGGGAGAAAAGAAAATGGTGTTTCTTTCTGCCAACACCTGCATTTCCCTGCTGCTCTGTCTTGGTCCCCTGCAATGCACATCCACCATTCTGTGTATGTCCCCACTCCTGATGCCTTGGAGAGGTCCCTTGGAGGAAGAGGGAGCATGGTGGGACCAGTCAGGAAGGCCTGCCCGTGGCTGGATGGTGCCTCCCCCAGCTCGCTGCCTTTCCCTGTGGAACGCTGGGATTGGCAGGGAGGACCTGGGTGGTCAGTGGCCAGCCCCGGCTGAGAGCCTGTCATACCTCTGGGCCATGCCCCACGCTAGCAAGGAGAAGACAAACTGGGCATATTGTTCCAGCCCCTGCCACTCTCTCGTTGTCACTTGCCCACAGTGTCTTGTCTCTCTGTGTTACCAAATTTGTGCCCAGTCTCTGTAAAATACCGTTTTGAAATCAGTTTCTCCTCTCGACAGCTACATTGGATTGCAGATGATGAGCGCAAGGACACCTTGGTTCTAGTTGCAGGGCCGCACAACTCTGCGTTACTTGCCCAGTGAAACGTGTCCCACCATTGCTGTCCAGCCACAGGGGAATACTGAACTCAGGAAGGAGCTGAATTTGAATCCTGGACAAGTAATACACTGCTGCCAAAATCCAAGGCATGCCTTAGGTTGTTTGGAAGAAACAATGCTCAAAAATACACAGAAGGGAAGATCTGAGGTAACAGATGCTTTGGTGACCCTGTGAGCTGAGAGGAAAAGATACTCAAGACTCCTTGGTTTGCATTACTTGCCCAGTCAAATGGGCCCCACCATTGCGGCCTAGATGTAGGGGAATACTAAACTCAGGAAGGAGATGAATTTCTTCTTCTGAGGGTTGTTTTATCTGCAAGTTGACAAGGACAGGCCTCCCTCATGCGAACATACCTAAACTGCTCAAAGTTAGAGTGCCTAGGCTTCTAAATATAGGAAAAGAGCCAATTCACAAATATTCTCCGTGGTGTCAAGTGGGCATCTGTCCTGATGTACAAGTGGGTCTTCATCTTCTGACTTACATCGTTTTGTTGAAAGGTTGTCCTTTCAACAGCACGGGCTGCAGGGAGGGGCACCAGGAGAAGGGTCAGAAAGCAGGATCCAGAGACTGTGTGGGACAAAGAGGAATTTATTGTGCTCCCCTGGAAAACAGAGTTGCTGCAGCCCTGCTAGTGGTCCTAGAGGAGGCGCAGCCGCTTGCAGGGCTGGGGAGGGTCCAGGGGGCTGGAAGCCCTCCTCTTTGGGGGGCGACAGAGTCCCCCAGGAGTGCCATCTCTTCCCCGTGGAGGAGGTGGACCTGTTGCCACAGCCACCTGGGACCCAGCAGTTACCCCCCAGGAGGTGCTGAGCCCATCTGCAAGGCACAGCCTCTTGCAGGGCTGGGGAGGGTCCAGGGGGCTGGAAGCCCTCCTCTTTGCGGGGGGACAGAGTTCCCCCCCAGGAATGCCATCCCTGCCACATGCAGGAGGTGAAGCTGTCACCACTGCCACCTGGGACCCAGCAGTTACCCCCCAGGAGGTGCTGGGGCTGTCAGTAAGGCGCAGCCTCTTGCAGGGCTGGGGAGAGTCCAGGGGGCTGGAAGCCCTCCTCTTTGCGGGGGGACAGAGTTCCCCCCCAGGAATGCCATCCCTGCGGCATGCAGGAGGTGGAGCTGTCACCACTGCCACCTGGGACCCAGCAGTTACCCCCCAGGAGGTGCTGGGGCTGTCTTCAAGGCGCAGCCTCTTGCAGGGCTGGGGAGAGTCCAGGGGGCTGGAAGCCCTCCTCTTTGGGAGATGCCGGGCTCCCACGGGTGAGTGGTCCGTGCCCTGGCCGGGAGCAGAGGAACCTGCTGCTGCCACCTCCTCTGGCTCCTCGTGGATCTGCTCCCACTTCACAGGGACGGGCAGAGATGAGGGGAGGGTGAGGCCTCTCTGGAGTGCGGCCTCTGACAGCCCAGCTTCCTCCACCACATCAGAGCCTGCGGGGCTGCTGGCGGTGGCCAGGCTGGACTCTGTTGTCAGTGTCCAGGAGATGCTGGGCCTGGGTCTGGCTGCAGAGGCGTCAGTGCCTGTGGTGGGGCTGCCTACAGGGTTGTTGTCCTCCCCGTCGGCAGCACAGGTGTCCTGCTGGCCCAGGTACCGGCGGATCTCCCTCCCGCACAGGCGCTCGACGGCGGTGATGAGCCGGCGGATGAACGGCCGCGTGTGTTCCTGCAGCTTGTTCTGCAGCTCCTGCGCCAGCACCTCCTCATCCAGCCCGTAGCTGCAGAGGTAGCCAAAAAGGCTGCTCTGCCACGCAGTCACCCTCCACCACTGCTCCTCCAAGAGCACCTCCAGCTGCCATCGCAGCCACGGCAGCAGGGGCTTGATGTTATTTGGGTGGCTCTTGAAGAAGTCTGCCCAGACCTTAGCAGGGAAGCTGCCCACCTGAGGCCTTGGCCCTGGCCCCAGAGCCCCCTGCTCCTGCTGCTGGTCTTCAGCTGGTGCTTTTACAAGGCCTGGCAGGTCAAACACAACATAATCTTCATCCGACCGCACCGAGAGCAAGACGGACACTGTCCACGAGTTGCACAGGGGGCACTTGTGGTCCCGCAGTGCACAGTGCATCGCACAGCCACAGCAAAACTCATCGAGGCAAGGCAACATGTAGGCACTCTCCTCCTGAGTGCGGTGGCAGATGGGGCAGCTCCACTTGCTCTTGGCAGCCATGCTCTCTGCTCCCTGCTCTGAGCCTGGGAACACCGCGGATAAGCAGCCGCTCTGGATGGCTGACACTGCAGCGGCGGGTGTTGTGTGCTGCAAAAGGGAGGGGTGACAGTCACTCACTGTCCCACAGGAGGGAGAGGAGGAAGAAAAGCCCAGGTTCCTCGAGAAGGACACCCTCCCAGCCTGCCACCACCCTGGCGGCACTTTGCCCACACAGCTCACCTCTGCTGCAGCAAGGACACCTGACAGTGCCCGGCTGCCTGAACCAGCCAGGGCCGGGGAAACACAAAGTTTGGCTCCGGGTCGGGCACACGGAGCTGCTGACAGCAGCCCCCAAAGCACCACCCAGCTCCAGGGGAAGCCTCGCTCAACCCTCCAGACCTCGCAGGCACGCTCGGTCAGAGGCCAGGCACGAGCCAGACTGAGCCAGACTCTGCCAGTGCCCAAAGATAAGAATCCGGGGATCTGATGTCACAATCCATCGTCACCTGCTGACATCACCCTCCACCATTCCAGAAGCTGCCCTGGCTGATCCACAGCACGAGGGGAGAAAAGAAAATGGTGTTTCTTTCTGCCAACACCTGCATTTCCCTGCTGCTCTGTCTTGGTCCCCTGCAATGCACATCCACCATTCTGTGTATGTCCCCACTCCTGGTGCCTTGGAGAGGTCCCTTGGAGGAAGAGGGAGCATGGTGGGACGAGTCAGGAAGGCCTGCCCGTGGCTGGATGGTGCCTCCCCCAGCTCGCTGCCTTTCCCTGTGGAACGCTGGGATTGGCAGGGAGGACCTGGGTGGTCAGTGGCCAGCCCCGGCTGAGAGCCTGTCATACCTCTGGGCCATGCGCCACGCTAGCAAGGAGAAGACAAACTGGGCATATTGTTCCAGCCCCTGCCACTCTCTCGTTGTCACTTGCCCACAGTGTCTTGTCTCTCTGTGTTACCAAATTTGTGTCCAGTCTCTGTAAAATACCGTTTTGAAATCAGTTTCTCCTCTCAACAGCTACATTGGATTGCAGATGATGAGCGCAAGGACACCTTGGTTCTAGTTGCAGGGCCGCACAACTCTGCGTTACTTGCCCAGTGAAACGTGTCCCACCATTGCTGTCCAGCCACAGGGGAATACTGAACTCAGGAAGGAGCTGAATTTGAATCCTGGACAAGTAATACACTGCTGCCAAAATCCAAGGCATGCCTTAGGTTGTTTGGAAGAAACAATGCTCAAAAATACACAGAAGGGAAGATCTGAGGTAACAGATGCTTTGGTGACCCTGTGAGCTGAGAGGAAAAGATACTCAAGACTCCTTGGTTTGCATTACTTGCCCAGTCAAATGGGCCCCACCATTGCGGCCTAGATGTAGGGGAATACTAAACTCAGGAAGGAGATGAATTTCTTCTTCTGAGGGTTGTTTTATCTGCAAGTTGACAAGGACAGGCCTCCCTCATGCGAACATACCTAAACTGCTCAAAGTTAGAGTGCCTAGGCTTCTAAATATAGGAAAAGAGCCAATTCACAAATATTCTCCGTGGTGTCAAGTGGGCATCTGTCCTGATGTACAAGTGGGTCTTCATCTTCTGACTTACATCGTTTTGTTGAAAGGTTGTCCTTTCAACAGCACGGGCTGCAGGGAGGGGCACCAGGAGAAGGGTCAGAAAGCAGGATCCAGAGACTGTGTGGGGCAAAGAGGAATTTATTGTGCTCCCCTGGAAAACAGAGTTGCTGCAGCCCTGCTAGTGGCCCTGGAGGAGGCGCAGCCGCTTGCAGGGCTGGGGAGGGTCCAGGGGGCTGGAAGCCCTCCTCTTTGGGGGGCGACAGAGTCCCCCAGGAGTGCCATCTCTTCCCCGTGGAGGAGGTGGACCTGTTGCCACAGCCACCTGGGACCCAGCAGTTACCCCCCAGGAGGTGCTGAGCCCATCTGCAAGGCACAGCCTCTTGCAGGGCTGGGGAGGGTCCAGGGGGCTGGAAGCCCTCCTCTTTGCGGGGGGACAGAGTTCCCCCCCAGGAATGCCATCCCTGCGGCATGCAGGAGGTGAAGCTGTCACCACTGCCACCTGGGACCCAGCAGTTACCCCCCAGGAGGTGCTGGGGCTGTCAGTAAGGCGCAGCCTCTTGCAGGGCTGGGGAGAGTCCAGGGGGCTGGAAGCCCTCCTCTTTGCGGGGGGACAGAGTTCCCCCCCAGGAATGCCATCCCTGCGGCATGCAGGAGGTGGAGCTGTCACCACTGCCACCTGGGACCCAGCAGTTACCCCCCAGGAGGTGCTGGGGCTGTCTTCAAGGCGCAGCCTCTTGCAGGGCTGGGGAGAGTCCAGGGGGCTGGAAGCCCTCCTCTTTGGGAGATGCCGGGCTCCCACGGGTGAGTGGTCCGTGCCCTGGCCGGGAGCAGAGGAACCTGCTGCTGCCACCTCCTCTGGCTCCTCGTGGATCTGCTCCCACTTCACAGGGACGGGCAGAGATGAGGGGAGGGTGAGGCCTCTCTGGAGTGCGGCCTCTGACAGCCCAGCTTCCTCCACCACATCAGAGCCTGCGGGGCTGCTGGCGGTGGCCAGGCTGGACTCTGTTGTCAGTGTCCAGGAGATGCTGGGCCTGGGTCTGCCTGCAGAGGCGTCAGTGCCTGTGGTGGGGCTGCCTACAGGGTTGTTGTCCTCCCCGTCGGCAGCACAGGTGTCCTGCTGGCCCAGGTACCGGCGGATCTCCCTCCCGCACAGGCGCTCGACGGCGGTGATGAGCCGGCGGATGAACGGCCGCGTGTGTTCCTGCAGCTTGTTCTGCAGCTCCTGCGCCAGCACCTCCTCATCCAGCCCGTAGCTGCAGAGGTAGCCAAAAAGGCTGCTCTGCCACGCAGTCACCCTCCACCACTGCTCCTCCAAGAGCACCTCCAGCTGCCATCGCAGCCACGGCAGCAGGGGCTTGATGTTATTTGGGTGGCTCTTGAAGAAGTTTGCCCAGACCTTAGCAGGGAAGCTGCCCACCTGAGGCCTTGGCCCTGGCCCCAGAGCCCCCTGCTCCTGCTGCTGGTCTTCAGCTGGTGCTTTTACAAGGCCTGGCAGGTCAAACACAACATAATCTTCATCCGACCGCACCGAGAGCAAGACGGACACTGTCCACGAGTTGCACAGGGGGCACTTGTGGTCCCGCAGTGCACAGTGCATCGCACAGCCACAGCAAAACTCATCGAGGCAAGGCAACATGTAGGCACTCTCCTCCTGAGTGCGGTGGCAGATGGGGCAGCTCCACTTGCTCTTGGCAGCCATGCTCTCTGCTCCCTGCTCTGAGCCTGGGAACACCGCGGATAAGCAGCCGCTCCGGATGGCTGACACTGCAGCGGCGGGTGTTGTGTGCTGCAAAAGGGAGGGGTGACAGTCACTCACTGTCCCACAGGAGGGAGAGGAGGAAGAAAAGCCCAGGTTCCTCGAGAAGGACACCCTCCCAGCCTGCCACCACCCTGGCGGCACTTTGCCCACACAGCTCACCTCTGCTGCAGCAAGGACACCTGACAGTGCCCGGCTGCCTGAACCAGCCAGGGCCGGGGAAACACAAAGTTTGGCTCCGGGTCGGGCACACGGAGCTGCTGACAGCAGCCCCCAAAGCACCACCCAGCTCCAGGGGAAGCCTCGCTCAACCCTCCAGACCTCGCAGGCACGCTCGGTCAGAGGCCAGGCACGAGCCAGACTGAGCCAGACTCTGCCAGTGCCCAAAGATAAGAATCCGGGGATCTGATGTCACAATCCATCGTCACCTGCTGACATCACCCTCCACCATTCCAGAAGCTGCCCTGGCTGATCCACAGCACGAGGGGAGAAAAGAAAATGGTGTTTCTTTCTGCCAACACCTGCATTTCCCTGCTGCTCTGTCTTGGTCCCCTGCAATGCACATCCACCATTCTGTGTATGTCCCCACTCCTGATGCCTTGGAGAGGTCCCTTGGAGGAAGAGGGAGCATGGTGGGACGAGTCAGGAAGGCCTGCCCGTGGCTGGATGGTGCCTTCCCCAGCTCGCTGCCTTTCCCTGTGGAACGCTGGGATTGGCAGGGAGGACCTGGGTGGTCAGTGGCCAGCCCCGACTGAGAGCCTGTCATACCTCTGGGCCATGCCCCACGCTAGCAAGGAGAAGACAAACTGGGCATATTGTTCCAGCCCCTGCCACTCTCTCGTTGTCACTTGCCCACAGTGTCTTGTCTCTCTGTGTTACCAAATTTGTGCCCAGTCTCTGTAAAATACCGTTTTGAAATCAGTTTCTCCTCTCGACAGCTACATTGGATTGCAGATGATGAGCGCAAGGACACCTTGGTTCTAGTTGCAGGGCCGCACAACTCTGTGTTACTTGCCCAGTGAAACGTGTCCCCACCATTGCTGTCCAGCCACAGGGGAATACTGAACTCAGGAAGGAGCTGAATTTGAATCCTGGACAAGTAATACACTGCTGCCAAAATCCAAGGCATGCCTTAGGTTGTTTGGAAGAAACAATGCTCAAAAATACACAGAAGGGAAGATCTGAGGTAACAGATGCTTTGGTGACCCTGTGAGCTGAGAGGAAAAGATACTCAAGACTCCTTGGTTTGCATTACTTGCCCAATCAAATGGGCCCCACCATTGTGGCCTAGATGTAGGGGAATACTAAACTCAGGAAGGAGCTGAATTTCTTCTTCTGAGGGTTGTTTTATCTGCAAGTTGACAAGGACAGGCCTCCCTCATGCGAACATACCTAAACTGCTCAAAGTTAGAGTGCCTAGGCTTCTAAATATAGGAAAAGAGCCAATTCACAAATATTCTCCGTGGTGTCAAGTGGGCATCTGTCCTGATGTACAAGTGGGTCTTCATCTTCTGACTTACATCGTTTTGTTGAAAGGTTGTCCTTTCAACAGCACGGGCTGCAGGGAGGGGCACCAGGAGAAGGGTCAGAAAGCAGGATCCAGAGACTGTGTGGGACAAAGAGGAATTTATTGTGCTCCCCTGGAAAACAGAGTTGCTGCAGCCCTGCTAGTGGTCCTAGAGGAGGCGCAGCCGCTTGCAGGGCTGGGGAGGGTCCAGGGGGCTGGAAGCCCTCCTCTTTGGGGGGCGACAGAGTCCCCCAGGAGTGCCATCTCTTCCCCGTGGAGGAGGTGGACCTGTTGCCACAGCCACCTGGGACCCAGCAGTTACCCCCCAGGAGGTGCTGAGCCCATCTGCAAGGCACAGCCTCTTGCAGGGCTGGGGAGGGTCCAGGGGGCTGGAAGCCCTCCTCTTTGCGGGGGGACAGAGTTCCCCCCCAGGAATGCCATCCCTGCGGCATGCAGGAGGTGGAGCTGTCACCACTGCCACCTGGGACCCAGCAGTTACCCCCCAGGAGGTGCTGGGGCTGTCAGTAAGGCGCAGCCTCTTGCAGGGCTGGGGAGAGTCCAGGGGGCTGGAAGCCCTCCTCTTTGCGGGGGGACAGAGTTCCCCCCCAGGAATGCCATCCCTGCGGCATGCAGGAGGTGGAGCTGTCACCACTGCCACCTGGGACCCAGCAGTTACCCCCCAGGAGGTGCTGGGGCTGTCTTCAAGGCGCAGCCTCTTGCAGGGCTGGGGAGAGTCCAGGGGGCTGGAAGCCCTCCTCTTTGGGAGATGCCGGGCTCCCACGGGTGAGTGGTCCGTGCCCTGGCCGGGAGCAGAGGAACCTGCTGCTGCCACCTCCTCTGGCTCCTCGTGGATCTGCTCCCACTTCACAGGGACGGGCAGAGATGAGGGGAGGGTGAGGCCTCTCTGGAGTGCGGCCTCTGACAGCCCAGCTTCCTCCACCACATCAGAGCCTGCGGGGCTGCTGGCGGTGGCCAGGCTGGACTCTGTTGTCAGTGTCCAGGAGATGCTGGGCCTGGGTCTGCCTGCAGAGGCGTCAGTGCCTGTGGTGGGGCTGCCTACAGGGTTGTTGTCCTCCCCGTCGGCAGCACAGGTGTCCTGCTGGCCCAGGTACCGGCGGATCTCCCTCCCGCACAGGCGCTCGACGGCGGTGATGAGCCGGCGGATGAACGGCCGCGTGTGTTCCTGCAGCTTGTTCTGCAGCTCCTGCGCCAACACCTCCTCATCCAGCCCGTAGCTGCAGAGGTAGCCAAAAAGGCTGCTCTGCCACGCAGTCACCCTCCACCACTGCTCCTCCAAGAGCACCTCCAGCTGCCATCGCAGCCACGGCAGCAGGGGCTTGATGTTATTTGGGTGGCTCTTGAAGAAGTCTGCCCAGACCTTAGCAGGGAAGCTGCCCACCTGAGGCCTTGGCCCTGGCCCCAGAGCCCCCTGCTCCTGCTGCTGGTCTTCAGCTGGTGCTTTTACAAGGCCTGGCAGGTCAAACACAACATAATCTTCATCCGACCGCACCGAGAGCAAGACGGACACTGTCCACGAGTTGCACAGGGGGCACTTGTGGTCCCGCAGTGCACAGTGCATCGCACAGCCACAGCAAAACTCATCGAGGCAAGGCAACATGTAGGCACTCTCCTCCTGAGTGCGGTGGCAGATGGGGCAGCTCCACTTGCTCTTGGCAGCCATGCTCTCTGCTCCCTGCTCTGAGCCTGGGAACACCGCGGATAAGCAGCCGCTCCGGATGGCTGACACTGCAGCGGCGGGTGTTGTGTGCTGCAAAAGGGAGGGGTGACAGTCACTCACTGTCCCACAGGAGGGAGAGGAGGAAGAAAAGCCCAGGTTCCTCGAGAAGGACACCCTCCCAGCCTGCCACCACCCTGGCGGCACTTTGCCCACACAGCTCACCTCTGCTGCAGCAAGGACACCTGACAGTGCCCGGCTGCCTGAACCAGCCAGGGCCGGGGAAACACAAAGTTTGGCTCCGGGTCGGGCACACGGAGCTGCTGACAGCAGCCCCCAAAGCACCACCCAGCTCCAGGGGAAGCCTCGCTCAACCCTCCAGACCTCGCAGGCACGCTCGGTCAGAGGCCAGGCACGAGCCAGACTGAGCCAGACTCTGCCAGTGCCCAAAGATAAGAATCCGGGGATCTGATGTCACAATCCATCGTCACCTGCTGACATCACCCTCCACCATTCCAGAAGCTGCCCTGGCTGATCCACAGCACGAGGGGAGAAAAGAAAATGGTGTTTCTTTCTGCCAACACCTGCATTTCCCTGCTGCTCTGTCTTGGTCCCCTGCAATGCACATCCACCATTCTGTGTATGTCCCCACTCCTGATGCCTTGGAGAGGTCCCTTGGAGGAAGAGGGAGCATGGTGGGACGAGTCAGGAAGGCCTGCCCGTGGCTGGATGGTGCCTTCCCCAGCTCGCTGCCTTTCCCTGTGGAACGCTGGGATTGGCAGGGAGGACCTGGGTGGTCAGTGGCCAGCCCCGACTGAGAGCCTGTCATACCTCTGGGCCATGCCCCACGCTAGCAAGGAGAAGACAAACTGGGCATATTGTTCCAGCCCCTGCCACTCTCTCGTTGTCACTTGCCCACAGTGTCTTGTCTCTCTGTGTTACCAAATTTGTGCCCAGTCTCTGTAAAATACCGTTTTGAAATCAGTTTCTCCTCTCGACAGCTACATTGGATTGCAGATGATGAGCACAAGGACACCTTGGTTCTAGTTGCAGGGCCGCACAACTCTGTGTTACTTGCCCAGTGAAACGTGTCCCCACCATTGCTGTCCAGCCACAGGGGAATACTGAACTCAGGAAGGAGCTGAATTTGAATCCTGGACAAGTAATACACTGCTGCCAAAATCCAAGGCATGCCTTAGGTTGTTTGGAAGAAACAATGCTCAAAAATACACAGAAGGGAAGATCTGAGGTAACAGATGCTTTGGTGACCCTGTGAGCTGAGAGGAAAAGATACTCAAGACTCCTTGGTTTGCATTACTTGCCCAGTCAAATGGGCCCCACCGTTGCGGCCTAGATGTAGGGGAATACTAAACTCAGGAAGGAGCTGAATTTCTTCTTCTGAGGGTTGTTTTATCTGCAAGTTGACAAGGACAGGCCTCCCTCATGCGAACATACCTAAACTGCTCAAAGTTAGAGTGCCTAGGCTTCTAAATATAGGAAAAGAGCCAATTCACAAATATTCTCCGTGGTGTCAAGTGGGCATCTGTCCTGATGTACAAGTGGGTCTTCATCTTCTGACTTACATCGTTTTGTTGAAAGGTTGTCCTTTCAACAGCACGGGCTGCAGGGAGGGGCACCAGGAGAAGGGTCAGAAAGCAGGATCCAGAGACTGTGTGGGACAAAGAGGAATTTATTGTGCTCCCCTGGAAAACAGAGTTGCTGCAGCCCTGCTAGTGGTCCTAGAGGAGGCGCAGCCGCTTGCAGGGCTGGGGAGGGTCCAGGGGGCTGGAAGCCCTCCTCTTTGGGGGGCGACAGAGTCCCCCAGGAGTGCCATCTCTTCCCCGTGGAGGAGGTGGACCTGTTGCCACAGCCACCTGGGACCCAGCAGTTACCCCCCAGGAGGTGCTGAGCCCATCTGCAAGGCACAGCCTCTTGCAGGGCTGGGGAGGGTCCAGGGGGCTGGAAGCCCTCCTCTTTGCGGGGGGACAGAGTTCCCCCCCAGGAATGCCATCCCTGCCGCATGCAGGAGGTGAAGCTGTCACCACTGCCACCTGGGACCCAGCAGTTACCCCCCAGGAGGTGCTGGGGCTGTCAGTAAGGCGCAGCCTCTTGCAGGGCTGGGGAGAGTCCAGGGGGCTGGAAGCCCTCCTCTTTGCGGGGGGACAGAGTTCCCCCCCAGGAATGCCATCCCTGCCACATGCAGGAGGTGAAGCTGTCACCACTGCCACCTGGGACCCAGCAGTTACCCCCCAGGAGGTGCTGGGGCTGTCTTCAAGGCGCAGCCTCTTGCAGGGCTGGGGAGGGTCCAGGGGGCTGGAAGCCCTCCTCTTTGGGAGATGCCGGGCTCCCACGGGTGAGTGGTCCGTGCCCTGGCCGGGAGCAGAGGAACCTGCTGCTGCCACCTCCTCTGGCTCCTCGTGGATCTGCTCCCACTTCACAGGGACGGGCAGAGATGAGGGGAGGGTGAGGCCTCTCTGGAGTGCGGCCTCTGACAGCCCAGCTTCCTCCACCACATCAGAGCCTGCGGGGCTGCTGGCGGTGGCCAGGCTGGACTCTGTTGTCAGTGTCCAGGAGATGCTGGGCCTGGGTCTGGCTGCAGAGGCGTCAGTGCCTGTGGTGGGGCTGCCTACAGGGTTGTTGTCCTCCCCGTCGGCAGCACAGGTGTCCTGCTGGCCCAGGTACCGGCGGATCTCCCTCCCGCACAGGCGCTCGACGGCGGTGATGAGCCGGCGGATGAACGGCCGCGTGTGTTCCTGCAGCTTGTTCTGCAGCTCCTGCGCCAGCACCTCCTCATCCAGCCCGTAGCTGCAGAGGTAGCCAAAAAGGCTGCTCTGCCACGCAGTCACCCTCCACCACTGCTCCTCCAAGAGCACCTCCAGCTGCCATCGCAGCCACGGCAGCAGGGGCTTGATGTTATTTGGGTGGCTCTTGAAGAAGTCTGCCCAGACCTTAGCAGGGAAGCTGCCGACCTGAGGCCTTGGCCCTGGCCCCAGAGCCCCCTGCTCCTGCTGCTGGTCTTCAGCTGGTGCTTTTACAAGGCCTGGCAGGTCAAACACAACATAATCTTCATCCGACCGCACCGAGAGCAAGACGGACACTGTCCACGAGTTGCACAGGGGGCACTTGTGGTCCCGCAGTGCACAGTGCATCGCACAGCCACAGCAAAACTCATCGAGGCAAGGCAACATGTAGGCACTCTCCTCCTGAGTGCGGTGGCAGATGGGGCAGCTCCACTTGCTCTTGGCAGCCATGCTCTCTGCTCCCTGCTCTGAGCCTGGGAACACCGCGGATAAGCAGCCGCTCCGGATGGCTGACACTGCAGCGGCGGGTGTTGTGTGCTGCAAAAGGGAGGGGTGACAGTCACTCACTGTCCCACAGGAGGGAGAGGAGGAAGAAAAGCCCAGGTTCCTCGAGAAGGACACCCTCCCAGCCTGCCACCACCCTGGCGGCACTTTGCCCACACAGCTCACCTCTGCTGCAGCAAGGACACCTGACAGTGCCCGGCTGCCTGAACCAGCCAGGGCCGGGGAAACACAAAGTTTGGCTCCGGGTCGGGCACACGGAGCTGCTGACAGCAGCCCCCAAAGCACCACCCAGCTCCAGGGGAAGCCTCGCTCAACCCTCCAGACCTCGCAGGCACGCTCGGTCAGAGGCCAGGCACGAGCCAGACTGAGCCAGACTCTGCCAGTGCCCAAAGATAAGAATCCAGGGATCTGATGTCACAATCCATCGTCACCCGCTGACATCACCCTCCACCATTCCAGAAGCTGCCCTGGCTGATCCACAGCACGAGGGGAGAAAAGAAAATGGTGTTTCTTTCTGCCAACACCTGCATTTCCCTGCTGCTCTGTCTTGGTCCCCTGCAATGCACATCCACCATTCTGTGTATGTCCCCACTCCTGATGCCTTGGAGAGGTCCCTTGGAGGAAGAGGGAGCATGATGGGACGAGTCAGGAAGGCCTGCCCGTGGCTGGATGGTGCCTTCCCCAGCTCGCTGCCTTTCCCTGTGGAACGCTGGGATTGGCAGGGAGGACCTGGGTGGTCAGTGGCCAGCCCCGACTGAGAGCCTGTCATACCTCTGGGCCATGCCCCACGCTAGCAAGGAGAAGATAAACTGGGCCTCAGTCCCTGTTAATCCCACTCACCCACAGAGCCAGGTCCCTCAGCACTTATCAAGTTTGGGCTGGGGAGACTCCAGCTGGAGCTGATCCGTCTGTGCCTGCAGCATCCCCTGGGCAGAACTTGTCTTCTGGTCAACAATATATAGTACCTGGTATGTGTAGAAGGACCTGTCAGCATTAACATCTCAGCCTGAGATGAAAAAAACAGATGAGGGCTAGTGTAGGAATGCCTCCTGTGCTCTTAGCAACAGTGAAAATTTTTCAGTAGTTTCTATGAATTTATTTTATTTGGATATTTGATTCTAGGGGAGCCTTTGAAGGCTGGTTCGTGTCCCATCTGGTGGCAGAGTCCTTGTTTGGTCATTCCCAAGGCATTCTCCAGGGTCACCAGTGTGGTACTGTCCTTCCGAAGCTGCCTGGCATCCTTTCTTGGGGTTGTTGTGCCCCCCCAGGGAACTGTCCCCTGCTCTGTTTGGAGGGGAGGGCCCAGGCATTGCCTCCCCTATCCCCATCTGGGGCTCTTCTCACTTCATGGGGATGGCAATAGGAGGAGGTGATTGCCTTCTATGATCCCCGCCAATGTCTGTGGTTGCTATGCTAGAGAGTTTGTGGATGCTGGATCTCAGAGGGCAACTGGAGAGGACTTGGCTAGGTGGGGAGGGACCCTCCTCAGGAGGTGGCAGGGTCTGCAGTGCCCACAGGGTTGCCCTCCCACCACCAACATCACAGGCATCCCCCAGGCCCAGCAGATGACAAACCACAGTGAGACATTGCATGGTGACACTTCCACAAATGTAGCTGTGTAGTTCTGGAGACTGAAGCCCTGCATCTGACCGGCAGCTGTGTACCAATGCAGCTTAGTATGGACCCAAGACTGCAGCATCTGGAGGAGCCCTGAATGGTCCTGGAAATTTTTTATCCAATTTGGGGCCTGGAGGACACCCACAGGATGCCTGGGCAGCCTTTCAGAGGGCTACTGTTGTGGTGGTACAAGGTGACAGAAGCTGTGGGTTGCTGGGTGCCTGGGAGCTCCTCCCAGCTGGCAGATGTTGACCAGTGTAATTACAGATGGTGTGATGACATGCTTCACGTGGTCATCATCTGCTCACACCGAGTGCAAGATGGGGATGACATTCCTCTTCCAAAGGGGCACTTGGGCTTGCTGTCAGCCCACTGCAGGATGTAAGTGTAACACAGAATTTGTGAAGGCCTCAGTTGTTGTATCAGCTCCAGGACTCTGGCCTATTTCTCTTGAGTCTACCCAGGGTGCCTGAAAATACTTTTCCATCTGTTTGCACAGTTCCTGTGCATTCTCTGTTTCTAAATGAATTGTGAAAAGGGCATCAGCAGAGGCAGAAATCTGTTGATTATTTCACTTTCTTCCTAAACATCTATTCAGCATGGCAGCTAGGCATTAGGGTGAACATTTTCAATGTTTTTTTTACTACAATATAAATCTTTCAGCAGTGCAGAGAAAGAAGGTAGTTTCCACAATAGATAATGCATCTTTTGACTACGGAACCATGCAGAAATTTTCCGTGTTGGACAAAATTTCCTGGTGTGAAGTGTATTGTTTTATGATAGTAATTTCTGATTATCTGACTGTACAAGCTAGCTGTCACCATTTAAGTGGTTTTGACATTAGTCAAACTTAAGAAGACATTGCAAAGCCATCTGGCTTACTTGAGTATATCCTACTAATAATCTGGTAAAATGCTAAGACAAGAAGAAGGGCACTTCTGGGATCTTTTCTACTGAGTTAAAATTTTCATTTATTGTTTTCTTTGGTAGGACAGAGGGAAATGCTCATCAGTATATGGACAAAACAAGGAGATAGAGGCATCAGACACTTCACTGTTATGAAGAGGATTATATGGTCCAAGTGTCCTGTTGATGTCCATGCATTTGTACTGCTGAGAGCAGCTGAATTCCTTATTCAATATCCTAATAAAAGTTCTCAGGTTCCCAGCCAGGAATGGTTAAGCCTGTCTCACTTCAAGAGGTTGAGCTCTGCTGTCTACCACAGCAGATATTTAATGCAGCTCATATTAGGCAGACTTCTAGGTTTAATGGAAAAATGTTTTTATTTCTAGTGTTTTGTTTGCTACCAGATACTTGAAAATCATGAGGATCCTACTAAGTTACAAAGAGAAAAATTTCTAGATCTAAACTAACACATTTCTGAGAACATGCATTTTGGTCAAAACATGGTTGTTCTTTGTGTAGATTTTTAACAGCATCCATTTCAGAAAATATTTTTTCTCTTTCACTCATTATTACCCACACAGTTTCTCCTGTGCACTTCTCCAGTCCTACTTAAGGAGACTGAGGCCTGTTCTGAGGCTCCTGGGCCACATGGCTGCTGATGCCAGCTTGCCCCAGACTTCTCAGGGTCAGTGTAGGCATCACCTAGGTTTGTCCTTCTTTTCCTCCTGAACTGTTGTGGTAACATCTGAGGGCCCTCCACCACGAGGGTTTCCTTCTGCCACTTTCTGTTTGTACCACTCTTTCATCTGACAAAAGAAAGGGAAGCAGGTTTAGCATGCATTAGATCATTACCCACAGTAGCAGTTTAACTATGTGTATCTTCCTGTATTTTTGGGTAGTATGAGAAAATGAACAGTGACATGTTTCCACCCAACATTGGACTTCAGGGTTAGGACCAAACACTAGAAATATATAACGTAAGCTGAAAGAACCTCTGCCTGCTCACATGCATTGCTGCAGGCAGCTGAAGTATAAGTATATAACTATAGGCTGTTGATGGTGCATTCAAAGTGCAAAACCATTTAGCTCTACTAGCTCAGGTGGAGAGAGAGTCTGTACAGACTCTCAGAGCCTTCAGTACAGCAATTACTGTGAAATTGCTGGAAAATCCTTTTCCATCCACTAATCTTGATCAGCTTCAGATACAAATGCTCTATCTACATCTCTGAATGTAATTTTGGGCAAAACTACATTGCTTTTGTACTGAGATGGGAGATAAATAAATTGATTGATAATCAGTTGCCTGAACTCACCTTTTCTGTATCCTGATAGAGAAGGAATAGGATCATGTGAGGCTGTATGGATGGCTTTGATGGCATGCTGTTATTCAGGACAGATGAATTCCAGTCATGGTGGAAAGCATCTGGTTTCCTTTTCTCTCCAGGGTTCTACTTGCAGCAGGACAATCTGAAAGGGGAGCAACAGGCTGTTGGTGGGATGGGTGCTGTTCTTTCTCTCCCTGCAGCTGAATACTGCATACCAGGTGTCTCCAAGTGAGGCTGTGAGGAAGACACTGGTGGTGGCAGAATTTCAGACAGATATCTGTGGTGTAAAGGTGTCAGTTTGTGGAAAGATCAGATAGTTACCTAGCAAGGGAAGTTGCGTAGGTATAACAATTATAATTATCCATCCTGGGGAAAGTCATAATAAGAATTCTTTACTTTTCTTCATTTTTTCTAGACATTATCCCTTACAGAATGACGGGAGACAACAGTAGCAAAACAGGTTTCTAAGGGATGGTTACTAAGGTATTTCCTCAAGTGTGTGTGTTAAGGGAAGTGGAAGAACCCTTTCAGCATGGAAGAGAGAAATCAGAGCAATGACAGATGCTGAACCATTGTCTTCTGTAATTTCAGAGATGCAACTCTCTGCATCTCTGTAGTAGCACCACAGCAAGCTTGCATTTTAATGCTAGTATCAGGAGAAAAATTTGGGTGACCATACTCAGGAAAAAGGACTATGAAGGAAGACTGGCTATGTACACCTAGAAGCACCTTGGTTTTGAACGTAATTAAGTTCACTGCATGATCAGAGGCCTTCATATTAATTTAGAGATCATCAGGCACTTGCAGGATGGTTGGATCCAGACAGTGGCATTCAGGCTGACTACAGGACAATTCCATCCAGGCTACAGGGGGGTTGATAGTTCCATACGTATGGAACGGGAAGCACTGGTGGAGCAGCTGAACAACTCTGCACTTGTGAACCACAGTCACAAATTACCACCTCTTCCATTAACTGGGTAGTGAAGGGGCATCTACAGATGACACAAGGTCCCCTCTCACTAAAAGTCCTATAGAGAGTATGATAGAGCTCCTTGTCTTCTGTGAATTCCAGGTATGTCTGTTGCTGCAAGCCATCAGTGAAATGGGAGTAGGAAGTACATTTTCTTTCTCCCTTTCTGAGGAATGATACTGAAAGCATGCTTTTGAAGCTTATCTTCCAGTCATCTGCCCAGAACTGCTTGCCCACAACTCCTCTGAACCACTTCCTTCTAGACTGACCTCTTTCTAGAACCACTTGCTTCCCTGATGGAGCAAGTGACATCACAAACATTTATCTGTGCCACATCCATCCTTCAGGAATGGCAGGTTTTCACCCCTTCTCATCCTAAAAGATGGGAAGTCTGGCCTGACAGCTACCCAAGACTGTTGTGCATACTGGGTCACTTGTGTGACACAAAAAGCATGATGGAAAGTGCAGTGTTATGAAATGATCTCGCTGTTTTATTCCCTGTTTGTTGGCTGACAGGGAATGAATTTGTTTTAGAGGAATACAAGAAAGTTGAGATCACGTCTTTTCATTTGAACATCCTAGATTCAGAGGTCCCGAAATCTTCTGTAAATACAAGTATGTGGGTGTTTGTATTTACAGCCCTGAAATCCTGACTGCAGACATAGATAAATGTGCAGGATTTTCTCAAGTCTGGCACTGGTTCAATTTTATCTTTAGGTTTGGCACCAGCCCAGGTAGAGTGGATATAGATGCCTGCAAAGCAGCAGCAAAGCTGTTATATAAAGCCAGTAAAACTCTTGTGTGAAGAAGCTGAGTGTGCCAGCCCCAATAAGGGTGCTGCTCTTAAGATGCACTCTGTGCATTGATGAAATCTTCCCAGCTATGTTCCCACTGAGGTCCATGTAGCTTTGCTGCTGTCAAAAGAGAGAAGAGTCTGGATGAATTGTTTTAAATCCTTTCTCCAGGAACAAATCTAAACTTGAAGCATGGGGAAGAAATGAGCTGAGAAGCTTCAGTTGTAGCTGAGGTATTGAGTGGTGCACATTACAGGACACGGTGCAAGGCTTCTCAGCTTTGTATACAGATGAACTGTGCAGAGCTGAAAACAAAGTTGTAATTTCTGCTTTTGTGCCAAATATATATCTTCCCTTTGAACACAAATGGATGAAAGTCTATGATTAAGGATTTACCTTATCACGTCTTACTTCTCAGTCTTGCCTTTCACTGCACTATTGACTCAAAGCAGTCTCTTTGTATCATTCTTTTCAACCTTATTTTACTGTATCATCCATTCCTGACGTAAAAAAAGTACAGATCCCTTAGAAAACACAGTGGTTCCATATTGTAGGAGAAGTTAACTAGTGTATGACTCTTGGCTTTTTATTAACCACAGTACAAAATCTTGATCATGAACAACTGCTGTCACTTTCATAATACTGATTTAAATCTATTTTTTTTTAATGGGAAGAAAACAGAGTTTTTCTGGCAAAGTCTGCTGTAATTTTATAATGTCGCATACTTGGCAAGTGCGATTGTGTTGCTATAGTGATCTTAAATTATGAGCAAGATCAATTTTAACTTAAGGCTAATTTAGAACTCGCTGGTCTTAAACCCACCTTATTTACCTTTCTGAGCACTGGAAGAATCATTTGGATCTCCACAAACATTTTCTCTATGCTTCCAATATTCCAGTAATCTTGTAATTTTGAAACAATGTTCTTTAAAGTGGCTTCTGAATTACATTTGAATTAAGCAATACATCTCCCACCTAGAGACCCACGTCTGCCTTCATTCAAGAGTTCCACTACCAGAAAGTTGCCTGAATGAAATCTCAAATACAGGGACTGGCACTTGTTTTAGTCTTGACCAGTGATGCTTATGTCAAGAATATTGCTAGAGAGTACTGTGGCCCCATTTTGCTCCACAGAAATGAGGGAGGGCTGAGCAGGGTTGTACTTGTCCACATCTTGGCATGGAGATGGACAGGTCCCTAAGTCCTACTGTTCAGAAGCTGCCTTTTGACACAGGAGTGGAGGCACTCAAAAAGACATTTTAAGCCAGAGGGCTGTGCCTCAGGTGGGGGCTATTTATATTTATACTGCTATGCAGTGTATTTATGCTTCTGTGCACCAAGACAGTCTTTTCTGATTGACATACTTTCATATTTCCCTTCTGCTACTTTCCAAAGTCACACCTTGCAGCAGCTTTGTCCTGTTTAGCTCTCCTGCAAGCATATCATGGTGTCATTAGTTCTGCTTAGTTCTGTACATACCAGTGTGCTTACTATGGTGTTGGAAAAGTCAGTTTGGCAACACGATTTTATGAAGGATAAAATGCAGGAACCTGTAGAAAACTATATATGTTTGTGAAGAATTGGTGTGATTAAGAATCAGATATCTAAACAAATTAAGAAATAAAAAAATCTAACCATTTCAGCTGGGTAGACCTGTAGAAGGAATGGTAGGCTATTCTGCAAGGCAGACTTTTTCACCTTTCAGAGCAAAGAACCAGACATGATGGGAGCTTAACTCTAGGTCACGTTTTTGAAGCTTAGACCCATGTGTCTTTGTAGCACCTATGTTTTTTTCTGAGCTGTAGAGCAGTTTTCATATCCTGTTCCCCTTCTGGGTTACAGTGTCTGGAAATAAAATAACATTTGAATAAAAGAATGGCTGGAGAAAAAAAGCTTGGAGAGCTGGGCAGGATTCAATCTCTGATCCTTAGCAAAGCAGAGGCATACTAGTTTCTGCACATTTACGTGCTTATCCTGGTATAACACATGGGGAATCATGAGCCAAATGCTAACAGGATTTTTGTGAATTTCCAGGACACCTGGGCAGCTTGCCTTCCTGTCAGTGTTACAACACTACATTCAAATAATTGTATGAAATGAAACTTGCTTTACCTTTATCAGTATCCCTCCTGATATTTGTGTATATTCATAACACTGTCTCCATTATGCTCCTGGAAACACTCCCCCAAACAAAGTATTTTTCTTGCCAATCTGTTGGTACACATAGTCCTTGTGGTTAGTTTCCTGCCTTTGACTGTGCCAATTCTTTCAACAGTTTCTATGCAGTATTTACTATGCAGATACAAAGATTCTCAGGAATTACACAAAAAAACTACAGTATCTACTTCTCTAAAACCAAAGTCTTCCTTCTATGTCTTCTCCTCTTTTTTTTTTTTTTTTTTTTTACCTTCTCACTGCTTTTAGAAATTAATTTTTGAAAGTGAGAAAAGATGTTCTGAACTAGTGTATGATACAATCAAAGGATTTGTACAGTTTTCTTGCACATACATGGTACATGTAAGTGCTGACAAACCCAGACTTGTTACTCAAGTCACAGTCTCTGTTGGATAGAATGTTCCTCTTTTTATGTCCATGCTATTTCCAATATGCTGGCCAGCCAAGAATGCTTGGTGCAAACAAGGTCTAGTCTGAGCTAAGCCATCATCCTAAGGAGTGTGTGGAATCTGATATTAGAAATCAAGTCTATTGACTCCCACCAACCATACACAAATGCTACTACAAACCTGGAAGGTGGCTACACATGTCATTTTGTCTCTGGAATGATCCATCATTTTTCTGAAGGCAATTTTTTCTTGCTTTAGTGTACAACCATTTTCTATGAGCCTGCTTTCCTTGATATTTCTTCTCAACCTAACCCAGGCTCTAATCCTGATCGATAAAGAGAAAACATGTGAAGCTGGAACTTGACCTTTCTGTGTTGACAGCTTATTTGGCCTCCAAGTTTCAGCATGTTGCTGGCTCTGAGGTTGTCTTGAAGAAGGATGGATACTCCACATGCTAAGTAAAATAAGAATGCCTGCTACAGTACCAAAACAATACTCAGAATTTTGTTATATATTCTACACACTTACCACCAAGCATGGACCTCACTGCAATTTTTCAAGATGTTTGTGGGATAATTCCCTCATCTGCTGTTTTTAGACATTTTGAAAACTAACTCAGGATAAAAAGCTGCTTATGAAATATCACCTTTGTGTTTGAACCAAAGCAAAAGAGAACATCAAACATACTCTGTGATGACTAGCAGAGCAAGGGTGTTATGCTCACTCTTTATTGTGACTTAATCTCACAAAATTTGCCAGGAATCCCAAGTACATCAGCTACCTTACAGAAGCTCCAAACCTTGAGTGTAATGCCATTGATTACACCCTGGATTTATTCTTCATTTGTTTGTCCTTTTACATGTTTGTTGTTGGAATATTTTATGTATAATGAAGCCCACTCACAGCAATTAAATCTTGTATAACCTTTAGAAAAAGTTCAGCAGAAGCATCATTATTTTGTACTAATGCTGTCTCGTTATGTAAGTTCTACTAGTGGAATTGGTTGGCTGTGAATCTGGATCATTTATGGATAGATTGGAAAATCAATCAAAAAAATGTTAATGGTTTTGTGAAGAAATCAATTTGTAGATGTAGGGAGATGACCTTTGATGGCTGCCAAGTAGTCAACAAAGCATTCCTGCACTCTCTTTTTTCAGAAAGACAAAGGGAGAAAGTAAGATGAAATAAATTTATGGGTTGAGACAAAGACTGGGAGATCACTTGCCAGTTAGTGGTTAAGCCACCTCAAAAGTCAGAAAGAAAAAAAAGGAATGAAAAGTTAGCTTCTAGGTTTTCCTTCTCCATTTGTTATTTTTTAACTGGTACCTTCATTAATTCCAGGTCACAGTGTCAGAACTGATACTAACTTGCATGCTTATGCTTAAGTAACTGGTGAATTATGCCAAGTTTTGCTGGAAATAGGAGCTGTTTTTTTCTGTGTTCAGTACAGTATATTTGCCTTCCAGTTTCTTGCAGAACTTAAACAGTTTCACTCATTAGAGAGCCAAGCAGTCAGCAATAGTCAACAAAAGTCAGCAGTACACAATCAGGAAATCAGGGCTCTGAGATATGCTGAAAATAGTATTCAGTTTAGACATATCCTACAACAAGCGGGATGCAACATTCAAGCTCAGAGATCTTGACTAGGCAGAGATATGAACTATACTATTGCTGTCCCTGCAAATACTGCCACAGTTATAGAAATGGTATAGCAAAGACTTCAGAGTCGAAGCTCAGGTAAGCAATGCAGGAATTAGGTGACTTATTAAGGGCCTGTAAGTTTGTGTTAGAGCCAGGGCTTGTAGCCAGTTCAACAGATTGAATTTCAGTGCCCCTGGCAAAGTTCTTGAGCAGCTTTGTGGTTTACATCAAAGCAAGGACGCAGCTCCATGCATACTCCTTCACCAGTACAGAGATAGGTTGCCCAGATTCCTTTCAATGCCACCATGACTTATTTAGGTAATCTAACTACATAATACAACTGTTTTTTGTCACCTCTTAAGACTGAAAATTAGGTCTTCTCACACTTGTCATTTAGTCTTTTTCACTCTGCTCCTCTTCTTTTTTCTCATTCAGTGAAGCAACGAAGAAGAGGATTTCCACACTCAGGTCTTAAGCTGACACCAGCGGTTAAAAGGAGGAGGCTTCCATAGATGGCATGATTCAAAGTGTAAAGATGAATTTAGGCATCTTGAAAAGTGAACATGAGCTCAAGCTCTTTCTGGTGCATCTCCACAAGGCAGAAAGTGAAGGAGGAGGGTGGGCATAGCAATAGTTCAATAGTGACTGTTGTCTGTGCCTTCCTAGCAAAGTATCTTGTTTGCAGCCCTTAAGTCACTTTCAAGACTGGATCAGTATAACACCCATTTTACACATCAGAAAATCAGTGTGGGAATCAGATAATGGAACAACTATCTTATGAAGAAACTGACTTGTGCCCACTGCATGTTGGTATATGGGGAAGTTGAATCCTAATGAAATGCCAGACTGTGTGAATCTGGACCTGGGAAAAAACAGTCTCCAAAAAAGAAACCCATAAAACCTGCATCCAGCTTCTTGGGAATCGGGAACATTTTCCAGAAAAGAAATGTCAGCAGGGATAACAAGGGCCTGGAATGAAATAATCTTAGGTAGATTTTAGGAAATGAAACGTGAACAATCAGTTGTAATGTTACAAAGAGGAACTAGTATTTGATACCAGTATTTTTGTATTGAATATGCACTTTCAGACCTTGGGACTGTAGCTCACAAGCTCCAGTTGGCAAAGTCTGAGGTTTGTTTCCAATATATCTATCTCCCTTCTCATTAGAGGCAACTGTCTTCCCATAGAAAGAGACTTGTGTGGTAAGGAATTGGTACTTGTGATCAGCATAATTCCTACAGGCATCCCTGCTTGCGACTTCCGGTTCAGTGCTTCCGTGGGCTTCTTAAACTGTCCCATAAATAAACAGAAAGTCACACCATCTTTGGATGTCCAAGGCAGAACTCTTTTTTTGTGAGACAACATACTAAGCATGTGGCTTTACTTTGTTTGGCTTTGGAAGAGAAAGAAAAGTACTGGTATATATGGTAAGTCACGTGTATATAGAATAATGCCACTCACCTCCCATGGTGTGCTTGGGCCCAGAAGGTATTTGGGTTATGTGGAGGATCTGAAAGAGGAGATCTTTATCTCAGATGAAAAAACACCACACCTGGAAATTCAAAAATATTGAGGAACATGTTGCCCTCCTCAAGGGGGCAGTTATGTCCAGGGGATATTGGTTTCTTCCACAGTTTGTTTTCATGATAGTCCTGCTTGGTAAGAAGAAGCTTCCATGTGCAAGGCAAGCCAAACCAAACACTGTCCCTTCTTTGGGATTATCCTTCATCTGTGGCTGGTCTTACTCACCATTTCAGAATGGGGCAGGGCTTTAACCACTACTTACTTTTAGCCAGCTGAGACAGGGGCACTCTGTGCTGGGTTAGGAACTGCTGGAGACCCACAGAGAGTGGTGCTGAACGGTGCTGATCCAGTTGGTGTCTGGTCACCAGTGGAGTCCCCCAGGGACCAGTGTTGGGCCCAGTTCTGTGGGACTGAGTCCATCATCAGCAAATTTGCAGATGATAGTCCAGATATTTCAGTGCAGGGAGCTCTTTAAAGCTGCGTTTGGTAGAAGGAGAGGATGTACAATAAAAAGCCACTTTGCACTTCTGTTACACATTTGTTGTTGGCTGCAGATGGAACAAGATAAACAATTAGGGTACTCTTAATTTGGTTCAAGACAGCTGTTTTTGTGTTTACAGGAGCCCATTAATCTCTACTGGAGCAGACTCCTTTTTTGTGTTTGATACATTGTGGCTAAATAGTCTGATCAGACATTAGAAAGTATTATTTTTGCTTTCTGACAGCTTTGGGTGCTATAGGGATCTTCAGGGTGCAAACCTGCTATTTGCATTTTTATATCAGGTTCTCTCCATACTGTGGATACTGCCCCTTCCATAGCCACATGGATATTTGCTACTGCAATAAAGCAGGGAATAGGCTTCAGCCAGCTAGGAACAGTGGTGTTATATTTGTTTCCAGAGTACAGAGTATGGATATGCTTCCCTTTCTCAGAAGCCATTAGCAGAAGAAGGAGAACTTTCCCCTAGGTTTACTTTGGCTGTAGTGTAAAGAAAGAATACAGTGAAAACAGTGACATCTGTCAGCATTTCCCTTATTGCTCAGACTTTCACATCAAGTGAAATTGTCAAGAGGCAGAAAACAGTAAAGATATGTGGAAGCTCTTTCTCAGAATTATCTTGCTAATTCTGATCTGACATTTAATTTCTTCAACACTGGAAAAGAACAGAAGAAAATCAAAGATTTAGGCCAAAAAGACCAGCTGTTTGATTGCTTGACCATGAAGCTTTTAGTTTCAGATAAAGATAATGATAATGACAATGGTAATATATATAATAATATATAGTATGTAATAAATAATAAATGAGGATGATGGTGGTAATAAGGAGGGGGTAGACTTTTTTTTCCTATTTTTTGTTTTGATAGAGTTTCTCTCTGTGGTGTCTCTAAAACCTGCACTGCCACATCGTAAGACTGGGTGTGGTAAGAGAATTTTCTTTTGTTAGTTGCTTCATATGAAGAGGTAACCCTGCTGTGGACCTATGGGAAATCTCCAAATTTTCCATCATCTTCCTCTTATTGCACTGACTTAATTGTTTTGGAAAACATTTATTGTAATTCCTCATACTAGATATTTTTCTTTGCTATGGGTGCTGGAATGGAACTGAATCTATGGCCTGTTTTGGTGGGAATGAATGACCTTTTTTTGGTGTGTGTTTAATTCTGTAAAAAAAGAGCAAAAAAAGTTGAATATTGAGGTTTAGCACATTCAGGGAGTTCTTCCTCTTTCTGCTTCATTATATTTCCATGAATTGTTCATTAATGCTAAACTCACCACAAGCAACTAATGTGCTTTGTGACAGACACTCTCCCATCCAGAAATTTAGATACCACTGCACAAAGTGAATTAAGATTGAGTTCTGACCTTTCAGAAATGCTGCAGAAGATTTTGCAGTAAAGAAGTCCCATTTAGAAGTGTCAGATTCTTAGTCTCAAAATGGTCGAAATGCATGTATTGGATTCATACACAGGCTTTTTCCTGATTTCTATTCAGAGTAATATCTTCCTCTGTTAAATTGCATGTCTGCACATCATATTATTGCTTTGGGTAATCTGGAATTTTCTGGGTTTGAAATTATTTTTCTGGAAAATGTCCAGAAAATGGCAGTCTTCTTACTCTTCTCTGTGTCCCTTTGTTTGTCCTTCACACTCTGCAACCACATATCTGATGCTGAGATGACATTTTTCTGACTGTCACTGCTTTCCTACTCCTCTGCTGTACAGGAACAGTGGCTTGCTAGCACCACATGATTGAGCTGGGTTAGGGTCAAATATGCATTCATGCAGAAGTGAGGTGATGAGCCTCTCTTTTGGTCTTGTATACTTTTTCCCATGTTCCTTTAGAAAGCATCCACAAACATCCCCATGAATCAGAGGGTGTTTGAAACCCACATAAGCCGAATGAGAATCAGGGAAAAAAAAAAGAAAAAAAGAAAAAAGAAGGAAATAAAAAAGAAGAAAAAAGGAAGAAAGAAAAGGAAGAAAGGAAAAAAAGAAAAAAGAAACAAGAAAAAAAGAAGCAGAAGAGGTGTATAGGAATTGCACTATGAGGCAGTAAGTCATGGAAGTACGTGGAGAAAGAGAAAGTTATAAGAGAAAGAGAAAGCTGGCAGTAAGAAGCAGGCCACCTGGACTCCAAATGAAGTGGATTGTAGGTAGACAGCTGTAAATGTAACACACTCACTTTTCAATTACATCTGCAAAAATCTATATTTATGGGCTGCATCCAGTCTTCTGTTAACCATGAAGTGAACCAAGGGATGAAAACCTGGAAACATTACCTTACAAGAGTTAATGAAAAGTACTGACTAATGATAAAGCCAATATAGAATGATAAGAGAGTAGTAAGAAAGTCTGAACTGAATTATGAAAAGATTTTCTGGGTTGGGAATCAGTAGGCAAAAGAAAATGCATTGACTGATAGAATCATACAATGGTTTGGGTTGGAAGAAAACCTACAGACCACCTCATTCCAACCCTCTGCAAGGACACCTTCCACTAGATAAGGTTGCTCAAAGCTCCATTCGACCTGGTCCTGAACATTTACAGGGATGGGGCAGCTATAGCTTCCCTGGGAAACTTCTTTGAGGGTCTGAACATCCTCACAGCAGAGAATTTCTTCTTAATGTCTTCTACTTTGAAGAATTATACCTTGTCCTATTGCTACATGCCCTTGATAAAAAGTTCCTCTCCAGCTTTCCTGCAAGCCCCTTCAGCTGCTGGAAGGCTGCCTTAGGGTCTCCCTGGAGCCTTCTTTTCTCCAAGCTGAGCAATGCTAACTCTCTCAGCCTGCGTCCACAGGAGAGGTACTCCAGCCTTCTGATCATCTTTGTTGCCCTTCTCTGGCCTTGCTCCAAGAGCTCCATGTCCTTCTTGTGTTGGGAGCCCCAGAACTGGACACAGTACTCCAGGTGGGGTCTCACAAGAGCAGAGGAGATGGAGCGAATCACCTCCCTTGACCTACTGGCCATGCTTCTTTTGATGCACCCCAGGATACAGCTGGCTTTCTGGGCTTCAAGTGAGCATTGCTGGCTCATCCAGATTTTCATGAAACAATACCCTGATATCCTTCTCAGGATTGTTTCCAGTCCATTCTCTGGCCAATTTGTACTTGAGATTGCCCTGACTCAGGTACAGGACCTTGCACCTGGCCTTCTTGAACTCCATGAGACTGGCTTGGGCCCAACTCTCAAGACTGCCAAGGTCCCTCGGAATGTCATCCCTTACCACCATCAGGCTGACCACAACAGTCAGTTTGTTGTCATCAGCAAACATGCTGAGAGAGTGCTCAATTCCACTGTCCATATCACCAGCAAAGACATTAAAAAGCACTGGTCCCAGTATGTCCTTGTTTGGGCCAAGATAGAGCAAATTTTCTGTTTTGTTATTTTGCTTTCAGCTAAGTCTCTTTTAAGTAGCTCTTTTAAGTGCTGAAATTAACATCAAGTTTCTCAGTCAGTGTCTGCTTATGAGATAATGCTCTGTGTTTATAGTTACTGCTAGAGAATGGTATCCAGAACCAAGACCATTGGTTGGTTCTGAGAAACATAATCTAGAAAGAGAAAGGGAGTAAAGAGGTCATACCTGCAACCCTCCTTTAGGGAGAAGCAGACAAGACAGGTGGCCAAAATTAACCAAATGGAGTATTCCATTCCATGCATGTCATACTCGGTATAAATTTGAGAGATCACATGGTCAAACCCCTTCACCTTTGCCTTCATCCTTTGCTCTTCCCTTTGGCCCCTCTTCACCTCTTCTTGCCTTGTTCAGCATCCTGGGGATCCTGGCTGTTCCTTTGCCTGTGATCCAGTCCCTGACACCCTGAATCCAGATGTTCCTGCCTCCAGCTCCCGACTGCAGCCTGGACTTTCCCAGGGCTGCCCTGCAGCCTCGGTGGTGACATGAGAGTTACTGGGGGAGGAACACGGTATTGTTTTTCTGTGTATTTGTATATATTTAATAATTTTTCCCATTTTTCTCATTACTGTTTCATTAAAGTTCTGTTTTAGTTTCCAGTCTTTAAGTTTCTCTCCCTTATTCTCTCGCCTTTCTTTATCAGGGAGGGCAGGGGCATCAGTAGGGAGTATCTGTCATTTGGTTAATTGCCAGCCCAGCGCTAAACTGTGACACAGTACTGACTCCTGAGGAATACCACTTGTCACTGATCTCTTCTTGGACATGGAGCTATTGAACACAACTCTCTGAGTGCAGCCATCGAGCCAATTCCTTCTCTGATCTCTATCCAGTCACCTACAGAAAGATCTGTATGTGGGAAAACAGCTGGTGTATGGTGATGCTGGTTTACCACTTGCCAAGCTTGACGACTGATTAAATCTGTTACCACTAACCTGCTTCCCATTTTGTATATGGTGTGAGTGGCAAATTTTTGGTAGTAGATGGGGTACAGAGGTGTCTCCTGCAAGAAGCTGCTTGAAGCTCCTTTTGTGTCCAACAGAGCCAATGCCAGTTGGCTCCAAGACAGACCTGCTGCTGGCTGAGGCTGAGCCGATCTGTGATACTGGTAGCATCTCTCTGACAACATATTAAAAATGGGGAGGAAGTGATGGGGAACTTTTGTGCGACTACAGCCTGAAAGAGATGGGAGAGAAACAACTCTGCAAACAACAAGGTCAGTGAAGAAGAAGGGGTAGTATGTGCGTCAGGTGTTGGAGCCGAGAGTGTTCTGCAGCCCATGGTGAAGACCATGATGATGCAGATTGTCCCTCTGCAACCCACGGAGTTTAATGATGGAACAGATGCCCACCTACCACCCACAGAGGTTCCCATGACTGAGTGGGTGGATGTGCCCAAAGGAGGATGTGAATCCATGGAGAACCTGCGTGGAAGCAAGGTTCTGGCAGCACTTGTGGTGCTGTGGAGGGAGGAGCCCACACTGGAGTAGGTTTGCTGGCAGGACTTAGATCATAAAATCATAGAATGGCTAGAGTTGGAAGGCACATTAAAGAACACTTTAAAAGATCACTGGTGGGATACCTTCCACCATACCAGGTTGCTCAAGACCCTATCCAACCTGGCCTTGAACACTTCTGGGGAGGGGGCAGCCACAAATTCCTTGGGTAACCTCTTCCTTTGCCTCACCACCCTCACAGGAAAGAAGATTTTCCTGATGTCTAACCTAAATCTCACGCCTTCAAGTTTTAAACCACCGCCTCTTGTTCTCTAGCACACCTGTGCAAGAAGTGCTATCCCAGCTTTCTTGTAAGCCTCCCATGCTGGATCAGTCTGCTTCTGAAGAACTGCACCTTGTGAATGGGATGCACTCTAAAGCATTTTGTGAAGAACAATATGCTATGGGAAGGAGTCAGCTTGGAGAAGTTTTCAAAGGAATTTCTCCATGGGAGAGAGCCCACACTGGGCCAGGAGAAGGGTGTGAAAAGTCTCACACTGAGATGGAAGGAGCAGAAGAGACGAGTGTTGAATTGACAACAACTCCCATTCTCCATCCCTCTGCACTGCTGTCAGGGAGCAGGTAGAGAAAATCAGGAGTAAAAAGCCCAGGAAGAATGGAGGGGTGGTGGGAAGGTGTTTTAAGACTTAGGAGTTTTTTCTCATTACCCTAATTTGACTGGTAATGCATTGAATAATTTCTTCCAGGTCAAGTCTGTTTTTCCTATGATGGTAATGAGTGAGCGATTTTTCCTGTTGTTATTTTGATGCAGGAGCCTGTTGTTGTTTTCTCTTCCCTGTTCATCTGAAAATGGGTGTGATGGAGCACTTTTGGTGGGCACCTGGTGTCCAGCTGGGGTCAACCTGCCACACAGTTCTTCTGGTTTCCCCTATGACTGCTAAATGTGAGCTGAGATCTCATGCTGCTTGTTATGGAAAGATCGGCTGCTCACAAGCACAATCAACTTTAAATTCTGCTAAATGACAGCAAGTCTTAGGGAGCCCTTTTAAACTTTTCTTCATGTTCATAGCTGTGCTGCTGCCAGGACTATTTCTGACAGAGAAGGAAAGCTGTTTTTCCTTTAACCTGTTGTTAGCCTTCTTAATGAAATAGTAATTCCTTTTTTTTTTTAATGAGGAAACTCTAGATTTTATACAAGATTTTGTATCCTTTCTTCTTCTGAGATTTCAGCTTGATCTGGATCGTAAGAGTATGGTCCTGTCTTTCAGGGGGCAGCACCTCTGGTTCTAGACTAAAGGTCCCAGAATAGTCAGAAGTCTGGCTGTAAACTTTTCATGCCTTTTTGGTTACATCTGTCTCTGTCCTCCATTTTGTCCTTAGAAGACAGAGCATGTCTTATGCAAGTTTGTTCTAATAATACATGTAGGCGCAGCTGTTATAAAAACAAATAGAGCCCAGTAGCCTTCACTCACTTGGTGCAGTTGTCCTTTTTGTCTTGACAAGCCAGTGTCTTTAGTTGATCTGAGGAATAGCATAAGAGCAGTCTGCTTAGCTGCTAAAGAGTGTTAAATCATTTATTAGAAAGAGAAAAGGAAATAAATGACTCAGTGAAAACTGATGAATATTTTCTTTTGTGATTTCAATGGATTGAGACTTTGTGTAGGAATAAAAACAATTTCAAGGATATTTCCCACTAGACCTTAAGCAGCAGCTTTGACCTCTGGAACAGGCAGTTTCCTTGTCTTCTGAACTCTCATTTCACTGAATTTCCCCATATCATCTATTTGAGAGTGACTAATAAGAACTCACCTGTGTGGTTCTGACCACAGATTTATAATTGTCTCAAAAGAATCAATTTTAAAGAATGAATAGCCCTGAGTGGGGTGGAGAACTTGTCTGGCCAGAACAGAGCAGGAGGTGACACCTCGGGATGTGATAAGACCTTCTGGGTGGAGACTCTTCTGTGAGCACCAGCTGCAATGCTGGGTGGTCCCTCCAGGCACGACAGAGCCACCTCCATTGTACTTGTGAAGTACCTGGCTGTGGTGGCTTGAAGGATGGCACCAGGAAGAAGATAAGAACTGATGACTGGGTGGAGATTACACCCCTTTCCTGAGGGCCAACCTTCAGTTCTGGGACCTTCCTGGAGGCATGATGTGCTGGCTAAACAGAAGAGGAATTTCTCCAGAAAGAAGATAAGAATTGACGACTGGGTGGAGGACTACACCCTTCTGCTCCCCTCTGGGCAGCCTGTCTCCCAAGGAACCTGGATGATTGACAGCTGCACCTTTGGCTGGGGGTATATATATGGCTGTCCATGCTTGGCCTTTTTGTCGTCTCTTGACCCACCACCATTCCTGCATCGGACCCTGTCCAGGATCAGCACCTTCCTGAAGAAAACTTCGCTGGACAGCCGGACCCCTGGTGGTGACACTCTCTCTCTCTCTCTCTCTCTCTCTCTCTCTCTCTCATTTTTCCCCACTATCTTACCCTTTTCCTACACTTTTCTATCTCTATCTTTCTTACCATTTTCCCTCTCTCTCTCTCTCTTATATTTTCTTTTCATCTCTCCCTCTTTCGCCTTGCTCCATATCTTTGCCTGTATTAATTGTTAAATAAAATCTGCTTGCACTCGACCTTTTAATGGTTGGACTTTGTTTCGCGTATCCAAACAAAAATAAATTTTAAATGTTACCTCCGGACCGTAACATCACCATTCTCAGGAAAAGACTCAACATGTTTCTAAGAGGTGCTTAGTCCAAGGGATCTTTGACACTGTCCTGTAATTGAAGATTTTTTTTGACCTAGATTGCTTGTGATCAATATAGAATGAATGCATATAGTTGCTCCAGCTGTATTGCTGTCCTATCCTGCCTTGTGCCAAGGGTAAAGACCACACTGTATTTCTGAAAACTCTTATTTCCTGCTTAGTTTGATCCCTTTTATACTGGATAAGATTCCTAGCTCTGATGTCTGTGACATCACTTTATCCCAGACTGCTCCCATGAAAGTCTCTGTTGCTTTGAGTTCTTCATTACTGAGGATAATCACTGAATTCAGGAAAATGAATATTTTTAGTTTTATTATACAGCTGAGTGTGGTTTTTGTAATTGCTGTTCTCTTTCATTTTGTATAATTTTTCTGCAGATTTCCAAAGTTTTGGTGAAGTTCCCAATCAGTGTTTTCCACAAAGCCTGTATTCCAGCCTAATTTCCCTCTCCCACTCAGGGTTTCTCAGTTTCTTTTCATTTTTTTTCTGGCATGTACACATTAGCAGATAGAAGTACCATTGGTGTTTTGAGGAAAATACATAAAAGCTAAGACAGGAAAATTGCGCTGGTTTCTGACTTCTTGGACTGCTCTGAGAAGCATGTTTTTTTAGTAAGAAAAAATCTGTAATAAACAAAACAGCACGGTCTGATTTATGAGATTTACTTAGTATATTATGAAGGACTTGATTTCAAATATCTGACCTTGCTCTTTGTATCAGAGCTGGTCCTTTTATATTTGAGTTTGCACCTATACTCACTGGTTTGCAGGACTGCTTGTACAGCAGCTTCAGCACCATCATCAGACTTAGCTGCCAGTTTTCTACATCCTGGACAGTTTAACTTATTCTTAAGAAGTAACAGTCAGCAGCTGCAAACACTGTTTTTACTGTAATTTCTATCATTCAACTTCTAGCTCCCTACCTTCCGAAAAGCACCATCAAGACATAGAGAAAACAAAAATCAGGAGAATTAGGAAACTTCTTTATGGAGATCACCATGGTTTCCTTTGTGACAGCTCTTTCAAGAATGTTTATAAAATGCCTGCAAGTTAAATCAGGTGATTTATAGAAGGATAGTTTTGCTTCTTTGTCATAAATCATGCTTTGATGCACTGTCTTTAGAGACACGAGATAATCCAGCAAACAGCTCTAGCTAATGAAGAAAAACAAGAGGATGCAGTGAGTACACTAATAAAGAAATTTTAACAAGCAAAAAGAAAGAAAAAGTAGGATTGTATGGACTGACAGGTGACATCTCACATCCATCACCAACACCACAAAGTTAAAACTCTGCAAGGAACTGAAAATAAGGATTATCATGACCTGGCAAAAGCATGTACAGCTTTGTGATTCCTACCAGTCCTGCTCCTGGAGGAGGGCTGGAAGGCTATCTAATGTTAGCAAGATGGTAGGTTAGGATGAATTAGTTAAGGTAAAATCTTTTCTTTAGAAAATGTTTTTCTTTAGAAAATTTTTTTGACTTTGTTCCCATTTGGTGCAAATGTCTGTTGCAACTCTCATTTTGACAGTGTAAAATATACTTTATGCCTTTGGTCTTATTATGAAAAAAATTGCCTCTCTGAAACAAGAAATGCTAAGTGCTCCACTTCCTAGGGGTGACAAAAATAATGAGCAGACACTGAAGTACTCAAGAGTGCTGCACACTCTTCCAGCAGCTGCATATCCCCAGGTCTTAAAATTGTACTCAATAACTTGGGGGTATGGTAAGCAAAACTGGAAGTCTTTCCCTACCCACATTTTTCTATAAAACTTGATTCTGTGGGACATGTCAGTGTTGTGAAATGACATCAAATGAGACTGATAGGCCAATATATTTTTACTGTGTTTGAAAAGAAGATTCTCAACATTTCATTTTAGAATTGCTGAAGTATTTGGATTTGATTTTAAGAGCGAGAAAACGTAATACTCATACTGTCTGACTCCTTTATGAGAAGTGTTACATAAAAACCACTTTCATTAATTTTGCAAATAAAGGTTCCCAAGGTAAGTAAAACCCTTTTCTTAGAGTCAAGCATCCATAATACAGACAGGGAGCCCAAATCAGAAAGTGTAAGGCAGACAGGGTAGAGTCACAGGTTTTTTGTGGAGTTTTTTTGTTTGTTTTTTCATTATGGTGGAAAAAATCATGAGTATTTTCAGTATCTATATTGTTTTGTTTTGTTTTGTTTTGTTTTTTAAATTGAAATGTCATAATTTTAAAAGGTCAAATTCATTTTAACTCTTTAAGAAAAAAATTTAAAAGATCACCAGCAGAGTACATAAAAGTTATATGGTTTATATACATGGGTTTACAGTCTGTTGATCATTTTGAGTTCCTCCAGAAGGTTTGTGACCTGATGTCCAGATATATGTGACAACACTGAAAACTTCATCCTTTTTCTATATCTGAAAATGAAAAATAAAAAATCTAGTACATAAAAAAATATTCAATAGCACTGAATTTCTTGTAGTACTGAGAGACCTTGCAAATTGCTACTTGACATAAAGTGAGGCAACACTGACTTTTCTCTCACAGAGAGAAAAAAGTGTAAAGAAAAGCCCTATTAGAGCTGTCCTATATGTTAAATGCAACCTGCAAGATGTTTGTTCTTCCTAAATCCCTTGTAAGGTGTTTTTCAGGAACTGAAAGTCAAAAACTGACATGCCTTTGATCATAATCAAAGAAGAAAGCATTACTTTCCCTTTTTGAAATCTGTAAGAAGACAACTTCACAGAAATAAATCCATTCTGCCAAGTGATTTTTTTAAAAAAGCACTCATTTATTCATCTCTGTGTTGAAAACTTTGCCTGCAGTTAAAAAAACAGCTTTGAGATTCTTCATTTTATATTTTAGCCATAAAGTCACCCTCTGTTGAACTAATTAATAACCATATCATAGGGACTTGGTATTAGCTTCACAGAAATTCAACACGCTTGGTATATGCTGATTTCTGTGATAATTAGAGTTTTTGTCTCTAGTGGAACCAAACCAGAATTTTCTATTTATGGGAAAAGTCAGTGTTGCAAAAAGCCTCTGACCACCAAAACAAACACCAAAACAAACCAGAATTTGTATCTCAGTGTGTTGATATTTCCTTTTTCTTTTAGGGTACAAACTAGGAGATATCAGGATTGCTCAAAAAGGATTACCATTTATTTTTATGCATATAGTACAAGTATAATACATTTTTTCTGAAATGTCTGCTGAACTGTCTTCATCCACATTATGGGAGAGGTGTATTTTTTTTTTAAAGACTATGTGGCACTTTGTCTCTCTTCCAGCCTTTCTTGAGAAGACAAATCTCTGGATATCTGGAATCCAAAAAATTGCACAGGCAAGTTCAAGGCAGTCCTCTCAAACTGTGGGACCTTGTGGACTTTCAAGTGTTGTCTTCTACAAAAAGGAAGCAATTTGGGTGTAATGTGTTGTTCTTGTGTAACTTTATGCCTGTCTGTCTACCTACCCACCTACCTACCTACCTTCCTATCAGCTATCTAGCTATGTATGTAGCTCATTATCTAGTTGCCTATCTATATTCTGTTCTTTATATTTTCTGTTGTCTAAGTTTGCATGTGTTTCTGAACCTGTATCTGTGTATGTGTATTGATATGCATGTATCCTTTGCTGTTGAGTAGAAACCTAAAACCAGACCTGATGTCAGAGACTCATTTGTGTTGCTCTTGTTTCCTTTTTAACTTGGGTGTTGACTGTAGGTTTTGTTGTTCTGAAGGCTATTATCTAGGACAGACAGTGGCTAGAAGTTTTAATCATATTCTAAATATTAAGGAGAGATGACTCTACAAGACAAAATGTCTCTTGTGGCAACAGGCATGTGGATTATTCTGGGCCATGTGATCTTCTGTGTTTGAGGCTAAGCTTGTTTAGAGGTCAGTTTTTTATGCTGGCTATACCCAACTTGATGCTGAAGGGTGAGTTGAAAGTTACACGTTGGCTGCATGGTGGGAGAAGAAGGTTTTGTTCTGCACTTTCATTAGCAAGCACCTTAGGATGACCTGCTGATGGTCACCTGATAGTGTGGACAACAGTAAGTGGCCCAGCTGTTCTATAACATATGTGCCCCTTGCCTTTTGGGAATTTCGAGTCTGGAGAACACTGGAGAAAGTTTCTTCTCAGTAGCCCCTCTTGGGACATTTGCAAGAGGAAATCTAAAGGTGGTGTGGCACACCCTTCCAACCCAGCCGATTCTATGATTCTATGACTCAGTGAACTTACACTTGCCTCTGGCATCACCAAAACTCAAAGGATTATGGTATTGCAGTACATCCTGCTTTGATGCTGCTGTGAGACACAATCTTGCAAAGCACCAAACCTGACAAACTGTGGACAGGTGTGTAACAGGTGTGTTTCTACATGGGCAGGCACATGGTTTATGCAGTAAACTGAATATGAAGCTGAATTCTTTACAGAACACCCAGTGAGTCTTATGCACCTAAAATTTGCACCTTTCTAGAGGGAGCTCCTTCTCTGAGTTAGAGGGTGGTAGGAGTAAGAAGTGTACTATAGCTGAAGATAATTTTTTCCTGCAACACATACTAACAAGTTTGGAAGTGCAGATGTTTAGAAAAAGAAGTGTATCTAGTTTTGGCCTTTTTTGTCAAGAAGCCCATAGGCTGTTCAGATGCTCTTTTATCTTTTCTCTTGCGTGACTAGCTAATGGTTCTTTCAAGGTCACTTGAGAACAGAAAACAGATGTGTTTCTCTTGGCTAAACAGTGAGACATCCTCAAAGAGACATGTAGATAGCTTAAGTGCAATGAGAAAATAGTCCACTGGAAAGTAGACATGGAAAAACACAAGAACCAGGATGAGAAGCTTGTAGTGACTCTGCGGATTGTGATTCTAATAGCTGAAGTTTCCCAAAAAAGCATAATGGTTTCATGATGTAGCAACCACAGGGAAAAACAAAGATACCAGAAAAATAAGCTATCACTGCACAGTATTTTTAAAACAACTGATCCCTTTAAAAATCTCTGTGACTTACAAAGGTCTGCTGCTCCATTTAATATCTATATCTGCAGAGAAAGGCAAGATTCCTGCCTCAAGATATGTCTCTATTGCTTTGTAGCTCCAAATTAAAGCCTTTTTTCTTAGGAATTTAAATGAAAGTACTGAATTTAAATGCAGAAAATATTTTAAATGTACGCATTGAAAAAGAATTTAATATTAAAATTAAATCCGGAGGTAACTACCTTTGCTAACATTTACCATAGTCATATATCTCTATGGTGCATTTTCATGGACAAAACATTGGATATACATGGCCTGTGAAGGTTCGGGTGGGAAACCTGGCCATATTGCTGTAGGAAGGCACACTTAGCCTGACACCCATGTGTATACTGCACCAAGAATGACCTTGTGGTTTCCCTCTATTTACCAAATTTATTTGAGTGACTCGTTTACCAGAATTTGACAAAACTTACTGTAGTTGGGATAGCTAGGAGTTGTAGGTTGGTGGTTTTTTGTTTTTTTTTTTTTTTTTTCTGTGTAATTTAAGTGGGAACTGAATTTGAGACCTTGAAAACCATGGTGATAGCACCTGGGCAATTAAGTCCATTTGATTATTAGTTGTGTTTATTTTGTTTAAAGAATCGATTTCAGGATGCAAAGTCTCTTCTAAATAACTTTATATTTTGCACATTCAATAGCCTTAAGGCAGTAAATAAAAATAAAAGCAGATTTTAAAATATTATTTCGATGACTTCTAATTAATTTTAAATTCTGGTCATACACAACTTGAAATAACTAAAAACCCTATTTGTGTTTTTTGAAAATTAGGTATGATGAATTTACACTAAGTAAAATCAAGGCTCTCTATATATGTTATGTGAGTGGCATGGCTTTCTGATTACAAACAATTAGATTAAAATGAAAAAAAAACCCCAAAACAATGCATGTAACCCTCTATTTCAGAAGCTAACAAATGTAAATCAAGGCTGACAGTTATTTACATCACTGTGTGTTGCTTCCTAATCTAAATACTTCTACTCCATTATGCCTGATCTTGTTCAAGTGTAATAAATAGATGGTTTCTATTTTCCTCAGTGATAGCTTTCCCAAAATCATAGGTTGGGATTCCATTTGAAATACTATGATTTCCTAAAAGTTATGAAGAATGGCTTAAGTTGCAACAAGGGAAACCTAGTTCTGACAAAAATATTCTATAGCAGGTAGCGGAGTACTGGGATGCAGTGGTGTAAGGATGATGAAACTCATGCTGGAGAGTATACACTTATTTGAGAGCAATGTCTTAGGTGAAACCAACTCTTTCATGATTTCAGAGTGACAGATAGCCAGTCCTTCTTTTCAATATTTCTGTATCACAGTAATCTGTGAATTGTTGAACCTTGATGACAGATTCATACTTAAGTAGACTTAAATTACTGCAACAGTAATTGGAAGGTCTGTCTCAGGACAGTCATAACATATTTATATCATAGAAGCCCTAATGCCAACCATACCTACCAATCCACTACTTCCTGAGGGACTTCATGTCCTTTTCCCACAAAGAAGTATGCAGGAAATAGGTTTTGTGTATGTGCATACTGTGTATGCTGTTCGGAGGAGGGACAGATGAGTTGAGTCATAGTGTGTGATTGTATTGATACCTATGATGCTGATACAAGGAGGGAGGGAGGTGATTGCTCTTGCTGAAACAGTGTGGCTTGTGAATGAAGGTGTCAAATGCTAGAGGAGCAGAGCACCTGGACACAGAGACTTCTTTTAAGTTTGCAGCTGCCTTTCAGAGTTTCTTGTGGGGCTCCAGAAGGTGAGTTCACCTCTGTTAGAGTGAAAGCATGGACCTCTTCCCCCCCTGAATTTTACTGTATTTGAAACTGAAACACTTCTCGTTAGGAAAGGAAGACTTCAAATAAATTCTATGCATGTTACCATGCCTCAGAAATGAAAAAAAATAAATTATTTGCCAAAAATGTTTTCTTCTGAATATGTGCTTATTGAGAACTATGTTTGTAATCCTTGCGTGATGACTGCATTGAAAAGCTACCGAGAAGTACAAGCTACTTAGCAAGGGACTAGAAGAAACAGTTATTATTGCATATTTTTACATTCACTTTTTAGATTTTAATTTGATTCAAAAGAATATTAAAGTGGTGTCTGCTACATCACTAGAACTACAGTTCACAGAATCACAGATTTATAATGGTTGGACAAGACCTCTAAGATCACCAAAAGATGCCTAAGATCATCAGTTCTGTCACTATTTCCACTACAAAGGATTATTTTCAGGAAATTAACTCAAGCATAGATATTTATACTGGGCAAATTCTTGAGAGAAGGATGGGGAGCAGGAATGGAAATCAAGTTATTCTTATGTAGCTTTACTGATGAGTTACAGCTTATGTCTGACTGTCTAAATGACTAATAGTCCTTTAGTTCTGCGACACTGTATGAGCTTATGTAGGTGTGTTGTAAAATAATGTTCACTGTAGGACTGCTGAATTAACTACTGACTTGATCAGAAAATAAGGGGTTTTCAGGGGTACACCTAGAACTGGTGTGTTAGTGTACTGGTGTTTCAGTGACCATAATCACAGCTCAAGATATGGCAAATCTGACAAATGAGTGGGTGCTGGAGAGGAACAGACCACAGGGTCCATAATCCAGCAGTAATACCACTAACACTACTACAAAGGTTCAGAGTAATTTGGACTACACAGGAAGTCGCATTACTGAAACTAAGAAATTTTGTTTCCAAAATCATGTCAGTACTGTCCTCCTGAGTCACCAGTCTTCTACCATTAAGCCTAGAGCACTGAAGGCAGGCTTGCTCCCCAGAAAAGCAGGTAAACAATACTTGCAACACCTTCTCCAACATGTTAGTCCTTTTTTTTTTTTTTTTTTTTTTTTTTTTTTTTTCATGCATATTAAAAACATTCAACTTAATTTGCCAGGCAGTTACTACTCAGGAACATTTAATTAAATCAAACAACAATAAGTGAAATGTTAATAACATGCTTAAGGTAGCTGATCTTTTTCAAGCCAAAGTACACCACATGGGCAGATGGTGACAAGAAGTGGTTCACATGCTTCTGTCTCCAGTGATGTAGGACACTGAGGCCTGTCCATCTCCAGAACTGTATGCAGTGCATTGCTCCTTCCCAGGCTCCAACACTGCACCATATGGGCTTCCAAGATTCAGACATGGCTATGAGGATTGCTTTCTACTGTATAGAGCTGGCATACTATAACTAACTGTCACTAAAAAGGCAACAGGTCAGAACCTGTGGTGATGTGTATAATTACTTGAACATGTTATATCATCCTGTTGCCAGCATTACAAGTCAATTAGACATATGCTGCCCTATGCAATGCCTATGTCCACTTTCACAGTGTGCTGTGGGCCACAGTAAATCATCTGAGCTGACAGACACAGTCAAAGCAAATTGAGGTAATAGGATCTAGAAGTAATGTAGATCTTCAAGCTGTTTGAACAAGAAGAGCAACAGAGCAACCTGCTATTCCCACTTTGATAGCTTTTAGGACTGCTGTGCTCAGTTGAAAAGCATCTTTTTGCTTAGACCATTCAGAAGTGATACCCACTCGAGAAGAAAAAATGAAAAAAATTTTTTAATCTTTATTTTCACAGATTGAACTAAGCCAAAACACCCCTCTCTACTTCTCTGGGAAGCAATGGTTTTTATGTTTCATGCCCTGAACCTCCAGACCAAACCAACCAGCAACCACAGCTGCTATCAGTCCACCAGGCACAGCGATGTGGTAGCTTGAAGGCACTAGTCTAGGAATGGGAATTTACTCACTCTCTAATGGGTTCATATATTAGCAATCAATAGCCTTTTAATTTCTCCATATCATTCCATCTCTATGTAGCTACCAGGGACCTGCTTTGACTGTTTTAAAAACTGTTATTTTTCTGATTCAGGAGAAAAGAACTCTTGTAGTTTAGCAAAAGTGGTCTTTCTTTTGGAAAAATTGAATTTGTATCCTTTTGATAGGTTTGAAAATTCTGATGCCTCTGGTCTAATCAGTCACAATAAAGATAAGCTTCAAGTGTTTGTTTCTGAGTAGAGATCTCTCCATTTTAAGGTTGAGTATCTTTTCCATGCATCTTACACATTAATGGTCATATGAAAGAAAGTTTTGTCATAAAAATAGTATTCCATTTTCTTCTTGTATCTTAAACCAAGTTATTTCTATCCAACTTGATGCAATTATTGCTGAGTTAAGTTCCTAGTAGTGGGGTGCTTGAACAGCCTCAGTGTGATGTTTCCACTAACTTCAGCAGCTCTTGCATAGTGGCTTTATACTGGGAAGACAGTTTCTATAGATCTGCCTCTGGCAAGATTTGTAGCTCTAACACTCAAGTCCATTTCCTCTCATCTCACCTCTCTTGACAATTAAGAAAACCCCAAACTCTAAAAACCATTCATATCAAGAGGAAGTATGAATATGAAAGAGACAGAGCAAAAATAGCAACATAAATATTTTAAATTTTAAAAATCAATATCCATGATTTTGATTTTGACTAAACATATAATCCCTGAGACTGCATCACAAATTATGCCCAGCTGTTTTCTTTGGTTCAATTTTATGACCTACATAACTTCGCCTAGGGATTTGGGAGGTATAAAAGATGTGTATGTGTGTGCCTGTATGGGACTAACCTTTTGCTGGCTGTAAATAAATGTATGAAAATATGGATGCTTTTCTACAGGTGGGAGAACATTTTTTCAGATGCTTCTTTATGAAATTATGTTTGTCATACAGATTCTAGCACAGCAAGGGACATCATACAGCTTGCTGTTGTTACTGTACCAGCTCAAACAGGCTTTTTTTTTTGTTATTATTTTTTTCATTCTTCACTTTCTCTGCTACAGCATTAGTGTCAGACATGGTACCTTGGACTGTAAGCACAAATTTATTATCCCTGAGTTTACATCTGTATTTATTTTTCACGTATTCTGTCATGTTTGCCAAGCCTTTCAATTGTGTCTTAAATCAGGTGCATTGGATGTGACTGGCCATATGCTAGATAAAGATAAGAATTAGGTGAAATGTTTCATGCCAAATCTTTCCTGTTCCCCTCTTTCAGTGGATGGTGAAAAAGGTTCTTCTGAGAAACTGCTTCATCAAAATGTTTAACCTTTCTTCCCACTTCTACTGAAAATGAAAAAAAAATACATGTGTAATAATATGGAATTTTTCCCTCAAATTAGTATTCCAATCCTGACCAGTATTCTCTCAAGAGAGAAGAGGTTATGAAGTCATAAAGATTTTAAAATAAAAATCAATACTTATTTAAAAACTAAACCATCCCTAAGTTGCATGTGACAGGAGGAAATAACTCTTGCAGCTAGAAGTGCTGTTTTGGCCTCGTAAGTGGCCTATTGCACATCTTATATCAATATTCAATGATGAAATTTCACAGAAGACTGGTAAACTTTCATTTGCAGCCTTTAATTACGTGGTCATTATCGTCTCTCCTGCTGCTGCTGGGTGCAAATCGATATGAATGTGAAGAAGGCTTAATGTGGGGAAGCACTACCAGTTCTGTGGTTGTGCCAGGCCTGGGGAAGAGAAGGTAGATGACTAATTCCAGACCTTAACTCCCAAGACAGAGTTTAAAGTTGGTTCCTCTTCTTTCTCCAGAGAGGTTGCTCATGTCATCTTAGATCTCAGATCTGTGATATAGCCCACACCCGGTGTATCTGAAGTTTTCATGACACACCACACTTATTAAGATCTGCCTTATTTCATTTTGTGTATGAGGACAGCAACTGTGCTACACATGGACCATTCAACAGATGGTCTCAAAAATCATGTGAGCTTGTAGCTGGGAAATGTGGAGCCTTACTGGAGTTGAGAGTCCTGGCACTGATTAGAAAAAACCCAGGCAGAAATCCTGCTTGGACTTAAGAACCCAGCTACTTACCAAAAGAGAGGCAAAGTAGCATCCTGTGGGTAGGTGCTGCCTGTTTCTGAGGTAACTTGTCAGGCTTACTCAGACTGCCCCAAAAGGAAGGAAAAGCCCTGCTCTTAGGGCAATTCCTAACATCCTGGTTTTGAGCAAACAATCCCTCTGACTCTTGCTACTATTTGCTCCTGTTTTATGGCTTCCAGAGCAGTGTCTTCTTCAGGACGCTAGCCTGGATTATTTACAGGTCAATTTTCTGTCAAAGGATGAGGTTATGCACAGAACTGGGATTGTTTGAGTATATAGAATTAAGGCCTGGGTTGGGTGGGAAGTCAAAGTTACTAACTTGCTGACTAGAGTAATTAATTTTTCTCTCAAGAAGCAGTTACGTTGCTAGTTCAGTCTTTGGCTTTGTCACTGTGATAAGGAGTGTTTTGACAGGATCAAGTAAATGCCACTGAGGAGAAACACAGACCTCTAGAAGGCAGATAAGAAGCAATGGTCACTTCTAGCCAGTCACTACAAAGAGATGACCTGCTTTGCACTAAATGGAGCAGAAGAAACTAAACAGACTTTGAAACAGATTCCATTCATCTGAGAAAAGCTGCTGGATGACAGGACATAGATGTATGTATTTACTGGCTAAAGTGCTCTGCTTCTCATCTTTGACAACCTGTGTGTGTCCTGAGGGAAAAAAACTTCATAGAAACAGAAGTCTTTTCGAGCTGCATCAGATCTTGGTCTTCCTAGCTCAGGATCCCAGCACAGCACTTTGTCCATGCTAGAGACTTCAGCTAAAATGGAAGTTCAGGAGCCAGGTCTTCCTGAAGGACCTGTGAAATGCTGAGTTTCAATGAAAGTAGGTAATGAATAAAAATACTGTGACATAATATCTGTACCACTATGGAATCTACATAACATATGGCCAGTTAATTTTGAGGGTTTTGCGACCAGGCTTTTGTTTTGAAGGGGTTGTGTGAGATGAATTTCAGGGACACTTGCAATTCATTTAGGAATACAACTTGCTTTCAACCTTACTGGTGCTGCTTCAGACCTGAGAAACGGTGTGGATATCTAAAATCTGTCTGACTCCTATCCCTTCTCAAAAGCATATAGGACAAACAGAACACAATTCCCCTCCTCCTTTTTCAGCAGTGGCCATTTCACTAAGAAAGATTTATGGCCCAGCAGTGGAGAATTAGGAAGGTTTTTTCCATGATGGCTCAGTTGCACATTCCAGTTGCAGATGGAATTGTCACCTTGGTGACTGGTAAGAACCAAACTCTTTTTCTCAAGAAGAGCTTTTGGCTTTCTGTGTGACTCTAATGCACCATTAATTTTATTGTATTCAGACACTAAGAATAAATTATTTTCTATTTTTGCTTAAATTAATTTGTGCCTCTCTTGCATGAACTCTCCCTTCTTAAGTCTGCAAAAATGCTAATAAATAGCATTAATAGCAAGAGATACTCTTGTAGAGAGATAATTCCATTACAGAAGAGGTACAGAAAGCAGACAAAACCCTTCCCATCTTCCAAAGGTTATGCCCATCTCTTGATAATCACACATGCCCTGAGGCTGGTTAATTGATATTAGAGAAACCACAGCTTGCAGGACAAATTGTATTTCTGATGTGTTAAATTAAAATGAAATTAGAAACTCAAAATGTTCACAACCCATTTCAGATCACACAAAATTTTCTCCCCCTCCTATTTCAGCATATTCAGTAGCTAATCATCATATTCTCTTTCCTTCTTCTAGACAGTTTGATAAGGTCAATGAATGCACATAAAAAGTCCCCATATTTAGCAAAGAATGGGCACTCTTGGAAAAGAAGGCAGCTGTCAGTTGGAGTTTTCTTCCCTCCCTCCCCCCCTTAAAACTCATCTTTGATTGTGATTAGTTCTTTTCACTGCTGAGATGAATAAAATAAGACAGAAGTACTGTTTAACAAAAGGTGCCGCATCTTTCATCAGCTGTGTTTATTACATTTCCATGTGAGATTGCTGATCTCATCCTGGCCTATACTTATCTGTTTTTTTTAGGTCATTGTTCTTGCAGATGCTTTGTGTTTGACTTAGGGAGGGTTTTACCTGATCTATGCAGCTATATTTTCTTCCTCACTCTGATGAATTTAGTCCTTCCCAAAAGATGGAGTGGTATTAACCCCATCTGCATGGCTCAGAAAGGTAAAGACCAACTTTCTGAAGGAATTTATAGACAATATAACCAAATGTCCAGCTTGTTGCTTGAAGGGTGTGCAGATATGTTGTGTGCTTCAGAGAGCAGGTCATATATGACAGCTGACCTGATTTGGAAAACACCTGCAAGCAGTTGCAAGCATGTGTACCATGAAGAGTTGTTTCTGTGTTACTCATATCTGCTCCCATCTTTCTAAAGATATAGCCCATTTTCTTCTCTTGGGGATTTCTCCAAGGCCTGCTGCTGAAGGACATGCTGGAGCAAGGACTGCATCACAAGTCAAGGGTGAGCATCTGAGTGTTTTTTCTTGTCCCTCAGCAACAAATCTGAACACACGGGAGTGCCTTGTTAGGTGAAGAGTGTCTGAAACATTGGAGATCATGGAAGAAAGTGAACCTATATGCTCTAGTTTTTTGGCTAGGACAGAAGAACTAGCTTTGGGGCAAATGAAAAATGAATGCAGTATAGTAACTCTGACTGAAAACAGGTACAGACTGTATTTCCTGGGTAGAAAATCACTTAGGTTTCATGGTGGTAACAATAATTCTCCTTTGCTCCAGAGGCCCACCCACTTGTGCTTCTGTTCTCATAGCCTCTTCCAAATGCTGGACTGCTGGGGTAGTTTGTCAGGAGGTATAGAAGCTGCTGAGTGACTGATTTGCTGTCCCCTGGCTATTACCAGGAGCTTTGTTCTTGCAGGAAGTCTCTCAAGGACAGGTCTCACATTGTTTGAGAGTATTGGAACTAAAGAAGTGTCATCTGGATGCATCCAGGGAGTGGTCATTCTGTTCAAATCACTACCTAAAGAAAGGAAAGCTTTGCAATACATTGAATCCTGCTAACCTGCTAAGACTTTTTTCATGAAGGGGTAGTGGAACTATAGGAGGTGGTATGATGAAAAGGAAGACATCTTTCTAATGCTCTTCAGCAACCACCCACTTTCAAGGTATAATCGCACTGGAGGGCTGACGTGTGGACAGTCCACTAGTGTTCTGTCATTGAATCTGCTCTTCATATGTGAAAAATCTTGCAAAATGAGATAATTGGCATTGTCAGAACTTCTCTGTATTAGAAGATTGATGCTTCATCAAAAGCAGGTGTATAAGGAAGCTAAGCTAGCTGGCACATATAAAGCAAAATGCTTGTAATATCTAAAGCAGCAATCCAAGATACTCAAGTACTCACAGCATGTAACAAGATATGTAAACTTCCCCTTCTTGGCACCAGAAGTTTTTTTCTAATCTGGCCTCTTCTGCTGGCCACTTTACATTTGACTGGTTTATTAAGAAACTTGGTGCTCTTTCTCTGCACTGATTCAGATAGATATCACAAGTCGCTGCCCTTCAAAAGAACAACCTGGCCAGTAATAGCCATCTGAGATGGCTCTGGTCCTTTAGTCTTTTCTTCTAGAGCTTCAGCTAATTGACTTAATAAAATCTTAAACAGTAGCCTGTGCTACAAAGCTGCAGGGAGCTGATTGTGATCCTGCCTTCTTGATGGGATACTCACATTCCTAGGCTCTTCCTTTGCCTCCAATACCATATTTTTCAGTCTTTTCAGGCACACCAGTAGCTGTGTGTCTGTAATTTTCTGTGCTTGTTGAAAATCACATGACTTAAAAGTATTGTCACTAAGACCAGAAATGCATATGTCTTTGTGCTGAATGCTCATGAACAAATTAAGACTCAACACTGGGAAGAAGAGTTATTCCCTTGTACAAGAATTGTTGACCTCATAAGCTGTCCCCGAGAGAATAGAAAGGATCAGGTCTGTAATCTCGCAGTAGTGAAAAGCTGGAAATTGTTGATCCCCTCTTGCTGTAGGGGAAGAAAAATCCCATATGTTTATCATAAAAACATTTTATATTGTAGACTTTGCAATTGAAATTGAAGTCACATTTCATTTAGTGCTTTTTTTGCTTTCATTTTCTCCCTCATAGTGTCACTATAAGACAGAGTTAAGGCTCTTTGAGTGCTTTAACTGCATTTCCATATATGAAGATTTCATTTTAAGACCAACATAAACTATCCTATCTATCTGATGCTGATTTCTGGGGAATTACACCATCTGTGAAATTTAGTTTAGCAATATGTACTCTGGCCTCAAACTCTACTCCATCTCAGTGCCACTTATGTGAGAATCCACAATACACTCCAACACCACAAACCACCTGATGGCCTGAAGTTGAGGTTTCTTCTTTTGTTTTTTTTCTAAGTGAGCAATTATGTTACTTGACAACTATTCTGACAGCTGACTTTGCTCTAAGTTTGCCTGTGGCGGGAACTTACTTGCTATTAATTTCTAGAATGGTCGGTCCTTTCTCATGACCTGCCTTCTTTTACATATGTACTAGACATTAGACTGCTTTTGGTCAGCCTGCCTATGACGTGGAATAAGTTGGTGAAGCTTTTAGGCTGTCTGGCACAATGTTAATTGTGAGCTTTTCTGACCTCAGTAACATCTGTTCTCTCACACGCAAGTTAATGGGCTGCAAGCGTAGAATTTGACCTGTGACATGGAAGAACAAGTGCTTCCAGTAATGAATTCAGTCTCAGGATGTTCTGACAAGAAAATATCAGCGACAAGAAAATATCTAACACTGCAATTGCAGCTGGAGGTGAGCAGCATGTCCCTGTAGGTATCACTCTGTACTAATAGCTCTCTATCCTGGTTTGGGCCAGGATAGAGCAAATTTTCCATCTTTTAATTTTGCTTTCAGCTAAGTCTCTCATAAGTAGCTGCAGCTGCTGAAATTAAAATCAAGTTTCTCAGTCAGTGTCTGCTTCTAGGACTGATAATGCTCCATGTTTATAGTTACTGCTAGAGAATGGTATCCAGAACCCAGGCCACTGCTCAGCTCTGAGGAACATCCTGGGTTCCAGAAAGAGAAAGGGAGGAAAGGGGTCACACCTGCAACCCTCCTTTAGGGAGGAGTGGACAAAATAAATGAGCAAAATTAATATTCCATTCCACACACGTCATAAATTTGAGGGATCATGAGGGTCAAACCCCTTTGCATTCACCCTCTTCTCTTCCCTTTGACCCTTCTTTACCTGTTCCTCTTTGCTTCAGCATCCTGGGAGGATTCTTTCTGTTTGTCTGCCTGTGGTCCTGATCCGTGCCAGCCTGAATCTGTGTGTTCCTGCCTCCAGATCCCAACTGCTGCTGACTCCAGGATTCCAGACTGGACTTTCCCAGGGCTGCCCCGCAGCCTCGGTGGTGACATGAGAGTTACTGGGGGAAAGGGGAAGGAACGTGGTATTGTTTTTCTGTATATTTGTATATACTTAATTTTTTCTTTTTATCATTACTGTGCCATTAAAGCTGTGTATTTTAGTTTCCAATCTTAAAGTCTCTCTCCTTTATTCTCTCTCCTTTCTTTATCAGTGAGGGGAAGGGTATCAATAAAGATCATATGTCATTGAGTTAATTGAGTTGGCCCAGTGTTAAACTGGGACAGATTTATAGCACCCAACATGGCTTAAGCAATTAGATTGAGCTCAGGTTCAAATTTAGACTAATTCGCCTGAATAGTTTGAATCACAGCTTCAGTGGGAGGATACCCAGATGGCTCTGCTGAGCAGGAATCAAACCTTTTAGTTTGGAAATTTCACAGGGTTGGAAATTAAACTGATCATGCTGTACCTGTGATATTTAGGGTATGCGTTATGCTGCTTTGCAGCCTGGATTGGTGTTAATATGTGATTTATCTTTAATAAGTTATGCTTAAGAACAATAGTTGTGATATGGTCTGCAGTACTAATATACAGTGCAGCACATGGTGCAGTGGTGTTTCATAGAGGGATAAATAGCTTTGTTGGTAATTAGATTTGCAGTTTTAATTTGGGAAACTATGCCACTCCATTTCATCTCGGTATGAGTTCACCAGATGTTAGTCAAAATTTCATTACACTTATTATAGTTTTGATTCTCCTGATTGATGTTATTAACATTTCTCATATGTTAATATGTATTCTTATTGTTGGTACCCGGAACGAACCCATGACCTTGGCGTTATCAGCACCATCTGTCGTGTTTTAATGCTGGGCCAGCAATTAACTGAATGACACCCTCACTTGTGAATTATCTCTCCATTGGGTGGAGTTATTTATGAGCCTCACTTATGCTTACATAGACATAGCAGCGTTTAAATTTCTATATATATTCTAAAAGACTATGAGGAAAGTATAATAAATCATTTTTTCCTTGTTTATAATAAAAAAATTTGTGTTTTAAAATAATTTTCTTACTAGGGAGAAGAGCTCTAACCTTTTCTGTTTGACAATTCTTAGAAAGAAAATAAAAGGAAAAGTTTGACCAAAGCCTACATTCAGTTCTTCATTATCTAAATTCTTTCCCTGGCACCTATCTTGGATATACATTCATGAGTCTCACCAGACAGACAGGGTAAATGCAAGAAATATTTGCATTTAAATATTGCATGGAAATGCATGGTGTATTATGTCAAAAGAAAGGGTCTCTCTCAGCTTGTGTGAACACAGAACTGTGAACTGGGAAAGGAGTGACCTGCTGGGGAGATGCTGGGGAGCCTTTTCTGGCTCACATAGATCAGCCAGCTGGGCTGTTTTGGAAGTGAGCTCTAAAATTGTACTCATGGCTACCTCTGTATATACAGATACATGCCAGAAACTGCTTTTTTATGTGAAAGAGGTAGTTGACCAAGATTCAGAAACTGCTCTCCTTGGACAGAGCAGAATGTCTGGCCCTGGGACCCACACTGGAAGATAATAATCTGATGCTGAATGTTGGGTGCTGGTCCTACAGTGTTTCCTTACACAAGAAGCAGGATTGATCAGTCCCAGTGAGGTCTGAGGTCAACATCTACAGGGCAACAGTACAGTTCTGAAGCACAGCAGTAACTATCAAATTAGAGCTCTACAAATCAGGAATGCACAATCTGCCCTGATGAAACCTAAGGGATTATATGTGTAGGAAAGAGGTAAAGTTTGACTATTTGTTTCTTACCTATGTCCTACAGATACACATCCAGCTGACAGTGGGAGAAAAACATATTCACCTAAATTATCATAGAGTCATCTAAAGATGACTATATAGATGAATATAGTATAGATGTATATATACAGAGAGATGTCACAGGATAGAGAGGATAGAGACTATCCTGTGCTGTAAGGGACTCAAAATGAGTCCAACTCCCGACTCCTCATAACACAACCAAAAAGTTAAAGCATATACCTAAGAGCATTGTCCAAACACTTCTTGGACACTGACAAGCTTGAGGCCATGGCCACCTACCTAGGGAGCTTGTTCCAGTGCTTGACCAGCACCTCAGTAAAGAATCTTTTCCTAATATCCAGTTTGAACTTCCCTTGATGTAGCTTTGAGATATTGCCTCACATCCTTTTGCTGAACACCAGAGTGAAGAGATCAGCATCTCCCTCTCTGGTCCCCCTTGTGAAAAAGTTGTAGACAGCAATGGGGTTACTTCTCAGTAGCTTCTTGCTTAAGTTGAAAAAAACTAATATCCTCAGCTGCTCCTCAAAAGTCATGCCATCTAGTCTTTTCACGACCTTTGTTAACATCCTTTGGACACATTTTAACCTTCTTGTATCTGCCTTATATTGTGAAGCCCAAAACCACACACAGCACCCAATGTGATTCTGCACCAAATTGAGTATCATGGGGCAATCACTGCTTTCAGCCAGTTAGCTGTAGTGTGCTTAGTGAACTCTTAAATGCCCTTTTGAGTTACAGGCCACATTGTTGACTCACACTGAGCTAACCATTGATGAAAACCCTTATGTCCTGCAGGGCTGCATTTCAACATCTAGTCCCCAGATCTATACATGCATCCAGTATTAACCCATCCCAGGAGCAAAATTGGGCATTTGTTCTTGTTAAAATTCATATGGTTGGTATTTCCCAGCATTCTCATCTATTGATATCTCTCTGTATGGCCTCTTTATGCTTGAGGAAACCAACAGCTCCTCCTAACAGTAACACTGGTAAACTTGCCTAATATGCAGTCATCTCATTTATCCAGGTCATTGATAAAACCACTGATGAGAACTGGCTTTAAAATTAGGGCTTGGGGAACACTAGTAGTGACTGGACATAAGCCAGATGTTACCCCATTTACTACAATCAGCCAACATCTCAGCCTCATAGCCTCTCAGTACATATTTATGCAGTTCATGCGTTGTACTTAGTGCATATCCAGTTACATGTGTGACTTTTTGTTCAGAAGGATACTGTGACTTTCCCTTCATGAGCCCATTGGTTTTGCATTGTCTCTGAAGTGCTTTTCAATATCGACCAGAATAATATCCACCATAATTTCACCAGGCACTGAAGTGAGACTGATAGGCTTGTGATTACCAGGGTGGTCTGCCTTCCTTTCTTGAAAAGAGAAATAACATTTCTTAGGTTACAGTCGATTGGGACCTCTTCAGATTTCCAAGAAAATTGATAAATAATTGAGAGACTTTGCAAGAACTTCTGCCAACTCTTTCAATATGCTATGAATCCCATCAGTACCCATAGACTTACGTGTCTACTGCTGTCCTGTTGCAGCAGTAAATCCTGTACAGGTTCAAAGTTGACTGGAACCACATTACTCCCCCAGCCATGGTCCTACATCCATGGTTCTGAAGGTCATAGGAGCATCACCGGTGTTAGAGGCAGAAGAGAAGAAGGCATTAAATGTCGCTGCTTTATTTTAATCTTTATTTGTGAGGTGATCAGCCTCATCACCTAGTGGACAAGTGTTTTCTTTAGTCCTCTTTTTTGGCTGTTAATGTAGTTTAAAAAGCCTTTTTTGTTATGTACCACAGTATTGGCCATCATCGGCTGGCTTCTGCTCTAGCTGAGCTTTGACCATACAAAATTTCTCTCCACAAAACCTCAGTAGTCCTCTATGTAGCCTGACTTTTCTTCTGAAGTCCATACACTTTCTTTTTCCTCCTAAGCTCCAGAAGGAGATCTCTGTTCAGCTTAGCTGGCTTTCTGTGCTGCTTGCTTGACTTATTACACATGGGAACTGTCTGCTCCTGTGTTCTTTGAAGAATGTTCTTTAAAAGTAACCAGCATTTACTGACCCTGTGAAAGCAAACTCCAAGGGGATCTCACTAACTAGTTTCTTGAGCAACCTAAATTCTGTTGTTCTAAAATCCAGGGTAGGAGATCTGCCGACAGTTTTTCTCATACAACCAAAGACTTTAAACAAGCAGTTTATGTTTGTTACGGTGAAGACAGTTACGGAACATCACATCACTCATAAGACCATCTCTCTTTAAAAATATTCACGAAATTCCTGGACCTGCCCATGTCTGCTTTATGTTAGTTTAAGTTAACATCTGGGAAGCTGAAGTTACCCATAAGGACAAGGACAACTGATCTAGAGATTTCCCTTAATTCCTTATAGAATAATAAGACACTGATATGACCATTCTGCCTGGGTGATATATTGTACACTTCCACAGTAACATTCACTTTATTATTTTTTTTTCCTATTCTTTACCCAAAATCTCCCAACCATGTCAATCTGAACAGCAAATGCTGTACAGTCCAGCCCCTCCTTTACACAGAGTACTACACTTCTGCCTCTCCTGCCCTTTCTGCCTCTCCTGAAGAGCCTATCACTCTCCATCAGAGCAGTGCAGTCACAGGACTTTGCCCACAAAGTCTGCCTTATACCAATGATATTGTAGCTCTGGAACTGAGCCAAAGCTTCTGGATCTTCTTGTTTATTCATTATTCTGTAGGCTTTAGTGCACAAACATTTAAAAAATGCTCCAATATACTCAGTATGCTGTGGAGCAGAACGAAAGACCAACATGCCATTTCTCAAAAATTGTCACAGTAGCCCATATTTTTTCATTATTAGCCATGATCTTGTCCCTCTTCCCTTTTGAACCTAATCTGAAGGTCTTCCAACCTGTTGTTCTAATTTGTGAACAAAAATAATCTTCCTCCATTGAGAAATGCGAATCCTGTCAGATCCTGGGGACCTGATGTTGTGTAGTTGATCCCATGATCAAAAAACCCCCCAAAATCTGCTGGTGACACCGGTCTCAGAGCCAAGTATAGATAAGATGGGTCTACACACTTAAGCAAAGTCCCCATTTGATCCTGAATGAGTTCAGCAGTAGCTTCTTTTATTCTGATCAGAGGCCTATACTGATCTTTTACAGAACTACTCAGACAATTACATAAAATAAACAATGTGGCAAGATTTATGAAGCAATCAGCTGTAAAAGTGGAGAGAAACCTATGTTGTGTTTATTGACTCCATGCTGTGTCTCAGCTTTGTGGGCTAATCATGAGAATATAAGAGTATATATTTCACGTTAATTATGATAGTGCAAGAGTTTAAATTGATTAATACTAACAGCTTGGTCATGCCAAGTGATCTACTTAGTTAGAAAATAAATAACCAGAACCTAATAGCTTTGGGGCAGCTTTAATCCACTTGCGTAGAAAAATGGTTTAAACCTCCTTACTGACAGTCAAAACAATAATTAGGTTACATGCAATTCACAAATGTGCTGTCAAGGCAAATGTTATTGTAATTAAAGACTCTACCCTTTCAGGGAATTTTATTTTATGGCATCCCATGATAAACATAATTAGGTTTTTTGAGAAGCTGGATACTTAAACTGAGTTAGAATTAGCCTGTGAGACATCAAAAATGCTGCTGCTAAGGTGGAAAAAAGGAACTTAGGATCTGTGATAGTTTGCCACATGTGAGCAAGTATAAGAAGCTCCTTTCCCTGGCAGTCTTCCCATCACTCATGTTAGACTAGAGCATAAAACATTAATTCTTGTGGATATCTTCACATCAAGGTAACTACCTATGGTAGAGCAAAAATCTAAGCACTGTGAGTTGATGTATCAAAAAATTCAACCTTCAACCAATTCACTGGGCAGCCCTTTTGACCGCAAATCTTATTTGGCCTCATCTCTGTAAGACTTCCAAGTGGTGGAAAATGTCTACCTAGACATTCTGTCTACCCTGGAAATATCAAAAATACAAATTGGTTAGAGTAAACTACCATGCTGTTTTGCCAGATCCTCAGCTCAAATAAAGGTCAGCTATTTAAAGATGTAGTCCATTAGTGTAAGAGACTTGGCACAAAGAAGGAATGAAGAAGGACATCTCTCTTTTTGGCACAGTCTTTACATGAACACTCATGATACACTGTCATGGGGGAGAGGAAGCTAGAGTGAGCTTGTACTTATTCTATCTCTGGGCAGAAAAAAACTTGCAGAAGCCCTGGAAATCAGCAATGCACATAGAAAGAGTCCTCTGTACAGGAAAGGCTGAGCCCCATGGCTGCCAAACAGCAATATGCTTCTCCAAAAGGGCCACAATGCAATGGTCTGTGCTTTACAGTGTTGTTTTTGAACAGACTGTAACACTCCTTTTTAAAAAGAAATGGAAGGACTACTAACAGGAGACAAAGTTCCAGCTGCTCCTGATAACATGTGTTGAGCAGTGTCCCTAGGGAAGTGACAGGGAGACCAGGGGTTAGTTTTTAGTATGGCTTCTGTATAGCTTGGAAGAGCTGTAATTCCCAACATTTTCCCCATTCATGACCCTGTAGATTGCAAATACACTGCTATCATGTGTGATTTTCTAAAGAAACTTTTCAGAGAACCAGGCTTATCACCTGAATCAACTCTTAAAAATACTTTCTAAGTCAGTGCATGCAAGTAGGAAATAAATTTTTTTTAGTCTAGTTTTGTATTTCACATTTGAAACATGTCAGAATCCTAGAATGGTTGGATTGGAAGGGACTTTAAAGGTCATGTCGTTCCAAGCACCCTACATGGGCAGGGACACCTTTCACTGGAGTAGGTTGCTTGAAGCCCCATCTAACCTGGCCTTGAACACTTCCAGGGAGGGGCCATCCACAACCTCCCTGTTCTAGTCTCACCACAGGGAAGAATTTCTTCCTAATATAAATCTAAATCTAACCTCTTTCAGCCTCAAACTGTTACCCCTGTTTTTGTCTAGCAGTGACTTGTTCATTGATGCAGGTCTCTTGGCTTTTCTGACTGACTTCTTTATTGGGATGGAAGTTATTTATGGCATTTGTTTCACATGTTTAGTACCTTGGTCTTCTGAAAGTCACTCTCCCACCTGGAACAATACTCTGAGGCATCTAAGGACCACTTACAGTCCATCTTCAACACAAATGAACTGCTTTGGAGAGCCATTGAAAATTTCTGTCTGTGGGAAAGATATGAGTATTGACTGATGAATCATGCTACTTAAAACACTGTCTGTTCACTCTTGGAGGGATGCTGGCTCAATGCTTCCATTCTACCAATGCCTTCCAGTCCATCCCCTCTCTCTTGGTCAGCAGATGGAATATCTGACCAAAGCCCTGCGTGAGCCTGGAGCACCCTGGTGACAGCAGGCCATTAAGTATGCTGTATCTGAGGCTGGTTCTCTCCCACATCTTCAATTGAACACTTCCATGGCCTACTTCACTGTCTCACCCCCATTCATTAGGAAGAATCTTCAATATACTTCACAATCTATATTGCTTTCCTCTACTAATCTAGTCCTTTGACTCTGCTCTTTCTTCTGTGAGTCGAATCATCTCTGGTTGCTGAATTATCTACTCCTTCCACCCCCACATACCTTTCTTTTCTCATCAGTGAACAGGAAGTTGACAAGGTTTCCCAACAAAAATACACAAATCTTCTACTTTCTCTTCATTGCTAACCCATACACCATGAGAGCATGCCTTCTTAAAATGCTTTTGTAAGTTATAGATTGTTATTACTGTTGACTGTTAGCTAAGAAATGAGTCTGACAGCTACTGTGTGCCCAAATATCTAAGTGATGTTTAGTGTCCTTTTATGTGCACAGCTCAGCTCTATGAGTGAAAGCTGTTTTACTGCCTTTATTTATCATGTGATCAAACTTTCTGGCTCATCTAGTAAGAATCTGACAATATTAGGCTTCAACAACCAAGCTAGTCAGGATGTCCCCAGTATAGCCATGTATCTTGGGAAATGCTGACAGATCAAAACTGGAATTCTTTTCACAGATTTTTCCTGTGCCATATTACATATTTTGGTTTTTCTGTTCTTAAAGGGATCTGGTTTCAAAACCAGGAACATGGATGTCACAGTCACAAAATGACTTGATTTAGTTTGTATTTGCATGTTTAGCTCATATTCCAGAAGGTAGATAGCGATTGCTAGGTCTTTGCCTGGTTTACCAATGCTAGGAGTAAAACTTTGTCTTCACTGAGAGTGTCTGCTCACTCTTCATAGTAAGCAGAATGAACATACCATGGGATGACTCATGTTTCTGTCTCTAGTTCTTTCTCCTGGTCTTACTAAGACTGTACAAAAGAAGCCAATGTGAACACTGATGCTGAAGATGAGGCAGACTGAAAGGTGAAGGGACATCCAGAAAGTCCACAAATTGCAACACAATTGCTTATGAAGGGGAATGGTTTTATTACTGTTTTTGTCTTTGTGAGACAGGACAAAGACAAGTAGAAACACTGCTCTGTCCAACTCTCTCCTATCCAGTAACAACAGACATACACACAGACAAAACTGTCAGTGGCAAAACATGGCTTTTAGGAGTGTAGGATTTCTTTCAGAGTTTTGTATACTGAGGGGTGGTCTGTGGCAGGTGTCTTTTGATTGCAAGGATGTTTACACCACTCTGAATTGGCTGTGATTAGAAGACACCTACCTGGTAGGTGCTAAGCACGAAATCTCCACTTAAACATGATTAGTGCCTCTTACAGTGCTTGGTGAGTTGGACAGGTGTGGGGAAGACATAGTTTGCCATTGTCAGAAGTAGACAAAGACTTGCAGATAGCAGTGTAATGCAAGGTATTGGAGAGAGTAAGAAGCAGCATTGGGAGAACAGTGTGAAAACTGGAAATGGAGTAGGGAGAAGACTACCAGACCTGACTTCTTAGGAGTCCAAATACTCCTCCACAGCTGCCTGCTATGATTTACTGTCTATGGGACAGTGCCTGTAGCTGCTTCAGTGCAGTCCAGCTATCTTCCTAGGTGTTCATTATGTCATGCCAGTCAGCAGTGAAAACTGATGCAGCCCATTTCCTTCCCAGAAGCAAGATGTTCCATTTCCTGACAAAACCCCATGTTGTGGGTTAACCCTGGTGGGCAGCTCTGTCCAATGCAGCTGTTCACTTGCTCACTCCCCCCAGCAGAGAAGATTAAAATTGACAGAATTCATTAATTCATCAACTACTTCCCACCAGCAGGCATTCAGCAATTTCCAGGAAAGCAGGTCTTCATTATACATAATGGTCTATTGGGAAGAATAACACTGTAATCCTGAATGTACCCCCTTCCTTCTTCTACTTTTTTTTTTTTTTTTCCCTCCTGTTTTTAATTTTGTTTGTTTGTTTGTTTGTGGGTTTGGGTTTTTTGTTTTCTTGGGGTTTTGATTTTTTTTTGTTTGTTTTGTTTTCTTGCTGTGCATGATTTTGGTCAATTGGGTTCAGCTGTCTCAACTGTGTCCCCTCTCAACTTCTGCATCCCCAGCCTTCTTGCTGGTGGAGTCGTTTAAGAAACAGAAAAGGCCTTGATGCTGTGTGAACACTATTCAGCAATAGCTAACCCACCCCTATATTATCAACACTTTTTTGTCACAGATCCAAAACACAGCAGTATATGATCTCCTATGAAGAAAATTAACTCAGTCCCAGCCAAACCCAGCACTCCCTGCTTCCTTTCTTCCACTTCAACTCAGGCTACAGCAGGATAGAGCAAAACTTACCACAGTGAGAGTGACTGTGGTAAATGAAGGAGTGCAATGGCTGGTCTGCCTAGAAAGGAAATTTATCTCTGCTTTTTTACTAATCAGCACTGATGGTAAATCATGACAGACTCTGACAGGTCTCATTTTATTTGGAAAACATCCTCAACACATACATTATTTTCCTTCCTTAACTTTTAGGGGTTTTTAAAAATTATTTCAGGAATGGATGTAAAAATACATTCCACCCTCTCCCTTGAAAGTTGGGTTGCAGAACTCTTTATCCTGCTATTTATGTTGCCAGGTATTAAAAATAATAAAATCTGACTCAAAAATTAGTTGTATGTGTATGCATTTGTATGTGTATGTGCCTGCGTGCTTTAGAGCATTTCCTTGTCCCTCAGTGATCTCTGAAAGCCATTTAGTTTCTTTGGCCTGTCAGACCTTTCAAGATGCAACATTTTTGGAATCAGTCTGAAGGTCACATCTTTTTTACTGTCTTGGGACAATTTTGAGAGTACCTAGTTGACTCCCAACTACGAATGCTTCCCATAAGAAATACTTATTTCTTCCAGCACTTTACAGGGCATACTCTCTAGCCACCAAAGATCTACACATAGGAATGCCACACATCTCCAGTATTAAAACTTGAAGACAGCAGTTCCCTGCCTGTTGAAGATGAAGGATGAGGCAAACACAGACAAAGTGCATGCTCAATTCTTTTGCTGAGTAGCTGGGGATTTTATAGATATAATGAACAACACAATAAGAAATGGAACTTCTGGCCTGTCTCATAGTCATTGAATCATAAAATATTCCATGTTGGAAAAGATCCATGAGGATCATCAAATCCAACTCCTTGCTCCTTGGACAATTACCTAAAATTAAACCATATGACTAAAAGCATTGTCCAGATGCTCCCTGAATTCAGACAGTATTGGTACCATGACCACTTTCCTGGGAAGCCTGTTCCAGTGGCTGACCAGTCACTGTTCCAGTGACCAAACTTTCAGTGAAGAATCCTTCCCTAGAAGAAAGCTATTTAGATATTGCAACTTTGGAAAGCTGTAGCAAACTCCCTTTTTGAATGTGAGCTGTAGAGCTTGGTCTTATCCAGCCAAAGAATCAAGTCTCTCCCACTAGAAGCTGGAAGCTGTTAAAGCCTTGTTTATTGCTTGATCTTTACTAACTAGCACAAGCAGTTCATAGAACATCATCTACTTTGTCTGCATCACAGACTGCCCTGAAGGCTATTCTGATAGAGTTACACTGTGCCATTGGACTGAAGCAGAAACTGTACACCATCATGTTTGTGTCCTGATCAAACCATCACCTGAATAAAGCCCTACTCCTAACTCCCCAGCCTCAAGAAGTAAAAAAACCTTGAGTTTGTTGCTAAGTTTGAAATGCAATGAGGAAAAAAGTCATACACAATATTTCTTTATACAAATAAGGTTGGCTAGAAAAGGTTTTGCTATAGTTATTTTTGTTTGCTTATGAAATAGATCTGGATGTGAATGGACATCATTCTCACTTTGTTAACTCATGCCCACCAACTCATACTTTTTGAAAAGGCTGGCTGAATAGGAGGAGAGCAAACAATTTGGCATGAGACAGTTTGCCCCAATGGATTTCCAGAGAGTGTTATAAGAAGGGAAGTGTGGTAATGTCCCAGAGGGCTAATTTAGCAGCACACAGATGATACTTGCAGTTAAGATGCAGAGTACTTACAGTATGACCATACATCTAGAAACAGCAAGGGACTTTAATCTGTGTTCCTGAAACACAAATCTGAGACACAAATGTCTTCACTTGCCATTCCAGCTTTTTCTGAAATGGTATATTAACTTACAGTCATTCTTCATCTCCCTACCCTGTCCAGCCAGCTAACTGGAGCAGAATAGGTTGATGGCCTTGTATGCTATATTGAGATCATGTTAATACGTAATTCTGACTCAATCTCTGCTTTGTACAAAAGGACAATGGTTTCCACAGAATCAATAAATTTAAAGTTTTAAAAATGAAATCTATCTACAGAGATGTATTTTCCTAGCTTTTTAATGAGAACACAGTTTTTTGAAGACCCCTGAAGGTGGGTGAGCTTTCTTCTGACTTCCGCTGGGAGAAACAAGTAACTTCTCCCAGGAAAAGCAAATCAGACTAGAACTACTGTTTTATAAACATTTATTTGCATTGTTTAAAAGAGAGGCAGGAAAAGAGGAAATTTCTTCAGAGATTTTTCTCCCTAAAAGAAAACAATTTAATCTTTATTCCCCATCACTGTAACAATGCTATTTTCTATAATGTTTTTATGGCAAAGAATTGAAGAAAAATGAGTTCTGACTCTTCCTGTGTTAACTTAGTATGAGCTAAGGGAAGAATGTGTTAGTATGAGGGGAAGAATGTGTTAGAGATGTGTATTAGGTTTAAATGGACAGGTTTTGGTAGTGAGGGGATGGTAGGGCCTGCAGGAGAGGTGACTGTGAGGACTCCCTGTCTTCTGTTTACTGCCCTGTGACATGTTATGCAGAATACTTAGTCCCCAGACTCCAGAAACAGCCCACACTAAATGATTTTTTTTCATCCCCTCCAACACCAGAAGAACAACAGTGTTCCCTGCTTTTGCAGAAAAGAGGAAAACAGAGCCTGCAAAAATCATGGAAAATAGTCTGTAAATATCATAGAAAACAAGTGCAACAAACTAGGGCCTTTGCCTGCCTCCATCTATTGCAGAGACAGTCAATGGATGCCTCATAGGTGTTGTAGGTGAGCTAGGTGGTCTTCTGCAGTGGTTACCATGAAGAAATGCTCAGACACTATCAGAAAATCCGGATGTTTTTACAACAGGTAAAGCTGTGTCATGTGTCTTTGAAATGGAGCAGGAATACAATTTTTTTTTTGGTGGTACTTGTCCCTAATGTTCTAATTAAGACTTTGTTAGCTTTCCTATTATAGAACCCATTTGTTGGATATTTAACAAGACCTGAATGAATGAATTCTAGCAAATCCATATTTCAGTAAATTTTCTCTCTGTCTTAGGATGTTTGGATGAGGCAAAACCAGTTTCCTTTACTGCATATGTGTTCATGACTTGTTAAGAACTCTGCCAGAGATTTTATGAGGCTTGCACATCTGGACCCCCCACACTTTGTTTAGCCTCTACTAAGGCTTCCCAAGATGAAACTGATCACCTTATCTGCTGTTGTTGTCTCCGGATTTCCAATAAGTGTGTGTGGTCACCATTAAGCAGGAGGCCCATTTGACACATAAGTCAAAAGTATATAGACAAGTTGTTCTCACTTCCACCAAGAAATATTAAGCAGGCAAGGTTTTTGTGCTTGCTAAACCTTAGCATGGAAATGTTCAAGTTTCTCTTCTCTCTGTTTTTCCTTCACACACAACTTATTGACCTAGAGTTATACTTTTTTTGTTTGTTTGTTTGTTTTGTTAAAAAAAAAAAAGCATTTGATTGCTTAGATTCTACACATTTACAGACATCCTAAGACATTGTTTTATTTCTAAGCCAGATTTACCAAAAGGTCTGTTATCTCTGAAAAGTTATACAAAATTTTTATGATCCTGTTAATCTTTTGAAAGCATAACAGCTAATATTTTAGCACAGTCAACAACAATGGCATTTATGTTCTGTGTAATCAGTCTGACCTTTAGTGTGTTTTTGTATCTCTTTTGCCTGTGCTTGGTTTGGCACAATTAACACTTCTGGTTCACTTGAATGCCTGATTACAGAGCAACTGAGATCCTTGTATGGAATTTGTCATTAAATTAGTCAAAACATTTTGAATTATTTTTCAAAGAGATACATAAGCTTAGATTTAGTTTCTCCTTTACACAAACTTTTGGTTTTACCTTAATTTGAGTGAGAAAAATGTTCAGCTTTAAAAACAAGCATCTTAGAAAGGTTTAAAATAAAGCTTTATTTCATTAGAATTGCCTAAGGTTGAGTCTGTGTAATATTCTATGGCATACAGACGTCTGCAGAGATATCTTTACATTATTTATATGTGCCTTTCCTTCCTTTAATTTGTGTTCATGCATGATGTAGGAAAGAGAAATTACATTGCTTGCTGTGGTTAGAACTTAAAACTTGATGTGCTTAAGTACGTCATAGTCAATATTTAAGTTTGCCTTTTTCTTTCTTGTTAAATCTAAATTAGTTTAGGCTGTTACCAATACAGATTTAAAAGAAGTAGATGGTACATATTTAATCTAAATATGTCAGTTGTTTTCATTCTTTAATATCCTCAATAGGTGAGCAAGTACATGCAAATCAGCTTTCAGCCCAGCAGGCTGTCAGCTAGTTTATGCGGGAAAATGGAAAGCTTCAAAGACAAACTGATCATAATGGCTTTGGCTTTTAGAGTGATCCAGCTGTGCTGAGCAAGCCTTACTCAGGAGTCAAAAATATAGTTAGTCTATACATATATAAAAGGTGCAGTATTAAATTATTCCTTATGGGATATGACACATACATATTTTGCAACCCATCGGGCTGCCAAGAGCTCAGTACCACCAAAGTTTCTAGCAACCTGTGCAGTCTCCCCACAGTTTCTGGAGAGAATACTAAAGCCCAGTTTTCTGCCAAGACTCATGCCAACCTATTTTTATTTTTTTAAGATTTCATCTTCTTTAAAGAATGTTTGGTGAAGGATATTTATGGATATAACATTTAAAAAAATTACATTTATTTGTCAAGCTAAAAATGAAATTTGTGGAGATGACAAAGAGCTGTGTTTATTCCTGCTGATGTTCTTTAGCAGAACCGCAGGGATTACTGCATTCTCTTTGGCTAGCTGGAACAATTTCCACATCATAAATGTGAGTCTTCCAAAAAAACCCATACAAATAAGGTTTCTAACTCCCATGTGTTAAGTGCTATAAGCCCACATTTAGACATCTCGGAGAGAAAATGTCCAAAGCAAAGAAGACGTTGAATACCTCAGCTTTTCCCATGTTCCTTGTCACCATGGTCCCTGCTCCATTTGTTGGAGGAGCCAGGTTTTCTCTAGTCTTTGTGTTGATGTCCTTGGAGGAGGCCTTCTTTTCTTTCTCATCCCTCAGCTGATTCAACTCTAGGTGAGCTTTGGCTTTCCTAACGCCATCTCTAAACAATCAGACAGCAACTCTAGACTCCTCCTAGGTCCTCACGCATGTCCACCTGTTGTATACTTCCTTTTCATGTCTGATTTTAGTCATGAGTTCAGTCATGGGCTCCTTACCTGTCTGTGCTGGCCTTCTCCTTTGAGCCTTTGCTTGCTCTCCTACATTTCATGATGGCTCTTTTTAGAGTTTCAAGGTGGATACTTGATATTAACCATTTTTCATTGCCTCCTCTTCTTTCCAGGGCTGTATGTTGTGGGATTCTTCCAAGCAGATATCTGAAAAGGCTAAAATCTGCCCTCCTAGAGAGTCCATGGATGTGGCCCCAGTTTTTGCTTTGTTCCTCTCTTTTAGAATCCTGAACTCCACATTCTCATGTTCACCACAGCCAGGATTGTGCCCAACTTTCAGATTCACAACCAATTTTCCCTTGTTTACAAGCATCAGGTTCATCAGACTGCCTTTTGTTGCTGGTTTCTAAAAATAACTGTGTTAGGGAGTTGTCATCAATATTCTCTGGCAAATATCCTAGGCTTATACTCTGCGGTGGCTCTTTCCAGCAGATATTGGAAATTTCCCATAAGGACCAGGGTTTGTGAATGAGAGGCTTCTTTCAGTCATTTACAGAAAAGCTAATCTTGTTTAGGAGGTCTAGAGCAGATTCACTAGAGATTCACCCTTGTTATTCTGCCACTAATCTAGACCCCTAAGTTCTTGGCTTAATCGATACCAATTCCCAGGCAGGTGTCCATGCATTCTAGCTACTTTCATGCACAGGGGGCAACTTGTCTTCCTCATTTGCCTGGACTGGCCTTGCTGAGAAACCTGTATCCATCCATCACGGAACTCCAGTCATGTGTGTTATCACTATAGTCCCACAGACCCAATGAGGTAATAGCCTGTAACTGCACTCAGAATTCTAACTCCTCTGTTTGTTCCCCATGCTTCATGCATAGTGTAGAGATGTGTCACAGAGACATCCAAGAATGCTGATTCCACAGAGCATGGATGAGATATTTCGCCATAAGTCTGTTCTGTAGACAGTTCCTTCTTTATGTGCCTATGCTTGAAGTAATCACATTTCACTTTTATTTTGTTAATTGCTATCCTACTTCTGGTTCAATTGCCCTGGTTTCTTTGGATTTTATGTCATTCATACCTCCTTCATTTGTTATTTGAGGAATTTCTCTATGACACCATCATTCTTAGTTTAAACCTCTCTTTATTAGGTTGGCAAGCCTGATGGCAAAGATCATTTTACTCCAAATTGTCAGGTGGATCCTGACTTTTTCAAGCAGCTGTCAGTCTTTGAAGGGGATCCCAAGGTCATAGACACTGAAATTCTGCTGGCAACATCACCTAAGCAATCAACTGTTGATTTATAGGATCCATCCAGTCCTCCTCGTGTGCTCCCTCACCATCAGAATTGAGTAGGGCACCATCTGTGTCCTCATTCCCTTGATCCCTGTCCCCAGAGCCTGGTAATCACTTCCCAGGTCACCTCCAGCAGTGCTTACACAGAAAAGCAGACCCAGGTAATAGCTGGATGAGTCTTAGTAGTTTCCACAAATCATTATCCATTTCAGCACCCAGCAAGAAGCAAGCCTTCCTTGATAGCAACTTAAGGTTGAGACCTTCACTACCTGCAGTGGAGTCTCCTGCCATTATCACATATATCTTATTTCTAGTGGTCCTGAGTGGCTCAAATGCAACTGCAAGAAAACATCCATTTGGCAGCACTCCCAGCTCCTCATTAGCAATGAGGACAGTGAATATATTCTGTGGATGCCAGCCTTCAGGTAGGGCTGGACTTTCCTCCTAATGTTAATAGTCACCAGCTTCCAGCCTGATGGAAGAGTTTTCACATTTACTTCATAGGCACAGCCTCCTCCTGCTCCTCTGCTACAGCTGAGGTTTCAGGCTCTTGAAACTCTAGCCTCTTTGACATGACCTGTCTCATCTGTTTCTCATCTTTTCTGATGCTGTGCAGAGTGGTGACCTTCTCGTGCAGCTCTTTTACTGAATTAAGAGTTGAACACTCAGAAGTTTTTGTGTAGCTGAATGGAGTCCTGCAAAGAAAGGAACACTACCAGTGTAAATACATTCACTCACTTTTTCTGGGCATAAGACTGGTGAAATTTTCTATTTTCTAATTATAAAATACAGAACTTAACATCTTCATGGTGACATTTGGAAGGCTTGTTAACCAAGGTGCTGAGCTGCATTTTGAATTATTGTACATGCAGGAAAACTATTTCTTCTATTTTATATGCCCTCCAAGCTGTTCTAATTTTCAAAGCTACTGTTGTCTATAAAGCTGAGTTTGTTTGTGAGTAGTGTTATATGAAAAGTCTAAGCTGAGAACTTCTTCAGAAAGAAGGCATTGCAAAACATGTTTGTGCTTTACTTTTATGGACCGATCTATCAAGGCCAGATGAAGCATCCTCCAGTACCCCGTGTCTTGCTTCTGTCAGTTTCAGAAGAGAAACTATAATTATTCCATATTAATGTATATTCTCCACACAAATGAGAACTGACTAATAAGAGATCCTCTGAAGTACAGCCTGTGTCTGGTCACATCTTTATTACCAGGTGGAGGAAGAGCTGAAGGTAAACAAGTTCTACAGCAGCATTGCTGGGCTCAGACTGTCTCCTGCAACCTTATTTAGAACTGTCCATAAAGCCTTATTATGAAAGACACTTCTGATCTGGTAGCTAACCAACAATTAATTGAATTGCTCTGCACCTTGCTTTCTCAGCACTATCTTGGTGCAGAAACAGCAGATCAGCAGAAAATTTCATCCCTTGCTGCAGAGTCAGTCAGTGAGACCTGAGTTTGAAAACTAACTGGGATATCCCTTTTCTCCTTTGGACTGCTTTGGGATTTTTAGACCTTTTCTCTGGTGAGTATAAAGACATTATTAATTAGACTATGGCCTTCTTTGTGTCCAGTCTGTGCTTAGAGTGAGGTGGTCATGCCTTCCTTATTATGCTTTGCTCTCAGCTTACTTTCCTTTGAAGAACATCCTCTATGCTGCTTCCTGACACAAAACAGTTGCTAATATTAATTATAAAGATGAAATGTTTTATTTTCCAGTATGTTTCAAGGGATGTTAAGGATGATCCCACCCACTTCTCCAAATACTAAGATATATTATGAGTGACTGCCTCTTTCAGCTGCCCAAGATCCTCCTGATGAAGGCCTTGCTGGAGCTCAGTCTGGTGCCTGGGGAACTGGAATATCTACCTAGGGTGAGGCATAAGGCTGCTGCTTGCTTATTTGCATATTTGCACTATGCTTATTTGCACAGTGAAGCTGAGCACAAATACAAGAAACACAGACACACACACAGATGCCTACAATGACATAGGAGGTGCACACGCACTGCTGCAGACAAGGCACTGTCTTCAACAGTACCCACATATGGGATTCACATAAATCCAAACACCAACAGACAAGTCCCCTCTTCCTTGTGGGCTGTCAGAGGCAGCTGACCAGTGCAGCACAGTCATGACACTCTCCAGGTGCACAATAACATGTATGTCTGTGGATATCTCAGGTACCATCATGTCCTCTCTGCCCACCTGACACCCCTGCCCTTGATCCTAGGTCCCTTTACCTGCCCCACAGGTTCCTGATGCACTGGCTGGTCCAGCTTGGTGCTCACTGGAGATACACAGCACTCACACACTTGTCTGCGGGGCACCCCACACTTGCAGATCCCCCAAAGCATCAGCATGGACCCTCAGCCTGATTGACATGCCAGTCTGCACCTGAAATTCCCCTGCTCGCCAACTGGTCCATCCTGAACACCACCATCTATACTGAGTTTGTGTGGTGAGGTTTTGGTAGCAGGGACCTACAGAGGTGTCCTCTGTGGGAAGCTGCTAGAAGCTTTCCCTCTGCTGGCACCGAGCCCCCTCCTTGCTCCAACAGCCAACACCAGAGGCCAGGGGCAACCACTGACCCCAGCAGCTGGCACCCACTCATATCCCACTGCTCTCCCACTGCTGGCATGGAACCCCTGCATCTCTGGGGGGACAGAGAGTGAGATTGTGCAGGCTGTGGGTAAGAGCAGACAGGACAGACTGTGGTGATTAGCCACAGGCTCAGTCAGATGAGCAAACCGACCAGCTTGCAGGTGACCAGCCCCTTTCCTACCTTTGTCCATCTGCCCCACCTCTGTGTCCCTCACTACCTCAGATTCCCCTGCACATGACATCCTTGCCTGGCACAGCCCCACTGATGCCCTCCAGTGTCCTGGATCCTCAGGTTTCCATCCTTATCTCTTGCAAAGTTCTGATTTGCTTGCAGTTTCTTGATAGATCATCATCTGGTGTGACTGATCAGATTTGTTTCTGATTGTTGTCTTCAGTAACACTAATTGTTTGGATTTTGTGACTCTGATGTCTGCCTTTGCATATTGTCACATCTCAGGAAATAAACTTTCCCACAGTCTACATATCCTTACCAATGAATGTGAATGACCAGGTTTGGTCTTATCATGACTTCTCTTATAATTTTTCAGTCAGTTTTCTGTCTCTCTTCTCATTTAGGGTTCCTTTGGCCACGTATCCTTAAAGGATCAGACACTCTCCTTCCAAGTGTTCTTCCAGTGTTTTCCTGGTCAATTCTGTCACAAAGACAGAATCATAGGCCATCCCTGGGGGACAGGCCATTAGCAGCCTCAAGTCTGCTGGGAGCTTAATAGCAGGCAGCTGTCCCACACTGACCAAAAGTTGTATCCCATACAGCTTATGTCATGCTCATTGTAGAAGTGGGAGTAGGAGTGCTGAGCTTGGAGGGTTCTGTTTTCAGGGCTCCTCTCCCTTAGTCTGCTGTTCTCCCTAGTACTGCTGAGGACCAGACTGAGTATAAATGTATATACTTCATGCAGGTGTATTGCTTTTGTTATTTCATTGTGTTTGTTTATATTTCAACTCATGAGGCTCCTCGCTTGCTCTGTTCTCCTTCTACCATTCTTGGCTGGGGAGGAGCCATAGGATGAGACAGCAGACTGCCTGGATACAGGATGAATGAAGACTGATAGGGAGTTGAACGTTATGGGAATTACCCAAAGAAGGTTTATTGAGATAAACTTACAGAGCATATTGTTAACTTCTCGTCCTAAAATAATCCCCCAAAATAAAAAGACCATAAAGCAATTGGAGATGAGTCATGAGACAATTCTTTTCTGTTGTGTTAAAACCTTACTTGTAATTTTGTTTGACAAAATCATCTTTACAAAACCCTGAGTAATTTGGCAGTGATCAAAGCTTCACATATTTATTGTCTGCATGTGCCAGTTTTACAATAAATGGTTCCTTTCAGATTTTATAAGCTCTTAAAAGAGTGATAAAATTCTCAAATATTTTTTGTTTGTTTTGTAAAAGTGAGACTTTCACTATAAAAATACACTTCAACTACAGGTACTTGGATACTAAATCTTTCCAGTGGAATAACCCATGTAGAAGTTCTTTAATAGTGTAGTATCAAAAAAGCCACCAAGGACTGGCCTTCTGCTTTGGGTATCCTCCAGATTTAATAAATGCAAAATTAACTGACTGGAATATGCTTTCCTAGATAAGGTCTTAGCTGACCCCCCTTTGTTATCATCTTTGATACTTGCTCATCTCTGGGACGCTGGAAGCTGGAGGCTGACGGGGAGAGAGGAACCCCATAAACAAACATAATGAAATAACAAAGCAAAACACTCACATAAATTGTACCTTCCTTGTACAATTCTTGAAAGGCAAAATGTGCAGTCTCTATCTTCTGCCTGCTTCAATTTGTTTATCAGAAGGGAGCTGATTGAATTGGGAGCTATGAATGCAGAGTAGACAGTATTGCAAGAAAGGGCAAATCAAACAGGATCTAGGGAAGTTTTACTACTCTTAGAAACAAAGGGAATTTCAGATCTTCTCCCATCACAAACCTTTACCCTAGTCAGAAACACTTTGTAAGTGTATAGTCCTATTTCTCTTTGACCTTGGTGAATCAAGCATGGGTTTCTCCTGCTGCCATGTTAAGAATAGAAGTGTACAGTGACCCTCAGGTTCTTGGTCACATTATGTCAGAAAGAGAGGCTTTGGGAAAGAAAGAACAGAATGGAAACACTGTTTCTCCGTCAACAAACCCTTTTCAGGAACTGTGTCTCAAATAAGAGCTTGAAAATTTTTGTGTGCCTGGAGGAGGGGCTACTAGCAAAGTTCTTAAATGATTCAGTGTTTCTGTTTATTCTGTCTTCTCTTGGTGTGTAATGATAACTGGCAATGTTTTATCTGACTCTTGCAAGGATGAGTAAGGTGTAATTAAATAGCAGCAGCAGATACATGTTAGCATGATACGTGAGAATGTACCATTTTCCCACATTTATGAGACCAGTTGTAGCTGGTTAACCCCTGTAAACAGCTGAGCCCCACATAGTTGCTTGCTTACTCCCCCCTAAGTGGGATGTGGAAGAGAGTAAGATGAGTAAACATGAAAAAACTCGTGGGTTGAGATAAAGACATTTTAACTGCTATAGCAAAAGCTGTGTGCACAAGCAGAGCAAAATAAGGAATTTGTTCACTACTTCATATCAACAGGCAGCTGCTCAGCCATCTCTAGGAAATCGGGGCTTCATCGTGTGTAACAGTTAATTGGGATGACAAGCGCTATAACTCCAAGCATTCCCACTTTCCTCCTTTCCCTCAGTCTTTATTATTGAGTGTGACATCATACAGTATGGAATATCCCTTTGGACAGTTGGGATCAGACATCCCAGCTGTGTCCTCTCACAGTTTCTTTTGAACTCCAGCTGGCTTGATGTGGTGTAGTGTCAGAAACACAGAAGATCTTGACAGTGGATAAGCAATGTTCAGAAATAACTAAAACATTTTCAGATTTTCAACACATTTTTGCTTACAAATCCAAAACGTTTCACCATACAAGCTGCTATGAGAAAAATTAACTTCATCCCACCCAATACCAGTACACTGATACTGTCAGGCTGGAACTCAGTTCAGTAATAGAGTCCAAGAACAGAATTTTATTGAAAGTATGGATAGACCTTCTCTTCTTCAAGATTATATTCACCATGTGTTTACTGTAACTGTGAAGATTTTAGCAGATTTATGAACATTCTTTAATGTATGCCTTGTGGCAAGGTCTCCCTAGTTCAACAGGGACAGTTTTCCTGTGACATATAAATTCACTGCTGTTATTCCCTCTGGATGCTGGATTGCAGCTAGGACTAGCAATCTAGTTGGAAAAACCTACTCACAGATAACTTGATCTTACAAATGTTCAGAGTTGTGCCCATGACAGAAAGAATCCATCTTGAGAACATGCCACCCACCACTTTTTGGATGGATGGTAGATTGAAAGGGGGAATCATTAAATGAGGATTTACTAGTAGCACGTATTGTTTGAATCCCAATTCCCATTTTTTCAGGGATTATTTTTTTGGTGGTGGTATTCCCTGTCTGCTGCTGTTGTGAATCGTGGTGAAATGCTGCTGGTAAAACAGATAAGTGGAGCAGTCCTGACTGTGGAGACAAGCTGTGTCCTGAGGATTACTGCTAAGGGAGGTTAAGGTATTTCCATTTCAGTAATATCATAGGATTCAGCGATTCCATCTTTTCTACCTTCCTTCCTTCCTGCCTGCCTGCCTGCCTGCCTGCAATTTCTCAGACAGATGTTTGGGACTGAAGAAATGGCTTACCTCTACCTACCTTGCCCTGCATGAAACATTGCCCTTTCTTGGTTTCTTTTGTTGCCAAAAAAACCCCACAAATAAACCAACCCAACCACCTCAAAAAAACGAAAAACAAACAAAAAAACACCACCAACACCAAACAATAAAAAAACACAAACAAAAGAACAAACAACCAGCAACAGCCAAAAAAAAAAAAAAAAGCACCAAAAACTCTGCAAAAGATGCATCACACTATCTCTAAGGTATTGAAAATCTTTTTCAAGAGAAGAAGATGGAGAAACATTCCCATAGCAGAGTGTGCATACCATGATGACAATTTTTCACCAATAAAATCTTTGGTGTTTCCTCATTTTAAATTGCAAATTTAGCACACATTCAGTGGAGATTAGGATGGGAGAAATGTGTTTGGAGGCTTTGTGGTAATTCCTGTTTTAAAAGTTATCCCTTCTTTTCTGGGTGTAGGAATGCACAGGTGAAAATATTGCTGCAAATTTCTGTAAGGAGGGCGGTAATGTGACAGTCTGTAAGTGCTGCCATCCACCACTCATTCCTGACACACTAACAAGAATGTCAGACCTGTCAGATTTCAGTCGACAGCTGAGAGAGATTATCTTTCACGTAGGCTGCTTTAGGCACCATAAAAGATGAGCTCCACAATTGATTCAGAGCAAATAATTGATGTGCTATCTCACTCTTGTCTTTCCTAAGGAGCTCAAGGCTTAAAAATTAAAAGAATGAAGGAAAAAAAAAGTACGCAACAATCAAAACCCATACGGGAAGACACAATTTGCTCACTGCAGGAGTTCAATCCTCCAAGCTTCTGGCAGTGATTTTATTTGAGCATAATTGTTTTTGTGAACCAAGCAATTGCATGATGCAATAATCAAAACAGTAGATGTGTTCAAGTAGCAATGTACCTTATAATTAAGCAATGCAAGTAATCAGCCTAAAATGATCTTCACATGAAATTGTAGTGCCATCAAGCAATAACTCACATCTCAGTGTACTATTTGGTAATCTTGTGGAAAATGTTTAGTTATTAAACCCCTGAATTTTGGCATTGAATGTTGAAATATTCTGTCAGAAGACAGAACTACTTTCCAGGTAATCTGAAGCCCCCTTACTGTTGAGATGGTAGAAGACATTTTTATCTCCCCTGAAGTATGATGGGAACAGGGTTACTGACAGTGTCACTGTCTTTGCTCTGAAAGCCTGTATTTTAAAAGGAAGAACACTGTGTTCCTACCATTTTTTCCTCTCCAAAACTAATCTAGTCTCTGAATTTCACAAAAGGGTCCTAGCTTTTTATTTTAGCAATCTCTTCTAGGAAAAAATACATTACCTTTTCATCTTACCTTTTGCTCCGTGTAATTCCTTTACTGAAATAAAAAAAAAAAAAAAGGGTTTTAGACTTCCTTGTGATCAAAGCCACCCCTTGTAAGATTAAGAGAAACATTTTGTGAATTAAATTTTCTTTTGTGATTGAAAGGACTTTTTCTTCTAGAAATTGCAACAGAAACTACTAATAATTTTTTAAATGTCAATTTTTTTTTCTATAACATTTTCTTTTGACGTATTTGGTTTTCAGGTGATTTGACAGAAATGTGTAAGGTTGAACATTTTAAATACCAAAAACTGTTTTCAGAAATTAAATTACCACTATTTTTAGTCAAAAACTTGTTTTGAAAAACAGAAATTGTGTTTAGGTTTTCTGTTTTTTTTTAACTTTTCTTAAAGTCGTTAGAAACAAGAGCAACATAATCTACATTAAAACTTGACAAAAACAAAGGAGAAAAGCACAACCAAACTGAAGTAAGAACATCCTTCTACAGAAACTCTCATAAAAACTACTATCGTCCTCTAGGTTTTTTTCCAGCCCTGTTTTCTAGGGCTCTGGTTTAACATCGTTCTCATAAGTTGCATTTATATTCCTTGGAGATAAGCTCTCATTAGTGTTTGCTTGGTAAATGCTTCCTCATTGATTTCAGTTTCTCCTTCCTGTGATATTTTAAGCTGCAGCCATCAAGAAGTTGGAAGAGTTCTTATCTCAGCTGCATCACAGGGAGTGCCCTTTTTAGCTTGCTAAATATATCCCCATAACTTGAATTTTCATCTGGGATTTATGAATTGAATGGGAGTGCTTCTTCATCGCCTCAGGACTGATGTATATCAGTGAAAGCTTGACCTTTTACCTGCTGAATACTCATTTCATTCTAGCCTGAAAATAATTCAGTCCCAGAATAGTAACAAGGTTTCTCAAACTTGTTTGTCTGTTAATTATGAAGTGGGGAGCCAAGGAGGGAGCTGGTTACCAATTAACCATGACAGTTCTGCTGTTTTTCTGTCCTCAAGTGTCTTGACATGTCCCACTAATATACTCTTTGTGTCAACATGAAGTCTACACCACATTAATCTGCATTTTCCCACTAATATGTACTGTAGGAGACAAATGTAACAAAACTCAGTGCAAGACATTATGGAAGGGGGAGATGGTTTTATTTAAATAATGTATAAGTAGGTTAAAGCTATGCACATGTACACTTCATGTACAGTTGCCACCACCAACATCAAGATGTGTGTGCTCATCTGCTCTAACATCAGTTAAATATGACACAGAGGACAGTAGGTGCTTACAGAATCACAGAATCACACAGAATCACAGAAAGTTAGGGGTTGGAAGGGACCTCAAAAGATCATGGAGTCCAACCCCCCTGCCAGAGCAGGGGCACCTACAGGAGGTCACACAGGAACGTGTCCAGGTGGGTTTTGAATGCCTCCAGGAAAGGAGACTCCACAACCTCCCTGGGCAGCCTGTGCCAGTGCTCTGTCATCCTCACAGTAAAACATTTTTTTCCTCATGTTTATAAGGAATGTCCTATGCTCAAGTGTATATACATTGCTTCTTGTTGTATCATTAGACATAATTGAGAAGACCCTGGCACCATTGTCCTGACTCTCTCCCTTTAGGTATTTATAAACATTAATGAGGACAGCCCTCATTCTCCACTTCTACAAGCTGAAGAGACCCAGTTCCCTCAGTCTTTTCTCATAAGGGAGATGTTCCACTCTCTTAATCATCTCTGTGGCTTTGTGCTGGGCTCTTTCAAGAAGTTCTCTGTCCTTCATGAACTGAGGGGCCCAGAACTGGACACAGTATTCCAGATGTGGCCTCACCATGGCACAGGGGGAAGAGAACTTCTCTTGACCTACTACCCACCTCCTTCTAACGCACCTCCTTCTAATGCCACAAGGACACATTGTTGGCTCATGGTCATCCTTCCATCCACCAGCACCCCTAGGTCCCTTTCGCTTTCGCTTCTCTCCAACAGCTCAGTCCCCAACCTGTACTGGTACCTGGGGTTGTTCTTTCCCAGATGCAAGACTTTATGCTTGCTCTTGTTGTAATACAACTACCTGCCCAAGTCTCCAGCCTGTCCAGGTCCCTCTGAATGGCAGCACAGGCTTCTGGTGTGTCAGCCACTCCTCCCAGTTTTGTTTCATCAGCAAACTTGCTGAGAAGACACTGATCTATAATCAAGATCATTGATAAAGATGTTGAACAAGACTAGACGAAGCACTGCTCTTTGGAGGGCTCCACTACTCACAAGTCTCCACCTGGAGTCTGCACCATTGATCACCCCTCTTTGGGCTCTGTGTGTAGCCAGTTCTTAATCCATCTCACTGCAGATTCAACTATCCCACATTTCCTGAGGTTGCTCCCAGGAATGTTAAGGGAGACTGTGTCAAAACCCTTGCTAAGGTCAAGGTAGACTACATCCACTGGTATCCCTGCATCTACCCATTCAGTCACAACATTATAAAAGGCTATCAGATTAGTCAAACGTGATTTCCCCTTGGTAAATCCATCCTGACTACTCTTGATAACCTTCTTCTCTTCCATATGCTTAGAGGTGACCTCCAGAGCGAGACGCTCACCATTTTTCGTTACTGCTGAGATTTAACTGTTTCTCTTGGATTTGTCTTGATGAGTGCTAGGAAGAAGTTGTTTTTGGATGGCTTCTCATATTCTTTCAGGAAGCATCATCTATTTTTCATTGAGATTTTCTTACTGCATCCTTTATGAGTAGTGAACAAGATAAGCCTGCTGTTCTCATTTTCTTATTTGTAGATGCTTTTGAGAGTAAAGTCTGTCTTCTTGTTGAGATAGGAGGAAAAGGAACATCACAGGATATGTTATAACCTGTTGCCATCTTTCTTTTAAGAAAGATGTCAGTGACAAGTCATAACTTCAGCTGTGAAGTTACAAGGATACTCAATGCGAATGTCATCATTTGAACAGGAGGAACTAAAGAAGGAGGGCTTTTGGACTCTGGAAGGGGTGGAATGCAAAGGGAGGGATCTATTCCCTCCCACTTCCTGCCATACTCTATAAAGACTGGGAAAGACAGCAGCTCCACCAGCTCTTCTTTCTGCTTGCTGCTAGCTGTGCTGCTGTCCTTTAACACCAGCTCACCATGTGCTCGTCAGAGCCCGTATCTATTGGCTTATATATATATTTGTATACCTTTGTATTCTTTATTACTTCATCCCTTATGTTATTATGTTTCCCTTGTGTTAGTGAATCTATATCCAATTGTTTTCAGTTTCTAATTTAAGGTCTCCAGTCTTTATTCCCCTGGGGGACAGGGGGCAATATTGAAGAATTATGTCCTTAGGTTTGTTGTCTGCCCAAACAGCTAAGCCATGACAGTGAAAAAACCCAGTGTTCATCAGTCTGATTTTTGCCCCTTACATCTTTGATGTCCTGATTTGAGTCAGGACAGAATGAATTTTATTAATTTTTATTATATACTTTTTAGTGAAGACTTTTCTAAGTAATCTCCCTTGCTGAAATTAATGGCATGTTGTTCTGTCAGTGTCTGCCTCTAGGACTGACAACATATGATGTTTATAGTTACTCCTGGAGAATAGTATGCAAAACCAAGACTATTGCTCAGTTCTGGAAAACATCTTATGCTCTAGAAAGTAAAGGGAGGAAAAGGGGTCACACCTGCCATGCTGGCACTGCCTGTCCTGGACCGGACCCAAATCGGCCAACTGATATATTCCAGCCCATATATGTCATACTCTCTATAAAGCTGAGGGATCACTAGAGGCAATCTCTCTTTATCCATGGCCTGCATCATGGGAAGACTCTGTTCACTCTTTTGCCTTTCATCCTGATAGGTGTGTTCTTGCATCTGTGGATTCCTCCTTTCAACACCTCTCTGCTCCTGACTCCACGAGTCCGGTTCAGGGCTTTCCCAGGGCCTCTGCTGCAGCCTCAGTGGTGATGGAAGCGTTATTGGGGGGAGAAGGATAATGGTTTTGTACATATTTCATTATTTTTATTTTTAATCATTACTGTTTATTAAAACCTAAACTACACAGTTTCCAGACTCTACATCTCTCTATCCCACTCTCTTTTTTTTCCCTTTCTGGGAAGGGAGAGAGGTTAATAGGGAGCATTTGTCAGTCTTTTAATTGCTGCCCCAACCTTAAACCAAGACACTTGGTTACCAATACAGTCTCTCTTGTAATATTTTACTGTTTCTTCTGGTGCTATTGGTTACACACATGCACTCACACACACAGAAATACAAACCTTTTCACTAGTTTGCTTTTCAGATCAATTGTTCTCTTTTGGTTAAAAATTTTTACAGAGCAATCTTAAAACCTGATCATCTAGCAACAGCTGTACAGCTCAAGACTCTGGCAAGTCATGCTCTTTGTTATTTCTGACTACATTACTCCTGAACCCTCATTGAGAGCACCTCTGAGGGATGAAGAGTAATGGTTGCCTCATACTTCACAGTGATATTACATGGTTGAGTGAACTCTGTATATATCTCACATTGTGTTTTTGCTTCTGCTTCAGGATGCTGAAAAAGAAAGCTTTCCTTTTCCAGGCTAGGTTTTCAATATAGTCTTTATGATTCTTTTGCATTCATCTTAGGAGTCTGTCTCGCATTACAGGGAAGAGTTTACAGATATGAAGAGGTTAACTAAAGCAACTACTGTTCCTTCTCCGACATTCATATCTTCCTTTTCTGTCATCACTCATGTTGCCAGGACCACACTGGTTGGATCATAGTTATCAAAAATTAAAGCTCTTTATACAACATCAAGAATACGAGATGCTAGGGAGCAGAATCTGGTGAGGACCACCACACCAGGTGGTCACACAGTCTGGGGTATACGTCGTCCAGAAGGGAGAGAAAAACTTTATGTCCCATGCAGTGAACAAAGAGGTATATTTGTGCCTTACTGTTGAGTTCTTTGAGAAACAGATATCTCTAAGAAAGTTATTTGAGTAAACTCTCCTGTATTTTTGGAAAATGTTATTCTACAGCAGGACATTTGAATGAGTGTTTTCTGCTTCTCTGAGTCACTGAGCAGCATTGCTTCTTCAGGGTTGCTGTCAGAGGTCATGGGATTCTATGGAAATTTTCAAAGGCCAATATTGAAAAAGAAAAATTGAAAGCAATTAGAAGACAAGAACCTGCTGCTGAACTTCATGATGCTGAGGTCATGCCAGAAATTTAATGCCATTTCTAACAAAACACTTCAGTGTGTCAATTTACTGCAGTGTGTTAGCATTTAGAGGAAAATCTGTACAGGAAATGCTGTGATATGAAGCAGTGGCTAGCATGCAAACTCTTCCTCACCTATAGACTGTGCTATGATCTCGTAGTGATGTTTCTATACTGTACTAAGATATTCAGAACAGCCAGTTGCAGAAAAGTAGCACAGTGGTTGAAAAACAACTCAGCTAACATTGTCTCAAAAATAATTCCAGCAGCCCAGTGTAAGAGCTTTGAGTGCAGCACATTCAGCTCTGATGCAGACCTGTCAGGTTGTCTGGTGGTTGTGAACATGAAAAAAAAAACAAAAAACCAACAACCCAAAAGTGGCTGTGTAGTATTTTTTCCCCTGGAGGAAGAGGTGCTGATCAGCAGTGGGGGGCTGAGAAGTCATGCTAAAAATTACTTTCTGGGAACCATTCACTTTAAATTGAAGAGTCAGTAAAAGATGGAATAGTGTCCATACAGAGAGAAGTGGTTCACCAGGGGTTTTCAGGACTCATTTTGTAGAAACAGGCAAGGAATCCTAGGCAGTCTACCCCAGTCAATATCATCTACATACTGAAACTAGATACCTTGAAGTCTACAAAGCAAGACTGAAATCAATTATTCTTCAGTGATTAAGAAATTATGACATCTTGATGTCTGAGTACTATGGAATTCAGTAACCCTTTGATGTGATGGGAAGGTAGTTGTGGTGGAAAGAGAAGGAGAATAAACTCCCCTTGTTCTTCTTTTTGTATCTACAATGATGGAGCATGGTCGTGTTGCAGTGAATCTTGAAGTGCCCCATAGATTGAAGTACAGTCAGTTGAACTTCTGATTGACACACATGAAACATTTGACATTGGTGCGATTGAAAAAGTAAATCTTTCTAGGGACACTCAGCCTTGAAAGACTGGTAAAACAAAGAAACACATTTAATTGCAAGGACTAGAGGGAAAATGGTGGTGCATGTAAGGGCAAAGACTGGGGATTGTGGAAGACCATGAGGTGTGGCTGCTCCACTGCAGTCATACATAGAATAGTAGACTCATAGAATGGTTATGGTTGAAAGGGACTTTAAAGGTCATCTAGATCCAACCCTACTGCCATGGGCAGGGAATCCTACCCCTAGATCAGGCTGCTCAGTGCCCCTGGCCTTGAACACTTCCATGGAGAAGGTAGTCACAGCTTCTCTGGGTAACCTTTTCTGATGTCTCACCACCCTCTCATGAAAGAATTTCCTCCTAATGTCTAATCTGAATCTCCCCTCTTCAAGTCTGAAATCATTGCTCCTTGTCCTCTCCATACACACACACGCAAAAAGCCCTAACCCAGCTTTCTTGTAGGTCCCCTTCAGATATTGTAAAGTCCTTCTCTTAAGGGCTGCCCTCAATCCTTTCTCCTCCAAACCTGCATTCATTCATGGGATTGTCTCAACCTAGATGCAGAACCTTGTACTTGGCGTTGTTGAACTTCATGCAGTTTGCACTGCATGAGACATGTTTTCCCTGATCTTCCTCTTATCATTGACATATCTATAGAAATTTTTCTTGTTGCCCTTAACCCCCCTTGTCAGATCCAGTTCTCTCTGTGCTTTTGCTCTCCTAACCTGATCTCTTGCTTCTCTGACTACTTCTCTGTGCTTCTCCCAGGGTACCTGTCCTTGTTTTTGTTTCACCCTATGTAATTTTTTTTTTTTATTTATTTATTTTTATTTATTTATTTATTTATTTATTTTTTATTTTTTTTTTTTTTACCTCTCAGTGTGTCTAGGAGTTCCTTGCTCATTCACACAGGCCTCCTGGCACTCCTGCCTGCCTTCCTCTTCACTGGCACACATTGGTCCTGGACATGCAGGAGGTGATCCTTGAAAATGGACCAGCTTTCCTGGGCTCCCTTCACATCCAGAGCTTTGTCACATTCTCCCCTATCAAACAGATTCTTGCAGAGACTAAAGTCTTCTCTTTTAAAATCAACTGCTGTCAGCTTACTTCACACCCTTTTGCTCTGTCCTAAGGATCTTGAATTCTACAGTGTCATCATCACTGCAAACAAGTCTCCCATTGTGTTTTACATTGCTTACAAGCCCATCTCTGTTGGTAAGAACAAGGTTTGGCAAGGCTCATTTTCTGGTTGATTCCTCTATCATTTGAAAAGCAAGTTGTCATCAATGCACTCAAGGAACTTCCTGGAATGCTGGTACTTTGCTGTGTTGTCCCTTTCAGCAGATGTCAGGGTAATTGCAGTCCCCCATGAAGATCATGGCTTGTGAGTGTGAAGCAGCTCCTGTCTGTCTAAAGCAGGCCTCCACCTGGTCATCCTCATTGCCTGTAACAAACCCCCACTATGATATCACCTGCCCCTGATTTCCCTTTAATCCTGGGAGCTGACAGGGTCTCTGTCAGCTCTTCATCCATCCCCAAGCAGAGGTCTATGGACCTCAGCTGGTTACTGATGTAAAGCATGACATCCCCCCCTCTTTTGCCCTTCCTGTCCTTCCTGAACAGTTCATACCCAACCATCCCCATGTTTCAGTCATGGGAGCCGTGCCACCATGTCTCAGTGATACCAATAACTTCATAGCCCTACAAGCATGCAGATATGTTCATCTCATCTTATTTTTTCCCCATGCTCCATGTATTGTACCCCCTTCAAAGCAGTCTTACTGGTAGGGCTTGCATCTATCCGTACACATGTTGGCCTGTGATTCTTTTCCAGGCTCAGAGCATTTGTTAGTGGTTCTGTCCTCAACATGATGGGTGTGGAATGAACTGAGGATCGCCTCCCTCATCCTCCCAAGTTTAAAGCCCTCTTAACTAAATTGGCCTGCTTAAGACTCACTTAGCCTTCTCTGACAGGTGGACCCCATCATCCCCTAAGCAGACCAGATTTATCAAAATGAGCCTTGTAGCCAAAGCCCTGATTATGACAACAGTCCTTCAACAATTTATTGACTTTTTCAAATCTGTCTCCCCTTTCCTGCCCTTTTCCTTTGGCTGGGAGGACTGATGAGAACACTGCCTGTGCTCCTAAGTCCTTCACTGCTGGTTTCAGCACTTCATAATTCTACTTCATAGATTTCATGTTACTCCTATCTGTATCACTGATGCCTACATGAAGTAGTAAGAGCAGATAGCGGTCAGATGAATGCATGAGTTTTGGCTGCTGACATCTCTAGTAAGTGGGCCAGGTCTGCAAATGGGTCCCTCAGTGCTCCTGAAGGAAATCTTCCACTACCATTACCCTTTGCTGTTTCTTCTGGGCACTGGTTGCTATAAGGTGAGCTGAGGGGGCTTCCTTCCTCTGCTTTGATGACTTATGTTGTGTGGGTTGTTTTTTCCCTTCAGTCTGCAGCACTATAAAGTGGTTCTGCAGGGTACCTTAGGTTTGCAGGGCAGTCTATTCTTCCTTTGGGATTTTGACTTAACCAATTTTCATTCCTCTTACTCTTTGTTATCTTTATTCACTTCCCCCTTTTCTGTGTTTGTTAGTGGAGTTATTAGCTCTCTAGGATGAGGCTGTGGGTTTGCCTCGGTACGTACCTGAAAATAATTTTCTGTCTCTCTCTCGGTGTCCTGTATGCCCTGCAGTCTTTTCACTGCCTCCTGCCATTCAGCCACCTGGTGCAGAAGGTCTTCAACTTTTGTACACCTTTAACATGCAGGACTGCCACTGGTCCCTGACTTATAGGAGAGGTCCAGGCATTTTCCACAGCCCATGTGGTCTCTGCAGGAACTTCCCTCTCCCCTGCCTCTATCTGGGTGGAGGTGGTGGTCACCACCACGGTGTATGGTGCAGACCCCTCAGCCATAGGTGCAACTTTGGATTTGCGCTGAGTGCCCACCATCTCCCTGAGTATCACTAAGACTGTATGACACTGGTACTCCAGGCACTCACTGCTCTGCCCTCACTGCTTGCCCTGCCCGTGCAAACTGCTGCCCTTCTAAAACACCGCATCCTGTTTGCCTCTCCTGTTTGCCGTGGTCCTGGGATGCTTGCACTCCCTGAGGGTGCTGGTTACAACAACACCCAGATCACGTCTGAGTCACTCACAAGGACTACTGGCTCCTCCTTTGTCACTCCTCATTCCTTGTGTCCCCCCACAGGAGGGAAACTTTTCAGAAGAGCAAAAATCAGAACAGGAACCCCTGTTAGCCAAGATCAGCCACTCCATTGTGGAAACAGTCTTCTTCGAAGCTCCTTCAGTCATCAACTCAAATGTTGCATCTTTTCTTGATTCTCCTCTTACCAGCATGTGTTTTACACTATCTGTATTAGGTTTGCTATAGCAACTCGTAAGTCAAACCCTGCAGTAAGGTTTATTGTGATCCTGCAACCGATCAAAAATAAGAGCTAAGCTTTTTATTCTTTCCATTTCCACATCTTCCACATGAGCAATGTATGCAAATTAATCCCTTAGCAAAAAGGAAAAAAAAAAGTTATCTGAGCTATACAGTGTTAGTGTCTGTGGAACGCATAAGCTGTCATCAAATGGATAGCTGACTACTGGCCAGTACAAATGAGGCTTTGGTAGACATTAAGAAAGTTCTTAAATCTAAATTAGATGAATTTTAGACAAACGTGGCCAAAATACAAATTCTAATTTAAGCTAAAGCACTAGACCAGGAATTTCACCTAAAGTACCCTCATAAGCTACAATGAAAAACTGAACTAAAGCAGACCAGTGCATATGTGTGTAGTTTTTTTCCTGAATTTAATTATGTCCTCTAGGCCTGAAAAACTCAAATGATGAGTTTCCCTGAATACAAATGATGCGATTTGGAAAATGCCTTGTGCTGGGAGTTAAAGCATTTCAGGATTCAATAGCTCACATGCTTCATCATTAATGTCCCTGAATCTCTGTGAAATACAAGCATTGTTCCATACACTTGTTTGTCTTTAAATTCCACATTGCTTGCCAGTAGTTAGTTACATGCTATTTCTCATCAAATACCCTTTTGTAAAATTTAATCTTCAAATTATAGCATTTATCAAACACACAAAACCAGCTGATGCATGTCAAGCAAAGCAGATAATTATTCTTGCAGATAAAAATGAATGCCTCTTTGAAAGCTCTCTCTTGGTGTGCCAGTTACAGTTTAGCTGAGTGAGGTCATTTATCCACTTTCTGAAATTAACTATTATGCAGAGGCAGGGCAGGAGGAGCTGAGCTGAAGACACCTGGCTGATGTTGCGTTCATGCTTGGCCCATACAGGTCTGAGAAATATGCGTTCAAAACAGAAACTAATGTTTTCCTGTTTTATTTTCATTATTTCTAATTCAGATTTGCAAGCTTCTTGGGAATGGTGTCAAATTCCCTGCTGGGGATTTCTCTGCAAATCCTTTCTTGTTTCTCTCCTACTCAGTCAGTACCACAATTATACTTTGGACTAAACCACTCACTTTGGAGAGTTTCCTGCATCATTACCAGAGTGGGATAATAATAAGCATAGAAACAATGGGTTAAAGGACTCAGTAGTTAAGCACAAACTTAAGCAACCTGTCTGAAAAGCAACTGTGTAAGATCCTGCCACATTCTTCTGATGCCTCTCTGTCAAATTATACCACATCAGACAATATAGTTCCTGACATATGACCTCATAGCACATCCCAAAGAATGCAGGCCTCTGCCCCTGAGATCCTGCTGGTATTCAGTACTTGTAGAGGTGAAAAAGGCTGAGATTATTAAAAACTTACTGGCTTCAATAGTGGAGTATAGGAAATCACGCCTTCCAATGCATGTTTGCTCACTGCTTCCAGCCAATCAAAAGTCCTTGCTCTCATCAGAGAATCACCGAAGCATTTAGGTTGGAAGACCCCCTCTTGATACTATCTAGTTCAAGCCACCTGCTCAAGCTGTATTACCTAAACTAGGTTACTCAGGACTATGTGTCAGATTTTTATTATCGCCACAGATGAAGATTCCACAACCCATCTGAGCAACTGGATAGAGTTCATGCATCCTCATGGATGTGTTTTCTTGTGTTGAGATTGAATGTCATGCTTTAATTTGTGACTACTGCCTCTTATCCTGTCACTGGGTACCACTGAAAACTATCTGGCTCTCTCTTCTTTATTCCCTCTCATCAGGTTTTTGTACAAATTGATAAGATTCCTGTAGACTTTGAATAGTGCCTGCTCTTTCAGCTACTCTACATGTGGTCCAGTCCTTTAGTCATCTTTATGACCCTCTGTTGGGTTTGCTGTAATAAGACAGCAAATGAGAGTACTGAAGCAGGCACTTCAGATGAAGTCTTACCAGTGCTGAGTGGACAGGAAGGATCACCTCTGTCAATAGGCTGGCAGTACTCTTTCTAATACAGCTCAGGATGCTGCTGACCTTTTCTGCAAGGGCATATTACTGGCTTATGGTTAGGTTGTGGTCCACCAGGGCCCCAGGGTCCTTCTCTGCTAAAATTTTATTCCAGCTGTTTGGCCCCCAGTGTTTACTGGTGTTTGTGTTTATTGACTCTTCAGGGCCAGGACTTCACACTTCACTTCACTGAACTTCATAAAATTTCTTTCTGTTCACTTCTGCAGACCTTTGAGGTCATCAACCAACTCTCATGGGCCCCTTTTTTTCTCTGTGGCCATATCTCCTGGGATGATTTCAACATATCTTTGAAGATATTAAAATGTAATCTCCTGAACTCCAGGTTTGTGATCCTGCTTTTTACATTGTTGTTTCCTTGCAGGATCTTTCACTATATTTTCTTCAGGATTCGTGGAACAAATCTATGCTGATTGTTGTCACTTTTCATTTAAGACCTGCTCAGAGAACTACCATAGTATTTTCTGAAGGGAATGTAGGTCCAGTGGAGACATTTTCAAACTGAGTAACTTATGCACCAGAGAAAGAAAAGTCCAATGGTGAAAAAAAAGGTCAGGTGGCAATCTGGCTCTGTCAGATTGAGAAAGGAATCTCAGGTGGTCATTGTATCCACAGTTGCATGTGAAAATATGTGTACATCTCATAAAAGAATGGGTGGATGAAGTTGCAAAGCCACTGTCCATTGCACTCTCCATCGTGTTTGAAAAGTTGTGGCAGTCTGGCAAAGCGCCTGATTAACAGAAGAGGGGAAACATAACCCTCATTTTAAAAAATGAAAAAAAGAAGACCCATGGAATTATAGGCCAGTCACTTCTGTGCCTGGAAAGATCATGGACCAGATCCTTCTGCAAGGTCTGCTCAGGCATGTGAATAACAAAGGGCTGATTGGTGGCAGCCAACATAGCTTCACTAAGGGCAAGTCTTGCCTGAACTAATTTGGTGACCTTTTATGATGAGGTCACAGTCTTGTTGGACAAAGGCAGAGCAATGGACATCATCTACTTGGACCTGTGCAAAGCATTTGACACTGTCCCACATGGCATTCTGGTCTCTAAACTGGAACAATATGAATTTGATGGATGGACCACTCATTGGATGGTCACATCCAAAGAGTTGTGATCAATGGCTCAGTGTCCAAATGGAAGTGTGTGACAAGTTGTGTTTCTCAAGGGTTGGTACTCAGACCAGTGTTATTTAACATCTTTGTCAGCAACATGGAGAGTGCAATTGAATACACCCTCAGCAAGTTTGCTGAGAACACCAAACTGTGTGGTGAAGTCAACACACGGGAGGGCAGGGATGCCATGAAGAGGGGCCTTGACAGGATCAAGAAGTAGGCTTGTGCAAACTGCATGAAGTTCAACAAGGACAAGTGCAAGGTTCTACACCTGAGTTAAGGCAATCACATGCATGAATGCAGGTTTGGAGGAGAAAGGATTGAGGGCAGCCCTGAAATTAAGTACTTGGGGTGATGGTGCACCAGAATCTTAACATGAGCTATCAATGTACACTTGCAGTCCTGAAAGCCAACCGGGTCCTGGGCTGCATCAAAAGAAGCATAGACAGCTGGTCAAGGGAGGTGATAACTCCCCCTCTAATCAGCTCTTGTGGGACCCCACCTGGAGTACTGTGTCCAGTTCTGGAATCCCCAACATAAGAAGGACACAGAGCTCCTTGAACATGTCCAGAGGAGAGCCACTAAAATAATCAGAGGGCTGGAGCACCTGCCCTATGAAGACAGGCTGAGGAAGTTGAAATTGTTCAGCCTGGAGAAGTGGAGGCTCCAAGGTGACCTTACAGTGATTTTCCAATATTTGAATACAAGAAAGATGGGGTAGGGCTTTTGGCATGGGTGTGTAGTGAGAGGACAAGGGACAAAGGTTTCAAAGTTGAAGAGGGGAGATTCATGTCAGACATCAGGAAAAACTTCTTTCCTGTGGGGGTGCCAGCATGTAACCTTGTTAGCACAGCACCTGTGAAGGTGCTAGTTTATTGACAGTGAATGGACCAGTGCAAGAAATACCACACCAGTAATGGGAGGGATTGAGTTGGTTGGACACAATTATTTATTTATATGACATTGCATATTACTTCTTTTCAGTTTCACTGATGTAAAAAAATATTCATTCTAAGGTGAAATGTCTATATTTTAGGGATTATATAGACATGTTATTTCCAAGTACTGTTTGTTACCTCATCCTGATTCAGCAAATATTCTCAACCTAGAAGATTACTTCCTGCTTAGGTTCCTTATTGAAGTGAGGTAGTGGACAGCAAGCTCAAGATTGAAATAAGATATAAGGATTTCTGAGCTGTTGGATTGTATGTAACTACCCAGGTCTCTTTGGAGACATCTGAGTGTAAGAAGCATAATATCATAACAGCTTAATTTGCCAGTATCACCACAACATATCTAAGAGTAATTGCTCTACAAGTATCTTAAGTATCTAAAGAAATACACAAACATACACTGCATGCCCAGTGAAAAGTTAGAAGCAATAAAAGCTTGTTGTTATGGTTAGGAAATTATGCCTACCAAGGTGAAGTTGTGTTTCAAACTTGGGACTGCTCTTTTTAAATGAAAAAAAAAAAAAAAAAAAAATCTGTTAACAAGCTAACATTTCATCTGAGTATGCTACTTCCCTGTGTATCTTTTCTTTGCCAAGAAGAGTAGTAATAAGTGATGAGACACAGAGCAAGCTGAGGAAATGGAAATTCTCTTCAAAGTATGTTTGACATTTTTAATCTTGTTCCCACTCTAGATTGCAACAAACAGGAAAAATACAACCTATCTCCACCCTCATGACACCCTGACATGGAAAATCTGGGTGAAAAAAAAATAATCTGGCATGGTCCTGTGTTTAGTCTTGGATATGGACACCTATTGCTAAAACAGAAGAGTTAAGGCAAAATGATTTAGTCATTGCCAAAGTGCAGCATTTTTGCCATGTCAAAGCAGAATGTCTCAACAGCATAAAAGACAAGAAAGTGAAGATACTTTCTTTAGCTTGTTTGCTTTTAAACTTCTGTGTAAACTGGCACATTTCTGTAGAATACACTGATGTGGATTAGTCTCATTTACTAATGGAAAAATGTCTGTCAAAAATATTTGAAATAATAATCTCACAACAAAAGGTTTTTATGCTTTGAGTGAAGACATGATTATTTGATCACCTGAGTCTTAAAGAGAGATTTTCAGCTTTGTGGACTTCTGTCTGTCAAAGAGGCCTCATGATGTAAAGCAGTAAAACCTGACAATAAGAGCCCATGATTCTTATCTGCAGGAATCAGAGTCCTGCTGAGATGGGAATTTTAATCTGTTTGGCAAAGAAAGAGAAAAGGGGAGAGAACAAACAAGAAACCACAGCTTAGGAGCTAGAAACTATAAAAGGCAGCCTACAAAGGGGCTTGTTCATAAATCGGGCTTAGGCACCTGTGGTGACAGCAGCAGCAGCAACAACAAACAACAACAAAAACAACAAAGAATGCTTGTGTCTGCATGTCATGGAAACAGAGTAACCAATGCACGTTTGCTTCAGGTTTTCTTAGTACAGGCTGCTAGAATTAGGTCTCGTGATAGCTGCAGTGAATGTTCATCTCAAAACCCATCATATTCAAGAAATCAGAAGTGATTTTTTTCTTCAGAGCTACCACAAATGGTTGAAAAGTCCTTTCACAGTTTTGTCTTAAGTGAAACACCAATTTCTTTAAAAGAATATCTATAGCTTTTCTATTTGATTGGAAAATGAAGAGCTTACTAAAAATCCGCTCTAAGTGGCACAACAACAACTACAAAAAGCAATACTTTTGAAGAAATAAAAGTTCTTGGCTTCCGAAATGTTTTGAAAGCCAGAACTGACATCTGAAGAACACGCAGAAACATACAATAGGTTTGAGTTCAGTGAACCAAACCGATGGAAGGACTGCAACTTCTGCTCACAGCCTGTGTGTCCGTGGTCCTGAAATTTTCCTCTGTCCATGGTGATGAAAGTTCTTGTCCATCGTGCTAGCAGGTATTCTCTGGACATGGTGCTGGAAGGACTCTTCTGGTCGTCCATGGTTCTGGCAGTTTTCCTCTATCCATGGTGCAGGAGAATTTCCAAAGTGCTGGCAGTTCTCCTCCATCCATGATGCTGGATGGTGTCTCCTGTTCAGGGTGCTGGCAGTCCTTTTGAGGTAGGGAAGAGATACTGAAGCTGGGACTAGGAGTACCAGAGTGCAGTTTGTGATTTAGTGATGTTATCCTTTTGTCTCTTCAAGAAGAGTGACCTATGAAGTAGTGGGTGCTGGGGCCATATTTCACTGGCTCACTTGGTTTTCTGTGGCAGCTGTATAGACTGGAAAAAAGTGGGTGTAGTTTAAAGACAGAATCATGTACCAAAGCTACATGACTTTTGGAGTGTCAGCTGGTTCTGGGGACAGACCAGCAGCTCTAAACAGGTCAATAAGAAACTCAAGGACCTCTCATGGTCTTCTTGATATGCCTGACCTGTGAAAGCCTCTGTGGATGACAGCACTTTATTCTTTGCATCAAAGTGAAGGCATTTGCTGTTGCAAAACTAGTAAAGATCCTATGGACAGGAAAGATGACATTGCTCAGCATCTCCACTGGACTGTGCTGACCACTGTCAAAAATTTGACATGCCTCAGGATCCCCGGAGCAGAGTGTAGAAACCTGGGTTTAGGCAATGAAGTGTTTCAGCTATTAACAACAATTCTCTAATCCTTGTGTTTGAGATATTTAAGTTGTTCCTTCCCAGACTCCAGGATATAAGACCAAGGTGTGCACCTGGAGATTCAGTTGGGACAGGCATACTATCCTCCTCTCCAAGAGAAATCACATAATGAAGAAAGAATCTGAGGTGTTGTATGACAGACACAAGCTATCATCCCTGTTCAAAATTATATGAGCACTTGGGAGAGGCAACACAGACATGGAAACACTGTGGGAGTTGCACAGGAAATTTGGCCACACAACTACAGCAGTCTAGCAGATTCATTTCTTGGGCACAGCCATGTCCATTGAGCCATGCTATGTGATATGTGTGGAAAACAGAGCAGCAGAAAGATACCAGTATACCCTCTGATTAGAAATACTAGGGTGAGTTAAGGCTTAAAACAGGAGGGTACCCCACGCCCTCTTTGTATTAAGTGTTCCTTTCTGAAGTTTGTTAAGTCAAAGTCCATCACATGTCTACCCACCTAAGCTGCTTAGGCTGATATGAGTGTCTGTTGGTAAAGTGGCTTCTGGGAGCTTTTTTAAATAAAGCAAAGCAGAGCAGAATAGAAGAGTTCAGCGGAAGGGACCTACAATGATCATCTCGTCCAGCTGCCTGAACAATTCAGGCTGATTAAAAATTAAAGCATGTTATTAAGGACATTTGACACTTCCCTCTTAAACAATGACAGACTTGGGGCACCGAGGCAGACCCAGGTGGGTGGGCATTGTACAGAATGTAAAAGCACGCCCACCTGCATCTGCAGCTGGTACCCAAGTGCTTTTCAGGCTGCGGAGCGCTGGTGGCCGGCTTTGCATCCCCGAGAAGGATTGGTATGCCGGCCGTGCCCGGTGCGGCTCCGGAGCCCTTCCTGACCTTCATCCGGGGCCGCCCGACGGGCTGTGCGGGAGTCTCCGCAGGATGCCGGTCGCGCTGCTCCCACATCTCCGTGCTCCCACTTCTGACAGAACCAGTTCTGCGCCCCGCCCCTTCCCACCCCTCTTTTTAGCCCCATATCGGCGGCTTAGGGTGTTGCTGTCCCACCTCTCCTGAAGGCGACGGGAGGGTGGATCAGCAACAGAGCTCGTCCCCTCCTCACTCATCCGCAAGCCGGCTGCCGGCATCTCTCTAGCTGTGTGCTGGTGCCGTGATGAGGTGTTGCTCTGCCACATACCGCTCCCACCGCACAGCCTCCTTCCTCCTCACCTTCAGATGCCGCCTCGAACCAGAACTGGAAAACGGATCGCTGCACTCGCGCCCTTCAGCGGGCAACAGCAAGGAGAAGACTTCCCTCTTCACCTCCTTGCGCCCTCCCCTACCCCCACCCTCCCATGCCCCGACACAGCGAGAGAACCGAGCAGAACATCCAGCTGTCCTTCTCCGGCCACAGTAAAATCCGCGGCAGAGGGAGAAGTCTCTTCTCCCTCCCTAGCATCTTCCTTTCCCCTCTAACTCCTTCGAGGAGGAGGGAGTGAGGGGATCTCCGGGAAGGACCTAGAACAGAGGACGCGGAGCACCCTCCCATTTCCCCCCCCCACCTTTTTCAGGAAGCCGAATTTGCGGAGACTTCCCCTTGGCACAAACACACAGACTTCCCAAGGAGATGCTAGGGAGCAATTGCGAAACCCAACAGCGGGCTGACATCCTGCCCTGCTTCCCCACAGCAAAGGGCAAGGACATCTGGCTGCTGCAGAGAGACAGGGAGGAGGTGGGGGGGCATGCAAGCAAATACATGGCACCCCTCCGAGGGGCTGGTGAGCGCTGGGTACCTCCTCCGCGGACAACATCGAGGGGCGAGGGCGGCGCAGGGAAGGGGGCGGGGGAGCCGGAGGCAGGGGGAGGGAAAGAGCCCAGCTCCCGCAACGAGGGGAGGAGGAAGGAGGGACCGTGTCGGTGGGATGGTCCGGAAATCCTGTGATAAAAAGAGGGGCGCGGGGGAAAAGTAGCGAGAAGCTTTGGACTCGTTCTCCTTCCCCCATCCCGCGCCCGCAACTTCTCCGGCAACCCGCTGGCACATGGGCGCCGGCCGGACCCTCTAGGAGCGGAGAGGAGAGGAGGCACCGGCTTGGCTGGGCGCGGTTCGGTTCGGTTCGGTTCGGCTCGGCTCAGCACAGCTCAGCTCAGCTCAGCAGAGCTCTCGCCGAGCGAGGTACCGGCGCCGGGGCGGGCGGGCCGTGCCGTGCTGTGCCGTGCTGTGCCGTGCCGTGCCGTGCCGTGCCGTGCCGTGCCGTGCCGGCGTGCGGAAAAGCAGCGAGGAGAGGAGGGGTGTAGGCAGGCGGGATGGAGGAAGCCCTCATCCTCCCTGCTGCTGGCGGGCTCCACGTCAGGGATCGCACCCCGTACCGCAGCCGGTGCTGAGGGTACGGCAGGCTGCCCCGGAGCCGAGCCCTCCGCTCGCCGCCTCCGGGGCCAGCAAAGGGAGGCTGCTGCCTGCCCGGCGGGGCTGCACCTGCGGCCGGCCGGTCTCAACCTTGGGCCGCCCCGGCTCTTCCTCAGGAGGCTCAGCCTTCGCTGGCGTTGAGCTCAGGGCTTTCAGGGTGAGGTTTCTGAGGGGTTACGGTGGGGGAGCTTGCCCCACATCCCTTCTCTGCATCCGCACCCCGGTCGCCTATCTTCCGCCGCTCGCCTTCCCGGACACTTGCGGAGCGCTTCACCTTCACCTTCACCTTCACCTTCACCTTCAAACGCCCCCTCCCTCGGTCGTCCCCGGCGGAGCTCCCACTCCCGAGCTTAGCCCCCCGAACACCTTGAGGGCGAGTGGCGGGCGGAGAAACGAGAAAGTTCAGAGGTTTAACGCCTTCCTGCCCGTCTGCAGGAGACAACCCGAGAGGAGCACTGCACTTCTCCACGCTTACACCCTGTCACCTGCCCTGCATGCGGGAGCAATCCTCTCCCCTTACCTTCTCCTCCTCACCCCCGTCCCCCACCTGCCAGCGAGAAGCTTTGCTTCCCGGGTGCCAGGGGCTGCCCTGTCATACAAAACCAGGGAGTGCGTAAGTAGGTGCTTGGAAACTTGCCTACACTCTAGACAAGGGGAGCAAAGCTGTGGGGAGAGAGATAAGAAAGACGAGGCATCAGCTTTTTCTCTGTCTAAGACACCATTCTTTTGATCGTGCCTTTTTGCAGGCTGACCTCCAAGGATTCCTGGTCTCTGTGCATGTGAGGTGGGCAGCACCCCTAAGCCATCACCATGGATTTTGTTATGAAACAGGCTCTAGGAGGTGAGTATGGTTGGCACATGATGGGTCTTGCATCTTTCACCCCCCACCCTTACTGTAACTTTGCATTTGGCAAGGGAGGATGGTCTGCTATGAGCCTCTGGTAAGATCTGCAGCTGGAAGAGTTGTTTGAGGACCAGGAAGGGCAAGCCTGTCACTTATTCATGATCTCAGAGCCAAGTGTTTGAAGAATTTGAGCAGGAGAGGGCAGCAACAAGCAGAGACTAAAGCCCCATGTCAGGGGAGAGACCTCCCACACAAGGTATATTGGCCCTGGGTCATGCCTAATCTGGCACCCTACCAGATGGCTGCATATCCTGCTGTATAATGTGCAGGTCTTGCTTTATGCCATACCACTCAGGCAGGTGTTAGAAAGGCTGCATGCAAATTTAGACAGAGTAAACTTAAAGAAAGAATAGGATTTGTGTGTGTGTAAGCCTGTTTTTCATGCTTCCCCCAAAATTTGGCCAGACTTTGACAAAAAATGGCCAGTGCAGAAATTTTTGTACCTTGTGTTTAGAGAGTTCTTTTAAATAGCATTATTGACATGATAATCAGGGAAACAGTGACAAATTAATTATCCACACCTCTGACATCCCCCCTCCCCATTCCTCCTCCCACCCCATCCCACCTGGATTTGAGGCCAACCTTTTATATAGTTTAGTATATTTCCTTCCATGCACGCAGAACTGTTTTTAACCTAATAGTGGGAAATAGGAAAGGCAGTGGTGTGCTGTAGGGAAACTGAAAACAATGCAGATGTATTTAGGAATGAGATTCCTTTGTTCTGTCACAGTCATGCTGCCTTTCTGGGCTGTTTGGCCTGAATATTCAGTCAAAACCAAAGTACCTGAGATGATGCTGAATGCTGGCTGCTGTTGAGAAGTGGAATAGTTGACTTCAGAGAAAGGCAGTGATGTGGTTCTAGTTATTATCTTTTGTGCTGTATGTCATATGATCATTTGCCACTCATTTTTCTTCGGAGAAAGTGTAGAATCATGTGACAGTAGGAATGTTTCACGCATGGTGTTATTGATGTGATATACAGCTTCAATGTTTATTACACGGCTCTTGCTCATGACTTGGAAACACGGTTTTCATCTTTGAAAGCAAGGAGCCATTATTTAGTTACTGGTTTTTTTTTTTTGTTTTTTTTTTTTGTTTTGTTTTTTTTTCATTTTTGTTTGTTTGTTTTTGCCCAGCATGGAAAATTTTCACAGTTAAGAACAGGGCAGACAACCCGGGTATCAGTTTTGGTGTTTTGAATAGGAAGCTCAAATTGAAGAAGAAAGGGTCAAATTTGATTGCTCAAAATAGCAAGACATGAAGATACCTATGTGAGAAGATAATGGTTTGTGTGGTAGCAATGGTAATTATCATTATTCTTCAGTGCCTGTTTTGAAGCAGAAACAGTTTTGAGAAGAGTGGATTCTGCAGTGTTAGTGTTATGGTGTGAATAAGGTTGCCTGCACAGACATGAAAAAGTGTACCCACAAACTTGAGATTTAGCCACTGCATCTGGTGGTCCAGTGAATCCACTAAAGAGAAATAACTGCTTGGAAACTGCAGCTAAAGGCAGGGCAAGGAGGGTTGTAGCAAAGGAGTAACAGCTGAGATGCATGACTTTACTTGCAGCTTAGTGACTAACCTGAGTTGGAAGCAGTGTCTGCCTGTGCTTAACAGTGTTTATTCTGGTCAGACATTCACTATAGCATAACGTTGTATGCCAGAGACAGGATTTGCATCATAATATAAGCTGCTGAGAAGGCAAATTCAAAAAGCTTCTTTTGGTGAAGCCTCAGTTTCTGATGTCTGTCAAGATGCTGTTCAGGGCATCAGCTCTTCTGCCAGACGACTTAATGCCTTAGCAAAATAAGTCTGGAATTTGGCCACTTATTCACTAAAGCAGAAGTCTTTTCAGAGATGTAAAATCCAGAAAATGATAATTCATTTATCAGAAACCTATTTTAAAACTAGAAATAGTTTCAAAGAGGAAAACCAGGATTGCCCAGGACAAACATAACATGGAAAATAAAGGTGGGTTTGGACACTTGTTTCCCACTGGAATTAAAGCCCAAGTTTTTGCAGGCTTGCAATCTGGCTGCACTGGCACAGAAAGCCAAGACTAAAGGTTACAGTTTGATTCCTTAATTATGGCACCTGGAACATTCTATATGCCAGTTCTGACATGAAAGGGGAGATGCCCCGTCTGAGCAAATCTTCAAACCTCTAGTGGGTGACTGGCTTGCCTATGGCTAGGATACACAGTGTGATCTGCTCATAAGCAATTTTATTATTCCCAGCTTCAGGAAGATTGTCCTATGGATTTCATTGCTCTTTGATTTTAGTTTAATGTAGCTTTTCCCATTGCACCTGTGAATAAATTTTGCTTCTGCTTAGAATTTTTTGAATGGTGCAAAATTTCCTGTCTCATTCTCAAAATGTCCTCTCGCACTCCTTGAAGAAAAAAAATATTATAATTTTATCAGTAAAGTCCTCTCCAATTTACAGAGTATCAGAGTCACTATAGATATTGCTTGAAAACTGCCTACATCTGTGATAGCTCAACCCTTTCACTGTCTCAGCTCGGGACACCTCACAAAGCCAGGAGGCCAATTGAGTTTTCCTTGATTGAGCACGGCAGGCATGGCATATTCTCGCCTCAGCATCCAGCACTAAAGCGGGGCTTAGGTCAGAGCTTATGGCAGCTAAGAGCCTGGAAATGAAGACTGTTTGCAGGTGGGGTGCTTTTGCTCTTTTCCTGCTGCAGAGGGCTGTGCATATGAGGACAGCAGAACCAGGTTTCTTCATACCAGAGTGATCAGAGGAGGTACTGGAAGAAAACCATCATTGATCTACCACCTACTCACTCTCCTTCCTGAGGAAGAGGAGGTCTCACACTCTGTCTAATTGCCAATAAGCAGCAGCCCTGGCAGAACACTCCCGTGGAAGTTCTCCCATTGCTTTTGAAGCAATCTGTGAAGGCATTTCCTTTGTCTATAATGGCACAGGACAATCAGACTTGTTTTTCCTTGGAGTTTTGCCAGTCAGAAGGAAAGAAGGCAAGAAAGTGTTTTGTTAAGTAGGTGAGATAAGTTAGCAAGTAAGGAAAGGCAGTTAACGTTGTGTAGAATTTCTTTGTTTGCAAGTCTTATGTCTAGGGGATTTAAGTTTTGTGAAATAATTTTGGCAGGTTTTTGTATCGATGAAGCAGAATATGCTTGTTGCTAAAGGGGGTCTGCAGAAGCCTGCCGTTCCTGTGCAGTAGAAGGCAGTCCTCTGTTGTGCTGCCAGTACTGGGATTTTGCTGCGAGGGCTGGCAGCGCAATCTTTGTCTGGCTGCTGACAGGCTTGAAAAGTGTCTGTGAATCCCTGTCCTCTTCAAGGTAAAATCCTTCACCCTTTCATTAGCAGTGGTGACTATGGTCCAGGAAAAAGCAATAAAATTATTAGCTTACTTGACCACTTTGCTTCTGTGGGTTTTTTATGCTTCTTAGACCTTTCAGCACCCCAGTGTGGGAGTCACGCCTTTTGTTGTTTGACACTGACAGACACCATAGGTGTGGAATGCTGTTGCGATGCTGATTAGCTGTGTAGGACAACAGGAAGAAAACAGCAAGAGGAAAACTAGAGGCTTAAAATTACTACTACTTCTTCCACAGAAACAACAGAGACAACAAAGGGATATTTTGTACCTCTGACCCTGCCACACCGACAGTCGTAGACATAGGTGTATAGCCAGGGTGGTTGGTCACTTTGGTGTTCTTGTGACAGTTCTCTAAATGAAGATAACTAGAGTGACAGTCAGGGCTATTTTGGCTGTTCTGTATATCAGTATCTTCACAGCTTTTTGGTCTGCTCAATACTAGCTTCTGTTGTAAAAAGTATCTCTCTCTTTAACCATTTCATGATCCCACCTCAGAAAAATCCTTCTCAGCTTCCCATGGACTGTATTACATGGTGTTGTGCAAAGCCTTTTTAATGCACTCCTTTGATTGCAACAAATAGGTGAAATATCTAGCTGGGATTAAATAGTAACTTTTCTTAATGTCAGCCTGTGGATTAATCATGCAACTCCTTTAATATATAATGATGCATATAAACAATAATGTCTAAATTTCTTCTTGTGCTGCAAGTTCTCCTTGAATTCATTGTACAATGCAAGCACCATAAGGATGAAGGGTACATTTGAGTTTCTGGGTAGAAATTAACTGGGCTATATTATAGGCATATTTTCCTGTTTATTAGCAGCGTCTTAGGGTGAGAACTGTTGGATGCTGTTTGACATTCACTTCTTTATCTGTGGAGATTCAGTGGAGACTTGTTTTAGTTCATAAGGTTTCTTAAAATACTGTATGCAGAAGACCAGTGCCACCAAATTGCCATTTGGAATATATCAACAGTAAGTGGGGACTGCTTACTTCATGTCCCTTAGTGGAAGCTTTGATTCAGGGTGGTATAACATAGAACTCTGTTCAGAGGGAATTCCCTTGTTTTTGCAGGTAGATAAGGTTTTAAACCCTCCTGAAGATAATAGGATTCAAGTCACTGCCCATAAGCTATGTAAAAGCAGCCCCTGGGTTAAAATTATATTAGTGAAGATGTGAATGTGTGTGAATGCCAGATAAGCCTGAATGGTACTGGTGTTTAACAACACCTTAGCAGCTGTCTTCTCTGATGCTTACAAAGTGTACATTTTGCTGATATATTTGTTTCCTTTTACTTGTTTGTGATGTGGGGATAAAGTCCTTGATTTTCCCTGAAGAAGCCAATGAGACTAAGTGCAGTTAAGAGGCAATTCAAACCTGTCTGGTGTGAAACACAGTGAAATAAACACAGAAGTATTTGCCTTCTCCTCCAACTCAGCTTTTTGTTTTTCACTTTTGCACTTCTTTACTGAGCCTGTCTACTTCTCTGGAACCTCATGCATCAGCTAGACATTGTTACACTGCTTAAATTAATGAAGTTCTGGAGCAGGACAAAAAACTGTAACTCAGAAATAAAAGGTGTATGTATTGCCAACAAGTAGTGCTGGTATTTACCTATGGAGTCTCTTTTGTATGTAATCCTTGAAATTTGTAACACATGCAGTCTTTCATTCTCCAGCCAGGTGCTTCCAGATCACAAAAATCAGAGAATCTAAAATGAGACAGGAGATCTCTCTTGTAAAATGTAGTAGGTGTTATGGCCCCATCTAGCTTTATTCTCAGATAACTTCTACCTATATTGTGTGCAATTATGGGCCCACAATTTTAGAAGGGTGTGAAGGTCCTTGAGTAATTCAAGAGAAGGGCCACAAAGTTGGTGAAAGGGCTGAAAGGTCTGTCCTATGAGGACTGACTGAGTACTCTGTATTTGTTTAGTTTAGAGAAAAGGAGTCTGAGGGGTGAGCTCATTACTCTCTGCAGCTTCCTGAGAAGGGGAAGTAGAGAGGAAGGTCCTGAGGTCTTCTTCCTGGGATCCAGTGAGAGGATGCATGGAAATGCTTCAAAAATACATACAAGGAGGTTCAGACATGACATTAGAAAGCAATTCTTACAGACAGGGTGACCAAGCCTGGGAATAGTATTCCTAGAGAGGTGGTCGATGCCTCAAGCCTTTCAGTGTTTAGAGACATTTTTACAATGTCCTTAATAAGATACTATAACTTTTAGTTTACTCCAGATGTGGTCAGGCAGTTGGACTAGATGTTTGGTGTAGGTCCCTTCCACTGAAATTACTGTTCTCTACTGTAAATCCTTAAGTATGTAAGATGTGAACTGAATCTTGCCACCTCTGTGAAGGATAACAAAAAGTCCTTCTACAAATACATCAGTGGCAAAAGGAGGGGCAAGGAAAACATCCATTCTTTACTGGACATGGGCAGGAATTTAGTTATCAAAGGTGAAGAAAAGGCTGAGGTATTTAACACCTTCTTTGCCTCAGTTTTCAACAGTAAGACAGGTTGTCCTAAGGACAGCTGGCTTCTGGAGCTTATAGAAAGTGACAAGAAACTAAATAGCCCCCTTGTAATGCAGAAGGAAACAGTCAGTGACCTACTGAGCTGCTTGGATCCCCACAAGTCCATGGGACCAGATGGGATCCACCCAAGGGTGATGAGGGAGCTGGCAGAAGAACTCGCCAAGCCTCTCTCTATCATCTACCAACAGTCCTGGCTCACTGGGGACATCCCAGATGACTGGAAGTTGGCGAATGTCACACCAATCCACAAAAAGGGATGGAAGGAGGACCCGGGAAACTCCAGGCCTGTCAGCCTGACCTAAGTGCCTGGCAAGGTCATGGAACAGATCATCCTCAGTGCTATCACACAGCACCTGCAGGATGGACAAGGGATCAGACCCAGCCAGCATGGAAGGGCAGGTCCTGTCTGACCAACCTGATCTCCTTTTATGATCGGGTGACCCGCCTGGTGGATGAGGGGAAGGCTGTGGATGTGGTCTGCCTGGACTTCAGCAAAGCCTTTGACACCATCTCCCACAGCATTCTCCTGAAAAAGCTGTCAGCCCACAGCTTGGACAGGGGCACTCTGTGCTGGGTTAGGAACTGCTGGAGACCCACAGAGAGTGGTGCTGAACGGTGCTGATCCAGTTGGCATCCGGTCACCAGTGGTGTCCCCCAGGGATCAGTGTTGGGCCCAGTTTTGTTTAATATCTTCATTGGTAATTTAGATGAGGGGATTGAGTCCATCATCAGCAAATTTGCAGATGACACTAAGCTGGGGGGGAGTGTGGATCAGCTGGAAGGCAGGAGGGCTCTGCAGAGGGACCTGGACAGACTGGAGAGTTGGGCTGATTCCAATGGGATGAGGTTCAACACGGCCAAGTGCCGGGTCCTGCACTTTGGGCACAACAACCCCATGGGGAGCTCCAGGCTGGGCACAGAGTGGCTGAGAGCAGCCAGGCAGAGAGGGACCTGGGAGTCTGGATTGACAGGAAGCTGAACAGGAGCCAGCAGTGTGCCCAGGTGGCCAAGAAGGCCAATGGCATCCTGGCCTGGATCAGGAACAGCGTGGCCAGCAGGTCCAGGGAAGTGATTCTGCCCCTGTACTCAGCCCTGGTGAGGCCACAGCTCGAGTCCTGTGTCCAGTTCTGGGCCCCTCAGTTCAGGAAGGAGATTGAGGTCCTGGAGCAGGTCCAAAGGAGGGCAACCAGGCTGGTGAAGGGACTCCAGCACAAGTCCTGTGAGGAGAGGCTGAGGGAGCTGGGGGTGTTCAGCCTGGAGAAGAGGAGGCTCAGGGGAGACCTCATCGCTCTCTACAACTCCCTGAAAGGAGGCTGGAGCCAGGGGGGGTTGGGCTCTTCTCCCAAGCAACTATAAGCAAGACAAGAGGACATGGTCTCAAGTTGTGCCGGGGGAAGTTTAGGTTGGATATTAGAAAGAATTTCTTTACAGAGATGGGTGATCAGGCACTGGGATGGGCTGCCCAGGGAAGTAGTGGATTCTCCATCCCTGGAGATATTTAAAAAGAGACTGGATGTGGCACTCAGTGCCATGGGCTGGTAACCACAGGGGGAGTGGATCAAGGGTTGGACTTGATGATCTCTGAGATCTCCCTTCCAACCCAGCCAATTCTATGATTCTATGTATCACAGCCTCAGTATATACTATTGCATTGTTGTTGATTTATTCTGTATTGGGGTTTTTTTGTCTGATGTTTTTAGTATATGCATTTTAATGACCCTTTGAAGATGAAGAAGTAGCATTGATATCCATTAGATACATTTTTCACAAGGAAAATTTATAGGACTTTTTTTAATTTCCCTGATGTATACTGCTGGCAAAGAAATTTTTTTCAAGACATTGAGTTACATTGAGTGTAATCTTAGCATCTGTTGCAGAGAAAGGGATTGAAGGGAAAAATCCCACAAAAGTGTCTCAGTGCTTCAAGAAAAACAGAACATAGGTTCTACAGCTGTTCAAGGATGATTAAGCGATATGAGACTTGAATCGTCCTTGTTCATTTATTTGATGCTAGATACTCCAGTATTAGACTATAGAGCTTAGTTGGTTCTTCAGGAATTCCCATTAAAGCCAAGGAGCAAGATATCTTCTGAGGAATCAAGTTACTGACTGTTGATTTACTCTATCTATGATCCATACCAGGAGAAAGAAAACTGGAGAGGTGCATTATTTCTGTACCTCTCTTGAGGAGAGGTTTGCTTGCTTTTAGGTTTTCTTGCCTCTCGGCCTATTGCTATTCAAATAGTACAAATGATTTCACTTGTGTCTGCTGGAATCTCAGTTCTGTTTGCTTTATTTGTAAGCTGGTGCTGAGAGCAGAGTGTGCTTATTTAGTATCCTTGGAGGGAAAGAGCAACCTTCAGCCTGCTGATTGTATAACTGTACCACAAAGAGCTTAACTATGATTTCTTCTGCTGAGCATCTGCTGGTGAAGGGCTTGCTTGCAATGGAGAGACATGGATAACAGGGAATTTTTCTGTCTCAGAGAAGGAGAAATAATGAAGCTTCACATGAATTAAGGAATTTATCTAGAATTCCATCACATCTGAACAAAAGATACTTCTCTTTCATTCTCTATCCACTTCAAAGGAAGTTCTGCATACTTTTCATATTAACATCTGCTGTACACCTGAATAATTCTAGCTTTGGGTTTTTTGCATCTATCATAGTTGAAGGTGGTTGTGGAGGTAGAGAAAAGTAGGAGTCACATAGGAAGCATTATCTGCAGTAGTGGATCTGGAGTTGGGCAAGAGTCTAGGGCATTATGAATTGCAGTTGTTCAGAATTTCTTGTTGAAATTAAATGGGATTCTCAAAACACAAGCTGCTTTGTTGTTATGTTGGTCCTTGGGTAGAGGGAAGTACAGACTGTAGTGCAGGTGTTAGCTGTGGACACCCATTCCCTTGCTCTTGTATTGGCAAAAGGGTATACATGAGAGAAGTCTGGTGGATAGGACTGCTGATGTAGATGGGAGGGCTTTGCTTTGATTAGAATAAAGACAAAACTCTGAAATCAATCTATGAGACCTACATGTGTTAGGAATCTCACTGAATTAAGTTAAGAATGTATGGACTATTGGGGTTTGTTACCACTGCAGTAATGTGCAGGGCTCCAAAAGGTCTAAGTAATCTGTGCAGAGGCTCTCCATTCTCTGCCCATGTAGAGGAGAGATATATATTTGACTCTGGATCACCCTCAATACCAACTGCACAAAAATCCATTTTATTAGCAATTCACTTGCATGGTAAATTTCAGTATGAAACATATGGCAACTGCATGTAGATCAGAAGTTCTCCAGTAGTGTCTGAAGGCCAACAAATTGCTGAGGAGACCTAGAAGAAGAATGGTAGTAAGCAAGAAAGGCTGGCAGAAAGAGAGGGACAGGTGTGTAGTGTGCTGCCACTGGCTTGTCTTGTGCCAGAGGGCTATGTGCCAATGCTTATCCTTCATGGTCCCCCCTTTAAGCATTACATGGTAATGCTGAGAGTGAAAAGAGAAGGAATAGAAGCTGGTGATAGGACTCCAGGTTCCAGATACAGGTTCCAGTGTTCTCTAGGACATGAATCCACAGTTTTTTTGGCCCCTGGAGGGGGTCCGTGGTTCATTAAGTGGTGACATGGGACTTCAGTCCCTCAAAGCTGCAGGACTTCTACTCCCACTTCCAGCTGCTGCAGTCACCATATGCTGAGTCTCTTCCAAGTTCTTTGACTCTTCTCTTTCAGTGGTGAGGCCGAGAGCACTCTGTTTCAGCCTTGGATTCTGCTCCTTGGGAGGCTGCAATGCTGCACTGTCTTTGTATACTCATCCCATGTGCTGAAATCAAGTACTTGCTCCAGGCTACACAGACCCTTAAACATTTTCCAAGTTATGGCTCTGAGAACCATGATGGTTGCTATCTTATTTGCTCACTGACAGCTTGATTGTGGGAGCTTAGATTTAGGCAGTTTTTACGCAGAGTGGCATTAGTGGCTGGAGGGTATGTCTCAAGGGATGTAGAGCTTTGCTGCAAAGGCTGAGAATGACCACAAGTTGCTGAGCAGATGATCATGTGGTTTGCTAAAGGCTAGCAGCTGAAATTACAGACACAGCAAAGGTTACGAGTGATCCTTGTATCACTGGTACAAATCACAATGCATGTTAGAAAGACAATACTTTAAAGCAAATTGTCTTTCTACTAGGGACAAATCAATGATTACACTGTGCAATTTGAGAACTGAATTTTTTTTAATTTTTCCTGTGCAGTTTTAAATAACCTGATTTTAAATTGGGTGGCAACTGTCACTGCAGTTCATTAGTACAAATAATAAGTGTAATCTGCTGGCTTCAGTGTGCATTTTTTGTACCATTTGAATTTGTCAGTACCTACAAGAATGAAGCTGCTTATTGTTCTGCAGCATGATTTGAGTTTTGTGCCTTATTTACAGTGACAATGACCTTGAAGGAAGGTCAAACATGCAACTTCAACAGAAATTTGGGATTCAAATGGCTGTGAAATTTTGTCTGTGGGGAATAAGGAAAGAAATAAAGAAACTGAAATCTGGAATGGTGGACCTGTCTCTTGAGAGAATGCAAGCAATGAAAGGGACAGTTAAAGGAAGATGAATGGTGAAGAAATGTGTGTCAATGCTTATGTTGGCAGACAGCTGAACTGTTAATTCTCTGTGTCCCTGGATCCACCTATTCTTTTTTTGCAGGCAAAAGCTGACCAACAGAAAGAAATATGAACCTTGGGTTAAAAGTAACTCTATGGGAGATGGTTGTCTCAGCTGCTGGCCACATCTGTGGAAGAATGGTTTATGAGACATCACATCCAAACAGATGTATTTTTAATCTGTGACAGCTACTTATTTCATGCTGGAGCTAACTGTATGCATGCTGCTCTTCCCTGAATGAATGTGTGGCTATTTCTGAGTGAAATGTTATGTTCTTTGTCAATGCACTAGTCTTTTTACAGTTTTCCTTCCGATTTATTTTTTCATTACCTAGAACTCATTAAAAACAAACAAACAAACAAAAACAAACAACCCAAATGAAATAAAAGCAAATAAACAAAATATTGAGGAGAAAGAGAAACTACTCAGAAGTTTTTGTACAAGCCCATCAAAATATTTTCACCTGTTCACAGCACTAGACAGGAATTATATTGCTTGGGAGAACATTCAAATATTTAAATTTTTTTTTTCTTTATTTCTTTATTTATTTTTGGTATTGTGTGTATCTAAAACACACAACAATTGCAGCTTTCTCCTCTGTGTTTTTCTTGTTGCACAGCTTAAATGTCAGTGGCTCTTGTTCCATGTCAGCCAAGATGCACAGTGACAGATTAAAAGGATCAGGAAAGAGAAAAATTTATAATTACAGGGTGATGCATTAAAATGCTGTGGAAAAAGGTTAACAAGGGACACAACTGCTCTCTCTAAATACATGAGAGAGATAAACACTGCAGTGAGGGAAGAGCTACTTAAAGTGAAAAACAATATTAGTAATAGAATAAGTGAATAAACTGGCCATAAACATTCTTGAGTCAAGAATTAGAAGAGTGTTTCTGATCAGTGGAAGAGGAAAGAAGTTCTAGGGAGCCTGATGCTGGGAGAAGAAATGAGAAATAGAAACTGAGTCTCAGGTGGATTTCAAGTAGTGCATCAGTGTAATTGTGCATGCTCAGGGGGGTAGGGCCAGACAGAGGAAATAATTTTCTGTCCTGAAGACCTCTAGAGAAGGCAGTGATCATCTTTGACTCTTCACTTGTGAGACTAATATTATTATTATTATTAATAATAATAATTATAATAATTTAAAAATCCCTTGAAAGACGTTTAGTTTTTACACCCAGTTTTGATACTGTTACAATATGTGATAATCTCTGATGGGGTTCAAGGGTCTGGCCCAGATCAGTGGGAACTAGCAGTGTGTCCCTCTGGTAAGTTTCCCACAGAGCTGTGGTTAATTTTCCATTTTCTGAAAACTTTATCCCTGTGTCCATATGAGAGGAGGGGGAGGTCTGAAAGCTTTATCATCTCACTACTCCAAGGGTGAACTGAAATCAGCTATCATATTCAGATTGAAAGTGACTTTATTTGAAAGGACATAGCAGATTTGCAAATAATTTCTAGCATAGCTGGTCAGATTCCTTTTGAGTAGAGCAAACTCATGCAGCTCATAGCTGGATGTTTTTCCAACTGTGATGTCTCAGTCTGGGCAGAGTTTTTAAAAAATGAGGAAAGCGTGGAATTTGTTTACTTTACACTACAGTTGAGGAATAAATAATTTTAGAACTATACATTTCCCTGGAATCTCCTCCAGTTTTGGGCAGCTGTTTGAGAATGTTATTCTGTCTTCCTCATTACCAATGTTTACCATTACTTTTGGTGGCAGATTGTTAGACTCAGTTTGTGCTTCTCGCTTTATGCTCCTGCTATCTACCATGGCAATAAATATCCTGGACTCAGGCTCATATTCATATATGACTTAAATTTCTGCATAGGTAGGCACTTTGAGAGGATGCCTCATGCTAATTTAGTGCCCAGAAAAAGAGCCATGTTTTACATAAGAGAATGCATCCCTTGTGCTCAAATGTAGCATTGTGAATCTCTGTCCTCATGGCTGGAAACTTTTCATACAAGTTTCCTTAAAAACTGTCTGATTACTTCTGGAGTGCCTACCCAAAGAAAACCTTCATTAAGGGCACACAAGCAGATAGTAGGACACCAGATCACTGTCAGAGCAAGATGCTGGCTTCTGGAAGAGAACTGGAATGTGCTATCATTTTCTGCTGACTGCGATCTTGTATAGCCAGGGAGAATGCTGTCAGGCAGAGATCCTGCTGCAATTCACATCCATTTGAACACTATGTTTAGGTTACACCTTTTCTGGCTGTGTGGCCTGAGGTCTACCATGGAGACAACGACTGGCTCTCTGGCTAGGGAGCTTGTTAGGACTTTTGGTTTTGGTTTTTATCTGTGATCTGGTAGAACTTTTCGAGTAGTACTGTTTCCACGTGAACCTCAGTTTCTCTCCTTCAAGACAGCACACATGGGTTCCTACTGTGCTGGCAGCTGTGCCTAAAGCTGCTTAGAATATGTAGGTAAAATAAATTCTATTAATCACCACCACAGACACGACTGTTCTGCTTCCACACTGTCTAAAATGAAGACAAAGCTGCTACAGTTTTAACTTTGCTTCACATCTTCAATTCTTTCTCCAGGTTAAATGCAGGGTATGTCAGCTGGAATGCTGTTTTAACTCCAGTATTTAATTCAGCTCTTATGAATTGGCCGCCCTGAGTTAAGAACACCCATTATTTTTTTTGCAGTTGTGGACATGCTGTCCTAGTGCTGGTTCATGTATTGCTGTTTGTCTGACATTTGCTTAGGGCTCCCGTTAGAGTCAATTTTCCTTTGTAATATGGAAGACTAGGTTCTTTTCATGCTTAAAAAACTAGTCCTGATTAAAAGACAGAAATTGAACTACTCTTGTCCAACAGAGAGAAGCAATGGATGACCAGTGAAATCCAGGGCTTGATTCTACACAAGGTCCTGAGCCCTCATAAGCACTTCTGTGATACAGCATAATCTAATTTACAAATTTCAGTTGTTTTAAATATGTCTTTTCTGACAAAGATCTACAGCAGCAGAAGACCAGCTTTTCTGCTAATTTTTTGCAGGTGCAATTAAAATAATTGGTTTTTTTTTTCTTCCTCTTCTCATTCAAAAACTTGCAAAAATGCCCTCAAAATGCCATAGGTTAGAATACTTCTTGTTTCCATACCATGGGTCAGATCTGCCATCTCTAATGCTTGACGTACATGGAAGAGGCATTTATGGCACTTTATCAGAGAGGGACTGGCTAACCCAGAGGTGATATGAGTTAGATAAGGTCTGAAACATACCTATGTGCAGCACGGGTGCTTTGGAGAGAAGCAATTATCTATTTTGTTGTTTTAAGAACAGAGTGACCTAAATTCTCTCTTCCTTTTTTCTCTTTTTAATTTTTTTTCTGTTTTCCTCACGGGGTGTCCCACTTAGTTGATTAAACTGCAACTCAATTATAGCTGGTTGTATTACAGTTGGGAATAAGGCAGATGTAAAGAGACTGGAGTTGACAAAGTAATTTATTTTTTGCCTTGTTGGTTAGTTGGAAATTATGGCTGGGATTATTTTAGTAGCTTTTGCTTAACAGGCAAAATGGCCTTGGCTGGCTGTAGGGAATGCAAGTGATTCAATGTGAAGTTGTGCATTACATGGTAAGAGATAAAAAGGTAATGGTCTAATTTATGAATGATTTAAAATAAGCTTCAAATCCAAAATAAACCCAAAGTCAGCAAATGAAGTGACAGCATGATTTGTGTTTTCTTTGAAGTGACTATATAATACACATTGGTACTTGTACATTATTTATAATTTTAAGGCATCTGCAAATTCCCTAGTAACTTGTCAGAGACATCAGGAGGGTAAATAAGTCCTCCAGGGAGAGCTTGCAAAGGAGGTGACAAAACTTCAGCCCAAACCAACCCATCATAAACAGAAATATCCTTTAGGTTAACAACAGGACAGCCAGGTAGCATGGTAAAGAATACTTTTTAAGATGGAAACTAATATTGCCTCAGTGTTATACTTGTTTCTTCATTTGTTTTTTTCCCTCTCATTTAAAGATCAGATCTCATTTAAAGTACAGAAGCAAATCTGCTCAGTGCAGAACAACCAGGAAAGTAAAATTCCTCTTCTTATGAAGTTGAAGGAGGGGAAGGATCAAATGATAGCTCTTAATCCCTGAAGACATGTAGAGTCAAATTGCACTCCTAGATATATCTTCCTAGAGATATCTAACTGGGGAGATACCTGCAGCAGGGACCAAGCTGTGAAGAGAACCTAAGACCAGATTTATGCCTGGACTCCAAGTGCTGGGAGCAGTACCTTCTATCTCTTTGGGCTGGATGCTTAGCATGGCTTCTTGCTGTATTACTGTAACACCTGTTGCTGAGGAGTGTGCCTTCACACAGTTGCCACTTGCTTATTCAAACATGACAACTTTGCCAGGTGGAAAGACAGATGCCATTCTGACCTTATTTATGTCTTTGTCAGTGTAGAAACCTGATGCTGTAAATATTTTCCTGATGGCAAGACAGAGGAAACCTACCCTTTACTCTTCTGAGAAATCCCATTACCCAAGTGCATCTGTAGTGTGCTGTCTTGCTGGCCACTTCCTACTTCAGTCTCTGAAGGTGGTCTCAGAGATGCAGTGTCTGTGCTGTACACTGTGAGATGGATGCTCTCCTTACCTGCCTGGATTCCTATTTGGCTTCAGCAACACATGTGACAAAATTTGCTTTTGGTATATTGGCCTTAAAGAAGCTACCCAGGGATCAGAGAAGAGTTCAGGGAGAAAGACCTCGGTAAAAACCTCTTTCCTGTATTTGTGCTGAACTTCACAGTATCAGGGAGGAGTGGACAGGTAAGGAAGCAGTATGAATATTCTGGGAGACATTATACCAAGCTGACGGTTGAATTTGTTGTTTATTACAAGAGACAGATTTGCTCCAAGTGTGGCTGACTTAGAGAGAAATCTCACTCTTCTACCTTCACATGACTTGTAAGAATAAAGTGCTATTCATCTTTATAGGGAAATACTCCCTCCATCGAGAAAAATTAGTCAGAAATTCTACCAAAGATAAATGCCATTTGGGTAACCAGAGGTTTCTAAGGGCTCTAGAAAGCTTTGACTTAGAGATGACTGATATCGAGGGGAAGGCCATGCTCAATTTCAAATTGTCTGTGTGCCATCTAAAATTTGAAAGCATCTGAAACATACTGACAAATTACTTCAGATACATTTCTGCATCTCCTTCATGATATGATTTTATAGTGATGCCCATGCTTAATTTCCTGTCCTTTCTCAACAGCTGACATACAGTTTTCCTTTCCTTCATGAACCCTTCTGTCAGGATGTTATGTCTCTAGCACCAAAGTAAAAATGTAGCACTAAAACCATTTAACAGGAAAGCTTAGGAATGTTTCTTGGAATCTATCTACCAGGATCAGACTTTTTTGTGTAGACTTCTCTGATATGCAGTGCCTAGCAGAAGTTTCTCATTGGCATCACTTGTCTTGACTACTTCAGGACTGCTGATGTGCACCAAGGACACACACAGGGAATCCAGAGGATCAGGGATGATTTACATAGTTCTTCATGTGAGAAAAACTTGCAGGTCTTGGCACTGGTAAAGCATTCTTCTTTGTCCTCCTTATCACAGAAGCTCCCGTCTGACTGTTTTCTGTAGACTTCTGGTAATTCAGGCATATGTTATTGCCCTGCACAGAGTACTAAATCACCCTTGTCTACGGATGTGGCGTTACTGGGTATCGTTTTCTCATGTACTCCTCAGAAGCTGAATTTTTTTAATGGTGCAGCTGGTAGAGGTCGACTGTATAAGATCTAGTGTCACTTTGCTAATATTATTTGGTACTACCAGAACTGCTGTTTATGCCTCATAGAAATTATGAGGTCTGTTCTTCCTGGTGACCTCTTATCAGGGCAACAATGGAAGGAAGAAAATCACACAGAATGTTAGGGGTTGGAAGGGACCTCCAAAGACCATCAAGTCCAGCCCACACCAGAGCAGGATCACCTAAGTGTGGGTCACACAGGAATGAATCCAGAAGGATTTTGAATGTCTCCAGAGAAGGAGACTCCACAACCTCACTGGGCAGTCTGTTCCAGTGCTCTGTCACCCTCACTCTGAAAAAGCTTTCCCTTATATTTATGTGGAACCTCCCCTATGGTCATGCTTGTACCCATTGCTCCTTGTCCTGTCACTGGACATAATTCAGAAGTGCCTGGCTTCATTGTTCTGGCACTTGCCCTTAACATATTTATAAACATTAACAAGGTCACCCCTCATTCTCCTCTTCTCCAAGCTGAGATTTCCACACCCCTAATCATCTCTGTGGCTCTGCACTGGAGTCTCTCAAGCAGTTCCCTGTCCTTGAACTGGGGGGCCCAGAACTGGACACAGTATTCCAGATGTGGCCTCTCTAGGGTGGAGTAAAGCGGGAGGAGAACCTCTCTTGACCTACTAACCACCTCACTTTTAATCCACCCCAGGATGCCATTGGCCTGCTTGGCCATAAGGGCACATTGCTGGCTCATGGTCATCCTTCTGTCTACCAGGACACCCAGGTCCCTTTCCTCTACTCTGCTCTCTAACAGGTCAGTCCCCAGCCTATTCTAGTACTTGCCACTATCCAAAGCCAGGTGCTTTCTGGGCCCAACAGTGACAACAAAGAAAATACGCTGTGAATTTACAAGGCTCAGTAGTCTGTATTACAGGGCTAATATCCACACAGTGCTGCCAAGAGCTGGTGTGAACAGCCCATGGAGCATACACACAGGGGTTAATGCTGTCAGAGATTTTCATCCAGTGAAGTTTCATTCTGTCCCTGCTCATGATGACACAATATTTTTGTGATGAGCAAGACTCAGTGGACTTACAGCAATTTATGCTGGGGAATTGCATGTGCAGCTCTCCTTGAGAAAAAACTGGCCTTGGCTTTGTTGAGATATCATGATAACCTTTGGGAGGAACAGACATGGTGATATAGGATGGGCAGAAAATGGGCTCCGTTATGCATGGGTCATGCTTTGGAACTTCCATCAGTCAGTGCAGGACCTTGTTCATATAGTAGCAGGGTAACCTGTAGTGCTGTTGTACATGCTGACCACATGGACCACAGCTGTTGGACTCTGCTCACAGTCTCAGTTTCAGTAGACCTCTCCTCCATGACAGCCTTTGAAGAGCTCTTCTGTGTTAAGAGGGCATTTCTTCTCCCTCCCATTTGTTAGAAGTGTTCATTACCATGCGAAAACCCTCCTAGGCTGGCTTTGCTAAACTGCTGGCCTTGCTGAGAGGTTGACTTCTCTGTTCCTCTAACTTGTGAGTGCACACCTTAACTGCAGAGCACTGTTGTTGTACAGAGCATTGAATATGATCAAGGTATAACCCTTCCTTGACTGTATTGATGATATGAGAACAGCAAGTTTAGAGGCTGCAGAACAATCCCTGTTATCCTTCATTTCCCATAATTTCAATTCTATGTGCGACTTTGTACCAGGAAATAAAAAATACTTGTCTTGATTATGTCATTGACAGTCTCTGGGTAGTTCAGGGTTCAAGCAGAGACACCTGCAGCTCATAAGTTCTGGTAAATGACCACTGGTCATGTTTGTTAACCTTTTAATTAGAAACCCAAATAGAGAAAGTGATAAGAGGTAAATGGCCTGAAATGCAAAACACTCAATAGAGCTTTCATTTTAACAAGGTCCCTATTCTCATTCTCTTTAACTACAGAGTCTTTAGAAGGGAGCCAAATCGTTGAGTCAGTCTTCATTAAGACAAATATTAAAACTGCAATAAAGAAATAGGAAAATAGTTGTGTTGGGTAGAGCAGGGCTTGCTCGTTGTTTTTTTCCCTCCCCTCTTATTCATATTTGCTCCTATGCCCTCAAAACCAACCCAAGAAGCACACAGTGGGGCAATGAGAGGAGAAGAGAGCACTGGCATAATCTGTCTTCTTGGAGAAGCTGGCCTGCACTTTCAGGTATTGCTGGTCAAGCGCAGGAAGCACAACACATAATCAGCCACATGGAGACCTTTGTGACTCCCTGGTCATGAGCACATGCCAGTTTGGTGAGTGAGGCAGAATTGCTTATTTAGTGATTTTTTTTTTCACCCTCTTTCTGACTTGTTGTATTACATTATTTTTTAGAGGCAATAAGGGAGGCTGTCTGGTTCACAGCATATTCTGGGCCCCTAAAGAACACAGGAACAGAAACTGAGCAGAAAGTTTTCTTCTCCCTGTCCACCATCACCTTAGCCTGCTATCATAAGCAGAGCTACTTCTTATTTAGCTGTTCCTGTCATGTCACGGACTTCTGGTCCCAAATGGCAGTTAGTTGTTAGAAATTTTCTCAACACTGTCCTTATACTGACAGCAGGCTTCTGTATTTTAACAAGCTCAATCCAACTTTTATTTGCATCAACCTTTATGCCTATTGGTTTGGTCATACTTAGTTATTTGGTGAGTGCAGAGTATTCACCTGAACCCAAAAATGTCTTTTTTCCAAGACTGTGGCTATAGCCACAAATGTCTGAAAGGAAAACAATGGGACAGACAGTGTTAATGTTACTGGTTTTTAGGGCATGACCTTTAGTTTTCCAGTGCAGTGTCAGGTCAGAAGTAGGTTGGACTTCAGCTGTGATGGTCTATCAAAAAAAGAGTTGTGCTATACTTTCACATCACTGTGTGATCCATGTCAGGCAGATAAGGCAATCATGGATATTGCTAGGTGTTGCAAACCAGTCAGCCACCATGACATTGAAGGATGCAGAGAGTTAAACTGGTTTTGGTGAAAGAATGTATTCATAATGAAAAGCTGTTCCTTGTTATCTAAGCTTTGGCTTAACCTATGACAGGCTTGTCTGTGCAACTTCACAGCTGAAGCATTGAAGTTCCTGAAGAAGCTCATTACCAATGTGTAGATTGGCCCAGCACTGGAAAGTAACACGAATCATTTTAACTAGAGAGTGTTTCATTAAAGAAAGTTATTTTTTCAGGAAGATCTCAGCACCTCTGGGGAACATTTACAACTTCTTCCTATGAATAAGCACGTGTTCTTTCTCTGGCCCAAGAGGTGATAATGAAGTCTCATCTGTGGTAGCTCTTTGCTAGAGTAGGATGAAATACAGCATTGACATATATTCTGGCCACCAATAAAAGGAAAGGGTGAAGTTCATTTAAACATTTGCAGCAGAACACAATCACTCAAAACATCAGGATGATTTGTTACCTGATACACTCAGATTATGTCAGTATGAGGGAGAGCTGTGTTTAGTAGCTCTTTTCTTGAGTCTGCAATATGTGCATTTCCTGGCACATTGCATTGATTCATCATGATCTCATAGAGGTACAACAAACCTAGTCTAGTCTCAGTTTTTTGTGTCTTCCTTGGCTTAGCTATGACAATAGTTTAAATCTCTGTTGTCTATTTTTCAGTGGAACTGCCAGTGAGTCCCCACTCTCTTGGAGTGTACTTGTACCTGTGCACTTGAGTATTCCACTTCTGTCAGACAATTTTGGTTTTCACCCCATCTGTTTCGTGTCATAATTTAAGGGCACTTCAAATGCTAATTTTGCCCTGCATAGCAGTGCCTTTTAGCTTATCATCATCCAGGTGAAGAACTGCAGAAAGGCTGATGTGCTTGGAAGCTGCTGTTTTTTTCTCTAAAAAATTTGCTGGTAAAGCAAATTATTCTGCCTCCTAACAAGCTATGCATCTCTAACTTCCTTACATTACCCAGTTAACACACGGATGCAAAACTGGAATAAATGTCCATCTCATTATTCAAGTGATTAATTAAAATGAAGGATAGACCTTGCAGAACCTTCTTCCTGCAACACATCCCTCCAAACTGACAGCAAATCAATTTTACTTCAGTTTCTAGACTTAACAAAGCAATACAAGTGATCTCCAGGAGCCTTTATTGTTGCTTCTGCAAACATACAGATGAATACAACTAACACAGCTAACCAAGAGATTTGTGTTCCCCTCCAAGAAGAAACATTAACTGACATTCTAAGAGACTTCCTAGAGGCCCTGACTTTCAATCAGGTGAATGGAAAAAGCACAGGCAATGTTTCCTTATCACATATTCTGAATGCCCGTATTAGCTGAGATGGATACCATTAGGGTTGTTTTCCTGGGATAATACCCTAAATGGGCTTATCTATAGACACAATTTATATTGGCTCAAAATAATTGAAAAAAGAGCACGAAAGCTGATGACTGCTAACCAACAGCCAGCTTTATAGCTTCATTCCAACATTTTACCCTTTCTTGCCATTTGTTCCCCCTGTTTGCTTTTTTTTTTGAAACAGTACATGGAGTGTTTCTGCACTAGAGCTACCTTAAGTAGAGGCACATGAAATGCGAGGAAAAGATGGTTCACACAGTTTTCATTTACAAAGCTGGAAGTAAGTCCTTAGAATGTCAGCCAGATACCAAATAAATTCCTTCCAGACTCTCATGCTGGGATAGCCTTCTGCATGCACACCATTCAGGCAAATCAGTGGTGAGCTGAGAGCACAGAGATGAAGCAGACTTTCTGCTCCCTCGTCTTTCCAAGGGGCCCACACTAGAGTTAGAATTGGAACTATTAGACCGAAAGCTGTTCAGAGATACATTTTTTACAAGTCTATTTGTGTCTTCATTATGCCATTTCCCTTATGGGTATTTATACCTTGCCATTGAGAGTGTGGCCACATGTGGACACTGTAGCACAACTAGAAACTCCGCCCAGGGCAAGAATGAAAGTGAGATATCCTCTGATGGAATAATTTTGGTTGTCTCAGCTGTGTGAATGCACAGATAAGTCAGCTGACAAGGTAATCTGAGGATGGACATTCCTGTAGCTGGTCTGTTGCTGGGAGCAACAGTGGTGATGGTCTTGTTTTTGCTTTGTTCTTCCCAATTGGATCATCAGTTGTACTTCAAAAGCATTATCAAAAGCAGAATCAACAAAGGACTGATCTTACACAGAGGCAACTGGGTAGAGATGAGAATTAAGAATATGGGGGGGAAATAGCTGAGATGCCACATTCAAAAGAGGAGAAGTGTGGTTTAGAGGAGCTGCAAAAAGCGTCCAGTGGATTACACAGAGAGCTGGTGTCTTGAACAGTTGCTTGAAGCTACTGTGAATAAGATATGCTGGCTCCCTTTCTGACTGTCCACCACAGTTGCACTTTCGTTGAGCAGGGGTAATGGGCATGAACTGTTCTCTGATAGTGGTCTTTTCTTTCTCTCTCTCTCTCTCTTTTTTTTTTTTTTTTTTTTTTTTTTTTTTTTTTTTTTTTCTTTTCTTTCTTTATTCCCCACTGTGTTTGAAGCTGGGGCTTATTTTTGGCTCTAAGTAATAATGACACCTCAAACAGCTATTTTGGTGCATCTAACTGTTCCCCACCTCCCACCATCTCTTTGTCTGTTTCTAAGTCACTGTCTGCCAGCCCTCACACAGACCCAAAGGGGGGGGGGGGGGGAAGCATGAGCTTTTAGCAATTGTATTGCTAACTCATTATTAAGGCATGAGTTTCTCTGCAAGGTGAATAATTAGGATGCTTAGCATAAGAGAATGAAGATCAATAAGATTCTTTTGATCCCAACTGGTGATTCGTGTCTTTAATCTGGAAATGTTTTAAATTACGGTCCATCAGAATACATCCAAGTCTCTAGCTGAAAGAAGCATTTCAAAAAGTTACCTTTGGCATCAGTAAGGCAAAAAGCATGGGCTAAAATTTAAATGTAGCTGTAGATCCCTTGTGAGGTTAGGTTCAAACATTTTTGTACACAATGAGATAATTAAAACTTTTTGCTACTTTTTCCTTGTTGTCTTTGCCCAGACTGAGCTCTGTGTACTACAGAAATCTGAACATGAGTGCAAAGCTATTGACAGCTGGCAAGAACATCAGGTTGAACCACAATGTGTTGAGACTTGTGAGGAAACCCAGGCCATAATCATCAGTTGTTACCTCCCTTTGTAACACAGGCTTTAAGCCTTGTTTCTTGCAGCCACTGGCATTTATTCTTGGCTGCAGAAAGCCTTGTTTTCACCTCATTTTAAACATGTAGGATTTGGCCCATTTGCAGACTGTGCAGTCACAAATTTTTCCACCCACTCTTCTAGGTCATGTCCCATCTTTCTTTGCACCAGTCTCTAATATTGCTTCAGATGCAGCTGTGCTTCTGATTCTTTTACATAGCAGCGTTAAAATTATGATAAACAGCTGTTACTTGGGATTGAGGCTTAGGGGCTCATTAGCTCACAGAGACAGTTTCATTTACATTTTAGGGGGCTTTATGACAACCTGTAATTATAATGTCTGAAGGCTCTTGATCCTCCTGGGGATGAGTAGCCACTGTTATTACTACTTATGTGATAAGTAGCAGCAAAAAAATGCCTCACTTGTTATTCTAAACATATTCTGTTTAGAAAGCAGCTATATTTCTTGTACTGTAGACATAAAGTTGGTACCCTCCCTATTCCTCCTTGCATGCACTGGAACATCTCTTCATTAATAACAATAGACACTACTCTAGAACTCACTAGACCATAAGCTGTTTTCTAAAGGATGGGGAGGTCTTCATGTTTTTCACAGCATAGACTTAAGGCTCAGAGATAAAGCGAAATCACTGAGATATGAGTAGGGTCATCCTGACTAAGAACTGAGTGTGTTCTCAATGTTCATCTGTTCTGTTGTATGTGTGGAGATTTGGGCTCTCCTCTCCTATCATAGGGATTCTAGCCAGGTGCCTTGGTGACAGACTGTGTATCAAAGCCAGATGGTCTAACTGCTCTCTCAAAAGCTGGTACCTGGGGTTGAAGACAGGAGTGGAAGAAAACCATCTTCAAAGCCTGTGTCGACCCTCTGTCTCTCTACAGTGACTCTACATTAACAACCCATTTTTTCAGATCTTTTAAGGGAAATTTTACCTCTAACACAAATTTTTAATTTTAATTTAATTATTTGTCCTCTCCATAGTGACCTATCATTCATCATTCACCATTCATTTTTTTACATGTTTTCGTAGTGCTTAGGAAAGCCTCATTGGCTGCCATCCATGACTGCCATAATCAACAACTTGAGTCTGCCAGTATTTATTACCAAGATCTTGCTGTGGAGCTATTTCAAGGGCAGCACAATGCATTATATGGTGTGCTTATCACTACACTGAATTCTGCAGCATTTGTAGGATCCTATCCTTACCATACTATCAAGATGTGTGTGTTTCATTGTCTCACTGTTGCAATTTTTTTGTGTGTGTGATACACAGCAGACCCTCATCTCAGATGACTCAGGTTAGTGACTCTTACGACAGCTTGCTATGGATTCTAGAGGGAGCCTCTCTCTCATGTGAAAACTTAGAGTGCTGAAAATGGAAACTGAACTGTGCATGGGCAGGCAGCATCTGTAATCCAGTTGGAAAGGATAAAGAAAAAAAAAATTAAAAAAAAGGAAAAACTGGGGACTAATAAAAAGGCTACAAATATGTTTACTGATAATAAATCGTCAGAAAGACTACTACAGAAAGGGCATATATAGGCTTTGGATCAAAACCTAATCATGTTACTAATCAGCCAGAGCCAGTCCAAAGTTTTGTGCAACAAAAGACACATGTCTGAAGTCAGGCGTTCTTTCTGAGAATAAGCTACATTTTTGACATTTGCTGTGCATGTAGGTTACCCATCCTGCACTTCATCTGACATGTACTAAAATAGATTGCAGGTCTCTAATCACCAGGGCATATTCTCCACTGATGCCGACTTCATAGAATTTCAGACTAGTTCACAAAATGTAAAAGAACTCGGATCTCATCTGAGGCTTTCAGAAGCAGCAATTTCTCTGTCCCTCTGACACAGACATACTGGTGATGCAAGATGACTAGTATATGTGGGAGATTAATGCAGTACACACATGCTATCCAAAAATGATGAAAGGTTGCAAACTGAATCTTCTCTGTGGTCTGTTAGAAATGTGAAGACAGAATAAACGAGATAGGAACCTAATTTCTGCTTTGCAGTGAGTGGGAGCAAGTTTTGGTGTTTGGCACATCAGGCCTATAGGAAAGCATTTGTTATAAATATACCCAGCATGAACTCAAAGAGGATCCTGGTAGGAACTGGAAAAATGCTGAGCAAGAAAGATACTGCTTTTTAGCACTCAACACTACTCGGTATGCTGTGGGATTGGCCTGTATCATTGACACTAACACAGCTGCAGTCATGTAAGCTGAAAATCTTCACTACAAATCCATCTGGAATAAGCACTGGGCAGACAGATCTTAATGCAGCGCAGTCTGTTTCAGTGCCCTAGTTCCTGTTAGTTCCCAGAAGCTGCTTTGTGCTTGCTACCTCTGGAATTCCCTCAAGATTCAGTTCCTATTGTATTCCTTCATGCTCTAAGTTTAATCTTTCCTCTTGAACATTATACACAAGCAGAAGTATGTGGTATCATTTTCTCTGTTTTTTATAGTCATGTCAAAAGGATATTAGACAGCAGACTATATGAAAGGATGATCTAATTCAGTGTTGCCTCCAACAGTGGATGTTTTGGAAAGACAATAACTGGGTAAGTGTGGTGGGGATCTATCTCAGAACACTGTCCATCTCCAGTAGCTGTGGCTTTCAGATACAGACATGTTATCTATGTATATATTTAATAAACATAAAGAGTCTATTTGAGTGCAAGGGAGTTTTTATGACAAAAATTACTTTGACATAGGAATTGAATAGAGATTAAAATCAACAGTTCATTAGTTTTGTAAAAAAAGATCTCCACCCCTAAAATTTCTTTTGGTATTAAACTGTATGTGTCATTCAAAATGAACAAAGCTTCGTCATTTTATTGTCTGTCCAAAGCAATAAGAGTGTTTAAAAGGCTGTGAAAGTCACTCTGTGGAGCACTCTGTGACATTTGCTTCTCTAGGTCACAATCAAATACTCAAAGTCAATGGATGGAAAGCCTGGCTGATGTATAATCTGAGATGAATAAAGAATTTTGGCATATACTCTCTCCTATTGTGATAATGATGAGTGAGTACTATTAGCAATAAATTGCTATAAACCACTCTCATTGTTATAGGGGGCCTGACTGCAGTCAGCACTGGAATCTCTAGCATATTTCATGGAAATCACCCCCCTCAAAGGTGCCATTAAGAGATCTTATTTTAGAATGACTCTGCTAGGTAATTTGCAACTCATTGGCTGTCCATTTGTGTAACTAGGATACATAATATTTAGAATAATTTACAAAAAAGCTGTTGTCTACTGTTATTAAGATGCTAGCTTTTGCTGTCCTTTTCTGCAAAGAGGTAGGCAGATTGTGCCTACATCCTTCGCCACTGAAGTTAATGTGGGGTTTTTTATGCTCTGAAAAGGCTAAGGAAAAAAAAAAAAAAAGGAAAAAAGGAAAAAAAGACCTTTTTTAATCCCATGTGCGGTGTGGGCATTTCACACTGTTTGTTTCACCAGTGTCTCGCATCATCTGCTCACAGTAGAGCCTTTTTACTGTTCTGGAATCCAGTATGCCAGAAATATGTGTGGTAGAGCTGGTCTATGCTGGATCAAATCAATGATCTGCCTCTCAGTATCCTGTCTCCAGTACTGGCTGGAGGTAGATACTTCATAAAAGTGTAAGTATAAGGCAAAACAATACTCTGAATCCTGAATACTCTTCCATCTCTCTCATTCTCTATTTTTTAGTTCAGAGGCTTCCTGAGCTATGAGTAGTTTGTGTTTCATGATTCTCAGTGGATTTATCCATCGTGAACTTGTCCAGCCTGTCCTTGAATCTGTGGCACCTCCTGTTGTCCACAGCAATTTCTGCAGGTGTTCCACCAGTCTGCTGTGTGTTGAATGAAGATCCAATTCTTCCTGATGGCTTTGGATCTTTCTCCTCACATCTTCATTTGCTCTCCTAGCTTATTTTTCTGGAATTAAAGTCTGAAAGACAGGATAAATGCATTGTGTTTTCCAGTAGTGAGGAGATGAGCTGTTTCCAATGACCATACACCTACAGGAATTCTCTGGAGAGTCATGTTTCCCAGTGAACATCTCAGGTATGCAAGAACTTCTTGCATAATCAAAACAGGAAATCACACATCCTCACTGACAAAATCCACATTGTCTTCTGGCAGCCTTAGCAGACTTGTGAAAGGAACCAAATAGCCTTAGGAGACATACCAGTGTTGTGCCATTGGCACACAGTTCAAAGACTCTTGAAAATCACTTGTCATAAAGGGACTCTTTAAAACATTAGTTTTTATCCTGAGCAGTAACTGAATTTGATCAATCAAGATCACAGCCTCTGTACAGTCATTCTTTGCTACACAAGAGCAAGATCAGCCTTCACAAACAAATCGAAATTATATTTGTCTACCTGCCAGAAACCTTTATATTTCTACAAAGATTTCTTTAGATATTCAATAGGTCAGTTAAGGAATGATAGAAAATGCTCTTTGACCTAAGAAAATAATGATCTTCCTGCTCTAGAGAAAGAAGAAGCAACATAACTATGAATGACTCTCTCAGTAAGTTCAATTGCTTGTCAATTCTCTGTCTGTGGTCTGCTAGCAATGTGAAGAATTAACAGAAGCATCCTCAGAATTTCTGTTAAAATTAAAAATAGAGTGATACTGCTAATGCATCAAAATCAATATGGTGGATTAGGACTCACTTGTTTTTTCTTTCCCTGACATGCTCATGTAGGATGACCTGATTTCATCTAAGACTAAGCCTAGCATGAGATAAGTACCCAGATCACAGCCCCACCTGTGTTGTTATAAGGAAGGTGCTTAAAGGCAAAGAAACCCAAACCAAACCAAAAATGAAAATAACTTGGCTCTCTCCATCTTAGTCCTTTCGGATGGATGGGACAGTTCCCTCATGGTCATTTTAAACTCTTACTGCTGCTGTTACTGTTATTGTAGTTTTTAGTTACAGTTTCCAGGTTAGTCTGTCAATGAAAAAATTGATAAGAGGAATCAGCTCTCATACTGACAGCAGATGGATAAGACAAATGACTGAGTCTGAGGCTGGAAAGTGTAGAAAAGAGCAGGAAATGGGCAGTTTCCTCTTTCTTCTGTAATGCATATGGTGTAAATTGCTTCTGCATTAAGGGATACTTTTGCTTTGTAGTGCTAGCATGGGCTAACTGAAATTCCTTTTGTTTTCCTACCCTATGACCCAGTGAAGATAAACTGTGTATTAACATGCCTGAGAGCTGAAATTCTGGACTATTCATAGTTTTGCAGCTGAATGACTGGAGTGCTAAAGCTGAGAAATATCTGGACCTCTGCTAGAAAAAGGGGATGGTGCAACAAAATGCCACATCTTTGCAAGCACATATTCACTCAGAACCCCCACTCAGCTGGTAAAACCAGATATGTGACCATGTACAAATATCAATACAGAATGTGAGTGGCTTTGAAATTTGTAGAAATTCCAAGAGACTGTGCAGTTGCTTAAATCATAGCTGAAGCCACACAACACTTCCAATTCCCTGGGCTGGTAATTCCCCTCTTCCCCAGCTTAGTATAACAATTTTAGTGCAGGATATTTGTAAAGCATCTAGTATAATAAGCAAGAGAATTTGAAACATGCCAAGTCTGGACTGGTTTTGCTTTTCTTTTTCCCCCATGAATCTGTACTTTGTGCAGGTTATAGAAATTACTTCTCTCGCCTTTATTTAGTCCTTTCTTTATATTGGAAAAGGTATTCCAGGACGATAGCCCATCCTGCTATTTGGAACAGAAGTGTTTCACTGTAAATTAATTTCATGGAGATAATTTGCCAAATGTGAGATGTGTTCTATGGACCAGATGTTGCAAGGTGAAACATAGTTCATTAGAGGGGGTAGCATGCTTCTGTGTGGTAAGCACAGATGGCTTTTGCCTATAAAACAGCCACAGTCTGTAGCCCACATCTGGCCTTGTAAAACTGCTGAAAGTGTCTCAGGTGGACTGTGTTGACTCTACCTTTCAAATTAATATTCTCTTCTGGAGAGAATCCTAATAGTGACACCTTGTTATGCAGGCCATAGTGTCCTGACTAAAATACTGTTTTAGTGAGTATGCAATGTCACAGCCAAATGTAATTTCTACTAAAGTAGCTTCTCATTCTTTTGAAGTATGGGGGTTCCAAATTTTGTCTTAATATTTGGCCTGTACATAAGAGTTCTGGATGATGTCACTATTGGAAATGCTCTTTTGCCTATTTCCCTCATATAAGTAGTTTTGGTGGTGCTGGTGTGGTACTATGGCACATTGATAGGATGCCTTGAGTGGAAAGAAAAGTGTCAGTCTAAAGTCTTAGTTACCAGGGTGCAAAGGAAAGAAAAGACAAGCTAGGTTTGATTTTCAGCAGGTAGGACTGGGATCATGAAGGGGATAAGAGTTTCAAGGAAATATAACAATGCAACTTTTCATGTCTTCCTTGTACACAGCAAATTAGCTGACCGGAAGCTTTTCATGTATCTTTCTGATATTAGACAGTGAACTTGCTCATAATTTGCTGTGGTGAGAGAATAATATCCTGCAGGAAAGAGAGTAAATTTGTAATAGCAAAGAGAAATACTGGGTTTCCTTTGTTTTTTAAAAAATTTATTTTTTTTTTTTAATTTCTATTTTTTCCCCTTAATTTTATTTTTTCATGGTAACAAATCTGCCCTAAGTTACTCCTGAAATCAGGAAAAGAATTTGAAGAATGGATGGCATGAGAAAACAGAGCAGAATTTCATGTGCACTCAGGAAAAGACTTTGTGAATCTTGCCTTTGTCCTTCTGTGTCTCTCGTCTTTCCAGCCCTGAGCATAGTGTCCATCTGGGTCATGTGCTATATTAATTTTGTGATGTGAGATGTCATAGCATATCCCTTGATTCACAAGTGGACATGGATATGATGGTTGCCTTTTAGAGCTCAGCTCTTACTGGCATACATCACAAAATCCTGTAGTGAGGCAGATTCCAGAATGACGTGTCCATGAGTGCATGTCAGACAGATTTGTCTGACATAATTTATCATGAGTGTCAGAGAACGAGAAGTAATGAAGTTGTCAGTTGCTTCTTTCCGTCCCACAAAAGCACAGTGCTATGTCTTGGACCAAGCTTTTACCTGAATGATAGTGCCTGCTGATTTATATCTTAATTCCTAAGGATAGCAGTAGTAGTCTCAGAAAAACAAAATAGCTGAAATTGAAAGGCATCTCTTGAGATCTTCATCTCCCTGCTTGGCCATAGTGTCATGGTTTAACACTGTCCCCACAATGAAACTGAATAACAAATGCTCTCTATTAATCCCTCTCCCCTCCCTGATAATGAAAGGAGAGAGAATAAGGGAGAATAAGGGAGGGAGACTTATGGATTGGAAATTAAACTACACAGCTTTAATGGAACAAGAATGATAAAAAGGAAAAATTACTAAATGTATACAAATATACAGGAAAATTGATACCACATTCCTTTCTCCTTTCCCCCAATAACTCTCACATCACCACTGAGGCTGCAGGGCAGCCCTGGGAAAGTCCAGGCTGGACTCCTGGAGTCAGCAGCAGTCAGGAGCTGGAGGCAGGAACACACAGATTCAGGCTGGCAGGGATCAGGACCACAGGCAGAGGAATGGATGGAATCCTCCCAGGATGCTGAAGCAGAGAGGAAAAGTAGAAGAAGGGAAAGCAGAAAGCATTTTCACCCTCGTGATCCGTCAAATTTATACTGAGTATGACGTGCATGGGATGAAATACTCTTTGGTCAATTTTGGTCATTTATCTTGTCTGTTCCTCTCTAAAGGAAGGTTGCAGCTGTGACCTCTTTATTCCTTTTCTCCTTCCAGAGGGCAAAGTGTTCCTCAGAGCTAAGCAGTGTCCTTGACTCTGCATACCAGACTCTAGCAGTAACTATAAACATCAAGTGTTATCAGTCCCAGAAGCAGACACTGTCTGAGAAATTTGCTGTTAATTTCAGCAAGTGCAACTACTTAGCTGATAGCAAAATTACAAGACAGAAAATTACCTTTATCCTGTCCCAAACCAGGACACCATGGTCATCTTGAACTCCCCACAAACACGGTCAGGTTTCGAATACCTCCGTATATATTCTTGGAAGATGAGAAAACTTCTCCATCATATTGTGATGACAAAGTGTCAGTTTATGATGACTTCAAGAGGAGGAAGGAGAAAGTGGCCAAGGACTCTGTCAGCAAAAACCTAAATTCATTCTTTGGGGTGCACTTTAACAGAGTTTCTTCCTCTAAAGGATTATCAAGAGGTGAGAAAATAAGCCATCAGATAGACCGATGCAGAAACAACTTCGTAATCACGGTAGGAAGACAGAGTGGGTGATTTCTTTGGGATCTCTCCAGCCTTATTTCTGATGGTTGTTTCTTCCTGATACAATTCAAATGAATTATCGCTTTAATGAAGAGCAACGATTTCTCATTTTAGGTTGTGATAAATTATTACTGTATTAATTAGAACTTGCTTAGCCAATTTCATTTTTCAGTGATTTTAAAAAATGTAATTACTTTATTAGTAGTAATTAACATGTTCTTTGGGAATTAGAGTATTTTTTTCCCCAGATGTTTGTTTTCCATTGCTTTTTTTTTTTTGTTTTTTCAGATGTGTTTCTTGGTCTCACTGTGCAGTTTGGATGATGCTTAAGTTACATTTGGTTTCTTCCCCCTGGTCCTTTAATTTCTAATAAGAAATTGCATGGGTGCAAGAAAGAGTATAGCTCTATGATGGACTGACTGTCAAAATAAGGAATGATTTGCAAACATTATGATCCTTGTGAATGGGACATCTTACCCTGGTTGTAGAGTCAACCTGAGTCCTACAGCCAGTGTCATGGGTGGTGATGATGAGTCTGTTTTCTTCATTCCAGTAGATCACTGTTCTGCAAGAAAGGTTGCAGTGGTTTGTGAGTTGATTTCACATGTTGTCTCCAAGGCTCCTGAGTGCACAGTATGTGGATGCATGGACAGGGGTATTCAGTGAAGTTTGGTAAGTCATCATAATGTGAAAGTAAGAGTCCAGCTTGACCCCTACCAAAGTTGTTTCTGTATCACTGAGTGAAGTCAGAATTAGCTGTAGAGCTTGGCTGATTATGAGGAGAGTGAAAATATTTCCTGGATAGATTTCACATTGTCTTATTCCCAGGAAGGTGACACCTGCCATGTAATTCCTCAACATTCTTAGGAAGTATTTGCTGATGAAACTAAAGCTATTCAGAACAAGGCCCCCAGGGTCAATTGTGCTCAATTATGTCATTCTTAATTTTGGATGTAAAGGGACTCTTCAGATCTTTTCTGTCTGAACCAATTGCAAGGGAGCATGAGCCAACAGTGAGCCCTTTCTTGTGGCTGACTTGGTTCTCATTTACATAGTGAAATCAAAGTGGAAAGATAATGGGAAAAAGGTCTCAGAGGCCTAGAACCTAACCAGGAAATCAACTAAACTTGTTCAAAACTTCAGGCTGGTTCAGTAGTGTCACTCAATCCTAGTCTTCTTCCTGTGATGAAATTTAAAGACTCTGCCAGACTACCTTTTCTTTTTTTCCAAAGTTCAAAGAGAATCATGAAAAACCAAGGTTCCCAGCCTGCTGCACGAGAGAAATCAAGAGTAATCTTTTCCACCATAAAACTTGCAAAGTTCATCTTCTGAGTGGTTTTGGGTTAGGTTTTTTTTGTTGTTGTTTTGGTTTTGCTTTGCTTTTGGTTTTGATTTTTTTTTGTTGTTGTTGTTTTTGTTTTTTTTTTTTGTTTTGTTTTTGTCACTGGAGTTAAAATAAAAAGCACTGTGGAAAAATGATCTCCCAGGACAGGACTGGATTTTTGGATTTGTCACTCTGCGTCACGCTCCTGTTACTCTGTTCCCTTCTAGGGTCTCTAAGTGGCCTTTTGATTAATAAATTCTTCCACTTCTACCAAGTAAGCTTTACTCCCAAATCCTCTGAAGACCTGTGCTGAAGGTCATTTTTCTGTTGGTGAGAAAGAGAAAATCTGCCTAACACATACGTGCTTGCTGTTGAAGGTTAATACAAGCCAGTAGTTGTGCTCAAGATATAGAAGGTGGGGAGAATGGGTACCTCATTTAGGAGGCATGTGTTACTTCTGTCAGATGTGTTGCTTATCTAATAACATAGAGAGCCAGACTGACAGATATGAAGCTGTGTGGGGTGGAAACAGATGAGTTGTAAGATGCCTGGTCATCCACTTGCATGTTAAAACATGAAATCTGTTCTGTCTGCACTAATGAACAAATGGGATTCTACAAAAATAATAGCCACCCTTCCACTTGAGTCTTCGTTTTGTGTTCATTTCTTGTGTTCCTTTCACACCATGACTGAGCTGAAATATTCACCACAGAGAAAAGAGACGTGTTGAAGGGCACTGGAGTTTGTTGTACAAACTACTTTTATCTTTGGTGGAAAGCTGATGCTCTCAAGGTATGGGGAAGCAAGGTCTATGTTTCAAGGTAATTACAAGGCTGACAGAGGACTGTGAAGTACAGCTGTGATTTACTTGTGCTAAAGCAGGGTTGTCAGAGAAATTTAGATTCAATTGAATCATAGCTGTTTATAATTTTAAATTACAGTGTTCTCTCCTCCTTAATGAACTGGGCAAAGGAGACTTCTAAAATGTAAAGCATTTTAGAGAATGCAAAAGCTATATTTAGTAAAAAATTAATATTGTTCTGCAGTTGAAAACATGAACAAGAAACATTTTCATTTTTCTGGAGCCCTGATTTTGTCAGTTATTTACTTTTCTGACTGTAAATACTAGGTAGATGCTACTTTATTCTGCTGGAAACACAGCCTTGAATTCAGCAGGAGAAGAGATCACTCTCAGGTCGTTTATTAGCTACAAAAGCACGACACCGAAGCTTAAATTCTCATTTGGATAACATTTTTTGGTTCTGGAAACATGGTGGTATTTTTTTTAAATTTCAGATGTTGACCACAGCACTTAAAACCAGATTATTTGCTTCTCTTGAATGAACAACTTCAACACCCCTCCTAGAATGAATAGTTAATAAAACCACTGTAAACGCCTTTTTTCTCCCTCTTTACTTATAAGAGGTGTCATCTTAGGCCTAGGTTTCAGTCTAATTCACTTCTTTGTTATAGTGCTGCAAAAACGTTTTACGTTTTCCTTTCCTCCTTGGGAAAATCTTCTATCACTGTGGAATTAGATTGGATACGGTAGAATTTTCTGCTGCCTATATCATCACACAAACTAGACACTACATTCCTTTGTTACATGACTCTGGGGAGTATCCCAAGGAAATGGTCTTGTGGCTCCAGTATGCAGAGCCTAGATGAGGCATGAAGACACTTTCCTCCTTGCTACCCAGAAACTCGAGGTTCTACGGACTGCTTTGAGTATCTCAGACTAAACAAGTAAAATGGGATTGTCTGAGAAGGATGTGAGCTATCATCCATGTGTTATTAAGTAAGAAAGGCATTGACAAAGAAATTGTATTTGAATTTATGTTTTGCAAAGATTAACTTCTCAAAAGGCAATAGAACATCAAGGGACCACAGAGTTTTATCAGCATTGAACAGAAAACCATGATGGTCTGATCAGCTGGAGGTATCAATCTTTAATTGAGCTCTCCAAACACCCCAGTGCCATTTAGAAGTTCTGGGATGTTCAGAAATTTTCTAGTAATATCTTCTGTGTCCTCCTAGCTGAGTATGGATTATGAAATCTTAGTCCATGTTCTGGAGCTGTGTGAAGAAAAATGGTTGAGCTGGGATACAGATGAGAACCGGTAGATGGTGGCCAATCCTCAACATAGCAATTTTTCTGTCATAGCTTCTCATCCATTTTCAGAGAAGCCCTGCAAGGATTTGCACAGGGACATTTAGGTTTACTGTGGGAGGACAGAGTAAGAGGGAGAAAGTGGCAGGTTGGAAACAATCTCTGACTGAAGGGAAAATTTAAGCTTGTGTGTATTATTTGATAAGAAACAGCAGATGTTTTTTAGTCTGGCAGGGGACTCTTTACCTAATTGCAGTACCAAGTGAAGGTCACAGGCACACAGTAATGTCATGGCCAGTGCTTTTCCATCCATATATCTTAGCTGAACTGCTCTGCAGCATTCAGCACAACATCGTGATCTGCAGCCAAGTGTCACATGTGTACATGGGTAGAACCGGGGATGTAAGCAGATTCCTAAATAAAATGTAAAATTCCTGAGTATAAATATTTCCTTGCTTCCCTCTCCAAGAAAGAGACCACTAACTGTAAATGCCTCTTTGAAGAGAATTTGTACTAGATAAATAGCTCCACAAAATTTGCAATTCAAATGGAAACTACTTGTGTCAGTGTTTGACAAGGCATGACCAGTGAGGTGCCCTGTAATTCTGTCACTGAACAGATGGGTAGATGAAAGATTATTGCTTGCTGTATTTCATATAGACAGCACATTGCACATCACAGATGAGGCCTCAGAGCTGAAATTGGACAACTGTTAGTGGAAAAATACTGATGAAGCAAAATATAGCCTATCAGAACACTAGGCTTTTTTTTTTTTTTTTTTTTTTTTTTTTTTTCTTCAATAAACTGTTTTCAAACTCATTGACTGCTTGGCCTTAAAGAGGGTATATTTATCTCCTTGGTGGTGGTGGGCTGGGAAGGATCTCCTTGTCCTGCTGCAAAGTCTGATTGCATTTTTCATTTCTACTGTGACCTTCAATTTTACACTGAAGTCCAGTGTTAGTCTCTGTACTGAACTCCAGAGGCCTGAAGCATACTTGGATATCTGGTTGATACAGTTATTTCAAAGCTCCTGGTTGGATAAAAGCACGTTCCTCATGTAGCAAAGACGATGTGTTAATTCCCAAAAAATCTTATGACCTTGTAAAGTGGCTATATGTCTTTGGCTTCAAGAATACTATCTCCCAAATACCTTTGCTTAGTGAACACTTTGGTTGTAATCAATATTTATATATGCCCCACCTGTTAAAAGACCATATTATTTTTGCTCTTGATCTGTTTTCTTCTTCACTAACAGTTATGTGACTATTTCATATTTCACAGTCTATTTCTCTACTTAATCATCTACACATGCTGTCCATTTATGTGAAAAAGAAAAAAGCTGGAGGTTTATACTCATGATGCTGAAATGGTGGAGGCCCATCTTAACAATGTAAAGTCAAGATATTGATACATTTTCCTCTCATTGCATCCTTAGTGTTTTTTTACAGTTGCCTTCTGAAGAGGAAGCAAAAATCATTCCATTAGAAGTGGGTGTATTTGCAGAGCCAGGAGAATTAGTTCCTGCTCTTTTAGCAAGAGATTGTTGTCAATTCAGCTGTGAAAGTGATGTCTGTATGAGTTCAGGCACCCTTCCCTTCACAGAGTCCATTCCTGTGGCCTGAGGGAATCTTTTCCCAGCTAGGAAAGGAATGGAAGCAAGTGCAATGATTTAGTATGTTATACTTAGTGATACCTCATTTTACTTACTAAAATTGCTTAAATCTTCTAATCATAATGGCCTTTTGAAAAAATCCAAAACCTTAAGAAATTATTTATACCATGTAGTAACATTGTAAAATACATACACTAATACCTGTAAGCTGCTTTCACTGTGGGAAATAAAAGGAAACAAAATAAATCATATCTTGGTGGGACATAGGGGAAGATGGTGTGCCTCAGCTTCAGAAATTGAGATAGAATTTGTAAAGTCACATTTTGTTTTGTTTTTTTAAAAAGAATTATCGCACAAAGGCCTCCGTTTCCATTCATTCCCCTGCCCCCAAGCCTAGTGTTGAAGCCTAGCAATCTATGGGTACAAGCTCTGATTTTATCTTAATCCTAATCTATGATCAACACCCTGCACTGCTAGAACAGCAGTCTAACAAGGATAAGAACACAGGTACCTTGGGACCCTCATCCTATTGCTGCTCATAATGAAGGCTATAAGAATAGAGGACACTTAGAATCATACTTCAACAGATATTTTCCCAGCTTCCAACAGAGCTGGTTAAAAAAATTATTGAGCAGAAAGTAGTTTCTTCATATTTAGTAGCCCTCTTTTTCTTCTTGATCTTCTCTACTTGCCTCTCCCTGCCATGAAAAATTATAGGATTTGCAATATCCTGTAGTGAGTAGTCTGACATGTCATTTATTTGCTTTATGAATGACCACATTCTGGTATTTCTCTGGAGTTATCCTCAGAACTTTGTTTGAAACTTGCTTCCTTGTTGAGTCCTGCTTAGCTCTTACATTTAAAGAGATAACAAAGAGACGAAGAATCATGCCTTCTCCCAGCCATTCTCAATTCTGTAGAGCTCCAGCAACATGTCTTTTTTCCTCACCAGAAGGATCCACTCTATTATAGTTTATTGTATCAAAGCTGTCCCATACCTATCATCCTTGATGACCTACTTTCATGTCATCTCACCCTGACAAGATCTATGGATTTGCCTACAGTGCAAATGGAGCCTAAATTATACATTCATGGAAACCTACACCTATTCATCACAGATACTGACTGAATACACACAACCACAAAATGCAGGTTGCTCCTCTCATGTTGCCACTTCAGACTGTGTCTGCTAATGGACATTCATAAACTTTGTTTAGCTGCTAGAATATTTTTCTAACCTTTGATCAGCAGGTTTCTTTTGACTCAGTTTAAAAGGTGTTCACTTTTTATAGCTGAGAATATATATGTATTTATATATTTTAATCTTTTTTCTTCCCATGTATAGAGTTAATGGTGAGCTCTCAGCTTTTTACAGGAAAAAATGAAATGGGCAGTTTTGCAGTGTCTAAGACTGAATTCAGTTGCAGTTGAGATTACAGATGGATTGAAAATAACAGCTCCTCTAACTGATTCTTTTGGAGTGCATTTGTAAAACATCTCAGTGCTGAAACTGTCCTTTTGATATCCTTACAGAACAGGAAAAACAGGGTCGAGTAGAGCAGGTCACACATTGGATTATGTCTTTAACAGCAAGCAAGCTACAGCCTTGAAAGGATGCTGTGTGCGCTGTCATGTCAGACTTGCTCCAGTGTCTTCTACTTCCAGAGCAAGTGCCCAGGGTACAGAAGATGTAGCTTGAACTGGTTCTCCCATATCAAATGATATGTGGGTGTGCTTGTCAGCACTGGGCTGCACTGAATAAACATGTCTTTTCTCCATTGATGACGGTGGAGTTAAAAACAGTCTCTTCCTCCATTACTAGCTTATCTTAGTTGAAGCTTGGTGGTTTCGGGTCTCTGTGCTTCAAGTTTACTTGTTTGGTGCTGAAACCTTTAAGTCTCGAGGGCGAGGTGAATAGCAAAATTGTGTAGTAGCAGTACTCTCTTCAGGGATAAGAGTTTTTATAAGATGCTAATTCCACGCTCTACCTTAGAGTAGGTAGTAAAAGGCCATTCATTTTCTCTCTTTGCCCGGGGCAGGGAGACAGCAATCTTAATATGCAATAAAGACTTCACTTCTGAGTCCTTATGACCTTTTGTAGGTATTAAGATGATCTTACCAATTCCTCTTCCCTTGGATGGCTTGGGTAACTATATGGCTCCCAAGTGTCCAGAAACCACCTGGGCCCAGAAACACTGCCAACATAGCAAAAGCATACAAGGAATGTGGTGGAGGATCTATCTTGGATACTTCCCAGCTGGTTTCATCCAGGTGCATCAGCTACTATTATGAGCACAAATCTAGGCAGGTGGGTAAGCTCTGCCACCACCAAAAATGCTGGTCTGGCATCTGATGACAGTATTATCTCCTCTTACCTACTGCAAATACTGCAGTGCTCAGATTCAGAACAAATAGAGGTCAGTGTAAATAATGAATGTGTGTGTGGATTACACACTGCAGGAGAGGAGACTAGAACACTAAGACCAAAATAAGAGCTGCAGAATTTTCCGTTCAGAGTCAGCTATCTCTGAAGTCTCATGTTATTTTCCAAGTATTCCATTCCTAAGTCTGCATCAGGTTATTTCTCATTCCATTTTGGCAGTAGAGACATATTGAATCATATTTGCAAGCAACACAGTACATAGGGGATGGACTGGTAAAAAAAGAATTAAGTAAGATAATTTAATAGCCATCTTTCCTCTTGGTGAGAGACCTCATTGTGATGCTTCCATCACAGGATTAAGTTACTTGAGTAAACCATTGAATATTACATGCTTTTGACTGAAACGATCCATTAGCTAATTATTCACATGCACATCTATGAATGCATGGGTCCAATGAAAAGGCTGTGACTGTATAGAATACCTACCTAGGTTAACATAAGAAAAAAAACCATAGCTTTTTAACATGATATTGGAGTCTCAGATTATGAAGTAGTCACCAAGTAAATATGAGGATCCTTTCTTCTTGGCTATGGTGATACCACTCCCCTTCTAAAATGCTTAAAGAAGAATGGCATACAATCCCAATTTACACTGCTGGATTTAATGCTGGGGTATTTAAAGCCATACTCCTTGCCCAGGGCAAACCTGTTCCATTGTGTAGTATTCAAGTTTTAGGCATGGCCGACCCCTCCGAGTCTCATCCAAACCCTTCTGTTTAGGTATGGCTATGACTCTTAAAGGAGACATGGAGGTATGCTTGGTACCCTCCTGATGTACCCTTCATTCTGCAGGACAGAAAGAAAGACAAATTGTCTTTGGAGAACAGGCATGGTAGACCTACAACAACAGAAAGTAGTTCTCAGAGGAAAAAATAAATTCCCATGGGGTATAGTTGGTGTCTGAGGAATTGTGACTACCATTTGCAATAGTTGCTCTAGAGCACAGGAGAGGGTAAGATTCACACAGGTAATGAATGCAGAGTAAATGAAGATATGTTGATTAGATAGTAAGCTGTTCCCATGTGATTCAAGGAGTCAGAGCAACAGTCTTACACAACCATTTCCTTGTTTTGATTTTGGTTTTGATTTTGGTTTTGTTTGTTTGGTTGGTTGTCTTTTTTTTTTTCACTAGATAAGTATTTTTAAAAATGTATTGTGTTAGAACTGCAATGTTGACTTTCATGGATGTAATATTTCCGTAAACTGAGGTTTATCTAGAGCTGTTAGCCATTAAAATCTTGCTTTCATCATCTTTCATCTCTAAATAAGGATGTGAAATCTCAAATTGGGTGTTTAAAAATCTTCTATGGAACTTTGCAAAAAACATTTTCTTCTGGTTCAAAAGTACTCCATGCCCTTCAATTTTCTTTTGACTCTCCTGCAGTAAAAAGAAAGTACAGAAATGGCATCAATTATTTTTCTTGCCCAATTATCTCTGGATCCCTTGAGCTTTTCTCAGTAAATCTATAGAATGAGGTAAGTCCATAACATGCTAAAAAATGCATGGATCAATAGCAGGCATGGCCTATATAGTAAAAAGGGTGAAAGAAAATGCTGCTTATGGAAGACCGAAAATAGAACAAGCACAGTTTGTACAACCAAGGCTGTAAGATGGTTTGCTCCCTAGGTATTTAACAGCACTGTGGGACTTCTGAAGTAAGTTACTATAAAATTCTGCAAGAAACCTTACCTTCCTTCTTTTAAGAACTTCTGTGCTGAGATCTGCATGTTCTAGAAGGACTGTGCAGGTCTCACTGTAATGGAGGCTGTACAAGACACCAGAATAATAAAAGGGGCACCAAAAGCAAAGCTGTTCAGATTCTTTTCATCTGTTCTCCGTGGTTCTCTTCTGAGTGATGCATGAAAAGTGCTGCTGAATCAGATTTTTATATGATTTGCAGTTATGCAGCCTGGCTAAAATATATGCAATGGAGTTATATAGCCCAGTCTTGATTGAAGGCCCACAGAAGTTGATGTAGGCCAGACAGCCACTGTGGCCTCTCATTCTGGTGGCCTTGCCTTGGGATATTGAGTACTTTGATGTTCTGCCTCACATGAGGGAAATCCTGCCTTGTTCTTGCTATATATGGTAAATGTTTAGATTTAATTATAAATTAAAGTTCTTTTGTATATTTCAATAGTGCTACTGTGTTTCCTGTAACTTGCTTTTGCTATTTGGACAGGTAATTACTGTCTTTGGCGTAGTGGTGTGCTAAAGTTCTGCCTGGTGTTTCAGGTGACCTTAAGGATCTTTTTAACTCAAGCTACATTCATGAATCCTGCTTTGAAAATGGGAACAACTTCACATTGTCATCCTCAGTACAGCCTACAGTGCAAACTTCAGTACTGTCAGATAAATGCAGTGTCCTGAAATGTTTCAAATAAAGCCTACCTTTGGAACTGTCTCACAGATCTGTTTTTGTCAATATGAAAAAAGCAGAGCTTTTGTGTTGAGTGTGTTACCAGTTCAGGTCTGCAGGACCCAGAACCAGAAGTATAGATGCAAAAGCCTACCTCCAGGGTATGAACATGTTCAATAGAAATACTGCATTTGTTGGTTTGGAAATAGAAGATATTTCTTGTTCTTTCTGTATTTCTGAAGGAAATGAACTTACCTTGGGATGTTCTTAGTCCCGAGAGATTTTGTTCTGGATGTCAGGGTATGTTTACTGCTCACAGACTGCCAGGAAAAATGTCAAAGTTGTTTTTTTATTTTTGTTGTTGTTGAGGTGCTAAAAGGCTTGAGACTGTGCAATGAGGTTCTTGGAAAGGATTTGCAGACTGTGAGAAAAGCGTAAAGCCACCCTGGTAAAATGCAAATGATGTGGAGTCACATTAATCAATACTAAAGAATAAACCAGAGTGTGGTTTATATAAAACCAAACAATAGCCAGGTGAAATGCAGGAACTTTGTTTAGTGATCAAGGGTATCTGGATTTTCATGCCCTCTAGCTTGTGCTTCTTCAGGTCTCTTCTATGGGCACAGACTTCAAAGAATGTGCAGATCAAACATTTCATACCAAATCTGCTTCATGCCAGGACATAGATTTTGTGGTTTCTATGTGAAATATAATCATCCCAGAATAACCAAACATCAGTTTTGAAAATAACTTCACACATCTTACCTAATTATCCGGCTTGAAGCACGAACAGCAGTGCAGCAAAGTTTTTCGTTGGGTTAGACATTAAGAGAATTTTTTCTCATTTCATTTTTTTATTCTCTAGCTTTTTAAATGTATTTTCAGCTTTCCATTTACCTTTCCAGGCTGGCAGAATGTGAAAAAATGTAATATATTAATACCTGCTTTGCAATGGTGATTCTTTAAATTACATTTTTACAAATAAAACCATATGTTTCAGACTGAAAGAAACTTCAGTTCTTTGTTTCTCATGACACAGTTTTTGCATCTCACATTTCTTGCAAGCTTTGAACTCAGCAGGGTCCAACTGCTCCAGCACTGCTTTCTGTACACATTTTGGGGATCTCTTTCATTTTTGTAGCTTTCTGAAAAGAGTTTACTTAGTGACCTGCATAGAGTCCTTGAAGAAAACAGGCAACCATCTTGCTAAATTCCATAGTAGCAACCAGATCGAAGGCTATTGTACAAGGACCAGTATGTAGAGAACACTGGACAGAATATGCTAGTTCTTTCATTAACTGATTCTATCTACAGATGCTCATAGCTCTAGATTACAGAGGCAGGTGGCCATAAAGGCAAGTTTATCCATTGCATGTCTGTTTCAGCAGACTGGGATACTCAGTGCTGCATTCTAAATTTGCCTGCATGGAAATCCTTTTCCTAAAGCTTCACTGTTAACCCAATGGAAAGGCAGGTGCATGTACATGGAGGAGGAGGGTTGTTTATGCAGTTTAACTTTTGTGTGAATCAAAACAGTGGCACCAAGGAAGGGAACAGGTAAGCACTTGCAGGGCTGTTAAGAAAGCAATTGGGTTGATGTCATATGTCATAGAGCATAGAATACAATGTTGGAAGGGATCTCAAGAATCATCTGGTTCAAACTTTCTTGGCAAAACCACAGCAAAAAATGGCCCAACATCCTGCCTTGCTGAGTCTAAAAGGTGTTCAGTGTTATGGAATCCATCAGTTCCCTGGGGATATTATTCAAATGTCTGGCTGATTCCAATGTCAGAGTTAAAAATTTTCTTCTGATGTCCAACAGGGATGACTTGCATTTATTACCCTTTGTCTTTTCCATGTGACTGCATGTAAAAAGGGAGTGTTTATTTTCCTTGTAGCATCCCTTCAAGTACTGGAACATGGTGATGAGATCTCCCCAAAGACTTCTTTTCTCCAGGCCGATTAAAACCAGTTCTCTCAGCCTTTTTTCTGCTACAGGCTGCCAGTCCTCCAGTCCTTTCATAATTTCTGTGGCCCTTCTCTGGACTCTCTCCAGTATGTCTGTATTTCTTTTTTTTTTAATAGCAGGGATCATAACTGAACACAGCATTCCAGCTGTGGCTTGACAAAAGCTATGTGGGATAATAACTTCTTTATCTTTGCTAGTAATGCCCTTGTTGATGCAACCCAGCATTCTCCTGGCTTTCTTTGTTGCTGCAGCACCCTGTTCACTCAAAGTGAGCTGGTTATCTGTGAGGATCTCCAGATCCCCTTCCTTAGAGCAGCTTCCCAGCTGGATACACCCAAGCCTGTGCTGCACTTGGCTTATGTTTTTTCAGGTGACAGACATTGCACTTGAACTTCATAAGGTTCTTGTTATGCCTTTCTTCCAGCCTGCCCAGGCCTTCCTGGAGGAAGTCTGTCACTTCTGAAATGCTTAATTTCTCATCCAACTTGGTATCATCTGCAGACTTCATCAAGGTGCACTTGATCCCAAGATACTCACTTATGTGAATATTAAAGAGCTTTGGTACAATATTGATCCTTGAGGAACCTCATCTATGATCAGGTGCTGGTGTGGCCTGTCCACCAGTGCTTCAGCCACAGCACAGACCTTCTCTCTAGACCAGAGAGAATTTATTATTTTTTTTGTGTGTGTGTGTTTGTTTTTTGGGGTTTTTTTGTTTGCTTGGTTGGTTGGTTGGTTTGGGATTTTTTGTTTGTTTAGTTTTGGTTTTTGTTTGTTTGGTTGGGTTTTTTTAATCAAGTGAAGGTGGCAACTTCTCATAGCTTCTGCTCTGAAAGTCCTGGAGGCACAATTTGCCTTTTACTGTCTGTTTTGTTTTTGTGTTTGTTGTTTTTTTTTTTTTCCTTGTAGATAGATTTGTCTTGTTTTGGTTTTATTTGTGTTCCATCAGTGCTACATCCTATATGAAACTTCCCGGTAGAACAGAAATAGCTCAAGCTGCACAGAGAAGAGAGAATTAGTCTGGCTAGCAGATAAAATGTTTTTGTGTGTGTGAGTATATGTGCTACATTTCTCTAAGTGCCTTTGTTAGGTGCAGAGACACTGCTGAGAATGAAACAAGTGTAAAGATTTTGTTTCTGGCTGTGGTGTATCTACAGTCACTCATTTCTTCACTGTAGAAGTTCCACAGCTTCTTTTGAAAACTCACCTCTACTCATAGCCAACCTACTGTACTTCAGGCTTGAGAAAACACGACAATCACTGATTAAAAGTATATTAACATTTCTCCAAGTAGAACTTGATTTCAAGCAATAAGCTGATGTTTACAAGAACCTGATTTGACTAATAGTCTATCCCAAAGCATGTTTTTCTCTGTCTGGCATAGTACCATCCCACTGATAGAACTATGGCTGCCAAGAGCACCATAGCACCACTGTATCGTTATGCTGCTGCTACAGACCATGCGCACGTCTTTAAGTATACTAAGAAAATACATGAAAGTGAATTAATTATTTCTAAAAAGTTCCTACCTTGTCTTATAGGTAAATAATCTCACCAGTTACAGTGTATTACAGCTGTTTAAGCATCTCTTTGCTCTACTCTATGTAGAGTATCATGATGGTATTTCATCAGAATTCAACTGCATGGGAAAGAGTCCTAATGACTGTTGAAGATTTGATTGTGATCCCTTTAACTTAGCTTTGGGGGGATGCTGTGTTTCAGTGGTGGTTTAGCCCATGACCAGTCCCAGTGTTCTCATGCAGTACCATTTATTCCTGACAAAAGGCACACAGGGTCATGCTTTCTTGGGAAGTATGCTCGGGAAGAAGACCAGTTTGCAGCCTCCCACCCAGCCACTCAGGAAGTAACTGAGGCAGCGATGACATCTTCCTAAAATCTGTGGTCTCTTTTTCATTTTGTTTTTGGTTTGTTTGTTTGTTTGTTTTAGTTCAATCAATCATTAATTTCTTTGCTTCAAGACAATTAAGGAAATACATCTAACTTTGGTCCTTGCATGTTTTGAATACAATCTGAGTATCTTGGAACCCAAAAGACCACACAGGGATTAGCATTTAATGCTAATCCATAGCAGCAAAAATATGTGACTTGATATTGTGATTTTAGCCTGGCTGGTTACAAAGGCCCAGGTGGCCACTCACTCCCCCTCCCCTGTTGGGGGTCACCAAAGTTGCTGTTGTATGGTATTGCTCCAGTCTGTGTTCACTTTTCTTTAAAACATAAAGGAGATTCCAGATTGTCTGACAGGCTGATGTTATCTGGGCTTCCTGGGTAGCCTCATCATTCTTGTCAATCATAAACCAAGGGGAAGGCTGTCATTTTCCAAGGCAACAGAGAAGTTCTGCAATCTGTCACCATCATGAGTTGAGGAAATCTGCTAGCGCAGCAGATATTTGCACACCTAGCAATGTTGGGTTTTTTTGATCCAGCTGTTCTTTCTGTGCCAAAGCGAGTAATTTCCATTAAGTAGGGGAATAGGGCTCAAACAATCATAAATCCCAGACAAATAAAAACTGTTGGAACTGCAGGCTACATATGATTAATGCCATGATGCTGCAGTGCAGTTAGGCTCACATGGAGAAGGTGCCTAGGTTCTCTTTTCTATCAGGAGATATCTGGTGAGCAAATACAGAGGAGAATTCTCCTACATTAGATGCTTCCACTTGGTCAGACAAATGTCATCCCAAGCTCTGTGACTATTTGGAGTAGATCTTCATGGACTAGGAAGGGAACTTGGGCAGCTGACTTGTGATATCAGGGCTAACAGAGACTAGTTACAGATGCACACTATCTGGGTTACAGGCATCAGGAGGACAAGACAAGCATTAGCCAGGTATTACTGATCAGAGCAGAGCCAGGTATTACTGATCAGAGCAGGAACAGAAATCACTGCATGTGTGGTATATAGGAAGTAGTCCCTGTTTTTTAATTGTAGCTTTCATGGACTGTCCTCCTGAGAATGGGTCTGCACACACACTTTGTATTTACAGCAAGCTGGTTCAAAAATGCCTGCCTCTGGAGGGTTTACAATATAGAGGTGAAAAAGATGAAAAAAGGGTGAAGGTGAAAAAAATTCCTGAAAAGGAGAAATGAGAGTACTGTGAAGGTCCCTTCCAAAGGTGCAAACAGCAGCTCTGGAACAGAAACATCAACAGAACTATTATCTTAATCTCTGTAATTTCTGTTAAGCTTAACCTGTCTCTTAATCCCTTGCCCATCTGTAAAAGGGAAACTCTTTTCTCTTAGGGAAAAGAGTTGTGCAATGAAACAATTCAAAAGGACAATTCACACAGTGAATGGTTTGTCCTTTTAGTGTGATGCAGCTGCAATCATGCTGATGCAACGTATCAGAAGGCAAGGCAGAATATTATTCAACTAGGATTTCATACACTTTGCAGCATAAGTAAATTCTGTGACCTACTACCGGTCATGGAGTAATAAATATTTCTTCAAAAGAGGAGTCAGGTTTGCACTGTTCAGCTGGTAGCTCAATCTGGTACACCAGGATCTGGTACACTCCCCATCATGTCTGCATAATTTTAATTTCTGTTCCTGTGCAAGTTGCCTGTACCACCAGGGGCACAGTGATTGAATATCCTCTTGGTGGTGAGAGCTGAAAGCTGATGATTGTTTTTCTTTCCAGCTACTTGCTTTTTTCTCCTGGTGCCCTGAATTAACTGGCAGCAGTTAGGTAAAACAAGGGTCAGAAATATGCCTGCTCTATGTGTTGGTCTCAGGACCAGAGATGCCTCCTTCTGGCACATCCTTGCACAGATGGAGGACCTTGAAGGCTCATGACGTGGTGCTCTTTAGCAATGGACATAGACATCAGTGTAGCATGAGGAAGGGAGAATGCATCTTCAAAATATGTTTGTGAAAATGTTTGTGCAAAGTATGTGGGGGTGGAAGCCTTTTATTTTTAAAAGATTCTGTGCTAGTAAGGTGATGAACGGAGTTAATCTGATGGTGTGTCCCCAGCCCAAGGCATCTTTTTGGCCCAGGCAAACCACTTGCTCACACTAAGGTTTGCATCAAATGTCCCATGTAAGACAAACCTGGAGTCACAAGTGTGCTATGTAAACATATGCACACTGTAGTAAAGGTTTTTTTAATACTTGAAAAATAGCATCCTTTCATAAGGGCCTGTGTGGCTACAAAGACAATGGTAGATGTGCTCCATCATTATTTGATTGCTGGATAATTATGCGCTCAGAAAAAAAGAAAACTAATCTTCTGCAGAATATGAGATATGTGAATGTGTGGAAAGAGATTTCGAAACCCAAGTGCAGCAGACTGCATCATGACACCTTTAGTAGCCTTAGGTTTCTTTCTGCTGCAATACCTTACCTCCATCTTAGAGGCAGATGGTAACATTTCCACAGGTTTTCATGCCACATGTGTACTGTATATACTTCTTAATTACCTTATCATGTACTGTTATCTTGTGATTTCTGACATAAAATTTTATCATTTTACGATATTAATAGCTATTTGGCATAAAATACACCTATGTATCAGAAAATAATTGTCCATGCTGCTGCCATGTAGACTTCATTAGAGGTGACAGCACAAAGAGCATAAAGCAAGGTCTATAAGGGAATATAAATAATTTCAAGTAGGAATTGTGCTTATTTTTGCGCAGGTTTTCAAGCTAAAGTATCAACTGAAGTGAACGTTTCACTGCTCAGAGATATTAAACATAGTAAAATGAACGTGCATGGCACAAAAAGAGATGAGAAGAACACTTATTCTGATGCATACAAATGAGATACCACTGACAAGCCATCAACAGTGTTTGACATCTTTGAAAAACTGATTATAAAATGCAGTAGCTTCTTTAACCTGGAATAAATCCTATCAGGTCATTCTGAACAGCAGGTATGTATTAGATGATTGACTGTTTCTAGTTTGCCATAAAAAGGAAAATGTGATTGGATATTAGAAAAACAACAAATAAAACCAATAGCAAACCACAAGACTAAATACTGTGCCTAGCACTTAGGTCACAACAACCCCATGCACATTACAGGCTTGGGAAGAGTGAACGGAAAGCTACCCAGAAGAAAAGGACCTGGGGGTGATGTTCAACAGCTGGCTGTATATGATCTAGCAGTGTGCCAAGCTGGCCAATAAGGCCAACAGCATCCTGGCTTGTATGAGGAATAATGTGGCCAGCAGGACTAGAGAAGTGATTGTCCCCCTGTACTTGGTACTGCTGAGGCTGCCCCCTGAATGCTGTGTTCAGTTTTGGGCTCCTTACTACAAGAAAGTCATTGAGGTGCTGGAATGAGTCTAGAGAAGGACAATGAAGTGGGTGAAGGGTCTGGAGAAAAAGTCTGATAAGGAACACCTTAGGGAACTGTGGTTGTTTAGTCTGGAGAAAAGGAGACTAAGGGGAGATGTTATAGCTCTCTACAACTGTCTGAAAGGAGGCTGTAGCAAGGTGGGGGTCTGTCTCTTCTCCCATGTACATAGGACAAAAGGAATTGGTCTCAAGCTGCACTAAGGGAGGCTTAGACTGGATATTAGGAAAAATATCTCCACAGAAAGGGTTGTCAGGCACTGAAACAAGCTGCCCAGGGAACTGATTAAATCACCATCCCTGGAGATAATTAACAGACTTGTTGATATGATGCTTTGGGACATGGTTTAATGGTGTAGATGGTAGACCTGGCAGTGATAGGTAAATAATTACACTTAATGATCTTAAAGATCTTTTCCAACATAAATGATTTTATTATTCTATTGAACACAGTAACGAGAGCCCCAAATGTCCAGGGTAACATCAGTGTGGGTCTGAGATCAGATTAGGTGAACATTGCCTGAAAATTATTTGTCCACATATCTTTCACAGGCAACTTTAATGTTCCAGCTAAAGCAGAATAAAGAGGATTAAGCATAATTTCAAAGTAATAAAACATATGTGAACTGAAGAATTCACTTAAACACATATGCTGATTTTTGTAAGATACAAAGAGAAATGGGACTAAATGCACAAGTATTGTTGAAATTAAGTGTTGGGCTGGTGCAAATACTGTGCTGCCCTACTGAGCTAGAGAGAAACTTTCACTGTGCAGAAGTGGAGACTCCACAGAGGAAAAAAAACCTTTTCATTCTGAAAATGTGTATGAAAAGCCCAAAATGAAAAGCCCAAAGCCATGCTAACAGAATATAACGATTTTCCTACTTTGCAATATGCTGGATAGTTTCCTTTACCAGACAAAAGAAAATACTATATTTGGAGCAAGATCCTTCCAAACTCACCAGCATAATTTCTTTGGCTAAAATCTCATGTATTTGGGAGATAATCTAATCACTCTGTGTGTCGGGAAAAGTAACAAAATAAAGAAAAATATATTTTTTCCAGTGAAACTTTTTTTCAATAGTATTCATTTACAAACAAAGCAAAATGAAACTTTGAGTTCGTCTTTTTCTTCCTTATACCCTTCTTTCTTTCCTTATGCTCATTTGTAGTCTGCCACTACATAATTTACACAGTACCAATGATACATGGTTCACCTCTTCATACATTAAGAAGCATTAACCAGCATGCTTGCAAAATTGTTTTTCTGTGATATCAGAAAAAATAATGTGGAAATGGATAGGCATCTCACTGACCTGGTGTTATTATTTAACCCCAGTCAGCAGCCATGACTGATACAGCTACTTGCTCAGTCCCCATTGGTGGGATGGGGGAATTGGAGGAGTATTAGTGAGAAAACTCATGCGTAAAGACAAAGACATTTTAAAAGGTAAAGAAAAAGTCATGAACAGAAGCAAATCAAAGCAAGGGCTTCATGCACCATCTTCCATTGGCAGGCCACCTCCAGGAGAACACGCCTCCATGACATGTAAGTTTCTTGGGAAGACAAACTTCATTACTCCAGACACTTGTACTGAGCAGATCTGGAAAAAGAGAGAAAGACTCTCATGTCTGCCTTAAGCACCGAGTTTCATTAAGAATTTCTCAATTTAATACAATGTTAAGGAGCCTTTTCAGAGATTCCACTGTATCCAAAAAATGACTAAAATGGCATTTAAGCGTTGTTGTGCTGTTGGGGTGGGGTGAGAAGTACAAACAAGTGAGATCCTCAAGTGAAATTGCTTCTGTTTATCAACATCTTTGTTTATCAAAGATGAATCAGTAATGCCTTTCAGTAGATGTATTAGTGATAGTTAATTAATAAAAGTAATGGTTCCTTTAGAGCTAATGAGTATTTTGGAAATACTCAGTATTTTGCTCCTGCAGATACCACCTTGGAATATCGTATTAGGCACTCTTGAAAAGATACTCCATTTTAACTGAAACGTTAACAGGAGGAAGTCAGGTGGAGTTTTTCCTGCTGAAAGTTTTGGTGTGGCATTTACTTTTCTAATGGAAAAGTAACAGTCTGTTGGTTAATAAAGCTGCAGAAGGAGAAGACCCTGCACCTTTATCTCCCAGCTGAAGGAGTAGGAAGTAGATAGTAGAGGAAATTCCCACCCCTGAGGAAATGTGCTAACATTTGCAAGAAACAGCTTTCTACATCAGTCGTGGAGCTGTACTCTTTTGTTTACAAAACATTCCTAAAAGCATTTTTTTGTTCCGCTACTACATGGGTGAAGAACAGAGGTCAAACTACTTTCTGTACTACAAACTGTAGTTGCGAAGAATAGCAGATTAATGTGGACATAGGGACCAAAGTCTTTCCTGGCTATTGTCTTTTTGTACTGATATAAGGAAGATGTTTGCTTACAAAGACGACGGATGACCTTGTTTCCTACATGTCAAGTCTCTCTTTCTCTCTCTTTTTTTTTTTTTTTTTTTTTTTTTTTCCCATGGGACAGAGAAATCAGGCGGAAAACCAGGCTGTCCCAGCAGTGTGGAAAATCTGAGACTTTGTTGTGACCAGATAACAGAATGTACTGGATTTTTATGAATTTATTACAGTGATTTCTTCCTTGACAAGAAAGAAATTGTCCATGTAATTAGGGGTTCTGGGACTGGTCCTAATCTGAACACAGTACTTTTAGATTACTTAGTTTGTAACCATTTTTGCTCATGTCAGCTTTTATAGCTTTTCATTGGGTTGTAACAAACTCTGCATTGAAACAGGCATCATCTGGTGGAAGGTGACTCAAAAAAAGCCAGAATTCAGGAGCAAACATACATTGACCTGAGTGAGAATGAGATTTGGATTCATTGCTGCTTTACAGATGTGAAGACTGAAGATAGGAGGTGCAGCAGGGTATGTCTGAAAAGCTCACATTATACAGACTACAAGTCTTGAACGAGAACCCAGAAGGATGTGTAGGAGATATTATTGGGCAGAGACTCTGATTAGCTCAGTTCACTAATTTTTTCCCATTCCTATTTCCAAAGAAAAGTTGGACAAGAATCTATGGCGAAAATACAAGTCATTAAAACTATATTGTAATGTCAAGAACTCTCAGAGTGAAAGACGAAAATGAGGTTGTCTAGCCAGTCCATCACTGCTTGCTCTTTAGTCCCTCATGCTTGACCCATCTTGTTGCTGTAAGTCCCAAGGCCATTCTTCTGTTTTCACTGAGATCTATGAGGGGAAATTTACATTCCTGCTGGGTTTATACAAAGTTGCAGGAGCTATTTGTGTATAAGATAATGCGTGACAAATAGTAAATTTAGGACTCAGTTCTGGGACTCAGAAAAAATGCACAGATGATTCAGTTGATTTTGCAAGGTGTTGTGGAAAGAAAGTATGTTGCAGTAGCGATGAAAAATTACGAGCAGCTTCTAGAGATCAGTGGATTAGGTCTGGCTGTAGAACACATACTGCTTACTTTCTGTTTTATTTGAAACTGAGCTAGCTTCTGCATAAAATGCTGCTCAGTGGTCATTTCTCTGTCATTTTGCCTTTGCTGCAGGGGAGGTTGGTGATGTCTGGGGACAGCTCCTTCTTCTTTAAGGGTAAAAGGAGGGTGAAAGGAGAATTAAAATGAGATCTGTCCAAACATAACGTGTTTAGGAGCTTGCTGTTTCTTGTCTATGTTTTATGCCAGGGAGAAATTACACTCACCCCTCACCCCACAGTTCTCCTCCTGTACACTGTAGTTTGGAGGTTTTACTCTGTTTCTTACTAACATGTGTTTATAAATCTGTATCTCAGTATGCTGCTTACATGACTGCTTACTAGATCAGAATAGGTGGAGATGCTTCCTGATGTTTAAGACACAAAGGCCCAGGTATCGACATGAGATATGGACTTAACAAATAGGTATCTAAACTCACAAAGGTGGGAGTGTGCTTCACCTACAGCCTGATGCATCTTTGGATGCCATTTGCTGTGCTGTGATTCAGGCTCTGTAGGAGACCTCATTTTAAAGTGCTAGAGAGAGGCAACATAAGATCACAGTGGGCTCCCATTTACTGTAATGGGGAGCCAGATACCCAGAACACATGAACATGTCCTAGAACAGAAACCTGAATCTAATCATCCTTATTGGGAACTGCATTTTACCATGGTGGTGAGAATTGCTGTCTAAGCCAGTCTAGTTCAATAAGGTACAATCAGCAGGTAGAATGACTTTGCTGGAGGAACAGAAATGGTCTGGCAATATAGTGGCATATTTTGAGGAAATGGGGAACAGAGGTTCAGTTTGTTTTTTGTGTAGAAGATTCTCATCTGCTGGTGTGCATTTTGGCTGTAACAGAAGTTTATGTCACAGCAACCGAGGGAATAATTTGAAACATCTAAGGGGTTTGAGCACACACACAAAAAAATAGGACAAGACCTGATTCCTATAGAAATTATTCATATTGGGGAAAAAATTAATATAAAATTTCGTTGTTTAGTGAAGTCTTAAAAGAGACACCAGCCTAGCCCTTCCTGGCAATAGCAATTAAGTATCTTGATTTCTGGGCGGAGTAAGAAGTCCCATAATGATCCCTATAAGACTTTTTTCTTAATGGAAAATCTGCCTTTTTCATGAGCCTTAAAATGAAGAGAGGACTTTTTGTATAACAGGCAGAAACTTTGTATTATGGCCTTAATGAAAAGGCGTCTCTCCAGTGACATCAATAAATCATTCTTTGTTCTGGTTCTGAAGTGATGCAAAAATGAGTGACCCATTCCTCTAACAGTACAGTAGTCTGTGATTATCTCCACACGTTTGCATGTTGAAGTAAAACCATTCTGGGATTTAGAAACTCTGAGACATTAGTTGTCCTGCCTTTTTGATCTAAATATGGTTCAGCCACACATATTACTACCAAAAAAACACTTGCAGAATTTCCTCAGGGTGTGCCTATTTCAGATAAGCATCTCACTCCTTCTTCTGGCTCCTTATTGAGGGGTGGAACTTCTGCGGCATCCTCTGAGATCTAAGAACACACATATGCAGCCCTCCTGAAAGACAGGTATGCCGTGTATTAGTCTGCAATATGAAATGAGAATTGTACAAAAGAAATCCTGATTTCATTTAATTACATCACTTGAAGCAATGGTGTGTGCAAATTTTCATCATCCTTTGCTTAATTAAAAACATCCAATGTGTTCCTATGAGTAATTTTCTCAGTAATTTATCCTTAAGAATCCTAATCTGATTCCATATAGCTTTTACAGCAAGTAGCTTTGCATTTGAATATTCAGGATATTTATTTTTTAACAAGTAACAAATTGACTACTGCTCCTGAAAGTTGATTCTATGAGTTTAAGATTTCTGTGTGAAAGCTGGATTGATGTCAGTGAGCTATTGAAAGGTTAGGTTATGAGACATGATCCTCTTGTGGCAGATGTAAAGCAGTTAAAGAGTTTACTTTCAGTTCAGAGCAAGACCTGTTTGAATATGTGCTCTTCCCCTTTTACTTGCAAAATTCAGATCAGTCACTTTTAGTTGCCATTTAAATCCCTTGTGAGGTTTCACAGAGTCACAAAATAACTGAGGTTGGCCTGGATCCACCGGGGCTGTTTAGTCCAATTCCATTCTCAAAGAGAATGACCCAAACCAGGTTGATCAGGGTTATGGCCTATGAGTTGCTGAGTATCTATACTCATATAGATTCATCCTCTTTCTGTAACACCTATTTCTTTTCCCTATGTTTAAATGGGACTCCCTGTATTTCAGTTTGTACATAGTATCTCTACCTGTCACTGGTGTTGCTCACTCTTCTTCATTTCCTTTTATGAGTATTTACGCAGCTACTGAAACTCCCCTGAACTTTATCTTCTCTTTGTGTGAGAGATCCTTGAGTCTTCTAATTTTCTTTATGACCCTTTTCTGGCTCACGCCAGTAGCTCCATCTCTCTTGTATCTGGGAGCCCAGAACTTGGCATACTACTCCAAATTTGGGCTTACCAGATATGAGTAGAAGGGAAAGATCCTCTCCCTCAGCCTGCTGGCAACACTTCTCCTAATGCAGTCCAGGAGGCTGTTGACTTCTTTGTTGCAAGGATACATTTCTGTCTCATGGTCAGCTTCTTGTCCACCAGGACCCCAAAGCATCCACTGCAAAACTACTTTCCAGAAAGCTGACCTGAGGAATGTCTCACCCATGCTCCCCACCAAGTGAATTTCTTTTTTTTCAAATGGCTGAGGGCAACCTAAACCAGTGAGATCTCTCACATGAGAGAGTATCTGAATGAGTTCTCATTTCACTTAATAGTTGGTTGCCTAGTTCTTTATCCTAGAATGACCACTACTTTGGAATGCCTGCCATATTACCCATCTTCTAAACAGACCACTTCTGAGAAGGTTAACCTCATGTAACTTTTTTAATCCTTCATAGGCAGAGCTGTTGAATGTAGCCAGAAAAGCGACAGTTTGCACACTCCTGGAGCTTTAGCCTTTTCTGTGTTCTTTCTGTGTCCTTGTCAAAAGATGCTGGAAATAAAGCTGATTGAAACTCATTACTGATTAGCAATTACTTTGGCATTATCTTTTATCTTCTGTGAGGGCAGATGTTTTATTTGGGATTTGAAAGAAAAAAAAACAACCCACGTTTAGCATATGAACAGGTTCAATAAGTGTGCCCTTTCCCCCTGTTTCTTTTGAGGCTTCAGAAACAGGCTTGAGGATAGAAATTTTACTCTTTCCTTCTGCTTTTGCCTAGTACTGCAGCATTTCAGTTGCATGCAAATGAATTGTCTGAAGTCTCCACTGCTGACCTGCTAAAACCAGAAGATGTTATCCAGAGAATGTTAACAGCAGACTAAAGTTTATGTTGAAGAATAAATGAGATAGGAAAAAAGCTTTTCTGTATCAAAAGTGACACAAGAGATTTGAGTGAAAATATAGTGTATATATTTTTTTCTCATTATACATTTCCTTCCAATTAGTCAATAGTGATGGCACAGAGCAGAATTCTGCACATTTAGGAGGTGACTTTGAAATTGGAGGTGAATGACAAGTCTGTCAGAACACTGAAACTACCTTCTTCTTCCTGTCGGTGCTGAAGAGCTGCAAAATCAAATGCCTAAATTATTAAAAATCTTAGTCTTATCTAAGAGATGAAAGAAAAAAGAAGTCTAAGCAATTTCATTCCTTACATGAGGGTCTGAGATTAGAGTATAACTTAATGATAGCCTAGAAATAGTGCTTAGAGGAGAAAAAAAAACTTTCTGCTTCTGATTTCTGATGCATAAGGAACTAGCATATTACACTGTCTGGGCAGCTCTAAGAGGAGAGAAGTTAAAAGAGAGAAACTTGATAGGCTATTGAATCCAAATCAGTTTGGTTATCAGTAGGAGTATTTGCTGAGGGGAATGCAGAAAATAAAGGTGTTACTGTCTTTGGACATCAATGATTTATGCACAGTAAAGCTGCCTAGGAAGGCCCCAGGAACAGACATATGTGACCCAACTAGTCTGCATTGCCTTTCCATGTGCTATGAAATTCTATCTTGCTAGCCATTTCAGTTAGCTTTCCTTGCCTCCTAGGAAATAAACCATGAGATAGTCTGAATTAATTTTCTATCAAAATGCACTGTTTCCTGTGTTACTCTGACCTTGCAGAAGATGTAAAAAAGGATGGTAGAGGGATGGCTACCAGTAGCTGTGTACTATGACTATCCCAGTTGGGGATGCTGGGTTTCTTCTTCTTTTTTTCCACAAGTTTTCCAACAGAATGGAAGTGTCAAAAGGCTTGTGGCTAGATAGCTGGGTGGATACAGTCATATTTACTGTTATTGTTTCCCATCTGGCAAAAAATCATCTGGAACAAGGAGATCTTGTCAGGCTTAAATTCATCAGTTTCCCCATGCTTCTATATGGAAGATGTAAAGGGCCCACTTGTCTATCTCATTTTGGGGGATTATAAATTTACTTTTGATTCAGACATGTTTTCAATTTAAGCCTCTGGAGAAAGATGTGACCCAGAGAAGAAAGGATCTGCTCACCTTTTGACAGATTCCTGAGTGATTGCTAGAAGCTGTAATTAATCCAACAGCTATAATCTCAGGGGCAATTCAGGAGGAATCAGCCTGAGATGTTGCAGAATCTTCTTCCTATAAGAATAAAGATTCCATCATTGCTATCTCAAGAACTAATATGGAAAGCAAGACAGGCTCAGTTCTCTGGCCCCGTTTGACACACTGAAGAGGTAATTTAAAAGGGAGGGATAAGGGTTTGTGGAAACATCTTCTCTTCACTTAGCCTCTAGTAATGTCAACAACTATTCAAAAGGATTTTGGCAGTCTCTCCTTCCATCTTAAGCCTTTGAAAAGGCCAGATAACTTCACCATATATGTATATATGCATGTGCATGTGAATGTGTGTTGCAACAAGGCTGTCTCAGACTAAGTGAAGTCTCAGCCAGCAAGGAGCCTATCTGGAGCTTTCCTATCCTAGGAACGAAGGACAGTAAACAGCTACCTACACTGTTCTTCCAGAGTGAAAGTGACATTTCTTGCAAGTTATGCTGGGTGTTTCCCTGCTCCATGCAAAATCTAACACAGCTCTCAAAGGCTGTGTCTTAGTTCATGTAACCCAGCTTGGTCCTACTTACAGCCCTTCAGTGGCCTAATGGTGAAGTATCACAGTAAATGCCCTCACTCTTTCCCCAGCCTCTGCCTTCTTCCTCAGCTATATGTTTTCCAGTCATCTGCCAATAAAAGTGCCTCTGAAATACAGGGTAAATGGCCTCTATACAGTCCTGAGGGGACAAAAGTATGGAAAAGAAACCTCTCCATTTACATGGATGTTTAAGGAGTTTACACAAAAATAAAAAGCTGGCTCAGGAGAACAGAAGGGCTGAAAATTTGAGACTAATATGCATACAGGGGTAGAAAGAGCACAAGGCAGAGCCAGAATCTCATCTACACCTTAGGGGCAGTGGTGTCCAAGGGTATATAAGAGGCATGCAGAGATGCTCCTTCTTTATGGTGCTTGCTTGGAGCCTAGAAACCATCAACAACTCCAAATGTCTGCTAATGCTGAGTGATCCTACCTGTTATGAGAAGTGTAACTTCTGACAAAAATTAAAAATATGGTTACTCACTGCTGCAATCAATATTTCAAAATCCTTTCCTAGCCCTGGTGGTACAATTTCCTTCTGGATGTATCACCTGCCTGTTGCATTAAAGACCTTACAAAATAAATCTTCAGTTACTTGACTGAGTTAATGGAGTTAAAAGATCATGTGAATGGCAGCTCGGCCTCTTCAGGACTGCAAACCAATTGTGTTGCTACCATGCAATTCTATGGATGTAGTCTATTCTTATTACTGCCATGCTTCTCCTACCAGTGCCAAGTAAACCACTTGGTCGGGCTAAGTACTTTGTCCAGCTTCTGCCTCTGTGGGGATGTGCTTTCTCAGTGGAAGGAGAAAATCTTCCAGGAGCAGAGGGAATGGAACGTCCCAAGTGAGGGAAAGGAGAAAGATGGCATCATCATGGTTTTCCCACTTTCTTACAGGGATGACTTTCTTTTGTGCTTTCTCTAGGGGCTACCAAAGACATGGGGAAGATGCTGGGTGGAGATGAAGAGAAAGACCCAGATGCTGCTAAGAAAGAAGAGGAACGACAGGAAGCCCTCAGACAAGAAGAGGAAGAGAGGAAAGCCAAATATGCCAAGATGGAAGCTGAAAGAGAAGTTATGAGACAGGGGATTCGAGACAAGGTAGGGATCTGACTTTTGGCACACACTTGGTAGCTTATAATGCTTAGTGTAGAACTACTGTTTTCAGCTGATATGTGACCAGTTCCCTGAGAACTGGGTAATTACTGAACCTTTTAATCTTATGCATCATCCTTAGAGCTCTGTACCTATTTAAAAACACCTCCCACACTGAAAAACCTTGCAAACTTAGAATAGAGATGGAAGAAGAGGAAAGAAAGATACCTATTTTTCTCATCAACTGTTAATTGCTCACATTATTGTAAATGTTAGAGTTTATGTGGATGCTTTCCAAGCTTACATTTGTGATTTATGAGGCAGGTCACAGTTTATTGTGTTTCTGAGAGATACAGTCCAGGTATCTTCTGTATTGCTTCCAAGGTTTTTTGTGTGTGTGTTGACGGATGAAATAAGACAAATCTACTCTACTTTTCATATTTAGGCTTCCAATGCTTACAGGTCTGAAAGAAATCTGCTTTTCATTTATCTTAGCCTTGAGTTGTTTCTTCTAGTATGTCCTAGTTTGGGCTAGGATAAAGTCAATTTTATGTCTTGTAATTTTGCTTTCAGCTAAATCTCTTGTAAGTAGCTACACTTGCTGAAATTACCAGCAAGTTTCTCAGTCAATGTCTGATTTTAGGAATGATAATGCTCCACATTTATAGTTACATCTAAGGAATGTTATGCAGAATGAAGGCCACTGCTCAGTTCTGAGGAACATCTTGTGCTCTGGAAAGAGAAAAAAAGAGGTCACACCTGCATCCTTCCTTTAGGGAGGAGTGGACAAGATAAATGAAAAAAATTGACCAGACAGAATATTCCATCCCATACTCGTCATATTCAGTATAAATTTGAGGGATCACAATGGTCAAGCCACTTTTTGCAAGAGTTATTCTGCAAATAAGAAATCTGGGATTATGCTGCTAAGCAAGGAAAGTACTTACAGGAAACTGTGTATCTATGACATTGCTAAAGATATACTTGAATTTAAAAGAGGATATTTGTTACCATTCAGAAAGATTCAGAATGCCTACCTATTCATAATTTCTTGTTGCTATAATGTATTTAATTAATATATAGATAATGTTATACATTAATATAAACATATAAGTGTGTGCAGCGTATGTTTAATATATGTTTGTAGGTGACATTACAGAAGTCTCCATTAGCCATGAGGGAAAAAAATGCAATGAATTTCTGAGTGCGGGCAGATGGTCTAATTCCTTGTTTTCATTGATCATGGTCTCTCTTGCTAGAACACTGAAGTGCTGAGAGAAGTAGGTGGGAGTTGCACTGTTCTTGCTGTTGGGAAAACTGCCGTAAAGCATTTAAGAAATTTGAAATGGCCTTTGTTACAAATACAATATGATCTAGACTAGAACTCACACTTTCCTGAGTAGGTTGCATACACCCTGAACTTGCTGAAAAAAGCCAGAAGGGATTTCCTTGGGATACTGCCAGCTATCTAGACATTGCTGAGTTAGGCCGTAGTGGTGAAGGGTCTCGGAAATGCATTGACTAGTCGCTAATATAGCAAAGGTTTAGCTCTGCAGGAAAAGTAATCATTTTTTTAATCTCATTCAAAGCTCTGGACTGTTCCGTGAAAGAGAGAGATTACTTTGTGCTGACAAAAAGATGGACTTGATTTTATACAAGACTCTGTCTCCCTGTATTGTGAATTGGTGGCTGGAAATAGGAAAAAGATGCAGAAAGAATAGAAAAAAAGGGACAGATTATTTCATCAATTACTTGTTTATTTAGAAATTACTTTCATTTCTTTACTTATCTCCAGCAAAAGCAGAAAAGAGTAGAAAACTGAAACAGATTCTGTCTGGTATGTACACATAAACAAGTTGTCAGTAGGTATGAATTAAATCCAAGAAGCTTTAAGTATCAAAGATTTCCCAATTAATATTTTCTCATTTCTCACATAAAAGAGAAGAAATGAGCACATGGGTTGAGTGAGTGAGTAGGAACAGGCTATTTATGCAGAATACAAACCAGAAAGTGTGTGTCCTGGTTTGTGGATCACGGTTACAAAATTACTCCCTTAGTGCAGCTGCAGGATGTTGGGGAAAAGAAGCCAGGGAACCAGGGCTTCATCAGTTAGTTAATATGGCTCCAAGTGAAGCCTACAGAAAGGACAAGCTCATCATACTTGTTGTTTTGGACTTTTTGCCTCAACATTTCAACAAGTGTGATGAGTACACTCTCATGTTTACGGCTTCAGGAAATGTGGGAGCTATGGCAGACCTTGGAAGGAATGATGACAGATACCACAGATACGTTCCAGCATGTGCTGACTTCAGGTTTCAAATTCAATCTGTTAAACTGGTATCCATATGCCATCAGCCCAGCACACCAGCTGAGCAATGATAGGACTTAGGGAAAGAGTAGAATGAATTATGCAGCAATCAAATATTTTTTTCATTACAATATCCAGCATTTTCATTAGGAAATGAATTTTTAAGGATGACATTTGGGCATGACCTTTGAAATAATTGGACTACCAGCTGTCTGCCCACTCCTACCCAGTATTAAAGTTCAGCAACCGATACTGAAAATGGGTTGAAAGAATGTAAAGAACATATATTTGGGATATACTTCAGGTTCCTTCTCCCATAAGGTGCATGTGTGCAGCTTGTTTTCTAATCTAATTTGGATTTGACCTCATCACTGATGCCTCACAGATCTTCTGAACCCTACCACAAGCTGTCTCTACAGAGTTGCCACACCTGACCAGCAGAGGCAAGACTGCCAAGAGCCTTCAGCACCTCTGTGCATGATGGGTCAGGGTCTGTTGCCCATGCTCTGGCAGTGTGGCCTTGGATAGCTAATATCCCTGTTACCTTGCTAACATCAAGTACTATTAACTTTCCATACTAAAGCAGCCATCTTGGTTGCAGTGCTTTTGGGAGGAATACTTCCTGCTATAAAAAGATTGCTTTTTTTAGTGTGTTTTATACCTGCAAATCACAGTGACAGCTAGTTGCTTTTCTCATGAAATTTTCTATAATTAATTATTTACATAATTAATTATTTCTACCAGTATAGAAGAAGCCAGTCCCAAGAGAGTTCTAGTACATGCTCTGTAATTAACACTATGTGTCTTGCCTGCTAGTGAGTCAATGCCTATATTTTGGCTTCCTGCAAATATTACTTGTACTTTAGAGCACAGAAATTGTTGAGCCTATGCTGAAAACTAGCAAGAGCTCAAGGCTCTCCTAATGGATGAATTTCAACCAAAACTAGGTATTGGCATGGTCCTCTGACCAAATGGCTTGGCTTCAAGACAGAATTTATCTTTGAGTTTAGGCCATGTTTGAGATGAAATATGAATTCCTTTGGTAGCTATAGGGTACTCTGTTATCAGGGCGGCCCAGCTCCTCTTTGACCAGCCTTATGTGCTATGGGAAGTAAATCAGAAGTTTAGTTATATTAATAAGGATTATTTCCTTCCACATTGAGGATGAAATCTGCATAATAAGTAAGGAAAGGTGGCAAATGGAAAATTCAGATGCTGGAAGAATTAAGGTTGTTTCTACAGTTGTAACTGATCCTGTTGGCTTCTGTGTAAAGATTGCAGCACAGTGCTTAATTGCATAGTCATACATATATGCTTCTAGGGACCTTAGCTCTCCCATTGAACAAGACAAGGTCAACTTTTTTTAATAAGAAGTATTTAATCTCTGCCATGCTTACAATGTATGTTCTCAAGCTCATTTACTATGTAGTAACCAAATTCTGATGTCAATGGAATGAAGTTCCTCATTTGAGGGTTTAATTTGTTATTATTATGCTTACGCTAATATAGTTGAGGAATTAATCCCATGCATGGTTTCTTATGACATTTACCTGGGTGAGAGAGAAGGCATTTTTCTGAGTGTCTTCTGTTTGCAAAGTATGAAAGTAGAAGGGTCATTATGTTATTAAATCTTCAGTGTCAGAAGAATCTTAATTTCAACAGTGAGCCTCTATGGCACAGTAAGAAATATTTAAGACTTCCTTGTCCTTCTGATTGCAATAGGAAAATGGTGGAGTCTGGATCTGGATGTTTATTCCAGGAGACAACATATCACACAGATGGAGAATGTGCAGTCCTTGTTCTGCTGAAGAATCCTTCTGTCTCTGGATGTGTGCCATTAATTCTTCCACTTTGTCTTATTGGTCTATTAAATTCTCTTGGTGTTCAAACAGTAAAATGCTCTGTAATATTTGGAATTGTAAGTGTCCCAGGAAAACAAAGAAAATTGTTCAGTCTTTTATAGATATTTAAGGCATAATTTCCAGGTCTTCTATGGTTTAAGGCAGGTGGAATTGGATTTTGCTTCTAGAAAAGTGGGAATATCTGGGTTACTTTTGGCACTAAAGCACTACTCAGACAAAAAGATAATCAAGATTTATAACTACAATCCTAGATCCTTATGTGAGATAATAAATATGCAACATCATATAATAATTTACTACAAATATTTCATTTGCTTATTTCTATATGCAGCTTGTGCATGGCTGTGAAAATCCTGTCTTAAAGCAGGAAAAATCCTAGAATTGAATCTGTTCTCCAGCAAAATCAAACATTTGTAACCAAGCTCCAAGCTCAGAAATGCAAATTTACCTTTGGTAAACTTTGTTGCTATAAGACAGCTTCACAATGTTAGCTGAACTCTTTGGTGTTAAAACATCTATGAGATGTTTCAATCTTGACTAATTTCAGATGCAGGCATTGCTAAGGGCTTTAAAAATTCCTGTGTGAAGGAATGAAAGTTCACTGCCTGAAAATGTAATTTTGAAGGTGTAGTCCTCCTTGCAAGGAAGAAATATATAGTGCATTTTTCACTGTAGATTGGAAACAACTTTAAAAAGTGCATAAGATGTGTTATTTGCCTGACAAAAGGGGAACATTCTTGATCAAAGAAAAGATTTTCTTCAGTAATCAAATTATATTCTGTAATTCAAATGATAAAGTTATTATCTCATTGAACACAAACATTCTGTCTGATCTCTTCCCTTTCGAATCATTGTTATTGAATCACTGATGTGAATTTCTATTGAGCACTTGTGATCTACTGAACCCATGGCTACTGCTCAGTGTGGGGGCCTTAGAAGAGATTTCCAGAGTTGTGTATGTATTGTGCAGATGGAGAGGTACCATTACTTCACTCTTGTGGATTCATGGTGGCTTTCGACAATTCAGGATAAAAAACAAACATAGAAAAAATTCTATGCTTAGTTCAGCTCAGTGCCAATACTCTTTGTGCTATAGACCAAAAAGTGTTGTCAGCTGGGTCACAGGCCATCTGGCTAGGAGAAAGCAATAGGCCTGGCTATGATACTCCCAATGAAATGCTTTGCAAGATAGGGATTATATCATGCCTTCTAACAAGTGGGCTCTGGGGTGGGTGGGAACAGTAATAATGCCAGTAGTGATGACAACCGAGAAGAATTGTGCTCTTTGCAGCAACTAAATCACAGACTGTTCTGGGTGAAGAACTCTGCAAAGGCAATGTCCTGTACTGTTCTCTGTGTTCTGGACACATTTGATTAACTGGTTATTGAGGACAGTGGAAGCTGACATAAGTCCCAGAAAAGTCAGAAGAAGGAAAGGACATGTGTGCAGTGATTGAAGGGCACCATTATAATATTGGTATTTGAAAGTATCCAAGGGTACAAAGTGATTTCACCTTGATTAGACTGCTGCCCTCTTACCTGAACCTGTCCCCCAAGAAGTTGCATGCAGATATTGTGACTGGCTTGTGTTGCCTCGGAGCCAGATACTGGAGTTTCAGTATCAGTTTTCTCCTCAGCTTGGACTACAGCTCTATGGATTCACACGTGTTTCCAGACTATAGCCCTTCGCAGTTTTCCTAAATCACCCTCATCTTTAACACTCTCACCCTTTGGAAATTCCAGACAGGCTTAATTTTCTTCTTTGGATCTTCAAAAAAAGCCAAATGCCTTGTCTCCAAGACAGTGACTGACTCTTGTGAAAAGGTGGTAAGCAGAAGCACAACTAGAAAACTAAAGATTAAGAAAGTTATCTGGCTATTCCTAAGGACAAAAATCTTTCTTGAAAGATGAGAGAGTGTTGCTTAACGAATGTACTTTTGCATTCTTTTCAGCACGCAACAGGGAGTGGTGTACCTGCTAAGGACCAGCAAGGCCATTATTAAACATAATTATCTTCAGAATGATTTTAAGGAATTTTTTCCTACTTACACCCTATAGTTTCATCTTTATATTCCCTTGGAAGTCCCCGGACATGCAACATGTCTTTGTAAATCCAGTAACCAATGTGTGTAGAATTCTCTGGGTGACCTGAATGAAAGTTCATATGCCAGGTTTTGTCTCTTGGCATTAAACTAACAGAACTTCCCTAATGGGAGAAGCTGAATGGATTTCTTCCTGCACTTTAGCTTTAGGCCATTTTTAAAATTCAGAAAAGGGAGACACCATTAGCAAACCATTGGAGCTCGGAAGCGAACTGACATTTTTTTGTCTGCTTCCATAATAGTTAGAGGTTCAATTACTTAGCAGAACTCAGCAGGTTAGGTTTCCAGCTGCTGATCCCTACACTAATATCTTTTGGGGCTCATTAGCTAGGTTCTCTGTGCAGCTCTGCCTTGCTTTGACTTGGTTTCTACATTTCACGCTAATCCTAATCTACACCAGTAGATGTCACTTTGGATACTTGCTAATGAGATCCCACTGGGTGATGCTTCTGGAATTACTGAAATGTCTCATGAAATGCAGCTGGGTTTTTTTGTATGGGTTTTGTTGTTTTGTTTTGTTTTGTTTTCTTTCACTGTTATGGTCTGACTAGATTGTCTTGTAGAGTCATTCATCTGAAATCCTCACTTAAAGAACTTTTGTCTCACTGAACTGGCTGGCAAAACCTTTGCACATTGCTTGCATGGGTTGAGCAGATTCATCCAGTCAGTACTGGATACAAAATAAAATCATTCAGAAGACATAAAATCATTGGTGCTGGAATTTATCAAGGAAGAACATCTGAATGGTGGACATCTCAATCCATCCTGTCTGTGACTTAGTGAAACTTAAAGCATTTGTCATGAAAAGCCAAGAAATGTGGACTCCTTCTTTCCCATTATCATTTCCATCCCAGCACCAGTGGCTGAACAGCCAGATATAACTACTCTGCTGGAAGCACTGTTCTGCCACATCACAGTTCAGTCTACACTTCTGGCTCTCATAACAGGGTGCCTCATTAACAAAGAACTGTTTGGTGGTTAATATCGAACAATTTCAGTTGACAATTTTTTCTATACTCATCCACTACATATCTCCCTCGCCCCATCACTTATGTATTTGTTATCACCCGCCGGATAAGAAAGGTGAGAAGAAAGTAGCTATTTATAATTAATTTTTTGATTAGACAGTACAACCACCCACCCTTTTCCTTGTGCCTTCCTCCTTTTTTTCTGGTTAAACTGCTCTTTTGGGAGCTTTGCTTTTTTTCAGTCAGGTTATACTGAATATGTCACAGAGAAAGAACATGTGATTTATGAAGCACTGCTTTATATTTGCAGCATCATTACTACAAGGAAACAGTACATACAGCCATTGTGTATTACCAAGTTTGTGTAAATGTACACAAGGAGAAATATATCTAGAAAAACTTTGAATAGGTTTTCTTTAGTTAAAAAGGGTGTTTTGTTTTTTTTTTCCTTTGCATACAGAAGACTAATGCAAATTGAATCTGCATCACAGACAAAGCCTTGCTTTGTTCCAGTTTCAGTGGCATTCTGAATCCACTCTTCACCCTGTCTAGTCCACAGCTAGAGGACCTACCTTTCTGCAGGGCAGTAACAATGGTTAACACCTCAATAAGGAGACTACTGAATTATAGTTTATTGGGTGGAAATATTCACAGTCATCCTTACATAAACAGGTCAAATCCATGACATGAAGAAGGAAGGAAAGCTATCTACATGCACACTGCATCCAGAATTCTCTTTTTATAAAGGCTGCAGACTTTTCTTAGCCTACTTGCTCAGCAGAGCAGGCACAGCCCAATGTCTTCATAAATTTTGGTGGAGCCATTCGTTCTGGCTCTCCAGAACAGGGACTACGGAAGTCTGTATGCTTGTAAGTAATAACATCAATGAAGAAAATGATGGCAGGTATTTTCAATGGTTTTGTGACTGGAGTACCTTTGAGAAACATAAAGGTAACTGTATGCATTCACCTCTAATTTAAAAATTGTGTTTTGGAGTTCTCTCGGGAAAAATCCCTAGCTCTGGTCTTGAAATTATTATTTAATTTAATTATATATTTAATATATTAATTATGTAATATATGTAACTCATAGGATATTATACAGTACATTCTGTGTTAATTATATAATTTAATCAATAACTTGATCATTATTTATTGTACTTTGTATTACTACTTGTGATTTACAAGTGAGAAAATTGAGTGGCTTACTCTAAAGCTTGTAATGTCTGAGTAAGGGAATCTGTTTCCTGAGCTTGAGGCTTAGGGGCAGTCTGACCCCTGGGTAAATGGGGTATATTCTTCCCCAGCAGCCCATAACAGAAGCTGAGGACTTAGAAGGGAAAAACATCCCAGTGCCTGTATGATCCACATTCCTATTGTTTGTTGTATCTAGAAGTAGCTGCCATGCACACACTCTTCTGCTTCAAAATTCTTGCCAAGTAGCAAGGGGAGCTAAGACCACATGGAATGATTTCTTGGCTAAATCACAACAAGTTAACCCTCTGCATTAAGAGGCAAAACAGCTTATTTGCTGCTCTGCTGCTTTGCAGAATAAAATATTCTTTCCTCAATGGAAAAAATCCTTACTTAGAATGGTATAAAATTTGTCTAAGTGGATGGAGGAGCTCTGAGTTTTTTCCAACACACCCTTCCCAAATACTTTGATTCATCTTCAATAGGTAGACAATTCTGTCCTGGATCATGTTACTTGTGTCAGTCTCAAAATACAGGCAATGGCATGAGAGTAATTTGATCAGTAACTTTCCCTTTGGGAAGTACAGGTACACCATTTATTTATTCATTTTGTTTGTTTGTTTGTTTTTTAACTCTCCCTAGCTTTATTTGAATGTTAGTGGGAGGGCTTGTACAATTGTTGGTGCTTTTTCTATAGCAAGTTAATTTAAAGATTGTGAAGGTCACCAAACAAGATTTAAAGGTCTGTTCTCTTTTTGCTGCAGCCAAAGAGCCTCCATTACTGCTTAATATCAGACATTAGGCCATATTATGTCTTTTTTATTGGCAGTTTATTTTCTTGAAAGTCTTGAAAGATTCAGCAGGACTTAATGAGACCAGTGGTGTCGCACCTACTTGAGAATGCAGTCTGATACTTTCATGGCTCAGCTAACAGATGCATCATTCTTTTCTGTTAAAAGTCACCAGAGCCAGACTCAGACTTTGAAATGGTGCTGCTTTCTTAGAGGAAGATGTGACTTTGTGCTGGACTCATCACAAAGCTCTGCATCTGTTCTGACATTGCTTTCTGTTTCGTCAGCCCAGGATTTAAGTCTGCCAGGGAGAATTAGTCACATTGCATGTCTAAAAGAAGAAGGGCTAATACAAGGGCAGATCTAAATTTATGCATAGGACAGGGTGATAAAGTTCAGGACATGATTGTGTAGCTGTTGGGGCAGTTGTGTAGCCTTTTCCTGCCGTGTGTCTGTTCCCCATGGATGCTTGTTGTTATGGTTAAGCTGGGGAAAAAAGGGAGGGTCTGCATGGCCAAGTCCTAGTGAATGCCACTTCATATGGCCATCCTGAGGGTCTAAAACAGACCTCAGGAGTTCTCTGCCATTTCCCACAAGCCAGCTTTGGGGCAATCATGAGTAGAGGTGACTTAATCTTACCAAAATTCAGTCCAAGATGCCCTGTCTGGGGCTCCGGGCCAGAAGAAGCCCTCTTGCTGATGCAAAAGAAGGGCTATGGCCTTCCTTTCACCATGTCAGAGTTTGGGCAATACAGACAGGCTGCTGCTGAGGAAGAAGTAAATTACCTGGGGAAACATTTAGCCTTTCACTGTTCCCATTGGATGTAATTTTCCAGGGTTCCTTTTAGCATTTTCCTTTCCTTTTATCACAGCCTTGACTCCTCTCTCTGCTGTAGGCCTCCTCCTTTGCGAAAACAGCATATAAGTATGCATACTCCATCTGGGAAGCACAGATGCAGGTAATTCATTATCTGCTGAGAGAGAGTTACTGGAAGAATTGCTTTTCCTCAGCGAGGAAGAATGCAGCCTCTCATCACTAGGACACCATGTTCAAATTCCCCAGCATTTCATGGAACTGTTGGCATGGTCTTCACAAGACCATTGGCATAAACTGAGTACTGTGGAGCAGGTACAGTGTTTTTATGCTATTGGTCCTAGCCAGACCTCCAAGCAGCCCATCAGAACTTCAGGGTTGTCATAAGGCTGAGCTAACTTTTAAAACTGGCACTGGATAAGTCTCTAAGACCACACTAGTCATTTTACAGATGCTAGATAATTTCTGTCATGCTCGGTAATAGTGATATAAACTCTGTCTCCTTGTTAAATAAACTCACCCTAAGTCAGAGGAAGGATTTTCAGACAGGGATCAAAACAAGATGATAGTCCAAGCAAAGGCCTGGTGCGGGAAAGTTCAAATTGCCCCCTGAATAGAACACTTCATCTACTGAAATCCACATAACAGTGGGGTTATTTTTTATTTTGGGGGGGTATTTTTTATTTTGCAGGTGACTTTTATGCTTCATTTCCTTCTTAGAAGTTTATGCCAACTGTTGTCATGGAGTTTTGGGGATGGAGAACTCCAGTGTACCTCTCTTGAAAATCCCTAGAATGCTTTGTCACATTCTGATGTGTCTTTTTAATCCCTGTTTGTTGATTAGTGAGCGGTACTGAAAGCATTTTTCTTCTCCCTAATGAATGGATTGTACCATTGAAGATGCTATAGACAGAACCAATTAATATAAATAGTAAACCTGGCCAGCAAATGTTGTATCGCAGAGAAGCGAGGGTCAGCTTCATCATGCCTGTGTGCTTAGTCCAGCTGCATGTCTGGATAGAAAATTTTTGCTTGCAGTCTTCACGTTTCCTATACTCCAATGTTGCAAACACAGATGCCTGTGGACTTCAATTTGTAGCAGGTACTAGGTTTGTTTAGACAGGAAGAAGTTAGTACACTGCTTTCAGTGAGATGAAGGACAGCACCTTAATTTTCTCCAGTCAATCTCTAGTTGAACAACAAGGAAAATGCTTCTGCCCATGCCTATTTTGAGTTTTTTTAGTTCATTTCATATAATATGGAATTTTAGTTTGTAGCGGAAATTAAAAATTGTGACTTGAATTTAGCTGAATTTTTACCTGGAATTGAGGCTGGGAGTTCCTGAGATATTCTGCATCCATACCCAATTTCTACTACTATAGACCTTCTCTACAGTGTTTTTGCTCCTGGGCAGCTCCAAGAGGAGAGATGAATGAGAAGATGTAAAGCAGAAACAGAGAAAGATGTTTTTGAGGCATTCTCAGATTTCTACAAAGCCTTGGACACAATGCAGAGCCTTCTGGAAAGCTGAGAGAACAGTTCCCTGATTTCACATAGGGCCCTGTCAGTGTAATGATGTTTAACAGAAGCAGGCTTACTTTAGTTAACTCCTAAAAGTTTCACAGTGCTTGGTAAGTCAGGAACAACACTAATGCTTTCTATCCATTTGCCAGCTGGTCTTCCAGCCTTTGCAAATCTGTCCTTTCTAATTTAGAGAGCCAGTTCTCACTCCTAACTATACTGTCTCCTTCAATAAAAGAGGCAATAACCCAGATATGCTCTTGAAACTGTCTCTCAGTCTTGATGTGTGCTTTCACTCTTTGCCTTTCTCCCATGTCCTGAGAAAGAAGGCATGTTCCAGAGGAGGAGCTGAGGACCACAGATCAAGCTGAGAGCTGGAAAGGAGGCTTTATGTTGAATTCTTGCTGGGGAAGTCTGACTTGGTGAGTGAGAGGGTGTGGACTCATGTCTCTACAGGGATTTGAAAAGCAGTAATCTCTTCCCAAAACCATTGGTTTTCAGTGTAAGTCTAGGCTGGGGATATATGTTCTACTTGTTACTGCAAAGGAAAACGAGCCGTTTTAGATTTTCAATGCACGGTGAAAGAATTCTGTCCTCCTCCAACAGATTTGCCAGGGTACAGTGAACCACAAACAGAAACAATTGGAGAAGAACTGGTTTACTTTGGGGGGAATGATCACTCTTCTATCAAACTTGATCTGAATGATCAAGTCTTTGGCAAGTGGTTTAAGCTGATTCTGTGTTGCCACATACTTTAGGTGTGGATTTGAAGCTGAAGAGAGAGAAGTGATACTTCAGAGGGTCACTTTAGACAGGTAGTGGGAGAATTTCAAATAAGAAACTGCCAAGATGTGCCCAGAGATAGGGATATTCCTAGCAGGAGTCTAGATGTCTCAGATCTGCTTTGCAGGCTCTTTCCCTTGACAGGTGTGTGTAGTCCCATGTTAAAGCTTCCATTTTCTCATAGAGATTTAGCACTCAGAGCCCTTTCACAGGCTCCTTTCTCAGTCAAGGAGAAAGGCCTGTCATGTACCCTAATTTTAACCTGCCTCTTACTCTGGTATGTACTCTGCCCATGTAAAAGGCACATTGCACACTCCAGATGCTTCCAAGAGGCTGTAGTCAAGGTCTCTTCACCAGCATTTTTGGCTAGAATCTCTGAGTAACATTGGTTAACAAAAGCAATCCCAGCGATGGGCCAAAAGCAGTCACAGATAACGGGAGAACTCTGCACACTAACATTTTTATTGATTTTTCTTTCACCTTCTGGCTGTTCACTTGTGCTGTTATTATAAAAAGGTGGATTCACTTTCCCAGCCCAGCTTTTTATCCCTGCTTGCTTCAGAAATTCAAAATCAGATTTAAAACCTACAAGACTGTGCTGTTCTCCCTCTACTGACTGGTCTTGAGTTGCCAAAAAGCAGCTTCTCCCTGCAAAATAAAGCTACTTCTCAGTTTTGGAATACTGAGAGCATTTAGAGAAGCATTAGGCAAAGGACAGAAGGCATGGTGCTTTAGCTTAAATTCAGAACTCCTACAGTGTCAGAACTGACAACTGACCTTCCTAAAAGCTTTCTGCCTCTTTGCAGTTTAATGATCCACATTCACACATGACTGTTAGAGGTTCCACATGACAGGTGACAAGAGCAATTATCTGGCAGTAGCTAAGAGTCTGAACCTGTTCAAATAACTGAAATCAGTTTAATGCAATTATGAAACCATAGCCTTGAGAAAACTTCTTCAGTGAAAGGTTTCAGTCTCAGGAACATTATATTTTTTAAGAAGTACCACCATTTGGACAGTATTTAAACATATTTGTTTCCAGTCCTGGGGATCTGGGCACCACTTGTATTTTCCCTGTATTCTTCATATATATTATTTAGGCAGGCAGAGACTATATTTGAAATCCTGGCAGGAGATGGCAGTTCAAAGCTCCTTCCTGCTTCTTTCCACAATATATATCTTGGCAAGTGTCTTAACCACAGAGCAGTGTGAGTATGAGCACAGGTATAGCCACAGTACCTCTATGAAAGAATGTCTCTGATTTGTCAACTGCTTTCAGTAATGATACCCAGAACTTAAAAAGCTATACTTCAAGTTAAGTGAAATTATTTGTTTGACTGACATGGCCTGTTTTCCACTAATGGGTGGAAGTAGTTTAGAAAGAAATCTAAATTTTTGTTCAAAAACTAGATGTAAACATTCATCAAGTTATCCTAAGTCTGATGTGAAATGGAGTTGCAAAACCAGCTATTGTGTTACTGAAAGTAGTGATAATTCAGATGCAGAGACCACTGAAGGTGCTTTTTCTGTCCTGATAGCACCAAACAGCATGAAAGTCCTTTCTGTATCCCGCTTTTAGAGATGAATACAACTTGGCTTTTCAGAAGAATTTCTTGACATTTGTTCACTGATGACTCAGAAACAACATGGTAAGCCCTGCATTGTTGTGCACATATAAGTTTGCACATGATTCTGACAAAGAAACCTGAAATAAAAGGTTCAAAGCTTCAACACTAGGTAAGAATGGTTTTGAGAGAGTTTGATAAGAATGCTGCAGAACAAAACTGCAGCTCTTCCTAGTGCAGCTACCTTGCAACAGCATTGCACAATTCCTGTTTCCCCAGTCTACTCTAATCAGAGCTTCCTGATTGTGAAGTAAAACAGTTTCTTAAAAGATAGTAAAAATCTCACAGTTCCTCTAGTGAAACTCAAACCTGAAAGCTCAAGTGTTGGCTAAGTGGAGTAATAGTTACTAAAGCACCTGGGTCTTGCTATGAGATGCCAGGTCTCCCTGGCTCTAATGTAATCAAAGGCACACTTAATAGCTTCACAATAGGAATGAATAATCAAACTGGAAGCTGCAAATGGGATATCTGTGGAAACAGACTAATGTGTATGTTAGTGCAGAGCTACCAAAGGACTTATTTATCATGAGTTTGATTAAAAAAACACAACACTGTCTTCAAATGTCTGATTAGATTAAGTAAACTATGAAGTTTCTAGTGGACATGCTCTTAAATGCAGCCTGCCAAAACCCCTCCAGTTCTGCATGCAATATAGTCCTGATCACAGTAGCTAAAACATCAGTGTTTCCTGATTTACAGAAGTAGAACTCAAAGGCAAGAACATTGTCTGCAGTTATGGGTAATTCTTGGGAAAAAACAAGAGCTGGAGTAGCTTTATAATCCTCAAAAAATGGTAAATATAATCTTAGTAAGAAGCCTCATGCTCTCTAATACAACCATTTGGACAGTGCTTTTGTGACAGGGTGAAAGGTGAAGCAACACACAAGAACAGGGATAAAGTAACCTCCAGTGCAACCTGGAGAAGAAGGTCTCTATCTCAAGAAGCAGCCTGGCTTCTGTTTCTGGAAATTTCTGTTCCAGAAATTCTGAGTTAGGAGTATAAGACAGTTCACTTGGTGTGTGCAGTCCCACACTGGAAGGGTATCGTACACTTGGTGTAAGAGTTATTATCCCTGTTCTGTGAATACATCTGGACAGATGTGCCAAAGTGAAAGGAAAAGCAGATGCAAAGAGGGGGTGGGGTGTGGGCCAGGTGTATGACAGGTGAGTGATTTCCTTTATCCTGTTTGAAAAATTGGTTTCTGATACTGCAGGTCATTCTCCGGCTCCCTTACTGTGACAGTTGCCTTTAGCTGGGAGGCAGAACATTTTAGGGAGATGATGCCATGGCTATGAGAAAAATACCCTGTGGTAGAGAAGTGTTGCTAATGATTGAGTTATACATTGCTGTCCTAATGATAACAGTAGACTCAAATTTGTCATGCTTCCTATGGCTTGGGCTATACTGTTCTTTTAAGGACCATGAAGCCCATCACAGAGAACAATCACAAGTACAAGCTTCTTTTGAGTCTATGTCCCTTATTGAATTTGGATTCCACACAACACTCTGCCTCCCAACTCCAGAGAAACCAAAAAAAAAAAAGAAAAAAAAAAGCAATTAATTCAAAGTCACAGCAGGAAGCTGATTATAAGCTTAAGCAAGATAATAGATGCATGGATATTTTTTTCCTCTTAAAAAAGCACAAATATATTAACTACAAATTAAAGTAACTGACAATTTTATTTGTAGCTCTTAAACTGCAGAGAAATGCCCTATAGCATTTAACTTGTGTAAATGCAAATTTACAGATTAATACAAGAGCAGTGATACTGTTATGCTGATCACAACATTTTTCATCTTTGAATCACCAAAAGTTGATCATCACCAAAAAGCTTATTTTTCATCACCAAAAGCTGATTTTCCTTTTCTTTTGCCTGTATAAGAGGTGATATGTTTTATTCTTTGTTCTGAACCAATGAAAGTATTCTTGGGGAAAATGCAGGGTTGGTTTGTCATGGATATTGCACATACTGACAAGGAGGAATGCTTTCTGTGTGGATAGCTACTTGTTTTGTTTGTGTATGTGTGTAAGGGATGGTTGTTTATGGTTTTTCTTACCCAATAGATCAGCCTCTCTGTTCCATGACTGCTTTTCACAGTACTCGTAGGTGGTTTTTCTTCCTTGAAACAGTATCACTGAAGGTGAAGACAATGTCAGAACCTGATGTCCTTAGTAACATCTTCTTACATGTTTAGAAATATTCATTATATATGACAGTATTTTCTCTGCCCTTGACTTTTGAAGTCATAACTTAAATATTGCATAACTTATGTCATTAACTTATGCAAGTTAAGGGAGCAAAATGCAAAAGTCAAGGCAACATTTAAAGGCAAATGCCTTTTTTCTTCCACAAAGGAGGAACTTAATTGTGTGTGCAAATTGTGTGGTGGTAGATCTCTGCTATGTGTTCCCAAGGGCAGCTGTGCAGCTGATGGTCACTCCTAGTCCTCAGCACCTTTCTGGGCAGCAGGCTTGGGTCCTACACCAGCTGCTGACTCTGCCAGGTGCAGGATTGGAATGCTATGGGCAAAACTTAAACTCAACAGAGGCTTTGGTGATACCTCTCAGCATTACAGTCATGAGAATTAAAGAAGTGTATAGCTGTGCTTCAGACCATGAAATACCAAATTGTGGTTTGGGTGATGTTAGGGTAGGAGCATAGCCCAGCTTGCTGGTGATTCCATTTCATGTAGCTACCCCTAAACTATTGGTGCTGCCAGAAATTAACCACCAAGTTATCTGAAATGTGAGCGGATTACAAGTCGCTTTCTTTCCCCTTTCCTGGCAGGAGTAAGGACAGAGAGAGTTCTAAAAGCTCGCAACCTCCCTGGACCAAATTCTTCCCCTTTTGTAGAGAAATACACAGTGACAGGATGAAATTTAGACAAATTTATGGTAGCTACCTAAAATATATTTCTGATCTGTCCACTGGAACACTGTAGACATGAAGCAAAATCACCATTAAGGGATAAGAATATGTGCTGTGAGTAGCTCAGAAAGAACCATCAACCAGTTGTCAGGAAAAAAAATGTTGCTGAAAACACTTGAAGACCATTGAAGAAAATATATTAATTTGAACGAGAATTCATCTAAACAAAAGAATCAAATGTATATGGCCTGATGCAACAGCCCTATCTCAGGAAATATTTTTTGTTAATATTTAATAACACTTCAAACAAGGACTTATTGTTGAGGATGAGTTAAAAGAGCAGTGTAAGTGGTATGACTTTATTTTGGTAAAACAGAACTATTCAGTCTGTGTTTGGCACTCATTTTCAAGTAGTACAGCTTCATTTTATGATTACAAGCTAGGTACAGAGTGGGTACAGAGTAGCCCTCAAGAGAATTATTGGGAGGGTGCTGATTGATGAGAAGCTCAACATGAGCCAGCAGTGCACTCATGCAGTTCAGGCAACCAACTGTTATCCTAGGATGCATTAAGTGGACCATGGCCAGCAGATCAAGAGAGGTGATTCTGCCTCTCTACTCTGCATTTGTGAGACCCCACTTTGACTACTGCATCCACCCTGGTGTCCCCACCATGAGAAGGACATAGATCTGTTGGAATGAGTCCAGAGGAGATCCACAAAGACGATCCAGGGGCTGTAGCACCTCTGCTACACGGAGAGGCTGAAGGAGCTGGGATTTTTCAACCTGAAGAAGAGAAGACTCCAGGGAGGCCTTATAGCTGCCATCCAGTACCTGAGGGGAACCTACAGGAAGGCTGGAGGGGCCTTTTCAGAACAGCATCCAGCAACAGGGCAAGAGGAAATGGTTTTAAACTGAAGAGGTTTAGAAGGAGGATGTTCTTCAGTATCAAGATGGTGAGAATCAGCAAAAAAACAGCAAAAGTATCTTGCCCTCAGGATAAGATTTCAGGTTTTTTCCTGGTATATATTTCATGAAGTTTCAACATTTTTAAAAATTATTATTATTATTCTCTAAATATTATGTTCCAAAACAATGAGGAGCTGAAATGTTTCTGACCTTTTGTTTACCAGTTGTAAATTACAGGTAGTCATGACATGCACTCACTGGAAAAGGATTCAAAGCACATTTCAGTTTTTCCTAGACACAGAAGCCAAACAAGACACGAGGTAGTGGAGTTCAGGATCATGCATGGAAGAAGCAGGGCTGCAAGTAGTATTGAAGCCCTGGACTTTAGGAAAGCTAACTTTGGCCTCTTCAAAGACCTACCTGGAGTAATCCCATGGGTTAGGGCTCCCATGAGTAGGGGGGTCCAAGGTAGTTGGTCAGTATTCAAGCACCACTTCCTCCAAGCTCAAGACTGAAGTATACCCATGAGTAAGAAATCAAGCAAATGCTGCATGAAACCTGCATGGATGAGTAGGAAGCTGCTGGAAAAATTCAGATGGAAGAATGAAGTTCACAGAAGGTGGAAGAAAGGACTGGCCTCTTGGGATAAATACAGAAATGTCGTCAGGATGCGATGAAGAAGGCTAAGGTCCAGATGGAATTAAATCTGGCAAGAACAACAAGAAGGCTTCATCAAGTGCATCAGTAGCAAAAAGAAGACTAAGGAAAATGTGGTCCCACTGCTGAATGAGGTGGGTGCCCTGGTGATGGGGGATACAGAGAAGATAGAATTACTGAATGCCTTGTTTGCTTCAGTCTTTACTCCTAAGGCCAGCCTTCAGAAATACCAGATCCTGGAGGCAGAATAGAAAGTGTGGAGAAAGAAAGGCTTTCCCTTGGTTGAGGGTGATTGGATTAGAGATCACTTAGGCAAACTGAACACCCACAGATCCATGGGCCTTGATGGTATGCACCAAAGAGTGCTGAAGGAGCTGACAAATGTTATTGCTAAGTGACTCTCATCTTTGAAAAGTCATGAAGAACAACAGAGGTGCCTGAGACTGTACAAAGGCCAGCTTCACTTTAGTCTTCAAAAAGGGCAAAATGGAGGACCCAGAAACCTAGAGGCAAGTGATCCTCACCTCCATCCCTGGAAATGTGATGGAATTCTTGATGACATTCCTAAGTATGTGATGGAAAAGGTTATCAGAAGTAGTCAGCTTCAATTCACCAAGGGGAAATCATACTTGACCAGTCTGATAGCCTTCTATGATTGGCTGGGTAGATCAGGGGAGAGCAGTGGATGTTACTGCAGAAAAACCTTTGGCACTGTTTCCTGTAGCATCCTCACAGGGAAACTTAGGAAGTGTGGGTTAGAGGAGGTGGATTGAGAACTGGCTGAATGGCAGAGCTCAGAGGGCTGTGATCAGTAGTGCAGAATCTAGTTGGAGGCCTTTTGCCAGTGATGTTCCCCAGGGGTCAGTACCGAACCCAGTCCTGATCAACATATTCACCAGTGACTTGGATAAAAGAATAGACTGTACTGTCAGCAAGTTTGATGATGATATACAACTGGGAGGAGTGGCTTATATATCAGAAGGCTGTGCTGCCATTCATCATGACCTGCACAGTCTGTACAGCTGGTTGGAGAGGAACTCAGTGAAGTTCAGCAAAAGTGATGTAGGGTCCTGCACCTAGGGAGGAATAATCTTGTGCACCAGGACAGGTTAGGGGTTGATCTGCTGCAAAACAGCTCTGCATTGAATGACTTTCTCTGGTGAACAACAAGCTAACCATGAGTCAAGAAGACCAAAGTAGTTTTAATTCTTTTCTTTCCTGTATAAGTCCAGACTGTGACTCATCTCTGCTATATAGAAAGCGGAGAGCAAGTCTGGACTGTTAGTACTAGTGACTGTGTTTTTCTTACCTCCTCTGTTCTTCTCTCTTCTCCATTTGGCTCATACTAAACATAGCACTTTCTTAATCTAGGATGAGGTCTACCATTTTTCATTATCCTCATTGGAAGCTCTGCCCAAAATCTCTTCCAGAGTTTGTTTAGGGATTTTCTATTTCAAAATTCATCCTGACCTTAAGTGATATGTCTGGGCCTTGTGTCGTCATAATGAAAGGCCAAAAGAAAAGATCCTGATGAGGTCCTGTTGTTCACACCACAGCACAACTATTGTGATCAAAGTGTAGTAGAAGATTATGTTATGGTTTTAATCTTCTGCAGTGAACAAAGCTGTTGCTAGAGGAGTGCCAGGGCTGGGAAGGACAAAGTCACTATATGTTCTAGATACTAAATACCAGAAAGGTACTATGGGGGTGAGATTTTTACACAGCATTGTGCTCTATCCTTCTGCAACTGACAGGCTATGGACCTCCACACACTCTGCCCAAGGATCCTTCTAGTCTTGTTCACCTACCAGCTGCCTCTCCATACCTGATGTGAGGCAACATGCAGTGTCCAGTCTCCCGGACTGTGCCAACACACTGCTACTGACACAATTTTTTCAGGCTTTCATAAAGCGATATCTGAAAAAAACTTATTCTTGTAGCAAAATCTTAATTCTCTTCAAAACCTGAAAATGTTCTCCTGAACTCTGACCTGTTGATGAGATTTATGTACCGTGCAGCTGTTCAAAGATAATGACCCACTTAGCTTCCTTCAAAGGAGTCATTCTGGAAAAGCCTCATATTGCAGGAGAGTAGTGGTGTCAGACAACTACTCAAAGAAAAGAGCTGCTGGGAGATGTCCCTACTGAACTGTGGCTCAGGATGTGCACAGAAAAACAGCCAAAGCTTTTCCCCTGAACTTCTCCCTGCAGGAGCACTCCAGCTTAACAGAATCACTGAAAAAGGTCCACAGGTCACTGAGGGGAGCAGGGGAACAATTTACTTACTGTGAAGTGGGGTATCAGGCTTCACATCTCAAGAGCTCATCTCTACTTGCTCCACATTCCCCAGCTGAAATGATCATTTTGCGCATGATCTCTCAATTGAGGGGCAGGTAGGAAGTATTATCATCCTGACTGGAAAGGCATTATCTCAGTAGAAGGTCTTTGATAATAGTCTGGGGGCACATATCTTCCTTTTCCCAAAGAGGACCTAGTGAAGCTGATTGTTGAGTCTTCAAAAGAATAGGATGCACATTTAGAAAGAGCTAAGATCTGGCATGCAATAAAAAGTCTTGTGTAAGGAAGAGAGAATTGCTGGAAGGCAATTCTGAAACTAATCTAAACTGAATCCATGTGTGAGTAAGCCAAGAAGTATATTCTATCAACACTAAATGAAGGTACTTTGGCCTTCGTTTTAGAAGACTCTTTTTCTTTGTGCTAGCTTTTATCTGTGAAATGATAGTTTGTCACATAATATACATTGGAACTAGTTGTGACATGCTATGGTGAATCTCACAGCTATTGCCGGCTTTCATTAGCAGAACTCAAACGTATTCCCTATCTGTTTCCATTTCTGCAGAAGGAATTGATTATACCTAAGGGAAGGAAGTTTGAGAGAGAGTGGGATGGAAAGAAGAGGAGCCTTCCTGCTTTCTAATTCTAGTGGATCTGTGAGAATGAGAAATTAAATATCTATTTAAAAAAAATTAAAAATTAAAAAAAGAACTTCACAATAGGCACCTGCAGGGTTCAGAGTGAGGGAAATTAATTCAGATGAGGAGGGAGCCTTGGGAAAATTTTGCTATCATTTTAGGGATAACCAGGTTCATAAAGTGAGTTTGCCTTATCAAGCTTTAGCTATCAAATTAAATAACTGTTAATTATTTCTGCCTGAGCTGGCGGTTAATTCTTCCTCAGGACTCAACACAGTGAAATGCAAACTTTAATGGATGATGTCTTAGGTGCCTGCCCAGGGACAGGATGTATTGCTCTCCCCAGTGACTGTGAAAGCTCAAACCAGCTGCTTACCTTCTAGCTATCAAACTGAGAAAGGTGCTTATGGGGAACCTCTTCTTCTATTACCAGATTCATTACAAAGCCTTTGTGGGGAGGAGTGCCCTAAATGGGAGAAAACCTTGCTAAATAATGGGCTTAGTTCCTTTAAACCAACTACCAGTTTGCAGTCTGAGTCTCTCTCTGGAGCTGGAACTGTCTGTGTCCAGCACAGGGCACCAATGGCTTCTTCTCACAGAGGCCAGCCCTGCAGGGTCCTGCTCCCAGCACTTGGACATGTAAACCCTGTAGAGTGTGGCTTCCCAGGCTTTGCACTTTGTGCTGTAGAAATGCCGTGTTTTTCTAAAGAATGGTGCAGAGAGCAAATGCCCTAGAGTCTGGAGTTTTCCTTTTTGCTTTGTGTGTAGATTCCGTGTGATATCCCATCACAAAAAGATACAGGGAGAAGTGGGAAAAAGGTTGTTGATGTCTTTTAATTAAATTCATTGACAAAAAGCAGCTCCCTGCTTCCTCTGTGCTTCATTGTTTTGCAGCACTGCTTTCCCTCCTTCAGCAAGTCTGGTACCTTCTTCTCCTGGGAGCCCCACATCTGTTGTGATAAAGGCTGGTGAAGTTAACACTCATTTTCCAAACACAAGCCTGAACAGCAAGGCAAGTAACATAACTTGGTGTTTCTGAAAAACACCAGTGTCCTTAGGCTTGCTGCACTGTGCTGAGAAGCAGCACAGATGTGTGATGAAATATTGATGGGTAATCTGGAGAGCAAGCAAGTAGTTTTAGAGCCAGCTATGATTGTACTGTCAATGAGTTGTCCTGTCTTCAGAGAATCAGACTGTGTGTCTCTATGGCTCATACTTTTTTCTCCTGACACACCTGTGGAAGAGACAGGCTTCCTTCTGGGGGGAGTAACAAATCAGACAAGAACCAGAATCAGGACTAAGGAAACTGCCACACTGGGAAAGTGACAGGCCTTGTAGGCAGAAATCCCACAAATGGCATATTTCCACCCTCAAAGCACATCAGTTAAAGAGCAAAAAGTGCCAGAATTTGAATACACACTTCAGCATCTACTAAGTAAGATCTGAAAGAGTAATATACCAATTTGATCTGCTGACGTGATGACAGGATTAACCCACCAGTGGGCATGACAACATACCCTTTCAATCCTGCAACTGAGCCAGCTCAGACACAGAGCATCACTTCTACTTGTCCTTATTGCTGGTGCTGCCCTGGCTGCAAGCTGAGTTGAGTTGTTTGCTGGCTTCTCTGATCTGCACATAGCGAGCCCTTTCTTTCTAGTGATTCTTGAGGCTACAATAGCCTCAAAATAGGTTTTGTTCCTCCAGTATCAGAGTTTTCCTCACTGCATTTGTGCTAGCTTCTTCTGTATTTGCATGCTAGTTATTTTTCAAGTACTTAACTAGCAGTAAAAGAGACACTTCCACTGACACAAGATTTGTTTAGTGTCAGCAGACACTGAGATACGAAAGAGGTTTTCTCCGGACTTCTCAGCAAAACCTGCTGCATGAAAAGATTCCACATTTTAGCAGTAATTGGTGTAACTAGAGCCATTACCTAAAAACACTGAGGCTTTGCCCCCCTGCCCTAGAAAAAAAAAAAAAACAACAACAAACAAACAAAAAAATCCCAGCTTATCCAAAAAGCCTATATCTGTTTCAGTGAGATGTATTAGTTGTTCTTTTTAATTGCTCATATTACATTTGAAGAATGGCTCTATATTAATAAATAAATAAATAAACTAAAGAGATGGAAATTTCTGAAGTGATAGCATTACATCCGTTAAGTGTGCACAGATGTTTTATGAATGGAAAATAAAGGGAAGATACTGAAAATTGGTCAGGGGCATGGAACAGCATGATCAGTGTGCTTGTGATGTGCATGGTCACATGCACTTGCAGGCTCAATTACTGATGTGTTTACTTCCAGCATTCACTAGCACTTCACATAATCCACTGCTCTATTTCCGTGTGACAGTATAGTCTCTCTTAACCCTTACCCCCCCAAAGAATACTGGAAAACTCATTAAAGATGGAGAAATTATCAGACAATATAAAAAAGAGACAGCTTTCATTTGCCTAGCTTGAGTAGGATAATGTGAACATTGCTGGACATCACTTATCCCATGAAAGAGTACATAGAGCTACTGCTTTTTGAAATGGACACAACAAAAAGCCAACAAGCCATTGCAAAAAGCTCCCATTCATTTCTGTGCCAAAAAAAAAGTACTTAATCATACCAAGACAGAGAAAGAAAATGGGTCTGTGACTCTTGTCTTGACTCACTATCTGGAGGATGACCTACCCAGCAACAGGTTAACATTTCAGCTGTTCTCTCCTCTCTGTATAGCTATGAGGTCCTGCATATATGGAGAGGGCAACAAGAACTGCAGGTCAAAACCAAGATCTTAAGAATCTTTGAAAATTATTATAGTAAGCTTTATTTCTTGGAAAGGCTTTTTTTCTTACTTTACAAAATGGAAGCTGGTAGGAGTGAGGTGAAACTCCTTTGCCAGAAAGCAAAGACTTGCCTATCAGAAAGGTACTGTAGAGTCAGCAAGCTCTTCTATACAAGGTTAGCTATACAGATCTTAACCTGATGTGGACTGTGAGCTTCATGGGATCTGCCCTGGCTCACATATCCCTGCAGTGCTTAACATCTGGTCTCTGAACAATTAACAGAAAAGATGAGAATACTGAACACTACTGAAGCTTCAGAGCCTGAGTGGGTCCCTCTTGCACTGTAACACCATTAGTGCTATTCAGCTGGACATTAAGATGCACCAGATTTTCCCCCTTTTTAACTTCCATTCACTACAGACAAGACTTCCACAGCCTCCTGGAGAGCAAGAAAACTATCTTGAATTAAAAAAGGGAGAGGCTAGAGTGACAGATCAAAAAGGGCTAGAGAAAGATAATTCATTTTTCATGACTCTGTGAAAGGCTAGAGCATATGAATAAACACTCATCCTTTCTTACCTGCCCTTTTTGTGTATCTAAAGTGTTCTTCCCATTTTTAGAACCTATTGATGCCAGAGTTCTCCCTGTCATTGGCTAATGGGATTCAGAAGTACTTCTTGTACTTCAGAGGCAAGTGTATGTCAAAGAATTCAAACTAATCGATTAACTACCTTTGATTTTACTGAGTCTTGGGTCTGAGCTTGTGGCCTTGATCTCCACAGATGTACTGTCAGGGTGGGTGTGCTAATTAAATCACAGCTACAATGGGGTATGGCAGGATTTATTCCACACAGAGGAATCCCCAAGGAGTTGATGACAAAAATTAAATAGGTTCCCAGCAAAGACTGAAGATAATCACATAACTAACCTTCCCTGATCTCTCGCTATTACGGAGTTACATTGTCTTGTGCTGCTGGCAAAGTCGTCACTGAAAACACTAGTGTAGGTTACTGAAGGAAAAAAAATTCTTAGTGGACAATTAGAGAGAATTAGAGAGCTGAATGTCTTGTCAACCTCATCCTATCAATCTAGGGGAGTTACTGAGGACAGAATAATCTTATGAGAATGGCATGGAAGAAGCTTGTAATATTTCAGCATGTCATCATTATAAGCAAAGACTGTGTTTCAGAGCAGACTCTCTCACTGCAAACCCTTTGCAAGAATAAATCTTACTTAAGCTCTCTGTCTACCAAGAAGAAATTAATTTCTCCCAATACAGATCATACAGAAAGCTGGGGAAAATGCAAATGCATACCTAAATGTCAGGCTAGAAGTTTCTTTTCCTTCCAGGTTAGATCCCAGGATTCTCAGCAGTAGCGGTATAAGTGGTCGTTTTATATCTGGAGCTGTTGGCTCTCTTCTTATATTTTCTGATTTTGGTGGTGGTGGTATTTTTCTAGTAACAGTTAAGCTATGTTTGTGAACTGTTGTCTTGTTTAAATAGAATTTATTTTTTTCATTTCTCTCAGATTGGCTCTAACTAAAAGAAGAGAAAAGTTGGATACAACTGTTCTTCATAGAGCTGAACTACAGTAAGAAACATAAATGTAGCTGAAGCATACTTTCAATCATGTACAATGTCACTTGTGGAATATTTTCTAAATAACGTCTTGATCTTCTATGATGAGCTTTCTTACCTCCCATTTGCTGGTAATACATTCCTAGATATTAAAGAGCTCTGAGTGTACAACAAATGCCAAGGACAACATAAAACTCATAATAGCAAGCACTGACACGTACACAGAGAAATTAATGCAACATGTTAGAAACAAGATTGGCTCTCAGAAACTGTTTTTTTGAAAAAAATCTTTTAGGGGCCTCCCAGAGATTTGCAAAACGATCAGATTCAGAGAGCTCACATAGTTTATCTATTGAGAGCTAAACTTGAAATGAATCAGCCATTTAGGTTTCAACCTTTGAATTTCAGCTTCAACATGCAGTCTGCCAAAGTGCTCATGACCAATATGACAGTGAAACAATGAACCCTAGCAGGCACAGACCTAGCAATGCAGGGTGATAATAATTTCTAAGCCTTATTAGCAGTCACAGACTACTTTCAACCCCTGGAGAAGACAAAAATTATATCTTTTGGCAGTTATCTGCATCTTCAGCATGCTTTTCACTCTAAGGGAAAGCTGACTCATTCTGCAGTGAGCCACTCCTCACCCACTGGTGCATTTCACAGAGTCATAGAATCAAAGGATGGAAGGGGTTGGAAGGGACCATCAAGTCAAGCTTACCTAGAGCAGGTGACACAGAGTTGTGTTCAGATGGGTCTTGAAAGTCTCTAGAGAAGGAGACTCCATAACCTCTTTGGACAGCCTGTTCCAGTACTCTGTTCCCTTATAGTAAAAAAAGTTTTTCCTCACATTGAGGTGGAATTTGCTGTGTCCCAGTTTATGTCCAATGCCTCTTTTCCTAACACAGGGCACCACTGCAAAGAGACTAGCCCCTTCTTCTTGACACCCTTCAGATACATTAAGATGCCCTGTCAATCTTCTTCATAATGAACATCCCCAGGTGTCTCATAAGGTTTCTTTATAATACAGTTGTTCCAGTCCCCTGATCATCCTTGTAGCCTTCTGTTGGACTCTTTGTAGTACGTATCTGTCCCTCTTGAACCAGGGAGCCCTGAACTGGACACAATATTCCAGATGTGATCTCAATAGGGCAGAGCAGCAGGGGAAAGGTAGAGGCTTTTCACATATAGTGAAGAGTGGCTATAGAAAATGTTTAGAAAATAAGCAATGTAAATTACTGCAGCATCCTGGGGAATTGATTTTACTAGACTTTTACTAAAAGGTAGGCTTTCATTTAGCAAAGCAAAAAAATTGCAGGGGGCAGGAAGGAGGAGTAGCAGCTTGTACTCCATGTTCTGATCTTGCAAGGTGCACATATAAATTCAGGTATGCCCTGTGATTTTATTTATAATGGTCAGATATCTAACTGTACCCATATATTTTTCTTAACATGTACAAGAGACTGTATTTGTGCATTTTTACGGTCACTGACGGAAATCAGCTTCTAGGAAGTTTTTCTTTTAAAAAACTACATTCTGACACTGGAAACAGAAGAAACCATATCCCACTTTGATAGGAACCTTCTGCAGCTTGACGCCATCCTGGTGATGATAGAGCAAAATTAAATTTTTGCTGTGATCTATAAGCAATTAAACTGTAATTGTTACTTTGGAATAGGCAACTTCTCTTTCTTATTATCTTGTATCACCTTCTTTTTTTGCAGAAAAAGAATTGGCCCAGGTTTTCATAATGGAAGCCACAAGTCAGGTTCCGGAGAAGAGATTTTACAAAGAACCTAACAGGCTTAGGAGTACAATATATACACTAATCTTGGGTCCCGTGGTCATGAGCCAGTATGGTGACTTCAGTCAAACCTCCAGGTTTGACTATAATCAATATTTTGGAGCCTCTTATCCTATACTGTTCTTCATGAGTCATATACACTCTGTCTACTCTGGAGATTTCTTCTCTGATTACAGGATGGAAGGTTTTGCTATTCATAAGTAACTTAATTACCTCCACCGCTGAAACTTTAACTCAGCCCCTCACCAAAGCTGACCATTATGCAGTAAGGCATTGCTTTAATATGGATGCTGCATACACAAGGGGAAGCAAGCTAGCATATTTGCAAACACAGAGAAAAAGAAAACATTTTCTGCTGAGAATTCTGAAAAAAATCATGATATGTGATATCTATACCTGTTCTTTCTCATAGAGTTTTGCTTCCCAAATAGGGGAAATATAGAGTCCTCCTTTCAAATGTATTAAAAGGCTTCCCCAGGAGTTGTCTGGAAAACTAATTCTCTCCTCTTCTCCATAGCAACTCCTTGGACATCAAGCCAGGGATAAACAAACTGATGAGAAAGACAGGTAGACCAACAAAACCAATCAAGCAACCAAACAAAAAAAGAGCAGAAGTTCACATGTAAATGAAATAAAGATATCCCTAATTTGTGGTGGAAGAAGAGCCAGTGTACATTGCTGGGCCAGTTCTACATCAAAGCAGGCTCTGTGTACTTAGAACAGAGCACTCAGGGCTCTGGGTTTCATCTCCTTTATGAAAACCCTTCTCTCATTCTCTAACAGGTCAAGGGCTTGAGGGAAATAGGTGTAGGGAAAGAAAAATATATTGTTTTCATTTCCATATAAACATAGAAACATACAACAGCTCTCACAATAGGAAGGTCTATAAATAATACTGAAGCATCAAGGCAAAACTGGACCACAGTCCATCAGAATGTCAGATAACTTTCCTAAGCCGCTGACTGAAAACTGCCTCATCACCTGAAGCTTAAATCCAGGCATAGCAGCCTGTTCACTCACAGACCAAAGAAATCATGTAGAAAGACTTTAGGCTTATATATATTAAATATACACAAACTATTTTTATATAGGTAGAACTTCAGAAGCTGTAGAACCAAAGGTCAATTGTAAACCCTACCTTCTGCTCTGAATTTGTTTCTGTCCTACATATAGTCCTGAAAGTTTCCATGAGCTAGTTAAAGATGGGAAGATCTTAATGGGGATGGTGTTGTCTTTGTAATGGAAGAATAGAAATAACTTAGCATGCATAATAAATGAAGGAAAAAAGGAAAGATGAAAGATAAATATTTTTACAATAACTGTGTATTTTCAGTTTTTCTGATTTTTTGCCTTTTAAAGTGCATTCTAGAAGGAATTAGATCACATAAGAGGAGAAATATTTTATAAGTAAAGAGTTTCTAAGTTTCAGAGCAGGTAAGAGATCTTCATCACCTGAGGTGTCTATGCAAAACACTGGTTCAGGTCAAGTTAACCCTTGAGGAGGAAGGATGGGCAAGTTGCCCTCACAGTGTCTTCTCTAATCATAGGGTTTCAAGTCTGGCTAATAATTTTGTCCTTTTAATAATTTTGCTCATATGAAAAATTCCCTTTCTATAATTTGATTTCCACTGAAACAATTTCACACCTGAAAAATGCCACACTATTAATCTATGGATCATCACAGCATTGCATTTTGATTAATGTAGAGCATTACAAAATGGCACCAGGTTTAAATTATAACACAAAATACTCAGAATGGATTCTTTCTTACAAAAATCATTCTTGATGCAATGTCATGTTTCTCCAAGAGAAGAATATTTTTGTTCAAAATAAATTTGTATGTTGGTGTTACATAAGTACTGGGATGAAATGTCTTGTTTCTGTATGTTGCATCATCAGCACAGGTAGGAATAAGAAAAAGGAATTTCTGTACTTGGCATTTGTACCAGTAAAGTTGAATGATCAAGTCTGTTTTTAATGTCCCTTTTACAGTGAAAAATCCCTTTTTAGGCCATTTATTGTCCCATTCTGCAGCTGCCTAAGGCTTGCCATATCCTGTAAGAGCTAAGGTATGTCTAGCTCTGCGCAGTTCTCTGTGGACAATCAGTAGAGGCTTCCTAAGGAAATGCGTCAGCACAGGCTGACAACAACAGTGCTAATTCCTCCATATAATCCCTGATCTTCCCTCTGTCCTAGCACACAGCACCACTTGAGTTGTTGTATTTGCTCCACAGTTTCCTGTGGTCTGGGTGTTTGTTCAACAAGTTTGTGAGATAAGGGATCAATCAACCGTGAGCTGATAGGTGTTTTGAGATGGAGGATTTGAAAGCATGCAGGGAACCTGTGTGCAAATATGATTTATGTTGTCTCCACTACTGCTCTTCTCTAGCAGGCAAAGGAAGGTAAAACCTGTACATAAATTATGCTGGGAATCACCTAGAGACATCAAACTGTGTCTTCGGAGGAAGAGTGAGCATTAGCCAACCATAAAGACTGCCCACAGCCTAGCATTCCCCTGCATTGGTTTTGGTCCTATATTGGATATTCTTTGTGATGTTCAGCTCTGTAACTACAAGTTGATCAAATTCTTCTTTTGCCTCAGATGTTAATGGAAATATCATCTGTCTTGAATATCCCTCTCATGAAATCTGGTGTCACTAGCATTCACTAGGTACAAAAATAAGAAGATAAATGTCCTTAATAAACATTTTGGCTTGGAGAATTGATTTAGAGAACTAGGGGTTTGGGAAATTGCTGATTTCAACCTTGCAAGCTGTCAGCCTAAATCTTAATAATGATGGAGAAAGGAAGCAAAAATATTGCCTTTGCTGTGAAATGTCTAGGAGTTTCTTGTCAAACCCAAGAGCCCTTTGAAATCAGAAAATCATAACATCAAAAATACATTTTTTGCTCTACTGGTAAACAATTTAGTCTATTCATAATGGAAAAAATTAAAAGATTAAATCATTAAAAGAGCATCTACTTCATATCTATTCAACAATACCACACTACTTATAATAGAAAATATTGAGTACTTTGTACCAACATGATTATTTGATGTTTTTGAATAATATCTGATTTTCTTTTCAAAGTTCTTTTTAAGCTTATTAATGCAAAATGTTTTGCTGGCTTTTGCATGAGTTCAGGTTAGTTATGTTATAGTTCTGAAGTACACAGAGTAATCTTAATTCAATTTAGTACTTTAATACTTTAAAATTCAAGCATATATAAAGGAGTGCCTTCTACAGAACAATAATTTTTAAGCTGATATCTGTTACCTAAATGTCTTTTCTCTTCCGTCAAGTGCCTCCCTAAATGTAGCTGAAGCAAACGCATGAAAATAGCAGCAAAACATAAGAATTACTGAAATGTATGAAAGCTGAGGAGTGATGAGGTTTGGTCATGCAGAAATAATTTTTCTTGGACATGTCTTCAAACTAACAGTCAGGAAGGATGTCCTGGCCAATGTAGGAGCCGAGATACTACAGCACTCTCTTTAGACTGATTCACTCAGGCATATTTTTACTCCTCTATTAAATCTAGGATTTTGAATATAAAAACTTAAAATGAGATTCTGGTTACTCAAGTAAAGTCTTAGTTCTGTGCATTTCATTCTCTATGGGAGTAGCAAATTTCAGGTATCTATTCTATTTGTAGGCTTAAAGATGTTTCTTTTCAGACCATATGAGTCAGCTTTACCTCCTGATGTGAAGAATTCACTGTGCAAATACAGAGTTTCTCATGAGGATTTATTTTCACTAAGAGCTTTTTCTGTCCCACTTAGGCCAAGAGAACTAGAACTACCTAGAACTATCTCATTTCCACTGCAGTCTGTCTGACATATTCCTGTGTATCGTGATTGATTTTTTTGTTTGTTTGTTTGTTTTTTTAATAATATTTCTCCTAAAGTTTTGCCATATCTGTAAACTTTTACTGCTGCAGATGGAATTTCAAAATTATTGTGGACAACAGACTTGAGCATCAGACTTGCTAATAGAAAAAATGAGGATCAATACCAGCAGAGTATGAGCCCAAAACTTTATTAACACAGAGCTTGCATTATCTTTAGTAAGCCTATGGCCGTATAGTGCCAAATTCTCCCCTGTGCTTGTTTCTGAGTTATCTGAGCATCTGACTATGTTGTCTTGTGACAGCTGTCCATCTACTGGGCAGTACTTACATGGGAGTTGTTAGGATTGATAATTTGGATTTCTGTGTAAAAAAGCAAAAGGAGAATATTAACAGTGATGTTCATATTGCAGAGTCTGAGGCACCATGTGTGATGGCTGACTTCATCAGTCATCCTGCTCAGTGAGTGACTGACAATGTATTATCTCCCCCCTGCAGTATGGGATAAAGAAGAAGGAAGAGAAGGAAGCAGAGGCCCAGGCTGCACTGGAAGCTAATGCTGAAGGGAGTCTCACGCGCCCAAAGAAAGCAATCCCTCCTGGCTGTGGGGATGAAGAGGAGGAGGAAGAAGAGAGCATTCTAGACACAGTCATCAAATACCTGCCAGGGCCCCTGCAGGACATGTTCAAGAAGTAATAGTTGCAGTCTGGTAGATGGGCATAAACAGTACTGCAAAGGATTTCTCTTTTGCCCAATGGGGATTTACAATCTTGCCATTCACCACGCAGCCCTCCCCACCTCTTCCCTCTACTGCTCACTGGGAGTCCCTTTGCTTCCCATCCCTTTTGACAGCCTCTTTTCCTTCCCTCCACCCAAGACTCATCCATTCCTTTTTTGTACATAGTCACATCCAGTAGATGCCTCTGAATGGATGTAACAATTTAAAAGCTGCAGACTACACAACTTTTATTATAAGCCATAGTACTATGTATGTTAAATAAGGCAATTGTACATCAAGCATAGAAAAGGAACAGCCTCACATGCATTTCCATACAATGCAGGAAAGAGTGTTCACTGAACGTGAACAGTGGCCTTTTAAATTTTCTTTAATTATATCTTTTATTATTATCAATAATAATTATTAGCCATTATTATTAATATTCTTGTTGATTGGCTCACACTAACAATTTGTTGTTGAGCATATCTGCCCTTGGAATGGATGTCTCAGTCCTCCCATGGAAGCAGAGTTTTTGTGTTTGAATTCCATCACTGACATAAATAAGAGATCACTTGGAAGGTAGATCACGCATGCCTTACACAGCTGACATCATTCAGAACTGTGGAAGAAGTGAGTCATCTGCCCTCAGACACTGGTAGAAGTTAATTGCCTCAGAATCTAAGCAAGAATCATGTTACTTTGGGAATTAGCCATACACTTAATTTGAAAGAGCAGATTTTGGTCAGATAGTTGCCATACAGAGAGCTAAAAGCACAGGAGAGTGCATGGTGCTCTGGTAGAGGACCCCCCCAACTCTCCTCTTAGGCCAATGACCAATTACACAGCCTCTCTGGTTACCTGACCTTCCTCTTTGTGCCCAGTGACATATTCAGCTGTATGATTTCCAGTACTGCTTGCAGGATGGACATTTGGTTTCCAGCATATTGTTGTGACTGTGTCCTCCTCCCTCACCCTTCCTGAAGTGCAAATGTGAAGGCCTGAATGCTAGCCATGGTCCCATCCAGAAATCCTGAGTATGTCTGCTGTATCATGGTAAATTACTGAGTTGCCTTTGGGAGGTCACGTACTTTTCTGCCCCATGCAGCTTCTCCAGCAGTGAAATATGGTTTCAGACTCTACCTTTTATAAAAGCATAAAGCGAATATACTTCTCCAGTGATGTGCAGGAGCTAATTAATATTATAACAGTGTGTGGCATCCCTTGTAGGATGCTAGTAGGGTGGGAGGAAATATCTTTCACCATTATCTTTATTTCCTTTCCCAGGGCAATAAAGCTTCTGAATAAACTGCAGAAGATAAGCCAAAGTCTACTGGAGATATTGACTTCCTAGAATTTACTCAGACTCACATACACAGACTTTTTTTGAACACAGTCCCTCATGATCAAGTATCTATCTTGTCATCTGAAGAGCTGATCCTGGAGTTTTTCATTTGGCTAGGTCTCTGTAGTAACTGGTGTGAGAGCTTCATGCCATTAGAAACCTGTACCACAGTTAGGGCAGCCAGCTTGTGAACTTCGTGCCTTTTAGCACATTTTCTCATAACAGAGAGAAAAAAATACTATGAAAGAGAAGAAACATATTATGTCCTCCTCACCCACTTGTTATTCAGGTATGCCAGTTCTTGCTTCTTCACAAATAACTGTAAGTTTCTACCAAATGGAAGTTTAACTATTCTACAAGTCAGAACCAGATGACAGAAATGAAAGTTATGTCAGTCTGTATCTACAAACAAGGCATTTTAATTCAAGTGCAAGCTGCCAAGAGCTTACAAGATGAAAGAGACCCTTTCAGATAATGTTGGTGTTTTTTGACCTACCTTTTATACAAAGCTAGATGACTGCCTCTACCCCCTAAGATTTTAATGACTCAGAGGACTCTTTATCTGAGTCAGTGATTAGGTATAGCATTGCAGTGGTGAACAATTTTTACATTTTCTATGGTGAGTGTCCAACTCACCTCATGCAAATTCAGGATGTAGTAATTTGAGCCTATTTAAGTAAACCTCAAAGAACTGAAAACCCTCTTTCTGTCACAAAGGCAGCAGCTGGTTTTGATGCTCTGCCACAGAGTGAACTAGATCCAACATCCCTGAAAGCTAAAAGGCAGAGGCTGGCTCCTTGCTTCAGTCAGTCATTGGCAGCAAAATCTTCTAGCTCAGATCACACTGACACACTGACATCCATGCTTTTGAAATGCTCTGACTAATCTTTGTGGCCTGTGTCCTCTAATACATAAGTAGAACCAGCAGAAATGTGCCTCTGCTAAATGGAGTACATGCATTCATATTTTGCCCTGGCCTTGTGCTGGAGAACTCTGCAAACAAACAAAGACGATGAACTCACTCTGCTTTGCTTTGGCTTTTCTCTACCACTTGTTTGATTAGCCTTGCCTAGCCCCCATCATAAACTCACTTCCTCATCCAGCCAGATACTGTTCTTGATAGAGAATCAGAATTTTCTGCTTTATGTCCTTCTTGCAGAATGGTACTGCCAATTGTTTGTTTGTTTTGACAGTCTCACTGTCATCTTGATGTGTACGTGGGTGCACGTGATGAGGAAAAGGAGAAGAAAGGGAGAAGACAGAGAAGGGAAGAATATTTAGAATCTTCTTTCTAACAGCGCTGCAGCATCTGTGTCACTAAGTTCGGATCTTGTGTGTTCTATGCTCTGATTCCATAAAGCAGGTACACCTCAGGTGAGCTCAGAGCATTAAAATTATGCATTTTGGAACTGAGCACCCGAGCTGTGTGAACATCTGGGTCTAAACCCTAAAGAGGGACATATGTAATCTGTGCTGAATTTGTTAGGCCTCATGCCAGACTCACAGAGCAGAAATGAAATAGAAGGTGATTTATTAAATAATGTTTGCCCAGTCTTTTTCATTTTGGGAGCTTCCCAGCCCAGATACACTTAGCTCTCCACACCAACAGCAGCCCTTCCTTACTGGACAGGAAAGAGTTCAGCTAGGTGTGAGCTGGTAGTTCCCATGTACTTTTCCTTTCTTTCAATAAAGAAACATGAGAGAAGTTCTACTGCAGGTGTTGGAAATGTTTTGCTTGATTTTGCCCCACGTAACATTTGGCACCTTGCATGAGTTCTGGACTACTCCTCAAATCATTCCACTGTCCTCAAAGTGCCTGAACAGACTTGAGAGCAAGCACTCTCCCCTCCCTTCTCTCCATCCATTTCCTTTCCTACTCTTAACTGGCAGAATGGGACACAGGCACCTTTGGCTCATGTGTGGATGGGAGAAGTGTTGTGTCAGACACTTCCTTCTCAGCACTCAAGCAGGTGTTGGAGCTCTTAAATGAGAACAAAGAGAAGCATGGTTTGTTGTTTGGATTCTGAGCATCCCTTTTTCATTTCATATCATTGTTTTACTTTCTTCACTAGTCTGTTCAGTCTCAGGTAAATGAGGTCTATCGTTTTTCTCACTGGTTTTTATTTACACACAAAAGGTGATGGCTAGACACTGCAGCCATTTTCCTTTACAGCTCCAAGACCTTACTGGTTAGTAAAAAACAACAAAAAACCCAAATGTCAACAGGCCTCCACATCTGGAGGGTACATGATCTAGTTTGCCACTGACCTTGTGAAATTACGTTTATCTTTAGAGAAAGCCATATGAAATCAGATTGCAATATTAATTATGAATGCTACTCTTGTGTTTAAAGTAAATAACACAAAAATATAAGATCATGTGCTTAATCACTTTGGAGTTCCTCTGCCTATGTTCCTAGTATCATATGTTGGCTTAGGTCCCTCCCAGCCCCTCTCCTTTATAAAGAAAGACCATACCAATGCTGCTGAAGACATTCCTTTTGGCAAGCTTACCTTGTTAGAATAAGCATTGTTAGCAATTAGCTGTTGTGACCTCAGTGTAATGTCTTATGTATCTGAAAGCTGTCTGTATCTGTTCTGGATATATGTTAACAAGATTAATGTTTCTTCATGCACTGAGTTAGTAAAATGTTTCAGTACTGTCATTAAAAAATTGCTTGTTATCTCTTTCTCTCTCTCACACACAGAGCAAATTCAACTTAGCCATGCATTTTCTAATAGAAATGCTCCCCAGCTTTCTTTCAGATGCATGCAGAACTATCCAAGCAGATAGAAGATGATTTAGAGACTTTGTGAATGTGAGTTTAATTTGTTACGTGCCTGCTACTTTTTCCTGCATGACGTGGGTAAATGGTACGATGTTCTTTTAAAATGGAATCACAGCCAATAAAAAACAAGTGATTTCATACATTTTTTTGCAATGCTTTCCTGTAAAATTCCTGTCAGACTACACATGGTAAACAAACATATGGATGCTGATGTACAAATAGAATGGTAACAGAATGACAGAATGACAGAATCGACCAGATTGGAAAGGACCTCTGAGATCATCAAGTACAGCCCTTAATCCACTACCACTGTGGTTACCAGCCCATGGCACTGAGTGCCACATCCAGTCTCCTCTGAAAAACCTCCAAGGATGGAGAATCCACCTCCTCCCTGGGCAGCCCGTTCCAATGCCTGATTACCCATCTCTGTAAAGAATTTCTTCCTGATATCTAACCTAAACCTCCCCTGGCAGAGCTTATGTCCATGCCCTCTTGTCTTGTTGAAAGTTCCCTGGGAGAAGAGCCCAACCCCCCCCTGGCTCCAGCCTCCTTTCAGGGAGTTGTAGAGAGCGATGAGGTCTCCCCTGAGCCTCCTCTTCTCCAGGCTGAACACCCCCAGCTCCCTCAGCCTCTCCTCACAGGACTTGTGCTGGAGTCCCTTCACCAGCCTGGTTGCCCTCCTTTGGACCTGCTCCAGGACCTCAATCTCCTTCCTGAACTGAGGGGCCCAGAACTGGACACAGGACTCGAGCTGTGGCCTCACCAGGGCTGAGTACAGGGGCAGAATCCCTTCCCTGGACCTGCTGGCCACGCTGTTCCTGATCCAGGCCAGGATGCCATTGGCCTTCTTGGCCACCTGGGCACACTGCTGGCTCCTGTTCAGCTTCCTGTCAATCCAGACTCCCAGGTCCCTCTCTGCCTGGCTGCTCTCAGCCACTCTGTGCCCAGCCTGGAGCTCCCCATGGGGTTGTTGTGGCCAAAGTGCAGGACCCGGCACTTGGCCGTGTTGAACCTCATCCCATTGGAATCAGCCCAACTCTCCAGTCTGTCCAGGTCCCTCTGCAGAGCCCTCCTGCCTTCCAGCTGATCCACACTCCCCCCCAGCTTAGTGTCATCTGCGAATTTGCTGATGATGGACTCAATCCTCTCATCTAAATCATCAATGAAGATATTAAACAGAACTGGGCCCAACACTGATCTCTGGGGGACACCACTGGTGACCGGCTGCCAACTGGATCAGCACCGTTCAGCACCACTCTCTGGGCCCGGCCCTCCAGCCAGTTCCTAACCCAGCACAGAGTGCCCCTGTCCAAGCTGTGGGCTGACAGCTTTTTCAGGAGAATGCTGTGGGAGATGGTGTCAAAGGCTTTGCTGAAGTCCAGGCAGACCACATCCACAGCCTTCCCCTCATCCACCAGGCGGGTTACCCGATCATAAAAGGAGATCAGGTTGGTCAGACAGGACCTGCCCTTCCTGAACCCGTGTTGCATGGGTCTGATCCCTTGTCCATCCTGTAGGTGCTGTGTGATTGCCCCCAGGATGTTCTGCTCCATGACCTTGCCAGGCACTGAGGTCAGGCTGACGGGCCTGGTGTTTCCTGGGTCCTCCTGCCATCCCTTTTTGTGGATTGGTGTGACATTTGCCAACTTTGAATCATATCTGGGACTTCCTCATTGACGAACGACTGTTGGTAAATGATGGAGAGCAGCTTGGTGAGCTTTTCCCCAGCTCCCTCATCACCCTGGGATGGATCCCATCTGGTCCCATGGACTTGTGAGGAGATTAATTGCTATCCCAGTGTTAAACTGTGACATTTCTCTCTTTATGAAAAACAAGGTTACAGCATTGGAATATTCTTTCTTGAATATAGCTTTGTGTACAGCCTGTATCTGGTGCTTTTACAGATGGTTTTAAGACATAAACCACAACTGAGGAAGACCGCTATTTGGCTGAAAGATGTGATGCCAAACATCCATGCTTTCTTCAGTCCTCATTATTTAGAGGAAAGAACTCTGCTAGTACCGTGGGATGGAAACAATCTTCTCATCTGAGATTTGCTTTCCTTCAAAAACCTACCTTCATACTAGAGGGTCACTTAGCAGTGAATTTGGCAAGTTCAAGCTGCAACAGCTGAGGATGTTTTGAGTCATAAAAGGACTTTAACTTTTATATTACAGCTGGTCTATGAGAGGTTTAGACCATGGCAAGCAACAACTGCCTGACTCAAAACATAGTTCAATTCTATTTCATTTTTAATTTTAAAAATACTTTAATTTTTTTGCAAAATACAGCATAATTTTTCCAATTTGTCACCTAATGGTCAAAGAACTCAAACCCAAAAAAATGCCAGTCTGCATAACAGGAGACAATGTATCCTGAAACAGAATTAAGGTATTCTGTTTTGATACCTTGTTTCAATTTTCACTTTATTGGTGCTGAAAACAGGCAAAGTATTTGTAAATCCAAACTTGGTTATGTAAGTCATCATCTTGGAGCCTACTCATGGTTGAGATAGGGCTCTTTACTATTATTATTGTTTCACAGTCTGATAACCTCTGAACTTTCTGCATATACTAATTCAACATCTAGCACCTGCCTTATAAACTATTGAAAGTGAAACAACACAGTGGGCAGGTCATAAGATTAGTAGCTTTTTTGTTTTACTGTCCCTTATGCCACTCATTTCAGATATATTGAGACAATTTTGCTAGGCAGAGCAGAGTGCTGGTGAAGTCTTGGGGCTCTGCTCTGCTTGGCTCTGCTTGGCTTTCATTGACAATTTTGTAAGCTGATGTCCCAATTTTTTTCTGATACATCACACCAAAAACAGCACACTGCACCAGCACATTCCCCAAAATGTCACTGAAACACAACAGGTCAGTAACAACAGGCAGGACCTTCACAATTTGTCTTCTGCTTCCATACTTCCTTTCCTGCTACCCTTCCACACCTCCTTCAATAGTCTGCCAAGCTGCATCCTGCACTCTTTGTTTATCAATCTGTTTGGTGAGAAACTGCAACCTTGTCCAGCTCCTGGGGATCAGTAGGTCAGGAATGGAGATTTGGAATCCTGGCTTACAGATATGACACCTGAGCTCTCCCTGAGATTCCATGCTATTGGGCAAAAATGCCAAGGTATTCCTTTTGCCTTGGGGCCTAGCACTTGCTTCACCTAAGTATAGACTTAAGAAACATATTTCCCAATATGGTTGTCTCCAGTTTGGTCCCAAGAGTGAGTGTCACACCCAGGCTCATGCAGCATTTTTACGTGCAGTTACCACAGAGTATTCAATAAGAAAAGTAACAACATCTGTCAGCTTGTATTTGGAGATAATGCACAAATACTCTTCCCCAGTGTGTTGCTGCTTGACAGAGAATATCTGGCTCTGGTCCACTCTAAGTCTCCACAGGCATTTAACACAACTCTGGTTCATTAATTTGTGGAGACTTAAGCTTACATCTTTCACAGAGCTCCTTGCTCTTGCAAATAGACTTTGGCAGATGACAGTGAAGAAACTCTATTCAGACTTCTCCAAGGGAGACCTCCCTGATCTAGGGAGGGGGAAAAAAAGCAACAAAAGGATTAATTATACTCTTGTTTCCCATGCTATTGGGGTGGTGTTAAAAAAATGTGATGAAAAATGACATACCAACAAGAAATTTACCCATACTAATGAGCCCGGAGTTGACTTGTCTGCTGGGAAATTAATTTTAATTGATTCATCAAAGAATGGTCTCTCCCTGCCATATCCCTGTGGGTTCAAAGAGATATTGATCTGACAAAACCCTCCAGTGCCTAGAATTCTGATTTGTCCAAAGAAAAAATTCACTACATCCCAAGCCAGGTCTTTAAGTTCAAAGCAGCTGTGAGCAGCACTGCAGTCATGTCAGCAGACATCGTCCTAACATGACTGTGTTCCTCTCTTACCTTCTCAGATGAGCCTTCCTTTAGCAGAATTTAATTAAAGTGTGTTACAAGTTCCCTTAAGGCTTTCCCTATCATGGTCTCAGTGGAAACCAGATTTGTGTCCTTACTGCTGACAATGGAAGAAAACTCTTCCTCTCATCATGCATTGCAATGTCAGCTCTCAGAGTGTTCCACCCAGTTTCTGCAAGAGCACCTGTTGTTACTGTTGGAGTCACTGGGATGCCATCTCAGGGACACTATTTAGACTTAGCAGTACTTAGCTTGGTGTGAGGACAGTTTTGGAAAATTTCCCTTTATCTTATCTGGGACTGACAGCCCCTTTGCATGTACTTAACATAGCTCCAAACTCCATGTACAACAGTTCCACTGCAAGTGGCAGCCATCACACCAGATGTTTATATGAGCAGAATAGAAATACTTGTGTTAGGACAAGCCTGATTCGTAAAGGTTTCCACTTTCACGGAGTCCTTGTGTTCAGGAAGAAACCCTCTCCTGCAGAGCCATGAGTGCTATGTGACTGTAGCATACCCTGATGCTGAAAGGAAGCTGTAATAAAACCCAGGCCTGTGGCTGAACACCTGTTATCCTGTGGCATGAGGAGTGTGGGGCAGAACATGGTACAAATGACAGTATGACTAGACAACAAAAGGGTGACAGCACTGGGACACTAGTTTTTGCAAAATGACTGCTAAAGGCAAAATGCCTTCCAAGGTCATGGTGTCAGGGAACACACTCCAGCTGTGGCATGTCAGTGATGAGCTTGTGTGACAGGTTAAGGTAGAAGGTGAATGACTGCAGTACACCACTGGGACTTAAGTCCACACAGCAGAGATTCCCTCTATAGCTTTGTGCTCTTAATCTCCTCTTGTGGTCAGGTTTGCCGTGGAAATGTCTTTTCAGGAAGACCATACACTACTATATATGTCTCTGTGAGTCAATACTTGCAGCCTAGGTCTTCTTTGGTACAAAAAGCCCGAGGAACCAGAGAAACTGAAATCTCCTAATTTGCAGTACCAAATGTCTTCCGAAGGAATTTGAGAGGGGACAGAAGATGAGGACATACAAGAGAACAAGGTAACTTTCTGTCCTTTGAGTCTGGCACATTTACTATTAACACATTCTCTAAAGCAAAGAAGTAGCCAACTCAAGTTCCAGTTAGCAATGCTTTCTCTGCCATCTTCCACAATGAGATCTATCAATATACTTGACAATTACTGATGAACCTAAAGGCATGGGGTGCTTTCTAATAACATAAACATCTAAAACTGTAAAAACTAATAGCCTTTTTTTTTTCAGCCTTTGCCTTCGACCTCTCCTATGTATAAGCCCCATGGTGAAAAGACAATGTTCACTCACAGAGAGGTAATACCAATACAGTACAGTACTAAAGCATGTCCAATCCAAAATCACTCAAAAAAGGAATAGCCACTACCAAGAACTGGTATTTTAATAGCAATATCAACACAGAAAAGAGTTCAGTAATGTCACACTCAAGGCAGGCATTGCTTTGAAGGACAGCGTTACAGCTCATCAGGACTATAAAAAAAATCCCAAGCAGATACTCCTGAGGCTGGGCAAAAGTTAAGTTGCTCAAGAAAAAGAAAAACAGAAAAAAAAAAAGTCGCATAGCCCAACAAACCAGGTATGGTGTTAATCATAATCACAGCTTTGTTGACGAAAACCTGTAGGCAAGCATGGCTTTGTCACTGTAAAACGACTGCATTGAAACTAACAATTACAGCTGATGAGAGCTGTGAAGGAACTACTGCCACAGCAATAAACACACAGACTGCAAAACTCCCTTCCCTTACTGAGGACAAGACTGCCTGATTGCTGGAGGGTTAATAACAAGCTACAAATGAAAGTAATTGTCAGAGTTGGCTTTGAGTGAGTTTGACCTATTAAAATTGCTCACCAAGTCCACAAGACATGGGGAGCTCCTGGGAGAAAGAGTGGCTATAGGATATGCAATTAGTTACATAAACACTGTGTTCTTGGACTGCAAAAGTTTTCTTTCACAGTAGCAAACTTGAGATGAGAGCTTATTTTTCCACGAACATTTTCTTGGCTTTGAGACCTGGCTGGCAAAGGTATTATTAGAATAGGCAAAGATTTAGCATATGCTGTCTCATCCATCTCATAGAATACTATATGGATAAGCACAAAAAGAATTAATTACTTTCACAAGAGGGAAAGTGGGATGGTGCTTTCTTCATGCCTTGGGAAAGAAATAACTTTTTCCAGTAGTGGTGAATTAGATCTCAGAGTAAGGACACTACAGTGTCGCTGGAACAGAGAGAAGAAAATTGATTGGGAGCTAAGTCTCCAGACTGTAATTTTGGGTAGCTTTTATCTGCCTCTTCTTTCTTTTGCCTTACCCCTGGAAGCTAGACATTTCACTTGTATGTTTTGCTCAAGTGCTGAGTGCCACTGTGGCTTCAGATGTCTGAGATCATGAGATGCTCACAAAATATAAATCGCGATATAGATGTTTATTTACAAATAATAGATTTTTGTTTATCAAAGAAGCAAACTGAGCTGAACTTGATTTAAAAATAAAACAAATTAAAATCCAAAGCAATTGGGTGTTTAAATCCTGTGGCTTGCATTAATTATTAGATTACTCTTGCAAGAATGAAACACCCATCTGAGACTCCAAGGAGTTTTTCTTCTTAAGAAACTATCAGAAAGAAGCTGTTTACAGATTTCAGTACTAAATATGAAATTTGCATGAATTATTAATGCAAAATAAATGAAGGTTTCAAGATTTTAGAGCTAGCAAAATCTTCAAGGGAATGTTTGCAGTCTAGATAAATGTTCTCTCATCTTTATGTTACATGCTGGAACACAGAATTTTTACAAAAGAGTAAGAGCACAAGATTCAACTAATCAATCAATAGCACTAAGAATATTTTGAAAAGAGATTGTCAATAAAAAAAGTTTACTGTCAAAACTTAGGCAATATTGAGTTTTAACCACATGCTTATTGTACAAATGTGATGCATGATGAGAAGTGACAGTGGTATTTAAATTTGGTAACAATACCAGAATAAAGGTTTACAGAGCTGAAGTGTAGCAGAGCACAGACAGGATCATGACTTAACAGACTATGTAGGGTAATTGCTGGGAAAAAAGAAATAGAAAATTCTTTCTTTTCTTATAGTGCACATAGTAGCTTTCTGAAGTTTTCTTCTTGTTAATGTGTTTCTATTTAATTTTCCTGTTAATTATTAATTCCAGGGGTGTTAAATAATTTACAAATTTATGCATGTGGCAGTAAGGCAAAATTATATAAAACTGAAACCACACTAGAAAGAAATTTATTAGTGTGAGGCTGGTGAGACGCTGGAAGAGGCTGCATAGAGAAGCTGTGGATGCCCCCTCCCTGGAAGTGTTCAAGGCCAGGTTGGGTGGGACTTTGAGAAACCTGGTCCAATGGGGTAAGTCCCTGCCCATGCAGGGGGTTTTGGAACAAGATGATCTTTCCTTCCATCCCTAGCCATTCTATGATTAAATAACTACAGTTATATGATTACATGATCACCAAAATCTGTAATCCTGGGATAAGTACACTTCACAGAATCATCAGGGTCGGAAAGGACCTCTGAGATCATCAGGCCCTTGATCCACTACCACTGTGGTTACCAGCCCATGGCACTGAGTGCCACATCCAGTATCTCTTCAAAAATCTTTGGGGATGGAGAATCCAGCACCTCCCTGGGCAGCCCATTCCAATGCCTGATCACCCTCTGTTAAAAACAATTTTTCCTAATATCTAACCTAAACCTCCCCTGGCAGAGCTTAAGTCCATGCCCTCTTGTCTTGTTGAAAGTTGCCTGGGAGAAGAGCCCAACCCCCCCCTGGCTCCAGCCTCCTTTCAGGGAGTTGTAGAGAGCGATGAGGTCTCCCCTGAGCCTCCTCTTCTCCAGGCTGAACACCCCCAGCTCCCTCAGCCTCTCCTCACAGGACTTGTGCTGGATCCCTTCACCAGCCTGGTTGCCCTCCTTTGGACCTGCTCCAGGACCTCAATCTCCTTCCTGAACTGAGGGGCCCAGAACTGGACACAGGACTCGAGCTGTGGCCTCACCAGGGCTGAGTACAGGGGCAGAATCCCTTCCCTGGACCTGCTGGCCACGCTGTTCCTGATCCAGGCCAGGATGCCATTGGCCTTCTTGGCCACCTGGGCACACTGCTGGCTCCTGTTCAGCTTCCTGTCAATCCAGACTCCCAGGTCCCTCTCTGCCTGGCTGCTCTCAGCCACTCTGTGCCCAGCCTGGAGCTCTGTCATAACAATCTTACATGTCTTATTTTGGCTCTACTGCCCTAAGCTACCAATACCAGCACTTCCACCAGACAACTGAGCATTCTCTCACCTGCCTTAGGAACTCTCATCCTGCTGACTTCAGGTCCACAGTGTGTGCTGTGTTTCCTTAGCTGATGAATAAAAGCCTGATGCCATACTAACAGTCCAATTTATTTTATTTGCTGGTCTTCCCCTTTTCCAGGCCTTGTTTGCTAGGGTTTTAACATTGCTTTGTGATTATGTTGGGCTAAGTTGTGGAGACCAAGACATTTCTGTCTCAGATACTACCTGTGGTCAGTTCTCATGCCACAACAGAAGAAAGAGAAAGAAGCTCTTCTAAATAAAAACAGCACAGCATGCTGCCAGCATAAGACCAGCATTGTGCTCAAGATGATCTCACCCATCTGAGAAAACTTTATGGGGATACAATGAATCACAATACTCCAAGCATATGAATGTAGCTCAGGATGTGGAATTCACCTATTAAAAAAACAAATGAGTTTCTGTACTGGTAGTCTGACAAAGAAGCAGAATCAATCCTCTAGAAATCTAAAAACTAAGGTTTTAAATTTGGGTGTTACGGTTTTGTTTCTGCACAGATGAGAACACTTTCTACAGGCTCAGATCTATTTTGGAGAGACCTTTTTTCTGATCGTACTTCTTCCCAAGAAAATGGTTAGCAAAAGCTGACATCAGTTAATTGCATAATGGCTGAAAGTCACTTTATATCATTTAGAAAAGACATTGGTTAAATTGACTTTTTTTTATTTTTTTTTAATTAAATTTGTCACAGTGATGTATTTGCATTATTAAATCATCTTGAATTTGCAAGAAGCTTTTAAAAACAATGTATTTTTAGAACAACTAATTTACAACCAGTCATCTGAATGGGCCTGCCAGGTGAAAGCAAGCTGCAAAAGGCACAGCAGGGCAGCATTATCCCAGGAGAGGGATCTAGGCTTATATGGTTTTCTGGAGTGTACACTGCATTAATCCTCCACCTGGGCTGTACTAAGGGAAAAAATAAGGGTCAAAAGTAATTTTAAGGATCTTAACACCATCAAAGGAAGGAATACATCAATTGTCTGATAAAAGTTTTTTTGTTCTTTTGTTGTTGTTTTTATTGTTTTTTGGTTTGGTTTACATTTTAATTTTAGAAAAAACATAGTGAAGTATTTGACCAGCATTGACAAGGAGCCTATGCCCAGAAGAGGTGAGCATGACCTGGACTATCTCAAGTTTATAATCTTTACCTAGCTATTGTTGGAAAAATGAGAGTTGAAACCACAGCTCTGTGCTTTGGGACTGATAAAAACTGGACCGTGTTTAGAAAACCCTTGACTTTTTCACTGCTTGACAAGCTCCTATTCTTGGCTTATCTATCCTGTCTCTCCCACTCCTTTCTTGATAGATTTACAGAAGTCAAAACAATGCTCAAGAAGAGTCTGCCTTCACAGCTGTGGTCCAAAATGCACTGAGTATCCATAGTTCTCAGAACAACTGGCACATCTCTTTGCTTTCCAGGGTCTTGGTCTCTGATCCTTGCATCCAGAAAGTGAAAAATGATCCAAGATGTGTTTTGGAAGGAGTTCAACAGCCAATACTGAGTGGCTTGCCCAACAACTTTGGAAAGGTGTTCTTCATGGTTAGTCACTTGTCTTCTGAAAAGTGAGGACTACTGCATATGTACAATTGTTTACTCATCCTCCATGGACGACATGTAAAAAACCCACTGGTTGTGATAGTATTTTGTGAAATTTATATTTTTTTTTGCCTTGCATTCCTTGTGCTACATTTTTTCATAACCAAAATAAATTCATCTTTGTCCTTTCACACTTTTTACTTAGTATTTTCTACTTAGAGTTGTGGAGAAAGACTGAAAATCCACTTCTGTCCTACAATAGTGGTCAGGTTCACTTTCACTTTGTTTCCTAACTTGTCTCTGAATGACAAAACTGAGATTTTGAATGAAGCTTAACAGATTTTTCAGGTCAAGTAATAAGGAAGAAAGCTGCAGCATTTCTTAGATAGCTTCAAAAATTACAGTTCTGAAGTGCCATTCTGAATAAGCCTTACTACCTCCAGGTATTTTTACAGACACAGAGTTACTATTTCACATTAATGTTTTCTTTATCATTTGTAGGTACCTGTGGTCTTTGTAGGTAAGATGAAAAAAATGAGTATTGTATTCCTAATACAAGAAGTGTCTTTTCCTTGAAGAACTTAAGTATTCAAATGACCAGTGAGTTTTGCAGAAAAAAAGAAAACTTAGCTTTGACAAAATCACGCTCTATCCATCACAGTCCTCATTTGACCTTGAGTTGTACTCTTGCTGAATTAAAGCCTTGTTTGTAGAATTCTTTGTTGCTTTCCCTTCTTGAGTCCTTTTCAAGACCTCCAAACAGCAGACAATCTTGCAAATGGATATGAAAGGAGAGCTGATTTTGTTGATTTTTCATAGAGATATTTTGCAATGACAGAAATATTTATGTCATTTATGCCAAATACTCCTCTGCTCATTGAATGCTCATCGTTTGCACATTTGTTTATCAGCACTTTAAATTACAGGTAAAGTTACCAGAAGACACAGTAAATGAGCTGAGCCAATGCTGGAATCTAGTTCTAGATTTTATTCTAACCTCAGTAAATTTCAAATTCAAAAAGAAACGAGACCAGAATCATGAAAATGTTTCCTATTCTTTGTGACCTACTGTAAGCAATGATGCTATTATTGTACTTTCATGGGTAAATATATGTTTACATCTATGCATCAGGAAGTGAATTTCTGTTTTCTGTTGTAAGGAGGGAAAAAAAAAACCAACCAGAAGCCCAAAATTTCACCATATTTTCAGCTCATTAACTGTGAATAAAACAAATTGTCTGCAAAGTTTCAAGGAAAAATCAGTTCATTGCTTTCAAAGGGCTGACCAATTAAAATCTGCCACCAAGAAATGTTCCTATGCTTATCTTTTAATAAATCTGAGATACTTCAAAAACATCCACTGCAAAAAGTATATCCTGTGAGAAGTTAGATGGTGTGTCAGGGTGAAAATGTCTTCATTTATTAGCAAAAACAAATGAGAAAGAATTTGCTTTACTTGGCTTATGTCACAGTCCACCAGTAGAGTCACACTGAGTTGAGAGTTTGAAGATTAATTATCCCCAAGGTCTCCAGCAGAACAGTAGCTTATCTGCTGTTACATTTCTCACCCAGCTGGCTTCACACAAAGCAAATTCTGCTTTCAGAAAGCCCAGAAATAATTTGAAATGGATCAACTGGCTCAAGGGTTATCCATCATATTTCTGAACCAGACAGCTTATTCCACTCCAACTTCTTTCATTTGCCTTCCAACCCAGCCATTTCTCCAAGCCCTCTGCTCCCTTTGGCATTTTAGATCTCCTGATATGGGTGCTCATCTGTGCTCCATCTGTGAGTCAGAGCAAATCAGTGGAGCTGAATCCTGTCACCTTCAAGCTGCTGTGATAGTCATTTTTGCTTGGTTTTTTACAGCTTGGAGCACCACTATAATAATAGGAACTGTGTTTCTGCAACAGAAGGATCTCTTGGTTCTAAAAGGACAAGTGCATTCAATAGGAGGTTACAGACAACTAATAGCTTTAAGGATTCAGGAACAGTGTGCTGTTTCCCTTTGCTCTGGCCTGTTCACAGGCCTTTGGCTTTTTTCTGATCTTTTCTGCACCTCACAAGGCTTAGACATAAAACCACTTGTTCCTTGTCGAGTAAAGGTGGGATTTACCTCACAGCATGCCGTCTAATTTCTTGTTCACCTTTCTTCCCTTTTCTCTGTCAGGGAAACCCACAGTTATCTTTCAGAAAGGCTGTAGGGAACAGGTTCAACTGTTTCTGAACTTCAATTCTGGCAAGGCTGAGCAGCAGAATACTGATGAGTAGCGGCAGAAAGTAATGAACTTTTGCTTGCTGCACAAGACATGGTTTAATCATGGTAGTCAGGTAAGTACACCACAGCAGCTCTCTCACACTTTGCCCAGTGGGATGGGAGAAAGAATTCAGAATCAGAAGACTGCAACCAAGGCTAGACAATCCTGCATGCAAATGTTTGGGATGTGGAGCTTCTTAAGAGAGACAGATGTTTTGACTCATCAGACAGGTTAACAAATGAAATCACAGACAGGCAGTATGAGAGAAAGTTGTGTTCAAAAGGTTAGAGTATTGCACAGAAACTGAAGGTGAGCTGTCTTCACAGGTAAGTGCAGCCACAAAGACTACAGGAAAAAAAAGACACTTGCATAATCCCTAGGCAAGCACATTGTGCGGAAATATTATCTGTGCTTATATTAAACTTGTAAAATTCTTGGCCACGTGATGTTGAATGTCATGTGCCCTGAAAATCAGGGCATCCCTTCTGATATATGTGAGCTTTGTCAAACTCCTCCTGGAACCATTTTGCAAGCACACTTTTCATACTACAGTTGCTAATCAGTGTATGCCTTGTATCTCTTACCTATGCTCACCCCTTTTCCACTCTCCCCACACCTTCATAATTTTCTCTCATTTTCTTCATAATTTTAATATTACAAGCAGCTATGGGAGAGATGGGCATGCCAGGCTGTCCACAGGGAAAGGAAATCAGATGCAATTGCAATTGGTGATGGATCCCATTACAAAAAAAATGAGTACCGGGAGTGCACAGTTCGATGAAAGAGCTTAATGTCAGTGTCTGAGATGAAGCACTGAGGGTCTCCTTTCATATCAGGGCAAAGCTCTTTGGATATTTTGAAATTACACCTCAAGTGCATCAGTTTATTTTGCCATTTTCATGCAAAACAGGAGCTTTTGCAAACAATTTCCCTGATGAACTCCACTGTAGAATGTTGATATTGATAGTTCCAGATGTGTGCAGGCCTTTGCTAAGTCACAGTACTATACTCAGAAGCAAATCCTGAATGAGAACAAAGGATTTATTTTCTTCTAGAAGATAAGGGCATGGGTGTCAGAGACTGGTTAGAGACTTAGGAAATTTGGATAGGCAGTCTTGAAAACCCTGAATAGGAAACTGAATATCTAATATATCAAAACCTGTTTATATAACCCGTGTTTGAGGAAGTTTGGTAGATTTAGAAAACTTCCATGTCAGGTCACTGGAATGTTAACTCCTTGTGGTACCATGAGGACAGAGAAAGCTGCTTCATTTTGAGTGAACCTCCTGAATGGAAGGAAGGGAAGAGAAAGGATGAGCTGCTTTTGAAAAAACATCGGGAATAACAAACAGATAGGGAAAATACAACACAGATAATGTTCTGGAGCCCTACAGCTCACAGGCTATTGAGAGAGGAAGCTCAGACCCTCCACACCTTATCAGTTATATGTTTTGCTCTTCAGAGCAGGGTTATTGGAAACACTTAGTCCTAGTTTAACACTGGTTACTAACCAGGACAGCCTCTCCAGGCAACTGGTTTCTTCCTCTTCATGCAGAGCTCTCTAGTCTTTCTGCTCCCATTCTTCACTCTCATTAATTTGGTCTCATTTTGACACCACAGCCAAAGCTTGGTGCAAGACTGCAGTTTTGTTAATTATTTTAATAGCGGTACAAAGTGAACAGATGAATTATTACACAGTAAATAAAATTGCTGTAGTAAGTTTAAAATGCCAGCTTTCATAATGATTGGTGTTTAGAAAACATTAATGGGAAGACCATTTCTTAGTTCACCTTGTACAGTATATAATTAATCCTTCAACTCTTACAGCACAGAAGACACATCCAGCAGAGATACTGAAGTAAAATCTATACTCAGTAATGGTATTACTTGCTGACAGCATTTAATTTTTTTTTCATCAATATTGTGGCTTTCCCTACTCTTTCACTGCAGAGACAGAGTTACAGCAGAAGGCAGATCCCTTTCTTTTGCAAAGATTAACTGCTTTATTCTCTGGAAACACTGAGGTGGAGTCCTTGATAAATTAATAAAATAGACAGTTTTGATGAAATTGCAAATATCTGCCCAAAAAAGGACCTTGAGAGGGGCTTGTGCAGATGTTGCCAAGCTAACTCTGAGTTCTCCCTGACAGAGAATAATTACTAACTTTGCTGTGAAGTTGGTGTAGGCCTATACCTCAGGAAACTGAATTGGGCACAGCAGCAGAAGAACTGGGAAAATGTTTTATATACAGACATTCCTCCAGCTCCTCTCCACAGTGCCTGCTGAAGTGCAGACCTCAAGCTGTGATGGAAGGAAGCATGAAGAGCTCCTTGTCAATCTCTCATCATTCTTTCAGGTGGACATCTTTCTGTTTACATCCTTGCTGATATTCCCCCACTGATGGATAAAAAACAGTGTGAGCACTGTGCCAAAAATATTGGGTTCTGGAGTCAGAATGATGGCAGCTTTAGGGCTTTCTTAATTTCCATGTCAGCTTGGAAAGTCTGACACCATATTGTCTGCTAACAATACTGTTCTCTTCAAGGGTATTGTACAGGTGTCAAGCCTGTCACCCTTCACCAAGGCTGTGACAATAATGTAAATTGTCATCATTTGCATTTAAGGAACTGGAGCAGGAGGGCTTTCAGACTCGGAGAGGGTGGGCAGCCCTGGGGGTCCCTTCCCTCCCATTCCCTGCCCACCCTCTCTAAAGCTCAGGCAGACCCCAGCCCCTCCTCTCTTTCCCCTGCGCTCCTTTACCCCCAGCTCGACACTGCTCTTCAGCATCCACATCCCTCGGGTGCTGGGAAGAGCCCTGGAGCCCTCTCCTGAGTCGGCCCTGCAGCAAGGGGCCCTCAGGAACCTCTCCCTGACACCATCGACATCGGGTTGGATGGATATATTTATACACATTTTTATTTTTGTTCTTTATCCCTTACGTTAAATCCTTTCCCCTGTTCCAGTAAATCAGTCTCCAGATTTTGTTTTCAATTTCCAACTTAAAGCCCTGTCCTGCTTAGCTGTGACAGAATAGCGCTTTTTTTTTTTTTTTAAATAAAGCCTGGTACGTTCTTCAGTTTCAATTTCTGAGCTGCTCAAATGTTCCAGAAATTTGGAACTGCTCAAATATGAGGCTTCTGCAAGTACTCACCAGGTTAAGCTCACTGTGCATTTCTTAAAATTAATAGTGTTGCACAGAAGAGTATGAGTCTGCAAGGTGGCTGGGGAAGGCCCTCCTGTTGAGTCATGAGGTTCAGACTGGATGCTTTTGCTTTCTAAACTCCTACTAAGAGAGGAGTTTTAGGCGTGGCTGCATCCAGTCCCAGTCTCAGGCATGATGAATGGTTTATGTCTTAAAGATTCTCTGCCACCCTCTAGAGCCAGCATTTGACTGCTTCAGAGCCCCACAAAGGACTTTGACTGAAACACCTGAAAAGGTATTCAATGTTGCTTGTTTCAGAGTCCCATAAAAAACTGCACCAAGGCAGTTTCACAAAGCTGAAACAATAGAGAATTTACTAAGGCAAAATAAAAGTCTAGACCCGCTGTTGATAAAGGCACTGACTGTGTTAGCATTAAATTTCTCAAAGCTAGCTAAATAATTAGTTAAACTATTGTAAAAAAGTCATCCACAGAGTAGTAGATGCATAACTTAACAAGGAAGCATCACTGCCTGGACAGGAGAGAAGTTTATGCCCAGTGACCCACCTGGAAATAGTTGGTGTTCTCCTCCTTAGCAATAGAACTCTAAATGCTATTTTATTCTCCTTGATGAGGAAGGACAGGGTTATATCTTGTCTGCTCATTTGTTCCTGGCCTGCTAATGGTGCTATTAATTAAAAGAAGGAACAAGAAATTAGAATTAAGACTCGCCACAGATGTGGCCTCACTCTCAGTCATGTTGGGCACAACTCTGTCTGTCAGTCTTTGCCACCAGTTATTGTTGGCACAACCATCTGGCTACATGGCTGTCACCCTATCCCAGTGGTTGCAGGAATTACTGGGATTGTAAAAACTTATAAACTACCAGGTTGTAAGAAATTGCCAACATCTGGACTGGGTCTTGGCATAGATAAATGAGTGATTTATCCTTTGCCCTTGCTCATTGCCAGGAAGAGATAATCACACTCAGCTGTCCTAATTTCCTATGCTAAATCTGACACAAAATAACACACCAATTTAGGACAACTCTGGAACACAAGGGGAAATTTTTTCACTATGAGGACAGACACTGGAATGGTCTCTTAGCAGAAGTGGCAGATTCCCCCACTATGGAAGGTTTTAAGTCTCAGCTCAGCATGGTGCTGTGGCATATCGTATAATAATATCAGAAAGATTGGACCAGATAATACTTGAGATCCCTTTCAACCTGACATTCTATGATTCTGTGGTCAGTTTGCCCACATATACAAAGAAACATCTTGCTACATCAAAATAATGTTAAATATATTCTGGAAGCAGAGCTGCAAGTAAGAAACTTCTGTCCTGTTTCCAATAGGTTCTTGGGGGACTCACCATCACAGAATATAACAGGAAAGAGTGCTCTAATATGTTTGTTTCAGAGAACTAGTGCCAGGCTAAATGGGGAACCAAATAAATTGGTTACATTAGCTTACACCAAAAGACTCAGATATTCATCCTTGTAAATCTCCATAGTAAACCATTTCAGGGATGTTGCAATGCTCAACAGGCCAACTGGGATGACTGATCCCCATTCAAAGTTTTGTCATATCTCTCATTGCTTCAGTCCAGTCTTCCTGATTGGTGATGCTTCTGCTTCAAGCAGATCAGTGAACAAGGAGAGGTGGCTTGTAGAAAAGCTCCCTCACTTCTGGGTAGTTTGTTTTCATTTTCCAGTCCCAGAGTGGAAGAAGATGGATTTTGTGAACCCATGTTCAATGGCATCACTTAAGGCATTAATTTTCATGTAGGAAAGAGCCAGACGTCAGAAACCATACTCCCAGATGTCAGAAACCTGAAGCATCAAAGGTGTCTGGATAGACCATCTCTGAGACTTCAGTATAAGGGCATGTGGTAAGTGGGGTACCAAGCACAGGAAGCAAGGTCTTGGGGGGTTCTGTCCACATATAGGAGCACTTTGCAACTGTATATGCTTTCCCATAGAAGCCTGAACCTGGGGATAAGAGAAGTCACCTAGTGGCAAAAGCAAATTAATCTAAATACCTTTTTCTGGTGTCCTCTGTGAGGCTAGGGCAAGTTAACATGATGAGCTGCAGGTTCTTGGATGTTATTACCTGAACTCTCCTGTGGAAAGTGAGTCAGATGACAGGTGTAGTAGTCTTGGTTAAAATACTCTGCAGAACTCATTCTGCTGCAATAAGATGGGGGCTGCACTCTTTCAAAAAGTCAGATGCAAAACTGCTGAGTACTTGCATTACTCATTGCTTTAACATCACAGGTAGTTTGGTTTAGCTCAACAAGGTAAATCCTAGTGCAAGTCGCTTCATTTCAGCAGATTTATCCCACAAAGAAAAATATATATTTGGAATACTCTGAAATAATTAAAAATATTGCTTCTAGAATGAAAGAATCCTCTGGATTTTAGAGCAAATAGAAAAAAGGCTTATAAGCAGCAATGAATAATCTTTCATTATACTTCCCTTTCCCTGCTGAGTTTTCTGACCAGATGAAGGAATATGGAAAAAAAAGAATCCCCAAAACCTCATAAAAAGTGTTCTGGTTTGGTTTGGTTTTATTTTGGTAAATATTTCAGCTTTATTTAGATAATTATTTAATGCAATTTCAGTGTTTTCTGTGTCCTCTTTAGTGAGGAAACTTGTCAGTCGGAAATTTATATTCCCCATAACCTGGAGCAAAATTAAGTTCTCCTCTTGAAAATGACAGGGAAAAAAATACTTAGTTCATTAAGGCATTATTGAAAAACAATCCAGTACTTATTTTTTTACTGTTAAGAAGAAAATCCTCTTCCAGGAGCTACATTAACAGAGAAAATTATCAGCAAATTTCTATATCAGCAAAGCAAAAAATAAATAGCCCTAACAATATCTTTGAAGCAAATGATCTAAAGATCTGAGCCTTCCAATGACAACATGAAAGAAAATAAAATAATTTGTCATTTTTTGCAAAGCTTTCCAGCCCTTCTGTTACACAATGCATCAGCTGGTACAGGGTTTCATAGCTTACTTCATAGAGTGGTCAGCCTGTCCCAAGTTCATTTCATACCTCTTATTTTACTCCCAGACAGTGAGATGCTGGTTGCAGGGCTGCAGTCAGATATTTCCTACCCTTGCTATCAGAATCCCATTTAAAATTGGTAATTTCTAGCTGTTTAATTGATACAGTGTTTATCCATTATTATCACAATCAGCTAGTGTCTCACTTCAACCCCAGCTGGCAAATGAGTCCCACATAGCTGCTCACTCACTCTCCCCCAGTGGGAGAGAATCAGAAGGCTGAAATTGAAAAAAATAATTTGTTGAGATAAAAGCAGTGTTAGGTAAAGCAAAAGTGACCAAGTGAAGCACAAGTCCATGTGACCAAGCCAAGCAAAAAAAGGATTTAATTTACTGCTTCCCATTGACAGGCCACCCCCGGGAGATCAGGGCTCATCACATGTTAACTGTTAGTTGGAAAGAAACCCACCATCACTCCAAATGTTCCCTGTTCCTCCTTATATGCTGAGCATAATGCAATGTCAGGCAATAAGCAATATCCCTTCGGTTAGTTGATGGCAGCTGTCCTAGCTGTGTCTCCCTTCCAGCTTCTTGAGCATCCCCTGCCTGGTTGCTGGTGGAGTGGGTTGAAAAACAGAAAAGGTCCTGATCCTGTGTGAGCTCTGCTGAGCAAGAATGAAAACGTCCCCCTGTTATCCAAACAGTTTTCAGCAAGAATCAAAACCTTAGCCCCATATTAGCTCCTGTGAAGAAATTTAACTCTGTCCCAGCCAAAAAAAGAGCAGATAGGAAAAACTCAGCTGCATATGCAATAAATCCCAACCTTCTTCTATAAAGTGAGTTGTGCATGGTTCTCTGATTTAACGTTAACTCTTTGCTTTCTTGGACCAACTCTTTTGTCTGGAAAACAGGTCTCTTTGCTGTGTCTTGATGTCATGATAGTAAGATGTCACCTGATTGACCTCTCATTTTCAGTGTTTCTGCACTTTGAGAGACATGGGAATCCTAGCTTATGCTGTCAACAGGAGGAGAACAATGTGCAAAAGACAATTATATCAATAACAATATTATGCAAGAGAAGAAGAATTAACTCTCATTATTTTAACTATGCCCGTCAGTAATTTTTCAGTGACATATTTATTTCCCAAGCAAAGGAAGAATAAAATTCTGTAGTTGTCAGAGGAACTCTTTGCTATAAAATCAACTTGGTTTTTATTCAAAACTATTTTTCATTAGGAAATACATTCACTGCTACTGTGAAACTGAATTGCCAGAATCTCTGAAGTTTTCAAATTCTTTCATCTCAAAAATAATTATATTTCATTACATTTCATGGCAAAGATGTGAAACCATTTTTTCTCGTGTGCCAACTGAAACACAGAATGGAGTTAGAAGTGGTTTAATTACCTTATTGTTAATATCCTCCTAAAGATATCCCCAAACTCCCTTTTAATTTTACTTATTTATGGATGCATTTCATTAAGACTAATAAACAAGAATCTGTATAATTATTGGTGTTTTTATGACTAGGTTAACACACTCCCCAGGAAATTCTGATTATTCTAGCCCTGTCCTATTCAGAACTTGGAATTTCACACTCTTCTCAGCTCTGTATTCCTGTAACTTCCTTCACCAATGTCCAAAGCTGTCCCCAAAGTCCTACCATTTCACCTTCTTTCCCAGAAAACAGCTGCAGCATCTTGTTCTCTACTCACAGTATATTAATATCATTCCCTAACCACATCAGTGGTTTGAAGTGCTTTCCTAATGCTAAATGTAAGTAGCCCATTATAATCTGAACCCTTTGCTAAACTGATCCCTACAGGTCCTTTTCAATCCCTAACATTCTGATTCCATGAACCTGTTTGTTGTGAGAAGTGAAGCACACACAAGATGTGTGTGGGATGTGAAGGAAGTGCTGGATGTCTGCATATTTTGGTGTTATGTGCTCAGCCAGAGTGTGCAAACCTCCTTTCTCATTGTATTAGTTCAGCTGCAGAAGCAAATAGAATGAGACTGCAGGGCTATGCTAATCTCCTTAATTTTCCTACCCTTTATGGAAATGGGTGGTTGGGTTTTTTATTTGTGCAGAGCCTGACAAGGAAATAAATAGCTTTAATGCTTTATTTTATTTCTCAACCTCTTTACACTAAAGTTAAACTTAAAAAAAAAAAAATCCCCAAACTTAAACAATGTTTGTCAATTAAGCACAAACTCATTAAGATATTTTTCTTCCTTGGAAATTCCACTTTTTCCCCAATGGGACTTATCATTCAGTAGTAATAACTATACCTCATCTCTAGTTTGATGCTAAAGACATTCTAATAGCCCCATCTAGACCTAATCTGCAAGGCAGGACTCTGTAAGGGCAATATTCACTTCTCAATTTCTTGTCTTCCTGTTGAAGTATACTGTGGAAGCAAATTTGTCCCCGGGGAACCTGGAAAGATTAACTTCATCGATATTATGGAATAACACAATGATAGTGGAACAGTTCCAGAATAACTTCTATTTTTCTTCTGTTATGATACTGTCGTCAAGAAGTGGTTTTCCTTCTTGGCACTTTCACATCCAATTGCTTTGCGGTGAATGGGACCACAGTACCTCTGCATAATTTTTTGGTGATAACTAGGGGCTTGATAGAAGAAATGGAGGAGAAGCAGGTAAAAACCAATCAAAAAACCCAACCACTACCAAACAACAAAAAACCCAACCCCCTCAAAAAAAATCTAAAAAAACCCAACAAAAAGTACCACACAAAAGAAAAACCCAACACAACCAACCAAAACTAAACAAACAAAACAAAAACAACTAAACAAAAAACAAACAAAAAAAAACCCAACCCCCCCCCCCAAAAAAAACCACAACCCCTAATCTTTCAGGGATGTAGAAGAGTCCTATTGGCAGCAAGGATGAAAAAAATGTTTTCTTTAGTCTTGCTTAACTCTGTCCTTGGTCTAGCCCCCACCATATTCAGAAAAATCACAATGACTGCCCAAAGACAAAATTGGGACCAACGGCTCAGGATGTCTGTTTCTTTGGCAGAAGAGACAAAAGAAGAAAAGAGGGTGCCTATTCCACGAGCAGGAAGATCCAGAAGTTACAGGTTATAATTCTTTATCATATACTCCAGACTAAAACCAGGGAGTCTGGAGCTTGCTGAAAGCAGATGCACCAAATGTCAGAGGTGAGAAATGCTGGAGGAAACAGAGAGATTCCCCAGAACTGCAGACAGTTTCTTCCAGTGAGGAGGAGCTTCTGTGAGAGAAGTGTTGAAGCTTTACTCAGAAACCTGAAGCAAAGGTGAATGGGTTCCCACAACATTCCAGTGAGCACAACCCACATGCCATTGTAGTAGCTGGAGTTGGTTTCATTTGAAAATAACCATGAAATGGGAACAAGGCTCTTCTAATTTATACTCAAGAGTATTTTAAACAAGTAAACATGCTGTACATGCCTAGCAAATTGCAATAACAGCAAAAGATACCCCATGCATAATATTAGTTCAGAGTGGGGAGCATTGTAGTAGAGTATAACATTTATTTATAGTATTGTAGCTCAGTTACGTTTACTTCTGAAGTAACTCTTGACTGTTACTGGAGTGCCAGTTATGACTACTTTCTCACCTTCTCTACAAGGAAATTAGCTCTTCAGAAAAGCAATTTCTTACAATAATAGCAAATAGTATCTCCAAACATGCTTAAATCAACCACACCATCACAGGCAGCTAAGTATATCTACAGATCTACTGTCGATTGCCTGGTCAACACAGATGTCTGATGCCCATGATCTCAATAAGGTCCTCAAGGGATCTTATCTGACTACTCTTCATACTTACCTCAGAGAAGTGAAGCAGTTTACCATCTCTGCAGACAAGCTGACACAGCCCTGCTGAATATGATCACAGCTGCCTCTGTGTTCTTACTCACGTGTAGAAAGCTGTGTCAGTCACCTCTACTAAGAATGTTTTTGAGTGTTTGAGAGACCTGTAGCATCTGCTGACCTGATGAAAACTGGGGTAATCAATTAGCACTGTAGTGGGCTGGTACTATCACTCACACCTCTGCCCACTGGGTACCAAGCCACTGGAAATTTGTTCCACATCCAGTAAGATATGTAATGAGTAATCATGAAGTAAGGAATCCCTGCTGAAGAGTAGGCATCTGAGAATGTTTCTCTAGCTCAGCCTTGCAATTTATGCCAGTCCTCTCATAAAAGACATGAGAGCCATCTGCACTTCCACAGTGTGTGGGTGACCACTTTTCAGTATTGGGCCACCAACACGATTGGCTTGTCATTTGCTTAAGTTATTCCCACAAATTGCAGATATTACTTCTCCGTCAATGTTACAGTCCTGCTTCCAGTTACTGTTCTTAAAAATTTATGCTTGAAGTTCAATAGTCTGCACTATGTTTGAGCCCCTAACATTATCATTCAGAGAGACATATAAAATGCTTATGCCATCAAGCCATTTAAGATACTCAGCTTTCTTTAGAGAGCAACGTGTGATTATTCCTAATGAACAGTCTTGATACTAGCCTATAAAAAAGATGAACAACATCAGAAATGTAAGTTTCCTGTCCAAATTCCCCACGTACTCTTATTTTCACATAGTACCCTAGCCCACATTCTAATCAAGGGGAAGTAAGTAATAAAGCAACATGAAGTGACTGAAGAATGGTGCAGAGACAATCCAGTCTTATCTCTGAGGGATCTGTCCTAATAATCTACAGGACACTCATTATAACTTTAGCAACTGTATGTAGGTAGCATTTACCCCATCAGTTCCTCACAGTTTGGCATTACTTACATGGCACCACATCTGCATTTTTATTGGTATCCCGTTTTTCAGAGAATGTCCTTTCCACAAGATGGAAATACAGCTGTGGAAAAAAGTGCAGACATGTACTCCAAATGCTCCAAGCAAGCTCTAAGCTGCAATAACAGGGTATAAAAATGGAGGAATAGGTGAGAGACACCTAAAAACCAATGGAAGGCATTAGGTGAGAGACACCTAAAAAAACAATGGAAGACATTCTTTGGGTACAGCAGAACAGATCAAAGCAAATCACAGACCTGTTATTTCATGGGAAAAACAGAGAAAATGACTGTTTTTTTATATCTTCACAAAACTATGAACCATCAGTGTTACAAAACAAGAAAAACACTTGTCTAGAGTAAGGAAAGGGAGATGATAAATATAATGAGAAAGTTAGCCAAGTCTGAAGAACTCACCCCTGAGTACAGGAGAAAACAGCCAAAATAAACTTAAAAACTGTTTCTACAAGCTAGCAGAGGAAAGGTGAAGCCCCATGAAAGTTGCTTGCAAATAGCCACCCACTTTTATAAAAAGGACACAGAGACCAGGAGTCTAACTTCAGTCCCAAGAAGCACAGGATTTGGAACTCATAAAAAGATCCCTGTGGAGAAAAAGAAGATAGGGGTGGGTAGCAGGTATTTGTCAAGGATCAAGTCTCACTGTGAGTAAGTACCTCACTCACAAAGGTACTCACTGGGTGCACAGACTATCAGATTTGGTAAACCTGCATGTAACTTACTTCTTGGCAAACAATAAACCTTTGGCTTTGATGAGCTATCTAGGGAACAGGCAGCTGGCAAGGGGGTGGTCTGTTTGTTTTTCAGAAGAGAGTCAGAACAGTTGTTGATGATTCACAGTCATTTGTGTAAAAAGCTACAAACTGATTCCTACAGGAGTCTGTTATGTGCCTCGTGTTATTCAGCTGTTTCATTAATGCCCGTGAAGATGCAGAGTAAAGCACACTTTCAGATGACACAGAACTGAAGGGGACACTCAGGACAGCTGGATCAGAATTCAAAATGATCTTTACAAATTGGAAGGATGGCTTGAGGTCATCAACATGACATGCCACGGAGACAAGTGATACATATTTTGAAGGGAAAAAATCAAATATGTCATTACGAAAAAAAAATAAAATTCAATCCTCCAGTATCTTTAATATCCAGTAAAAGGTTGCCTTCTTTGTAAAAGCAAGAATTTCAATGGCATCCCAAAGCCTCTGCATCTGTTGGTGGTGAAGGACATCACCTTCCTTGCTAGATAAAGAAAATTGTATATTCTTTCTGGGATTACTTTTTTTACATTAACAGCACATCATACTGTTGGCTTGTTGCAGTTTACAGGAGTTGAACAAGCATATAAAGTATCCCTGGGGAAGAAAACTCGGTTCTCAGAAAGTATTTACCTTTTTTTTTTCTTTTTTTTTTTTCCTATTTCTAGTAAGAACTGTGTTCAAGTTTTTTGGAAAACTTCAGGGGTTTTGCTTGAGAATCCAAAGTATGACAGCTTCTTTTACTCATACTGGTTGCACCTTGGGTAGAGTTCGGTATTTGTGCACATGTTCTTCTGTGCTTTGTTTTCAGGAAGCTAATTGTTCTGACAAATAAGAATAATGCAGATCTCATGTAGGAGATATGCAGCTATAGTTAATGCTAGAGACACACTCAAGTACCAGATGTAAACACTGAAATACAATCTTCTCCCATGCTGAGAATGAACTTGGGAAAAGTCTTGAAGCAGCTGAGGCTCAGATAAGCTTTTCAGAAGAGTAAAAATTGCTGTCAGTGGGCCACCGTCCTACTCAGCAGTCATTAGATCAAGCCTGCAAATTTTCAAATGTCCTTTCCTTCTTTCTCTTTTATTATCACTGAAGACTTTAGACCTAAAGGTCTTCCTGTCTGAGACAAACTTTATCCCACAGATTGATAACCATACAATACCTGCATACCTGTGACTTGGCAAGAAGTCCAGTAATGGCTAGAATGGCTATGCATGTCTATTATATATTCCTGCTATCATGATTTCATAAGGTCTTCATAAAAATCATAATAAAACACTGCATATTAAGCTTAATTTTGTTCTTATGTGATGTGTTCTGCAGAAAAACAGGGTCTAAGTACTGGCATTGCCAGTACGTGGTTCTGCACTGCAGATATGTCCCTAACTGAAGAATAACGTTTGGATAAAGGCAGTAAAATAGAACATTCAGTGCAAAGAAAGGAAAAAAAGCCACACTGGAAAATTTTACCTACTCCCAGCTTCACAGGAGTTTCAGTACTTGCCATAAGTAATATTGCCTCATCTTCAAGCAGCTTGATCATCTATCCAGCCTTGGGCTACTAAGAGATAGGAAAAAAACTGGTACTGGCATGTGAGTACTTATTATGAAACTTGACCTGGTCCATGGTGCTACTCGGAGCCAATTGTGCCTAGTGATTCCTGCCCTGGCCTTTTTGGGGTAGTACCACACAATGAAGCCATGCCATCACAAGAAGGATGGCAAGTGCTGGATACAGCCCCATTCATATCCATTAACAAGGAGGAGGGTTGTGCTTCTCAACTCCCAGGTAAAGTCTGCAACTAGAGGTCAGTATTTTAGCCTATGGTCTTCACCAAAAGTCACCACTGAAAACAGTGTTGTGCACTGGAATGATGTTCTCAACTTATTTTAATTAATTTGTATTAATTTTAATTTAATTGTATGAGTTTGACATGGATTTGTGATACATTCTAGAATCTCTCTTCTTAGGAATCATTTATAACTCCAGGAAGTCTTCAGAAGCTGTTTTCCCCATGAAGGTCATTATACAAGCCAGTCTTACCTTTCAAACAGCTTGGAACCACAGGGTATTCTGGTCTAACTTGCCTGAAGTAGCTGAAATGTGTCTCAGAGAGGGACCTGAGGATCCTGCGTCATGTGGTCTTATTTTATTTCTGCAGATGCAGGGAACACCCATAATCTACTACACTTAGCAATTGTTGTTGACTTAGCCATTTCCCGTAGGGAATGGGGATATAGTGTGTATTATTCTGTGACAACACCATGGCAAAGCATAGAGCATTTTGTGTTAAAGTCAGTGCTCAGTGAATTTTCCCATGAATTAGAGAGACACTAATGCTCTTTGCACAGTAGCTGGCTATAGATCTCCTAAGGCAAAGATTTTATTGATTCAAACGCAGTTGTCTGAAAGCCAGGTGTCTCCTTCAAATTACCCAATTTGTAGATAGAAAAAACTCTAAAAACAGGAATCTCATGGATGTCAGATCATATCACCTCTGGATACCCGTGGGGCTAACACATATAATTAGGAGATTCACATCACTAGTAGTGAGCAGCAAACAAACTATTTCATGAACACTGGGGCTGCAAGGAAGGCTTTAAGGTTTTCACTGGAGGGCCTATATTACCACAATGGTAATCACCCTCTTCAAAGAACAGAGGAACCCACTATCCAGTGTTGGAAAAAGAACTCCCCAGGCACCAGACAGTGGTGAATACCTTTAATAGGAGGATGGATGTGGTCTGCCTGCTAAAATACTAGGCTCTTCACTGCTCTGTGACTTGAGGAATTAATACTAATAATTGTAATCCAAGTGTCTGCAAATGGACCTTGGACTACAGTAGCCTCTTTCCATATCAAACAAGTAACTTCTGTTAGGTCTCTTAGCAGGATATGCTGTCACATACAAGGCTGTATATATGTACCCCCTTCTAGACCCATATCTATGCCCAGGAACTCAGTTTTTTCTCTCCCATAGAGCCATGCTATCATGACTTTTGTGGGTTACAAATGATTCAGGCAAGGAGTTGTCCTGAGAATCATAGGAAGGAGAGGAAGCATGATGACTGCTTCTTGTAAGTCATCCCTCTCCACATTGTCACTCTAACACCTTGTTTTCTTGGCACACCCATGCCTGATGAGAGCTGTGCCGGAGTCACAAAATGGAAATGAGCACTTTCATTCAGATCAGCTTTCTGTGAGACATTAGTCTGTTAGGAATGAATCTCTGAGGTACACCTTTAACTAGAGGGAAAAAAGGTGGCATTGGGATTATTCATAAAAAAGTAGACACAGTTCTTCACTGTTACTTCTGTTTGGAACTGCTCAGCCCTAGACACAGTAGGTTCTTTGTAATTTTCAGTCTTTTTTCTCACTAGACATGAATTTCTATGGTTTTCTTTTCATGACTCCTCATCCCCAGACATTCCTCCTGATATTGAAAAGCCTATTATTTCTATCTCTTTTGTCTTGCCACATCATATTAACTCTCTGGGTTGCCTTTACAGTGAACAGAAAAGATTTTCATTTCCAACTGTAAATGTGTAGTGTAAGATTTTTTTAAATGGTGGAATTCTTTGAATATCTGTAGTCCACAGTGTGATGAAGAAGTCAAAAAACCTCAGTAAAAAAAGATAAAATATTACAGATGATTTCCTGACAGCTATTGACCTAGTTCTAACAGATAAAAAGAGGATTTTGATGCCATCTCTTAAAGGAAAAAGTTTAATTGCTGATTGGTTGTATGCAGTATTAAAAAATAACAGAGAAAAGACAAACTCCTGCAGCATGAGTTGTATTTAAAGGATATTTATAAATCAAATACCAGGGCAAACAGAAGAAAAAATATATTTGTGCCTCAGGACACTGCTAATCAATCCTTTCTCTGTAGGAATTTGTAACAACAAAGGCAAATTTGTAACAAGGCATCTGGTTGAACATTTCTAATTGGGATGATAAGAAAAAGGGTGACAAGAAGGCTGAGGTTATCAGTAATATTTTTTCTCAGTCTTCACTGGCAAGGGCTCTGGCCACACCACCCATGTTGCAGAAGGCAAACATGAAGGCAAACATGAGCAAAGGAAAATCCTCCCACTGTAGGAGAAACCAGGTTCAAAACCATCTAAAGAATCTCAAAGTGCGCAAGTCTGTGGGACCGGACAAGATTCATCTCTAGTTCCCAAGGAAACTGTCAGATGAAGTCACTTTTCTCTGTATTTGAGAAAACAAGGCAGCCTGGTGAAGTTCCCACTACCTAGAAGCAAAAAACATTACCCCCATTTTCAAGCAGGGGAAAAAAGAAAAGCTTAGGAACTACAGGCCAGTCAGTTTTGGCTCTGTGCCTGGCAAGACAGTGGAGCAGATCCTCCTGAAGGGTCTGCTAAGGCACATGAAAAATGAGGTGGATTTTGGTGGCAACCACCATGGCTTCACCAAAGGCAAATTGTGCCTTATAAATCTGGTGTCCATTTAGGTCTGGTGTCCACAAGGTCAGTGGACAAGGGAAGAGCAACTGTTGTGATCTACCTGGATTTGTGCGAAGTGCATAACACTGTCCTGTGCAACATCCTGGTCTCTGAATTGGAAAGATACAGATTTTAGGGATCACCTGGTCAGAGGATAAGGAATTGGCTGACTGGTCACACTCAGAGAGTTGTGGTCAACAGCTTGATACCCAAATGGAGACCAGTGATGAGTGGGGTTGCTCAGGAGTTGCTGATTCAGATTCAGAAAATAATGGGCTAAAATGTAAAACCAGGGGTAGACAGAGAACTCCTTTGTCTGTGTCACAGGTAAGAGGAACTAACTTTGTCTAGGTAAGCATTAAGGGAAAGCTATATAGTTTGCAAAGTTTACTCCTTTACTTTCCTCTTTACTCCAGAAAAGAACCAGCAAAACCCAGTTCTGTTGTCTGGAGCCCTGCCAGCTCAGCAAAGGTGAAAAGAACACCCTGAGGAAGACTCAGATCCTTTCTTCAAAAGACCCCTGCCCAAGACCACCAGGGGACAGTGAGCATGCAAAGATGGGTAGAAACTTCTATTGGCAGCTGATTTGAATAACCTTGCTTCTCGAGTGCATATGCGTGTTTCTGTAATGCATATGTATAACTTTGTGTGATAAATAGCTGCCTGCACTTAGCTGTGGTGTGCAAGTTAGGAGGAGAAATGGAGAAATCCCCCTCCCACCCAGGGAAGGAAGGAAGGAAGGAGGGAAGGAAGGAAGGAAGGAAGGAAGGAAGGAAGGAAGGAAGGAAGGAAGGAAGGAAGGAAGGAAGGAAGGAAGGAAGGAAGGAAGGAAGGAAGGAAGGAAGGAAGGAAGGAAGGAAGGAAGGAAGGAAGGAAGGAAGGAAGGAAGGAAGGAAGGAAGGAAGGAAGGAAGGAAGGAAGGAAGGAAGGAAAAAAAGAAAAAGAAAATAAGAAAAAGAAAAAGAAAAAGAAAAAGAAAAAGAAAAAGAAAAAGAAAAAGAAAAAAGAGGAATTTTGAGAAAGTCACCACCACAGATCCAGAGTTGTCTGGTGAGGGTTTCTTGTTCATGATGGTGTTCTGATCCTGAACAGGGCCCGATGCTGGATGGTGGGTTGGTGAAGGATGACAACAAAATGGGGACCTCAGTATTGGTTATGTATCCTCAAATTCCCGCTGTTCCAAGCAAATGATTCACTGCTCCTTTGTTGACTCGAGGACAGGGGAAACTCATTTTTCCATCTTTCCTCCCCAGGACGAGAGCTGTCATTATCATACCTTGGTCATCTGCCTGTTATCAGCAGGAGGCTGGAGGTGTTCCATTCAGTTCAGAGACAGAACAGGAAAGAGGGAAAGAGAGGGAGAGAAAATCACCAGTCCTTGATCCAAGTGCTGAGCCAGCCAACAGGGGAGGGTTGATGTTGATGAGACCCCCACAAGCCCACCAATGCAGCCCCTCATATTTTAGGCCTGTTTCACTTAGTAAGTGTGGTTGAGACATACCAGATTAAACAACTAGAGCAGACCTCCACCCACTTTCCTCTCCAGTCTTTGTCTGTACCAGACCCTAGGCCATACGCAGACCCTATGTGTCTCCTTCCTCTCCAACAGTCCCTTTGGAAATGCTAACATATGAACATGTGAATGCAGCTATTGAATATTGATATTAATCATCTCTTAACTATTCTCCTGTCTGCCACAGACTATTTTACTTAATTTACTTAATTTAGAGGAGTTACAAGGCTATTTCTGCAAAGAAACACTAGGATATTTTAAAAGTTTTGGGCTAGAAAACAGCACAAACAGGAAATTTCTATCAAAGTAAGAATAAATTAACATGAAGACTCCACTCTAATAAACAAAAATTCACAGGAGGTCTCATGATATGTAGTCTCTGCAAAACTTTGACTGTTGCAATAAATCTTCCCTTAATAAACTCATCCTTGGTAGAATTTTTTACTATACTGACCTTAGGTAGCTTGAAGCTGGAATGATTGCCACCAGCTGTGTGATCAGTATGGTGGGGAAAAATAACTCCTTAATTTATATGTGACATTCAAGATATTTGTGAGTCTGCATGTATATAGAGAGAGCTAAAAAAAGGCTCAAGGTTGATAATAAAAATAAAAATCATTGAAGAGAACTGTGTGCTGAAGGGAAAAAAAAGAAAAATATGCAAAAGTTGCTAAAAAGTTCACCTCAGTCAAAGCATGATTGTCACTCTGAAAGTGCTTTTAAGTCTACAGCTTTTGAGAGCCATTTCCTGATTACCAGAATAAGCTTCCACCAACATAACAGTGATCTAACTAAACCCTTTCCTGAGTAAACTGAAAATGGAAAGAGAAGAGTGAATTAATACATAGCCAGTTCCTCTCTTTACAGGCTGCCATCAGGTGTCTTCTCCGAGAAACAGGAGAACCAGGTGTCTTCTCCGAGAAACAGTCAGTGATCCCAGAGATTCCTGGTTCTACCTGAGGTTCTACCCCAGGCTCACTGCCTTCCAGAAGAGCTCCCCCCCTGACAGGCATCTTGAGATTGTCTGTAATAAATCCTCTTCCTCAGTAACATGTTTGACATGAGCAAAATAGCTCATTAATCAATTTTCCATACCAACAAAACTCCAACTCATCCTGTTTCATCAAATTCTTTATGAGGATCTCCAAAAGCTAGAGGCAGGATGGCTGCGCCAAAGCTGGAGCTACTTATATTTAAGGGAATGGTGCTAAAAGGGTTCTTACTTATGCTGCTATAAATGAATGAACTAGAATGGTAACTGCACAGAATAGCTGGAAGAAGAAGCTGATGTGAGAATATGATGGGATTTGGGTTGACAGACTCATCAAGAGACCACCAGGCCACCTGAACACTGTTTGCTACGAGGTCGTGTTGGCCCAGCCTGTGTGGGAAATAGACAATATAAAAGAGACTGCTATAGAGCCCCCTTACTCTTCCTAATACTTGGGAGCCCAGAATCTACTAGCTCCATCTCAGCAGTGCACAGGGGGCTCAGCAGACACAGGCAAAAAACTGAGGCAGTGATCTTACACATACTTTGAAAGGTACCAGCAGCTGACAAAACAGACTTCACTCATGAATGAATATAAAATACTTCTGCAAGCAGCTTGTCCCCACTTCCATTCCTCCATTACTACACAGATCTCACAGATCTCACAGGAAGACATCAAGAAGACATCAGATGATGTTTTTCTATACTTCAACATGGTTATGTGAATGATCCTTAGATTCCCAGTGCTGTCATCCGTGGCTTATGGCACACTATCTCTGGCAATCTTTAATTCATATGGGTTTGGTTTAGCCATGGTAGTTTTACCTTTTTCCTCAAGGCTGGGATCCAAAGACAAGATGAAAGAAATTTTTCAGGAGAAGGCAATAGGGTCTGCTCTCTTGCTTTGTGGAGTGACCGGTCACATGGAATGACTGCACCTACAGCAGTGGGATGCAAATTAAAGTCAGCACCACAGGCAGAGCACTAGTTACCTTTGCTGTCTTTCTACAGTTTTGTGTCCATGTCTGAAAGAAAACAGATGACTGACTGGCAACAGCAGCTCCAAACATCTAAAAAACCCTTCTTTCTTTCCTTCGTCCCACTCTCTTTAAAACTGTCTATAGTATTGCCAGACATGTCTTTTTCATACATAAGGTTTTCATCAGCTAAACAGAAAGGAACAAGGGATGTTTAATGAAAGCCATATATTATAGTGTACATCAGAAATTCTGTATTTTGGTTCACTTATTTTTTAAGTCTGTCATGAAAGATTAAAAGATTTAATGCTGGGATTTCCCCTCATGCTCCCTCTGAGAGAGGCCAGCAAAAAATATTAGCAGAGAACACATGGGGATGGCATTTCAGCTCCGTGTCAAACACTGGATCAGGACCCATAGCTTCCATTAACACCCACTTGCCCAATCTACACAATGCAACCTTTGACAGCTGCTTTTCTTCAATAGCTTTTCTACCTGTTTGTGCATGACCTCCTAATCCATGTTTACAGAGCCTCCTCGCCATGGTACTTCGCAGGTTCTCCTTTCTCTGTTCCTACCACTCCCTATAGAGAGCCAAATTTTTATCATCTCTTTACTCCCACACAAGTATTTAGGTACAGTGAGGCAAAACCAAGTGATCGTCTAACCTGTAGTATGGGGTTTGTCCTTTTTTGCACCAGTGAGAAGGTGGGAACAAGTGAGAAGAAGGTGAGCTCAGAAAGAGTGAGATGGTGCAGGGCTATTTCTGGCTCTCGATCAGAAACATAGGACAAAAAATGGCTTAGTAAAGTATCTACTTTATTATAATGAGAGAATAAAAACAGGTATATAGATGGCAAGTAAATCTTATGTCAGATCAGGTGCTGGGAACCACATGGCTATGCAGCATTGAAAGATCCCATCTGTGGGGAAAGGTTCCTATATTTTGGTCGCAGGAAGTCAACTCTATTCATCGTTTACACTGTGAAACAGAAAGGATGTTTTTACAAGAACTTCTTTCTGCTTTGTTAGAGAAAGGCAAGGCCATGAAGCTGCAGTAACCACTGGTGTCAAACAGGAGCTGCCTGCAGTTACCATGAGCTGGTGGAGTTTACCCTCAGCCAAGGGACTGTGCAGCACAACAGGAGCATGCAGACCAGGGCATGCATTGTCTGGATGTGTCCAGGTTAACTGTAGTGTGGCTTATACAGTGGTTTTCTCATAAGAGTCACAGCAGGAGCAGACTTTTTCACAACTTATGCTGTGTGCATAAGTACTGTATGCTCTTCCCTTTCCACTTTTTCCACCTTATGCTTTGTATCTTGCATTTGGTTCACAAGTTTCTGCATCAAGCAATATCTTCTTTGCAAGCTGATTGTGTGCCAAAGCAGAAGAATCATTGCCTTTAACATGGGGCTGTTTTCTTTTGCTGTAACATTTCCACTAGCCTAATTTCACAGCTATCCATCACTAATTTGGTGCCATTAGATAAGTCCTGAATCTTCTAGTAAAGCAAGCCTGATTTTGTTCTGTGCTTTTAAAATTCTTTTGACTAGTAGGAACTACACTCGAGGTAGCTGGCAAAACAAGATGCTGCTGATGCATACAGAATAAATGCTCTCTGCCCTGGGAGGGACATGTCGTTGTTGTGAAGGTGTTTTATGCAATCACTGTTAAGTTTGGCTGTGATGAGCTGGTACCCTGCTTTCATTTATTTCTACTTTGTTGTCTAGAAATTACCTCTAGCACACAAACAAACAGCTTGGATTTTTTTTTTTTTTAAACAAACCATTCCTTCATGACACATCTTACAAATAAGAAAGCCTTTGGGGTGTTTTAAATAAAAGATCTGTAGCAAGTTTTATTTTTATCACAATATTCATAGGAAGTTTATGTCTGCCATGAATGCTTTTGCTCTCAAAAGGTTTATTGTTGCACTGGGAATCATACGACATAAATAAATTAAACTACTACTAATAAAAAAAATCACAAACCAGAAGTTAGAAAAAAAAAATTTGAATTTTCAGCTCTGCTTTCTGCTGACTGCACAACACCTGTATATGAGACTAGCATAGCTCTTTTGCATTTTCCCCACTTTGGACTTGCACACCCTGGATACCTGAGACACGTAAAGCTCCATCACTGCTGAAGGTCCCATAGAAAGTCACTAATGTATACTGGGTCCTGTTTCTCTTGTGAGCTGCCGGATGAAGTGTTGTGGAGTCACATTTGGCATTTGGCAGGCAAAATAAAGAGTCCCACAGAAATTCTCCTGCTTTTGGAATATGAAATCAGAAGTATTGTAGAATGCTCAGGAACCAAGCTTGGCAGGGCCTGAGAAAAGCAATGGCTTAACAAACTATCAAACCAATTTCTGTCTTTTTTCTAGTATATATTCACAAAAGAACTCTAAGTGAATCCAGAGAACACAGATGAGATTTCGGTGAAGCACGTGAAAAAAAGATACAGGCAGGCTGCCTGACTTATTTTCTCTCCCTAGACAAATTATTTGCATGGAAATAAAATATTTTTTAGAGAGATATTGTAAATATCTTCATATAACTAACGTCTGAGGGAGAATGCAGGGAGCAACCAAGCCTATACAGTGCAGGAACGGGTGTCTGCATACAACAGAGCAAGAGAAAGTAGAAGAATCCAGAATTAAGAGGCAAGTTCCATAAAAATGTTGAAATCTAGAGTTATAGACCAGTCAGGACCAGTGCCAGAGGAGAGAGTATTAAGCATAATAAGAAGGAATAAACATTTCATGGCACTAGAAGCCAGAGGCAGGTATTAATCAGCAGGATAAATTAAGGAGATATTTTTATTAGATATATTTTGAAATAGCTGATGCCTCTGAACACTGCAAATTCTAAGTGTATGCGAGTGCATATGGAAGAATGAGAACTTCTCTTGCATGTTACAGGCATGTTTTGATTCAAAAGGAATGTATAGAGCATATCATAGGTGTGTTAAAACAGCGCTATATACACAACAGTTTCTCAAGTCAGTTATGAACCAGGCAGACAGTAATCTTTCCAGCTATGCAACTCATCTCACAGCCCTAAGGAGCTCTCTTCAGCCAGTACCTTCAGGTGGACAAAACAATATCAAGTATGAATAAATTAGAATCTATTCATATAGAATTAATTAATTCACTAGAATCTAAGCTATGAATAGAACTGGATGTTGTCAACAGTCTGATTAGGAATCAGTGCACAAACATTTGTTTTAGATGTGACAAAAACTAAAAAACAAAGAGGAAAATTTAAGGATAGAGAGGAAGAAAGATCTGATGTTTGTAATGTCCAGCTTCCACAAAGTATGACATTAAAGTCAAATAGTTTCATTATTTACAGTAAATCAGAACAAATATGATTCAGTACTGTGCAAATGAATTAAAACTGAAAGAAGCAGTGAAAATCATATGTAAAAGAATGAGATGGTCATGCAGCCCACTTGGTTTGCCCTGGTATCTAATACATACATACAGCATTTCCCAGGTGAAGGGTTACTAGTCATGTCCTTGCTTTTTAGCTGTATGGGTAGAAGTGGAACAGAATTTAATTTTGACAGTGCAGATATCCAGCTATGTACAGCAGGCTCTGATCTGCATGCCACTTGATGTTCTAAGATGACACCTTTGGCATAAGGGCCAGACTGGGGGATATGAGGGCTTGTGTAGCATTTGGTTGAGGCCAAGTATGTGGCTGGGAAAAATTACAGTCTTTTCATGATAGGTTATATCACAAGGTCTTAATCCTCCTCCTCCTGGAAAGCATCCAGAGGATGTTTTCTTTCTCCATTACACTTCTCCAGCAACAAGCAGAAATATCCTTACACACACACATAAAGAAGCATTAATATGCTGGCAATGGTTGTTTCCTCTCACTATTAACTCAGAGAGATTGCATCACCATCACAGCAGCAATACACTAATCACAGTAAAACAGAGTTCTAGTGAAGAGAGTAGGAAAAGGAAAGTAGCCAAAAATTGTCATCTAGGCTTGGACTCTGGAAGGCAAGGCAACCTAACTATGACTAGAAACAAGAATGTGAAAGCCCAGTGAAGACTGCTTGAGAATGGAGGCAAAAGCAGGTACCTCAGAGTGCAGTCACTTACCAGGCTTGGTCCCTGCTCTGAGGGGAGTACAGTGCAGCAGAACAAGATATTAATATACCACCTTCCAATCCTAAATTCCCAGAAGCTGGCTGCATGATCCTGCTTTCTTCTTGGCCTCTGACTTTCTGAAAGGGCCTTCACAAGACTTGCTCCCACAGTCCTTGGCTTCCCACAGGATGGAGGATATTTTGTACCTCTGTAAACCACATTCTGACAAACACTCATCTGCATGGGTGGTGCACTAAGCATCTCATGGGACCAGACAGAGGCCTTCCCATATATCCACATGGAAGAGAGAGTACGAAATACACTCCACTTAATTCTTCAGGGCATGCAACACTTTAATGTCTTGATACTTTCAAATGTTGAGTAGGTGTTCTAGGGACTGATTAGGAATGGTTCCACCTGGACAAGTTTCTGTCCAGAGCAAGAAGCTTCCCTTATGTATTTTATTTTAATGAGGGCTTTTATTGTCCTGAAGAAATGATTCAATGAGACAACATTTTGGTGGTGGACTTTCAGATCCAACTGTCTCTAATATCAATATGCAGAATATCTCCTGTGATGTAGCTAGAAAGTTTCCTTCAAAGTAACAGTATTTTGAGAGCCATCCACTTACAGGAAAGGCAATTCACACAGTTGGTAGAATCACAAATATATTAATGGCAGATCAGCACTTTTGTCTAAAATGTTTTTATTTATTAAAACCCATGAAACTTTAAAAAGGTAAAAACCAAATAAAAATAAAATAACCTAGTTCATTTTTTCCACTGAAGTGATTTCTGTCACTCTACAGGATGGACATGGTCTTAGGGGATGTGTATTCTGACAGCTGCTTTAATGTTTTATGCAAAGAGTGGCCTGTAAGTTTATTAGGGTGTACCAACTGTTTTTTCTATTCTGCCAGGCAGACATGTAGTATGAATATTAGAAAGAAACTTTCAAGACATTAGGATTGTTTACATGAACATAAATAATCCAATCATTTATTAAACTGCTGTGATCCTTGTGGCTTTTAGAAATCTCGCAGTTGAGATTCAATGTGCAAAAATCCTGGTATGTATTTTTAGATATTTGTAAGCAACTATAGCTTATGTTCCCAAATTTCACTTAATTTAAAGAGAAATTATTCCTCTGTGTTTTTAAAAACAGCAATAATACAAAAAAAAATTTTTTTTCTTCATTATATGACTGTATAGGCAAAACACTGCAAATTTATAAATGTTCAACATAAGAAACATTCATCCAGAAATAACATATTTTTTAGGATTACAAGTTAGGATTAATTTACAAGTATTTACAACTTGATGAAAATCAAATGTGCTTATAAGAAAAAAACTGTGCTGTTTCATTTCAAATCATCCTTCAGCATGCCATCTCTGAAACTGATTGAGCTGGGGGACACTTTCCCTAAAAAGGAAAGATTATCCTGGTGATTAACCTCTCCTAAGCTTGGACCACACACCGCATTTGTCAGTTTTCCAGCACTGACACTCCCATGACATTTTGGTCTCTCTCAGTCCTCCTGCTAGTGAACATCCATCCCTGGATGTATTCACAATGAAATACATAGACAGCACTGTTTCATTTGATTCTGTAGCCTGTGAATTCCTTGAAGCAGAGGCTGTCACCATGAGACATTTCTCAAAATGAGACACATAAGGCTGCCTCCTTGACAAAGACCCACGGTTACCATGGAAACATCAATTATAAACATAACAGTAAGAATAAAACACTCAAGCAATTATTAATAAAGTGACATTAAAAGGTACACGTTAAACCACCTGAGAACCAAGAATTTTGTTTTTTATCTTTACTGCCCATGTGCTCTCCTTTCATATCAAAACCCCATCAACTTATATATCCATATTCAAGCCTCAAACCCAAACAGACTCTTTTCATGTTTCAGTGTAGCCTTCTGTGTGGTCATTGATCTGTCATGGAAAGTTTAATGGAAGTTTTCAAAGGAATTTTGACTTTTTTATGACCAGGAAAAAACTTTCAGTATAAACAGAACTGAATATTCGAACAAACATTCTGAGAGTTTGAGATCTTGACAAAACCTCCAAGGAGATTCAGCCTCTGTCAGAACAGTATAAAAGCCTCTTCTCACCCTTGTTCCCTGAAGAACTAGCAGTAGCTACTTCTGAAGACAGTGTACTAGGCTTCTTGCTTTTATCTCGTGGGGTTTGGTCGCCCCTGTGATCTTACTGCATCACCATGAAGGGTTAGTACATCCAATTGCAATGATACTTTATCAATAACTTACCAGCTAATTTACTTTTTCACAGTTATTTAACATGATCAAGATATTTTAACATGCTTGTCACTTAGAAAGCCTTCATTACAAGAAGTTCCTTTTTTCTGAAAGTTTACTACTATAATACCTATCAAGTCAGGCTGTAAAAGAAAAAATCTGGTATTTTTGAAGCCTTCAGTCAGTTTACCAAGGGCTAGGACATTTGGACAGATATGAACCAAGTGTCTGGAACATTGGCTGCTTCTACAAGGAGTTCAACTTCTTGTGTCCTCATATGGTGTAGATCCTTAGTATCTGAACTTTTCTAAACCCAGTTTACTGTGTCTGACTCAAGCCTCCATGTCTGAGTCAAAGCTTTTGTGACTCTTGGTGAATTCAGTTTGCTCCCAAACACAAATAAACCTAGTATATCACAAACCAGCTAAGACAGGTTCAGTAACACATAGTGCATTTCATCAGATTGATTGATATCTGAATGTCAGCCCAGAATTTTTTCATTCTGTTTATGACAAAATATAAGATTAAGAAGAAAGTCTAGATGACAGTCCTATGTATGGTGCTGGGCCAGATTTAGTTCTTGATCTCTTTCACCACAGCTTTCTTGCTGTTTTCACTTTTGATGTATTACTTCAGATCAGTTTTGTTGTTTCTGGCCATAGCCACATATCAGGAGCTGAATTCCAGTGCTCTGTCTGTGTCCATGCTCTGGAGTGTCCCATAGCAGTCTTGCTCAAGAGCCAACCTAACAAATGTAGGAGGTCAGCAGTCCATCACGCCACATTCAGTACTCTGTAGAGAGAACATATAATGCCGTATCAGAGACTTCAGAAATGGAAAGAAGCAGCAGCTGATTTTGCAAAGTGCCCATGTACCAGCTTTAATTGTGTGAGAGTTAAGTGCAGTGTTAACTGGCAGCAGCCAATATGTCTGTATTGCAGCTGGCTGAGGATCAGTGCTCTACTATGTCAAGTGATGCTGAAATGCTTAATAAGACAAAAGTAACATTGTCCCAAAGAGTCGAAAGCAAAATGAGAAAAGAATTGATGCCAGCTATCCTTTCAAATGAACTCTGACTTTAGGTAGGCCTCTAGAGTAGGAATTAAGAGTGATAGTGTGAATGTTATCAGAAGGACTTTATATACAAGTCAATCCAACATACTAGGTCTCTAAACAATTGCAAAGTGGCTTAAGCTTACGTGTAGCAGATCAATATTCAGCCGTGAAGAGCCATAGTGAAAGAAGAAGGGCTTGAACAGCAACAGATGATCAGTGCAGCACCTGTGATGTCAGATACTTGATTATTACAAAAAGAAAAATCTGACAATTCCTTCTATGGTTCAGAATTATATACAAGTTTAACTTCAGTGGAAAGGCAACATTAATGCAATGAAAATGTTGTGAGGCCAAAAGAGGAAAGTGCTCCTGTTCTTGCAACAGACTTTGTTTTGGTAAATGATACAGTGTCAAGGAAAATATGGAGAAAGAAAAAACACATAAAATTCATATTACCAAAATAAAGGCTCCATGAGGGAAACCCTCCTCATGCAAAACCACAGCACAGGTCAAATTAAAAGCTAGTTTGAAGTGGGACTTGTTGAATAACTATCAACAAGTGGTGGTATCACCTACAATTGGAAGTACTGCAGAAATGTCCAGATTTGGCACCATCTGGAGAAAAGTCAAAGCATGAGCTTTCCACAGTTCCAGTGGATTAAATACGTTTGTATATTTCCATTTCAATGCATTACTAAGCAGAAGGCAATTTAGTCATAAGGCAGAGGAGCTATGCAGCTTTGACTTTAATCCCAAAACTATGTTTGCATCAGAAATATCTAAAATACTTCCTTTTCAAAATAAATAACTCATGTAATCTTTCACAAAAGAGGAGCAATGGGACTTTGTTTATTCATTAGCTGTTTCTTTATAAGCAAAATAAGATGGAGTACGTTTATATAAGAGGAGGGCTGGATTTGTGCCCTTTGTGTCTAGCTTCTCTTACTGTTAGAAACATCTGTGGAAGAGAGATGTCACAGAGGGTGCTGACTGAGGGAGGACTTCCCTTTAACAGAGATAGAACTTGTACTGAGGTTCCTTCTGAGGTGTGCCCTACTTCTTCCACTGCTTCCAGGGCTGATGCAATAACTATTAGGGGAATTTTTCTTCTGTGTTATACAGAAAGTCTAGTTAGGAGATCACAGAGACACCTCCTGCTGTATCCTCTTTGAATTTCATCAGAAAGCTCTGAAAATCAGGGTTGTGATCCAGAGCTGAAGCCTGCTGAATTGAGTGCCAGCACAGAGAAGAGAATAATGTGATCTGAGATTGCTTTTCTGAAACAGCTGGACAGCAATGGCCTGACAAAACCAGAAGCACCTAATGAGATGGGCTCTTTGTACAAGCAATGGGACCACCTTCCACCACAAACCCAGCTGTGAAAAGAACTTACCAGTCTTGCAAGAAGGAATTACAGAACAGTTTATAATTTGACTTGTCTCCATTCTGTTTTTCTTTTAAAAAGCCCAAGAAAATAATGTTCTGGAGACAGAGTGACATAGCAGTTCTACTCTGAAAAACACTCTTGTTGCATCTTTGCAATTAAGTCCAACCGTAAGCCACTTTCTGCTTACATTAATGCCCATCTTTGATTTGTTTTCTTTAAGAAATAGGAAGGGACAGAAGAATGAAGCATAAGTAATACTATGTATACTGCATCCGGGCATTGAGATTAAAAATATTATTTGGAACTTTAAGAAAATAGAATCAGAAAAACATTTCTCTGCAATGTTCTAACTTTTACGTGAATAAACTTAAATTGAAGTGGGTACGACCCACCACATGCATTACTGCAATGAGGGAAGAAGTATCTTCTAGAAAGTATCAATTTGACTAAGTGTGACTGAAAGATCTCAGGCCTAATTCATCAGAAATTATATGCAAATGCTTACACTATGCTAGTAGACATGGCTGAGTCAGAACCTTAGTGAGGAAAAAACTCTTTGCTTGACAGATGTGCTCCTTTTTTTGAGTGGCTGCTCTTGTATGGAATTTACCTCTAAAGCACTGCGACCTTAATAGAAAGAGATTACCTTCTCATCCTTCTCAAAAATTCAATTCTGCCTTCTCCATCAAAGGATGAGCCTTGGCACAGTCTGTCTCCAACTACAGTAAGATGGTGCCTTTTGTTAATGCAACCAGATGATCTTCCTTCTAAATACAATCTCAGAGAATTCAAACATATACAAATGGAGGACACCTAAGTATACCTTTTGTAGCAGCCTTACACAAGTCCCAAATATGACTGAATACACACTCAGGCTCCCTACTTGGTGCCTACACATGTGCATAAATATACATCTCTGACTCCGTCACATGAATATTGTTGCATTTTGGCCCATGTACAGAGAAGTCAAAAAAAGTCACACATGAAGGGAGCAGGATCAATGGATACCCTAATTTACTTTAAACGCAGTACAGATATCTTCTGCCCCCACAAACCAGAACCAAACAGAGGCAAACCACACAGTCTGGGTGCTAGGGGAGATGGGGAAGGGGTAATCTACTGCAACATTCACCAGCACCTGCAAGCAGGGAGGAAGTACTCCGATAAAATTGCAGCACACAAAATTTTATTAAACCATACACCCTGTTACAATGCTTTTCTCAGTCATTCTGATACGAAAATCTCCACAGATAACGAAGGACACAAGGGTTGAATGAATTATCATCAATTAAAGAGAATGAATTGAAGTCCATGCTGCTTGTCAGGGAGAGAAGATGATTCTAAATGTATCAGTATAAACCACAAAAAATTATCAGAGTATCTGTCAGTAGAGGTATCTCCCATGCTCCTTTACTCTGCTGTTTCTTTCTCCAGAAAAGAGTGAAAACTGAACTCTTTTTTCCTAACTCTTTACCTGTCCTGAACTTTCATCTTACAGCTCCTGATGGTGAAATGAATTGATATACTTCATCCACATCTCCAAAGTACATCACCAGCCACAGGCTTGTTTTCATAATTCTTTATCTCACTTTTCCTCTTCTTGTCTCGGGAAAATCTAGGCTGCGTATGTTTCTTCAGATACTACTTCTTTTGGAGTCACTTAGGCTCACTAAGTTAAAACTGTCATATAAACAAGGTCTTTAACAGAATCCTACTCATTTTCTCATGCTAGATGTTGTTAAGCACAGTGCCAAAACAAAACTCATTTGAGTTGTTTACAGTGCTTCATAAAGGGGTAAAGTTCCACATCCCTTACAATATTTTTCTTCTCGAGTAACTCATTACTAGGTTGCTCATAATCATCTTCAACTGGTCTTCATCTTGTTTAAGAAATTCTGAGATTCTTAGGCTTTTTTTTCCAGGGAATCAACCAAAAAGACACCTAAAAGCTGAGACAGAAAACTGTCAGCTTTCGGCTGGTAACAAGAAGTTTAGACTATGGGAGATAAAAGGTCCAGCTGACTAGACTCCCAAGAGCTTTGGCTTTATCCTCTGTTTTTACCACATCTGCTTCAGTGAAGCACTGGGTCTGTTACAGAGACACTAACACAATATTCTTTTATGAAACTGAAGATCTGTATTCCAGTACAAGAAAGAAGTTCCTGGGGGTGGGTTTGTGTAAGGATCTGGGAGAGTTCAGTGCACATTTTCCCCTGCCAGATACTTACTTCTAGACAGTTGGGAATACAGAAAGTGGTGGCTACAGCTGGAGCAGTAACCAGGAGAGAGATAAACCATACAAGAGTGTGCTGTCTTGAAGAAAAAACACTGAACTGAGGAGGTCTTAAGACCACCTCTATGCTGCCCTGTAAATCCCTATCTAAGATACTGGAACATAGTATTTCTTCATTAATTCACATGCATGGAATTAATTTAACATCTCTGTTTTTTCCCTTACAGTGCAGAAAATCTCATCTGGCTTAATTTATGGCATCCAAATCAAAACTGATGAATCTATGAATTGATAGTAGGTAGATTTATAGCTGATCTATGAAATGCATATAGCTCCACAAATTCTTCATATGCCTCACGGTACCAGTTTCTAAGTCATATAATCATAGATAAATTATGAGACTGAAGCAAAATCATAGAACTGTAGAATCATAGAATCATAGAATGGTTTATGTTGGAAGGGATCTTAAAGATCATCTACACCAACCTCTCTGCCATGGGCAGGAACACCTCTCATCTAGACAAGGTTGCCCCTCATCCAGCCTGGCTTTTAACACTTCCAGGGAGAGGGCATACACAAATTCTCTGGGCAGTCTGTTCCAGAGTCTCACCACCCTCATACTGAAGAACTTCTTCCTAATATCCAGTCTAAACCTATTCTTCTTCAGTTTAAAACCATTTCCTCTTGTCTGGTTGCTGGACACTGTTATGAAAAGTCCCTCTCCAGCCTTCCTGTAGGTTCCCTTCAGGTATGGGAAGGGAGCTACAAGGTCCTCCTGGAGTCTTCTCTTCTTCAGGCTGAACAATCCCAGCTCCCTCAGCCTCCCCCTGTAGCAGAGGTGCTACAGGCCCTGGATCATCTTTGTGGATCTCCTTTGGACTCACTCCAACAGATCTATGTCCTTCTCATGTTGGGGACACCAGAACTGGATGCACTATTAGAGGTGGGCTCTCAAAAGTGCAGAGTAGAGGGGAAGAATCACCTCTCTGGATCTGCTGTCCAAAAATATCTATTTTTTAAATGGAAAAGTTACTGTGGGACTGAAATGTTTGGCACTCATGAATCTTGTATGTGAGCTAGTAATTGTCACATGTTGATGATACAATATCATAGAATCATAGAATTGGCTGGGTTGGAAGGGACCTCAGAGATCATCAGGTCCAACCCTTAACCCACTACCGCTGCGGTTACCAGACCATGGCACTGAGTGCCACATCCAGTCTCTTCTTAAAAACCTCCAGGGATGGAGAATCCACCACCTCCCTGGGCAGCCCATTCCAATGCCTCATCACCCTCTTTGTAAAAATATTTTTCCTAATATCTAACCTAAACCTCCTCTGGCAGAGCTTAAGTCCATGTCCTCTTGTCTTGCTGATATTTGCCTGGGAGAAGAGCCCAACCCCCCCTGGCTCCAGCCTCCTTTCAGGGAGTTGTAGAGAGCGATGAGGTCTCCCCTGAGCCTCCTCTTCTCCAGGCTGAACACCCCCAGCTCCCTCAGCCTCTCCTCACAGGACTTGTGCTGGAGTCCCTTCACCAGCCTGGTTGCCCTCCTTTGGACCTGCTCCAGGACCTCAATCTCCTTCCTGAACTGAGGGGCCCAGAACTGGACACAGGACTCGAGCTGTGGCCTCACCAGGGCTGAGTACAGGGGCAGAATCACTTCCCTGGACCTGCTGGCCACGCTGTTCCTGATCCAGGCCAGGATGCCATTGGCCTTCTTGGCCACCTTGCTAGGTGTTATAAAAGATTTTTCGCCAAGACTGACACATTTCTGTTTTAATTGTGGGAGTAATGAAAGTTCTGAATGTGTTACCTAGGAATTAGAGGTGTAAGACTAGGACAGTTTCTCAAGACTTTCTTCATACATGAAAGGAAAGAATAGGACCAAAAAAATCTCATTATTGGAGCACAGGATTCCTTATCACTCCAGCAAGCTTCTCAGCCATCCTAAGGTAACTTACAGAAGCAGGGACAATTGAAACAGGACTCAGCCTGACACCACAAATGGGGCAGGCATGTTTCTGCAAGTACTTCACCACCTTCACTGCCCTTGCAGAACAGTTATGGAGCCCTGCAGGAAGAAATGGCAGACAGTCTTAAGGATACCCCATATAGGCCAAAAGTACTGAAGCCAACTCACCCTAGACCAATGATCATAATGCAATTCTGAAATACAAATAGACAGGTCATTGTTGCGGATGACTCCCTCCTGAAGGGAGAAAGGGCCCAATATGCAGACGAGACCCATTTCATAGGGAAGTCTTCTGTCTCCCTGGAGTAATGATAAAGGGTATCACAAGAGGGAGCAGGAATTCCATGGGCTAATATTCTGGAAGGAAAGGGAGAACAAGAAAGTTGGTCAATTTTTAAATAGCACTTCCTTCAAGCCCAAAATAGGTGCATTCCTTTGAGTCAAAAATCAGGTAGAGATAGTAAGAGACCTGCATGGATCAGCAAGGAGCTTCTGAAGAAAGTCTCATAGAAGAGAGAAATTCATAGCTCATGGAAGAAGAAGAAGGGACTGGTTACTTGGGAGAACTATAGGGACATTGTCAGTAGGAAGGCAACAAGAAAGGCCAAAGCCCTCTTAGAACTAAAACTAGCAAAGAAAGCAAAAGAAACAAGAAGAGCTTCTTCAAATATACCAGTACTAAAAGCAAGAATAGGGAAAATGTGGGGATGCTGCTAAATGGGGCAGGAGCCCTGATGACAGGATGCAGAGAAGGCAGAGCTGCTGAATACCTTCCTGCTTCAATTTTCACTCCAAATGCCAGCCCTTGTGAATTCCAGACCCTGGATATGAGAGAGAAAGCCTGGAGGAAGGAAGACTGTCCATTGGTTGATGAAGACTGGGTTAGAGATCAGTTATGCAAACTGAATACACAGAAGTCCATGGGCCCTGATGGGATGTGCCCAGGAGTGTTGGGAGAGCTGGCTGGTGTTATCACCCTACCACTCTTCATCATTTTCAGGAGATCATGGCAAACAGGAGAGGTGCCTGAGGCCTGGAGGAAAGCCAGTGTCACTCCAATCTTCAAAAAGGGTAAGAATTAGATCCAGGCAATTACAGACCGGCCAGCTTTGCCTCCATTCCTGGAAAAATTATGGAGCAGCACATTCTGGAGATCACCTCCAAGCATATGGAAGAGACAAAGATTATCAGGAGTAGTCAGCATAGATTTACCAAGGGGAAATAATGCTTGACTAATCTGATAGCCTTCTATGAAGTTGCAACTGAATGGGTAGATGTAGGGAGACCAGTGGGTGTGGTCTACCTTGATCTTAGCAAGGCTTTTGACACCGTCTCCCATAACATTCTTGTGAGCAAGCTCAGGGAATTTGGAATAGATGAATGGACAGTGAGTGAGATGGATTAAGAACTGGCTACACAAATAGAGCTCAACAGTGGTAATCAAAGGTGCAGACTCCATCTGGAGACCCGTGAGTAGTGTAGTCCCTGAGGGATCATTGCTGGGTCCAGTCCTGTTCAACATCTTTATCAATGACCTTGATGATGGGACAGAATCTTTCTCAGCAAGTTTGCTGATGACACAAAGCTGGGAGGAGTGGCTGACACCCCAGAAGGCTGTGCTGCCATTCAGAGGGACCTGGACAGGCCGGAGAATTGGGCAGGGAGAAATTTAATGTATTACAACAAAGACAAGTGAAAACTCTTGCATCTGGGAAAGAACAACCCCAGGTACCAGTACAGGTTGGGGACTGAGCTGTTGGAGAACAGAGAAAGGGAAAGGGACCTGGGGGTGCTGGTGGGTGGAAGGATGCCCATGAGCCAACAATGTGTCCTTGTGGCCAAGAAGGCCAATGGCATCCTGGGATGCATTAGAAGGGGGGTGGCTAGTAGGTTGAGAGAGGTTCTGCTCCCCCTCTACTCTGCCCTGGTGAGGCCACATCTGGAATATTGTGTCCAGTTCTGGGCCCCTGAGTTCAAAAATGACTGGGAACTGCTTGAGAGAGTACAGTACAGAGCCACAGAGATGATTAAGGGAGTGGAAAATCTCCTTTATGAGGAAAAGCTGAGGGAGCTGCACTCATCATCTTGGAGAAGAGGAGAATGGGGGGGTGACCTCTTCAGTGTTTATAAATACCTAAAAGACAAGTGCCAGAACAATGAAGCCAGGCTCTTCTCAGTCATGTCCAGTGACAGGACAAGGAGCAATGGGTACAAGCATGACTATAGGGGAGGTTCCACATAAATATAAGGGAAAACTTTTTCAGACTGAGGGTGACAGAGCACTGGCACAGGCTGCCCAGTGAGGTTATGGAGTCTCCTTCTCTGGACACATTCAAAACCCTCCTGGAAGTGTTCCTTTGTGACCTGCTACAGGGGTCAAACCCCCCCTGTCCTGGCAGAGGGGTTGACTAGATGATCTTTTGAGGTCCCTTCCAACCCCTAACATTCTGTGAGTTCTGTGACCACCTGGGATACTCACCTAATTAAACAAGTGTTCAAGACAGGTCTGTGCATGCTTCAAAACACCCAAAAACATAAGACATCTGAGATACAGATGTTGAACAGATGTCTTTAAGCAAAATAGAGTTTTTATTTGCTGCATAGTTTAATAAAATACAAACAACTATACACACCCCCATATGTGGCTACCTAAAAATATACAAACATTAAAATGAATGGTAATTTCAAAACCAAGTACCAACTGAAGAACATTTCAGATAAGACTATTTTCTGACCCACATCATATCAGAAAGATCAAAAAACCACCATGCATCGCCTCAGCTCCCTGGAGCAACTGAAAATGCTCTGTTGGATTCTTCTTTAGTGAACAGTTCTGCTTTACTTAGAAAAATTGGTTGCAACATCACTGAGTTTCCATGCTGGTTACCTGTCTCTGCTGAGTAATTTTCATCGATATAGTAAGAAACATGTAGCTTGAAATCCTGCAGAAAATGAACTGGTTTAGTAGCTTCCTAGCTGATTTCCCCACTCAATAACTTTTCTACATTGCAATTCTAACTGTCTGCAAGGAAAACCATGGTTTCAATTCCTTCAACTGAACCTCAAGCCTTCTTTCAGGCACTGGATACGAATAATGATGTTAAAAGTAACAAAATCTATTTTTTGTTTGATGTTATTTTAAACATTTGTCGGATTTGAAGGGTCACAATACAGAGTTTTCCCTTGATCACTATGTTAGAATGCTACAACATTTACTATTGATTAATAGATTAGGAAAGCAAAACACTGAGAAATCGATCTGGCAAGGTGGGTTAAGGAATGAAAGAAAAACTTCTATAGATATGTCAATAATATGAAGAACACTAGGGAAAATATGTGCCCTCTCCAGAAGGAAACTGGAGAGCTGGTTGCCCAAGATGCAGAGAAGACCAAGGTACTGAATGACTACTTTGCCTCTGTCTTCACTGGCAAGGACTCTGGTCACATCCTTCATGTTACAGAAGCCAAAGGCAGGGACTGGGAAAAGGATGATCTCCCCACCGCAAATAAAGAGCAGGTTTGAAACCACCTAAAGAACCTCAAGGTGAACAAGTCCATGGGACCTGGTGGCTTTCACTCACAGCTCCTGAAAAAGCTGTAAAACTATTGTCCATCATATTTGAAAAGTGATGGCAGTCTGGTGAATTTCCTGCTGATTGGAAAAGGGGAAACATAACCCCTATTTTAAAAAATGGAAAAAAAAAAGACCCAGGGAACCACAGGCCCATCAGTCTCACCTCTGTGCCTGGCAAAATCATGGACCAGATCCTCCTGAAAGCTCTGCTCAGGCATGTGAATAACAAAGGGCTGATTGGTGACAGGCAACATGGCTTCACTAAGGGCAAGTCTTGCCTGAACTAATCTGGGGGTCTTTCATGGTGGGATCACAGCTTTGACAGACAAAGGCAGAGCAATGGACATTATCTACCTGGACCTGTGCTAAGAGTTTGACACAGTCCCACACAACACTCTGGTCTCTAAACTGGAATGATGTTGATTTGACCACTCATTGGATAAGGGAACTGTCTGGATGGTCACACTCAGAGAGTTGTGATCAATGGATCAGTGTCCAAATGGAGATGTGAGACAAGTGGTGTTCCTCAAAGGTAAGTTCTCACACTGATGTTATTTAACATTGTCAGTGACATGGAAGGCAGAATTGAATACACCCTCAGCAAGTTTGCTGATGACACCAAACTGTGTGGTGTGGCTGACACACAAGAGGGAAGGGATGCCATCCAGAAGGACCTTGACAGGCTGGAGAAGTGGGATTGTGCAAACTGCATGAAGTTCAACAAGGCCAAGTGCCAGGTTCTGCACCTGGGCTGAGGCAATCCCATGAATAAATACAGGTTGAGAGGAGAAAGGATTGAGGGCATCCCTGAAGAAGAGGACTTTCCCATATCTTACAGGGTCTACAAGAAAGCTGGGATTGGGGTTTTTGCCCAGGAGTGTAGCAAGAGGACAAGGGGCAATGATTTCAGACTTGAAGAGGGGAGATTCAGGTTAGACATTAGGAAAAAATTCTTTCCTGTGGGGGTGGTGAGATGCTGGAACAGGTTGCCCAGGGAAGTTGTGGCTGCCCCCTCCCTGGAACGGTTCAAGGCCATGAGGGGTGGGGCCTTGAGTGACCTGATCTAGTGATGGGTGTCCCTGTCCATTCAGGGGCTTGGAACTGGATGATCTTTAAGGTCTCTTCCAACCCCAACCATTCTATGAAGAACAAGAAATAACAAGATAGAAAATGCTCATGGCAACCTAGTAGTAATTTGTCTGTGTGGATAAGAAAGGATATGAGAAATACCAGGTACTTGAATCAGAAACATTTAGAAAAAAATTAATTATTAATTCTCCCCAAAGAACATTTTGGAAGAAGTAACTATCCCAGTGTAAGTCAAGCTCTACTGCATCATCACAATGCTGCATTCCAATATGAACCACTTGTGTTTATTATAATTAAAAAAAATCAAAACAAACAAGAACAATGATACACTACAGAAAACTGAAAACCTGCTCTGAAAGGGGATGACCTTGTCAAAGCATTGTACTCCAAGCTTTTCTGTTCAAGGAAATTTCATCAGAAATTACTTTTTTGGTCAAATTTCTATTCTGGTAGAATGGCCTTTTTGGAAGAAAATAACACTGAAGTAGTAGATTTTCAAACAGCTGAATGAAAAATGTACTTATGTCGTATTTCATTGTCTGTTTGAAAGATCAATTCACTTTTTAGGTAATGGATATACTGGCAGAAAAGTTCCTTCTGGAGTCATATCTTTTTAGACAGAAATTGCTTTACTAATTACAAAATAGAGCTCTCCTGGATTTATATAAACTGAACAATTACAAGTTTGTAGCTACATCATTTACAAGACAGAAACGATATTTTGAGGGCAAACTGCATTATTGAAATTGAAACATGAGAAGTACACTTTTCATAACTGTACAGTATTCTTTTACCTTCCTTCCCTCCATGAGATTGTATTTGATGTTTGTGATATTGAGCACCAAACCAAGGGACACATTATTTAACTGATGCTCCAAAGACATTGGCTTTATCTGTGCTCTCTTTATGACTGCCAGTTTACAATTTATGCCCTATGTCAGATACTAGCCATTTGCAAAAGCAGAAAGTCCCTCTGAGAAACACAGTCTGCATGCAGCCACTTTGGGCAAGTGGAGACAAGGGGACTCAGTATTCCTAGGGAGACAGGGGCACAGGCAACAGGGCAAAAGTGTGATAAGGCTCCTAGTTAAGGGGACTTTATACACATGGACAAGTAAGACCCTAGTCATGATTTTTTACCATCCTCTTAACTGGGAGTGAATTCTATATGTCAGACATAGAAGAGGGGCATCTGCAGCATTATTACATGCAAATCCTCCAGTTCATGATTGAGAAATGTTAAACAGATATTTCTTTATTTTTTTCCTTTCTAGGGTCTGTCTTCTCAGGGACAAGCCAAGAAGAGGGCTGGAAGACAAGAGTACACAGGGTGAAATACAGTTCTCAAAATTTTAAGCAAAGACCTTCAGAGTCCCAACTTTGAGAATTTCATATCCACAGTATTCTCTGTAATGAGTCTTTGGAGGCTGTCATGGACATCAAATTTTGTTAGATTTCATAAAACCCAGAAAGAGTCCACTCATCTGTTCCCTCTCCCTCTTAGAAACACCTCTGATAGGCTATGGATTTTCATCTAGAGCAGCCATTTCTTTCCCAATTGTGCTGGCACAGAAATCTACAGAGAAGTACTTCAACAGAGAGAGCTTTGGGCAGCATTTAAGCCTGACCAGAACACGGTAGTAAATGGGAGACCGTGGCTCATTGTCTATAAAATAGATGCCTTTTCATCTTGGCTTGCAGAGCAATCAAAGTTACATTGGGGCTGGACAGGGAAGGGAGATAAGTTTACAATAAATCTTGAAAAGAGTATGATAAACATTGGCTTTTCACTTTTCCATTTTACAGAACCCTGTGGACACGCCACTGCCCATAGAAATACAGCATCCAGGCAGCTCCAACATTCAGCAAAACACTGTATATCAGGAACAGTTACATTTTACACATTTGTAGTACCTGAGCAACTGGACAAAACAATGCCTTTTAAAATATCAGACTCTTCCTAACTGATGCTTTAAGAATTAGAATGGAAAATTTCAGACATGTTTCTCCCATTTGTCAGCTATGAAATGGCTCCCTTTTTGTTTGTTTGGTTGTTTTTGCAGTTGATGTGACTGAGACATCCTGTGTTCCGTTTGGGCATGTTAGTCAGAACCTTTTTGCAGAATAATACTACTTCAAGTCCAACAATGGCATTTGAAAAACTTGTTTAAGGGAAAACTTGCTTTATCCCTGAACCAAAGGAATCTGTATTTCTTTTTACATAGATTGATTGACATTAGCTAGGCAGACTTCTCTCATGAGAGGATTTATTTGGTAAAAGGACATGACTGCCGTGCTTTGCATTTGTAACTAAATTACATTTGTTAACACACCATTGTTTTAGTAATTGCTGAACAGTGCTTGCACAGGGTGAAGACCTTCTTTGTTTCTCACAAAGCTATAGCTGAGCTATATCACACTTGGATAAATTTCTTTCTCCATCAACTATAGAGGGTGTCCAAACCATGACTGTCACAAGAGTGAAATGCTCTAGTCACAGGACACAAAGTATTGCTTGCCTCCTTTAAATTTGAAGCCTGCCTTGGTCTGGCATAACTTTGCCTGGTAGACAGGACAAGAGGGACTCAGTTACACTGCTTCTCTTTCTATGCCGCTGGCATGACTTGACTTCATATGCTTGACTTCAACCTCCATGAGGGACTCAGAACCCACCAAGCCAATGGGACAGAAGCTTGATAGAGAACAAGTAGAATTTTACAGAATCCATTAAAAAAATATTTGTTTATTTCATTTTCTACTTCGCTTTTTCTCTTTCTCTTTCTCTTTCTTTGAAGTGTGGTATTATTAGGAGTAGCTTCTGCAGCTACAGTTAATTGAAATGTGAGCCTAGTCTGTACTGATAGCATAGTGAAGTGGAAGGAGGCTGGTGGATTAGCCATTCTGCAGAAGTCTAAAATAATGGATTTCTTTATTCTGACTTTATTCTTTTTAAGCCTTATTTCCTACCTACCAAAACCAAATCCTGCAGTTGGAAAGCATGGAAAACACTGGCAGAGGTATTTACATGGGTAAATATGCAAAAGAATTAAAAATTACCTTCCTTTCATATTGCTGCATGAAATGACTGTTAAGTAAGTCATTCATCAGGATAGCAAGGTGCACTTTTACAGCAGAGGGTGCAATTGTAAGACTACATTGCTTTCAAGTACTTCATTGTTATTTAAGAGGAGTTCACCCTGTCAATAAGGCAGGTGAAGTGAAGTGAGGAATGTTCCTAACATCATTTTGATTTATGCATTCCATTGTCTTGACAGAGCTAAATTGCAGTTTTCTCAGCTGCAACACAAAACTAGGTGCAGATGTTTCATGATAATTTCTAGCCCAGTAATTCCTTCTGCAGTGAAGAGCTCTGGGAAATCAATGTTACAAAGGGAGTTTTTGAAACACAACTTCAAGGTCCCCTGAAATACAACCCAGACAGTGATACAGAGCTCGTGCTCCACCCACCCAGTTTGCCTAAAATCATTCAGTGCAGTGCTTTAATTCCCAGTGTACTGCTCTTCACTGAAATAAAATAGGAGGTAAAGCATTAAAGCCAAGTTCTAATGATCTATCTTACGCTTATCAGAAGGAGGATTTTTTTTTAGCAGTAGCAACAACTGAATATCACTCCACAGAATGAAAAAAAAAAAAAAAATCACTATTTCCTTCTCTATTTCTAAAAGCACCTCCTGGAGAGTAAAGATCCCTCCTTGCTATCACCAGCAACTGTAAACTTTCCTGATGGCCTTTTCCTGGCAGTTTCAGATGCCTGAATTGACTACCTTCCCCCACGGATGGAATCCAAGAAGTGTGCTGGGCAATTCATCCCTCCACAGCACTGTAAAAGCAGAATGACACAGGTGGTTTTTTGCTATTGACCCATTATTTAGAGGCTTTCAGATGCTAATTCCACCGAATATACAAAGGGACCTCTCTTTATACCTTTCTGAAACAATTCTCTTACCTGCACAACATTGAAATGAAGGTACATAGAATTTGCTAGAAGAGGCCAGGGTATCCTTTCAGAAGAATGCTCTGACAATATCAGTGTTGGAAAGAAAGATTACGTATTAAATGAAAATTGTAAACATATTTTTCCTCTGAGGAAGAATTAGGGAGGTACATAATTTATAAGCAGTGTTACTAACACAGCAAATCACAACACAAACAGATTACTATATGTGAAAGCTCATATTTCATCAGTTTAGAAGTAATGTTTAGAGCAAACAATGGTAAACTGCGCCACAGAAAATACAGAAAAAAATACTCAGTGCAGAGAGCATCCATTCATTTATTTTCATGATGGTTAACAGATTGTTTCCCATTCCTGAAAAGATCCTTATAGCTTTGCTTTGTTTCTTTCTGCAAGCAAGGCTGACATTCTTCCTGCATTAGTGTTTAACAGGGTTTGTGTTGCAGCAGCAATCAAAAGGGAGGACAAGAAGAATGAGTGAGTTGTCCTATCCTGCCACAGGACTCATAACATCTTAGTGCATTTCCTGTCAGACAAGATAAAAGGACAGGACAGTAATACCAGATGTGGAGCAAAATCTATGCAGTTAATTTTAGAAGTTTGTTATAAATAAATCTATGTGCAAGTTCATTGTCCCAACACTGCGTCCATTTACATGGTGTGCAATAATCCAGTCCTCATGCAGAGTCAAGGTATTTCTTTATTCCATTTCTGTGCAGAAAGAGTGGTAGGTGGTAAATCTAGAAAGCTAGCACCTTTCCTGTAACAGAGGGTTTCTTTCATACACAAGAAAATGCAAAATTATCTTATCACTAAGCATACAGATAGCATTCATCTACATGATTCATTAACTAGTTATTTGCTTCCACTTTTCTGTTACTGATTTTGCTTAGTGCTTAAGACTAAAGACATTAGTGGTTTGTATCTTCAATTCAACTCTTCTTCATACCGAGATAAGCTCAGTAAACTTCCCCTTACATTTGTTATGCTGACCTGTCTCTTTTGATATCCAGTTGAGGCCCCTTCTGTAGACAAAAGTGGTAACACAGCATATCTCAGCTGAGATTCGTTCTGACATCATCTATAAGACAGTTCCCAGGTCTCAAACACCACTGACTCTAATGACCCAGGGCCTCACCATCCTCCCGATCAGAAACACTCATTTTTTGAGAGGACTGAGCAATTTATACCTTAGTCTGACTGGAGCTTCCCAAACCAACCCTTGGTGCTGCCTCTTTTGGTAAACTCCATAAGCCAGGAGAGCAGAGTCCTACATGGACAGCACAGGCCACAGTAGCAGTCTCTGCATGAATGCGAGGAAAATTCCAGTGAGAGAAGTCTCAGTGAGAGAACACAGGTTAGGCCTTAAGGATCTAGTCTTTTATTACAGACTGTACTATTAGTCTCCTGAGTAAGCACTGGCCATGCTTTTTGCAATAAGTTATATGTGCCTGTAAAACTGCAGTTGCAGCATTTTAGCAACATGGCATGGAGTGCCTGAGTTGAATGCCACCATGGCAGTGGCATGTAGGAATTAAACACCTACTTGGCTCATCTTCAAGTCAGCATCACTGTCCCACTGCCAACAAATACAATCTCTAAGTAGTAAGAGTAGTAAGAAATGCAAGGACAGCACAACACCACTGCAGGTGGTAAAGCTTCTCAACCCATCCCATTATGGTCTGACTAGAGCAACTGGCAATCAGGGTTTGTCTTAAAAAGATGTCTGCCTTGCCTCTGCTGCATAGTCACTGCTATGGAAATATGGAATTGGGTATAAATAAAGTCCCAGCAGCATGGCATTTTCTTAAGGATCACCTATCCAAGGGAGCACTGGGAAGGAGAGGAGAGAAAGAATCCTGAAATCCTAAGAATGGTTTGGAAAATAAGATTCTTCCATAGACTGAACCCTAGTTAAAGGAAAAGAAGCTTAAAGATCATTTTTCTGGATGGAAAATATTCAGTAATGATGTCCCTCACGTTTTGGTTACCAAACTCATCAGCAGACTTACAAAGGAGCTGGACAGTGAAGTGTGCAATCCTTTCGATGATTGTCTTTCAGGAAGTCAAATATCAAAGTTAATGATGAGGTAGTCCAGAAGAACCTCTCAAAACTGATTTAGTGGGCATCAATGGTTGATGACCTCTAGCATAAACAAAAATAAGACAACATGTCTACAGAAAAATCTAAACCATGTCAACATGGCACTGAGAACAGAACTGATAATTATGGCTCAGGACAGAGTCACTGCAGGTACATCTCTGCAATCATTGGTTGGACACACAATGACATTGACATGAACAAAATCCAGAAGAATGCTAAGCACAACCAGGAAAGGATGGAGAACAAGACAGGGGGAATCAACCACTGTGTGAAATCCTGTTTTCCATTTCTCTAAGTGGGTGATGGTGAAGATTTGTGTAGACAAAGGCAATCAGGTGGTGGACTTCTAGAGAAAAAAGCTAAATGACCAGAACTCTTCAGTTTAGAAAGGAGACGTTTGAACTGAATACATGAGGTTTTACTGAATCATTGAAGTGGAGGAAAACATACATGCAAGAGGGCATTCAACGAAATAAGTATGCAATTGGCTTCAAGCAATGAAAGAACCCAATGGAGAATAAATTTGAGGAATTTGCTGTCATAGGATGATGAGGAGGTAAACCGTGTAAAAAGTCATGAACAGGATGCCTGTGAGCATGTATTTTAACTTTAACCTGCCAGTTACAATGACAAGATGAGTAGGAGAGCTTCATAAAGCACCCAGGTTACTATGATATCCCTAAATAAGATTCTTTCCCTCAAGGGTCACCTCTGCCAGATCTCATAGCTGTTCTCTCTGATATTCTCTAACAGGAGAGAACAAGCAGAGAAGAACAGTGAAATGAGTGGAGACCCTTTCTGTTGTGGGTGTAGGATTTTCTAGAGATAAAGAGTGAAGCAGGATGATTCCTATTCATGACAGTTCTCCTGACAGCCTGAGAATGTGCAGGTGGCCTGCTCTATCATATGGCAGGAGGCAGAGAAGGTGGAACAGTCTAGAAGTAAAATTAGCTCCAAACAATGACTAGACCAACCTTCCTGGTGGTAGCTAAGTAAAAGAAAAGAAAAAACAAAAAACAAAAAAAACACAAACAAAAAACCAAAAACCAAAAAGCAACAACAAAGAGCCAAACAAAAAAGCCCAAAACCAAACCAACAAACAAAACCAAAAAAACCCAAAACCAACCAACCAAAAAAACCAAAAAAAACAACCCCAAAACCCAACCCAAAAACAACAACAACAAAAAAACCAACCCCAAACAAAAACAGAGCTACTGAACAAGCTCAGAGAACAATCTGGTTTGAAAAAAAAAACGATCAGAACAAGTTGTGAGGAAGTGTTAATGGTCTGGCAAACCAGACCAAAAGCAGCAAAACCTTCTTAATTCTTTTTTGTACTATTTGACCCAGAAACTGACCTTCTGCTTTAAGAAGAATTTTAACCCTGGAAAATCCATGCAGATTATCTCAAAGGGCATTGGAATAGGGAAGGAAAGGAAAGTAAGCTCTACCAATCCAAAGAGAACATGGTACTCTAGGGAGCTGCGGTTGCTCAGCTTCAATAGCATGGAGATACTGGTGCTGGAGACATTATTTCCATTTTGTTAAGGACTAGAAATACTTGAGGGAAGGAGAAGGAAAGGAGAAAGGAGTGTCAAATAAGAAAAGATAATGCCCACAAGCATCATCACCTGATGGGAGAACACAATGTGGCCCAGCTCCTGTGAATGGGCCACTGCAGGCTTTTAGCCATGAAGTATGTAAGTCCAGGAAGCTGTAGGTAGTAGCAAGTAGTAGCTAGGATGTGATCTGTTTCCTAAATTCAGCCCCTGCACTCAGATGCAAAACTGATCCATGCTTGCCCAAATGTTTTAAAGAAGAGGTAGAATGATCATTTAAAGAAACTCGGAGTCTCAAAGCACTGTTCGCACAGGCCCTGCTCATAATTTCAAAAAAAACGTCTTGCTGGGTAGAGAACCACCCTCTGCTTCAGAAGTTCCTCATCCCCTTTCTGGAATTCACTTCTGAGGTAGAAAAACTGTTTAGAGATCCCTTCTTAGCTGTCATGACCATTTTTTTCTCTAATTAGAGCAAATTTTCATTATCTGGTGTCTGCTCCTTTTTCTGTGTACAGTTGTAACCCTACAAGTTCTTAGATGCTTCTTCTCTTTTTATGGATAATTGAATGCAGAGTGCGTGGACTCCCTTCTCTATTAGCTTTGTTAATCCCAATTAATCTGAGTTGCTATTCCACATCTTATTTATATGCCACATTACATCAGAGACCTCTGCCTTCCCATTCCGTGTGGGACCACAGTGAAGCTGTGTGCTTCTGGAGAAGGTGATAAATGTTAGCAGGCATTTATTTGTTGTTCACACAAATACAAGAGTTTCGCAGCTCTGTACAAAGACTAGTATGTATCTAAATAGCATCTCAGGCATATGAGAGCCTACTGTTGCATACTGTGGGTTGTATGCACATACTAGGTGGAAGCAGACTTTTAGGTGTTTTGCTTATAAAACGGATCAGTCTGGAGCAATCTAATGCCCAGTTGAAGTAAAAGTATATTATGTGCAACTTATTGTCTACATAATACATTACTGGATAGGGAGTCATGAAGGTAGTGAGTACAGCAAAAAATATATATTCCATCTTTATGGTGTGTGGAATTTAAAGCAGGCAATTGAATTCTTGAATACTAGAAAAATAAAGATGGTGTCAGGCCATTTCAGTCTCATCAGAACATCTACCTTTTATGAGAATTTTTTCAAGTCCAAAAATGAGACTTTGCTTTTCTTTCCCTTCATCTTTGAATAGACCAATCCTTTCAAAAAACATAATGAGCAAAGTATCTTGTTAATAAATACTGCATAATAACACTTTGCAGTAGAAGGGGAAAAAATCCTTTGTTTTTTGTCATTATTATTTTTAAATGAACCTTTCCCTTCACAGAAAACAGAAGCAGAGCAGAGAAATGGGCAGATATTACAGCCCTGAAGCTGTTACAGAAGCTGTCCTGAGAGTTTTTAGTCCACCAGATAAGTCACAATCCATCACACTGACTTTTGTGTCATCTTGCATCTTGAATGAGCAGTTCTTGGCAAGAAAAAGGTAAACTTTCCTCCCAGGCTTTGCAAACCCCTTTCTGTTTGACTGGGGCAGAAAGCTGAAGCCATTTATCTACTCCTTCAGCAAATTAGGAATGCCTTTACCTTTCCTTCATGCTGGAAACTGAGACAATGCAGTGAGTGTTAAGCAGCAGAGATACAGGCTACAACTGAGTTTTTGTTGTTTCTGCCATATCATAAATTCATTTCTAGGACACATTTGTAAAGTGGTGCATATTCCTTCATGCCATACTTCTTTCTCTCCTTACTCTAGGAGGCAGAGATCTGGCACACAGGGCTGAACATCCAGAGAGAATGGGGTGATGGGATGGATATGTTTGCTCTGCATGAGGCAGAACCGGGGACTAGTGGGTGGAGAGGAAACTCAATACATAAAGACATCTTATGGTCATGGTGAAGAAGGCAAAAACAGCTAATAAGACAGTACCGATGCTATGCTTTTAATTAGTAATTTGCCTTCACAACTATCTTGTTTTTCTTCCCTAATGTGCTAACAAACAGGAACCGTGCCAAAATAGTGTATAAAGGAGGAAAGATAAATTGTTCTTCCTTCGCACATGTGAAGAAATTGAGTACTGCAGGAAAAACAGTTCTACCATTGCCCCACAAAACATCCAAATAAAACCCATAAGTATAAGGAATAGCATAGTATATGCACACAGCATACAGATGTACTAGATTATCCCTGCAGTTTTTTTAAAATGACAAGAGAAGAATACTAACAAGATACTTTGCTTTGGAGTTGAACAGCATGGAGTAAGTCAATAAAAATTTCAATCTGAATTGCTCATCTAAAGGCTAAAAGGCTAAAGCCTTGTGCCAAGAAATGTCAGAGGATGGTAAATTACTTGCTTTAATTAGTTTAAACAACAGAGGAAGATTATGAGAATTTCTGAATGATTCATAAACGCAATGCTTCTCCTAATCTAGTCATTACAGAATTTTAAAATTAACTCCATAGGAATTTTCCTTTATGCTCTGAAATCACTAAAATTTTATAGCTATTTCATCTGCTAAAGCAATCTTAGATACAGTGATCTGGAAAAATCTCCTGCCTTCTTGGGAAACAATGTCTAAACCTGATTCTTTTTGCTGATACAGTTATTAGCTGACAGCAGAATTGTTGGGAAGGGCAAGGAACTCTGGTAGCCAGAGACAGTTACACATACAATTTCTCTTCATCTTATCCAGTGTGTCTGGACTTTGAGTTCACCCCATACGCTTACATTTTCTTACCAGAAACTCCCTTTTCTTCAAGCCAGTTGGCCTATTCCTTCCCAATATCAGGCAGGAATATGCCAGTGAAATTTCTCCAAGTGTCATTCACCAAAACAGCTGCGCAGTTTTAGCTGAAAATTTCTAAATATCATTTAACCAGAGTCACACACCTGGCATGGAAAAGCATCAGCCCAGATGTTTAGTGCATGTATCAAAATGCTAAACACGTCAGGTGGGATGTTGTGAACAGCACCAGCCACAGACCACCACATTTGGTGCTCTCCCAGCAGTGCCAGGACAAATCATATTGGTTTTCCTTTTATCCATACTGTGTAGTACCAAACTGGCACTACGGGAGAGAGAACTAAGATGGATGATGTCATATTCATAATGCAACCCTATCAGTGCTAATGCTCTTGAAGACCTGGAGGACAGTTTTTTCTGCTACCTTTCCCTAGATCAGGCCCTTGGGAACAGCACCAGGTTGTAGCAGAGAATTCCTTTCTCCTGTGCATGCAGGAGATAGTGCCTTGTTTATGGTCTTAAATTCAGTGCATCAGAGGGGAGCAACACAGCTGATTATCCAGAATCAGTGGCAAATGAAGGTAAAATAAAAAAACTCTGTGTGCACCTGAAAGCTTCAGTAAGATAGTAAAACTTCATCTATCTGCACATCTGAGTGTCCTAGCCTGCTGTGCTGCAGATGTGTTTCTTTGTGTAGTAGTTCTCACAACACTACCTGATAAGATCTAACAAAGAAAGAGAAATAGCCTGGAAAAAGCACTACAAACTGAAGTTGAATGGTAAACAAACAGATGGGAACAGAAGTTCAGAGTTTTTATTTCATTCTGATTCCTGAAACACTTAAAATTATTTTCTTATTGGGATATGCTATTAGGACCCAAATTACATCTCACAGTAATAAAACCTGATAGAAAGTATCAGAGAGATGACAATTCACCTTCACACCAGCTATCTCTGGGACTCAGCAGCCCATGTTATAATCAAAGAACAGCTGTTCCACCTCACTGAAAGATGCTCCTTGCAAAAGCATTGGCCTTGAGGGGTCTGATGAGTAATAAACAAGGTAACAGCAGAGGCGACCTAGCTGGCTCCGAGTCTGGAACAAAATTCAGCTACAGACACAGCTATGGCAGATGTCCTGTGGCAGAGCATCTTCTGAGGTATTCACAAGGACTGTGTCTATACTATGCCCAGAGTTCATTAAACTCAGCCCTGGTGGGGATCACAGTCATTCATAGTGTTTTAGAAGTGCTGAGCATTATTCCTGGGGTCTATCGATTGGCATCACCACAACAATTGTTCTGTGAAATCATTTAACACAAATCACAGAAAGACAGGGGTTGGAAGGAAGCTCAAAAGATCATCTAGTCAATCCCCCCCTGCCAGAACAGGGTCACCCTATAGCAGGTCACAAAGGAACACCTCCAGGAGGGTTTTGAATGTCTCCAGAGAAGGAGACTCCATAACCTCACTGGGCAGCCTGTGCCAGTGCTCTGTCACCCTCAGTCTGAAAAAGTTTTCCCTTATATTTATCTGGAATCTCCCCTATGGTCACGCTTGTACCCATTGCTCCTTGTCCTATCACTGGACATGACTGAAAAGAGCCTGGCTTCATTGTTCTGGCACTTGCCCTTTAGGTAATTATAAACTCTGAAGAGGTCACCCCTCATTCTCCTCTTCTCCAAGCATCTGTTTTTGGCACGTAGGTCATTCAGGCATTTAGAAAGGCTGTATCTACTACTCTGTTAACTTAATCTGGATTTTCTGATGCACAAAGAAATTTCATGGAATTCCTAGGGATTCCTTCTACATATCTGAAGATGAAAGTCTCCATCAGTATCTTTGAAGGTATTTCTCATTTCAGGCTTCCATGGTGTGCCAGTAAACAGAGTTACCATTATAGTGAGGGTTAGCAGAGCAAAATGCTCCCTATGTTCTCATTTTGTTTCCTTCTGCATATTCACAGAGAAAAAGCAGGCTCCTGCTTTCTGCTAAACCAAAGCTATTTCTTTGTGTATTTTTGCTAAGGGCCAAGGCTGGAGTGGGGTTTTTTTGGTTGTTTTTTGTTTGGGTGGGGTTTTTTTGGGTTTTTGGGTTTTTTTTTGGTTGGTTGGGTTTTGGGGGTTTTGGTTTTTGTGGGTTTTTTTTGTTTTTTTGGTTTTTTTTTTTGTGATAGCCCACACGTAGATAAAATCGAGTCTGTGCATTTAGTGCTAGAGTTAGAAAAACAGGGGACAGCACTGAGAGGAAAAAAAGGTTTTTGACAATTTAAAATGTGTCATATCACATGGTTACCTCCACAAAGACAAAAGCACTACCGATTTTAGCAGATATTTAGAAATCAAAATGTAGAACAGCTGCACGAGACGGAACAAAATGGTTGGTGCTACAGTTGACTCTTTAACCTTTTCAGTGCTTGTGTCCCTACAGATACAGTAAAAATATGTCTATAATTACATTATCCATCTCACAGGATCTTTCAAGCATCAGCTAGGAATTGCTGATGGGAATTCAGCAAAGTCATTTGATACTTTTCTTTGGTATATCTACTCTCCATGAGTTTTCTGATTGGTGTAAAGTTTTTTATTTATTTCTGAAAACACTGAGTTTCAGCTTGATTATTTTCAGACAGGCAGAAATATAGTATGAACAGCACTACTCACTGATCATCTTTCCCCCAAGAAAAGCCACAAAACACTTTCATATCAAAAGGGACAAATGCTAGGTTGTCCCCTTTGTTCTCTTTGTCCCATGATGAACCCAGTAACACAGACTTTGTTCTCCTGACTTCATTTCTTCAACTGACCCAAAAGGTCCCCAAGGACAGTCTTGAGCTGTTGGAAGGGGGATCTGTAGCTGTGTTACAACTAGCATTGTACATAATCCTAAACCAATGATGTAGCTGGCAACAATATGTCCATGACAGCAAGCCTAAGGTAAAGAAATCATCTGAACAGTAAATAAAACAAGTCATTTACTCCATGGGAGACACCTGAGACAAAATCAGTGTTGTTGTGTTAGTTTCTGATGTGTCCACCCCTCCTATTTCTCCTGTTCCCATCTTTCCAGCCAGAGATTTACACTAGATGGAAAGTCCTCTGCTGAGAAAAAAATGTAACAAAACACCCACCACCCTCTAAAAAAAAACCCAACCAACCAAACAAAAAAACCCAAAAAAAGCCACCCCACCCCCCAAGCCCCAAACAAACAAAAACCCAAAGCAAACAAACAAAATCACAAAGAAAACAAAAAAAAAAAAAACAAACAAAAAACCAAACCACACCAACCGAAATTGTTGGGTTAGAACAGAAACTGCAAGTTTCTTGGTCTCAGTGAAGAAACACCGTGGCTGGTTGTTTGAAAAGCTCCCAAGTGCTGTTTCTCAACTCTCTGCTAATTTCAGCTGTGGAGTAACATAGAGCAGTGGTCAGCAGAGAATCAGCTGATGATATGAGGGCACAGGAAGTATAGTTTTTCCCTGCTGCAAAAGATAATAGAAAAGATTTTGTCTCTAAATATCTTAAGCACTGGCAGCAGCCACTCCCCACAAGTATCAGGGGGAAGTGAGCAGATGGCTCCCAGTGTCACCTGAGCCAAAGCTCTCAGCAGCACAGGAATGTCATACACAACGAGGAGTGCTGCATCTGATAAAACATTGCAGAGGGCAAGAGGGAGTTTTGTCAGAGGCTAGACTAGCCAGTTTGTGCCACAGAGGAGAATCTGGCTATTAAACTTAAAGGAATTTGGGTTTGGCAATGCAGTTGTGATGGACTGTCCCAGCCCCAGCTTTTGCCTATATTCTACTCTTAGTGTTTTTGGAAGTAATAAAAATACTTTTCCCTCTGTAAAAAAAAATTAAAATTTAACAAATTCATAAAAGAAAGAAGGATAAGAAGAAGATGGGAAATCTATTTTAATAAAAGCTGGCAATTCTTTTGAAGGTTTCATTTGAGGTTTTCTGGATATAAAGACTCTGCACACAAAACACAAAGTCTAGCCTCCCTGGCATCCTCATTTGGTGTCAGCAGAAATATTTATCCACTTTTTCATGTAAAATGCTGTCTGTGCTGAAAGATATGGACCTGGGAACTGCTGTAATATCTCATCCAATGTGTGATTAATAGCAACTCTTTACCCTGACAAACAGGATGAGAAAGAAAAATCATCTGGGTGGGAACGATAAACCTCTGCAAGCAACTGCACAGTCAGGCATCAGCATCTTCAGTTTGTCTCCTACCAAAAGTGTAAAGGTGCAGGACCACAATCTTCTTCTGCTCATTGAATTATTAGGAAAAAGCCATGGCTAGGTCAATCTTTCCACTTTATTCCTCCCAGAATAATAACAATAAAAAATAAAATGCAATGAAGAGCAAACTGTCAACATACCAAAAACTGTTTGTGTATGTGAACTGTGTTGAAGCTTTTTCCTTTTCTCTCCCCAGATTTTCAGCAACAACCTTACAGCACACTAAATTACAGGAATTAAACAGCTAATCTCAAACTGATGATCCTTTCCATGTTTACAACATTATCAGCTGCTCACACACTTCATTGAACATTTCTGTTTGCTTATCAAGACTAGATAATCTCTGATGTAAGAGAAACATATGAAAAAAATGTTTTATGACATATTTGTCAGATGGTAGAAAGCAGCCATCTGTTTCTGTAAGAACTGGGTTCAAAACTGACCAACTGAGGTTTCACATATACCATCCATCCTCAGAAGTTTTCAGAAACTGACAGAGAAACATGCAGCAATGTTAGAACATAACTTTAGAAAGTTCTCATTCTTTAAGTAAAAACAAAAAAACAGCCAATCAAAAACAAAACAAAACAAACATAAAAACACACCAAAAAGCCCCAACAAGAAAACACAAAAGAACAAGGGGGGGAAGGATAAAAGCATTTAAGGCAATATCACCTCTATGTGTTTCTTCTGTCCAGCAAGGCAGACTTCAACATGTAAATATTTCCCTAAGCATGCTAATGAAGGACATAAAACTGTCTCTTTCTTCTGAGCAGGGCGACTTCACAGAGAATTCCCCATCTCACCAGGAGTGATGTAAGTTATGAGCACCACAGTGGATGCACTAACGTGTCCAAAGTAGCCTTCATCTTTACGAAGTACTCACCTCTTCCCTTCTTACTATGTACTAAGCTCTCTTTCAAGTCCTTCAAAGTATAAGAAGAGGCAGAAAGACTGAAGGTACTTACTTTTTTTTTTTTTTTAATTAAGACTTATTGCTGAAAAAAATAAATTCATGTCTTTTGCTGACTGAATCTTCATTATAGTCATGGATGCTCCAGTAGTAACATGAGTAAATTTGACTCCTACTGTGGAAGATGCTAGATGTTGTTCAGCCTTGATGGAATCTGACCATCATGACCTGTGGAGCTCAGGACCACTGTAGTTATCCATATAGATTGGTTCAGCCTGATTCAGTCAGTAAAATCTGTGGAGAGACTCAAGCTTCTCTTAACAGAAGGGAAAAGTAACCCAGCAGTAAGGTACTGTGGGTATGTAGGGGTGAAGGCATTGGGTAGGGCAGCAAGACTCACTTCTTGGCTCTGGTGATATAACCTCACTGTGTCTGTGTCACTCCACAGTAGGACTGTACTTGCATGGCTTGAGGAGCATGTGATTATTTGGCTCTGTTTTTTTTCCATTGCAACAGAACTTGGTGTGCAGAGAACCAACCAGATTGCCCTCATGGGGGCTGGGGATGATTAAATTCTTTAATGGACAGTCAAGCAGGGTGTGATGGATACACTTGACCCTTATTTTAGTACTTTGTTTCAGGTTAAGTAGGATCAGGAGTCATGTGTAACTGCAAGCTGCAAAGCTCCTGGCTCACACATAAGGGAATGAAGGTGCATCATAAAAGTATTTTGAAATGTGGTTTCAAAAACCAAAAATGCAAGATAATCAAAGCACGGGACAGGAAATCAAAACATGAAATGAAGAAATCTGTCTTGTCTGTACTACTGACTACCAGCCAACTACTTCACTCTGAAATATTAAAGAATAACAGAATCACAGTATTAGCATAATTGGTAGGGACGTCTAAAGATCATCAAGTCCAGCTCTCCCACTAAAGCAGGATTACCTAGAGCATGTTACACAGGACTGCATCCAGGCAGGTTTAAATACCTCCTGAGAAGAGGACTCCACAATCTCCCTGTGCAACCTGTGCCAGTGCCTTGTCACCCTCATAGTAAAGAGGTTTTTCTTATGTTTAAATGGAACTTCCCAGGTTCCAGCTTGTGCCTGTTGCCCCTTGTCCTGTCACTGGGAATTACTGAAAAGAGTCTGGCTCCGTCTTCCTTGCACCCACCCTCTGGATACTTACAGACATTAACAAGGTCTCCCCTCAGCCTTCTCTTCTCCAGGCTAAAGAGTCCCAGCTCTCTCAGCCTTTCCTCAACAGAGAGATGCTCCAATTCCCAGTCACCTTATTGTCCTCTCCTGGACTCTCTCCAGTAGTTCCTTATCCCGCTTGAGCTGGGGAGCCCAGAACTGGATGCAGTGTTCCAGCTGTGGCCTCACCAGGGCAGAGTAGAGGGGAGGAAATGCCCTCCCTCAACCTACTGGCCACACTCTTCTTTATGCCACCCATGATCCTGTTGGCCTTCCTGGCAGCAAGGACACACTGCTGGATCATGGATAATTTACTGTCTACCAGGACTCTTAAATCCTTCTCCTCAGAACTGCTTACCAGCAGGTCCACCCCTAACCTACATTGGTGCTTGGGGTTCTTCATTCCCGGGTGCAGGACCCCACACTTGCTGTTATTGAACCTCATCAGGTTCTTCTCTGCCCAGCTTTCCAGCCTGTCCAGGTCATGCTGAATGGCAGCACAGTCCTCTGGAGTGTTAGCCACCTCTTACAGATTTGTATCATCAGTGAACCTGCTGAGAATACACTCTGTCCCCTTGACCAGATCATTGACTGGACCAAGTATTGACTGCTGGGGGACACCACTGGTTACAAGCCTCCAACTCAGCCTTGCTCCACTATCACCAACCTTTGAATTCTGTCACACAGCCATCTCTCAATCCACCTCACTGTCTACGAATCTAACTCAAAGTTCTTGAGTTTCCTAATGAGGATTTTATGGGAGATAGTATCAAAAATCTTTCTGAAGTCAACATAGATGACATCCCCTGCCCTCCCCTCATCTAGCAGCTGGTAACAACATCATAGAAGGCAATCGGGTCAGTCAAGCATAATTTACCTTGGGTTAATCCATACTGACTTCTTCTAATGACATTCTTAGCTTTCACATTTTTTGTGATAATGTCTAGAATGATTTTTTTTCAGTACTTTACCAGGGAGAGAGGTGAGACTAACCAGCCTTTAATTCCCTGGCTCCTCTTTCTTGCCCTTTTTGAAGACTGGAGTGACATTAGTCCTCCTCCAGTCCTCAGGTACCTCTCCTGTTCTCCATGACCTCTCAAAGATGATGGAGCAGCCTAGCCAATATCTGTCAGGTCTCTCAGAACTCATGGATTCACCCCATGGATTTATGAACATCCAGTACAGCTAAGTGGATCTCTATCTCTAACCTCTAACCTTGTCCTCCTCTGCTGAAGGAAAGTCTTCCTTTCTCCAGACCTTATCTCTTACATCCAGGATCTGGGATTCCAGAGACAAATTGAATCCCTCCCCGGACTCCATCTGGACCTTCACACCAGGTGAATCTCTATTTGAACACAAATACCTGTCAGCATTTGAGATACCTTACCTGAGACTAAGAGATCCTTTCTTGTCTGAAGTGGAGAGATCCTTTACTCGCAACAGATCCTTGGTAAGTGACAGATAGCATGCCGAATTAATACACTTACACTAAAGGAACATTACTAAGCCATATAGGTACTCAATATGAATTAATATAAATGTCATCGATAATTCCATTAGACAAAAACTGTTTTCTAATACGAGTCTAAGACTGGACCTAGACGAGGTTCTGGAGTTTAGAAAGGATAGAGTTCCACTCCAAAACTCATGACTCAACCAGATGATCTTCCTTACCCTTTGCATCTCTGGTCTCTGTGTAAAACATCCTAACTCAATTATAACACATTTTTACTTTCTTTCACACAGTAATTAGTAAGGTGAAATTTGCCATAAAACTGATTGTACATTAACCCACTGTTAAGATTTGTTAAACTGTAGAATTCATTGAACTCAGCCACATTAATATTTTACCTCAGTAAAACATAGTACTGCTTCTCTCTTTTGAGTGGCATGTATTCCAGTTATCTGTGACAAAGACTTCAGTTACCTATGGCTTCCCCACCTAACACAAGTCTTCTTCAAGTTGTAAGAACTTCAGGACATTGGACTGCACCCAATTATATACATACAGACAACACAAGGATCTCATCCAAGGAACAAAAGTAGATGGCAAAAGACAACCATCTTGTTCATTTATTCATAATGATGAGGTGTTCATAATGCCTCATTGAAGTTCCTTTAATAAGAAAACTGAGCAGAATAAGTCAGAATGGTCTAGTACATCACTGGCATTTCATACACCCAGAAGTGCACTGCATATCCTAGACACTTATCAATTGACTATGAGGACTGGTAAATGGAGTTCTAAGAGCAAAAAAAACCTTTTCACACTGGAATGGAAGGACAGGTGAAAGGATAAAATGCAGTTAAAATACCTGAAGAAAAATCCTGAACTCATTTGAAATTTAGAAGTAAATACAAGTCTTAATCCCTGGAGACAAAAGTAGAACAACTGGAAAACTAAACCAGAAATATCAAAAGGCATGACAGGAGAAGAAAAACTGAGTTTCCCAAAGTACAGACTCTATTTCTAGAAATACCCACCTGTGGACTCCCACTTGAAGCAGCAGAGGAGACAACTTTTAAAATCTATTTTACTATTTTTTTCAAGCTTTCTTTGTTTGAGCTTTTAGGACCAGGCAAATTCTCAGGTAAGTCTCAGCCTCAGTGCCATCACTGAGAATCCTGGAAGAGGAATTTGAACACTACTGACAGGTCTGTGAGGGTTTCTCTTTTCTCTTAAAATGCTGCAGTTCTATTAATACATAAAATAAATCTAATTCAACACAAAACACAATATTCTCTAGCCCTTAGGATCACAGCACAAAGCTAGAAAACATGAGTCAACAGTATTTTAAATGCTCTGTATCAATAAGAAAAATACAAAGACTCCTACATCTGCTAGTTCCATATCATAAGACAGTCTAGCAATTTCATGGAGAATGATGCAGTTTTGTATATTTCACCTTAACCCAGCTTCCATCTGAGTTTCAAAGACATGGATAAACACTGCTCAGAATCATAGCTAAGAGTATAATTTCAGTGACTACTGTTCGAGTATGAAAGAAGATATTAAGAAATGTGAATAGATTTTCCAGATGAGAACTGTCAAAGTCTGCCAATGATAGAGCAACTGCAAACCCATCCCCTCTAGGACAAAATACAGTACATGAATTATAAAATTCTCCCACAGCTGGAAAGCTCAAAAGAAGAAAAGACAAATGAGAAGCATTGTCTTCTTTGAATGGATGAGAAAATAAAAAGCTCTGGGGTTTTTGTCTGTTTTAAAAGAGCAAGTGCAAGGTTTTAACAGTCACAATCAGGCCTGGATCTTGTTTTCAGACTCTAAGAAACACAAACATTGCATATAATATGGAAAGGTCAGATTTTTTGCAGAGGTATGATCTGTTTTTAGGGAAGAACTGGCTGAATAATATGAAACAATACCAAACAGTGGTGCACAGGCCCATGTTTCTTTCTTTAAGAGGGACATATCCATATGTATTACTGTGCTTTCTCATGATCATTCAGGGCTCCAGTCACAGAAACATGTGCACCCGCACCTGGACTTCAGCCACTGCTGGAGACAAACCAGAGGAGACTGAGTCACAGACTGGGAAAACCTCCCAAACCCAGCTTTTGTTAAAGTCCACTGTGCTTCAAGTGGATCATTCAAAACTGAGAGTACTCTGGCAAATGCTTTGGTCCTGTTGGGATTTACAAAGCCACCAGCTGGAATCTCAGATGTTTACTTTAGCACTTGAGAAGCAGATCCGAAATTCAGATGGTCAGCCTCTGAGTGATTCTCTTGTACCCCGGTTTTGTTTTGTGTATGCTCCCTACAGCTTTTCAAAGCTGTCACTCACATTTCTTTCATGAAGAGATTTTTCTAAGACTGAAGGTATTGATGTAAGCAAGGATTCTGTAGTGTGAATATTGAGACATAAATGGTGACAGTCACATTTGGACAGGGCAAAGTCACTTACCAAGAGGTCAGATGAGCCACATTTCTGATTAAAACTTTTTTGGTGAAGAATCATTTATTTTGGATGGAACAATTTTTGTCTAATAAATGACATTTTTCCTTTTCTTCAAAAATTAACTTTATTCAATATCTAAAAAGGTAATTCAGCTTTTTAAAGGTCATTTGCATTACCTGGAAAAGTCTGCAATGAGTTATTTTCATTAAAAGTCATACACAAGACTAAGCAGAACTAAATTGCTTAAGTACTTCCAAGAAATAGACAATTAAAAAAAGAAGCTATGCATAATGGCAATTGAAAACACTTCTATCACTCAGTAGACTTAGAGATATTTTGCTAAATGCTAACCAAAAATGGAGATGCTAATCTATTAAAACTATCCCACAGAGTTGTCAAAAGTGTGTTTCCAAATCAGAAACAAAAGGGAGTGAGAATGTTTCTGAATGCTTTAATAATAAGTTTTCCTCTTCCTGGTACAAGTGAGCTTTCCTAGAAAAATCTAGCTCAAGGTAAAAGGGCTAAGAACGAATCACAACAAACTGATGAAACTTGCTGACCTGAAGGTCAGCAATAGCAATAGCAAAGCTATTTATTAAAAAGAAATTATATTAATCAAAAGAGAACATAATTGATAGCAATTTACCATAAAAATTACCATATCCATTCATCTGCAGTTTCAAAATAAGTGCTTGTTCTTTATCTCTGTTAAGAGGAAAGTGTCACAAATGAGAGCTAGTCCCATTAGGTATTTTTTCTAGCAGCCAGACTTTGGGAGAAAGTTTATGTTTATTATGTGAAACAGTCAAAGTCAGTTCTTTTGAAAGTTTTTCAGGGTGAGGCACAGGCAAAATATTAAAGAAGAGAGAGGTTTTTACAGAGTTGAAGACTACTGCTTTTGATCCATCTTAGAATTTAAAGTTTTCAATAGAGCAACAAAAACAATTTTGACCTTTTCTGTGACTGAATCCTTTGAAGACAGATAAAGAAAAGAGTGTGAGTCAGAGAAATGTACTTTCTAAATTCCTAATTACATAGAAAACAGTGGAAAAGCTAATGAAATCAGCTGAAATGTCCTCATTTATATCAGATCTGGAGTTGTTAAGAGATTATGCTGAAGTAAACATACATGTGCAGTCCCTGATATGTGGTTCTGAGTAGACCCAGCTCATTAATTGTAACAATCCTTCCTAAACAATTATTATACATAGTAAAAGTTCTTGAATTTCAGCTTTTCTGCAGCATCTTGGCATACAGTTCCTGCAAATCCCAGGGTGCAAAAGCCAACAATAATATATAGAAATCAATCCTCCTCAATATATTGAAGCAAAAATATTGCATGAATGTGTATCTCATTAAACAATGACAAGCTGAAATCAAATGGCATTATCTTCCAATACTATTACTGAGTTTCCTGCACAAAAATTACATAGAAAAGGCCTAATGAGGACCTAGTTGACAGCTAAGTAGAAAAATATGAAGCAGCTGAATTTAATGAGTAAGGAAAATTAAAAGCAAAAGGATTGAGTTGTTCTTGGTCAGTGTGATTTCATCATCATCTCTTCCAGCTGACTGAGTTTGCAGTCCTCATTACCATGAGAACAGTGAATCTGTTTGCTGCACAGAGTGGCCTGTATGCTGAATAGTGCAGCCCTAATTCTGCCAGTTCCAAAGGCTCACCAGAACTGATATTTATCTACAGTGGTGGTGTCTTAATTTATATGTCACTTTTCTCACTTTAAGCATCACAGATCTGCTAGGTAATGGAGCTGCTAGGGTCTGACTCCCCCCAAAATAATTTGTACATTTCTAGAGGGACTGAAGCCATTTCAGTGAATTTTCAAGTAGCATACAAATCACGAAGCATGCTGCATGTGTGCATATCTTTCCATCTGAGTATACAAGTTGTTTGCAGCTTTTATTCTTGAACAATTCTCAGTTAAGTTAGGCAAATGAAATTATATCCTACAGTTCCTTATCAGATTACTTCCCCTAACTGAAAGACATCCCAGAGACAGGGTGCTACACCAAAGAGCAAACTTATTAGTTTTACAATTTTTTTCTCCCCATGGTAACATGGACCCAAAACATTAGTTCATGTTTTTCGGTTATGACTGAACTTTCATCAGGTAACTGCACATTGCTCGTGGGTTGGATATCCAATCTGCAAAGAATTCTTGAGTAGAATTGCTCTGTTTGCAAGAGAGTCTAATATTTTGACTTTTCCATGCCGACTTCTTTATGTTGTCTTTTCCATGAGGTGCAGTCCACTTCTTCTTTCAGGCTCAGCTCTAGACTCTGTCAATACCCTCCTGAACGGGAAGAAAAAAGCGTAGGCAGCACAGCCTGATTCAACTGCATTTCTCAGTGGTGTCATATACCCACAGGTCTAAGTGGAAGGATATTATGTTTGAGTTATAACACACAAATGTGAATGGAAGCATTTCCTCTGCATTGTACAACAGAATAAATCAGAAACTAAGAACATGTATCTGATCCATAAGCATCTGAACCTAAGTTTAGTCTAAGAAGATATAGGACATGTTTTTCTGGTCTGTGAAATGTGAACTGCAGGTCTAGTAAGCACCACCCAGATGAAGGTAGAGGAAGCTGGTAAAAGGGCATTGAGCTGTTAGATGCACTGGTATAGAAAGAAATTACATTATAATATCTAGTAAGACAGTGAATGGTCATCTAGTAAAGCTTACTATGAATGGTACATAGGCTAAATGATGTTCCACTGGCAAATGCTGCAAAACACAGGTCTACCCAGGGACAAGCTGCAAGGAAGTGTTTTATAATTGCACCTATAGAAACAGACAGTCACCAGTTAGCTGAAAAGTGAACAGAACTGTACCCATGGAATGGGCTGGGAGGCTGACACAGACCCATTGCTATTCTCGGTAGGTCACTTCTAGCCTGAGGGAGGAAAGCCTTTTGCAGAATGATGGGCATATGGGGGGACAAAGGGTTAACAAACATTAAACCATATTTCATCATGTACTCCATCCCACAGATAAGGTTCCAGTCAATTTTATCTTAAAACAAATATGGAATTCTGTGTGGATATCAGGCCCTGAGCAGTCCAACACAGTCACTAGTAGGTTTCATGTTTCTGTCTCAGATATTTCAGGATACTCATTGCTTGCACGCTTTGACTGTCTCAGTTCATCAAAAGAGAAGGTACAGGTTTCACCTTTTTGAATTCACTCTGTTCAACCTGGATTATCTCCACATCTCACCTTTCTTCTCTGTCTTTGCCTTTGACCTTTCTCAGGCCAGAAGAGAACTTGGTTGAGGAGCAATAGCAGAGCTGCTGTCTCACTAGAGTACAGTGTTCATCTCTACAAGGTGTACTGTGTTTACAGTGACATTATTCCATTAGAACAAAAAAACTGCAGATCACACAGGGTGTAATGGAGATTTTAAATTGGGAGCAAAAAGAAGAAAGGACAACACTATAAAAATTGTGAAGACATCTCCAGCTTCACAGGGAAAGGACTTCATTCTGGGAGTGGGATAAAATTATGAAAAGCAACAAAAAGGGATGAAAATTACCATTTCCAGTACTGTCAACAGGAAATGCAAAAACATCAGAAGCACTGGCCTCACTCAGCCCAATTGGCCTGAGGCTTCTGCAACTTGTATTAGATGTGAGGATGAGTTGAATTCTCAAAGTGCTGAGAATTCGACCACATTTAATTGCAAACATTAGGTGCCCTTTACTCTCTGGTGTGAGCCCAGGCGTGCATTTCCCTTCTGCTGAGGATGCCGAGAGGTTGAGAGACAGCCTGCTCTGACTTCTCAGTATTGTGCTACCATCTGTATGGTAAGCATACCACACTTGAAGCCTGGATTTCTGCAGGGAACAGAAAGGGGAATTGAAATGGGAGCAGGCAGAGACACACAGGTGTTATGGAGGTGATTTTGTATCACATCTGCCCTTACACAACTCTCTGTGCCAAAGAGGTCTCACTCACTACAAAACCACATAGCAGAGAGGAGACACGAGCTCTTCTGCTGGGCAAAAGACACTATTAAAGCCTTGGTTGTGTCCAAAGAAAACATGAGTCACAGACGTTTTACATAGCTGCATATGGGTGGGAAAGCTAGCAAACAACCACCCTCAACAGCTTTTCTGAGAGCAAAAAATACAACCTATGATGTACTTTCAGGGGCCACAGGCCTGGGATGGAAAGATGAACAGATGAATCCCAGCAGTAAACTTTGTAGAGAGGAGAGGGTTCTGATCACAGTAAAATCTTGATAGGTTATTATCACTGATCCTGGAATCTATTTTCCTTTCTTTTACAGTGAAGCAAATCAAGACATGAAACAAAACAACAGGCCAAGGGACACATGAGGAGTTGTCAGGGGAAAACTTGAACAATGTTCATCCTTTATGTGTTCCAAGTATGGGAGAAAGCAAGGTGATGGGGTTTCAAACCCTCTGAGTATGACTCAAGCTTGAACCATGACAAAGAAGGGGTTCAAGCAGATCATGAGTGACCCCAGCACACCCAAGAGCTTTTCAGTTTTGAAAGTGATTGCTCCTGTGTAAGTTATGCTTCTACAAAATGTATCACCTTCTGGAGTGCTGTGAACAGATGTCACATGCGAGGAGTCTGACTGTAATTGGTGTGAGAGACATTTTTCTTTCTATGTAAACAACAAGGTCTGATGAACTAATAAGATTTTCTCTTGCATAAGATCAGGCACGGAGAGACTACCATACATCACTGAAGTGTGCAAGTAGGATGGTAGTCAGCACTATGTGGTCCACAATATCCCTCTCCTAGTGAAGGAGCGTGATCTATCGCATCATATGTGGACCGTCATTAAAATTCCACATAGCTAAGGCACACCTTGAGAATAATCAAGGAGTTATGAGACTATTCTATGGGTAAAATATCTTTGTTATCTTCTTTTTGCTACTTGTGGGTCTTCTCTTCCTCCTTTTGGCTTAATTCTCAGTTCTGACCTCTTATCAGGACCTCTTTATAAGAGCAATAGTTTGAGCTTATGATATTAGATCTTAGTGGGCTCAACTGAAAAATCTTATTCCAGGGCTTTACTTACCTTGAATTCTAATTCATATTCTCAGTACAGGACAGGACTTGTCACTTTTATTTATAGTTGCTGATTTCCAGAGATGGCACTGTGCTTCATAATTTTGTTACTACTTCATATAACTCTTTCCTGTATTCTTTGGCCTGTTTATGCAGGAAGGAACGAAAGATCACATTCTGCCAAAAACATTTTATAAGTGCACAAGATTGAAAGTGTATGTCATCCCATGCTTTCATCTCATAAACGTGTTTCTGCAGTAGCATGCAGAAGAATAGAAAACTTAATTTGGAAACTTCCTCTCCTTTATGGAGCATGTATTTCTTTCTCATACCCTGATCTGGGACCAGAAAGAGAGATTACTTTACACCCTGCTGATAGCTGGATAACAGTCTGTTGGCAGATATTAGTGGCTTATGATTCAACACAACAATAATATCCTCCACCACTTACTAAGGGGAAAAAAAAAGCCTTCTGGCAGCTGTTCATCAGCTGCATGATTTTAAGAAATACCAAAAATAAGTTAAAAAGTTAGGAGCATGCATTCCTTACAATGTGCAGCATGTCATGAAACTAGGGAATGCTAAAAAATTAATAACTGCCTTCCCCATTCCAGTCTTAAGAATCCTATAAAGCTGCCATAGTTGCATGCTTGAGCTTCTGCCTTAAGCTCTAAGTGACAGCTAATGAAGGGGAGCAATAGTGAATGAAGAAAAAACAGTGTTGGGTCCTACTTTAACCCAACTAAAGCAGGTAAGTAAACCCAGGAAACTTCACTGGAGGCTTCCTTGATGGATAAATATAGTTAGTCTGGTCTTACCATTCTTACTGTTGTCTTTGCTTGAAAGGACGCTCTAAAGGTGCTTTTATTTAATGGTCAAGGCAAACCAAAACCCAGAGAACAGGATTACCCTCTGTTACTCCTCTCCACCCTACCAAGGGAAGATAAAGGGAGAATATAGAAGAAAGACTTAAAAGTTGGAAGTTAAAAGTAGAACAAGTTTACTGGAACAGGGAAGGGATTTTAACAAGTTGGATGAGGAACAAATGTACAAACATATATAAAACCCTATCTCAGTGACCCCTGATACAGGTGCCTGATGGTCCCCTGTAGCAAAGCTGAGCCAGGAAAAGGGTTCAGAGCTCTTCCAGCACACAATGAATTCATATCCAGCAAAGCATGTGGTGAGATGATGACAAAGGGCAGGAGCCTCTCTCAAGACAGCAGAGCCCAGGGAGGAGCAGGGGAGAAGGGAACAAGAAGTGGGGAGACTTACAGTCCTCCCAGGTTTTACAGAGTATGGCAGGAAATAAGAGGCAACACTGACCCCCACGCTGGTCTGTCCCCTGGATCCTGGAACCACAAAATTAGCCTGTACCTCCTCAAACCATAACAGGAGCCCACATGGACTGTAGCTGTACTTCAGGTCATGTCCAATAAATCTACACAAGAACAAAGTTGTCTCATTGATCTGTTATTAGATTTGCATGGCCAGACTCAATAGAAAAGTCCTCAAGAGTTTTCTTTAAATACAAACTCTGCCAGATTAAAACTTCCTTGAAATCATACCAGATTGGTGCTCTACACTTTTTTTGTATCCTGGAGGTATTCTTGATTGTCTGGCAGAGTGCTACAACTCATTTACAGTTTCCCCTGCAGTGGAGGTATATTAATAACATCTCATTCCTGACTAGTTTCCCAGGAGCAAGGTGTTTCGTCTCACATAACTTTAAACATCTATTGTGTTGGTGACTCTGTGTGAATTAGATTTACTTTACAATCAACATAAAGTTGATGATCTGAGTCCCAGAAAGAAATGCTGACTCCTCTCTTGCATTCCTTTGGAATTCTGCTGGTAGAAATTATGGAAATATGTTAATTCCCCAAAATGCACCTTGAAAAGCAGTTAGAGGTTAACAATTCAAAGAACGTATGCCTGTGTGTGTTCAGATGATTGTAGGTATAAAAGGCAGAAAATAGTTTTTAATAAGACATAAGAAAATTAGTGACTGAAGTTGAAATGTGAATAGAAAGCAACCAAACAAAAGTAAAAGATAGCTTCAGCCCCCACTCTGCCTTAAAAGGCAGCTGAACAAGCCTTATCAGGTCTGGGGTGGTGGGAGGGTAAGAGGGCAGGGGGCACAGCAAGAGTGGGGTACACAAGCAAGAGACAACATGTATCAGTTCTCAGAGGCCAGTCAAGAGGTTCCCTGCCATGTGCATAGAAGAAACCATTCCTACAAGTTGAAACTCAGGGCTCCTGCAATGATGGTACATTTGACTGGAACAGACTTTGGGTTTTACAGTAAAGCAAGACATGGGCAGCACCATGAATGTAAATGGAAAACCAGAAATAAAGGTCAGCTTTGGAAGAATGTGTCTGTAGGGACAACATCAAAAAGCCCCCGAAATCCTTTCAACGCAGAACACACAGTCTGGGAGATCTGGTCAATAGGCCCAAGAACAGAAAAGCTAAATTTTCAGAAAGTTTCACACAGACAGGGCACATACTGATGACCTCCCTATTCCCATATCTGTGGGGAAGTTTTAAAGCTATATGTAACACTACTATGAAGTGCAGGCTTGTGTTATTTTATTTTTTTTTCCTCATCCTTAGGTCAGTAATGTAATACAAAATTTCAAAAAATTTCAAAAAGTTCCATCTGACTGACTGAGGGGGCAGGAGTCAGAAGCATGCCATGACAAGCTCACATTCCTGCCTGGTCTGGCACAATCACAGAAAAGAGAATGAGGATAGATGGGACAACAAAATTCTAGAGAAAATTACTGGAGAAATTTGCCAACAATACACTGTCAATAAAGGTTATCTGCATATGAGTTCAATTGATCATCAAGTGTTGCGTTTTGGGAAGAGTAGCAGCAGGTTACTAGATACACCTACATCACCGCTTCTGCTAAAATCCATTTACTATGCTCCTGGGAAGGTGAGAAACTTGGGTGATATAAACTGTCACTGAACAGAAGACAAGTGGCAACCTGGCTTGCAGACCAGGACACAAAATTTACATGAGGTAGCAAGGAACCATTTTAAAAGATCAAGTGATTGTAGCAGAAGAAGATACACAGTGGCTGGCAGACTTGGTGGATATACAGTGGTTTTCCACACATGCGAATGGTGTTAAGTGCAACCTAATGGAGACAGATGTATTAGTCAAGCATGCCTGAACCATCAGTCCAAAAGGTAAAACAAGCTCTGAAACAGTCTTTTAAAACAATTCTAGCAAATGGCCAGACACCTCCTCAATTACAGACTGAGCAGAGAAAATAATTTTTAAATCAAGTTATAAGCAGTCTGTTAAAACAGTGCAATGTTTCTAATTTCTTACTAGTAATGCAGTAAATGCAGCAGTTGTAGAGCATTTTGACATGACACTCAAAACCAAGATCTGTGAATTCTATTACAGTGTGAAATATTTCTTGCTACACTGGTGAATTATCAGAGTTTACGAAGAGCTATAACCATAATTTCCACAGATCTCTCAGACTCAAGTCTGTGAACATAAACCATTTCAACTTGTTGGAAACAGCACTGACAAACGTCAGAAGAAACAATCTACAGGCCCTGTGTTTCTGGTGGGATAGGAATTCATGCAGTAACAGTCATGAAAGGGTTAAATAGGAAGGGGCAGTGGCTACTGCTAGCTGTCTCAGCTGTCAGGTTAAAAAAACAACCAGAGAATGGAATTTATCTCCATTTGTTCTTCCCACCCTGAAATAAAAAACACTATTTCAGTGGTCACTGATGTAAGTGTTCAAAAGTCCTTTGTGGCAGAGCCAGCTTGGGAAAATGCTGCAAGGTTCTTCCAGCACTCAATGGATTCAGATCCTGTAGAGCATGTGTAAGCTGGAGACAAAGAGCAAGAACCTCTTGCCAAGACACTCATGTATAGGAAGAAAGGAAGAAGAGAGCTGGAATGACTGAATTTCCCACCTCTGGTTGTTTCAGGGAATGGCGGAAAATGGGAGGAACCACTGATCCTTCTCTGTCCTGGAGCCTTTAGAGTCCTAAACAGTCTCTCTCTAAATCCTCATATGGTTATCACAAAATCAACCTGTACTCTCTCAAACCATAACACCAGCCAGCCTCAGAGCAGCCTGTGAAGATCTGGGGAAAGACATTTCACAAGATTGTTGCCTCTGGGGGTCAAACGAGGTGCAATGAACAAATCAGTGACCAGCAAATGTTGGGTCTGCAAGGCCTGGGGTAGCAAAGCAATTCCTGTTACCAGAGCAAAGCAAGAGCAATGACAAAAGTGCAGAACACATTTCTCAATGCCAAAGCAGGCAACTCCATCAATCTAACAAATCTGGTTGAAGCAGCAGCTCAGGGCATCCAGCCAATTGTTATCAGAGCTCAGAGTACCCTGCACACCTTCAAGCAAGTTACTAGATAGTACCTGTATATCAACTTCACCAGTTCTGAGAAAGGTCGATTTTTACCACACAGTGTATCTGAATAATATTGCAAAGTTCATGACATGCTAAAGACTTGCTTCAGGACCTTGGCTGTAGAAAAAGGAGCAGGAGCCAACACAGGCAGTAAAACAGAGAATATACCTGAGTCTCCTGAGAGTACCATTGCTTTGTAGAAACAGATGTGTCTAAACAGCCGCATGTAACATTGGATAGCCAAGATCTTACTGGAATAGGTCAGATCTGGCTTGCTGCTGTAAAGAAGGTACTTGAAATACTGAGGAAAAATAATTCATGTGACTATTTTCCACTTAAAAAGAGTTTTAACAGCTGAGGTACTTGCATGTTACTCCTCCTCATGAACTACTTAGGTGTCTGAGTGTGAAAGAAACCTTTATGGTTATTAATTTGCCACCACCTCAAAGTGCATGGTAAGTGTTCTACAATGTTCCTAACTACTAAACAAGTGATGGAAATGAAATATAGGGCACAGCCCAGGGAAACAAGTTTTTGCACACAGAACCAAAGTACAGCTTTATATGTGGATATCTGGATTCAGTTTAGAGTTCAAGCTGATGGCATTTTCAGTCTGATCATATTTTTTCTTGTTCTTCATGCTTCAATTCCAGGGAAAACCTGGGCAAATAGAGCACTAAAAGCAGATAAATGAACCAGACAGTTGAGGTCCATTTGTAAAAACCTCTTGAGCAGACGTGATAGAAGAGCTTTTTGTACCAAGCTTCTGCAAACATGTGATTTCCAATGACAAAGATAAAGGGCAAAAAAAAGACAATGGAAAATTATTGGAAGCCAAAAATATGCTGCCTGTGTGTGCACAGATAAAGATTTCGTATCACAACACTTTCAGAATGGTACTCACCACCTGACCCGTCTTCATGATTGCACTTGTTGATCTGAAGTGACTTTTCCAAACTAAATATTTCTAAGATTCTATGCTTCATTTCTGGTCACTCACAGCCACTCGCTCTATTTGTCTCTTGGTACAAGTAGGTAAGCAGTAGAAAGCTGATCCCACACACTAGGAAAATAATGACTAATGTTTCTACCACTATTTATCAGATGAAGGGATAACCTCATGACCTTGGCTAGACCATTAATCAAACTAAACACAGAGCATGTGTTCTCTGAATTGCTGTCTGATGCTTTATCCTTTAGGTTCTCTGTTAATGCAGTGCAGAAAGTAAATACTGCAGACCATCATTCCTAGATATGCTGCAGGATCACTCGCTCTGACATGAGGAGTTAAGTGATATCTTTCTGGGAAGAGATGGAGAGAGAGTGCAAAGGGGTCCAGGAACTGATCAGATTAGGTAGAAAACATTCATGGAAGAGAAGTGTCTTGCAGATATAGAAGACTGAAGAGAGGCAGGCAAGCAGTAAGAAGGAAGGGAGGAAGGGAGGAAGGGAGGAAGGAAGGAAGGAAATGAACAGATGTCATACTTCCTTCTAATGTCCATGTGTGAATTAACATCTCTGTAATGAGCAATGTTTCATCAAGTTCTCACCAACAGGGGAGGGCTGGTGACCAATGTGAGGCTCAGGGACAACTTTGCCTGCAGTGATCACGAAGCACTTGAATTTAAGATCCTCAGGGCATCTAGGAAATGTATTCCAAGATTATGACCCTGGACTTTAGGTGTGAAGACTTCAATCACTTCTGCTGGCCAAAGTACTGTGGGACAAAGCCCTAGAGGAAAGGGGGCCCAGGACATCTGGATTCAAGGATCACTTTCTCTTGTCCAGGGTCAAAGTGTAACAACAAAGAGAAAGGCAGGAAAGAATGCTAGGAGACCTGCCTGGATGAACAAGGAGCTCCTGGACACACTATAACAGAAAAATAAACTTTACAAGGATTAGAAGAAAGAACAGCTAGAATAGGGGTCATGTAAGGAAGGTGTCTGAGCACCAAGAGACATGGTTAGAAAAGCCAAAGCTCAGTTAGAACTAAATTTAGTCAGGGAGATCAAGGAGAAAAGAAAAAAATTCTATAGGTATATTAACAGGAAAAGGTGTGGGCCCCCTCAGAAAGAAAACAGTTGAACTAGGGACAAGTGACATGGAGAATACTGAGGCTGTCAATGACTTCTTTACCTAAGTCTTCACTGGCAAGGGCTTCAGCCACGCTCCTGAAGTCACAGATGACAATGGCAAGGGTTGGAAGGATCAGGAGTAAGTGGAGATCAGGTTTGTGACCATCTGGAGAACCTGAAAGTGTACAAGTCCATGGGATACACCCACAGGTACTCAGGGAACTGGCAGATGTGGTACCTAAACCACTGTCTATTATATTCCAAAAGTCATGGCAGTCTGGTGAGGTCTCCACTGACCAGAAAAGGGGAAACATAACCCCCACTTTCAAAAAGGGAAAGAAGTAAGATCCAGGGACCTATAGGCTGGTCAGTCTCACTTCTGTGCCCAGTAAGATCACGGACAGATCCTCCTGGAGGCACCGCTGGAGCAGAAGAATAATGAAGAGGTGGCTGGGTATAATCAACACAGCATCACCAAGGGCAGATCGTGTCTGACAAATATTGTGGCCTTCTATGAAAAGGTCACAACATCAATAGACAAGGGAAGAACAGCTGACATCATTTACCTGGACCTGAGCAAAGCCTTTGACACAGTCCCACACAATATCCTGGTGTCCAAGATGGTAAAACATGGGTTGATGGATGGTCCACTCAGTGGATTAAGAACTGGCATAATGGCTGCACCCACAGAGTGGCTGCCAATGTGTCCATGTCCAAGTGTAGGCCAGTGACAAGTGGAGTCCCTCAGGGATCAGTGTTGGGACTGGTCCTGTTTAACATCTTTGTCAGTGACATGGATGGTGGCATTGAGTGCACCCTCAGCAAGTTCACTGATAACACCAAGCTGTGTGGTGTGGCTGACACTCTGGGGGGAAGGGATGCCATCCAGGGGGACCTTGACAGGCGGGAGAGGTGGAACCATGATGTTCAACAAGACCAAGTGCAAGGTCCTGCATCTGGGTTGAGGCAATCGCAAGCACCAAGGGATAGGCTGAGCAGTGAGTGGCTTGAGAGCAGCCCTGAGGAAAAGGACTTGGGGGTGCTGCTGGATGAGTAGTTCAACATGAGCCACCAGTGTGGACTTGCAGCCCAGAAAGCTAAACATATCCTTGGCTGCATCAAGAGAAGTGTGGCCAGAAGACCGAGGGAGGTGATTCTCCTCTCCTACTCTGCTCTCATGAGACCCCAACTGGAGTCCTGCATCCAGTTCTGGAGCCCCTTTTACAGGAGGGACATGGATGTGCTGGAGTGTGTCCAGAGAAGGGCCATGAGGATGATCAGAGGGCTGGAACACCTCTCCTATGAAGACAGACTGAGAGATTTGGGGTTATTCAGTTTGGAGAGGAGAAGGCTCCAAGGAGACCTTATTGTAGCCTTCCAGTATCTGAAGGGGGCTACAAGAATGCTGGTGAGGGACTTTTCAGGATGTCAGGTAGTGATAGGACTGGAGGGAATGGATTCGAAGTAGAGGAAGGTAGATTTAGATTGGAAGTCAGGAAGAAGTTCTTCACCATGAGGATGGTGAGACACTGGAACAGGTTACCCAGAGAGGTGGTGAAAGCCTCATTCCTGTAAGTTTTTAAGCCCAGGCTGGACAGGGCTCTGAGCAACCTGATCTGCTGGGAGGTATCCCCTGCAGGGGGGTTGGAACTTCATGATCTTAAAGGTCTCTTCCAGCCCTGAAAATTCTATGATTCTATGATTCTAAGATTGATTTGTCTAACTTACCAAGACCAGGAGAGAGATTTATTCCTGTTCATCTTTCTCTTATCTCCCAGGAAGTCAGGGAGCAAGGCAAATTGCAATAATTTGTGACTGTAAAGCTAACACAAAGATCTAATTCTATTGTTTTTTGCCAATAGTCTCTTTAAATACACTGTCCTGGCTTTTATTTGCTTTTTAAAGCCTATTAGTTCTGTCAGTAATGTTTTTCTTGGGGGAAAAAGTTATTCTAGCTGAGTAGCCTTTGATTATTTCCATTATTATTTGAGACAGTTGTATGACTTACAAAATGTTTATTATACCCCCTGGCCACTTCAAATGCTGATGTCTCTTTTTAGCATTACTTGATTTGGTTTGAGAGTTTTATGTAATTCAACTGACAGAAAATGATTTAGTCAGGTCTTAAAGCAGGTTTCTTTTTTGACCTACAAATCTAATTTCCAATCAACAACTATTTGATTGTCTTCGAAATTCAGATAGATTTAGACAGACAGATATGTCCTATTCTTGTGCTGCTTTATTAGTTTTGTCTTCTTAATATAATGGATTATGCTCACACGAAGCATCCTTAAATATACTACTTCTTTCGCAGTGATGGTGTATGGACACTTTGGGCAGTAGCTGGTTGAGTGTTCATTGTGAATCTAGGTGTTAAGAGGCATCAAGGTTCTACCGAGGCTCTAAGGATGACAAACAAAGCAAGAAGGTAGATCAGATAATTTTAAATTTCCTTTTATAACGCTCTTATAAGGTTCTTACAAGTATTTTCCCTCACCAACAGAAACAACATAAAACTGGGAAAATGAGATGTGTCATGATTTGTATGACTGTTTAAGTCTTCCAATTTTTTACACCCATTCTGTCTTGCTAAGTTTGGAAAGGACTTTGCTAAGTTTGGAAGGGTCTACATCCTCAATCCCCAGATGTAAGAAAACAGGAAATGAAGACAAAGACAGGGACCGGGAAGTTGAGTGAATGAATTGAGTAAATTGAATGTCAAGAAGGAAATGCACAGGCAGTGCAGAGGAAGATATTCTGGGAAGAGTCCAGGGATGCTGCCCATTTGTGTAGGGATGGGGTCAGGAAAACCAAGGTATGACTGGAGATGAACTTGGCAATGAATGCAAAGAATAATAAGGGTTGCTATAGGTATGTTAAACAGGAAAGCAAGGTCAAGGAAAGTGTTAAGACTTCTGATGAACACTGCTAAAATGCTGGCAACAATGGACACTTGGAGTGCATCCAAAGAAGAGCAACAAATATGGTGAAGAGTCTATGGAACTAATGTGGAGAAAAGGAGGGTGAAGGAAGATGTTATTGCTCTCTACAGCTATTTGAAAGGAGGTTGTAGTTAGGTGGATGGGAGTCTTTTCTCCCAGGTCACAAGTGGTAAGACAAAAAGAAACAGCCTTAAGATGCACCAGAGGATGTTTAGGTTGATATTAGGAAAAATTTCTTTACCAAAACGTTATCAAACACCGCAACAGGCTTCCCAGGGAAATGGTTGAGTCACCATACCTGGAGGTATTTAAAAGACCTGTAGATGTGGCACTTAGGGCCATAGATTAGCTGGACTGGGCAGTGTTACATTTGTGATTAGACTTGATGATCTTAAAGGTCATTTCCAATCTAAATTATTCTATTATTCTATTCTGTGAAAAGGCATAGCAGTCAGAAGTCCCCAATTACTGGAAAAAGGGAAGTATTGCACCCATTTTATAAAGGTTAACAGGAGGACCCTGAGAAGTACTCACTTGTAAGCCTCACCTCTGTGCCTAGGAAGATCAAGGAACAGATACTCCTAGAATGTATGCTAAAGACATGATTCAAGAGAGTCATCATGGCTTCATCAAAGACAAATCTTCCCTAATCAACCTAGTGTCCTTCTATGATAGAGTGACTACATTAGTGGACAAGGGAAGAGATATAGATATCTCACTGGAATTCTGTAAGGCTTTGACATCATGCCCCACAACATGCTTTCTCTAAATTGGAGAAATATAGGTTTCACAGATGGACACCTTTAGTGGATGAGAAATTGGTTGGACATGTCTGAGGGATGGGGTGCCACCCAGAGTGACCTGGACAAGCATGAGAACTGGGACGATTCGGACCTCATGAGTTTCAACAAGACCAAGTACAAGGTCTGCATATGGGTCAGGGCAACTGCCATGATCAGCACAGGCTAAGGGATGGAGGAATTGAGAGCAGTACTATGGAGAAGAATTTGGGAATACAGGTGGGTGAAAAGCTGAACATCATTCCATGATGTGCACTCACATCCCCTACTCACAGAAGGCAAACCATATTCTGGGCTGCATCAAAAGGAGCATGGCCAGCAGGCTGATGGAGGTGATTTTCCTCTCTACCCTTCTCTGCTCAGACACCACCTGGAATAATGCATCTGCTCTGGGGTCCTCAGTTTAGGAAAGAGAGGGACCTGTTAGAGTGGGTCAAGAGGAGGGCCACAAAAATGATCAGGGGTATGTAACACCTCTCCTATGAGGACAGGCTGAGAGAGTTGGGATTGTTCAGCCTGGAGAGGAGAAGGTTCAGTGGAAACCTTATTGCAGCCTCTCAGTACTTAAAAGGGGTTTATAAGAAAGACTGGGACAGATTTTTTTAGTATGACCTATAGCAATAGAACAAGAGGTATTTGCTTTAAGATGAAAGAGGGTAGATTTTTACTAGATATAAAGAAGAAATTTTCTATGGTGAGGGTAGTGAAACAAGTTATCCTGAGAGGCTCAATATGTACCATCCTTGGAAACATTCAGGTTGGAGGGACCCCTGCATGATCTGATCTACTTGAAGATGTCCCTGCTTACTGCAGGTTTGCATTTGATGCCCTTTGGAGGTCCCTTTAATCCCAAACTATTTTATGATTCTATGACCCTGCTGCTGATAAAAAGTTACGTAACAAGTGACATCCAATGGTGCAGCCAGGATGTACAGTGAACAGTCTTCTCTACTCCAGCTTTGTTTTAAATTCTTGTTTTGCTGAAGGAGTCAAAGAAGATCATGCTTTTCTAAACTAAGGGGTAACCTCGTGAGGAATTTCCTGTAGTTCCTCAGCAACTACATAAGAAATACTTGGAAAAAATTATGTGATGTGAGCAGAGAGTGCAGAATTGTCATTGCTACTTTTGGGGGGCAGTCCCTTAGGTTTTTATAGTAACATGGTTTTGGTTATATCAAGGTATGGTACAGTCCTATATGAAACAATACAGTTGGAGTGAGCAGCACTGTTTGAGTCAGACTCCCCTAGCCAGAATATTGCTGCAGTTAGCTTACGAAATGGCAAACAGAGAGATTTTTGGTAATTACAGGCAGATTTTTAATTAGGGGCGAGAGCAGTGCATTTAAAATGCTTCTTAGTTTGTGAACTTTTAGTCTGCTACACTGCAGACAGAAGGTGGGCAATGTAATACTTCATATTGGTTATGAGATGTGCTCTTAGTCTGGTACATTCCAAGCAAACTATTTTATTTTCAAGCAATCTGTGAACTAATGCCTGACAGCACTGGAAATACTTCTATTACTCTTGCCCCTCTTACCACTGATATAAAGAAAAATGAACCTTTGTAGCATTTCTGTTTATCCCAGGAAGTTAGGACTTAGCTAAAAAGATGTGCTACTGTTCAATGACTCCTGCTGCATATTCAGAGCAGTAGCCTACATGCTGAAATATATGTGGCCTATGAAAAATCTAAGCAGGAGCTAAATTTTATCTCATGCTTTTATGTATGATTTAATTTTTATTAAATAGTTAAATTCAATATCTTACTCTTGGCTTAAGTAAGGCATCATGTCCCCTAATTCACGATGCTAGTTTCTACTTCACTGTACTAATTTGTGTACAAATTTCTAGGTCAAATGTACTCTTTTATGTTCTATTTGTATTCCTCACATTTTCAGTTACATTCTTTAATCTAAACTGAAAGCCATTAGGACTGTTTTTGTACAGTATCAAAACATACAACCTTACATATAAGCACATAACACATGCTTTCCACTGATGTAATTTTCTATGTATCATATCTGTACACATGCATCGCACATCAGATGTGCATGCCAGCCTGATTCTGTCTGGATAGTTCAGAAATTTTGTTTTGCATCAGAAATTTGTATTTGTTCCATTTGTATTTGTACCAGAAATTTGTATTTGTATAAGAAATCTGCATTTGTTCCATTTTTATGAAATCCACACTCTTGGTTATATTAATTCTGTTTCTTTTCAGTCTGAATCATGAAGCCATCTTGATACCACTGGTCAGAAAATGACTGATGTGTATTTGCTTTTTCTCCCTCTGCCTTCTGTTTCACTACAGTCCTTCTTTCAGTCATGCTGTCCATTTCCACTAGTTTTGTGGAATTATTCTTATACTCCCTGTGCATATTTGAAGACCAAATGCTCCTCATTGCTTCCTTCCTCTCTTCAGCTGACTACACTGTATTCCAGGCTTCCAAACACCAAGGTTTACTTACATGTCTTCTTTGCAAGTTCTGCAGTCCTGCAGCACCATCATCTTGCAAATTAGGCCACTCGAGTATTCACTTGGCAGTTTCAGAAGTGCTTCCCAATTTGGAGAAGCAGCCCTAAACTCAAAAATGGCAGCTGCTCAGTATTTCAAGAGGTCTTATATACTTGAAGAGTCTTCATTTCTCATGGGGTTGACAAATTCTTACACACAGGAAATGTCATCCTGAAGACTATTCTCCAGTGCTGAGAAGTGATGTTGCAGTACAGGTGTTAGTCTTAGCACATGAAAGTGGTCTGCAAAGGTGGTTTGTAGAGTGCAGAGGTAATATAGTCATGGTAAACTGCAAATAAAAATAGCAGATGTTTTCTGAATTTCTGCCTCTGAGCAGATTCTATAATAGGCTCACTGCATTCAGTGAGGGACAAATTAATGAAGAATCATAGCAAAATCATTGGTGAGTGTACATGCAACAAACTGCATGGCAAACTATGGAGAAAGACAAAGGAAAGAAGACTACCAAGCATGCTTTCCACTCAAAAAAATGTGATGTGTGGATCTCGGCATCAGGTGGAAATAAGTGCAATTTACAAAATTCAGGACTTCTCAGCTGCTGATGGCATCATACCATAAGACTTGTGCACTGCTACTTAACAAGACAACTTACACAAAATGGATCACTCTATGTTCTTTAGGGCTGGTAATGCCAAGTCTGTGCTCCCTACTTCAGAATAATTTCAGAATATCTTTCCCATGTAAATTTTCTTCATTTCTTTGTTTTGTTTCTTTGAAGTTTTAGGGGGTTTTGAGTGTTTGTGGGTTTTTTTTGATAGACAGAAGAAATAGGTGATCCATCAAATCCTACAACTCTTCAAGTCTGAAATTGTAGGAAGGCTATACCTGCATCCTCTCTCCCTCACTAGTTCTCTTCCTGGAATTCACCTTGAAGCAGTGGAGGAAAACCTGTATGCACATTCTGGGTTGAAGAAAGTGATTAGAGAGTGTACTGGTGACTCTGCAAAAAACCTCTCCCTATTCAGGCTCACATGGGTAAATATAAGCAGGAAAAGTATTTACAAACTACTACTCTGCACACAGTTTCATTCAGGGTGGAAACAATAACATAATTGTATTACATATCCTGTCTCTTGAAAAACCACAAATAAATTCAATAAAGTCACATGGTCCTGGTGTGACGTAAATTATTTCCTGAAATGAATGAAGGTGGATAAGTGCATGGCGCTGTATCCTTGCCCATTTTGACTGGCAAATCTCAAGAGCAAAGACCATCTTTTTGTCCATGATTGCACACTTTGTGATAAATATCACCATTATACTGGATATTACCTGGCACTAGGTGTGCCAAAGAACTTAGCATGCATAAAGGTATTGTTGAATTGTTTGTCTAGCTCCAGGGCTCTGAAACGGATTTGTGATAGATTGTCCAGTTTCACTATAGATGAATCAAATCAGAACCATAATGGAGAGTTCAATACAGCACTATGAGTGTGACCTTATCATGCAGAAAATCACTTAGACAAGAGACAGGGTCAGAGATACAAAGATTTCATTTTCTCATTTTCATGAAAAAGGTCTTTGAAATGCAAAACACTTGTGGCTAAAACCTGAAGACTCATTTTAAGTAATGTAAGAGATTGTACATAACTTAGAAAATGTCTTTTATCTCAGATTCTATCTGTGCAAAACACAAAATATTATGGATTCATCAAACAGGTCTTATGAGTATGGACTTCATCTCTTGATGTGATAAAACATTTTTGCTTTTTTACACATAGAAGTTTTTCATTATTTAATAGATACCAGATACAGAAGCCAAACCATTATCTTACCTTATTTTTTATTAAGAGTTAATGGGAAAATACCACATAAAGTATAGCGACATGTTCTGACTATGAAAAAGACCTGCAGTCCAATTTTATGGAGGGCATTGTGGGTAAATTTGTTATGTGGGGGAATGAGGGTACTCTATTGCATCTGGCATTTACAAACAGGGAAGACTGGAACAGGGATGTAAATGGTGGGAGCAATGACCATGAATTCAGGACCCTAAGAGGAGGGGGCAGTGAAAAAAGCAGGACCATAGCCCTTGACTTCAAGAGAACAGGGTTCAGTACCTTCAGAGATCAGCTTGGGGTGTTCCCATGGGTTGCTGAACTGAAGAAAAGTGTACAAGGCAGCTGGTTGATACTCAAAGATCACCTCCTCCAGTCGAACCCAATGGGCAGGAAGACATTGCAAGGTGGCAAGAGTCCAACATGGATGAACAAGGGGCTCTCAGCAAAACTCAAACATTGAAAGAAGGAATACGAAAGCTAAAAGTGGGGACAGAGAGCCTAGGAGGAAGATAGTGACTCTGTTTGAGTGTGCATGAATGGGTCAAAAACTATCTGAAGTTGAAATTTTTGAGGGACATAAAGAACAACAAGAAGGACTTCTGTAAGTATTTCAACAGCAAAAGGAAGACTGGAAAATGTTGTCCTGCTGCTGAAAGGAGCAAGGTATTTAGTGACAAAGGATATGGAGAAGGCCAACATACTGCATATTGCATACTGCATACTGCATCCTTACCTCAGACATCACTGGGAAAGCCATCATTCAGGAATCTCTGAGACAAGACATCTGGCACAAGGAAGAATTACCTTTGGTAGAGGAGAACCAGGCTACATAATATTTAAACAGGCTGGACATACATAAGATCATGAGGTCTAATAAACTAGGTCTATGAAGTGTCTCACCTCAGGCCCTTTAAAGATGAGGCAGCAAGGAATTCTGGATGGCATTTCCAGATACATGATGGACAGGGAGGTGATGAAGTGGCCAGCATGGATGTCTGAAGGGGAAATTATGCTCGACCAGGCTGATAGCCTTTTACTCTGAATTGATAGACTTGTTGAAAGAGAGAAGAGCAGTGAATATTGCTTATCTTGACTTTCTCAGGCCTTTCAACATTTTCTTCTAACACAGACTATTAGACAAACTGATAATGCATGGGGTAATAAGTGGACTGGGAGGTAGGCTGAAAATTGATGGAATGAATGAGCCAAAGGGGTTATGATCATAGCAAAGTACAGCAGGAACACAGTCACTAGTGACACAGGAGTCAATTCTGGGTAATATATTTTTAAATCTTATTTGTTAAATACTTGATGTGACAGAGACACACCTTCCATGTTTGTACATGATACAAAATTTTGAAGGGTAGCTCAAACCTCTTCAGGATGTAAAACTGGCGCAACAGCAATTCCACGAATGTCAACAAGGCAGAATGCAAAGTCCTGCCCATGGAAAGTGTATAACCTCATACATGCTGCAGGACAACCAGCTGGAAAGAACCACTGCTGAGAAGAACCTGGGGATCCTGGTGGACAGCAAGCTGAACATGACCCAGTTACACACCCTCAGGCCAGCGGCTTGGACTGCATGAGGAAGAGACTTACCAGCAAGGTAAGGGAGGCATTTCTTTCCCTCTTCCACTCAGCACTGGTGAGGCCACAGCAAGCATATTGTGCTCAGCTCTGTGCTCCCCAGTACACAAGGTACATGAACTTTTGAAGCAAGTCCACTGAAGCTCCAGAAAGATGAGTAATGGACTGGAGCATCTTTCATGTAAGGAAAGGCTGAGACAACTGGAACTGTTCAGTCCAGAAAAGAGAAGTCCGGAGGACGGTGTGATTGTGGTGGTCTATGATGTTACCAGTGTGTTTAGAGACCTGAATGAAGAAGAGGGAGACAGACTTCTCCACTGGTGGCCAGTGACAGGACCAGAGGCAACTAACATACGTTGAAACAGAAGAATTTTCATTTTAACTTAAGAAAAAATGAATTTATTGTAAGGATGATGAAACTGTGGAATAGACTACCCAGACTGATTGCTGAGTCTTCAGCTTTGCAGATAGTCAGAGTACCACTGGAAATGGTCCAGGATATCCTGATCCTGCTTATCCTTTCTGAGCAGAGAGATTGGCCTTGCCAGTCAGCAGAAACACCTGCCTAGCTCAACAATTGTGTGACTCCATGATTCTGAGAGATCTTCAGCTCATGGGAGAATAACACCTAATTCTGCTGGGAGTTTCAGTGATTATTAGTGATGCAAACCCACTTAACTTCAAGCTCATTGGTAAGAGGCCAGATGGACCCTGCCAAAGTAATGACCAAGTGCAACTGTGTACAAACAGGCCCAGGCTCCTTTGCTTTTACTCCATAATACAAAAGTCATCTTCAGACCCAAAGTCATCTTTTTCTGCTGTCCTGCTGGAATGCTCAAGAAAATGTTCAGCTACATTCAGAGTTTTCAGATCTTAAAAGTTCAGATCTTAAAACAGGCAGAGGGGATGGAACTTCATAATCTTACAGGTCCCTTCCAACCCTGAAAATTCTATGAATCTATGATATTATGCCAGCTACTCTTGGCATCTTCATTTCCAGATGCTCTTTAAGTGTTTTTTTCTGACACATCAATGAAATGTCCTAAATGTATAGAGTGAAATTATTTATTAAGAGTAATACATAAAGATACCAATCTAGAATTCTTCAGTTCTCCAGGTCCTCACATTTCCTCTAAAATATCTCCTCAAGTTCAAATCTACAAGAGAAATGTTGCAGAGTACAGTTAAGGCTGAAACTACTGCATTGTGCAAATACTTTCAAATTTTGCACCGTTTTCAGGATTATGCCAGTCAGCATGCATTTTAATGCATTCTTTCCACACTTGGTGCCTGAGTAACAACTAAATTGCATGCTGCCAATACAGCTTGTTTGCTTGATTAGATTATAGATGGATGAATGAGGGAGGATCCAAGATATGTTTGCTTCATGTAATTCAGATTTCTGCTTCAATGATGACTATTTTTCCTACCTGTATTTCCAGCAGAACAGTACAAGAATATGTCAAGTGTCTCAAGGACTCTCACTCCTTTTCCACCATTTTACTTAAGTGTATATTTGTGGGAGTGCTTGGCATACATTTGGCTGAAGTGCAACAAAGTCCCAAAACAGCAGATCAGGCCAAATGATCAGCCACCAGACACCAGGGTTTTTTATCAGACACACCAAGTGTGTGTGCAGGAAGAGAGGAAGAGCAATGGTGTCCATAGTGGGTTTCTGGTCCTTACAACTTAGTTCTGGGAGACTAAAGATGCATTTTCATCCCTGCTGAAGCCTACTGTCACTGTATGTACTCTTGTGATTGCATTATTTCCACAAAATAACTTAAACCTTAGTAAGGATCCTGCAGAGACAGGTAAAAAGAGTCACTCATGTCCAGCATCCCCATATAGCCAAAGGCAGTTTCAGATTTCTGCCAGACAACAGTAAGCAATGTCTAAAGAATAACATTAGCCAGTAGTAAGAATTTTGCTTGGCTTTTATTTTATTATGGGCTTTCTTTTTTTTTTTTTTTTTTTTTTTAAATGAAACAAAAAACCCAAACGACAACAAAACAAAAAAGAATGAAGTGAGGGTTTTTCTGGGCCAACATTAATGTGGCTTTGTAAGGGAGTCTTCCCTCACCTTATCAGAAAGGGAAGATGTTATCTTCAAAGGATTCCTTGCTTGACCACCCCTTGGCAAAGAACGGACAAATCCCAGTGACAACAGTATTTACCCAACTTTTCCCACCATGGACACAGGGGGAAGGACAGGGACCTTGATGCATTATCTAGGAGGAAGCCAGAACACACTCTACAGCCCTTAGTGTCTGTGTGCAGTGTAAATGTTTGTTCACCTCTGTAAGAGCAGCAAAGGGAAGGTGACAAAGCAGTTCATCTTGAGTGCCATTATGCAGCGTGTCCAGGACAGTCAGATAATCAAGCCCAATCAGCATGAGTCATGAAAAACAGGTCCTGCTTTAATGAACCTCATCTCCTTCTATGACAAGGTGATTTAATTAGTGGACGATGGAAAGGCTGTAGGTGTGGCTTAACCGGACCTTAGTAAAGCCTTCTGTGCTGTTTCAAACAGAATTCTCCTGGAGAAACTGGCTAGATATGGCTTAAGTGGTTGTACTCTTGTCTGAGTAAAACTGTCTGGATGACTGAGCCCAAAGAGTTGCGGTGAATGGTAAATCCATCTGGTGGCCAGTGGTCTTCCCCAGGAGGGAGTGTTGATCTGTCTGAGGGTAGGAAAGCTCTGCAGAGGGATCTGGACAGGCTGGACTGGTGGGCAGAGCCCATTTGTATGAGATTCAACAAGGCCAAGTGTCAGGTCCTGCACTTTGGTCACAACCCCAGGCAAAGCTAAAGGCTTGGGGAAGAGTGGGTGGAAAGGTTTCCAGAGGAAAAAGGCCTGGGAGTGTTGTTTGACCACTCTCTGAATATGAGCCAGCAATGTGCTCAGGTGGCCAAGGCGGCCCACAGCATCCTGGCTTGTGTCAGAAATAGTGTGGCCAAGACTATTAGCAAAGTGATTTTGTCCCTGTTCTCAGCACCGGTGAAGCCACACCTCAGATATGGTGTTCAGTTTTGGTAACTACAAGAAATACATAATACATCATACATAATACTTAATACATAATACTCTCACTACAAGAAACACATTGAGGTGCTGAAGAGCAGTGAAGAAGGTAAAGACTCTACAAGTCAAGCCCTACGAGAAGAGGCTGAACAAACTGGCTGTTTAGTATGTCAAAAAGGAGGCTGAGGGAAGACCCTGTGTACAGCTACCTGAAAGGAGGCTGTAGTGAGGTGGATGGTAGTCTCATCTCCCAAGTTACAAGCAGTAGGACAATAGAAAATGGCCTCAAGCTAAACCAGGGAATGTTTAGATTGGATATTAGAAGAAATTTCTTGACTGAAAGGGCTATCAAATACTGGGACAGGCTGCCTGGGGAGTTCGTTGAATCTTCATCCCTAGAGATGTTTTAAAAACATGTAGATGGTTGCTTAGGAACATGTTTTAAGAGCTGGACTCAGTAGAGTTGGGTTAATGGCTAGACTCAATGATCTTAAAGGTCTTTTCCAACCAGAAAGATTCTGTGATTCTGTCAATAACAGAATCCCCTGTCATAAGAATTGCAAGAGCTGGAATAAGCTCTTTCCTTTCAAATCCCTTTCATATTTGATAAAAGAGAACTTCAGAGCCACAAGAAAGGAATACAAATAGGCATCTTATGCTGTACTGCAATAATTTCCCATCGTCTTTCCTTTGTAAAAAATGTCATTTAATTTGTTAAAATACAAGTAATTGCTTCTCTTATTTCAAAGTTCTATGCAAGCTTTTTCAATACCAGCCACTCACAGTTCTCATTCTTTTAGACCAAGGTAAGAGCTTGACTTCAGGCTCTAGTCCCTGTAGTAGCACCATGAGATGAAAAATCACCTTCCACTAATAAAGAGAAGGAAAAGAAACAAAAGATGTTTCTGTTCTTACCATCACAAAGAACCATCTTGTCTTCGTATTTAAAAAGGTATTTCATTTTATCTGCACCCATGTAAGATTATATGTAAGATTAGCTTTAAAAATATTTTTAAATGACAGATGTCTTCTTTCCTTTTTGTTTGTTTTGAACAGAATATTTTTTTATATATATATGTTTCATTATCAAGCCTTTCTGTGCAGTGGAGACCTCTAAGAGCCTATTATTTTTATGGACAAAATGAAGTAATCTCAGAATTCAGAAACTGGTGTTTTATGGAAATCTGATGAAATTCCAACTGCTAGTCATTCTATATTCGTATATATCTCTTCAGGAACAGATGTCTACCCAAACACTCTATTTACCAGATTTTCATTCACCTGTATTGGAGAGTTATTAATTCCAAGAAGAACCATAGAAGAAGGTTATACAGAATCTGGATAACATATTACTAGCACAGCTCAGAAGATGCAGTTGGCAATTTGCTGCACAAAAGCTGTTTTATTCTTGCTGAAACAATGTTAAAGAGACTGCAACTACCTACTATATCTGAATAACAACACTTACAACTCAACTCATGTTTTATTGAGAAAATTAGATTGATTTGACAGTTTCACCCCTTCAGACATGTTTTAATTATTATTATGATGTTAGCTAATAGCTTTTCTTTTTCTTTCTAGTGACTACACTTAGATGATGAAAGGCATTACTATAACTAATGCGGCAACATCTGGTCTCCTTCGTTTTCTGTCAGAATCAATAGGTGCAATAAACAGATGTATAATTACAACGAAGACCCCACTATTAATTGCAAATTGAATTTCCAAGCTTATTTCTAGGGTTTTCTGGTTTCTGACAGACAGGTTAATGCCAAATGATAATGATCATCTCTCAATGATGGGGAAAAAAGGAATTGCTTAAAGCAAGATAAGGCTTGCCATGACAGTACATGCCTCCCAGTCTAGTAGTGCTGCCCTAGCATACTCTGTTTCACTGTCAAAAAAGCCAGGCTACAGCTGCAGTTTCATCAGCTGTGCCCTCACTTCTCTAGAAAGATGAACATCATTATCTCTCCTGAGAAAAAAAGAAAAAAAAATAAATTGAAGAGCAATGTGTGGTAATGTGTAAGTAACTTAGGTATTTTTAAAATATTTTCTGGGATTAGTGAAGTGACCTCTGCAGATGGAGCTAAGCCGTAAAGTCTAAATCCTATTGATAACTATTAAATTTGAGAGTGTGCCTGATTTTTCTGTTGATATTATGGCAGCATGGACAAGGAAACTGTCTCTGGTAAGACTCCAAGGAGATAAACGGTTTGAAAGATTCCTTTGCCTGAAGTACCTGCAGCTCAAAAAGATAAGATAGGTTAGGATTTACTGATGCCAAGCATGAATTTAGCAGAGAGGAAACCTCAGGATTCATGTTGCCTTAATGATATGCCAGTGTCAGATATGTTACTAATGCTGTAGCCTTACTGCCTTTGGTCTTGTTTCATTATAAACTCAACTGAGAAACAAACAAACAAGCAACCAAACCTGTAAGAAAATAAAGCAGTAACATTTCTACTCTCGAAGACAATTACAGATTCTCTGCCACCTGGGCTTCATAGCACACAAGACTCCAATATACTTTATGTTTGATTCAGCAAAAAGAAAAGCTTTCACCACTGCCAATGGGACAAACAGTGGTTTTCAATAAGCCTTGAAAAAGGACCAAAAACCTGAACAGTGGAGTGCTTACAGCCAACTAACCTTTCCCATGCTACTACCAACAGGCAAAAGACCACTATTTTCAAGCCAAGTACCCATACATCTCTGAATTACTGTATTGCCCACAACCATTGAGGTAGCTCTTCAAGCTGTGTCTGAGATATATAGGACAAGCAGGAAGAAATTTGACTTCATAAAAAACAGAATGCAAGAAACACATTAGGTTAAAGTTATCTATCATTTTAGTGTCTTAGGGATAATAACACTTTTACTTTCTTAATTGGGCATTACACAACCTGGTGGACATGGAACAATCTAACCTCCAACAGAATGTAATCTGTCATTGAATGAAAATACCTTCCTTACTGAAGCCTGCAGCACACTCTGGTCTTCAGGTACTTCTGGAACCTATGTAATTTCCCAGCTCCTGCTGAAAGCACTTCAGTGCATGAATATCCCACTATAATGAATAGCTCTTCTGCAGGTCTCATTCTGCACAAGAAGGCTGAGCACAGCCTGCATAAAAACTAGCTATGTAGCAGCATACAAGGAAGGATTTTGAGAGAACACAAGCTTTTGTTACTAAGCATGCTTTTGGGTACAGTCCAGCTTGCTGCTGCTGTCAGCTTAGCATGCATGACATCCAGCAATGTCAATTAGTTAGTTTCACTTAAGCTGCCAGTCAGTTTTCAGAACTGAGCTTATAAAGTGAGTCAAATCACACATGCCTACATGATAGCAGACAAAAATTATTCTAAGAAAGCAAAGCTTTATTTACTAGGGAAGCACAGGTGACCTCAGCTCAGAGCTATCTCTCTTCCTCATATTGTCCTTAAAACTCACCATAACATACCCCACAACAGGTTTCTTTCTCCCTTGAATGCCATGCTCTGATTCAGTGTCCTGTGATGGGGAACTTGTTGTTACAGAGAAATTGTTTGGCTCTGAATGGGTCACCCAGGTCTGCTAGCTTTACCTGCTATTGAAATAGTTATCAAGGGCAAGATAGGTCTCTTGAAATGGCCTAGATTTTGCCTGCTTCATTTGGAGGGTGTAGCTGGTTAGTTACAGATTTGAAGATGCTTTAGATCCCTTCAATCGGGAAGGATCTGCCAGTCAACTGAAAATGACAGTCCTGTGCCAGAGGGCAATTCCAAATGTAGCATGGGATGAATCACAGTGATTCCTCCCACTGTCTGGAGGCCTCTTCATCTCCACATCACCTGTCAGACAAGTCCAGGACAGACAGCTTCAGAGGCTTTTTTGAAATAAGCATCTATCACATTGGCAACTATCCTCTTATCTGCAAGGACAGGCATTCTGCTGAAGGAGAAAACTGTATTAGTTTGATATAATTTAGTCTTGACAAATCCATATCAGATGATTTCTATCCTTTTAATATGCTCTTGGGAACTTGTAAGTGTATTTATTAATGGTTTGCCTAAGAATCTTTCCCCAAGTTGAAGTTGTTCCCCAAGGTCTCATTTTCCCTTTTTACAAAGAAGTAGGATACCTGACCTTACCAGGCTTCTGGGACATTCTTCAGTCTCTGTGACTCATTAATTATTGTATCATGGGCCTCATGAGGCCTTCGCAATAAAATCTAGTAGTGAAGAACTGGATCTTAAGAGCTGCTTAAGGGATCTTACCACTCCATGTGCTCTCTTTCCCAGTTTAATTAGCTACAACTGGATGTCTTGTACCCAGACCATTTTTCAGTCCTCTGTGATTTAAAAAAAAAATGCTTGCAGAGCAATCAGATGGGATAGCTCCAGCAGTAGCGGTGTGAACAAATACTTTTGAGGTGAACACAGACCAAACTATTCAGTCAGCCAGAAACTGTGGGAATCCTTGATTTCCATCTGTCTTGTAAGCATCTCAGTCTGATGCAATTCAATTAGTAGGTACCTATCCTTCAACAGCATGTGCTGTAAATCAGTTCCTCGAGATTCACTGAATAACTGAATGTGGAGATCTAGTCCAAGCCATAGGACAAACTAAGACTAGGACTTAAAATACTTTGTCTTAAAATGCTGAAGCAGCATATGTTTTAATAAGTATTATCATTATTTCTTTCCAAGATGTGACTGAATTTCCTCCTCCTGTTCTGTCAATGCAGACTTCAGAGAACCACAAGTTTTCCAGAGTACTTCTTTTTGCCTTCAGATTCCTCACTTACAAGTTGCCAGGACTGAAAGACAATGTATGTTAGGACAGTGACCACTACAGTATGACATGGTTTACTCATTATACAGACTTAATGTTTGAAGTCGAGTCTGAATCAAAAATCCTATAATTATGTATGTATTTTAAATATACTCATATAATAGATGCAAAATACACTGTACATGCTTGATAATGTATAGATTATTTTATGTCTGTGAAAATCTGTACATATCTCAGCCTTACATTGTTTGCATGAACTGTCAGATGACCTTCCTCTTCATCATGGACCCAAACAGGTGATTTAGCAAGTTGCCATTCCCTCAACAACACACATACAGTTCACTCTGCCACAGGAATCTTTCCTGTGTTTGGATTCCCTTACTGCATTACAGGCATCAAACTATATACATAAGGCAGGTGCTGACACAGCTTTAAGTTGGTACAAAGGTGAATCAACCTTCACCTTAATAACAGGAACATTATATGAATGAAGTCTAACTTTCATTTCCAAGCACCAGATTCTCAGGGTAAATTTTGCAGCCAAAGAAGTCTTAGTGATCCAGACCTGTGGGTCCCATGCTTTGTTATAAAATTCCTGGTTCTTGACCTTTCCAGTGATTTAACTATGAGAAAGAAATAGTTTTCTTCCCACCTAAATGATCTCTTTCTATTCCCCTTTCTCTAATATATCACCATTTCCAGGAACTGTTAGGGTAGGGGGAATTCATAACCATATTGTGTGACTCAGTGCTCATTCCGATTCAGCAGAAATTATATCCTTGCTCCAAAGAGTAACCATATGACCTCTGACTGAGGGGATGAACTCAAGCATGCTCACCTTCATCTCACAGTTTTGGTTTTTCTTTTTTTCCCATTTTCAAGAAAAATATGAAAAGAAAATATTTTTCATTAATATGAAATGTCTGCAATTTTCTATATTGGAGATATTTTAAAACTAAGAGTAACTTGTAGTGACAACTGTAAAATTTCAATTCTCCCACTTAGAAGAAAACCTTCACCTGTCACTGTGGTGACAGAGTACAGTGAACTTTTATTCAGGATTCTACAATGTTTAATCTCAAATTTCATCACCACAGAACAATGTTCTCTTTGTAACAAATAACCAAAAGTAAGTTTCCAGAATACTGAAACTGAAACACAGTTTCAGAATATATACAAATGAGAAAATGTCTGGGCTTCTCATCAGAGTACATAAAAAACATTAGTTTGTGCTTTTTGACAATATACAAAGACACAGAGAGGTATTAAATTGCCTTTAATTCACAGAACCACAGGATCATCCGGGTTGGAAAGGACCTCTGACTGCAACCCTTAATCTACTACCACTGTGGTTACCAGACCATGGCCACATCCAGTCTCTTCTTAAAAACCTCCAGGGACAGAGATTCCACCACCTCCCTAGGCAGCCCTTTCCAATGCCTCATCACCCTCTGTACCTGTAAAGAATTTTTTCCTAATATTTAACCTAAACCTCCTCTGGCAGAGCTTAAGTCCATGCCCTCTTGTCTTGTTGAAAGTTGCCTGGGAGAAGAGCCCAACCCCCCCCTGGCTCCAGCCTCCTTTCAGGGAGTTGTAGAGAGCGATGAGGTCTCCCCTGAGCCTCCTCTTCCCCTAACTGAACAACTAAAGTCCATCTCCAAGAAGTAGTGGGTGCATGGCTAGTTGGGTGTGTGGGATGGCTGGATGGATGAATGGATGGACGGACAAACAGACAGGTGCAAGAGAAATTATTTCTTGAACAATTGACTAAAAAGAAAAAGATGGATGTGGTATCACAAGACCTGTCTTGAGAATTTCAGAACAAGACAAAATAATGAAATTCAATTCCCTTTGCAATAGGCATCTAAAAATGGATGCAAGTGTTTTTATTAATACAGAACATTTTGCATGGGTGTGTAGCATAAGGACAAGGGGCAGTGGTTTAAAACTTGAAGAGGGGGAATTTAGATTAGATATTAAGAGGAATTTCTTCACTATGAGGGTGGTAAGACACTCAAATAGGTTGCCCAGGGAGGTTGTGGATGCTCTCTCCCTGAAAGTGTTCAAGGCCAGGTTTGATGGAGCTTTGAGCAAACTCATCTAGTTGTAGGTGTCCCTGCCCATGAAGAAGGGTTGGATCTTGATGATCTTTAAGGTTGCTTCTATCTCTATCCATTCTATGATTCTAATATTATGATAAGGCTGAGGCCAGACCATTCTCAGACTTACCTTGAAAACAAAAACTTATATTACTGAAAAATCTGAATTCTATCTTCACCGTGACTCATACCGTCTGACAAAAGAAAAGTGTATACCCTAATGACTTTAAGATTGACACAGATAAAATATAGAATCATGGACTGGAAGTGACCTTAAAGATCGTCTAATTCCAGCCCCTCTACTATGGGCAGGGGCATCTCCCACTACAGCAGGTTGCTCAAAGCCCCATCCAACCTAGCCTAGAACACATCCAAGGCGGTGGCATCCATAGCCTCCCTGGAAAATGTCTTCCAAAATCTCACCACTCTCAGAGTGAAGTATTTCTTCCAAATATTTAACCTAAATCTACCCTCTCCCAGTTTAAGGCCCAGCTTTTCTTTAGGCTCCTTCAGTGTATAAGATCTCCCTGAAGCCTTTTATTCTCCAGCTTGAACAACTCCAACAGTCTCAGCCTGCCTTCATAGGAGAGATGTGCCAGCCCTCTGATCACCTTCATGGCCTTCCTCTGGACTCATTCCAACAGCTCTGTGTTGGGGTCTCCAGAACTGGACACAGTACTCCACGTGGAGTTTCACAAGAGCAGAGTAGAGAGGGAGAATCACCTCTCTTGACCAGGTGGCTATGGGGCTTTAGATGCATCCCAGTACACAGAGAATACTTGGGCTTGTCATGGAAACATGACCACTAAAATCTTGGATACTATGGATCAGAAACCATTTTGCACAATTCCACTTTCTCCAGGTAGATATAGGACAGAGAATTCTGATCTAAAGGAACTAGGACAATGAGTCACAAAGTATTAACTTGTCCTGGTTTTTTATTGGGATACAATCATAGGCCAACTATGGTATATAAGGTCCTTAGCAACTTCGAGTCAGCCATGCTTCCTCCTCCTCCTCCTCCTTCCTCCCAAGGACTGTTTTCTCATTCATTGTGACCACTGCACATTCATTGGGCTGAGTAAAACTTTGTGTACTTTATACTGACATTTATAGTAATACTAATTTTGCTGTTTCATTAAATCTGATTTCATTTCAACCTCTGGATCTCCTCTCCTTTTCAAGACTCCCCTTCTTGACTGAGTAGATGTCACTGGATGGTAGAACAGCTGCTATAGTGTAGCCCCAAATAAGTGCTAAATGTAGGAAGAACTTAATATGATATATGGAAAGGGATTAATTAGCAGATAAAAGTATAAACAAGATGTGATCTCAGCTCAAACATTGAGGAATTAAGTTTATTTATATTTTTCATTATTTAATCCAATTCAAATGCTCAATCACTAGCTGCATATAATCAGTAATTTCACCTAGGAAACGATTTTTCTGGAAACAAATTCATAACATAGATTTTTACTTCTTTTATTTCCTCTCTAATGCCTATTTATACCACACACACAAAAAAATAGCTTAATATTCTCCAAACCTGTTTGATTGCACAACCCTACTGGGAAAAAACTTTCTGAGCACACAACCCCAGTATTAATATTTAAGTTGATTGAGCTGGAACAGCAGTTTTCATGAATTCAATAGTAGGCTATCAGCTACTGATCATTTTTATTTTGAAGTCAGAGAAGTGACTGCAGAAAAGCAGGAAGAAATTCATATACTAAACCCACCTGATAAATTCCCAGAGACTTGCTGGCAGTACAGCTAATGTTGAATCCTCTGTTGCCTCCGTTTCTATGCTCTGGTGCACATTCTTGCCAGACTAATGTTAGCTTAGGTACAAGTCACTTTTCAGGCAGTATCTGCTCTGGCTGTTGGCATCACAGTAGTCTAGGATCCAGGTCATGCCTGGGTAACACGCTTTTCTCTCTGTATACAAAGCTGTTAGACCCTCAACAGTGAACAGCAGAAAGATGATAACTCTCTTACAGTTTTCCAAACTATTCCATGAACTTACAGCATAAGCAATACCTTCAGTAACCTTCCTTGGTTTCTATTATGTGACACTTCAGACGGTGCCATTATCTGTGGCATGTGCAATGCTGGAGAAAAAAAAAAATGAAGCTGGTCTCCAGACATTAAATCTTCCTTTTTTTTTTCTTTACAATGGTAACAATGAAATAATTTTACTGCTTGGTTTCTTCATCCTCCCTGAGGACCAAAATCACATCCCAGTTATCACTTCCAGTCCCCATCTTAATTCTCTGCCAGCTGGCTCCAGAAACATACAAATATTAAATGCAAAATTAATTGAAGGCAAATGCAAACAGTATTGATTGAGTAACACAACGAAGTGCTAGCAGACCTCTATAGGTGCATCTAAATAAAATCGAATAAAATAAAAACAATTTTTCATGCTTGCATTTCCCAAGAGGATAATTTTTGGTGACTACTGCCATTCCTGCATATGAAATATTCAATACAAAATCTGCTTCCACATTTTAAGGAAAATACCTCTATGACTGCACATATCTCTTGAGATTAAGATACAGCAATAAAAGGGCATACAAGGCTTTATCTGATGGTGGGTGTCTCATGAGAAATGCCATAAAGGAATTATATCTCCAGCCTCCATGTGTTCAGAAAGGTCCTTCTGTCTTTTTATTTTCTTTTCTGTCTCACATATATCTTTCTTATCAGACAGAGGAACTTTGCCATTGTTTACCATTTCATTTTTTCCTTTCTGCAGCCCCAGCTCTAGCTCCCTCTCTAACTCACTCCTAAACAAAATGTGTACTAGTCCCAAATTCCAGAATATATCATTACTGTGTTGTGCAATAACCTCCAAAGAGGTGGGCTCTCTCTTGCTGTGCTGCCCTTCCAATAGACATTGTGGTGGTTGAAATCCCCTGTGTGGACAAGAGCTTATAAATGTGAAGCTGCTGACATCTGACTATAGAATCCACCCAGTCTTCCTGGTCAGATGGTCTGCAGGAGACCCCCACTTTTGTATCACCTGCCTTTAATCCTGAGACATTAGCTCTCATTCAGCTCCTCATTCATCCTCAGGTGCAATTTCCATGGAATTCAGGTGGTCACTGATGCAGAGGGAGACATCTAGTCCTTGTCTCAAAGTTGCCTCATCACAGACCCCAAACAGAATAGTAGGAGCAGATGATCGTAGAATCATAGAAGCATAGAATCGGCTGGGTTGGAAGGGACCTCAGAGATCATCAGGTCCAACCCTTGACCACCACTGCAGTTACCAGACCATGGCACTGAGTGCCACATCCAGTCTCTTTTTAAATGTCTCCAGGGACGATTCAGCAGTCTCTCGGTGACATTGCTAATGCAAGAATCGAGTAGGCAACAAACCTTGCAGAGAGGTTGTCTGGATGGGAAACTGGTCCTTCAACGCTTCTCAGTAAGAAATCTGCAATTACTAATACTTCACCTGCTTTTCTGGTGGCACTGGTTCTAATGCAGGTGGATGGATCAGCTTTGGATGGTGGCTTCTCCTGGATCTTGTGCAGTACTAACATGTTTTTTGTTCTCCAACACCAGACCATTGTCTCTGTTCTGTTCACACACTTCAGGTAAAGGTTATCCATGCGGAAGCAAGATGCCAGTCTCCATCTCATGAGTTACTACTGTCAGAAAACAGCCTTACCTTACCCTTGTGCAGCCTTAAGGCAAGGCTATTGCTTAGTCTGGGACAGCATGCATCAACATTACCAATCTCCCAGTCACGTTGCCAGATATTGTGGTGCCCGTTGAGCACCTCATGTTATAGAGCTACTTGTCTGAAGAATTCTTCCATCTGGGCCCACTTGCAGCTCTGACATCCACCACTAGGGATGGATACTAAGGGATCTGTGGAGACATCAAATTCTAAGGGGACTTCCAGGTGCCAGAGCAAGAGCATCTGGTCTGGACAACCATTGCAGTTCTTGGAAGGTCTCCTTGAGTGGAGATGCAAGAACAGGTGTAGTGCTTCTGCTTGGTATTCAGCCTTACCCTCATTGCTGGATTTAGTGGTCATCATTTTCCTTCAGCAGGCAGACTCCTTACAGTTTACAAGAAGAAGCCCACTTATAAAACGATAATGCTTTTGAAAGATGTCTTCCTTCTAATTCTAATTTGAGTTTGAAATCTCTGGAGACCTCAAGATTTTGGATAGACTTGCACAGCCACCAGCTAGCTGGTGCAGCATGACCCTGCTGGTGAGCAGAGCAGGCAGGAGTCCAGCAGCTGGCAGAGGCACTGCCCTTCTTGCACTTGTTCTCTTGGTAACACCCCTTTAACATACAGGCAGTCCAATACTTCTAAATTCAGGAGGTCACATTTTTGAACATTTGTTTCTGGTCTGCATTGCCCAACAAAGACAAATTGCCCACAGAAATTAGAATTTTCTGTGCATTCTGTAAGTTCTGCAGAACCACAAGCTACCATATAGGCAGCTAAAGGAAGAATAAATTCAGTGCTCTCTTAATTCTCTCAGGTTTGTGCATAATCATAGGTGTTCCAAACTTTGAGTGAGATCTAAGGAGAGCACTTCATTCCAGAATCTTGTGCTCTACAGCTCTTATCTTACAGATTTTTATGCATACATTTAATTTTATAAATATTGCTTTAATTTACAGGGAAATGAGAAGTTGTATAAAAAATAAACTTCAGCAGATAGCAAGCAGGAGCAAAATCCCAGAAGTTTAAAATGTCTTATTAATGTATTTTTAAAAGCTTCCTAAAGGAAAGTGAAAATATATATATATATATAAATTCAGAAAACTGCAGAACTCCAACTTTAATTTTCTGAAGTTCCTTTTCTGTGGAAATCTTCTCACAATGTTGATTTACAGACCAAGAACAACAGGAATGCAGAACATTTATTAAGACATTAGGATCAAAGCCAAGAAATGAAGAATTAACGGGCCACATCATGAGTTTCAGCAAAGGACTAAAACTCACAAAGTCAGTGGTGACCTTTTTCTTGGCACCACTCTGTATCTAGTGTAAAGCAACATAAGATTGATTTTTTAGCATCTTTTCAGTATTCTCTTTTCTCTTTCCCCAAGCCACATATGCTTGGTGACATTTTTGTTTGAAAGCAGTTTGTAGTAGTTTCACATAAAATATGACAACTGGCATCTTCTGATAGCTGCCATTTTTTCATAATAATATGATGTAAAGCAGGAAAGCTCCAGCACTCATTGGGCCATTAATAACTTGTTTTTACCAGAAACCTACTTGGTAATGCAAGGTTCACAACATATAGTAATTGTGAGAGTCTGATCTCACTGATTTGAAATTTTCTCAGAAGAACAATTTTAAAGTGAATAGCCCTGGCTAGGGTGCAAGACCTGGCCTGGCCAGAGCTGAGCAGGGGGTAACACCCAGAAAAAGATTAGAACTAAGAACTAAGGGCTGGGTGGAGACTACTCCCTTTTTCTGAGGGCCTTCAGTGCTGGGATGTCCCTCCAGGCACCATTACCCTGTCCAGAATGGAAGAAGCCACCTCGATTGTACTGATGCTGATGTACCTGGCTAGGGCAGCTGGAAGGGAGTGGGGAGTGGTGCCTGGAAAGAGATCAGACCTGTGTGCTGGAAGCTCCCCCTCCAGGCAAGCCTGTTTGCAATGGCTCTGATGCCAATGGACCTGGCCTGGCCGAACCAGAACAGGGATGAGCCTGAAAGGAGATAAAAAGTGATGAGTGTGGGGGACACTGCACCCTTCTGCAGAAGCTCCCCTCCAGGCGAGCCTGTCTGCAATGGCTCTCATACGGGAGATAAGAGTGCTCCTTGGTGCCTGACTCAGTGGGTTGCCTATTGGGCCAGGGGGCTCAGACCATTAGAAGGGAGAGCCCTGTTGGTCATTAAGGGTGGAGTAGATCTGTTGGTAGAAAGTGTTCAAAAGGCTGCTTGCCTACAAATGATGAAAGACAGTAATTTGGATATGAAATACTCATCCCCCATGTTGCTGCCAGCGGATCCAGCATGGATGACGCCTTTGGCACAGGGTCTGCCAGAATCACCGGGCATTCAACCAGATCCAACTGGTTGATGGGGATCCATCTGCAGGGCCAAATTAGAGCTACTGCCCCCCAAGACTGTTTGCTAGCTGCATTAGAGCATGTGGTTAACCCTGGCTGTGAGACTGAATGAAAGGTTTGGACTTGGGAAGAAGTAGCTTAAGGGCTAATAAATTATGGCAGGAAATCTGGGCCTGTGGACAAGGGAAAGGCAAGGGGTATCTGCAGAAGCCAAACCCCAGATTTATCTGGAAATACCTCCTCCCAATATCACCAGTCAAAATCGGGTTTGTGGCTAGAGGAGCTCTGAAAGGGAATTCCCTGGGAAATCACACAGTCCTTACAAAAAATTGTAGACCACTGACTGGTTGTCCTGGGTGCTTGGACTGTAAAAGATGAATTGGCAAATGATATGCAAATGATTGGCAAATGATATTGGCAAATATGCTGATTTAATCAATTCATCTGTGCCTCCCACTGATCTGAAGGGAAACTGACTCCCTCCACCCATCATAGTTGGTGAGTGTTGGAGGGTGGGAGTTGATAGAGAGGCTCACTGAAAATGAGAAGAAAGAGTTTAATACAGTGGTAAATACTCATTCTTCACTAGCTAAAGAGATGGCACCAGCCACTGCTCCTGAAAAGGTGGAGTTTCACCACCATACTGACAATTTAATTGAAGTATCTGAAGTTTCTCCTTCACAGGACACTTAAGATGAGATGATTGAATATTCAGCTTTGCTGGATATACAAATTACTGAAGAAAAGCAGCCACCCCCAAACGAAGATGTTAAAACTCTGGGAATCTGGAAAGGGAGAATGTGTCTTTTTCCCCTGCAATTTCTTAATTTTCTTATCCAGATCAAAAGGCCTGTGAATAAAGTGCTTTGCCAAGTTATGGGCCTATCACTGTTCTGGCAAAAGCATATTCCCAAAACCAAAACAAAACAAAAACAGGGTTGGGGGTGACACTGCGGGAGAAACCGGCCAGCTGGGCATTAAACCATACTTTGATAACAGGATGGTGCAAATGCTCTCAGCAGGGTGTCTGTTCACTCCACCCCAACTTATTGTTCTATTCTGCCCCTCTCATTTTACATTAAGTCATTGGCCTGATCCAAACCCTCACTGGGAGATTTACACCCTTGTACCTGCTCCTGGAAGGCTTAGCCTTATTATGCTGTTTCACAGGATGAAACAGACAATATGGTTCTTTGTGTTTTCTTCCAGATCCCTGACACTGAAAGAATGCAGTGTGGATGTCCTGGAGAGACAACAACCTTATTTGTTATTCTTAGTATTTGGGGAAGGTTTTGCACCACAGATGTGGGAAAATAAAGGGGTTTACTATTGCTACAAATACCCCTACTCCTTTTCTGAGACAGGTGCTCAAGATTTTACATCGTTTGGGCCTGGATTTTCTTTTGGCACTATATCAAACCAGTCATCACTTTGGTCTTGACAAAAGGTAATAAATTGTTCCAACTGGGAACAGAATGATTGGGTTAAATATTATTGGCCAGTTTCTGTTCATGCCAAAACCGTAGTAAATGAAAAGTTTGCACCACACAATGACTGTTATATTTCCTCTGGTGTTCTGGCTGGTTTGATTCGGGCCTGTCATGATGGCAATATGTATACTTCCCTGTGGGCCCTGTTACCCAATCTCCAATGTACATTAGGTCTCCCAACACTTTGTCCCTTATGGAAGCGGACTCCTATCCAGCCCCATTGAATAAAGAGGGCAAAGGTTGCACTGGGAGGAGAATTTCAAGACCCAGGGGCAACAGCTCTATGACCTGGGGGAATGGAAGAGTTTTGCCATCTTATTCCTCAGGCATGCATGACAATTTGCATTTGAAAATTCAGTCCAGAGAGAATGTCTGCAGCTTTGTTTCATTACTTGCAAAAGTCAAGATCATCCCCATCTGAGAAAACAGATTTTGTACCTCAGAATAGAACCAGCTCAGAAAATTAGAAGACATTTCACAACCTCTGAAAGTCTGATAGCTTTCCATTTCTCTTATTACTACTCATCATATGTATAGCAACATTTAATCTCCAGTTCCCTCCATTATTTATGTGGAGTCTGATAATAGCACTGTAGTGAGTTGTTTACAACTCAAAATAGGAAATCATTTTTCAGAAAAAAAAAAAAAAGAAAGAAACAAATCCATGTTTCATTTCTTAAGGAGGTATAAGAAATGTTCTATGTTCTAATAAAATTAGACCAAAAGATAAGAATGTGGATAGGTGATGGATAGAATCAAATTGGAGAAAGATATGAGGGTTACATTAGGGAAGTTCACTGCAGTACAGTACATAGTCAAAATCGTGTGGAAACAAACCTGCTGGGAACAGAGGAAAATCTGAAGCTGAAAGAGACTGTGGACATCTCCAGATTTATCAGCACTGGAGCTGAAGTTGTACTACTGCAAATACCTCTGACAAGTTCATATGGCAGTTGTGTGAAAAGCAAGCTCATGTTTTTAAGCCCACAAGAGCTCCTTTACACTATGCAAGAAAAGCCACATTGTGTGCAATGTGACACTGTGAGGTGTACCACTTACCACTCTGCACAGATAATCTGAAGACTAATAAAAAGAGCTTACTTTCTTTCTTTCAGGTGATATCAAGACTTAGATTATCTGGTCCTCTACCTGACCCCCTCTTTTTCATAAAAACCTATAAAATGAAATATTATTGGAGTCTCCATTTCTTTCAGCAATTTAGGTGAAAGTGAATGTATTGTTAAATGGAATAAAATAACCATGCAGGTTTATGAAAAACTGAGGTATAATATACTCAATTTCTCTGAGGGAAACAGAATAGACACGGAAGTTCAGAAGAGCCTGTGACCTATGCTAGTGTCTACTTCTGCATCTCCTAGTGGGTCTCTGCAGAGGGTGATCTATTAATTCACTGATTGTATTTCCTTTTTTGTGTGTTTTTCTCTATGACTGATCTTTAGTGGGGAGAAAAAGGAGAAAGCAAGTCAACTCCAACAGAATGACAAGGGTCAGAAGGGATCTCTAGGGATCATCTAGTGTAATCTCCTTGCTAAAGCAGGATCACCCGGAGTAGGTTGCACAGATTGCATCCAGGCAGGTTTGGAATATGTCCAGAGAAGGAGACTTTACAGTATGTTCAAGTGCTTTGAACACTGTACACTTTGTCACTCTGACAATAAAAAAGTTTTTCTTATGTTTAAGTAGAACATCCTGTGTTCTTATTTGCATATGTTGCCCCTCATCCTGTCACTGTGTACCACTGAAAAGAGTCTGGCCCCATCCCCTTGATGCACACCCTTTAGATATTTATAAATATTGGTAAGATGCCCTCTCAGTCTTTTCTTTTCCAGGCAAAACAGAACTGGTTCTCTCACCTTGCCTCATAAGAGATTCTGCAGTCCTCTAATCTTAAGTGAATTCTCTTCCACACTGTGTAGAAAGGTCTTCCTGAGTCAAGCATTTTCAAAATACAGACTTTTGACCCCTATGTCATACAGCTTTTAATAAAAACAGCAATTATGTGAAAATGCTTTTGATCTTATCAAAACTTTATGTATTTGTGCTTAGAGAAACTAGGCTAAAAAGTGCAAGAAAAATGGTTTTCAACAACAAATGGTTTTTCTCTACATTATTAAAACATCTTTCTTTTTAAATAATGGAAGTATTCTAAATGGGACCATTTGAGAAGGCCGGGGGAATGCCCTATACCTATTTTATTCTTTTTATAACACAAACCAACCAACACTTGCAGTTAGCCATAGTTTTGCTTCTTCCCTGTAGGTTCCAGCCAGATGTTTTCCCCCAAATATCTGACTTTTTGGTTTGCTTTTTCAAAAATTTGGTCTAATAGCAAAGTGAAGAATATTTCAACCCATACATCTCAACACAAGGAAAACATAGATCTGTTGGAGAAGGTCTAGAAAGGTCCACATTCCTCTAATCCATGTGATCAGAGGAACAGAAGAACACCTCCCCTGAGACAAAATACTTAAATGCTTAAAGTGAGCTTATTAGAAAAATGGGGATAGCCCTTTGTGTAGGGCCTGTGGGGACAGGACAAGGGGTAATAGTTTGAAACTAAAAACAGGTAGTACAGAGAGGCTGAACATGCCTCAGTAAATCATATCTTACATGCATTCTGTCTCACTCAGGCCAGTTCTTTGTTTTGTTGCAATTTGCTTTTATTTGCTTTTATTGCTTTTATCCCGGAGAAATCCTCTTCTGTGACTCTCCTGTCCTTGACTTTAGAGTACAACTTGAGGTATTCCACACTTCACTTAATAATAGGGTGCCATGACATGCTTTTCTAGCTCCTTTACATGTCACAGGAACAGCAAAACCCACAAAGACTTTTTCATTGCAGAAACAGTGAATCACAATGATATTTTTTAAAAAAGCATTCTTCGTTTACAGTAATAATAACACAGCCTCTGTTTCCACAGTTAAAGCAGTTAAAATGAGTCTATAAAAAATAAGTGGGTCACCTAAACAGGAAAAAAAGCTACACATGTAATTTTCCTGTTACAAAACAGTGAAAACTGCCAAGAAGGCAAACTTCACTCAGAGTTTTGAGCATAGTTACTCTTCCAACATGCTTCTGTTAAGTCCTATAAGTCTTCAGGAGGGTTTAAAACAAACAACAACATGGAAAAAAAAGGTGTGTAGAGGGTTTGGACAAAATTTCAACCCAGATGTATCTGTGCTGCTTTTTAGTCTTTCAAGCAAGCTGAGCTACTTCTCTCAAGTGCCTGAGTAACTCCAACAAAGTAGTTCAGATGTCCTGCATTCTCTTCCACGGAAGTGACCTCTGCAACCAACTCCATTTCCACTGATTCACATAAATACCCAGAAACAGTAAAGCAATGGCAATATGGACTTCAACTACAAACTCTCTTTGCAAAAGAGCCAACACAGAAACTTCCATTAAAACACTCTTAGCAAACCCTATCACAACATCCTCAAAAAATTTTTGCAGTTGTGTTGAATATTTCTGAAGTCTGAAGCCAACAAGTTCTCAGTCCCAAGGAAAAGATAATGATCCTTATATACCTACACTTGTAACAAGACTCCTGAAGAACCATCACAGCATCTGAAAACATGTTAAAATAATGATTGGTTAGTTTTAAACTGCTTTGGGGTCTTTTGCATTGGTAGAATGACAGATGTATCTCTTAAATATAAGTCATTCCAGCATTAGAACATTTGATCTTTGGTTTCTTTTGCTTATGTAATTCTCTCATGCAAGTTTCCACCGGTATTTTCCAGAACAGGACTATGCAAATGGGAAAAGAATGTCAAATGGCTCCCTCTCTCCCACTGCCCATCCTAATCCCATGTCCTGCCTTGTCATGAGGGCAATAATAACCATGAAAGCCTTTAACTTGTTCTGGTTCCTTTCCCAGTGCCCAGAGCAATACTAAGAAAATAACCTCTGTAAAGTAGGGATTACAAATCTTTACTGTTCTATCTGAATCTTGATTCACTTTCTGTCTTTTCTGCAGGTGATGTTTTAGCCTTCTCAGCCCATTGGTAGATTGTAAAGGAAGTGCAAAGCAACATTTTTCTTCTCTGGTATACCTTTGATTAAGGTACATCATGCATGTGCTACATGGAGTGTAACTGGTGCAACTGGTGAATCTTCACCGGAGCTAGAATTTCTGTTTTTATTAACCTTCCCCAGACTAGTGCTCACAAGAATTAGTAATAGCATGTTTGACAAGATATCTCAATTGTTCTGATGGGTTTCAAGTGTACATCTGAGAACTTTTTAATTGCTGTCTTATATTCAATTAACGCAAAGATTTTCCATCCTCCCATATATGTCAAGCAGAGATGTGTTTCGAATTCTGTTTTCTCTTACGAAAGGTTTGCAGCACAATATAATAGGAGTAAGGCCTTGTAGTGTCGTACCAGTTTCTGCATGGAAAGATAATATGTTTTTACTGCTGTTTTTTAAATTGTTGCAAACATTGCTAACTGAGCTTTGCCCATTTCTTAACTTTTTTTTTAGGACAACCATTAAGTTTACATAATTAAAACAAAAGAGAGTTCACCAGCAAGGTAATGGTCTTTCTTTTTTTCTTTCCTGAGCAACAGTTGGATTGCAGATGAAATATTTTTGAAATATTTTACAGCAAAACAGAAGGACAATCCCTCCCAAGTACCTTATGATCAATAATCAAACAAGAAATGTGCTGGGCTGAAGCTGCAGATACATCTTGGACATGATGAGATTTCAAGGTCCCTTTCAGCCCTTGATTTTCTGTGATCTTATTTCAAGCTGTCTATTGTGTTAGTAGTACTAGATTGGCTTTTATTAGCTTGCTAAACAGTGTTTGTTTTAAAACAAACATTTATGGAGAAAGGTTCTTTATGCAGGCTTGAGAAGTCACCTCTCTGCATTCATCTTGTCTCCTGTTTCCTTCACAGAGCTTATTGTGGCACTTCCACCACTTCTTGACACATGGTGTGAGCAGAATGGGCTCTTCTCATTGAAGTTCTTCTCAAGGAATTTCTGAAAATGTTCTTCTCATTTCTTTCCAGGAGAAGGTAGCCAAGAGGAAAGTTGGTTGCAATATTCAGAATGGATTTGTCTGTTTCTTGGCTGATTCTGATTTTGTCAACATGTAACTATTCCTGCTACTGCCTAACTCAGATTCCTGCTACTGCCTAACTCAAGAAAAAGTAGAGAAACCTGAGGTGTGTGTCTAATCAAACACCAGCCTGTAATAGGACCTGACCTATGAATTGACCACATCAGAGTTTACAAAAGCAAGGTAGGTCTAGTATCATCCTCCTCTCCATCTTCAGTAGTCCCAAGTCTCTGGTTCTTAGCATGACCTTCAGTGTTACAGGGTCTGCTGCAGATCTTTTTCCTGGGACAAACTTATCTCTGCCAAGAAACACAGGCAGCATCATGTTCACTATTCTTCTTATTTACATAGCAGTATTCCTTGTATGACCATTTGAGGAGGATCTCTGCTTTACATAATTACCCATATACATGAATAAAGGGGGCACATGCATATCAGATCAGGCTTATTTGCATATGAATCTGCATGTCTGTGACAGAAGTCCTAGTCTAGCCTTACCATGTTTTTTGTGGGCACTATAACAAGAGAAGGCTGAATGATAAAATTGCTCATTGCAGGGCAAAATGGAACTGTTTCTGCTGCTCTCAGACATGCAGGGAGCCTGCTGGTTTTAAATACGGGTGTCTAAATATATCAATGTATTTTATGCTGTCTTCCATTAGGAGCACAGCGATGGAATATAAATAGCTGAGGCCAATCCTAGACCAGGTTACCTCACCTCATGAATACTGTCTTCAGTGTTTTCTCCTCAGCATAGAACTAGCTTTTATAGAACAGACCCATACCACAGAAAGATGCCACATGAGCAATATTCTGTAACATCACGGACAAGAGCAATTAGCAGATACTAAAAGAATTTCTTGCAACAGTGCTCTACCCCAAAGTGCCTTCCTTGTATGCCTCCAGACCATGCATCCTCAAACAGCCTTATTGAAATCAAGCAGTTCTGATCAAAAGCTAGTTTGGAGGTGTCAGTTTTCACCTGTAGTGGTCAAGAGTATGTGGAAGCGAAGGGAAAAGTTGTCTCACTTCATAAAGACAGATATGCTGTTCTTCACCCTGCCAAACCAGTTATTCTTCATCATAATCCCACAGAACCAGCATCACATAGCCTTGAGAAAGACACAGGGAAAACTTGCATATTCCTGTTGGATTGTCCTGATGAAAACTAGCTCATTCCAATTAAAATCCCTCAGTATCCCTATTGAACAGGAATTTCTTACCTTATGTCAGTTTCATAATCTGGGCAGCTTCTGGCCTCTTCTCCTTTTACAAATATATTTTGAGAAACCATAAAATGTAAACCCTGGGTTATTTTGCACTGTTTTTTTGCAAACAATACAGCACACAAACTGCTCTGGGGCAGCAGCCAGGTGTATGTAAGGCTGCCAGAGCTACTCCCCTTTTCTCCCACCTGATAATAAAACAGATAATTGATTTTCATCAAGTCATCTGTCTCTTACAGAAATTTTTGCAAAGAACATAGTCTGCTTACAGACAGCAAAATAAGTTTAATCCCACAAGCAACACTTTTCTTGTTCAACCAGATCTAGCCACAGCTTTTCAAGAGCTCAGCAGTTCTGCAGTGTAGCATTGCAGTCTTACACTGCAGCCCCCAAAAGCCTGCATTGAGAGCTGATGACCGCGCACTGCAGTGCGACGCTCTCCTATCACAGTACTGCAGTCTGTGCAGAATAAGTAAAGGACAGCAACAAAACAAGAGCTTCTGGCAGAGCTCAGGATCCTGTTTAACTTCAAGGTCATTGCTTTGCTGAAGCAAATATTAATTATTTTAACACAAAACTGAGAAAACAAAATGCTACTGCTCTGATTTTAATTTCAATAAAGTGAACTGTGTGTTTAAGGATTAACTCTAAGATGACAGTGGCACAATAGGAAATTTTGCACTGTATTTAACCCCACATTTTCCCTTTTCTTTGATGGAGAGAAGCTCCTAACAAATCTTTTCAGCCCTGAATAGCTTTCTACATGATACTGGAGGCACAGTAAATTGCATGTAAAGTTGCATGACCCATGTCATACAGCCAGATGGACTGAGATGACACAATGCCTTGGAAATTTTTTCTACCTCACTTTCACTCTCTGCTTCTCCTTGTTCGCTTCTTATTCACCTTCACATTGCAACATTTCTATGTCAGCTATTAGAGTTGTGCTTTGAAAGGCCAGTCTGATGGCATATAGCTCAGACTGCAGATTCAGACCCAGGACTGAAATGTGAAGACTCATTGAGTTGTTCCTTGCTCAGCTTTCTGTTAAGAGGAGTTTCACTGACAGGGCAGAAAGGCTCCACATAGAGAAGATAATGCAACATATAGAAACAAAAATAAATATCCCAAGTCATAAAACACTTTGCAGAAAATGCAGATATTGTTAAAAGACTGTTCTTGATTGAAAACCCTCAATGCACAGACATGAGCATACTTGAAAGAAATACTCACACATGCAGTCACACAAACGTGGCAAAAGCCTGTCTCCTAAATTACAGGAAAAATAAAATCACTGACTACAAACTACTGAACTCCTTCATCCTCCACTGAAGTCTGTAGGACTGACACATATCTTAACTCATGGGGTTTGGCTCCAATGTCATTACAAAGAGAATTAAAAATGCAGAACCAAAGGAAACTCAAAGCACATTCTAGACCCCATCTTTCCATGCTGTCCATTTCTTTTATAGTAACTGTTGGCATTTCAATGTCTCAAACTAACACTATTTTTGTAGCCATTCAATAATGCTGCTTCATTATTGTAAGAACAGGAGAACATGGCAAGCTGAACACTTGTAAACCAAGGAAAACCAGAATGATCTCAAAGTCACCTACAGAGATGACTAGAAAGCAGCTCACTGGGTTTCTTCAAACTACAGGACACACTTCTGTAAACTGCAAGAAATGTTCCTTAGATTTCCCTTGGTAAATATTAATTTTACCCAAGGATGTATTTTTCTACTGCAATCTCACAGCGTAGGAAATCCAGATGCCTTTTTGTTTCCTTTCTCATTTTCTGGGATGGCTGTTTTCCTGCAAAGGGTTTATCATACCTTAGGTTTAGAAAAGTAGCACAGATTATACTAAGCCTGCTGTTTTTGAGTCTATTCTGTCTTTCATGACTCAAGCTGTGATTCCTTCGTCTGATTTGACAGCCTGTTAGATCACCTTTTAATCATTCTACTGCTAAGTCTGCCAGGATGACAGGTACAGCACAGACAGGGGAGTCCAGAGTGAAAGAAAACCAAAACTCTGTCTTCAGAAGCTATGTGACTTCCTGTTGGGTTGTTACATTTCCTCTCTATCCTAACCGTCCAGTGGTCACAGCAGTGCAAACAATTACAAAATTTGGTTTGTTGCTGTTTTCCTTACAACTTCTGAATACAGCACTTGAAGGAAAAGACCATCTTCAAAAGGACCATTTCCAGTGTTATGCACAGATCCAGATCATCAGCTGTCACAGACCATAATAATAAAATCTTTGTGACAGAAGCTGTCACCAGCTCATTTCATTACTCTCTATCATGCTCAGAAACAAGCTGTTTGCCTCTGCTGAAAAAAATCTTTTCTATGCCATGGCAGGAGTCATGCCTAAGACACCATGCTCCATTCCCTCAAAAAAGATTTTCATAAGAAACCTCAGCCCCTCACACTCAAAAGAGATCCCTACACACATCCTAATATCCCCTTGTTCTCCTACAAATCTTTCCTTTAAAACTTACCATGGGCTGCAGAAAAACATGAGTCATAATGATTGTCTGTTATGCTAATAAAAATAACCTACTGCTTCTTGTGATGCTGTGTCATCTGCACCTACCAGTCCTTTCATGCTTTCAAACACAATTATGTCTTTCTGTTCAACACAATCACCTGTGGTAATGAGATGATATTGCCTGTCTGGTAGCACTATGTGCTACAAGAATACACAGAACCAACCAGTTGTGATGAACTATTCTTGATCTCTTGGCCAAAATTCACCCAGAGTGATGTCAGCAAGCGAGAGATATAAATGTACTGCTAATGCATTGAAGAAAACAATACTGTTGCTGCTCTAACTTTAGCAAGGACAGCAGTAAGGCTACAAGACTGGTGCCTAGAGATGCAATCTATTTCAGCAAAAGAACACTAAAAAGCCCATTTAGAGGCCAGAAAAAGATTTTTCAATACACAGAGTAAGGTTTTGCAAACATTTTAATAAGAAGATCTTTATTAAGAAGATCTATGACAATCACATGTGAAAAAAAAAAAAAAAAATCCAGATAAGGCACAACTGCTTGTTTGAATTTTGAAGTCCTAATGTTTGCTCTTGCCACCTTGGGAAACACCCTTCTAGATACTTTTCTCCTGCACAGAAAAACAATTACATGGTGACAAGAGCAGAAAACAGTGGTTTACAATGCATGTGGTAGCAGCCCAGGATTTGCATTGAAGCCCACGTGGGTGAAAGTGTCAGGTCCATTGTATATGGTATTACAGAAGGGATCCAAAACATATCCCAGAAGTACATCTTGACACTGAGTAGGAAGAATCATTGTCATCTTTATGCCAAAAAGGCTACCATACCTCCTGATGCAGCGGCCTCCAACAGCAGGCCTATTGACAGACTATTTCTTTTTTGAGGCTGTCATCTCTTTCCTGTGATAGCACTCATATTGCCCCTAAGCACTGGTTGCAAACCCTTCTGTGGTGAAGTGTGGGAGCTGTCTCAGGATCTTCTCTGAAACTGTTTCCAGCTGTGCAAACTTACCCTGAATGCCAGCCATTCAGCAAGAAGCTGGCATCAGATCTAGCTCCTTCGTATACACTCCAGGGCATATGGAAAGGCTCTTATCAAGACCAGCACCATGCAAAACCTACTGGCTGATGAAACTGAACCTTCAGAGCAGTAGGACAACTGAAAAAAAGCTGTCATTCACATAAGGATGCCAGAAGGTAGCTGTCTCCATGTGAAACATTTGCTTGTTGCATACCACCCGTAAGGGCTGACTCATGAACCCTAACTTCCAACATCTTCTACACCAACATCTGACCTAAATTATCATCTTCGTTAGTATGAGCTGAATCACAGCACACTGAAGAGAGGTGCTGATTCCTCCTTAGCCCACCATGAGTGATTGAGAAATGCAGATGTAGATGTTCAGATGGACAGAAGAGGCAGCTCATTTCCAAGATTATCCTCTGCAATGCGGGTCCCAGAAAGCTGGCTCTCTCAATGAGTTCCAGATTCATGAAGATCAAGCTTCATGCCAGATCCTCCTTATGCTACAGCCCTCATACCAAGCCTGCAGTGTGTTAAGGGAAAGACTGCCTAGAAATACTCATGCCCTTGTTCTCTTTGGCAGAAGATATTCCTTGCTTTTCATTTGCTGCTTAGCTCCAAAACAAGATGCAGTTCAGTTCTAGACCAGGGTCAAGAGCTCTTAAGGACTTGAGACACAGACACTAACAGCTGTCTCAGAGCTGTAGTGGTTGTGAATAGTCTGTACATACTTGCTGGGAAAATTTAGCCAGACATCAGGACCTCAGGAGCAGAGTTAAAAATCAGAAAACAGACAGAATGGACAAACATATGCATCCTCCACAGTACAGAGAGTTCTGGACTGCTGCATGATAGGAACTCTAAAGATATTTCCTTGCAACAGAAGAACTCTTTAATGTTAAACACATCAAAGAAAATAGACCTGACTGTATAGCATATATTAGTGTGTTCACAAAGGGATCAGAAATGGTATTTTTCCCACACATCTTCCTGTGTATACAAGAATAGATTGCCTGAGCCAGAGATACTGATATTAGCTTCTAATAAATGTTTGTATGGTAAGAGATGATAAATTGGGGCTATTCTAACAACAGATTCATATGGATGTGGGAAAATGGCAAAGGTTAAACCCTCTTGCTTTTGGAAGGAGTTGTGTGATGTCAAGTCTGCAAATTAGTCTACCTCATGTACTCAATATGGGAGAAGCATGTAGGTACAACAAATCACAAGAGGAAGCTGATGAAGCAGCATGGAAGTACTCATGTGATCTCTAGCAGACTTTTCATTGTTTCTAGTCTTTGCCATGTGCTGGGAAATATGTCCACTGATTTGATAATCACTTAAATGCTTTAAAAATAAAAAATATATAAATCTATTTTCTTCTGGAGATGTGTAATACTGGTCACCTAAGACCATGAGATAAGAGGTACTCCATTTCACCCTGTTGAGAAATTCCAGAGGGCAAATTACTAGTTTCTGCCTTGCTTCCCTGTCTCTGCAGTGGATAAGCAGAGAAATAGGTTAAATGGAAGCTTTTAAAAATCTTTGTACAGACCTTTTTATTATCACCAAACAATTATTTACTTGATAGAAAATCTCACACAAGTACAGCCTAGACCAGCTTTCAACAATCAATCTGGCATCCAGCAATAAGGATAATGAACCCTACTCTTGTGGCCGTGCAGGCACACCCATCTGATGCATGGGTAGAAATTGAGAGTTGCACAAACTGATCAAGGAGCCCTCAGGAGCCATGTGGTAAATCTGCTTGTGCCTTGCCTTAGGACAATCAGAAAGGTAATCTGGATAGTGGCAAGACGTTTATTTTTCTGCTGCAGCGTATCACTGGCAATTCAAAGTATTGACCGTGGAAATTGGATCAAAACATACTAAAAGGTAAACAAAGATAATTTTGAGTGTTCCTAAGCACTCCATTTAAGGAATATAAAATTATGAACAGTGATAATTGTTTCAGAAAGCTTATGAAGCAGTCAAATACCAAGGAAAAGAGAAATTAAGTTTTGTTCTGGTTTCTCTATGCAGCACTCAAATTTTACAAAGTGGGGACCTGCTCCTACTGTGCAAACAAATGCATTCATAGAGAAAGACTGTGGTTTCATCCGGAGTTCCTGGAGATCATGTGATAAACTAAGTTCCAGAAATAATATAACCACATGACTGTGATAAGCTATGCTTGTACATGCCTCTTCTGGTCTTAAAAATTACACATAACTCTATAAATTAGGAAAGCAACCTCTTTTTAAAATACGCAATACAGGTGTCACTACTAACAAGAATACCTTCACAGAAATGCTTGAGACAGCATCCTCATGAAGTCTGACAAAGGTTCAGGTATAAGAGGTCTGGGCTCTAGTCCAAATTCAGCTACTGACCTGCCTCATTACCTTATGCAAGCCCTTCACTCTCCATTTCTCCTCATGCTTCTTCATTCTGAACTTACTCATAAAACTCAGTAGGAAGAGGGGAAGGTGTTAAGTGTGTGCATATGCCTAGCACAAAGAGGGCAGCCAGTTCTGAGACAAGGGCTGCAACTGCTGAAGTAGCATAGTGCTTAATGAATGGATACGGATGTGGATATGGATATAATTATAGATATGGATATGGATACGGCTAAGGGTATGGATATGGATATGGACAAGCATGCAAGTAGAACATGTCCAGGGAGAGAAATTGTACTTAAAAGTGTAATAGCAAGGTCAGCTCTTCAGTTATGCTTTCGGGACATTACCTTTTTAATCATCAGGCTTCAAGGCTTCAGCTAGCCAAAACAGCGGATTCTTTTTAAAATGTCACCCAATAGTTATTTTACTAAAAAAATGTGCCAAATGCTGAAAATTGTATTACTGGGAAATCAAAATCATAAATTTGACATTAAAGTAACCTTTAAAAATCACTCCTTGGAGACAAACCTAACCTTTTTACCCAAGCAATAAGAAATAGACTTTACACAAGTCCATATTAGAACTGATACTTCTCATAAGCTATAAGGATCATATTGTGTGGCCACCAAGTGTCTTTAGCTTCTAAAGGCAGCTGGCCCAAATGTATCTGGCAAGATGGGGTCTTTCAAAGCAACAAGAATTAATTTTTTTGGAATATTTATTTAATACATAATCTCAAATGTTAAGTCAAAGCAAACATGGTAATCTCTGGGTCTATCTAAATCTGGGTTTGCAAAGGGATGGAAATAGGTGAAAGACACTATCTGTCCCTACCCAGTTCCCAATCCAGAGAAGAACTAAAATGCTCATAGATTCACACAGAGAAAATCCAAGTCCAAGGTCAAGGAACTCTTGTTGTTGAGAGTGAACACAATGTATGGCCTGTCCTGATTCCCTTGTAGACCAAGCTTAGTCCTGAAAAAGACATAGGATAAGAGCAAAGCTGGGTCCCAAGTGTACCAGTACAGAGGACAATGAAGAGATTTTTCTGCTTTATTTCACCGTAGTAATGTTTGGGAGGCAAGCCAATGAAACAGACTCTACATAACACAAAGGGAAAATATTTGCATTAGCTATATACAACCTAGCAAGAAACATAACAAATCTCGTTTTGCAGTGTGACTTGGCATTTTTACAACTAATTAATTAATTAACTTGAAAAAAAAAAATGCTACAGGTGGCATTTACCTGAGAAATATATGAATAGAGTGCCAGCCTCCAAAATGTTTGTTGGGAGCTACATTTACATAGCATGAGATAACCAAATTGCATGTTACCTACACATCAAATAGCAGGGTACTGTTCAAGTCATTTTATCATTTATCTAGGAAGTTTGGCAGAAGAAACAAAAAGTAATAAAACAATATATTTCACATCTTTGCTTGACATGTTTCTAGCTCTGTATTCTTCCATACTTAGAAAATTCTGGTTCTCGGTGATGATGGTACAACGCTGAATGGTACCCTTTCAAATATGGATAAAGTTTAGGTCCCCATACTTTGAAATTTAAGAAGTTCTGAATGCTGTCCAGGAGTTCTTTGGGTCAGAAACATTTCTTCAACTTAGATAGATCTGTACCTTAAAATGTTGCAAACATGTTTGGCAGGAATGTTTCCCCAACAACAGTGATTTCTTGCAAACATAGTTTGCTGTGGTTAAGAGTTCAGAAATCAAGCTCAAGGCCAACAACTACTGTCTCTGAATCACAAAAATGCTCCAAGGAAAGCAGCACAATGCTCTCTACAGTAATTGTAACATACACAGACATCACAGTCTAGCACCACAGTTTCTATTCAAACCCCTGTCCAAGGCAGCTATTATCAGTGTCATTTTACAAACTGGAAAAAGAGATCATAACACTGTGATGTATACACTTTGGAAATATGAAATATGCCTCTCAAATCAGTATTTTTTTCTACTCTTTTAAAAATATATCAAACATATTCTCAATTAACAATTTTTTTCCCCCAACTTAACTTCTGTTTTGTATCACGCCTAGCAGGTGCCTAAAGATAAGAATGCTGATCAGAAGGTCTCCTGGTATGCTGACAAGACAAAGATAATAAATTTAGCAAAGTAAAAGGACTGAAGGATTCCAATAATTTAAAGAGAAGTTACCGGGATGGCAAATCTTTGCCAGTGTGCACCAGTAATTTATGAAAAGACAGAACCCTTTTTGCTGTATAAAAACTCAAAGAGAAAAGGAGAAAATGCTGGCTCTCTCTTTCGCCCCCCACCCCCCTTTCTTCTCTCGCCAGTTCGGCTTCAGCACAGGGCAGCACCAGCAGGGAAAAAAAAGCAGAGACGATCAGCCAAGCAGGAGCCTCTGGTCCTACACCACCTCCATCCTCCAGCCAGAGACCAGGGATGGCAGGCGGTGATAAAACTTAATTGCTCTCTTATTTTTTTTTCTTTTCTTTTCTTAACAACTCTCTCCCCAGAGTGACTAATTTTTGTAAAATCTCTCCTCTTGTAAACTTGTTTTTTCTTTTAAAGGTGGTGTTATTGTCTCCTTTCCCTGAAATAAATCTTCATAATTTGCTTAAGTCATAAAGCTTGTTATTTTTGTAAATTCATGTGACGTCTATGAGTAGTGGCTGATTTTTCCTCACAGTCAAAATATAAAATATAAAATAGTATCTCGGTCATAACACACTGACAGAATCTGCTCTCCTATTCCACTTCCATAGCTGCAGCTGTGCAGCATGCTGCACTTGTGCTGCACCCTAGTTTGGACAGGTGGTTTCATGAGCTGCAGAACAAATGAAGTCAAATGTTCTAGAGCTTTCTGTGCCATTTACCCTGATCTCTCCTCATGCCCTTTCAGCCTTCCCTTCCACCACCCCTCACTTACCTCTCATTGCTCCTTTCTCCCTCTTGGGTGGGCTAGGGGCAGTGTGTGCCATAACCAACGGGAGATACTAGAGTGCTGGATGGTGCTGCTGTATGCAAAGCTGATTACTATCCAGCTGACTATTGCCTCCATGGAGAGCTGAGCTCTGCATTCCTTGCCCTGACCCAGAGGCATGCCATTTGGATTACTTTCCTCTCATAGGTTTCCACAGCTCTATCAATTTCACCTTCATTTTGCAAGCATTAGAGGTGAGAAGGAATAGAAGAGACATTGAAAAAGAGCTGCATAGAAATAGCAGTTACATTAGGCTACTTTTTCTTTTATTTTTTTAAGAACTGGCTTAAAAATATAACTGTATCAAATGGAATAACATAGAAGCAGAAGAAAATCCAGACAAAATGTGTGTCTCCTTTGGTTTCTACTCTAGAAAGGGTGGAAGAATGTATTTCTAAAGGATCATCCCAGAAATGGTTTAGAGCCAGGTGCTGTGTTCTGAAGAGGCTAAATCTCCACTGAGAAAAATGTAAAGAAGGCATCAGGGCCAGGTCTCTTCTGGGCTAATTTATACTGACAGGCCACTGGACAGCGTAAGTTGTCAGGAATGAATTAAATAATAGCCCTTTGGAAGAATGTGGTAGAAGTGGTATTGGACATTCAGAGAGCAATATTTTTGTTAATACAAAAGAGGAAAAAACTCACAAACATTTGCAAATGATAGAAAACTGAAGAATCTATCAAATTGTAGTACTAAAACCACAGTAAAACATCACAGAATAGTAAATATCTAGGGCACTTGAAGGATGGAGGATGTTGGAAGCAAGGCAAGACATCATGGAAGATCACAGATTAATTTTTGATTAAATATTGACAATTTTATAGTCTGAGGAAGTCTTGCATACCAGCAACAGTTCTATGGTAAGGAGCACAAGACTTTGCCACTGCAAACATGAGCTAAAATAAGTGAAAAATACTGAGACAAAGAAAAAGTGTGGGGATGTTTCACAGCTACAGACATTGCAGACTGAAACTATGCTGGCACAAGATGTAGGAACTGGCAATCTCATCCCTCTGTGAGTGTATTTGGGCATTCTCAAACAGAATAGCACAAAAAGCCTGAAAACAACAGCAGAGAGGTTGTCAGCAGGAGCACTGCTGTATCAGAAGATGAATGGACTATCAGGCTGGAGGCAAATGGGATATTTATTCATTTTATGTCAAAAACAAGCACACCAGCCAATAGGCCAAAATCTGCCAAAAACAATGATGGGAAGAAAAAAAGGAGTATTCAGTAATAGGTGAGCAAGTAAGACCCTAGGGCTCACCATAATGGTTTTGCACCAACAAAATACATGAGTTACATCAATTAATAAATTACAGTTTGGAAAAGAGATTTGGAAAAGTACCAGTATTTAAGTGTTCTTTATCTCATCAAGCTGGTACTTGTTTTGAAAGGAGCAGCTGAAGGAAGCTTTTCCAGAGAGAGTAACCCTCAGCAGAATGTAGCTGTAAACAGAGGGATAGCATCTGGGAAACAGGTGTTAATCGAAGCTGATGCACTACTGAGGCTTGAGGAGTCACCCGATACTGACAAGAGTATGCCAGTGATCTTAAACAGTGTGGATGGACCTGGAGACCAATGGTGTGGTAATTAAGTGGCCCTATAATACGGTGCTGCTGCTCTCAGTAACAGATCATTAACTTTGTAAGTAATCTGTGAGACCTGCGGATTGAGGCTCATAAGAGTTGCCCTCTCTGAACTTTACTTGACCTGCCTGCAGTTTTGTTGTGCTTCTCTCAGCTGTTACAGTAATTTTTCCCACTGACAAGCACCTACGCTTGATTTGTGTCACTTTTGCTTCTCCTTGTGTGTTACAGCCTTCGTTTCATATAGAACACAATGACAAGCAGTTATTCTATGTGGAAGGAGATATATACAACAAGAAGGAGATGATAAGGTGCTGAAATAGTGGGACAGAAGAAACCTTAAGAAGTGGAGACACAGGATATGGTATAGAGGAGCACACTGCTGCAAACAACTTGCCTGTGGTCAGCTTATGTGCAGACCTGGAGCAGGAAAAACAGGATAGAAGTAATAGAGAGAACACAGAGAAAACACATTCAGATGGCATCAGGCATAGTAAATTTGGATTTAACATGGAACTTCAGAGAAGTGGAACTTCAGAACAGTGGAGAAGGAGAAAAGCATCTCATCAAACATTAAAAAAATCATCCCAAGTGGATCTGAGAGGGAGGAAGAAGAAATCCTCACCACAAACATCCTATTCTTCCTGGCAAACGAGTCCAGCTGCTGAAAGCTCCAGAAACTGACATCCCCCCCTGACACCACCAATGTGAAACCAGTGGAACACAGGAGGGTGAGCACAGCACAAAGGAAAGGGGAGAAATGAAGGAGCTTGTCTGTGTCCGTGTTACAATTTCATAGAAGAGCTCTAGCTGCATTGCTATACCTTCATTTTTATAAAAATTAGAGCTGGATTGATACTGAAGTGTCTCATCATATTTAAGTTGAACTAACAATCATTTCTTGGCTTTACAAATAAACATCCTTGGCCATAAACAAGATTTTCCGTGTAACAACTTGTTCAACTGCAAGGACCTATGAACAGTGAAGGTTCATGGCTTTGAGCAGAGTAATGTCTTTTCACCTTCTTACTAAACAAAAGAGAAATAAAATTCAGGCCTGTCTCTCTGAAAGGCCAGACATTGTTAAAACTGACAGCTCCAAAAGGTGACAAGCAGTCAATCCCCAGAAAAGAGAGATCACTCACTTCAGAAACACTGGAAGCTTGAGGTTGAAAGGGACTTCTTGAGAAGTTCAATCTAGTTCAATCTGCCTGCTGAAGCTGGGTCAGCTAAAGCAGGATGACCAGGACCGTGGCCAGTTGGGTTCTGAGTACCTGAATGGATGGAGAATCCATAACCTCTCTGGTCAGCCTGTGCCTGTGTTCGACCATTCTCACAGTAAAGAAAGCTTTTTCTTGTAGAATTTCCATGGACTTTCCTTTTCTCTTTCAGCTGTTACAGCTGAAAATTTGGAGCAAGAGAACTCCTTTCACTTGATGCTTCACCTTCTGTTTACTTCTTAAGCACACTTTAAGGCACAAAAAGATGTTTGAAGGGTAAATGTTGAGATGCTGTCTAGATCCAAACACACCCAGAGAATTTCTTTCAGATGAAATTCTTCTTTCTGAATCCATTACAGCTTCAAAGATTTTCTGTTCCACAAACTTTTCCATAAAAACTTCTCTCAAAGGATTACTTCCATAATTGTCTGTAGATTGTGTCTCAACAAACACAGCAACAAAAAAGTTCCAGAAAGATATAATTTTGCACTGGCCATTCATTTCCAGTTATTATTTCCAAAACAATAATAACAACAACAAAGACACAACTTTATAGGGAACTCGGTGTTTCACTGTTCTGTCAGAGGTAATGCCCAAATTGCAGGTCGAGTCCACATCATGATAAATGGTTAATCTCACCCATGGGTCAAACACAGACTGAAGAGTAAACACAAAAAGGCAAAAGCTTTCCTCAGATGTGTGACTAAAGGAATGGTGTACGTAATATAAGACCTAGTCCCCATTAAGGTTGAAGCTGGAGTACCATGTCCAGTATTGGGGCTTGACCTTTTTGACAAATACATTTGCTGCTTCAGGCAAGGAGAAAGAATGGGTAGAGATTTACACAGCTGAAATTCCCAAGAAACACTTGAAGGGAGATATAGTAACCGTTTCAGTCATGCAAAAGGCTGCTCTAAAGAGGCAGAGAATAACCTTTCTTATGTACAAATTGGATAAGACAGGAAGGAGTTGAATTAAATAAACGGAAGGAAGGTGGTTTTAGACACTAAGGGAAGACAGGCAAAGTGTGCTGCAGGAAGTATTGTGATCTTCATGCTTGGAAGCTTTTAAAGACAGGTCAGACAAGGATGTGTCAGGCATGTTTAAGGTAGAGTCAGTCCTCCTGTGAGAGATGAAGGTAGACTATGTGTCCTTTTTGGCAACCGTTTTCTGTCTGACTCTGCAGTTTCTATCCCACCTTAGCAAACCATTAAACAGAATTTATCTTTAATGAAATAACTAAATCCAGTTGACTTCAGCAGGTCTGCTTAAACATTTAGAGATACGGAAATTAAACTTGGCTGAACCAGGCCCTTGGAAGAATTTAATCAAGCCAAGAATTGACACAAAAAATGCCTACAAAAGTAGATAAAACTTGTACCTCCTATGGAAATAGATTATTTTTAAAAATTTTGTTTGTTGGTGTTTTTTTTCTTTTCCTCTTCTTTGTTTGGTTTTGGTTTGGGGTTTTTTTATTGTTGTTTCTTTGTTTTGTTTTGCTGTGGGTTTTTTTTCCAGAATCAATGTTCCCACAAGTAATGCAGGCTTTATATCAAAACATGATATTTTTAAACCCATTTTATGTCCCTGTGAAAGCACACAACATTTTTTTCCACAGCTTTTTTAAAAGGATAAGTGGGAAAGATTCTCAGTGATCCTGGAGGGTTTAGTATAGATAAAAGCAGGAAGGGAGGGAGAGGGGGTTAAGTACTCTATCATAGTTCTTTTAGAGTAACACATCTTTTTGATCTCTATTTATGCCTCACTCTGGACTGCACTCCCAATATATTCTGCAGCCATGGTCTAATTTCATCAATCACAATGTAATACAGAACAATCCAGAATTTTCTGACTGCCTGGCATTAGCAAAAGATGTACTCCAGGTCACTAAAAATCTCCTGGAGGAGAGGAAAGAAATAACCAGGACAGACCCATTGTAGTCTGATAGGGAACTTGGGTGTACAACCACTTTTTTTTCTCTCCCCACTGATACACATTGGCTATAACCAGATCACAGCTACCAGAACTGTCAGCACAAACATTGCTGCCTTATAGGGCAATTTAGTGAAATAACATGAAGATAAGAGAAAATTATGCTACTTTCCCAAGGTTTCCATTAAAAACCCTACTGCCTTCATTGTCTGACAGTTTCCTACCCATTCTCCTAAGAGTTGATGTGATGACAGGACCAGCAGTTTGACCTTCTGATAGGTGGCTGTGCTCAAGCACAAGATGAAAATTGCAAATAAACACACAGTAATATGTACCCACAACTTCATAATATACATGCTTGTAGAAATATTTTTTAAAATTCACCCTTGAATAAAGCATGTAAAGCTACAAAATTAACCTGATATTTTACTTAGACAAAGTGTTTTCTTGAAGCAGTTGGAGAAAAAATACAGCTTTATCTAGGCATTGAAGGAACACAGAACAATTTTATTAGAATGAGCCCTTTTTATTTATAACTTTCTTCCAGCAGCTCCCCAGGGAGTCTATATTTCAATAGCCTTTTGAGAATACATTGCATCTGTAAAAAGATTATTTGATCTGATTATAAATGGTATAACTATAGGCAACCACACACTGCATATTAACAGAATACTTACGGAATTGAGCCGAGACCATAAACCAAGGTATCCTGTTATACCTATGGCTCTGCTGTACATGGCCCTATTATAATGAAGCCAATCAAAAGTAAGTCTCACAAAGAACAGTGATATAATGTCAGAAGATTTGAAAAGAGAGTGGGATGGGGGGGTAACAGACAAGGGAGGGAGGAAAGAGTGGATGGAGGGTGGGAGGGAGGGAAGGAGGGAGGGGAATATTCAAACTCAGTGCAGTACTCCAGGTAATAACATATACTTGAATATCATTCTTCAGCTAGAATTTTCTCCCCTTCCATGAGGCAACTTCCTGAAAGATTGAGCTTTCATGAAAGAACCAGGCAAGGAAACCATTCTGTGCAGTTGTATTTCTTCCCTGGAACATCTGCATTCTTGATTCTTCAACACATTAAAGAGGCAGCAAAGACTTGTATCAGTCAAATCACTCCCCTTAGAAGGACTGAGGAAGGGGTGGCTGGACAGAACTCAGGCTAATTTTTGAAGTCTATGCCACTCCTGTGTTCAGTTCACACTGTATTCATCACAGCTTCTTGCTCATAACCTGCAAGAATCTGCCTGGCTTTCCTCCTCCTCAAAGTATCTCTTTTGTTGTGAGGTGTCCTGAGGTACAGCAGAGTATGGCATTCCCTACTATTGATGGCTTTACCATCAGAATTAAAGGGGGACAGATAGGCTGCTTCCTGCTGCTGGCACCTTCCCCAGCAAGATCTTCTAGTCACTAGCAGGTAAAGCAAACCCGACAAGGAAAAGCTAGACTGTTACTCATTAGCTGATGGAAAACTTCATGTAAAAACCCATTCACTTGTAAACAGAGTTGCCCGCAGTCTCAGTGATGAAACAACAGTCTAGATCTGTTTGTTATGAATCAGATATTACCTTTTATGTGAATATATCTCTCACAAAAACCTATGTCCAATACAGCAGTTTCAACTGCTAAACAGCATGGGAAAGGAGATGTAATCTGTGTTCCAGATGGACAAAGACTCAATAACATCAGCACGCATGCATAGGAGTCATGTAAATAGCCTCACTGGCACTGTTTATATTTATTAATCTGAACTGTGAGCTCTTCACTGTTCTCAGTACTCCAGACACTGAAGAGTCACCCACACACAAGAAAGATCTTGAAATCTTCCTTGATAAAGCCCTCTTTGCATCCCATCTAGATGTTAAAAAAAGAACAGAATTATCAGGTGCAACCACTTTAATCTTTTATTTTGCCCTATGTGGATATCTTTATACAATATTTTAATTCTTTAAACTATTTAAACAACGAGCTTTTCCTCTTTATCACACTAAACATACTAGATACCAGCTTCAAAATGAGACCTAATCTGACTTTACATGAACTCAGCAGGACTGATCACTGGGGTTTTATTTGGCACATAGCAATGGAATTGCTTATAGCTGTTTCCTCATCTCTTTGTGCCTGAGACCATCTCACAGGCTCTTAGCTCTGAGGGGTGGTGCCTCCTCACTCTGAGTATCTCTGTATTCAGTGTTCTCCCAATACTTTATTTAATGCTGCTTGAGAGCGATGTGAAAGGAAAGAAGACAAGGGAGGAAGAGACTCCAAGAGTACAATATCATTTAATTTGAAAGCAACAGTTATGCAGTTGGTTTCTTTTTATTCACTTGGCAAACCAAGATCAAAATCAGAAGCTGGAATTTGCTACAGCAAAACCAGAAGCAAGATGCCTACTTGATGCTTTGTGGGAAGTAACTCTTAGGATTTTATCAGTAACATATTGTCTTCACCAACATATAAAGCTTTCAGGCGTTGATGTACTCCCTATCATACATAATACCACTATTTGGTCCCCACCCAGGGAAAGCTGTGTGGGGCTCTAACTCTGTGCTATGCAGAAGGGCAGTCTTAGACCATCACTGCCTCCCATTTCTGCACTGCAAATCTCAAGTTGCAGTAGGAGAGAACTGCTGAGTCCTTGGAGCACTAAGCTGAAGTAAGTTCCAAGTAAGAAATATAATATCATAGCAGATACTGAGCAAGTCCTTCACAGGCAAGGACACACAAGTTAAAAATAAAAGTACCAAAACCATTGACCTTCTCCACCTAATAGCATATATTTCTTCCATGGCGATTTCCTTCCTTAAACATCAGCACTCTTCAGTAAAGCAACTGCAGTTCTTTCTTTCGGAAAGAAAAATATATATATATTTGTGCCTGAAGAGTATATAATACAAAAGCAGATCTCTAATAAATACCAATTGTAAAAGAAGAAAAATCATATGATTCTGTCTTTGAGCTTTTTATGCAATGATCTTTTGTTTCACATTTAGTAATAAAAGATGATCTTTGCTCGGCAGCTGGGAGATGAAAAGGACTCTGTATCCAACTAATGTGAGAATTCATGCTTCCTTTATTTCCTTTGTATTTCCTTTCCTTTATTTCTCTGATTCATTCTCCACACTTCCACAAACATAACAGCTCAACAGCTGATTCTTAACAGCCAAATAGTTTTACATATGCACTGCTTATTAGAACTCTAGTTATGTCTTTGTGCTCAACTCCTTTGCTGGGCAGGATTTGATTTCCACTTAGTGTGTTTTCCTGATTATTTTTGCCCTTTGAAAACAGCAACTGTGACCAGCCTCACCAAACAGGGGTGGAGCCCTCCTGGATTGTTATCATGGCTGAACTGTCACTTTGGAGTTCTTTACATATTTCATGCCTTTTAAAACTAACAGCCCATTAACAATAGATACTGTGGTCAAGATGTGAGTTTCCCAGAGAGTTCCTGTGTTGCAGAGGGGAAGAATAAGGCTGTTGTTCCCTCTCTCTGCACACTGATAATCAAATCACTATGTGAAAGGAAAAGTGAAAGAAAGCTTCAGAAATCTTTTTGACACTGTCCCCTATAACATCCTCGTTCAGAAACTGAGAAGATGTGGGTTAGACAAGTGGGCAGTGAGGTAGACTGAGAATTGGCTGAATCACAGAGCTCAGAGGCTCAGGATCAGTGATGCAGGATGGAGCTGGAAACTTGTAGCCAGTGGTGTTCCTCAGGCCTCCATGCTGGATCAGATCCTGTCCCACATAATCATGGATGACCTAGATGAGGGGGTAGACTATATCCTTAGCAAGTTCACTGACAGAAAACCGGGAGGAGTGGCTGACACAGCAGAGGGCCCTGCTGCCATTCAGTGGGGCCTGGACAGGCTTTGGAGTTGCTACAGAGGAACCTTCAACAAAACATGGAAGAATGTGGAAACCAGGTCAAGGGATGTCCCCATCTCAAATAGTGTGTCCAGTTCTGGGCTCCCCAGTTCATGAAGGACAAGGAACCACTGGAGAGCGTCCAGTGCAGATCCACAGAGATGATCGGGGCAAAGGAGCACCTACCCCACAAGGAAAGGGTGAGAGAGCCAGGTCTGTTCAGCCTGGATAAGAGGAGGCTAAGGGAAGATCTCATCAATGCTTAAAATAACTGAAGGGTGGATGTCAGGAGGATGGAAACAGATTATATCCAGTGCTGCCCAGTGACAGGACATCGGGCAATGGTCAAAAACTGGAACACAGGAGGTTCAAGCTAAACATAAGTGCATCCTGAGGAAAAGGACTTGGGGGTGCCGCTGGTGGATGAGTAGTTCAACATGAGCCACCAGTGTGCACTTGCAGCCCAGAAACATATCCTTGGCTGCATCAAGAGAAGCATGGCCAGGAGACCAAGGGAGGTGATTCTCCTCCTCTACTCTGCTCTCATGAGACCCGGAGTCCTGCATCCAGTTCTGGAGCCCCCTTTACAGGAGGGACATGGATGTGCTGGAGTGTGTCCAGAGAAGGGCCATGAGGATGATCAGAGGGCTGGAGCACCTCTGCTATGAAGACAGACTGAGAGAGTTGGGGTTGTTCAGTTTGGAGAGGAGAAGGCTCCAAGGAGACCTTATTGTAGCCTTCCAGTATCTGAAGGGGGCTACAAGAAGCCTGGTGAGGGACTTTTTAGGATGTCAGGTAGTGATAGGACTAGGGGGAATGGATTCAAAGTAGAGGAAGGTAGATTTAGATTGGAAGTCAGGAAGAAGTCCTTCACCATGAGGGTGGTGAGACACTGGCACAGGTTGCCCAGAGAGGTGGTGGAAGCCTCATCCTTGGAATTTTTTAAGGCCAGGCTGGACAGGGTTCTGAGCAACTTGATCTGCTAGGAGGTGTCCCTTGCACATAGCAGGGGGGTTGGATCTTAAAGGTCCCTTCAAACCCTGAAAATTCTATGATTCTATAAGGAAAAACTTTACCGTGAGGGTGACAGAGCACTGGAACAGGATTCCCGGAGAGGTGATGGAGTCTCTGTTTCTGGAGACATTCAAAACATGTCTTGATGTCAACCTGCACAATCTACTCTAGGTGAATCTACTCTGGCAGGGGGCTTGAACTAGATGATCTCCAGAGGTCCCCTACAGCCCCTAACATTCTGCAGTTCTGTGATTCTGAATGATCCTATTCTCAAATGAGAAACACCAGATAGCATACAGTGAGATAGCACAGGAACTCCTTCACTGTCCTTCGCTGTGATTCTCTTACACAAAGGAATTTTCAGACTTTGTTTGTTTGTGTTTTTTTCTTGGTAAAAATATTCCTGCAGTGAGGAATATTCTTGAGCTGCACACTTTCTTGCTATGGATTCTGTATTAAACTGTTGTCAAAACCCAGTTTAATAATAATGTTCAAGATACAAGCAGAGAAGCCACTTTGCTTTTTTTGTCCAACTTGGAGACCTGTCTAAATTGTGGGAAGCCAATGCCTGGCCCAGTCAATGCCAATGAGCTGTACAACAGCTGTTCAGCTTGCTGGTTGCCAGTTGCACTGGATGAAAGAAAAGGAAAACTGACACATTTGGCTGATTGGAGCTGGCTCAAACAGATTGGATAGCACTGGGAATGTAAACCTCACCTCATCGGATAACACTGAGAATGCACATCTCACCTGTTTATTCTCCACCTTCAAAAGCATTTTGCAGTTTTGGTCCCAGCAATGAAAGTGAAAGGCTTCCCACAAAGTATAGTTAGGAGAAGCTGCAGAATGAGAGACACAGGCAGCCTGAACACCGGGCAGCTGCAGGCAGACAGCTGGGCTGGAAGAACTGTAATCATAGGCAAACACAGAGTTTGAAACAGGCTGAGTCTGGCACAACGACATACACATTCATTTGTGGCAAGCAGGCACACAGAAGGAGAATCAAGTAAGAGCTTTTTGTCTCTATTTGCTGCTGTAGAGGACCCTGAGGAGAACAGTGAGATGACACCTAGGACACGACACAGGGGCTAGCTAAAAATTATCCTAAATTAACAGCAGGACAGACTGTACCCCCCTTCAGCAAGGGACACAGACAGCTGGGAAAACTCTGAGACAAAAAAAGTAACTAATGAAAGTGCTTCCAAGACACCAAGGTTATGCTGAAGTGACAGGGGGAGGCATACATTTACTCGGATTCTGGTCTACCTTTTCTCTGAGCACACTTGCAATACACAAAGAAGCACACTGACTTACAGGAGAACTCTACATTGAGATAACTCTTAGAATTCATAGTTAGAGAAAATTCATAGTTAAAGAAAAATGCTGCAATTAGCAAATGTATCCCTAGCAAGTTAATTGCTTTTTGCAGCATGCGCTGCACAGTAGACCCTTCAATCCATTGTGGTCTGGATGATAAATTTCTTACAGAACTACCAGATTTTCATTTTATATTGCCAGGACATGTAACCAAAATACAGTCTGTGGGAATCCCAGCTCACCATCACCTTTATGCAGAAAATTATTCCCCCTTATTTCTTCAACATCTTGCCCCTTCATCACACACAAATGAAATCAATGGTCAAGAAGTGAAAAGGAAACCAGCATGACTTTTCCCTTTTCTTCATAGGTTTTTGACAAGGACTGACACCTTCTTGTGGGTGGAATATAAAAGTGAGTTCTTATATTTGCCAAAATAAAATAAAAATAAATAAAAAAAATCACAGGATAACCAGCTTGTTGCATTGAGTACAACTGTGTCTGGCATGGGGCTGGGTTCACATAGCTGGACATAAATACCAGAACTCTTTCAGATGGGATTACCATCTAAACTCACAGGCTTGAAAGAAAGCCCTGCATCTTGGTCTTTCTTTCTTTTAGAAACCAGTTTCTCTAATACAAACTCAAGAGCTGTCTAAAACAAGAAAATTCACGTAAAATAATTTAGTAATAGTAACAAAACAATAACCACCCAATCATAAAGTGCAGGCTTAACACTTTAGTCAGACCATCTCATAGTTTGTCCTCCAAAGTTCGTGGAATTTATTATTCATGGTGAATATATAAAGACTTGTAAAATCTAAACTGATGAGGCAGAAATGGATATGACTCCACAAAAGAGGCAGAATAAACTGAGAGCTGATCCTGCAAAATAAGGGAGCCTGGTACTACTCATTCAAGACCCTGACTAGGCAGACAGCCTTCATTTGGTAACACCAAAACTAGAGTGGCCTTGAAGAAGGCAAGGCTTAGACACAGTCCAGCAATGGGATGACCTGTTGGAGGCTGACAGAGGAGCACTGGACAACATGGTGACAATTACACCCCCTTGAGAGAACCTTCCTGCACCACAGGAGACACAGCTCCCCTGCAACTGAGCAAACCTGAGAGGACAGCTGGTTCTCTGCATACTTTTTGTAGTTATGCTCTGTAAAAGGGTTTATAAAAGAAGACATAAACAGCTTGAAAGCTATTGAATTGCAGAGTTACAACATCAGAATTTCTGCTGATGTACATCAGTAAGATTATTTCATGGTTCTGTCATAATTCAACCCTAGAAAAAAAGCAAGTCAAGCAGCTCAAAAGCAGCTTCATCCTTTTAAGCAGACTCTCCTCACTGCTTTTCATGCTGTCCTTTCTCTTCATTTAAGCACTGCATTTCAGTGTGGGCACCTTAAATTTGTTGCAATTTACACATATTTTATGCCCACAGAGATCCTGGGGGGGTCTATGGACAGCCTGATGCCAATTCTTGGGATGCTGCAGATCAAAGTATTAATTATTTCTATTTCTACAGGCTTATGCTCTGAGGCATGACATCTCCTCTAGAAATATTAAACAACAATTATCAATGTCAAGTATGTTCAGACAATTGCCTGCTCTGAGATACACACATATTCCGGATGGGTCTGTTAACCACTGCAGTTGCTATGGTCTTAGCTGAAGCAAACACACAGAAAAGAGAATAAATTAGAGATCAGAAATGACATTTCCAGTGCTTTAGGTCAGATGTTAGACAGCCCCAAGGTGTGCAGAACAGCCAAAAGACTTTCAGCTGGCTTGCTAGGAGAACAAAAATGGTCTTCAGGAGCACAAAAATGGCTATCAGGGCTTGTGTTAGCTGTTGCTACTAAGAGTAAGAAAGTTAATTTGTCTTCTTATTGCCCAGATAGATGTCTGCAGGAGCCACTAACTATAAGCAGAGAAGGGCATTCAACATGGACTAGGGCCCAAACTTCTTTAGATGGAAATAAGAGGCTGGAAAAAGCTCCATAAGTAGTACCGGAGTGCTGAAGGAGAACTAACATCATTGTATAAGGATGGATCTGCTGGCTAAGAAGAATTGTATTATAATGTTCTGCATGAGCAAGACTTATCAGAAATACTAAAGCATTAGGAATGTTTGGAGCATAGTCCTTCAAAAGGATATGGAGCATATTCAGTGAAAACCCATAAGGCAGTAATAAGAACTTTTCAGGTATGTCAGAAAAACAAGAACTACCATACAAGGACAGTAGAGGACAGTAGATAGAGCAAGCAAAACAGGCAACAAGATTTAAGCCATGGCAGAAGAGGTTCATGAGTCTGCATATTCCACCAGCCACTTTTTCCTCACAGGAGAATTATTATAATTTTCGTGATACACTTTTCAGTATAAACAAGAAGTATCAATCACTTTCCAGTGGATTCTCACTTGCTGGGGTAGAATGTTCGTTTTTTTCACACAAAGATTTCCCTCTCAGTGCAATAACAATCCTTATGTTCCCTTTTCCTACCAGACATTAGAAATTGGGTGAACTGAGGGACAGTTCATTCTGTATTCTTTAGCAATGTATCCTTTAGCAAGGACAGGGATCTTTCAGATAGAGGGTAATCTTCCACTCCACTCCTTGGTCTGATGAGTTCACCTAGTTGTAACAGGAGCTGACCAGAAAGCCATCTCCATTAACTGCTTATTAGCTTTTTCAAGCCAGTCTTTTCTGTCAGAAGAGAAAGGCCTCTCTCTAGAGGTATTTGCATACCATTATGAATAATTATCTCTCTTCATTCGAGTTTCTTACCTGATGGCCATCCAATAACAGTTTTCAGCTCTACTTTAATATTCAGTATTTATACATAAAAGAATTATATTTGCACTGTTTCACATTTTTTATCTTGCTCTGGATTTTTGTCTTTACAATGTGCTGTGGTCTATTATGGAAGGAAAGCTATCCTGAAATAAGCAATTTGGAATATTGCGTTGTAAGACTGCCAGACAAATCCTGGCATGGATGATCCAATATTGGCATCAGTGCATATAATAAAATCACCCTTTAAATGGTCTATACTGACAAGTTACACTTATTTCCTCAGCAGTTCCTCTTTGTTTGGCTCAGCAGGAAATGAAGCTAACAGCCTACAGCTATCTGTGGACTTAGCACAGCTGCAGGCTTTTCTATTTTATCTGTTTGCAAATTTATTAAGTGTCAAAGAGAGAGAAAGAGCAATTCTCCATAATTTGAAGATTTTTCTAATCAAAATTAAGACTCTGATCTAAACCTCGTATCTGTGACAAAGGAATCAACAATACAGAAGAGTGCAGATATCCAGGACATTAGAATACCATACTCCAAATGTATTTTCTGTTTTGGTTTGAGACAAGAGGCTCTAGTTGTCACAGTAGAGAAAAGATCAGAACCTCAGATTAACTTCTATTTTTCTATTTCAATTAATTGAATATAATTTTATTTGAAATTTTATATTTTACTGTAGTATTTGAATATAAATAAAACTACAATTAATGAAAATGGATGTTTCCAAATCATTGTGTTTTAAGACTATTTAAACCAATACAACACTTGTGACTTTTCCTTTTACTAAGAACTCTTCTTTAGTGTTGGTACTATTTGTGAGATCAATTACTACCATAAGGTGTGTCAAGGAACATTTAAGAGAAAACAGCTCCCTATGGGACAGCAAGTTCTATTTGTATAGTGGAAGTTCCCCAACTAGCATTTTTTAAATTCCTTGTGAAGTTAAAAATACATTTTATTTAAAAATAACCTTTGTCTGTAAGTGAAAATGTAACATTTCAACTCATACTCCTATCCAAATAATAGAACTGGAAAAATTCTCCTTTACTCAAATTTTCTTCTGTTAGAGGTAAAGGGCAAAATCATCAGAGACATAAATACTCAAATCTAGAAAAATTCTCAAAACACACTGAAAAAGAAATATTCCCAGAAACTTTAGAAAGGTGCCTGTGCAAAGAAATAAGTATTCTTTATAATTGCATACTTTTAGGCTAGAGGGCTTATAACAAATCCCCTGATATATGATACAAACAGGACAAATATCTCTGCTGATCTGTTCAAAAGCTCTCCATGATCTAAAGCATAGAGTGACTGCAGCAGACTGAAAATGTTCAACAGTAACATATGTCTGGTCACATTAAAGTTATACAAGAAAGTGAGTTCTCTTAGAGTGACCACAAGATCACCAGAATTTTCAGGAAGAAGTATCACACAAAAAAGGGGGTTGCAGGATGAAAATATGCTTGAGGATTACAACATCTCATTGGGTTGGTAGTACCTCTTGCCAAACTATGTAAATGGTTGAAGCTTGCCTAGAACTTAGAAAACACCAGAGAAGACTAAGGACAGATATCCTGAACAGAAAGAAACATCTGATTAATAAAATCTCTTGAGCATATGAAAGGCAGTATGTTCTTAAAGAAAATGTGTAACTTGAACTTTTTTCTCTCTTTTCTAGGCATGCATTCAAAGTCATTGTGTTTTGCACTCGTTGTTGGTTATTTTTTCAGCACCAGAAATGCTTTGTGTTTGTCAGCAACACCAGAAACACAAGCTTCATTTGCATACAGAGCTTACATTTAAAGACCATCCCTACTGCTCCCATCAAGCACACGTACAAGAACGGAATTTCAGCCCTGTGTTACCGAGCAGGGAGGTCTCCCACACACAAGCTCTTTATACTATTCAGTCCAAAGCTTGAATGAGAGAGGTGTTGAAGTTACACATGATTAAGCAAAGGGGGCTCTGAGCGGAGGCCTAGTTTTACATAATATCCCAGGAAGACAGAAGAGCAAGTCCAAGATTCAGATGCTCCTATGGGAATATCTAAAATAGGAGATGAAACAAGACTGCACAAAAATTACAGGTAAAGGGCTTTGACTTAGCATGTGCTGCTGCAGAAAACATGAAAGCCTGCAGAGGTTATGCAGAATTGTGTAACTACAGACTCCCTTTTTAAACCTCCACTTTCATTACTTGTGTTGCAAAGCAAAGATCATTATGTGTGAGAGAGGCTTGCTTGTACCAGAAGCTTGACATCACTGTCTGGCTTACAGCCAAGAGGCCTTTAAATTAGGTACTTCTCCCAGACTGCAAGAAAAAAGTCCAGTACCACAGGGAATGATTTGGATCTCTGAACAGGTATAAAACAGAACTAGGGTATCTTTTTTTGAGTATTAGTCAGTGCCCTATTATCCCACTAAGCAACAGCAAAATATGACAACATTCCTCTCCTCGCCATGCAAACCCACTAGAGATGTGCAAGGAGAGGTGGTGGAATTTACTGGGTTCATGTGGCAAAGTTTTAGTAGTGGGGGAGCTACAGGGATGGCTTCTGTAGGAGGTAGCTAGATTAGAGTTGAATTGTCATAGTTCTCATTACTCTAATCTGATTTGATCCGTAATAAATTAAACTAATTTCCCCAAGCTGAGTCAAGTCTGGTTTGTTCATGATGGTGATGGGTAAGTGATCTCCCTGTCCTTACCTCAGCCTTCAAGCCTCACATTGTATTTATCTCCCCTGTTCAGTTGAGTAGAGCAGTGACAGAGTGGCTTTGGTGGACACCTGGTGTCCAGCTGGGGTGACACCAGCACATCCTAGAAGAAAACAGCAGCAAGACTAGCTGGCTATAGAAGCAGACACAAATCTGAGAGCTGTATCACTCACCACACCTCATCACTCCAATGCATTCTTCAAAACAAATAAAAGATATGTCCAAAGTGCTGCTCAAGCTATACTTAGCCTTCTGCTACTACACTAGTCAATGTCTTTGTAAGCATAACAATGCACTGTCTCAAACAGCAGTAGTGACTGTCTCAAAATAAAACCAACTAGATCAGTTCCAGCCAAACAAATCATTAAGACTTCTGGCACTGCACAGAAGGCTGCATTACTCTGCTTTTCCTCAGGACTGGAAACTCTTTCAGAACATTGTTTAATTTTCCCAGTCTTTTCTCTCCAGGTAACTGAATACTAGGAGACCAAGTGACCTGTTAATCCCCTATACATAACATTCATCTCTTCTTTGTCTTCTGTGAATGAAGCCAGGAAGCTTCAGAAAGCTCCACTGAGTGTTACAGCTTTAACGATTTCATTTTCATTTTATTGAAGCCCAGCTCTTCCAACAGCACTGGCTGTTTGCAAGGGACAAAATGAGTCAGGAAAGCAGCAGAAGTCAGCAGAATCTTTGCAGTCTGCAGAAATATGACCCTAGATGAAAACTGCTCAGGAAAAGCTTAAGTAGGGAAAAAAAAAATTTAAAAAAAAAAAATAAAAACAAAACAAAAAAACGGTTTGGGGTAGGGAGTGGGGTGGTGCGAAGTATAGTATTTCTGGAGCTGAATTTGTCAATGAGAACAGAAACTGCCAGGTGCGGGGGAAAGCTGTTAGTTACACCAGAACTAATCTAGCTCTAGTTTCCCAGCTAACCAACCCACAGGAGATAGGGAATAAGCCTGACAAGGTTAAAATGCAAGAGTGAGCACTAAAGAAGACAGACCTTACTCTAAGAAAATCAGGATGTTTAAGGTATCAGAAAAAAACTACCCCAAAACAGTGATATGCAGAATGACTCAGTCTCTGCAGAACACTAGTGCCTTCTCCAGTTTATGTGGTGATCTACGCCTCAACCGAAGTGGACAAAAGGCAAGGGGAGTTTAGAATGTAACTGTGTAGTTTTGGTTTGCATTTCAATAGGACCCCAAAGCTTCCTGCACAGGGCTTAACTGCACAGAGAAGGAGGAAAGGATGCTCTTGTCTAAACATGATGACAGCTTAAAGGAACAGAGCAAAACAGAGGCATGCAGACAGAGGAGCAGGTAGGAAGAATATCTAATACGTTATGGTAGGCTGTGGCTATGACACATCAAACATTTGGAGGTAGTACAGGACTGGGGTCTTCCAAATGTAGAAATTGAGAAAGGGATGAAATCCTGATCGGGATCAGATACCAAAAGCCTTTTCCTTTATAGCCCAGTTTGTTTAAAGAAAGAAGCAATGAGGCAAAAATATGCTTCAAAACACATCTTCTTCTGAGCATTGCTGCTTCTGTGAAGCATTCTTATGCCAACAAATATACATTTAACCTTTGCAAAGAATATTGATTAGAGCTATAACATTGCTGCAATAATGTTTGAACAAAATGGACTAAAAAGTCTGCATTTGACTTAACAGTATTCACTGTAGTTATATCTGGCATATGATATTGTAATGGTCTAAAGTCTGTGGCTCAGGAGTTGCAGCTTCATATCACAGGTGTGTTATAGATATCATTATGTGACCTTGAGAAAGTCCACTAAACCTCTTTTCACCTATAAAACAGACATAACATTTCTACTTTCCTTCATTAAGGCAAGAAGAGCAAAATTATTCCAGTTACCTCTACAGATAACTGCAGTCATGCTGGGAAACTGAAGTAGAAAGGCAAAGAAAAAACAGTTACATGTTCTCACCATATTAAGCTGCAGTTACAGATAAACAGATATGTATATAAGTATAAAGATTAAGTACTGTATATATTATTAATATTTGGTGTTTGGTTTTGATTTTGGGGGGTTTTTTAGATTTTTTTTTAATTTTTCAGGGATAAGATTGTAAATTACTCTCCATGGGAAAGGTATCTTCAAAGAGATATCTAATATCTAAAATCTATTATTTCTAATACAGTTTTACCAGTGACTGTCATACAATGTCATAATCCCAGCAGAAGTTTCATCTTCTAGTATTCTGCACTGACATTTTATTCAACAGCCATACATTCATGACAGAAATTCTATAAAACACATCTGAAGAAGATTTTAACTCAAGATATTTGCAGAATGGCAGGTAACAGTTAAAATACAAGCATACAAACCTGTGATCTAAGATGATGAATAGAACCCAAAGTCTAACAAAAATTAATCATAGGGGACAATAAGCAATAGTTTCTCAAGGACAAAAAACCAGAACTATTTTCTGCAGAGGTAACAATTCACAGATGCAGAAACAGGACATGAGAATATGGGAATTTTCAAGTAGGAAAGCTGCTACCTTGATTGTCCATGTGGGACTGGTCTTTTATATGAAAAGATGGAAAAAACAAAACAAAACACAACAATTAAGATATTCATTTATAAAAGACTGAAAAACTCCCAATGAATCCCTCTGTGATTTACATCTCCTTCTAGAAGCACAACAGGGTGCTTGCTGGTCTTGGGGAAAATAGATTATTTCTAGTTGAGTGTTACTGGTAGTTCACTTCTGAGATGTCTGCAGTCCCTGTTGAAACTAACTCACAGAACTGCATAACAGGCATAAGTATTTGGCCCTTCTAATCAGCCAACCGTAATCTGAATTCATACTATTAGCAATGAGTCATCTAGTTCATATTCAAATTGTGATGGGCACCAGCAAGTATCAATGTCTGCATTTGCTGTTTCTCTTACTCCATCTGCTGGAACATGCGGCTCTCTGCAGAAGCATAGCAGAGATGTAGTTACGGCATTAGCATATATCCCTCTACTTACGAAGTGAAGCCAAACAAGAACAATAACTTAAGTAGTTCTTTCAAAACCATTGGTCAGCTGATCCGTGCTGCAGCTGCTGCATGCTTCTGAAATCCAAATGGGAACTAGGACGAGCACACAGAAACTGAGCTGAAAGACAACAAGAAAATTGGGTGAATGGCGGCTAATATGAAGAACAAAGCAAATGCTAATGTTTTGTAAGCTGGCAGAAATATTCCCTTCCAGTTCCTACTTGGAAAGTGAATCAAAGGGGTATGACATGCATGCATCAACAAGCCTACCCAGTAGGCATAGCATCCAGGCATAGCATATTCCTAGATACGTCTTAGACTGTGCTTCATGTTGTGAATGCTGAATTGGTACAGAAAGAGCTTGCCTCTGCTCCTCTTTCTGCTGTTATCCTGCCCTTTCCCAAATAATGGCTTAAGGCAGTTATTGGAAAAAATATTAAAGAAGATATGTCAGAGGTATCCACTTCCCACCAGGCTGCACAAGGTACCCAGAGAGGTGTAGGCAACATAAACCAGATTCTGTCATGAAAGTCTATTTGTCTAAAATGTCAGACAGGGTGGGAGATTAGAAGGGTTGCTGTCCCCATTCAGCAGACAAAAATCTGGCCCTGGAGTCCTATCTTCTGAACCCCAGAGCCTGTAAGTTCTGCATCAATACTCCTAACAAGTGCATCCACGATGCTGCCAGGAAAGGAGAAAGTATTATGAGTCATGTCTGTTGCTAATGCCGAAAATGAGGTATATCTTTGCACACATCTCACTAAATGCTTTTGCTCTCAAGTCTGCCATGAAACAACGCAGACAGCAAATGTCTAGCATCACCATTGGAATATTGTGCCTTCTCCTTCTAAATTCATATTCAAAATACTAGCAAGCACTGAAGGTGCCCAAGGTAATTTTCTCTTCCACTGGGGCAAGTACAGAAGCCATTCCAATATTCCTTACTGTGCTCACATCAGAGCACAAATTCTCAAACTGAGTACTAGCACTTTTCATAAATGGCTTTCAAATTCCATTTACCCACCAGTGGTGCAGGAAATTCTTCACAGGGATCTGAAACCCCCTCATTTTGCATGAAAACTGAGCTCACAGACGTGTGCACTAGTGCACAAACCAGAAGACCAGGCTTCAGGTAGTATATTCAGTTCATGAATATAATCAGAAAATCACAAACAAGTAGTTCTACAAATCTACTTGACTGGTATTTTTCTAAAGACTCTGAAGAGTCCCCATGATCCAGAGGGGCTAAAGTATTAGGTAGGTTATGCAAATTGCAGAGGTCAGTGAAAATTTATCTCAAAACAGCTAACCTAGAAAATTACCCACACCTAGGGAAATATTCTACACAGTTTCATGCACAGAGCTTAGTTTGCATCAGCTCCTACTTTGAAACCTGTACTCCTCTCAGTTCAGACAGCAGCCAGGCCAGCTGGTCAAATATCGTCTAATGGGCCACAGGCTCATTACACACTTTACACCCATTTCCCTAATCTCAAAGTTGAAGGAGATCAAGGAAGATGCAGTTTTGTTTGTGCTTCTCAGAATCCCTAGTTCGTCCTCATGAGAGGCCCAGAAGATAGCATGGACAGCACAGCAATACCAGTAGGATAAAACCTTTCAGGCAGCATCTTTTCAGTGGCATAAAGCAGGCACTGAATGTGCTGGTCAGTATGGACAAGTTTTCAAATAATTGCTTATTTCAAAGTGCCTCTTTATTGTGTCTCCTTACAAAACTTCAATAACTGTCCACTGCAACAGGAACAGTACCTCATTAAAACATGGCACACGATAGATGTTAGGGACTCTGACATTCTAGCATTTGATGACAGGGATGGGTAGGATGACTCTGGTCTCGTGAGGACTTGGGCCCTCCAGCCCAGGCCTGGGCTGTGGTACCACTCTGAACCACAGGGCTGCACAAGCCAGCAGCTTGGAAACAGATGGGCCATAGCAGGTTGGGACCTGAAAAAGTGGCCTAAAAAATAGAGGCCATTTACTTTTCACAACTGTGACAGAGCTCAGGAAAAAGCACACCTGTCTTGGTTTCCTGCAGAGACAGACCAGGCCTGAGAAAGTTAATACAAGCTTTGGTTCATGAGCACTTCCATTCTGTAGGAGTCAGAGATCAGTGTAGAAATCAGACATCACTGAGCTACTAAACTAAGCAGACTGCAGTCATGGTTACATGGAACTTTTCACAACCAAAATAACTAATTCTGTATTATGAGGTGGTTAAGTTTAGTGTCAACAATGACACAGCTGAAACTACAGAAATCATCATGACCGAGGTCAGGATGCCTGATAGAGAGGAGCACAGTCTGCACAGGTTTAATATAGGCAACCCGCAAAGCCCTTTGATGAATTATCCCTTAAGTCACAGCTAAAATGGTTGAGCAAGGCACAGCAGAAAGCCAACCCTTATTGTTGGGAAACAACACATCTGCAACAGTTTTGATCCTTCTAGATCTAGCTGAACTAGATATAGACAGTACCCATAAGATGAAGACAGAGAAAAAGAAACATTTAAAAGCAACAACATGACATAAGAGAAAAAGTTATTGGTGATCAAACAGTGGAACAGATTGTCCAGAGAGGTCATGAAGTCTCCATCACTGAAGGTGCTCCAAACTGAACCGGACACAGTCGTGAGCAACCTGCTCTAGTTGAACCTCCTTTTAAGCAGAAGGGTTGGATTAGGCAATGTCTGGAGGTGCCTTACAGCCTAAGCCTAAGCATCTCTTATTATTTCAATTAAAATAATGGATTATTCACGAGCCAAAATGAAGAGGGTACCATGCACAAGTTTCAGTCTGCATCATTATACACAGACACATATAAGCAAACCTGAAATCTTTAAAGAGCTATGCAGGTATAAATTTACACAAGGAAACTGCAGTTCTAATAGCAGCTCAAGGGCGAGAATGCACAAGGGTAGACTTAATGCTGTTCAGTGGTTCTGCTCTATGTCCCAAACCCTAGGTGGTGATTCCCTGACATAAAAATTACAACATCATGCACTTTCTTTAAATATTGAATTTAGGTACAATTTTAAAATGCTTTATGGTAAGATTTTGTGCTATAACAAAGACTGCTTTCGGATCATTCTGGCTACCTTAGGGCAAGACCCTCATCTCTGTAATTTGAACAGCAGCCAGGCATGCATAATTTCCCACTGAAAGGTCATGTAGGAGATTCTAACTAGAATTCTTCTGAGGGCTACCACTGAGGTCTATGCGACTCTCCTGTATTCTGTGACTGATCCATTTAGCATTCAGTACCTGTAATATGTGCGCTCTTACTGCAGCACTAAAAGGATTTCCCTGGCTGTACATTCCTGTAAATCTATGCCCAAAGGCAATTTGATTCCTGCCTGGTACTGCAAGATGACTCACTTTCCTCTTTTAAGAATTCCATTACCAACAAGCAGTGACTCATCACAACCAGATTAGCAATGCTGAGGTTTTGCTACTCTGGCCATTTCTCAAGGTTCCTGAAATTTTACATGCTCATAAACCTGGGGATTTGGAAAAAGAGTGCTTACATCTGCTGAGCCAGTGGTTTTCACTTTTCAGTAAGCAAATGCACCCTGCTTTGTGCTACCTGTTTTCTCATAAACCTAATGATATCTCGGATAGACATGAACATTTGGCAGAGACCTGTGTGGAGATCTTTGGAGACGGCAAAATTGACTTCAGCAAAATTAAAAGTCTTAGAACAGTGTGCTTCTTCACTTGGTCTGGCTGAAAGTAGTGGGAAAGTTAATTTCTTTCTGCAGAATAATTTCCTGATGAATTTGGTACACTGATAATCCTAGAAAAAAATATTTATTACAGTGGAAGGTATTCCAATGGTGAATTTTAAATCTTGCCTGTCAAGATCAAAGTGATCAACTTCACTGCATATTGTCCATGACCTCAATTTACCAGTAAAATATCTTATGCCACATTACTGCAGCAAATGTAGTGTAAGTAATTTGGACTTAACTTCAAGCAAAGTAAGATTTTAAGATAGCCCTCACTGGTTGCAGAGCTGGGACCAGATGTGAGAACAGGATGGAAACTATTTCCAGCAACAGCAGGATGGGGAGTGAGGGGGTGATGGTGGGGGGAGGGAGCACAAAGCTCTCAGTATACATTGCTTCCTTCATCAGCTGCTCATCCTCAGCCAAGAGCAAGCAAAGCTGAACCCTACCCACACCCTTTACATTTCTGTCAAAAGAAAACTGGGCCTTTCATCCAAAAAGAACACTGGGCTCTCTTCACCTCCAAATTCTTACTGTGTGTCACCGTAACAAATCTGCTGAGCAGACAGCTTTCAGAAGCTAAAACAAGGTAGTTTAGTGACCAGCGTGCTTATTGTACATCCATTTTCTTTCCCCAGAGCAAGACTTGAGTGGTAGTTGAGAAGGTAGGTTTCACCAAAACAGACCCGGGATTTGACTGCTGAGACAGAGCAATGAAGTGACTCAGGCGAATCACTGATTTTCTGTGTTATCGACAGCAGCAGAGCACCAAGGGAAACAGAGATAGGAGAGAAATATGAGGGTTTTTATTTCCACAGGTATGGACTACTGGATGGTGTTTCACATGATTTTTTTTGTTATTTTGCTCATATTGCGCATAAACTGTAACTAGAGGCAGCAAAGTAATTCTAGAATGGAGTTGCATAGGAGATAAAATGTGAGTTTGCTAATGCCATCTGGATCTAAGACTTATGTCCTAGGACCCTAATAATTTGTAATCACTCAGGGCTCCTGAACTAATGGTGCTAGGAATACTAAATATCTAAGCATGTCAGAATGACACTAAGAACACATCTACTTTTTTATTATTACTATTATTATTTCAAAAATAAAGAAACATATTGAAAAATTATGAAAATAACACAAATCCCTGAACAACCATAGAAAATGAGAATTTAGTTGCAGCTTTGTTTCCAAACAGAGGTCCCCAGAAAGACTAAAGTACTAAAGGAAGCAGATCTTTACTGCATGCCCCTTCTTTAAATGCAAAAGGGCCCTTATGCTACAATTTCTCACCATGGCCCTCCAGTTTTGAAAAATTGCATTTGTTCAACCTTCTGTCCAAAACTGCTTTACTTAATATAACAAGATGATGGGAAAAACAAATTAAAATCTCTCTCCAATTACATCTTTTTGCTGAACAGCTTCCTGCCATTATACAAGTTTGTCTTTGCTCACAGATTAAGCAATGTTTTTAGGGTCATATGTCTGCTTTACTGTTGGTGTCTGAACAGAGTATAACTCAAACATGGGCTTGCAGCACTATTCTTCTTCCCCTACAAATGAAAGAGGAGTGATTAGAGAAAAAAACACTAGTACGTGCACATAAACTGTGGTCTAAGTGGTATCAGTGGCAGAAGTTTAGAGAGCCAAGTATAAAATAACAACTCCTGAAAGTCTAAACAAAAATAGTCCTGTCTTCCTCTATAAATATATATAAAATATAATTTTTAAATTATCCCACAACATTATTTAGGGATTATGATTATTTTCTTATTAATGAAAGTTACGAAATTAAATTAGGGCTATATTTCACTGCATCAGCAACAAGAACCTACAAAAAGACATCTCAGCCACATGGAGCACCCAGCACCACTAAACAGTGCTCCTTGCTTGGCTTCTGCCATGATTCAGTCCACACAGGCAGGACATCTCTCTAATGCTCTGATTCTCCAGCATCATTAAGAACAATGCTTAGGCAGTACATAAAGAACAATGAAAGTCAATCTGGAAAAAGAGCATTTTTCTTTACATAATGTCAAAATGCATATCATTAAGACTTAAGGACTCCCTGTCAGATTTAAAGTTGCTTAGTCATTTTAAAATTGCAACCAAACAGCTGCTTCTTTGTATTGTCTCAGTCATTGCTGATACAATTCCACTCTGGCTTGCAGAAAATGTAATTGTTGAGACAGGATCTCACAGATTGAAAAAGCATATCCTGTCCCACTGGCATCATCATTAAGATGATAGAAAACAGCTGTGCATAGCAGCAGTCAAGTAATGAAGAAAACACGTAATTCTGTGTTAGATAGCTTACAAAACAGCTATGCCTTAATTCAGAAATCAAGTTTTAAAAGCAACTTAGCAGAAGTGGACATTCAAGTAAAGCTTTTTAAAGGAAACTTGAGAAATATTTGAATACACTAGCAAGATATCCCTTCTCCATCCTGGTGCAAAACCAGCCAGGTAAAAGCTGGTGTCTTCACTGAAAAATCTGTCTATGCAGGCTGGTGCTGTTGGTGAATTGAAGGCCAGCATTCACTACTCAACATTTAATTAGTGGAAATACACCTCTATAGGCCTTAAGGAGGTGCTGGGGGGTGGGGTGGGGATGGGATCGTGGTGGTCCCATCCTAGGAGAGGGGCAAGTGGCTAGAGTTTCATTTCCTTTTATGCTCTCCATTTCTTTCTGTGCCATAGCTGCCAGACAATCATTGCTGATCCTGACTTGGCCTGGAAAGTTATGTTGAGTGGTCACCTTCCTTGTAGTTTGCCATTTGCTGCATCAGCCGAATTAACAGGTTTTGGTGAGGTGTTTTCCCCTAACTGACTCTTCTAATTAACAGTGTCCAACCTGGGCCTGTCAAGGAGCTGTTTTTTCTCAAAACTGGTGACTTCTCTCTTATATCTCCTCAAGTTTTATGGGCTCTCCTCTTAACATTTCTCAAGGCCTTCAGACAGCTTGAGACAAATACATCATTCATCCTGAATGATGGGAGAGAAAGATAAGAGTATCACCACCTGCAGGATTCTGTGGCCTGGGGTGGTAGGTCAGTCCTATGCAGAGCACTGGGCAGCATTTCTTTTCCCCTCCTCTCTCCCTCCCCTGTTGTGTGCTATTTGTTGAGGGGGTTGTTGGTGCTAGTGCTTCCAATTGCCAATTGTCATTTGAGGCAAAACCTGACTGGAACCTCACACAGTCCTTATCTGCCTTGCCCTGTCCTCAAAAGGGAGCTGTATTTCACAACATAATTGGCAGATGCTACTAGCCTCATGCAGTCTGTGTCAGGTATCATACAGTAACGGAGTCAGAACTTGCCCTACATGAGTATTATTCACTTGAAGACTGCTGTTTTTGATTGCACAGGCCTCATCTGTCATTAACATGTAAAACCCAAAAGAACTGAACTCTATCAATGAATAGATAGACTTTGGCAGGAGTTCTTGCTCAGCAAGAGAAGCAACTGCGTTAAAAACAGCTCAGGAGAGCTGGCTTCACACAGACTGCAAGAACTTCAAGAAAGCAGATCTGAAGACCAATCTAAGAAGTCTTCAGTGACAGCAAATTGTATTAAAATTATGTAGTAATTCTAGTAGGGTCAACTCACAGTGTGAAATGCAATTGAAAAGATCTATTGGTGTTTCTGGTAGGGGTTTTAAGGCTCTTGAGGGGGCTTAAGCTATTTGTGTTAGTCAAATCTGGTGCATGTACACCTGCCATAACTGAACTGACCCAGCCTATATTGCTGGTTCCTAAACACAAGTGGGTTGAAAAGACTCTTGAACACACATAAAGGCATGCACTACAAACTACTGTTCACCTATACCTCTGAAACACTCATGCCTTCCCTGAAGTAGTGAAAATGTATGTTTTTATATAGGCTTGACATAATTGACTCATGAATCTCCAGTGCATAACAAATATAATCTACCAGGCAATTAAAGACCTCCTTTTAAGTAATGATTATCCACTACTAAAAGGTTTACAATGTGAGTCTGAGCTTGCTTCTGCCAAGCAGAAGTATGCAACATCGTGTTACCTAGACCATAGAAGCTTTACACAGAAACACAGAATTATTGAGGCTGGAAAAGACCTCTGAGATCTTCAAGTCCAGCCTATGACCTAACACTACCACATCAGCCAGACTGTGGCACAATGTGCCACATCCAGCCTTTCCTTAAAAACCTCCAGGGACTCCACCACTTCCCTGGGCAGTCCATTCCAATGCCTCTCTGTGAGGAAGAGCTTCCTCATATCCAAGCTAAACCTCCCCTGGTGCAGCTTCAGGCCATGCCCTCTCATCCTGTCACTAGAGAGAAGAGCCCGACCCCCACTTGACTACAGCCTCCCTTCAGGTCGTTGTGTCATCTGTGAATTTGCTGATGATGGACTCAATCCCCTCATCTAAATCATCAATGAAGATATTAAACAGAACTGGGCCCAGCACTGATCCCTGGGGGACACCACAGGTGACCGGCTGCCAACTGGATCAGCACCGTTCAGCACCACTCTCTGGGCCCGGCCCTCCAGCCAGTTCCTAACCCAGCACAGAGTGCCCCTGTCCAAGCTGTGGGCTGACAGCTTTTTCAGGAGAATGCTGTGGGAGACGGTGTCAAAGGCTTTGCTGAAGTCCAGGCAGACCACATCCACAGCCTTCCCCTCATCCACCAGGCGGGTCACCCGATCATAAAAGGAGATCAGGTTGGTCAGACAGGACCTGCCCTTCCTGAACCCATGCTGGCTGGGTCTGATCCCTTGTCCATCCTGTAGGTGCTGTGTGATTGCCCCCAGGATGATCTGCTCCATAACCCTGCCAGGCACTGAGGTCAGGCTGACAGGCCTGGAGTTTCCTAGGTCCTCCTTTTGTCCCTTTTTGTGGATTGGGACCAACTTCCAATCATGTCTGGGACCTCCCCAGTGAGCCAGGACTGTTGGTAAATGATGGAGAGCAGCTTGGTGAGCTCTCCCACCAGCTCCCTCATCACCCTGGGATGCATCCCATCTGGTCCCATAGACTTGTGAGGATCCAAGTGGCTCAGCAGGTTGCTAACTGTTCCCTCCAGGATTACAGGGGGACTATTCAGCTTCTTATTCCTCTCTACAAGTCCCAGAAGCCAGCTGTCCTCAGGGCAACCTGTCTTACTGTTGAAAACTGAGGTAAAGAAGGTGTTAAATACCTCAGCTTTTTCCTCATCTTTGGTAACTATATTTCCCCCCATGTCCAACAAAGGAGGTTTTCCTTGCCTTTCCTCCTTTTGCTGTTGATGTATTTGTAGAAGGACTTTTTTTTTGTGCTTAACAAATGTGGCAAGATTGAGTTCAAATTTGCCTTTGTCTCTCTAATTTTCTTTCTACATGACCTAACTATATTTCTAAAGTCCGCCTGAGTAGCCAGCCCTTTTTCTCATAGTCTGTAAACTCTCTTTTTGACCCTAATCTCCTTCAATATCTCCCTGTTCAGACAGATCAGTCATCTTCCCATTAGGGTTGCCTTTCAGCACACAAGGACAGACTGCTCCTTTGCATTCAAGACTTGATCCTTGAAGTACGCCCATCCCTCCTGGACCCCTTTGTTTTCAAGAGCTGTTTCCCAGGGACCACTCTATATTATTTCATGGTCACTGTGCCCCAGATGGCCTCTAAAACTGCATCTCCCACCAGTCCCTCTCTGTTTGTGGACAGAAAGTCTAGCAGGGCCCCATCCCTGCTAGGGTCATTTACCAGCTGGAGCAGGAAAGTATCCTCTATACATACTAGGAATCTCCTAGATTGCCTCTTCTTTGCTGTGTGGAGTTCCCAGCAGACATCTGGCAGGTTAAAGTCACCCATGAGAACATGGGCTGGTGATTTTGAGACATCTGCCAGCTGCTTGTAGAATAATTCATCACTCTCATCATCCTGGTTTTGTGGTCTGTGACAGACTCCCACCAGGATACCAGCCTTGTTGGCCTTCCCCCTGATTTTGACCCACAGACACTCAAACTTACTGTTACTGACTTCACGTTCTACAGAATCAAGCGACTCTCTAACACATAGAGCCACCCCTCCACCTCTCCCACCTTGTCTGTCCCTTCTGAAGAGCTTGTAACCATCCATGGCAGCACTCCAGTCATGCAAGTCATCCCACCATATTTCTGTGATCATGAAAACATCATCAGCTTCATCTGGCCATCTCTGCTAAGGATAAAAAAATTGCTTTTATTTTTACATTAATATCAAAAGGAGGGTCAGGGAAAATCTCCATTTCCTCTTTGATGAGTGGGGGAACATAGTAACAGAAGACAAGGAAAAGGCTGAGTTACTTAGAACCTTCTTTGCCTCAATCTTTAATAAAAAGACTGCCTACCCTCAGGGCCCCTGGGCTTCTGAGCTAGTAGACAGGGATGGGGACCAGAATGCTTTCCCTGTAATCCAGGAGAAGGTTGTTAGTGACCTGCTGTGCCACTTAGATCCCAACAAGTCTATGGGATTCATCCTAGGGTGCTGAGGGAGCTGGTGTAAGAACTGGCTAAGCTGGTGCTCCTGGCTAACCAGGAGGTGCCAGCTGACTGGAGTTTGGCCAATGTGATGCCCACCCCACAAGGGCTGAAAGGAGGATGTGGGAAACTATAGGCCTGGCATCCTGACCTCAGTGCCTGGCAAGCTTATGGAGCAGATTATCCTGAGTGCCATTAAGAAGCATGTAGAAGACAACCCATCAAGAAAAGGGACAGCCTGGGTTTAGGAAAGGAAGGTCCTGTATGAGCAATCTCATCTTGTTCTAAGACTGAGTGACCCACCTAGTGGATGAGGGCAGGGCTGCGGAAGTACCTCAACTTTAGGAAAGTCTTTGACACAGCATTCTCCTGGAAAAGACGGCAATCCATGGTTGGATAGGGGCACCCTTCACTAGGTTAAAAATTGGTTGGATGACAGGCTCTAGAGAGTGGTGGTGAATGGTGCTGCATCCTGTTGGCATCCAGTGACCAGTGGTGTTGCTTGGGGATCAGTACTGGGCTCAGTGCTATTCAGCATCTTTCTTGACAACCTGGATGAAGGATTGAGTAAGTTCACAGACGACACCAAAGCAGGGGGAGTGTCTGTCTGCCAGAGGTTAGGAGGACACTGCAGAGGGACCCAGATAGACTGGAGAGTTGGGCTGATTCCAATGGGATGAGGTTCAACACAGCCAAGTGCTGGGTCCTGCACTTTGGCCACAACAACCCCATGGGGAGCTCCAGGCTGGGCACAGAGTGGCTGAGAGCAGCCAGGCAGAGAGGGACCTGGGAGTCTGGATTGACAGGAAGCTGAACAGGAGCCAGCAGTGTGCCCAGGTGGCCAAGAAGGCCAATGGCATCCTGGCCTGGATCAGGAACAGCGTGGCCAGCAGGTCCAGGGAAGTGATTCTGCCCCTGTACTCAGCCCTGGTGAGGCCACAGCTCGAGTCCTGTGTCCAGTTCTGGGCCCCTCAGTTCAGGAAGGAGATTGAGGTCCTGGAGCAGGTCCAAAGGAGGGCAACCAGGCTGGTGAAGGGACTCCAGCACAAGTCCTGTGAGGAGAGGCTGAGGGAGCTGGGGGTGTTCAGCCTGGAGAAGAGGAGGCTCAGGGGAGACCTCATCGCTCTCTACAACTCCCTGAAAGGAGGCTGGAGCCAGGGGGGGGTTGGGCTCTTTTCCCAGGCAGATATCAGTAGGACAAGAGGGCATGGTCCCAAGTCGTGCCAGGGGAGGTTTGGGTTAGATATTAGAAAGAATTTCTTTACGGAGAGGGTGATCAGACACTGGAATGGGCTGCCCAGGGAAGTAGTGGATTCTCCGTCCCTGGAGATATTTAAAAAGAGACTGGATGTGGCACTCAGTGCCATGGGCTGGTAACCGCAGCGGTAGTGGATTAAGGGTTGTACTTGATGATCTCTGAGGTCCTTTCCAATCTGGCTGATTTAGAAAAAAAAAATATTTCTAACTGAGCTTTTGCATCTCTAATTCTTATCTTACATGACCTTACAATATCCTTAAATGCTTCCTGTTTCACCTGACCCTTTTTCCAAAGTTGATACATGGATTTTTATTTCTTAGTTCATGCAAAAGCTCTCAGCTCCACCAGGCTGATCTTCTTCCCCACCAGCTCATATTCTGGCATTGAAGAACAGCCTGATCCTGCACCTTCATAATTTAATTCTTTAAGTAAGCCCATCCTTCCTGGTCCCCTTTGTTTTTGAAAGCTGCTTTCCAAGCGACTCTCTGAACCAGCATCCTGAACAGACCAAAGTCATCACTTCAGAATTCCAAGGCAGAGGTTTTGCTGATGACCCTCCTAACTTCACCATGTATGGAAAATTCTACCGTCTTATGGTTGCTGTGACCAAGATGACCTCCAACCACCACATCTTCCACCAGTCCTTCCCTGTTCATTTACATTAAGTCTAGAAGGGCTCTACCACTTGTAGGCTCACTTACCAGCTGTAACAGGAACTTGTCATCCATACATTCCAGAAACCCCCTGGACTGCCCCCTTTCTGCTGTGTTGTACTCCTTTTCTTGGGAGAAACAGAAACTGTTCTCAGATATCATGCTGACTGTTCTTGTTTTACTTAGACTGACTGGGGATAACTGTATTCCTTGGCAGGGATAGTGTTAAGGCTTGGATAATAGGTCCAAGCCAGAGTTGACCTATAGATGAATCCTGTCCTTGAATGGTAGAGCTGTGGCTTGGACAACAGGCCCAGGACAAAGCTGCCTTGTATGGTGTAATATGCAAAGTCATCCTGACTTGCAGGTCGTTTAACATATAAGGCTGGAGCCCCTTGCAGTGACTTTGGGTGTCTCACTTAAGGGTAGTCGCACTGTGTAGGATTTTCCCACCTGCTGGGAAGGGCTCTCCAAATCCTCGCTGCTACCGGGGCTCCCCAGCGACTGCAGATCTGGATGATGGCAACGTGTGCAAGTGGTGATGTAGCTCTCTTAATCACTGTCCTTTCTCTTATGTAGTAATGATTTGATGCATTACCCTGTGTATTTTCTGTCTGCTTTAGGTACTTTGCTCTGTATTTTTCTTATTTAGTTGTATTGTTCAGCTATAACCAGTAAAATACATCTAGTCTTTCCACTCTGGTGTCCAAGTTTCATTACCATCCTCAGTCATCAAAACAACGGGTTTCTTAGCTTTTTTGAATTTAAGACAAAATAGTGGCATAACTGTAGGTCTACAAATCACTTGCGCCCTTCCAATTGTCAGTCTTAGAGATTAGGACTTTCAGTGATAGATGCTTGCTAATAACTGAAAAATTTGTACTGTGGGGGTTTTTTTAACTGCCAGTCTTCTAACAGACTTCACTTTCTTTACCTCTTGCAGGTCCTCTGGGTTTTCTTTTGAGTCTTGTCTCGTGCTTCATTTTCTAATGGTGCTTTGGAAAAAAAAATTTAAAATTAAAAAAATTCTCTACTAAATCTAGAGATTACTAATGATGACTTGTTCCTTTTTGTCATAGATCACCTGCTGGTGTTATGATAGCACAGACCTCTCTGTAATTCACAGTGTTGCCTCATTCCAAGCTATCTGCTCAATACAGGAATCATATTTCATTTAAGCCTTA